>HG995246.1:14075000-16475000 GCA_905332985.1 Mimas tiliae | reverse complement strand
AAATTATCAATTTTAAACATACATACCTAAGCTCACGTCACTGTTCCCGAACGGTAGGGCCAGAAACGCAATTAAATCCACCCAAGGTTCGTCGAGCTTACTTCCGTCCTACGTAATGTTAAAATATCGAATGACAAAAACACATGTATTTACGTGTTTCAGGCACATCCATGACAAAACATATCGCAAACGTGACATGCGCAAGTGTTTTAACCAGCGCGAGGTGACCCGCCGCCGCGACCGTCGCACCGGACTCCATGACGTCGCATACAACATTTTCAGTACGCATCGCGTCACCATTGATTCACTCCCTCTCACAGTGCTTAATGTCGAACTCATATGTGACAAGGAAACCACTCCATGGTGCCAGTGTCCAGAACCTAACCCGCCTAAGAAGAAACCTTCCACTTAACTGCAAATTAACTGAATTGGTTCATAAACTGGAAGAGTTGAAAGTGAACCTACGGATTAAGCTCCATTCACACAGACATGGTACGTAACAGACATACAAATATAGAATGCGGTAGAGCCATGCTATAGACAGTTATGTCTACAGTGTGAACGGGCCATCTCGACCGTCTGTTACCACCACTGTTTCACAGAAAACCGATGTGTAGCATATTGCGTTTCGGAAGGTGATTGAGATATCTAGAGACCCAAATCTCGGCGTCCCTTTCAGATCCCTTAATTATTATCCCTTTAATATCAGATCCTTGAATATCAGAAACGCGTCCATGATTCTTCAGGTGTTGAGGACGTCCATATGTCCATGGGCGGTGAAAGTCTCTTACCGTGGTTACCCACTTGTTCATCTGGCAGCTTCTATTATGAAAAAATACAGCAAACAAACACGGGCCGGCCCCGTATTCTGTATGAATATTTTGTCTGTGCCAATGCATGTCTAGTTATATGAATGGTATTGTATAATCTTCAGTCATGTGAACAACTTTTTGAGGTCAGCGGCGGTACCGGCTAATTCGCCGAACTTCATCAACTCTGCCGGCGTTCAAGTCCATTCAGATTAATCGCCCGCGGGCGGCATTAATTTATTCAAATAAATCGGCTTTATTGAAGTTCATGTGACGTCATAAATCGTTGTTCATCATTTAGGTCATTAGACGGTCGTTCGGCGGTTACTACAGAATCATTGGTTCTCTAATCGCACATCGATTTGCATAAATCCGAAGTTCAGCGAATTAGCCGGTACCGCCCCTGATCCATTGAAACCAAAGATTGGTGTAATTTCCTGCAAAAGCACATGTTTAATATAAAACAGGGTCTGTTGTATTTTTCTATCCATACCATTACTATAATGCTCAAAACGTAGTCGTAAGAAAACTAGCTGGTTTAAGACACCTTTATAACTCTGCTCTCATACTGGTGTTAAATAAGGTTTGAAAAGTTCAAACAGCGTTGTCTACCTCTACAGTATGGGCCGGCTTGTCCGTGTTAGTAGTTAGTACCACTGTGTTACAGAAACCCAACGTAGTAAGTGACAGGTTGCAGTTTCATTTTGTACCTACGGTGTAAGATTTTCGTAAGCCCAATTCTCCCTCTCTTCCCAATACCTTTCCTTAAAGGTCGGTAACGCACCCATATCTCTTCTAGTATTGTGGGTCATGTTCAGGGGAGATCACTTACCAACATGTGATCCAGTTGCTGGATTGGCGCCCTCTCTTATCAAAAAAATATTCAATCAATGATGTCCTATTGTGTGTGAACAAAAAGTTCTTGTCCCCTTACATCTTAAATACGATTCCTTCCGTAAATGCATTTATTTTGCCAAATGATAACATACACATACTTACGCACTCATGCCTGTAATCCCCGATGGGGTAGGCGGAGGTGTAACAATACATCCACATTTCGCCTAACTTATTTCCTTCCCATGATGTGATAGAGGGCGAGCCTATTGCCATACCGGGCACAATTCCAAACTCCAGACTATATACTAAGCATTTCCTGATAGAAAAATCCAATATCACTTTTATACGACCCCGGGATCGAACCCGAGACCTCAGCACAGCAGTCGTTCCATGTAGATACGCATACAACTGCGTCACAGAGGCAGTCACCATACCAAATGATAGCATAAGTAAAATAAAATCCGCCTCATATGGTCACTTACCTATAAGGCAACTTACCTACACTTTTGTCGGCTTTATACTATAAAACAAACGTTATTTCCGTCCTATAATAATAATAAATACACCCAACAGCCAAACACAGTCCTGACCCCACACTAGGTTAACCTTGTATCGTGAGTATCAACAACGAGGGACTTGCTTTCCTACAACATCCAGACCCAAAACAAATGTTTGTGGATTACACAAATATTTGTCTCGGTGTGGGATTCGAACCCACAGCCTCAAGCTTTGCTGCCGGCTGCTCGCCTACTGCGCCACAGAGGCTGTCGAGGTAGATGTGTCCTCATTCAAATTAAACTGTTTTGTGTCATGTTGTAGACTAAGGTTGCAATATAATATAATGAAATACTAGTTTCAAAGTTTAATTGAATTAGTTTGTATATATAATTTT
The DNA here is from genome assembly GCA_905332985.1 of Mimas tiliae. Lineage (NCBI taxonomy): Eukaryota > Metazoa > Arthropoda > Insecta > Lepidoptera > Sphingidae > Mimas > Mimas tiliae. Next base: position 16,472,462 of record HG995246.1, on the reverse strand, counting down.
TATACCCCTGAATGTAATGCTCTTTTACGCCTAGTCGATAATTTAGATTTATTTGTATTGTTACTTTAATTTCAAGCGACATTTAAGGAATTAATCATAGTTCATTGATTTCATACAATGACTTCAATGTATATTACTACTAGACGGGCTGCTTAGAAGTACAATTGAGTCACATAACGCGGGAGTTTGACAGCTCACAAACAGGGAGCGCGATAAGGGTTCTAGTTGAGATTAAGCGAGATGGTAATATTGAGTTACGGTCAATTTACCGCAACTTAGTGGTACAATTTCTATGTACCGCGCAGCTTGTCTAGTAGTATACATTTAAGTCTTTGGTTTCATATATTAATGTATTTTTTTGGGAGATAAGAGTTAAATTCGAAGGCCGTTAAATATTTATATGCAATTTTAACTTATTTGGCCAGATGCGTTATGGTATGAAACACAGTATATCACATCTGTCATTGTACAGAGTTGTACGCACTCTTTTTTTAACACGCTTTTATTAGCTTCATACGTATGTAAGTACTCGTACTACGTATGTAACGGAAACTTTGAACATGATTTTGATCCCCTTCAAAACGTCGGATTGACTCGAAATTTGGCATACTTATCAGGGACCGATGACAATTCAAAAAATTTAATCAAGTTAGTTAATTGATTTCAATTTTATTAAAAATCATTCAAAATAAATAATGGTTTATAAAAACTAAAAAACACGCTTTTATAGAACATATTTTAAACTAATATTTAGTTTTCATTTTTTAGTTGGATGTTCTATATAAGCGGTTTTGTTTTTGTGTTTTTAAACTATTATTTATGTAATAATTGCTCATAATTCATCAAATATTATATATGTGTGGTTGATGATTTTCATTACTTATATTTATTAATTTGACATACTTGTTTACGGAGTATACATGTCGAGGGAATGAACCATTTTTATCATATCTGTATGTTTTTCATGTGTTACATTTTATAAGATTTGTCGTTTCTACTTCCTCGTTGACATTTCTTATGTCTTTGATATTAATTGAATCCCATTTTAGATGTAATCAATGTACATTATTTATTTATTTATATTTCAATACATATTCAGTATGTATAAACACTGCGCATTTTAAAGTTACTATTTTTTAATATTTTAGTGTCTTATTGAGTTATATTCAATTACATTATGTCAAATTTAAGGTTTAGTTACACCCATTAGAAACCTTATTATAATGTCTATTAGTACGCACGAACGCATAGGGGCGATTGTAGTTTACGCGATCTGTATTTGGCGCTAATTAAAATCTGACGAATCACGTATACAGAAATCTCTCAAGTGTTACTCTTGAACATAATATGTTCGAAGCATTTGGTAATAGTAAATAAAATAAATAAATAAATACACCCAACAGTCACACACATAGTCCTGACCCCACACTAGGTAAACCTGTATCGTGGGTATCAGGAACTACGAGGGACATGCGGCCCCACAACACCCAGACCCGAGACAAATATTTGTGGATCACACAAACATTTTCTCGGTGCGGGAATCGAACCCACGGCCTCTCGCTTCGAAGCCGGCTACTCGCCCGCTGCGCCACGGAGGCTGTTGTAGTTTTCTGAAATTAATGGTAATATAGAATTAATTTTATTGGATTCTATTTTTATTTTAAGTAATACCTGTGTACATTTTAAGTGTTATACTTATAAAATTAATATTGCAATAAGTACATTTGTAATAAATAAAACGACAAACGAAATAAATAAATATTTTATTTAACTTATTGAACAGCTTTCATTTCAAATTCTTTGATAATCGATTATTATGAATAATTATTCTTCATATTTTTTATTGCACAAAAGTATTGGGTGACGAACTTAAAAAAAAAGCGTGTAGTTTATTTTCTTGAATACATTTTGATACAACTTTGATCCTCAATATAATAAAGGTTATAAAGTATTCTAATTAAAAAAAATAACATTGGAAATAAATAGATTTTTTGTTACTTAAATAAAAAATATGAAAACTCAAATAACTAACTAAACAACCCTAGAACCACAACTATAAAAATGAACATCGATTTTAAGTTATAACTTATAAAATATAAACGAACAGATCTAAATCACTCGACAATTTTAGCGTCCACACAAATAAATTATATAAATGCTGGTGAATCATAGATGCTCAATAAAGATTGCCACTTGGATGATAATCAGACAATTTACTAGCTCCTTATATTTACGATATTGTATCGTTTATGCTGCTATGCATCTACGGATCACGAGATATCATAAAATATGCCAAAAATACAGCTACATACTTAGTACAAGAACATACTTTTTACTTCGTTCCATGGCTAATTTGACAGCGGTGATATAAGGCAGACTTCCGATTTTCACGTTAAGCGTAAGGAATCAGTGCGATTGATTGCCGTCTGTCAACGCTACTATTTTTGCTGGACAGCTAATGACGCAACCGTCAGAAGTCTACCTTTAGTATTTTCTTAATGCGAACTGTAGTAGCAAACAAGCTTGCTTTTAAGTAGAATTTGTATACCAGGAAATTAATAGAATGACATACCCCCGGATTCTGAAAAGCTGATCAAATCAACATTCAACTAACAGAACTTTGATTTGACATCGCTGTCAAATCAATTTGAGTTGCTGAAACGTTATTTAGTGTAAAAAATAATAATATTTGATCTCTCTTTAGTACCGTTTGACATACGATTTTTCATATTAATTTGAAAGTTATGTTAGCTAACATGTGTGTCAAATCAAACGTGTTGATCACGCTTCTAGCAACTCAATTTCGACTTGACATGAGATTTGACATTTGATTAGTTAATTTAACATTGATCAGCCTTTCAGAAACCGGGCGTAAGTCTAGACTTATACTACAATCAGTAGGTATTTCAAATTCACATCTTATCAGAAAATAATTGAGAATGTTATGTCATTTCCTATCTTAATCCGATAACACAATAGCTTCACACTTCTATTAAGTATTTAAAATCGATCAGACATTTATAACTTGGCTTATATTTCTTATGCACAGGATTCAATTGTAATAAAAAACACCAACAAGCCCTTGAAACCGATCGTTAAAAATTCACATTAAATACCGAAAATAAAATTACTTCCGCTAAGACACTACACCGCATGACTTGGTCAAAACATTTTTATTTATTAACAAAGTTAAAACAAAACACAAAGTAATTTTATTAAGCGCCTGTTTCACAATGTTCAAATAAAAGTTATTTAAAAATACAAACTCATATTTGGCCCTGCATTATACTCGTCCCATTGATGGACATGGACCTCTTCTACTGGATGAGTAGGATTAGGACTCAGTCCACCACTGAAGCGAAATAGCAGACTTCACATACCTTCAAAATTCTTATGGAGAACTTCTTAGGTATGCAGTATTCCTCACGATGTTTGCTTCACTGTTAAAGCAACCGATGAAGTGAATGGTATTTTTGTATGAACAGACAACGCACAGCCTAAACCACTGAAGGTATAAAGAAATTCGCCCAGGCGACGCCGGGCACGAAGAGCTAGTCAAATATAAAACAGTAAATTACATTATCATGCTAGCAATATGTCTAATTGGTACCTCATAAATTGGTTCTTGAATACGTTATCAGACGATTAATATTAAATTGCACATTGTGAAACATGCCTTAAAACTCCAACGATACCTATTATTTACTCAGATGATACTCAAGGTTTAAATTCTAGTTTTAAAAACATTTGCTTTAGGCAACCTATTAAAAATATATATATATATAATGATATCCTACTTTCATGCTTAATTACACCACAGGTTTGAAAATAATATATTTTACAAAATTTCTCTGAAATTGAATATAGCCCAAAAGGCGCGGTATGTGTCGCGAGAAAAATGTTGCCCGATATATTTTAAATATTGCAAAACCAAACTCTTAATAATCACATTCATTGAATATCACACATTAACTAGCCTATTGCCTTTTATTGTTTTCAAAGTTACATTTGCTACGGTTACCATTTTAATTGGATATATATATTACACACTATACTTTGTTATTTTAAATATTTTTATATAGGCAAAATAGTATGCAAAATATGATCAAAGTTATATTGAGTAGAAAACCTATAACAGTGTTTTTTTATTCACTCTTAGACAATAAATAAAAAGGCGACTCTGTGTGTGAGGGTTCAAGTTTTGATGTGCATTTAAAAAATATATAATATTACATTAACTTTGTACGATTATGTTGGATAAAAAACTAAATAAATAAAATTAATATATGTGTAATGGCTGAGTCGCGGCATTAAATGAAAATACGCGAGTTAGTGATTATTTATGCGATACATTTATTACAACATAGGTTGAACGTACATTACTTTACATAGAGAACTTAATATATGCGCGCATCGCGTGGCGTTCCTACGGGCCGACTGCGCGAGCGCGGCGGCTCGCGAGGCGGGCTCGATGCGGGGAAGAGCGAACGAGGGGAAAGAGCGAGGTACGGCCGTGTTGCTACGTACCTATTCGTCGGCACGTACGCACCACGGGCTGTTACTATGCGCGGTGGTTGGACTCGCGAACAGAGCGCGCTACATACTCCCCCTCTAGTTCGAACAGGGCGTCCTCGTGTTCGGACTAGGACTTTGGAGACTTGCGAGGCCTCCCACGCCTACGCTTTTCCCTAACGGGGGCCTCCACCTTACCGACAAACGGAGTCAAATGTGACACGTGGTATCGTCCGACGTGTCTTCCGGTGGTACCTTCTATCAGGTAGGTAGTGGGGCTCACCATTTCCCTGATACGATAAGGACCGTCCCTCCGGGGTATAAATTTGGCGGATTGGCCCGTGCCCACGTCATTCATTCCCTGCGTTTTTACTAAAACGAGATCACCTACCTTATAAACTGGAGGAGTGCGCCTACCCTCATCTGCGTACTTCTTTTGGACAGCTTGGGCTCGTTCTTGAGAATCTTTAGCATCCAGCAGCGCTGTCGATAACTTACGTAGGTAAGGCGTGATGTTGGCAACGAAATTATCGCTATCCACGATGGTCTTCATGTCTGCCACGACGTCGGATGGTGCGCGTAACTCTCTCCCAAGGGTAAGAAAAGCCGGTGAAAATCCGGTGCTCGCCGTAACGGCGGAATTCATCGCAAACCTTATGGCTGCGAGATGGGTATCCCATGAACTGTGGTCCTTCCCTACTAAAATTGCCAATTGCGGCTTCAAATCGCGGTTTTTCCGCTCAACTGGGTTCGCTGCAGGGTGATACAACGGCGTCAGGGATTGCTTAATTCCCATTGCGTGACAGGCTTGTTGCATCACCTCGGCAACGAACTGCACTCCATTGTCGCTTATCATTCTGCGAGGCACTCCGAATCTCAAGAACACCTCGGATATGAGTACCTCGGCGCACTCAACGCTTGTCGCGCTCTTCAGAGCGAAAAGCTCGACCCATTGAGAGCATGTATCTTCGACAATTAATATCCATCGCATTCCTTTGGAGGTTTCTGGCAATGGGCCAAACAAATCCACTGACACCACCTCGAATCGTCGAGATGGTGCAGGAGTTTGGAGTAGCCCTGCAGGCTTTTTATTGTCCGCTTTGTACCTCTGACAGGCAGTGCAGTGCTTTACGTATTCGGTAACGTAAGCCCTCATACCTGGCCAAAAGTATCGGTTTCTGACGCGTTGTAAAGTTCGTTCGGCACCGAAGTGACCTGCAGTCGGGGCGTCATGAAGGTCGACAAGTACGTCCCTTCTTTCGTGATTCGGCACTACGAGACAGGCAGAATCTTGATCTTCGGATTCGGGCGTGCACCTGTACAACACCCCATCAGACATCAAGTAACCTCGATTTGACCAACCCCTCCCCCTGAACAGGTCCTCGGTGTCCTCCAAGTCTGCGATGATACCTTTCAGTTCAGGGTCCTTAAGTTGGTTGTCGCGTACCTCAAGAGATGATCTGTGCGGTATATCTACGGTCACCGAGCATATCTCGCATCCACCGGCAGCCTCCTCGCAGCAGGGTGGACGGCTCAGTGCGTCAGCGATTACGTTTACCTTTCCCGGGGTGTACTGTATACGAAGGTTGTAGGCCTGAAGGGTTAGAGCCCATCTCGCTAGGCGACCGCTAGGTGATTTCAGACTCATTAACCATCGTAAGGGCTGGTGATCTGATTTCACTACCACTTCGGACCCCTCTATGTACCCCCTGAACTTGGTTACTGCCCAGACCACGGCTAAGGCTTCTCGTTCGGTCGTGGTGTAATTCCGCTCAGCCGGCTCCAGGAGACGACTGGCGTACTCTATAGGTCTCTCGTCAGGCCCCTCCCCCTGCATCAAGACTGCACCGAGGCAGTATCCACTGCTGTCTGTCATCAGGGTGAAGGGTTTGGATTCGTCGGCCTGACGGAGAATGGGTGCAGTGACCAGGAGCTCTTTAATGCGCTCAAAAGCGGCTTGCTGCGCTTCTCCCCAAAGCCAGCTGCTGTTTTTCTTTAGCAGGTCCGTCAAAGGCTTAGCGACAAAGGCATACCCAGGCACGAAGCGCCGAAACCAGCTGGAGGTCGCTAAAAACCCTTTCAGCTGCCTTTCGGTTTTCGGGGCTGGCATGTCGGCTATAGCCGAGGTCTTACCTGGATCCACTTGCAACCCACCGGGAACGATAATGTGACCCAAAAACTTTACAGCCTCACAGGCGAAGCAGCTTTTTTTCCTATTGACTCGAAGATTAAAAGCTTCGAGCCTGTCGAAGACGGCTTCGAGGTCTTCGATATGCTCTTCGAAAGTCGGTGAGAGGATTATTAGGTCGTCTAGATATCCTAAAATCGACACGGGTCTACTACTTTGTAGATCCGGGGAAGTTTGAATGTCGTCAACTCGACGGTGCACGTTCAGGTTCGACTTAAACCGGTCGATCAATCGCTGGAACGTTGCGCCTGAGTTACGAAGACCCATAGGCATTCTTATGAATCTGAAGGTGCCAGAAGGTGTAACGAATGCGGTTTTGTCACGGTCTTCCTCTGCGACACAAACCTGGAAATAGCCAGAGTGGAGGTCGAGCGTTGTCATGTAGCCGGTCGTCTTGGCCGCATGGAGTACATCCTCCAGGCGCGGAAGCGGGTACCGATCGGGCTCAGTTACCGCATTTAGCTTTCGGTAATCCACACATAATCGGACGCCACCGTCCTTCTTGGCAACAAGAACAACATTAGCAGCCCAAGGCGACTCACACTCTTCTATAACTTCTGCCCGCAGCAACTTTTCAAGCTCACCGTCCAACAATTCTTTCTTACCTCGCGACATCCGGTAAGGCGGCGAAGCGGTCGGTTCCTGCTTCTCGTCCACTCGGATGCGATGGGTAGCATAGCTAGTTGGAGGTCCTTCGGTGGCGAATCGCTCAGCTCTCCTGACTATGAGCTGGTTAAGCTGCGTCCTCTGAGGTGGTGATAACTTGGAACCCTCGTCTTTCCTCAATACATGGTTGGTGGTTTCAACCTGCATCAGTTCTGCTTCATTCGTAACTGTAAGGCTATACGATCGTGTAAACGGGTATTTGTGCTCGCTCCTGTCTGAAAAGTACCAACGGCTGTGTGGTAGGTCGAGCAGGATGCCCGCTTGAGCAATAAAGTTTTGACCTAAAAGTGTACGATTATTCGCTTCTGGTATAGCTAAGAACGTTGTAACGAAACTGCGTCCATGCACGGTTACGGTCGTGTCGCACATCAAAACTGTACGCACCTAATGTGTGCCGTCGGCAAGTCCTATTGTGCGATGCAATTTCGTGAAAACTGTTCCGCTGTCCACTAAGATTTTGTATAGTCCGGGACTAGCGAGGTTTTCGGTCGCCCCGGTATCTAGCACGGCGACGCCGATTAAAGATGCGACCTCTATCTTTATAACGGGCCGCGTCGGGTCCGAGTCGTAGGTAAAAACACTTTGAAAACTTACCTTGTCGTCGGAGGCTGAACTTTTGCAAGTAGGGCACTTTGAACGAATTACCCCTTCTCGTCCGCACCCATAACATGACAACGGTACTTTGTGTGTCTCACCGTCGTCGGTTCTCGGTTTCTTTTTACACTCGTCTACCAAATGGCCAACCCGTCTACAGAAAGCGCAACGTGGTCTAATGTGTTTTGGTGGCAAATTATTAACCCTACTCGAACTAGAGCCGGGAGTCGCGGCGCTCAAAGTGTTAACATTTTTCGAAATGATCGGAGCGTTTGTACTAGGTGGAATTAAACTATTCGCGCGTTTATCGCTACTTTCCCCGGTCGAATTAGGTAAATGTGACCTTACCTCGTTCAACGACTCTTCCACGTACCTGGCCCTCTCGAGCAGACATTCGATTCCCGCAGAAACACTTTCACGCGTCATCCGTTTTCTAATTCTACGACACAATAAACCGTACACAATGTCTAATTGCATCTGCACTGGCACTTCGTATGGTAAACGCGAAATATTCGCACGCACACGCGATATAAAGGCGTCGACGCGTTCCTCTCCTTGCTCTTCGGCGAAGATTTCCCGTAAGATCTTATGTCCGGGTCGCGGCGCTCCGTACATCGCACGTAGTCGAATCACAGCCTCGTCCCACGTCTTCACTGTTGGTTTCACGCCGCGCCACCATACGGCGGCGTCGGCGGTCAGTAGCATGGCCAGGCCGCGGAGTGCATGCTCATCGCTAATTGAAGCACACTCCTTATAAACCAGCACGCCGTCCAAAAATGCTTCGAACTCGTCAACGCTTCGGGCAGCCCCATCGAACCGGGACGTGCACCTGGAGAAGTTTCCCTGCGGGTTCGCGTTTGGATTACTGGCGGCGGACGGAGTGGGAGTTGATCCCTCACGTACGTCATTTGTCGTCGGTGTCGTAACCCTCGACATCACATTGGATATCAATCGGGCGAGTTGGTCTTCGGATATCCCGATAAGGTCCGAGCGAGCCATATTCGGCGCCACCGCGGAGTCCGGGCGCGCCGCCATCGGCGCGGCCTCGGGGTCCGAGCGCGTGGGTTCCACGAATTCAATGCGTCGCTCGTCGTCTGAAGACTCGTCGCTTGATACACTGCCTTTCTTCTTGCCTTGCCTCGTTAACGGCATACTTGACTCGCGGTTTTAGGTAGCACACTCGTGATTCGTGCCACTAGTTGGGCGCAATTGTAATGGCTGAGTCGCGGCATTAAATGAAAATACGCGAGTTAGTGATTATTTATGCGATACATTTATTACAACATAGGTTGAACGTACATTACTTTACATAGAGAACTTAATATATGCGCGCATCGCGTGGCGTTCCTACGGGCCGACTGCGCGAGCGCGGCGGCTCGCGAGGCGGGCTCGATGCGGGGAAGAGCGAACGAGGGGAAAGAGCGAGGTACGGCCGTGTTGCTACGTACCTATTCGTCGGCACGTACGCACCACGGGCTGTTACTATGCGCGGTGGTTGGACTCGCGAACAGAGCGCGCTACATATGTTTTTTTAATTACGCCCATAACTTTACTAAACAACCTATATAGTATGTGTATATGTATGTAGTATGTATATATATATAATAATATTGTACATATATAAAAAACTCGCATATTTTAAAATAAAATTTCAGTAACGAAATCCGAAAAAGCAGTTATATTAGAAACAAAACAAATGATATCCGAATTAATGTGCATTAAAAAAATTAAGGGGGGGGGGGGTTAAGACCACTAAGGGTCTGCCCTAAATCCGCTCCTTTGATAAAATAAAAAAAAATGGCCCTTACCATTAAACTCTGTATAACTTTGTAACAGTTATTGTGTCTGGTGTTGCTTACGCAAACGCAAAAATTAAATTAGCTTCACTCAACAAAAATACAAAACACTGTATAACTATTACCTAGCTATAAAAGTTTAATATTAATGCTGTAAGAATTGAAGAAACGCATAAACATAACAATCTGATAAACGAATTATAGGTAAGTAATGATAAAATTTACATTCATTTTCATGTATTTATAATACAGCACGCGTAGATGATATTTTTTACATATCTGATAAAATTGAGAAACACAAACTTATGAACACAAAAATAGAAATATATAAACTTACGTCGAGACAACAATAGTTGCTTAAGTTGGAAACAAAGTACGGTATATATCACAAAGTTGTAAGAATATCATGATTCTACAACTACATTCAGGTAGTCTATATTTATTAAATACATTATTATATTTTTTTCAAAATATTGTATAATGACATATTCAACATTCTCAAATTAAGGCAAGAACATAAGTTTTTATACGCTACGGTAACCAACCGCCTGCTATCACATACATTATTTTTCATAACGACATAAAAACTTGGCGCCAAGTCAAAAACTAAATTAATTAAGTATTCATAAAAGTTCAATAGTAGAAAAAAATATTGATTGTAGTGTGTCTATCATTATTTCATCCTAAGAGTGATAGAATTTCACTTCAGAAACAGACGAATAGTTTTCCTGGTGGCTCGACCTGCCATAATATATGCTTTTTATATGCCTAAGTGATAAATAAAGATTATTTTATACTATTGAATGCCAATGAATACAGCAATAACTCTACAAATGCATTAAAGATGATCTATCTTGTGTAAATAATTCTAAAACGTACAAAATGACGTAATTTAGACATTATTTATAAATAACTCATCATCATTTTACAGAATAGTTCTACATTTCAGAAACTGTTTTCTTTTTGTGAATTTATTATTTCGGGTTACTTTCATGAAAGTACATCAATATGGCTTCAGAAATAGAATAATTGTAAGTATTTTAATTTAGTTTAATGTTACATACGGGTAGGGACACGGAAAAATATCGATACTTTTTGGTATCGAGTACTTTCTTTACTTTTGCGATACTTTTGTACCCGACTTTTTATTTCTGGTATTAGTACTTTTCGACAAGTATCGTATCGTTTCGAATTTTTTTTTTTTGTTTAAGGCAAAATACTCACCAAACTTTTTATTTAAGCCACTAAATACGTCGTCTTTGTTTTGTATTCAATGACGGCGAACATTAAAAGGATCATCAGATGTCTCCATCCGCGATCCGCAAATGTGGTAATTGCAAAATCTTTGATTAGTGAGATCTTGAGGAATCGATACTCTTGTTTCGATACTTTTATGACTACGATAGTTTTTATTCGATACTAATCTAAAATACAGTATCGATACTTTTGATTCGATACCGTGTCCGTAGGAAGCTTGTTTGTAGATACAGGTTTATAGGATATAAAAATAAAGTAAAAAAATAGGAGAAGTCAAAATCGCCAGTTAAAGTACCAGTCAAAATACAAAAAAAAGCTGATCGCCAACTACTAGTAGGCTTACAAGAGAAAGTAAGATAGATATCTAAAGCAATATAGTCTATTCTATATTCTATTTATATCGGTTTGTAGCCAATTTAGTATCAAGCCGCCCGAAAGCCTCAAACTTAATTAAGTACAAAATATAAAAAAATATCTAAATATTTCGTTGTTTGAAAAAAACCTAAATGCTTCGTACACCCATTTTGATAACAAAGTTAACCTAATGCATAAACGAAAAATTAAGCTATTATTGCCAAAGGCTGTGCGTTCACTGACATTTAACTTTATACCACTTAACATTGCTTATTAAATTACCAAAGAGCACGTAAATAATGGAGTAGCATGAAAACTACCGAAATGGCAAAATCGTAATCACTTCATGGATTTAAAGTTTATATTTATCGATATTTAGATTCTAAATACATGCAAAAATATGAATCAGTATCACAATTATTTACTACACCTAACCCACTCACTTCTTCACTCCGTTACTGTATACAACTGAAAGACGCGACGAGCAAGTGGCTCACTTGGTGGTAAACACCACGTCTGTCTTTATTATTATTATTATTATTTAAACAACAGCAATATCACCCAAAACTTTAAATTACAAAGTACCTTACAACATCGCATAGCGCCCGTCATGTCGATATATAAGATGACTTTTTTATCATGACAGCGCATAGTGACTACACTCCACCTGACGGTCATTACAGTGCAAACCAAATATTATGTCTACTGGCGATAGGCGTTGCGTTCCCCGACGATCACCAGAATAATGCCGGCCTGAAGTAACTGGATATATATACACTGACCCCAGAACGAGCCACTATTTATGGCCTTTATTATTTTTATCTGTACAGTGGCCGCTATACAGTCGAGTACAAATATGTATCAGGTACCCATCTACTAGCAAAATCATACCCGTTATATCCACATTTACTACTTAAACTATAATGAGAAATGCTTGGGAGATATTTTCTATTGACAAAATTAAAATTAGTAAGCAAATGATGAAATACCTTGTAATACTTGTATTGGTCAGTGTACGCACAGTGTGTAGCTACATGCTACATGCTAGTATAATGTCGCCGGTAGTGTCGCGTGATGTTGCGGCGTCGCGTCGCGTCAGTGGTCGCAACGCGCGCAGCACGTCAGCTACAAGGCGCACCCGCCGCCCTACGCACACACACGCGCTAATCAACTACTACGTACAACAATGCTGGGGGTGTACGAGGTCATTTTTTTTTAGTAAAAAAACCATATTAGCAAGACAAAATAACAAAATCGTTTTTTGAATAATACTACTTCTAAGTTTTTTTTTTGCTATGATTGTAAAAAAATGACCTTGTATAAAAATAGGATCTGAAAGATAATAAAAAAATCTATTTTAATAAAATAATTTATAGTAAAACATAAAAAAAACTGCGGGGATTTAACGGATTCTAAATGTTGCTGTAATATTACCCATCTCATAATATTGAGCACACAAAAATTCCCAATTTTTTGCCCTGTTCACTGCACACGCATTATTTGTCTGGATTGTATTAGATGTAGTAATCTAGTCCTACTTGTACCATCAATAGTCAATAAGTGACGTTAAAGATATAAAATTATTGGTTACCATCGCCATGTTTGCTATTAACCAGCTACATTCTAATTGTCTACACCCAGCCCCGGATCTACGATTTTTTTACCGGGGCAGAAATTTGATAGCGGCACCCACCTCTCCAGCGTTTGAGATAAATTACTTTAAAAAACTAAAAGAAAAGCAAAGAATGGATGCACAAAGGGCCTGTGTGGTGCCTTTTTCTTACAAGTCGACGGTGAGCTACGGTTTCTTCCGTATGCTAGGCGCTTTGTGGAGCAAGTTTTTAATTTTTAACCATATTATAGTATGATTTTAGCGCCCCCTAAAATTGCCGCCCGGGGCGGGTGCCCCGGTTTGCACCCCCTAGATCCGGGCCTGTCTACACCATTGGCAATAAACAATGAACATTTTATTCGTAAACATTCCACCGGGTCAAAATGCAATTTGAAAAACTACCAGTGACATTCATGCAATGAGAGCCTCTTGTTAGCAGAGCTCTATAAATAATTAATATAAGAATTGTTACTTAACTCTAAGAATATAATATAAATGGGGTATAAAAGCAGACGAAGCCACAGGGGAACACTAGTCAAACACTATAAATATCCATAAAAGCACACAAAGAATTCACAAGCACAAACGACATAGATTTTATTAATATATTAGTAACACACATATAATATTAAAGCTATAAACAAACTACAGGAACAATCACAATAATAGTATTGGCACAATATGAAACAACATTAACGCTCATTTTCACCGAATCTTACTTAACTTTAGATAGCCTCTATGCCCAACAAATTAAAGCAATATAACATCGGTCTATTTTTATGTTGAATCTTCACACAGTTTTTATGAGTATGTTGGCCGTTAAATAATTCTTAAAGTTAAAAGGAAGGTTTGTGGAAGCAGGCGTATGAAAATCACACGGTTCAACAGTTTTAGACCACTACTTTTTTTCTAAACCATTTATTACAGCGTCAGAACAATACAGTCTATTATATACTCTATAGAATTGGTAAATAAATAAAATCATGATAGCCAGGTCCCTACTAAAGTACTAACGCATTGCGAATGGGGGACGATGGGACCCAAGTAATATTTTACTCGTATTATGCTTATTATATGAAGCAGTGCAAACAATTTAATTGTTACTTATTTGAGAAGATTAACTTCCCGACTGAAAAGTAGCTTGAAAGAAGACTAAAAATAATCAAAACCGACCATACATCGAAACAAATCCTACATAGTGGTCTCAACAATAAGTATATGAAGAAAACACTAAATAACTACTTTAACGCTTAAAATAGAATATTAATTCATCAGTAAACATGATCTACTTATTGTGCTATTAGGATTTTTTAAATAATATATTTAAGAAAATTCGTAATTATATTCTATATAAATTCTAATATTTAGAGTATATAGGCATTTGCGGCTTGGTATGAGATCTATATTGATTTCATTTGTACAGGCATGTATCCAGTAGGAGTCTGAGACAGTTATTGAGACCATTGTCGATACACTTGTTTTATAAGAACAAGGTAGAATAAAGTAACAAATAATATAAAGATTGAGTAAACACATGTTTTTAACTGTATTTTTGGATTTAATCACTAAATATTATACAATGTATAACTATATACATATTACATAGTTGGAACAATAACATTGATACATTTATGTTTAAATTTTGATACTTAACCGTTGGAAGTAAAGTTGATAAAAGCGTCGAATATTACTAGAAGTATACAATATATAATTACACTAAATGGATATAAAAAGGAGTACAACGAGTTACAATTATAAAAAGGATTAATTGTTTGGAATAGAATCAAAAGTGGCAAAATCCAGCTTTACTTTGGCATTTACGGAATTTTCCTAATATATATATAATCTAATAAATATCAATGAATTAATGGTAATGAGTAAAATAATAAACAGAGCGTGCGTCGAAAATAATGCATATGACACAAATAAAAATATTTTCATCTTGTAACCTGATAATGAATAATGACGCGTCCTGTTACTAAATTTCTAATCTTATTTCACACCAAAAGTTAGTGGTATGAAGATTGTTGGAATACGTCATCTTAGATAAGAAAAGCTACACGTAACATACGGACCTGATTTTTTAGCCCACAGGTTTATAGAAAGTAGGTCGTATTTAGATCCCACATTATTAATAAACCCTCAATTTTGTGCGATAAGACCTTCTACATGACATTTTACCATGTTTCAAATACTATATTTTAATTTTTAATAATAGTTTGGTTCTGAATTTTTTCACTTTTGATAATAGGCCAAACAACCTTAATTGTTATAATATATGCGTTAATAATTGTAAATATATACAAAAGTACTACAATAAAGGGGTTGGTTGATAGTAAATTTTAAAGCAATCTCAGATTTTTGTTATTATTACACATTTTACACATTTGAAAATGGAAGACTATACATATTTGTGTTGATAAATGTAAAATGTAGGTAAGTTTAAAAGCGTTTTTGGTATATGTATCATATAAGCTCACACCTTTATCCCCGAAAGGGTAGATAGAGGTGCAACTAGTGCTGTACCCATGTTTCGCCGAGCATCTTTTTGTTCTATAATGTGATGAGGGGCGAGCATACCGCCATACTGGGCATAAATTCAAATACTCTGCTATTCATTTTCAAATCGAAATCTCAAACAATTTGTGATTGCCCAACCTGGAAATTGAACCCAGGACCTCACGGTTACCCTTAGTACGCTGCCACTAGATCAATGAGGTGACATAATTATAGGTATAAATTATAATTAGGTATCTTATAATTAGCTAAAAATATAAATCAATTTTTGTTAACGTACATTTACAGGTACCGGCGAGAGTCGTGAACATAAACTTCACCCACACAGTGTTCATTTAAAATTCTATTTGTTGGAATGAAGGAGCGCGGGACGCCGACGCTTCACGCGATTGGTTTTTCGGTCGATACTCGTCGTTTATTGGACTGTCAACTACCTCCACTACTGTCTATCTGTGCTCACGTCTCGTGCCGGTAATTATACCTGACAATAATTTTATCAGCACAATATGTAGATACATAAGTCGTAGTTTAATCGCATTTTAATTACCAATTTTATTTATACATTTAACTTATTTTTAATACTTTAGTTCGCCAATTGACAGGATAATTGTGTAGGAACAATGATATTTGTTTTTTATTCTCTCATCAAAATATTGGATATATTTTATTTATTTTAAGGATAATTGTGTAGGAACAATGATATTTGTTTTTTATTCTCTCATCAAAATATTGGATATATTTGGAATCTCTCGTTCTTCACATATATTGTGGTCTTTGATATTTGTTATCTCTAATTGTAAATTAATAAATAGAAAATAATAATTATGATAATAGTTATCAAAATCGCAACCGGCACTATTTAGTATGAAAGTATTCAGAAAGTAAAGGAAATATCAGAGGTAGTAATGAAATTGGTAACCAACTCAAGGTTTATTTAAAAATGATTAAGACAAGTTTTAATGATTATCTACCTCTACGATACGTTATGTTGACATATTACTCATAATAATGAATTTATTCTCTCTTTTTTTCAAATTCTCTCGACAATACATTCAAACTATAGCCTCAGTATCGCTTATAACATGAATGCCATGTTTGGTCAATATCAACCGTACAATATCGTTGCAGCTCCGAGTAGTGTAATTTTTACTAGTATCCTTCAATTTAATACTTTTCATTTTATCGCATAATTTACTGACTTCCGACTTACTCTTCTTCATATCTTCAGGCCTCAACTTCCTAATAGTCGATGAGCAACGTTTCTTCATAGTGTTTTCCGTTTGAATATCGACATTCCCCTCGCTAACCCTGCGTCGATAGAGATCATACTCGATATCGTCCTTTTGCAGATAGCTATCTAAAGAGCAATAGGTTGTCTCGTTGAAACTTACCTTGTCGTCTTTGATGACGTGCTGTGTGACGTCACTTACTATCTTGACCGCCTTCCCTGGCACGTAATTAGATGGAACTTTATCGACATATGCCAGTTTCGGTTTAATCTGGTCGACCGGGCCGACAGTATCGGTGTGACAGGGCATCAGGAAGTTCGATTTCCGAGCTCTCTTCACGGTGATTGTTTCATCAATAATCGATGGTTTGTCTCGTATCGATATGAGTATGTTTTTGAAACTGGCCTCGTCTGGTGAGGTCATGATGACGTCCTGCGGCGATCGTTTGTCGTAGTTGGCTATCAATTCGTTAAGCATGTTGTACTCACTGTATGTCCGGGCAGCGTTAACGAGAAGTATGGGTTAGTCACTGCGTAATTATATTGTGTTAGTCTGATTAAATACATTCAATATTTATACAGCCCGTCTCAACTGCGACTAGGCAGCTCAAGCAGGCAGTCATGTGACTCGAATGCATTCAGAACGCTATTATTGGTAAAATTTGTAACTCAATGGTTGAAGACGCGGACAGCCTAGAAGAAGATGGAGAGGCGATCTGGATGCATTTGAGCCACAATAGCCTATAGTGGCGGTGGACCACAGTAAATAAATGGGGCGAGACCTTCACCCAGCAGTAAGATGATATAGATTAGGAAAATAACTATACTAATAATGCCGAAGTTGTGAAGTGCAACATTGATTATCACGACTACGCTTAGTCTGTTATTGACGGTCAATTGATTAAGATATAAGATTTTGATGCATGATGTGTGATGTGTGATGCATGATGTGTGATGTGTGATGCGTGATGTGTGATGTGTGATGTATCGTGTAATGGTACTCACGTGGTATGTGGCGCGGCGCCGTACAGCGCATGCGCGCGCATGTAGGCGAGCACGGCGTCGTCGGTGAGGTACTTGGCACTCTCGCCGCGACGCACGAGGCGACGGATCACCGTCGAACTCACTTCATTGGCGATGTAATTCGTCACTAACATTATGTTTTTCTGAAAAAACAATTTATAATATATTTTTTCACTTTAATATGTACCGGGTATAGTGTAGGGTAGGGTAGTACTCCGAACGACAAGTTCTAAAGATAAGGCAATTGGCAAGATTTAGAGACAATGAAAATAATAATCAAGATCTAAGATTACTTTGAGAAAATGTACACGTCATTTACAATATATTAGTAAAAAATAAAATAGCTACGCATCGAATAAAAGGCCTACTCTTTATTGTCGGTCAAAGATAAGTCTAACTAACAAAAGTAAAGTAACTGACAGTCTTATGCCCACCTGAAAAAAGTTCCAAATCCGACCCTGTAGCGTAAAACCGTGTTATTTATTAAAGTGCCATGAAAACACCCCGCTACTTTCCATTGCTGCTACATTCACAGACCCGAAAATGATAAAATAAAACCGGCCAAGTACGTGTCGGACCGCACACAGCGAAGGGTTCCGTAGTGTAACCGATAATATCCCATATCTCAAAAACTATACAATCTTATTGAAACCAATTTTCGTTGGAAGTTCCTTCTATGATACACTACCGTATTTTTTTCAATTTTGCTCCTCGTAATTTAAAGGTATCACTTTGGCCATGCATATCTCACAAACTAATGATTTACATAAAAGTCATTTAGCAACCTTTATATTATTTTATGGACCTATCACACACACGTGTATATGCAATGGAAAACAAAAGCTACCCTCAGTTATATTATGAATTTAAAAAAACTATAACTATCCACTACGGAGCGGTTATATTATTGAAAGACTGTGTCTCGTACAAACAGTTTAATTAACTATAAGAGTACAATGCGGATCAAAGTTACAATTTTGAGTAAGTAGAAAGCGCGCGAGCCGCGGCGGCGTCGCGTCGGCAGGTTAAAGTTCGTGGACCAGCGTCGTCAGACGTCCCGATTTTGGCGGGACGTCCCGATTTTTTATCAAAATTAAATGTCCCGCGCGGGACAGGCTCAATCCCCTTTTCGGAGATAACTCGACCATGCACGCAGTGTGCTGAGGAAGCGTGGGTGGGGGGAACAGACAAGTGTGCTGGCCACCCGTCCGAATAAGACTCAACTATTTAACGATAGGGTAAATCTGATTTAAAATAATATTTTTTTATTGAAATGCATTTTCTATGGCTATTTTTGCTATTGTAAACGTAATTTTAATTCAAATAAAAAGATAAATATTTGAAAACTTCTGATTATATACGTTTTTTTTACTAGTCCCGCTTTCGACGAAAGAATGCCCCTGTTTTCATTCAAAAAGTTTCAAAATCCCGACCTGGCAAAAAAAACTGGCAATGCTGGTGGACGCACTTCCAAAGGCTCTCGCTCGACTGGCGAGTAGGGATGTTAAAAAAAATCGGTTTTTATTTTAATATATTATTATGTTATCATAATCGATTTTTATTATCGAATATTGTAATATTAATCGATTTTTAGTAACAGCTCGTATCTACGCGATGGAAGAAAAAATTAACGAAAGATTTGTATTTTAGTTTAGTTTTTGAGACTATAGAGTAGTCGTTTTGTTTTTTATTCTCATTTTAAGTATTTTATTTTAAAACTAGTCAAATGTAAAATAGGACTGGATATTTATGGTTTTTTTTTATTTGATTTATATTTTAATTTTGAAACAATATAAATTTGTCCTTTTGTTGGGATGCTCATCATTTCATTTTTATTATAATAAATAAAACGTTTAATTGTACTAAAATTTGTATCAATAATGCTATTTGGTTTCCTAACCTTACCTTGAAATTTTAAAGGAACATTGTCTTTGATTTTTAGTTTTGAATTGGTTAGTTTTTATTTCATATAATTTTATTTTTAATCTGATAAATTGTTAATATGAATCTCTTAGGTTTATTATTGGAATATGAAAACTTCTAAATAATACAAAAAAAAACTATTTTTATATAATCGATTCTTTTCCATTAATCTCACATCCGTACTGGCGAGCGGCGGCGTGATCCCCCGGAGCGGTGTCGGGGAGGAAGGATTGGCGGGGTGCGGGGTGCGGGACTCGGGACACGGGACTGGGGACACGGGACACGGGACACGGGACACGGGACACGGGACTCGGGACACGGGACTCGGGACTCGGGACTCGGGACTCGGGACTCGGGACTCGGGACTCGGGACTCGGGACTCGGGAGGTAGGTACGAGCCCTTCGGCTCGGTGCGCGTACGTCGCGTTACAAATCTTAATTTCCATACACCTTTGTGTAGCAAGCAGTTCATAGAATACACTTATCAACCAAATTTCAATTATATAGTGCTAATAGTCACCGAATTAGACGGCAGGTGACATACGGACAGACTGACGGACATAACGAAAATATAAAGGTTCCGTTTTTGCCACTTCGCTAAGGAACTCCAAAAATGCAAGTAGACACAAATCTAAAACTATCTAAGTATATGTGACTTACCCTATGTTTGTAGAGTAGATCTGACTCGTGTATGAACCGTCCGGGGTCACTGCCGGCTCGCGTCACCACCACGAGTCCATGTCGGCCCACGATTGTCTCTATCTGTAATCACAATTACTCTTTCGAAGTACTCGGAAAGTTTTACGCAATCGATTATGAGATCTATTCAATTATTACTCGGGGCTAGTTAGGGCAACAGTATGGTAAGATTCATAGCACGCTTACTAGGACTAACAGTCGTCCCAAAGTGCCGAAATATTCTAAAAAACCGACAATTTAGAACTCAAAAAATCATAATATTATCACCCCGAGACATAAGATGGTAAGTCTCACAATGCCCAGTGCTTACACACTGCTGTTTGGCGACAGAAATAGACAAAGCAATATGGTACCAACCCAGACAGCCTCTCGCACACGACTAACCTACCACCTAGCAGCTTTTCATTACAATATTATAATAGGGGGAACCATTCTATTTGATCTAAAATATGTCTGACGCGGGCTTCAGGCGTTGCAGGCTGCAAAATCTCTCTATTCTAAAAAAACCTAACTGGCGCCGCCTCTGTCGCCGCTGCCAAAAGCTCGTCACGCTGTCTCCTCCGAAACCGCTGGGGGGAAACCTATGGGGTCGAGACCGATACCAATCGATGCAGAATAATGTGGGGAAGAAAGTAAGATTTGTCTCATATTCTTGACTTTAAGTTTTTTTTTAATTTTATGTTTTGTGGAAAAATATTGACTTTTTCATGTTCAGATTACGATAACTCGCCAAAAAAGGATCGTAGTTTTATTTTATAATCTAAGACTACAGACATTTCTCCTTCAAACAAGACCTCATTTGTTTAAAAATAATTTAGAACAGACTGATATTTTCATTCTAAAAGCCACTTTTTAGAAAAAAATATGCGTTTCGAGATATATAAATTCGATGCTCTCAGACTCATTATGCTACAAAGAAAATATGTATATCAACTGGAAGATGAAAGCTTTCTCATTCATATGAACCTCATTTCAAGTCTCTATCTTAAAATTTCGATTTTTAATTGAATTTTAAAGAACGATACTCGACAAAAATCGGAATGAAGAATCGAGTCTTTTCTTGGTTTTTCTCCTCTTGGATTTTATACAACGATTGAGTCATTCATCGCCCTTAATGTAAGACACATTTAAATAGAGATCTTGAATTGATTAAATCTTCTTCACAGTAAAACAGTTTTTCACTATATTATTTTTTTAATTTCGGTTGTTTACGTTAAATACGTCACGTTAATATCACATTGCAATAACAAATATTTTTTTACGAGTAAGCCTTATTAGGGGTTGAAAGCTCCGTACGACAAGCGAGCGTGGCGATCCTAGGGGCTAAGCCCCTAGTCAATAAAAATAAAATATCAAAAATACAGTCACACACATAGTCCTGACCCCACACTAGGTTAACCTGCATCGTGGGTATCAGGAACTACGAGGGACTTGCCAACCTACAACACCCAGACCGGAGACAAATATTTGTGAATCAGACAAACATTTGTCTAGGTGCGGGAATCGAACCCACGGCCTCACGCTTTGCAACCGGCTACTCGCCCGCCGCGCCACAGATGCTGTCAATAAAAGAGTTACATTACCATATTTTTATAAACTAACTCACATCATCGTCTGACCACAGTCCGGGCGTGGCAAAGGACTCGAGCAAATCAGCCCCGCAGAGCAACTTGATGGTCACCTGCTGCTCCTGGTTGCCGTTCATGGTGGCGAACGAGTCCGGCTCATCGATGTTGTTAACATTAAGCACGTCATCCGGAAGCCACGTGGGAGGATCAGGGTCGAGGGCATTCATGTGGCTATTCAATGTGTCCTGGAAGAACAAGGGTTTACAATTTCAATTATCCTAACTGCCTCGGTGGCGCAGTTGTAATGCGTACGCGTTACGACTGAGGCTGACGCTGAGGTCTCGAGTTCGATCGGGCAAAAGTGATATTGGGTTTTTCTATTAAGAAATGCTCAGTATCAGCCCGGAGTCTGGAATCGTGCCCGGTATGGCGATAGGCTCGCCCCCTATCACATCATGGGACGGAGATAGGCTCGGCGAAATGTGGGTGTACTGGTTGCACTTCTGCCTACGCCTTCGGGAATAACAGGCGTGAGTGCGTATGTTATATGTGACGAGCGCAGTGTGATTCAAAGCTCTGTCGTGTTAGTTCTGTTCTGTGGCGTGCTATAAAGCGAGACGCCGTGGATTCGATTCCCGCACCGACACAATGTTTGTGTGACCCACAAATATTTGTTTCAGGTCTGTGTGTTTTCTCCCCAGAGAGGTTGACGTTAGGCTGGCGGCCGGTCGTAAAAACTTCGAGGCAAATCTTTCTGTAACATGTGTTAAAAAGCATGTTGCGCCAACCCTACTGCGAAATTTATAAGGGCAGAAAGAAGAGAAGAGATCCCTACCTACCTACCATGAGAAGTAAACGAGGTATGCCGGATTTTTACCGACTTAAAACCCCATAGTTATATGCCATATATATATATCACGAGTGGTAGAGCCACGCTGTAGACAATTTTGTCTACAGCATGAATGGGCCGGCTCGTCCGGGTCGTTACCACTGTCTCACAGAAAACCGGCGTATAGTAGCAGTTTGCTGCTGCATTTCGTACGGTGAGTGAGATATCCGGAGGCCCAAATCCCCCTCCCCTTCCCAATCCCTTATTATCCCTTTCCTTTAAGGTCGGCAACGCGTCCATAATTCTTTTGTATTGTGGGCGTACATGGGCGGTGGTGATCGCTTACCATCAGGTGACCCACTTGCTGGTTTGCCGGCCTATACTATATAAAAAAAAAAAATGCATCAGTATTATATATACTATGAACATAAGTATACAGAGGCACTCTGGGACTTCCAAAAGAAACATTGTGTTTACCTGGTGGTATTGCAGGCACACTCGCGTCCTAGTCCATTCCGACTGCTGTGTCTCCCACTCGGAGATTTTGATCCATCCGGACGAACGAAGCGCCAGTTTTAACATTGCAATCCTGGAACATATACGCTATTGTTAAACTGTGAACCAAACACTTTATAGGTAATTCAAATCACGCTTGCACGTTTTGCTATGTGTGCATGATTTATATGTACCAAGTGGCGCCAACATAGCGCCAATCTGCCAAAGTTACGGCTCCACTTACTTACACATGCAAAGGTAATCACACGTAACACTCATACACGCAACAAAAATTTATGAATGTTCAAAATCAACTTTATTTCATAAAAGTTAATTTCTAGATACTTATTAAATTTCTAAATCGTGATACGACGTTCTGCACCGCGCAAAAAATTTGACGTAGGTATTAAGTGTCAACTAGATATTATGAATAAATTTTTATGAAATGATGAATGAACGAGCTGCACGGACTTTTATAGTCCTGCCCCCTAGCACAGACTTTTGGTGGGCTCATTTTTTTGCTTGAGTTACGTTTCTTGTCATCTTATTTCGACGGCGTTACCTACCTTGAAGGATAGGAATGAGGGTTAGGAAGTGGGGGCTTAAAATACGCCTCCGGAAATCAACCATTCCATCTACACTACAGCTCGCGCACAAGTGTTACTCATCTCTTACAATGTCATAAGCAGTGGAAGAGAATGGCGTAATAATCGTGATAATCGCGTACTTACTTATTTAGCCACAGATACCGTATGAGGTGACTAAGACTTGCGCGTGAACTATGCAGCCTCATATGACAAAATTATCATTAATTACGTGAGTTAAATACGTAGTAGTAATTATTTATTGAAATGAAAGTTGTTTACAAGTATAAAATATGCACATATATACATACATACGCACTTACGCCTGTAATCCCCAAAGGGGTAGGCAGAGGAGTAACCAGTACACCCACATTTCGCCGAGCGTATCTCCGTCCCACGATGTGATAGGGGGCGAGCCTATCGCCTACCGGGTGCAAATTCCAGACTACAGGCTGATACTGAGCATTTCGTAATAGAAAAGCCCAATACCACTTTACCCGACCCAGGGATCGAACCCGAGACCTCAGCGTTAGCCTCGATCTTAACGCATACGCATTACAACTGCGCCACCGAGGCAGTCAAAACATGAACATAAAAAATAAAAATTTCCAATTAAAGACACATCTCATTATTGAAAATTGTAGCTAGCTGAGATATAATTTTTTCTTATCTTATCATGAAATAAGGAGGAAGTAAATATTAAACAAATATTGGAATTCAACAACACTTTATCTTTGCATTGAGGAGAATATAAAGCTGATATCAATAAACAAATATTTTTAAAGTTATCATAAAGTCTTACTACTGCTATAAAAAAGACCGAAGTGGGAGGTGAATCATGTAACTGAGCCCCCCACCCCAACCCGAGTGAAATGAAATAGTTTTATTCATCATGTAGGCAATTAAAATAGCGCTTATGACAAGTCAGTACAAAATAAAGAAACTTATGTATAGAAATCATATCAATTAATGTATACATAACATACATAGCATCGTCACAATACACTAGGCAACCATAAATATTACAATATTTTTTTAATAGTCTAGAATTGCTAAGTATTATTATTATTATTATTTTTCTCTGTTTTAAGGGTTGATATGGACCATAGGCATTACCGAAACGGCATGTGTTTTAAAACTACCACCGGATCCAAAATGACCCAGTCTGAGAAGACCCGGCGAAATGTGTGAAGTGAAGTGAAGAACTCATTTAGGTATTTTATTTAACCCATCTTCTGTGAAGCCATTCTGGACCCCGGTTTAAGACATTTGTTCTACACATAACCAACACAGACTATGTGTTAAAATTAATCTTCCCTATTGCCTCATTGAAGAAATATTGCCCTCCTAAGCGAAATCGTGGATTTATTATACCTGTATCATTATAATATTATGACTTGAATTCTAATTTAAAGTATGATGCAAGTTAAACCTTTCCAGAAACAATATTATGCAATCTGTGCAATCTAAAAGAGCTATTAGCAGCTTTAAGCAATAAAATCAATGTAATATAATCAGTTATGAAATAGTAATAGAGAATTCATATATGTTTGTTATTTGGGGAAAATCATATTATTTTCTATTGGCAACAGAGTTTTTTTACATTTCCTACACAATAGGCAATATGTAAATATCTAATGAAATTTCATTAATTATGAGGGTTTACTGTGAATTATTTTTTATTACCTGTGTTGCGCCACCACTAAATCCTTTTTACCATATGCATCATGAACTGGGGACACTATACCACCAACAACTGTTCCCAAACCAAGAGAATGTATGTAATCTTTTGCAATCTCTGGAAAAAATACAAAAGCGTCAGGTTTTATGAGATAAATTTTAGAAAAATGGTTATTAAAAGTACCAGTTATTGTCACACAAACTAAACTACTCGTAATTAATAAGAAACTTATTAATTAAGCATAGAAAAAATTATGCAAACATAGCAAAACCTTGACCTCCGACATAACTTACCGAACATCCTCAAGTGCATGTATGTGGGAGGGCTAAAGCTCCCGCAAGCCATTAACACGATCAAACCTTTCGACATTGCTCTTATTATTGATCTCAAATTAATAAAAATATATTTTAAAGTTTCATAAAATTAAATGTGCAAAGACGAGTTTATCACATCGCAAGTCAAAACACAACTTGACACAACATTGAACATTCGTACTTCTCGCGATTCATTGATTTATTTGTGTAATACGACCAAATTGTAAATTGTAAAATTTGCATTATGAAGCTGTTTATTTTTGTCCTCCTTTACATAGTAGCTTAGTAATCTAACATGAATATTGAATACGTTCCAGAAAAATAAAGTAAAACGATGTAATATTTTGAGCAGTAGCATCCTGCCAATTTTTATAGCATCAATACACTAAAATATATAAAATCTGCCACATTGTCATTTCTATTCGTAAAATACATTCATTTGTTATCTTAATATGTTCTAAATATATTCTACAGAAATAATAAAATCTGTGTTTGCTAAATAAAATGCTTGAAGTTTTGTCTACGCAATAAAATATTTGTTGTCTCTTTCAAATTGTTCGAACTTCGACTTTATCTATGGTAAGCTGTCAAGTGTCAATTTCTGTCGTAACTTGCAACTACTCCTAATTTGTTTTTAAAAGTATTTACCAAACAATTATGTACACTTGATTAAGTTATATAAAATATACCATAATAATTTTAATTCTACACGTTGTGATATGTGTTTCTAATTATGTTTATTTATCCATAGATTATAACCTATAAAAATCAGCTGTGAATGACTTTTTTCCGTGTCGTGCGGGGATTTTCCATAAATCCATAATTTCACCTTCTCTAGAGAAATGAGACTAACATTGCGTTTGTTTTCTTCGGTTGCGCAGAAAAGACCATTTTATGTGACTACGCCAATATTTTATGTGAATGCAGGTAGGTAATTCAATTATAATGTAAATAAAATCTTTCTATGATGAATTTTGAAGGAAATTGTTGGCATTATGTATAATAAAGATAGGTTTTGAAACGATATGTTGATAATTTCCAGCACCACACCTGGGCCATCTTTACACAGCTCTGGTGGCAGATGCTATCCAGAGGTTTGAGAAGCTCACCAACCCTGATTGCAATGTCATCTTCAGCACAGGTAAGCTGAATCCTTAGAGCTAGAGTGGTAGAGCCACGCTGTAGACACTTGTGTCTACAGCACGAATGGGCCGGCTCGTCCGGGTCGTTACCACTGTCTTACAGAAAACCGGCATAAAGTAGTAGCTTGCTGCTGGGTTTCGTACGGTGAGTGAGATATCCGGAGGCCCAAACCCCCTCCCCTTCCCAATCCCATAATTATCCCTTTCCTTTTAGGTCGGCAACGCACCCATAATCTTTTAGTATTGTGGGTGTACATGGGCGGTGGAGATCACTTACCATCAGGTGACCCACTTGCTCGAATGCCGGCCTATTCTATAAAAAAAAAAGTTAATAAGTTTGACCTCCAAGGAGTAGTGAGTGAGAGTTGTGAGATACCAAAAGTCTCTTGTAATTTGGGATACCTACAACACAAGATAATAATGGGCTCAATCAATTAATTTGGAGTCAGGACTATGTTTGTGGATGTAAGTGCTATTTATTTATTGCAGCAATTGTAAAATGAATAAAATTATTCTTTTATTTTCATAATCTTCACTGGCTTTAGACATATGTGTTTACATAATATTTTTCCTGTACTATATAAAATAAAAATAAATTACTGGCTTTTGCTCACAATTTGGTGTCTGTGAAAGTCTTTTAGCATATACATTTAATGGAGTATTGCTTAACATAAAAATTAAACCTGCATAATTTCTATGATCCTTAAGCAGATTTTACACTATGCACAAACAAATTAACAGACAAACAGCAGATACTCTACTTTTTAATTAAATGCACTTATAGAGTTTACAAGGTGGTAGGCCCCTAATATGTGAGAGGCCATCATTCAAACAATTTTCTTTCTTTATATATATTTTTCCACTGATCAAAAATATAAACTCATACTAGTTTGCATGTAACTTATACAACACTGCACACTATGCAGTCTATGAGCACCGCAATTACACTACCAGCCTACATAATAATTGGCATTCTTGGTCTTTAATTGAAAATACTCACATAGTGTAACCATTCATAATTGTATTGTATACCAAATTTAAGATCTTTTACTAGCCGACAAAACTATACATGCTTCATTATCCTTTACAGGTACTGATGAACATGGCACCAAGATCCAACAAGCAGCAGCAAAAGCAAACCAAACCCTGCCCCAGTACTGCTCAAACATATCAAATGAATACAAAGAACTGTTCAAAGAATATAATATAGGTTACACAGACTTCATACGCACTACTGAAGAACGACACAAGATAGCTGTTGCACATTTTTGGGTAAGAATTGAAAATGTTCTATTATCTATATTAGAATATATAGATAGATACATATATACATACGCACTCACGCCTGTAATCCCCGAAGGGGTAGGCAGAGGTGTAACCAGTACACCCACATTTCGTCGAGCGTATCTACGTCCCATAATGTGATAGGGGGCGAGCCTATCGCCATACCGGGCACAAATTCCAGACTGCGGGCTGATACTGAGCATTTTCATAATAGAAAAACCCAATACCACTTTAACCGACCCGGGGATCGAACCCGAGACCTCAGCGTTAGCTTAATGTTAACGCGTACGCATTACAACTGCGCCACCGAGGCAGTAAGTAGGTAATTTTGAAACAATAAGAAAATAGCATAAGCTGAAATACGTATATAATATGATTGAATTAAGTCTATTGACTGCCTCGGTGGCGCAGTTGTAATGTGTACGCGTTACGATTGAATCCAACGCTGAAGTCTCGGGTTCGATCCCCGGGTCGGGTAAAGTGGTGTTGGGTTTTTCTATTACGAAATGCTCAGTATCAGCCCGGAGTCTGGGATTTGTGCCCGGTATGGCGATAGGCTCGCCCCCTATCACATAAGGGACGGAGATACGCTCGGCGAAATGTGGGTGTACTGGTTACACCTCTGCCTACCCCCTCGGGGATTACAGGCGTGAGTGCGTATGAATTAAGTCCACCCAGCATTCTGATACAAAAAAAGTGGTAAAAAATTACTGCAACTTTTATTACATTTTTTGTTGCAGAACAAGTTATTAAAAAACGACTACATATACAAAGCGAAGTACTCAGGTTGGTACAGTGTCAATGACGAGTCGTTTGTGCCGGAGATACATGTGCGTGACGAAGTTAAAGACGGACAAAATGTAAGTTCATATATTACACTATATATTTATATATTGCAACTAGAAGTACAGGGACCGGCACGAGTCATGAGCATATACACTTCACCCGCGTAGTAATTAATTATAATTCTGTTTGTCGGAATGAACGAGCGCGGGACTGGGTCACTGTGGAAGTCGTGTACGTCGAAATTAGACGACAAGAAACGTAATTCAAGCAAAATTACCCCACCAAAACTCTGTGCAAGGGGGCGGGGCTATAAAAATCTGTGCAGCTCGTTCATTCATCAATTCATAATAAAAAATCATGATCTCTAGTTGACATTTAATACGTATTTTTTTTTGCGCGGTGCAGTACGTGTTATTCGATTTAGAAATTGAATATCTTTAAACTTTTATGAAATAAAGTTGACGTTGAACGTTCATAAATTTTTGTTGCGTGTATGAGTGTTACCTTTGCATTTGTGGAAATAAGTAACGTATTTTTGGCAGATTTATATGAGAATTATTGTTCTAGTTATCTTATTTCGATGGTCGTGTATGCAAATTTAATCCGTATATTTTATTTAAACTTTATATACAAAACATGTATAATGGCGGACTTAATGGCATTCTCTAACAGTCAACCTATGAGTGATGCAGAGACGAGACAATGGTATGGTATATCATTTCTACGATTGTTAAATGTTTAATGATATAAATTAAACTGTTCTATTTCCAATCAAATATTTCCTTTACACTCTCAATAATACTATGAAGCTAGTATTGAAAAGAGCAATGTTAGAGTTCGTTGCCCGTTTTTCTCTAGCGCAACAGCCTTTCGAACTATTGGCAGAGTTTTTAACGGAATCTAAACAGTCTTAAATATACTTTATGGATTCAATAAATATTTTTTATTGTGAGTAGTACGTCATGATGTCGATAATCGTCGTCTATTGGACTCTAAACCCGCTACTATTTGTGACCACGACTCGTGCCGGTAGTTATTCATGCTATCACCTTTAAATATATCATATCCTTTGAAGTTAACATCTTTATCCTGGAGACAGGATATGAAAAGAAAGAAATTAATAGCAGTTTGGTAAATTCATATAGGATTTCTTGATCAGGTTTTTATACAATTGATAACCCAAAATATAATCCTTAACATATTGGTGTCAGGTAAAAGTATCAATAGAGTCGGGTCACACAGTGGAATGGACGGAGGAAACAAATTATATGTTCAGAATGAGCGCGTTCAAACAACATTTGCAGCACTGGCTCAAACAAGGTAAATTATTATGAATATTATATTCATTTAATTGCAAATTGTATCACCTCATGGCCTAGTGGGAAAATACAGAATCATTTATTTATTTATTTAACCATAATTTTAAAACAACACTTCCACGCGCACACGCACGCACGCACACATGCACGCACGCACGCAAAAGTTCAAATATAAAAGTCACACTCTGTACGTAAACATGTCTACTAGGTACTGTTAAAAATAACTGTCTTCTACGTTAATTGGTGATTAAATCTAATTTGAATATTGTGAAACAGCTCCTTATTATTATTATACATGTATGTCTTACCATATAGCGGGACTATTGAGTCCCGGACCTTTGGACGGCGTGCGGGGGGTCAAAGCCAATATGTAGATGCCCGTTAGACAAATTTAATCTTATGTTGTAATGTCACACCACCCAACGCCTATCCTTGTATACACTATAGTAGTGAACCCAAGGACAGTCCCCAGTTGGTGTAGGACTATTGTAGCGATAGATATAGATAATAGAGAGCGTTTTGAGTGGTAGAGCCACGCTGTAGGCTCGTCCGGATCGTTAACACTGTCTCACAGAAAACCCCTGCGGGAATACAGGCGTGAGCTTATGTATGTATGATTACAGATGGTGTTATAGTGCCAAATAAGTTCCAGAAGCAACTTCAAGACAGTTTAGAGAGTGATGTGTACTTCCCTGATATATCTGTGAGCAGACCCTCGTCCAGAGTGCATTGGGCCATAAGGGTAGGTAGAATTATGAGACTTAACATCTTATGTCTCGGGGTCACGAGCGCAGTCCCATGTCATGCAATGTTTTGTAATTCAATGTTCTGTGTGGTGTTGTGTATGTTTATGGGCAGGCGTGGCGCTTACCATCAGGTGACCGATCTGCCTGTTTCGTCATTTAGGCTCAAAAGAAAACATCTGTGGTCTTTGGCAGCCAACCAATCATGCCAATAATATCACTATTTTCACTAATTCAATTATTTTATATAAAAATATTAATAGTGCCTGCCTCGGTGGCGCAGTTGTATGTAATGCGTACGCGTTACGATAGAGGCTAACGCTGAGGTCTCGGGTTCGATCCCCGGGTCGGGTAAAGTGGTATTCGGTTTTTCTATTACGAAATGCTCAGTATCAGCACGGAGTCTGGAATTTGTGCCCGGTATGGCGATAGGCTCGCCCCCTATCACATTGTGGGACGGAGATACGCTCGGCGAAATGTGGGTGTACTGGTTACATCTCTGCCTACCCCTTCGGGGATTACAGGCGTGAGTGCGTATGTATGTATGTATTTTGCCACCAGGTGCCAGGAGACGAAGAACAAAGCATATATGTGTGGTTGGACGCGCTGATCAACTACCTGTCAGTGTTGGGGTATCCTGACCAGGATGCCATGAAGGAACGAGGACGGGCCTGGCCTGTAGATGTGCATGTTGTAGGGAAGGATATACTCAAGTGAGAATAAGTAACACCCACAGTAAAATACAGAATATTAATAATAAATACACCCAACAGTCACACACATAGTCCTGACCCCACACTAGGTGAACCTGTATCGTGGGCATCGCGACTACGAAGGACTTGCGGTCCCGCAACACACAAACCCGAGACAAATATTTGTGGATCAGATAAACATTTGTCGAGGTGCGGGAATCGAATCCACGGCCTCACGCTTCGCAACCGGCTACTCGCCCACTGCGCCACGGAGGCTATCTTTTTTGACTAACTATGAGAGACTTTAAATCTAAATTTTACGAGTTACCAACTAGTAAAAGTTTTACTGTTCGTATGATGTGATCGTATGCTTTATCTATTTCTGCCACCATACAGTGCGTCTAGGCACTGTTGTGGCCCGATTTGAAAGACATTGAAGCTCATGAGTCTTACCATTTGATGTCTTCGAATGATGAGCGTAATCCAGTGCCATGCATTGCTTTGCAATTCAAAGTTCTGTATGACGTTGCTTGTGTTTATGGGCAGGTTTAAAATCAGGCAAGCGACCTGCTCGTTTCGACATTCAGTAGGCCTAGTACAAGTTTTAATAGTTTTCTAAAACGATGAAAGTTTTCGATTTCTCTCCATACGTCAAGTATTAGTAGCCACTAGTGGGGACTATGATGAGTTAAAATTAATTATATGGTTAACTTTATTTCACATTAGTCGAATATGAAATTAGTTTTCACGCAATTCTTTCCTTTATTACCGTTACTAGTTTGACACTTCGACGGTAGTAATCATATACGAATTCGAAAATTATGAACGTATTTGTAACTCGTACTAGACCTACTGGTGAATAAAAAAGATTTTCTAAAGCAAAGCTAATATAACATGTGATCGTAAATTATGTAATAATTTTGCTGTTTGGCACCAATGCCCTTATCAAAATCCTGTTATCCCAAATTGCCCAATAGTTAATTTGTCAGATCAACACTAATATTAATTATTATTAAAGATTGGTAGATAGCACCAACTCAAAATTGGTTAGTTTTATTTTTAAACGTTTACTTTTTTGTTGAGTGGATTTGATTTTTGTTGTGAAAGAATCATCAAAATCAGTGAAGTTTTATTCTTACATGGGGATGACGTAAGGGGTTAAGGATGGAATTTCTTCTTGAAATTTAAATAGGAACAACTTTGGGCTATATTCTTTCTAATGCTAAAAATCATCATATTCGAATTGCTCTGTGAAAAGTTATGAGTGATTCCAAATATATATATATATATATATACAACGTGTTATAGAAAGGGGCGGGCAAATTTAAGCAATGTATAATATAGGGTATAAGTATTTTATCTCCCATAGTACCAAATCCGATTGCATTGCTAGTACAATAATTATAGAATTTTCTTTTTTATCGAATGAGTAATATGTCGATATCGACATTCAACTTTGGACAACACTAAATGATAAACAATGATACTATAGACCTCCTTTCATTTATTTATTTTATAATTAAGAAAATATTAATCAGTTGTCAAATGTCAATATTTATTTGACGCAGTCAGTTCGACAATTTATGATTTTGTGAAGTATGATTACGAGTTCAAAAAATATGTTGTATTTGACTAAAAACAAGTATTATGTATTGGTACCTACTTTTGTGTTGGTGTAACTGATAACAGCTTTTAAGAGGATCGTCGACTGTATTAAGCCAAATTCATAGATGAAAGACCCGAGAATGAAGTTTTTAAAATGCTTCTAGAGGATGGTACCTATATCGTCTTCAGCACAGAATCTCTTTCAGGTATTCATTTGTGTATAAATTATTAGGTAAGTACGTATTTCCGTAGAATTAGGTACATCTTATTCAAGTTTATTTAAAAGTGAGTGTCGTTCATAATTATTAATAGTGATGTTATCAATCTTATCGATCTTACTAAACGAGTGATTAAAATTAACGTGAAATTTATGGATGTGTTGGTTTTGAAAAGATCCGGTACATGAGTACGAATTGTAAGGTGTATGTAATGACCCTAAAATATGACCACACCTTTCTGTAACACGTTGTATATATATATATATATATATATATACACACGTCGTATGTAGTTTTTTTTTCGTTGGTTAAAAATTGTTTTTTGTGCCAACACCAGGTTCCATGGAATCTACTGGCCCGCATTCCTGATGGCGATCAAGTGGCATCCACCACGTCGTCTCGTCTGTCACTCACACTGGACAGTCGACGGAGCCAAAATGTCCAAATCCCTCGGGAATGTGGTGACACCGCGTGACACAGGAGTCGAACCCGCGGCACTGCGGTACTTGCTGCTCAGGGAGGCTACTATGGCGCACGATGCTAGTGAGTTCTATTATTTTTATACTATTTTATTTTTTTGCCAAAATTCATCCAGTGGTAATGTGATGCAGGGGATATAATTTCTAAAATAATGTATTTAAAGGTATTTGAAAAAATAAATCAACCTAATTGGTTTAGTGGCAGCATACTGCGGTTGAGAATCGTCAGGTCCTGGGCTAAATTTCCAAGTCGGATAATCACAATTTGCGATTGATTTTTTCGAAAAATTACACATGAGTTTGTGCCCGGTATGGTGATAGGGTCGTCCTCTATTGTGATTTTGTGAATTTGAATGTATGTTAAACAATCATGTCTTAACGACTGAACGGATTTGGATTAGCATATCGTCGCTTAGCTAACATTATCGCGCAAGTTAAATTTGCTTAGTGTTCAGGAGAGACATAAAACTGTATATTTTTTATGAACACATGTGATGTATAACCAATGAGTTGCGCGGTGACAGAACTATTTGAATATCGTGCTTTGTATGGTTAATTTAAATATTTGTGTAAATTTATTGGATACGCGGTAAAAACAATTTATCCAATGACAATATATCATGGACAATTTTCGAGTTTCGCGGTATTGTTAGCTAACCGAGAATATGCAACACGAGATAATTTTATCGACTCGTCTTGTCGTGGAAATCCAGTTTTATCTGGTTATCTCTTTATGTCTAATCGAGTACTCGACTCATTATGTCAAAAGTAGAGAAAATATTACCTTCAACCTGTCTGTAGTATTTTGTCTATGAACTCTAACATGACGACGTAATTTTATCGAATGCTGACACTTTTACACGATATATAGTCGATAGTTATCTCTTTCGCGCGCGCAAGATATGTCTTGTATATGCTAAGCTTCCTGGAATAGCATATAGGCAATTTTTTAAAAGATCCTTTAGCGGACGGGCGGACTGGAGCGTAGCAGAAAAACACGTGGAGGTACGGGAAATAGTATATTTGCGTATAATACTAGCGACTAACGAGTAGTAGTGGGACAAACGGCTTGATTTTCACAACGAAATTAAACGTTGTGCTTATTTTTTTAAGCTAGCTTATAAAAAAGCTTATCACTTAAAACGCCTTTTAACATACTTCAAAAAAAACTTCAATTTTTTTATCGCCATCATAATTTTTGTACAATAGTTCCAAATCAACGCATTGCCCCCTCTCTACATTGTTAATTTTATTATTAAATGTACATCCACTATTCTATATTTACACTTAACATACCTATCTACACTATATTATGTTACTTATACTAATCACACTATAATCCTCTGAACTATTTACAATAAGTTAAGTAAATGAACAATCTCATTTACTTAATTAAAAACACCGAACTCGCTTACGAACGAACTCGTGATGTATCAAACATAAACACGTGCTTCGTTCCCGACAGCGAAACGCATACTAAGTAGTAATTTTAAACATAAACATTAACAAATAACGAAACAACGGTCAACGGTTAAAAATTAACACAACAAAATATAAGCGACCAAAAATAATTTACTTATAAACAATATTAAATATTATGCAATCAAACGAAATTCAATTTAGTAGCATAATTGTTATAACATCGTTTTACTTTCGACTTTATGTCTTTTTGTATAAAGTGTATTTTCGATCGCTTTCACGACAGCGCCAACGGGCAACGATCAACGCTAAGCGGCGGCCGGTGATGCAACCACGCATGACGCAACTATGTTCCGTTATAACGTCAACAGCTTAAACTTACAAACGTACTTATATGCTTGTTATAATAAGCAGAGCTTAATAATAGCTTTTCGTTATAACGCCCACCTCTACTAACGAGTAACGATGAATGATCCCAACAAGGGTTGGAAGTCATTCGCTACACAAACTACTTATTTAAACTTATTCTGCTTTTAACGAAAGATCCCATCAAGGTGGAAGTCTCTCATTTACCACAGAATAGGTAACTAGGCTAATCCTAACTTTTCCACATAATTTACAACCTTGTGTTCGGAAGTAATGTTTTGTCGGAGAATCTTGCCATCGCGATGTAGATGTGCCATACGTTTTGCATCGCACTATGGCAGTGGCGCCATCTCTTGGCATATTTTGTAATTAGTGTAGTCATGGGCGCTACAATCCTCTTTTTTAAAAGCTATATATAACATAACGTCGTTAATATTGCAATTCGTTATATGTTATTTTTTTATATTTTTTTAGTCGAATGGGACTGAAATCTAATTTTAAACGCGTACGTATAAATAAATACAATTATCTAACAAGCTTATAAAGCAACTATTGTCGCAACTGGATAGTTTATATAAATAAGTGTCATTCGAGTCTACTGTAAAGTGCGCCAAAACTGACATGAAACGTATTGCAATATACGTACGCACTCACGCCTGTAATCCCCGAAGGGGTAGGCAGAGGTGTAACTATCGCGTATCGCCGTCCCATGATGTGATAGGGGGCGAGCCTATCGCCATACCGGGCACAATTCCAAACACCGGGCTGATACCGAGCATTTATCCAATATAATTTTTATCCGACTCGGGGATCGAGCCCGAGACCTCAGCGTCAGGCTCAGTGGTAACGCGTACGCATTACATCTGCATGACGACGACAATCCATCGTGTGCAGACTACAGTTCCCGCAAGTTGGTGAACGTGGCCAACTCTGAGCTGGCGGACACGCTCGGGAACCTCATGAGCAGAGCGTGCGGCCGCGCGCTCAACCCACGCGGAGAGTTCCCCGCGCTGCACGACACTGAACTGTACGCGCTGGCTGATCACCACACTGCCGCCTATCTACTGCACTGCATCGATACGCTGCCAGGTACCTAACACATCTTCTTCTTTGAGTGGTAGAGCCACGCTGTAGACACTTTTGTCTACAGCATGAACGGGCCGGCTCGTCCGGGTCGTTACCACTGTCTCACAGAAAACCGGCGTAAAGTAGCAGCTTGCTGCTGCGTTTCGTACGGTGAGTGAGATATCCGGAGGGCCAAGCCCCCTCCCCTTCCCAATCCCTTAATTATCCCTTTCCTTTAAGGTCGGCAACGCACCCATGATTGATATGATGATTTTGGTATTGTCGGCGTACATGGGCGGTGGAGATCACTTACCATCAGGTAAGCCACTTGCTCGTTTGCCGGCCTACACCATAAAAAAGGGTAAAATGATGCTCGAAATTACTGGATATACACTTATTGACCCCGGAACGCAACTCGCCTGAACGAGGCACTAAAGCGAATTTTTCACCATGTGTACGGTGATTTTTATCCAGTCGGGTACAAAAGTGATCAGATATCCTCTCACCAACCCTTTCACCTATCCCCATCCCACTCGCAGTGGGGTCGGCGCAACATGCTTTTTAACTCATGTTTTTACGCACCTGCCTGATGTTATGAGTTAGCAGATTTCACATGTCTTCGAAATCATTATTAGAAACTCATGTATACAGGTTTCCTCACGATGTTTCCATTCGCCATTAAATCAACCGCCAACTAACAATGAACACAGTGGTGTATAAGTGGCCTGAGAGCTAGAATCGAACCGGCAATCGCTTCTGGATTGTCCGTTTTACTCAGCCCTATGCCATCACCGATCTATAATAATATAATATAATAAACCTGCTTGAAGAACTTTTAAAAGCCCACAAAAAGCGTAAAAAATCCGATGTTTTTAATTGAGACTTCCAAATAAAATTGAGTACAATCATGCCAACCACACTAAAATAAAATAGTAAAGGATTCATAACATTAGTGGACATAATGAGACTCAACCTATAAGTCAGGGTGACGAACGCAATCCAGTGTCATGCAGTGCTTTGTATTTCAAAGTTCTGTGTAGTGTTGTCTGTTTATGGGCAGGCGTGGCGCTTACCATCGCGCGAGCCACCTACTCGATTCGTCAATCAGGTTAGTAAAAAAAGTATGAATATATAATATTATGTTACAGAAACTTGCCACGGTCACTATAGGAACTATCAGTTCTATAAAGTAGCGGACGCGGTCGTACACTGTCTGCACTCAGCAAACCTTTTCTTCGAGACCCACAAGCCGTGGGAACTTCGCAAAGATGTCGAAAAACAAAAGGAATTAGATGTCATACTACACATAACGATGGAAACATTAAGAATATGCGGCATCATACTGCAGCCGCTTATACCAGAGATCTGCACCAAATTATTGGATAAACTACAAATTCCCAAAGAATGCCGAAGCTGGCAACACTGCGAAGTACCTTCGTGGAGGATAGAGGGCGCTATATACGAAACTAAGAACATAAAGAGTGGCAAATTCGTTCTTTTCCAAAGGATATACACTGATAAGAAAGATGTACATAAGAAAAAAGCTATTGCATAATGTCGCGGCCTAATATTGGACTTATTTACACCAACTTAATGTGTTGGACCCAAATACTTTAATTTATATGCTACTAGAGAAGCTGCAAGGTACATAAAAATTTATTTAAAACTAGTTTATACGGATTTTATCGCGGTTTAATTTTTATTTTAGTAAAATCCGTATAAACTAGTTTTATTTCTATGTGTAATATTCGCGTAAACCTAAGAAATCAAAATTGATTTAAGTTGCAGTCAATTGACCGTAACTCAACATTACCATCTCGCTTACTCTCAACTAGAACCCCTATCGCGGTCACTGTTTGTGAACCGTCAAGCTCCCGCGTTATGTGACGCAATTTTACTTCTAAACAGCCCGTCTAGTAGTATATATTAAAGTCTGGTTGGACCCAATAATTCTGTGTGTGGTTCAGTGTTGGAGGAGAGCTGGACATTGTTGTATAGATTGCGTCCAATCAGCATCCAATGGAAGTGGTGAACGGGGAAGAGAACCGAAAAGTATTGGTGCCAATATGTGATTAATACCATTAGCATTAAGTCCGCCTGTACATATTTTATGTAAGTAAAATTATTTTGTGCTGTTCAAATTTGGAGCAACGTTTGGACGCAAACTAGAGTCCATAATATGTGGCCGCAGCGATGCATAACGTTTTATCTCGCACTATAATAAAAAAAAATGTAATAATAAAATTCTCTTATGATACGTAATTCATACATAGGTAAACCGGGTCTCTTGCGCCAAAAATCATACAAGACAAGCTAAGTATGTTTAAGAAAAAAAACGGAAATCAATTAAGAAATCGCATTGGCAAAGCATTCTCGCCATGTTCGCTTTTTGACAGAAAAGTTGTACTATATTTCTCAAAAATATACTAATGCTAAAAACCCACCTTTAATGTGGGTGTCGAAACCTTTCTATGTACATATTTTTTTCAACAATAGCGAAGTTATAATAAGCAAAGCATTTACATTTTTATCTTTAACGGTTAAGCTGAATTTAACACATGAAACAAAGTATACTCTAACAAGCGTATAGTTCTAATCTACATTATCTTCGCACTATACATGTAAATGCAAATTTATCGATATATGAACTTTGCTTTTGAACGACCGTATTTGGCATCATATAAAATTATCGTTTTGACATAACTTGATAAAAAATATCGAATTAAAATATATCCCTAGAAATAAAGATATCGATAAACATTTCAGCATTCCTACCTTAAAACCTCAACACTACTCTATGTTGCGTGCAGTAAGGTCCTAAATTGAGTGGCGTGTCAGTTTAGGTTTCTCTACCAGTTAAAGGGACTCCAAATATAAATAACCATATTTTCCCAATCTTTGAATATGTAAAAGACAGCTCAATTACTCAATTTATTGTTTTTACAAGGTTTATTATAGGGGTGTAGTTAGATTTCTCATCAGGAACGTCATACCAAATACTAGATATGATAGCAATAGTAAAAACTAACTTAATCTATTGTAAGGGTAACTTTTACAATTTACACAGTAACACGGCGCGGCGTCATCACAATAATATACTTCACACAATTGATTAATTAGTAAGCACATTACCTATAGTTTCTCAGATAAAAAAAACTACCTATTATTGTAAATATGACTTAGTTCCTAAATACAATAGAGCTTCTATCTTTCTATTCTTCTGAATACTTCTTTACAAACCTTTAAATCACAATATGGGTTATAATTTTCACCATATTTTGTAGTTCATCTACACTTAATACATTTACTTCAGTACATGCATTTTAAATACATTTCAAGCCAATCCAATGAGCCATTGAGTCAGAATACCAGTGACAAATGTCATAAGATGTGGTGATAGTTCGACTCATTTGTGTATGGCTTGTTATGTGTGCGTGAGGTTTTAAGGGTGATGGTGATGATGTTGACGTATCCGTCTGCGGCGACTCTTTCCGTCTTCTTTTATGAGATTCGATATGGCTCGAAAACCGGAGTTTTGTCTTAAAGGTCCAGTTATACGTGGCACAATGACTGTGTGCACATTAATATGCACAGGACGGCTTGCGCGTCACTGTCACACAAACCAAACTACCCTACATATGTATTTACAAGTTCACGCACATATGGGCGCAAGTCGCCATCTACCGACATAATAATTGTCAAATATTGATCTTTATGTTTTTGGTGATCCTTTAAATGATTATATTATAGTGAAAATGTTTAAAATACATATGATTGATATTTAAATAGTTATTTGAAAGCATTAAACCGTTATTTATTAAGTTCCAACATTTAACAGACACTGGTTTGACCGTTTGAATGATTTGAAGACATTCAATGTTTAATTCGTTGTTAAAATACTCAATTTACTGCTTAAATAATCAATATAAAATCTATTACAAATAATGTAATTATTCTAAATCAAATTTAATCATTTTACGCGATAAGAGAATCTTCATTTCATTTGAATCCTCCTAGTAGCGCCATCTGTTGACGGGCGATGTAAGAAGAATGTCTGTTTGTATTTAAATAGATGCAATTTGTGTAAAATAAATCATTTGGAGTTACGTAAATTTCATAGATATATTTATTGTGAAGACTAAACTATATATCAAGAGCTATTTCGCATTAATTTCATTTGTTTGTTATAAAAGTAGTTGTAGTTGGTATAACCGGTTAATCCATTATAAAAACGGCAGAATTATGTAAAATTGATATACTTCTGTGTTGGCATTCGTACGGAAATAAACTACTCGAGTGATTCAGTGTATTTTCAATCGTGATGGATTCTGAACCCGTTAACCCTGGCTTATCGCCGACACACACATAGAGACGTGATTATATGAGCCGAAGCATCTATAGCAAGTGAGAATTAGTTAAGATGGTGTTAGATCGTCGTTATTATTTTAAATCTGTTGTGAATTTAAGAGATTAAGTTGAATTACGGTTTGTTTAGTGAATTATTTTATATTATTAAAACTTGAAGTTATATAAAAAGACAAGTAGGATTTTATTGAAAGGTTTCGTCATGATTTAATGTTTGCGTTTCACTTTGTTGTTTCACTGGTCTCAATATTTTGTAAAGTGAAATGTACGAGCTTTTCAGTCGTCCCAAAAAATATTGTGAATTATTTAAAATTAAAATGTATCTTTTATTTTCACTGTACGTACAATGCGGAGCAGTGTGTGTAGATTCCTTTATCGTTCAAATAGAAAACAATCTATTCTATATTTTGTTTTTTTTTTTACTGTCGATTTAAAAAAACTTAGTTCTCCTATGTTGAAAACAAGACATTCGGTCTTATTGTTTGGTATTATGAATAATTGTCGTTTATTTAAATCTACCAAACTGTGTTACTAAATGAGATTGAATTTTATTTTACTGTTGATCCTATTTATCTATGTTGACGCATTTTATGTATTTCAGACATTTATTGCATTATTAAGACTGTATTTATGATTGGAATAAAAGAGAATTTAAGAATTTTCTGTTTTTTATTTAGTGAATGCTTGGATATGTTGTATTGAAAATCAAGAAGGAAGTTATGCACGTCGAATTGAGAGCATCCTATTTTCTTGTATAGGTAAGCCATTCTATAAAGTTATGGTATATATACCTCTTCACCATAAACTCATACTTGTTTATGTTGTTTAGACATATTTGGATAGGAGAAAGAATAATTAAATGGCTTTTTAGGGCTCAGTCTGTCTCTAAGCGCTCTATCGTGTTCTAATAAATACCTGGCTGAGATTTTCAGAGAATATTTAATATTTTGATGTATTTAATAGTAAATACTAGCTGTCCCGCGCGGTTTCTCCCGCAACTACAGCAGCTCCACCTACCCGGTCCAATTGTGAATCTAAACCATCTAGGGCGCCACCCAAACACATACAAAAAAAAACATTCAAATCGGTCCAACCGTTTAGGAGTTCAGTGACATACACACGTACAGTAGAATTATATACATAAAGATAAAGCACAAAAATAATGTAAGTGTCGGAACCCTCGGTGCGGGAGCCCGACTCGCACTTGACCAGTTTTTACACGACTATAGGTTAAAAATAAAACAATCCATTCTAAATCCGAGTCAATTTATTTATGAATACGCTTATTAAATAATAATATTTGCATCAAAATACTGCAATAACGACTAAAGTATCCGAGAAGCTTACGATAACTAACAAGCTAGGTACAGCACGGGGCGGTTACATTGCAACCACATCACATCTCACGAGTCACGAGACACGAGTCACGAGTCATGAGTCACGAGACACGAGACACGAGTCATGAGACACGAGACACGAGACACGAGTCACGAGTCACGAGTCACGAGTCACGAGTCACGAGTCATGAGTCACGCCTCACATACACACGCCTCTGTGTGTTTCACGCAAGCGCAAGCTCGTTGCCAATTGTATTCAATCGCAGGATTAATTGTACCAGCTTAGTGTTTTAAATATTTTAAAAAATATAAATGGATTAGGAAATATTGGATTTTCGCGGTTTGTTATTGAGGTGCTCGCTTTTAATGCAACACAAAGTGTTGATATCCAATTGGCCAGAGGCGCAACAGGCAAGTAAACAAAATATTTATTAATTCATATAAATAAAGTATTCTCGAGTTTTGACCAATCAATTCATTTAGGTCATGGGATTGTGAAATAAATACAAAGTAGAATTGGCAACGTGCTCCCGGACCGTTAGAAATGCATCAAATGAGTATGACACAGGTATGGACTGACTAATGACAATAATATAAATTCTTACAAAAATTCCTTGACGCGCACAAGTTCTCCTTAAATGCTTATAAAATACAACACTGTCTGTAAACGACGTCAATATTTGTAACTGTAATTAATAACTCTTGGATTATGTGTTTTAAAAAACCATATTTGCATAGACAGGTAGGTAGGTATATTATATTTCATACATAAATATAATATACCCACGATACAATAAAGAATGTCCTGTAATCTATAAGGTCACCTCCATAAGATATTTTTAAATAATAACGCACAGATGTACACCGTTTACAGACACACTTTGTTGCACTACAATGTCCTCACTAAATGTAATAACATTTCAACAATAACTCGACTGTACAACTTGAGCTCCTTCAAAACTGAGCATTAGTGGATTAGCTCAACGCAGAACTTAGCAAACTCTAACTCTAAAGCGACATCGCTGTGCCAACAAAATTAAATTAGAATTAATACAGTTATGCCGCTTTCGTAGGTTAGTTTTAATTACATTCTTCGAATGAAAATAATGGCTAAAAAATATTTGCCTCAGAGATCAGCTGCTAATCTATGTTTCATAACAATGAATGATTTTCCGCCAAAATGATCCTTCGAGCCAGATCTGACAACAGAGATGTCCCCAAGGAGCATACATACCAAAAACAACACGCCGGTTTCAGCAAGAATATTAACCATCATTAACTGTAAAATATTTGAGAGCTCAAAATCGAAATGGCGCACACGAGCAACGCCAACTTATGTCTACACGACCGTCCAACCTTGCAAATGCTAGATTATGACTTGCCTTTATTTTGGCTGAAAAGTTTACTTCAGCGTGAATTATTTTTGCATATTTATGTTTCTAGTCTACCCTCGATAGCTGACGAGATAAATTTTCCATTTGAAGTTGAAAGATTGGACGATTCGTGCACTGTAAAGAGCGAATGAAATTCGTTCAAATCACTCACTCGCTCGTTAATATGTAATAATTGATATTGTTTAATAGAAATATATAGTCTGGCAATATGAATTTAGAACGGACGAGCAGATCTTGCGAGCGGTGAGTGAATGGAACGGATCGTTTAATGTTGAGCGATTTTTTTTAATATACATGAATGATACACTCGCGGTCTCAATCGATTGGCGGACATTTTATATTTAATTAATATTGTTTACCCAACAATAATACAGAAAATAAAGACAACAAAAATGTTTTGTAGGCAAAGTTTCTTAGTACAGACAACCTTTTTCTTATCTCACAAAGCTCACCTTAATAGTTACAATACTGCTTACATGGGTTTGTCTTAACTTCCGACATGTAGTGTATTTCCCAATACCGCCATTTTCCAAGATGATCACCAATCGATCGAACCGTCGAGACCAAGCGACCTCTTACAAGTTAACCTTCCACAACTATGCCAAGACCGCAACGCCTAAAATCTTTACATTATATAATAAATTTTATTCTCAATATTTAAATAACATACGAAATTGGGGTACACATCAAAATGCATTTATCTTATTTCTACATTTATATGGAAGTTTCATTTTGCGCTGGCAATTTACAGTTTTTAAGTTACCATTCATGACGTCAGCGATGGAATGCTGAAGGAACAACAAACAGTTATATTCGTAAGAC
This sequence comes from Mimas tiliae, assembly GCA_905332985.1. Taxonomy (NCBI): domain Eukaryota; kingdom Metazoa; phylum Arthropoda; class Insecta; order Lepidoptera; family Sphingidae; genus Mimas; species Mimas tiliae. Next base: position 16,427,586 of record HG995246.1, on the reverse strand, counting down.
AAAATCACATATGACGTGTAATCTTTTCATACTTCAATATTAATTTAAAAATCATGTTTATGGTATGCGGTATTGATTACCCGAAAGCACACTAGAATACAAGATAAATAACTAGTTCATATATTTTGTGTCACAAAACATAACACTTGATTGTCCGAGCTTTACTTAACTTTCATATAATATAGAACACAACCTGTATACTAGGTCATGGGACAAATAATTATTGTTTAAAAAAATCTCCATCACTGATGTCACAAAAAGTCGATTACGGCGGTAATTTGTGCGATATCTACATTAAATATAAAAAATAAACTTTACACTCACACCATATTTTTCAATCATCCACAATGGAGGTCCGTCGTAAACTTAAACCCATATTATATAACGATACTCAATTGAGCTCTTTGCTAAATGTTGATTTTTGTACACGTGATTGGTCCTTTTTTCCGTTTTTGTTTGGCGCCAAAAATAGAGCAATCACGTGTACAGAAATTGACACTTAACAATGAGCTCACTTGATTACCGTTTTGTAACACGGGCCTTAGTTTGTTATTGCCACGTTACATACTCTTGTCGCTTTAAAAATATACATCTTATTGCGTTACAGTAAATTCGAATTTAAAATACGGAAATTAGAAACGTTATCCCATTTGTTTTTAATATCATTCGTTACTCTACGTCAGAGATAAAGTTATACTAAAAAAAAAGCAACACAATTTCGATTATTGAAAATTAAATTAATAAATAATTAAAGTTATTTATTACTACAATTTTTGTTAAGAGTTTTTATACCATATTTTATTATCGGATTTTCTTTCTCGCCAAATTAATGTTACCAATTGAAATATTTGCATACTCTTCTCACGTACAATCATAAAATTCCATCGCATGTGTCTTTAATTTAGTTAGTAATAATATTTTTTAAATCAATATATGTTATTATTTACCTGATATATCAAAACAAATTCATATAATTTATAATAATAATTCATTCTCATTCATTAATGTGCCCAGAATTTCCACTGACACATACATTTTTGGTGATTTATTGTAATCAAAAACACACGTGAAGATTTTTCAATACAATTTAAGTTCATATCAAAAAGAAAAACAGTATCAAATAAATCCTTATATTCAAAATACACATACAAAAATTAATGTATTGTCTAAACTGATTGTGTAATGGAAGAATCCTTGCGTAGATTTCATGATTAATACTGTCATCGGTGTTACATTTTAGGTGCCTTTTTAGGAAAGCTGACTTTACTAAACCTTAGTTTTATTTTAATATACTATGTAAAGATTATTTTTTTAACTACAATCCATTCGTTTTTATATTTATTAATCCTTGACGAATTAGCTGTTTGCCTGCCTGTGGCATCGTAGTACAAATCAAGCTAAGCGTAAAAATAATGACCCTATTTAAGAACTAAATGAATTATGGCGTATTCGGACGAACAAAGTTCTGAGTAGATAATTTAGACACTCAGCATAAAGGTTAGCCGACTCAGTACAGTACTATCAGTTTGACTGTTGACATTAGTTATATTTAGTTATTTGAATATAATTACGAAGAAAGATGACACTGAGCAACATTAGATGTTAAGGACGAAAAGTAAGTTAGTAATCCATCGAGTCTAACTTAGATTATTTAGAATTTTGATCACCCGAACACGCCCAATGTATAGAGCCGCGTTTGTTGCGATGCATTTGACATCTACTTACGCATCCTAAGGGGGTTATGGAAGCACAAACTCTCGTATAAAAAAAACAGTTACCCGCAAAAAATAATAAAACTGAGCCAGTCTTTTTATTAGAATTTATTGGTATAACCAGTTTAGACATTACAAATAAAAGAGCGATTACTCCGCGTCACAAAATCCGGTGGCGTGTTTGAGCTAAATGCAGTACAAATAATACAATGTTTTAATGACATCAGTCGGACGAAAAAACTATTTCAAACGCACTGGCAACTTTAATCCTACAGTGTTGCCATGCTTAGGTTATTATTTCTACCAAGAAATATAAAATGTGGACAGCAAAAAAAATATTTAACTTTTTAAATAAACCTTTCTAAAATGTACATATAAAGTGCCTATTTACAAGTGGATGTACGCTTAAAGTTGCCAACGGTAAAAATCAACTTAATCTAAATTGTTCATGTTTTTTGCATACAGGTCACACTGTTCCACACCATTATCATCATCCATTACGTATCATCACTATTAGATAATTTTGGCGTTACTTATAAATGTTTATTATTAGTTTGTAAGTATCATTATCCATTAAACTTATACAAGCGAAATAACTTGTCCGGCTTGAAGTTAGTCACGAGCGACGTCACAGTTGTTGTATTTAGAGACTTCCCTATATTCTGGCTATCGACACATTTGCTTACTATCAGTATTGTTTTGACAGATCTTCCATATAAAATGTGTCAACATTTTACTACCAGTAAGCAAATCTGTCGATAGATAGAATATTTGAAACGGCCATAAAGGGTGGCGGGAGGTGTAGATGGCAGGTGAAGTCAAGTTAAGTTAGCTTAAGACTTGATTTTTTATAAAGTTGAGCGCATTGTAAATAGACATTATGGATGCTTTAAATATAAAAACACTGTTCAAATGTCCAGTATTATTGCTTTTATAGACATATATGACAATGCATAGAGTAAAAATAAATTATATAAAAATGGAAGCTCATAACACCCGTTATGTAGAATTAAAATTAAGCACCAGAAAGTATTATTTATAATGTGCGATACAACCAATATGCTGCCTCGGTGGCGCAGCTGTAATGCGTACGCGTTACGACTAAGGCTGACGCTGAGGTTTCGGGTTCGATTCCAGGGTTGGGTTAAAGTGAGATTGGGTTTTTCTATTACGAAGAGTTCAGTATCAGCCCGGAGTCTGGAATTTGTGCCCGGTATGGCGATAGGCTCGCCCCCTATCGCATCATGGGACGGAGATAAGCTAGGCGAAATGTGGGTGTACTGGTTACACCTCTGCCTACCCCTTCAGGGATTACAGGCGTGAGTGCGTATGTACAACCAACATGTTACGGAGGTGAAGCCAACCTCACCGACCCATTGTATACTTTCGACAAACAGACGATGTAATGGCGACCCAACAACTCGCAATGTATCATCGGTATGGGCCCGGGGAAAGCATAAGTATACCAAGTCCCCCATCTATACTAGAAACTTACTGACCCATATCAGAATGCCGCTAATGATCATTCCGATCGTTAGTAAATATTTACTTGTATTTAGGTAACAAGCAGCAATAATTTAAAATCAGGTGCAGTCCAGAAAAAAATATCCTATGTCTTTTGGAAGAAAGGCCCTTTTCAAGCAGTGAAGTTGATCAAGATTAAAATATTGACAGCCTCCGTGGCGCAGTGGGCGTGTACCCGGCTGCGAAGCGAGAGGCCGTGGGTTCGATTCTCACACCGAGACAAATGTTTCGGGCCTGGGTGTTATGGGACCGGAAGTCCCTCGTAGTTACTGATATCCATGATACAGGTTAACCTAGTGTGGAGTCAGGACTATGTGTGTGACTGTTGGGTGTATTTATTTATTTATTAAAAAAGGAATACAAGACTTCCTTTTTGCTATATTTTCTATGACACTACCACGACGCAATATATCAAATGTATGATGATTCTGACACGACGTGATATCACGTCACTAACGTCAGCCATTCAAAATGTATGTGTGAAATATTAAAATTATGTCAATTTTACCTCTTCACGTCTATAAGTAACGCCTTAGGCCATATTGGGCTTATGAAGTCATATATAACTTCAAACAATTTTTTAAACTTTAAAACTACATTTAATACTGTACTTATTTTAACAAACTTTTCTGTTCGATTTTAAGCACATTTGTTTAAGGCGGATTGACGAAAAATACTGTTATACCAAGAATGGAACTAGCATAACGACTACTATGGCCGTATTGATTCGGTTGATAATTGGATAGATTCTGTAAATCAACCAATCAACTAGAGTAATTTCTGCGCGTGATCTTTAAACTGTATTCTGATTGGTTTATTTGTGCGTTCTATCCAGAGATCCGAACTAAGTTCGTTAATTGAAAATGGCCTATAACGATATCTGATACACAAGCGTTTCGTCGATCATTACAGTATTACCATTATGTGCAATTACTTTTTTATGCTTTTACTAATTTCTTAATTACTTCTTCTTTTCTTATTATATTATAAAACGTTTCGCAAGTGTTACAATGGTACTGCCCGTCGGAAATAATTATAAATCTGTCAGATAACGTCCCAAGTGAAACACTTATATTGACAGCCTCTGTGGCGCGGGTTCGATCCCCGCACCGAGACAAATATTTGTCTCGGCTCGGAGTGTTATGAGACCGTAAGTCTCTTATAGTTCCTGATACCCACAACACAAGATTCGTACCTTACTATGGGGTCAGGGTTTATGTGTGACTGTTGGGTGTTATTTATTTATTGACAAGAAATATATTATGTTACAAGAAATATCTTTGTCCAATATCTAGTTGATCAAAGAAACTGGATCATTTTATAATGTTTGATCAAATATTTTGATACTAAGTGTATTTAAGAGTATGAACAAGGGCATCTTAAGCAAACACCATTTTTTATAAATAACATCCTTCCTTCCACCTGCCCTTATCCCACTCGTAGTGGTATCGGCACAACATGATTTTTAACACATGTTACAAAAGATTTGGCTTGTAGTTTTTACGACCGGCCGCCTGCCTGACGTCAACCCCTCTGGGGAGACAATACCCCGACCCGAAACATATATTTGTGGATCACACAAACGTTTGTCTTAGTGCGGGAATCGAACCCACGGCCTCTCGTTTCACAGCCGACTACTCGCCCACTGTGCCACAGAGGCTGTCTATAAATAACTTCTTATCAATACAAATATTATAAATGCGTAAGTAACTCTGTCTGTCTGTCTTTTATGTTTTCACGGCTAAACGGATTTTAATGAAATTTAGTAAGAAGATAGGTTATATGTTGGGCAACGACTGGAGTACTTATTGTCCCAGAAAAATTGTATCTGAAATAGACAATCATGCGGGCGGCGCCGTGAACAAAAACTACTCTTTAAATATATTTTAAACGCCAATAGACATTATATTGAGTAGATATATTTCGAAGAATCAATATAACTCACGATATATTTCCGTCGGGTAGTAACACGTGACCATAGACCCAATATGGCGCCCTCTCTAACCATTACTATAATAAATGTCAAGCCAAAACACCTAACCCACAGGTACAACAACAAATGCATCGTATTCCCTACGTTTACGTTGTGACGTAATTGGAGACATCGGCAGGGACTTTGTAATAACAGCTATTGATATAAGGGTACTTTGAGACAATCATTTACAAATTTTTATGATGCCCAATAATACATAATTTGACTTTTTTGAGTGCTAAATGCTTAGTGTCTTTTCGGCCAAAAATAATGTCCTAATATCAAGGACAATACAATTTAGTTACCATTAGTGTATGTTATTGACGGACCTTACAAGCCTTGGAGCCCCTAGCATGATAACAGCCCCTACAATTACGTCATCAACGTAACAAACTATCTTACATATCTTCGAACGTGTCCGTACGTCCTCATTCCATCAAGCTTAGCTAACGTGTCATATTCCCGAGATACTCGTGCTACTAAAAAGCACGATTGATTACTTTCATATTTCATTCACGTTAAGAAAATATTAAATAATCATTATCAGACTAGCAAATAGTAACGAGAACTATGGTATATATATACTATCTATTCAGTCCTGGCAGTTTACCGGTAAACTGATTTGACAAGCCGAATTCAACCTTATTGACACTCGACCTGCCCTTCAAATTTCGAGACTTAATGTATTATTAATAAGAGCTATTATGCCATAAAAATACCGGTAAACCACCTGGGATGACTGGTTAAGACAAAAGTAGCATGCTTGTGCGCTACTAAGTAACACGTGTACCCCAGGTTTATAGACAAACAACAATCACAAACCGTCATTGTCATGATAATAAAAATTATTATTTGTATAAAATTCGCCACGGCGTTTGTCAAAACTCATATTATTAAATCATCTGTGTTACACAGGTACTATTATAAAATATTCTAGGTTATTGCGCTATTATGATTTATCTAGGGGCCGTTCGGAATCTCTGAAACATATCCGCCATGACTTCATAGGGAGTAAACAGATGGGGGTACATTTTATGTGCAATTTTGAACACATCCGTGCGCGACAGCCGTGGACGTGTGATGACGTCCACGTCACCCGAGACAAGTGACAACTGACGTGGACGTCAAGAAGCGTATAGTCTCGCCAAGTGTATGTATGTATGTGAATAATGATGTACATAGCTGGTACAGTTTCAGAGGGACGTGTAGAGGCGTCCGCGTCCCGCGTCCCGTTGTCTTTTATATATAGATGTGCGGCGAGTGGCGACGAGTGGCGACGAGTGGCGACGAGTGGCGACTAGCGACGTGTCGGTCAGCTGACAGCCAGATGTTCAGGAACCGGCACTGCGCGGAGACGTGCTGGGACCTTCTTCTGAGGACACAACACCTGGCGACAATAATAATATTAGGTAAGTACGTGTGACTATTTGGGCTAGCGCCTATCAAATCATGTGACAGAAATAAGCTCGCGCAAAGCCGGGGGTAGCACTACTTACACCACTGTCTAACCCTTCGGAGTTAAAGGCGAAGCTTATGTATGTATTGATCAAATATAAACGTCCCTCACCCGTCGTGCGAACATGAAGCATCCCTTATCGTCTTCAGGCGCAGTGGTCAGCGGCACCAGCTGCAGGTCACATGTCGGCGCCTCCCTACCGTCCTCACCTGCAATATACGATATATTTAAATTTTAATTATCTGTTACCGTTTTTTATACAAATGTATAATCAGACAAGCAAAGGGTGCCAATTAGTAATTTGCTACCATGGTCGTAAATCCAAAAACTACCACTCAGTGCACAGCATCTCTCTTGCCATGGAGACACAAAACACTATTGCAAAGTTCATCATTTGTTACCATGGTCGCAATGAATAGGCATTTGCTACCATTAACAAAAAAAGCATTTGGTACTATCTTCGCAACGTTCATCATTTTTTTGTTAACTTTGTCGCAAAAGTGATAACTTTATACCATGGTCGCAAAATTATAAATCGGTTACCATGGTTGCAAACACTGACCTCTCGCAAACACGTTGAGTTCTGTAAAGCAGCCCGTCTCTATCATCTCAGTCTGCCACGGTATGCTGACGCTGCCGGTATTGAACTTGCCGTAGAAGGTGTCGTCCGCCGCGTCCAGGTTCACGCCCTTCACTGTACTGAACTGTTCTATGTCTAACACATCCTTGGCGTACACTGCGTGCGGCTGGAAATATATTCAAAAGATACCGATGAGCCCAGACTCTAACTAGTCCAGCGTTTCACTGTGTTTTCACAATAAACAATTTAGTGTAATTGCCTAGTGTATTGTGACGATGCTATGTATGTTATGTATACATTAGTTGATATGATTTCTATACATAAGTTTCTTTATTTTGTACTGACTTGTCATAAGCGCTATTTTAATTGCCTACATGATTAATAAAACTATTTCATTTCATTTCACTGTTGCTGTTTGAAATAAAAATATCCAGATATATATTAGAGTGGTAGAGCCACGATGTAGACACTTTTGTCTACATCATAAATGGGCCGGCTCGTCCGGGTCGTTACCACTGTCTCAAAGATAACCGACGTAAAGTAGCACCTTGCTGCTGCGTTTCGTACGGTGAGTGAGATATCCGGAGGCCCAACTCCCCCTCCCCTTCCCAATCCTTTAATTATACCTTTCCTATAAGTTCGGCAACGCGTCGATGATTATTTCGGTATTGTGGGCGTTCATGGGCGGTGGGTATCACTTACCATCAGGTGACCCACTTGCTTGTTTGCTGACCTATGCCATAAAAACAACTGGTTTACGAAATAATAATTTTCTGACGACTTATTGTAAATACACAATCTTTAATAATTTTACCTATTTTAATAAAACGAAAATCCCCATAGTCAAGTATAGGAAAACATTTGTAACTTTCAAATGCTTGAACATATTTTCTTAAGAATAACCAAAAACTATTTCGATTAAAGCAGTTTTCAAACAAAATAAAATCGTATTCAAAGCGGTCCATTCGTTTAAGCGCTACGGTGTCACAGATAGTTTCGTACACACATAAATCAATTGTCCCGGTTTGCCGAATAGATCCGGGGTCGCCATCAGGTGACCTACAATCCACTTGCTCAATTGCCGGCCTAAGCTATGAAAAAAAATTACAGCTTGAAACGATCATTATGTTTGTATACAAGGAACGAACAGCTTCACTAACTCGCAGTGTTAATTATTATACCCGTTGCGACACCCTCCGTGGCTCCGGCTGCGAAGCGAGAGGCTGTGGATTCGATTCCCGCACTGAGACAAATGATTGTGTGATCCACAAAAAATAGTTTCGTGTCTGGGTGTTGTGATGTTCTCGATACCCACGATACAGGTTACGAGACTATCCCGCCCACACGCCCGCCACTGTAACTCATGTGCACCAGGATCGACAATGGCACGCATTTTTATTGTCACCGAGCAGTGAAGCTCGGCGAGTGTCTGGAAATGCTAAATTGTCTTTGTCCCGCAACGAAATTAATCAAATAGGAGTTTAAGGAGGAGTTGGAAATATTAATTGTCCACACGATACAGGTTAATAATAAATACACCCAACAGTCACACACATAGTCCTGACCCCACACTAGGTAAACCTGTGTCGTGGGTATCAAGAACTACGAGGGACTTGCGGTCCCACAACACCCAAACCCGAGGCAAATATTTGTGGATCACACAAACATTTGTCTCGGTGTGGGAATCGAACCCACGGCCTCACGCTTCGCAACCGGCTACTCGCCCGCTGCGCCACGGAGGCTGTCATGGCAGTTATTATTGCAGTGAGTAGTGAGTACTGACGTCTGGTACAAACGGCGCGTTGACCATGCCCGCCTCGAGCCGCGCCCAGTTGAGTTGCGTGAAGAAGCGATGCGCCTTGACGTGCGCGGCGCCGCGCCGCCCCGCGCCCGCCGCGCAGCCCAGCCGCGCCGCCGCCGCCTTGCACAGCAGCGCGCCGCACAACGATCTGCTGCACTCGCTGAACTTACTCGAGTACTTCTCCGCCTCGTGCTGCACATACACATACACATACACATACACATACACATACACATACACATACACATACACATACACACACACACACACACACACACACACACACACACACACACACACACACACACACATACACATACACATACACATACACATACACATACACATACACACATACACATACAAACATACATCAAAATAAATCATCTCAGGTCCGTCTCACCGTCCTATTCAATAAGTTTCAACAGTATTTTGTTATGTAATACTTTAAGTCTACTCCTAAGAGAAATATGGTATGGAAAATAAAATTATTATTATTATTGAAGTGAAACTTCTTTATCGGCGTATAGGAGAAATTTTATAGCAATGTAAAAAAAACTGTAACGTTTTTCTGTTACGCGCCATCTTTAATTTCTGGGTAACATTTTTCCGTTACGCACCATTTTTTTATTTTTTTTGTAAACACAAAAACAAACTGTAGAGGAACGGGTGCTAAATGTTCCTCCGGCGAAGGGAAGATCTTCAGTCAGGCAGATGTTGTACCTGACCTGAGTGTTTAATGTAATATTATTTCATTTTTTTTTACTTAAATGTCTATAATGTGAAAAAAAGTTTCACTTCTATCGGCAGTCCCCAAAGACTGCCCCACATGTTTTTTATTATTACATACATAGCCCCTACATACGTGTCTACATAAATACGCCTGTAATCCTGCATGTGAGTAGTAAAGCCACGCTGTACACACTTTTGTTTACAACATGAATGGGACGGTTCGTCCGGGTCGTTACCACTGTCTCACAAAAAACGACATAAAATAACAACTTGTTGCTGTGTGTTCGTACGGTGAGTGAGATATCCGGAGGCCCAGATCCCCCTTACTTCCTTCCCAATCCCTCAATTATCCGTTTCCTTTAAGGTCGGCAACGCGCCCATGATCCTTTTGATATCTTAGGCGTACATAGGCGATAAAGATCACTTACCATCAGGTGACCCACTTGCTTGTTGACCGGTCTATGGTATAAAAAATTCCCCCCGAAGGGGTAAGCAAAGATGTAACCTACATGTACATGCACATTTCACCGACCTTATTTTCGTCCCATGATGCGAGAGGGAGTGAGCCTATAGCCACACCGGGCACAATTCTAGACTCCGCGCTAATACTGAGCATTTCGTAATAGAAAAACCCAATATCACTTTTACCCGAACCGAGGATCGAAACCGATACCCCAGCCAGCAATAGTAACGCGTACGCATTATAACTGCATCACCAAGGCAGTCTAGAATATAGTTATTTTTTTCAAAAGTTCAATCTAATAGACTAAGATCTCATGCACCCCATACCCAAAAAATCCCTATGCTGTTATACCGACTAAAACTCCGCGGTGGACTTCTTCAGCGCAAGTGGGACGTTCCCGCTACCATGGTTGCAAAAATATTAATTTACTACCATGGTCACAAAATTCATCACTAGTTTCAAATTGAGAAATTTGTCACCACGGTCGCAAAAATGGTAAATTGGTACCCAAGCATCTTTAAAAAAATAGTAATGAATAAAAAATACATCTCAACTCTGACCTTGACCCTGCGGTCGACCTCCTCCCGCTTGACCTTCTCCTTGCGCGCTCGGAACGGCGCCCGACCCTCGATCATCTCATACACCAGGCAACCGAACGAGAACCAGTCAGGACTGAACGTGTACCGCTCGTTGTCTATCACCTTTAAATAAATAATAATAAATACACCCAACAGTCACATATATAGTCCTAACCCCACACTAAGTTAGCTTGTATCGTGGATATCAGGAATTACGAGGAACTTGCGGTCCCACAACACCCAGACCCGAAATAAATATTTGTGGATCAGACAAACGCGTGTGTGGGAATCGAACCCACGGCCTCTCGCTTCGCGGCTACTTGCCCATTGCGCTATGGAGGCTGGCAAAAGTAATCATATAAACAGTCTCGGGGTGACGAAATTAGATCAGTGTCATGCAGTGTTTCAATTCAAAGTTCTGTATTGTGATGTGCAGGCATGACGTTTATCATCAGGCGAGTCACCTGCTCGTCATAATTTAGAGTTATAATAAAAAAGAAAATAGTTTTTTTCAATAAAGTGGTTGATAAACATTGACAGAAACCGTTAGGTAATATAGGGCATGTCAGCTATAAGTAACTAGGAGTCGTCCTTTACAAACACTTACAGGCATTCTCAAATAATAATCTTAATTTAGAGTTATAATAAAAAAGAAAATAGTTTTTTTCAATAAAGTGGTTGATAAACATTGACAGAAACCGTTAGGTAATATAGGGCATGTCAGCTATAAGTAACTAGGAGTCGTCCTTCACAAACACTTACAGGCATTCTCAAATAATAATCTTAATTTCTCAAATAATAATACTCTTGACGAGATCCTTCCATCCCTTCGCTTTAAGGTCGGCACCTCATGATTCTTGTGGTATTATGATAATCCATGGGCCGTTGAGATCACTTACCACAGCACTTATCCCTTGCTAGTTTGTTGGCTTATTGGTTATAAAAAATAAATGTTGCAAAATTTTGGAGCGGGAAGATATAACTTTTCAACGTTTTAAAATATATACCTACATATTTTTTTTTTTTTTTTTTTTTTTATACTGGCTCGGCAAAGTGACTACGCTACACCTGATGTTAAGTGCAGCGCAATCCAAGAATACTGTCGACCAACGACAGACGATGTGTCTATCGTAGGTCGGCAAGATTATGCCGGCCTGCCTAATTGCTTCTTCACACTCCGTTTAAAGGACCCCATATTATAGGAAGGAGGGAACACGTGTGCCGGCAAACTATTCCACAGCTTGATGGTCCGGCAGAAGTAAGATTTTGCGAACTTTTTAGTTCTAGCCGAGATGGAAGAGACCACGAAGCTGTGGTTCCGTAAGCAAGCACGCGTGGTTCTGTTAAGGAAAGGTGAGGATGGGATAAGGTCAAACAACTCTTCATGCATTCATTTCATATCAACATTTATAGCCATTGACACGATAGAAGAAGAAGGTTATAAAAAAAAAGTTACCTCAGGAGCCATGTACCCGACAGTCCCGACCCGTCCGCGGACACTGCCTCCCTCCGGCACGTCCACGGCGAGGCCGAGGTCGGAGATGCGCACGTGACCAGCATCGTCCAGGAGAATGTTCTCGGGCTTGCAGTCTCTGAAACACAAAAACCACAATCAAAAATTGACAGATCGTGTTGCTGAGGGAGTTTCTTGCACCGCTTCTTCTGCACAGCTGTAACACTTTCCGAAGCGGTAGTAGTATATCTACAATATAATTGACGATTTAAAAGATCTTGGAAAAGGCTATTTAAATAAAGAATATTTTGATTTTGACAACTTAACAACACCTGTACTTCTTTCTTTCTGTCTAGCGTTTGCTGGATTGAGGCCAGGGTTCCGCCTTTTTTACTTTTTCCGTACCTCATCCACGTCACCTGGTATTGAGCATCCATTGCAGTGAACTTCTAAAAATGTAATCGACCGCATAAACTGCTGCGTTTGCAGATTCCGACTGACTTTTCTGAGTGCACCCGCATATAAAAAAAAAATACCTAATTGTCTTTAAGTGTGGCAAACTCACCACCCTACTCAGTATACATATTTCCGTGGAAACCCGAATGCAAAGCCTCTTTTAAATGATAAAAGAAAAAACATAAGATTCTGTCAAATATAAAGCAGGTCACGGTTCCTACTGTGAACTGCTGATTGACATCACATTGGCAAAGGACATAGGTCGAACATATTTCTTGTCGATAAAGCTGCCATCCATCCTAGTTTACCCAGGATGGTCTAACTTACCAGGACCTTTGAGACAAGACACATATGAAATATGGGTCAGAGGAAAGCGTCTACAAAGACAGAAGAAGAAAGACATCCTGAAAATGTCCACGGTTTTATGGCATTATCAGGTGTTAATTTTGTTTGCAAAGACAACGGATTTCCACTTGCTACGATCCTTGCATACCTCTTTGGCCTCATTCGCTCTCATTAAATCTTATTTATATTAAATGATTAGTGCCCAAACTGGTGTCAATATTTTCAAGCCACCCGAAGGCGACCGACTTGGCTTAACGACTGGTGTCAGGTGATAACAGCTGGGGCCGAGTTTATATGTGCTCTCTGAATGACGGAGACGCTCAATTGAAATACCACTAAGCATTCAGCTATCCATAAACTGACCGCGTCAAAGGTTTGCTTAATTCACTAATCTTTTACAGACAAGTGAGTGCAACTGGATATGAGTGCCTTAATAATGTTGAGCAATAATTTGACAGCCTCCGTGGCGCAGTGCGTGAGTATCCGAAGCGAGAGGCCGTGGCTTCGATTCCCGCACAGAGACAAATGTTTGTGTGATCCACAAATGTTTGTTTCGGGTCTGGGTGTTGTGGGGCCGCAAGTCCCTCGTAGTTCCTGATACTCACGATACAGGTTAACCTAGTGTAGGGTAAGGACTATGTGTGTGACTGTTGGGTGTATTGGGTGTATTCGTACCTGTACACGATGCCCATCTTGTGTAGATGCTCTAGTCCGCACGCGACCTGCGCAGCGTAGAACCGCGCTCGCTCTAACCCTAGCCCAGTGTCTGCGCCACACATGTTGTATATGTGGAACTTCAGGTCACCACCTAAAATATAAATTAATTGGATTTTTATTACAATAATTCTTATAAAGACTGCTATATATAATTTACAAAACGAGATCGTTGAAGACGTTGGTATCTATCTACCACTAAGTTATCTTTTAAAATGTGATGACATATTTACAATTGAAAAAAGGGACCGCAATATTTTTACTTTAAAGATCAAACTTTCTTTCTTTCAATCGCGTTCAAACTCATATGTGAAGATCCTTATGGTTACCAAAAACAGACCTATCGCTGATTGGATGGTACAGTACCGTTCATGATGGTAAGCACCAGACATAGCGCGTCCTTAGTCTCGTACGCGTACGCGAGGTTTACTACGAAACGGGAGTTGATCCGCTGCAAGATCTGCTTCTCAATCAGCACCATCGCCTCGCCCTTCCGCTTCTTGATTCGTTTCTTCTCTAACTTCTTGCAAGCGTACATCTTACCCGTCGCACGTACCTGGAATATAAAACTAAATACGTTAAATTTTATCACTTGATTCATCATATTTAAGACTAGTGTTATAATGTTTTTACTGTCACAGAATTTACGGATTTGCCATTTAGTATCAGGTAATTTCCACAACATTCTGAAGCTCAAAAGTAGGAACATTCCACCCACTTTATTGATTGCTACTTCTATTTATATAATGTAAGAAATAAACTTCTCTCCGGAATATCTAACTTCAGATTCTAATAGGACTAAACTTACCTCCAACTTGTCACGTTGATCTATTCGGTAGCAACTTCCTTCCACATCACCACAATCTATTGGATTTAAGGCACTTCGTTAAAGCTAAACCAACCACTCCATCCAATATTTACCTGACAGGCGCACACCTCTCCGAAGCCGCCCTTGCCTAGCACACGGTACATTCGAAACGTGTGCTGCGTCACCGGCTGAGCCTCGAGCCACTTCCACTGCAGGTACCGGTGGAAGTACATGGACCGCTCGAACTCCGCGAACGGCGTACCAGCTAGGAAACTCTTCACGCAACGGATGCATTCTGAGAATATGTCTTTGGAGCCACCTGGTGAAGACAATTTGTAAAGGTGACTACTACTAAATTGTGGAATTATAGTTCACCTCAATGTTAAATTCTACTCCAACCAAAATTGTGTAATGGGACGCGTTATTTTAAGTTTAATAAATAAAGGATATCCAAAGCTGTTGAATGTAGAAGAATAAAGAACGAATGTTGTTTAACATCACCGCAGAAAGTCAACTGGGGATGATGATGAAGATACAAGGGCTTGAAACATAAAACATGAGTAATTAAACAAAAAGATTTCTTACTATAGTCAAGTATAATATATAAGTATAATTAGACATAGTTACGCAAAAAGAATCCAATCACCATATAGTTCAAATGGAGATGCTGATTTTGTTTTGCTAATTCATGAATTTAAATTGATTATATTATAGAACCGTGTTTTTTTTGTAAACTCGTACATGGAAATTGTTTCATATACGATTATTATTCAAATTAGTTTATTTTAACTTAATGAATTGAGCAAAAAAGTACCTCCATCAAACTAGATGTTGGTTGGATCCTTTTTGTGTAACAACGTCCACTTACTTTTGGACATAACGCGTTAAATTAAAACTTTCAACTGACTCACACCACGTCATTAATCTTCACCTGAATAAACACGATATGTTTAAACAAATAAACAGTTGAATTACTATCGCAGATTATGAACGTTCCTAAATTGCCACTCAAATATTAATGTACTGTGACTAACGCTCCAATTGTACATTACTTTCAAAGTATTATGTAGCCAGTTCAAGGACTGGGAGATCATCGTTATACCAAAAAAGGTTGTCTTAATGGTCATAGCGTCATTAAATAAATATAATACTCAGTTCTTTCCTACATTAGGATTCCTCAAACTATGAATATGGTAAACAAGAGTGTCTAGATATTTATTTAATTTTGCAAATTTTCCCGCTAAGCGAATAATACTCATGCTCTCGTTAATTACTCAGACAGTTATTTGCACGTCGTTTTGTAGTGCTCGGAAATTATGTTAATATTTGTAGTTTCTGTATACCCTAATTAGTTACCGTTTACCCTATCTATGTCAGCCACCACTGATGGGGATGCCTTATCTTTAAGCCTTTCCTCTATGACTTTTATGTCAACCCCATCCGTAACTCGAAGAATCACTCACCTTCTAATAACCCACATCGTCGATGTGAAGGGGCATGATACATATCGGGCATCTTTATCATATAGGCATTTGTGATCAAATGTCTTTGACAGGTATTTTCATGTATTTATTAATCGCTAAGGCCGCTATTCCACTATCATAATTGCATCATAGAGATATGACGTCATATATGATCCTATGTCACAGCACGCTGTGAAATAGGACCATAGAAATATGATCATAGAAAATATGAAGTTTATGTTGCTATTACACTGTCATACATTTCTCATATATCTATGAGCTATAGAAGTAGGATCATTTTTATATGATAGGGGAATAGCAGCTTAACTGCCGTACTCAGAAACTTCATTTTACTTTAATTGTAATAAAGTAATTTCTCAGAATTCAATTATTTTCACATTCGGAGACAGTTAATGCTTTACGCTCCGTTAATGAGTACAGCAAATGCTGTGATCAATTATTGAGTACAGAAATAATATAATTTACGACCATCGAAATAAGATAAGCAACTAGAACGATAACTCTCATATGATTCTGCCAAAAATACGGCTCCACTTACTTACACATGCAAAGGTAATATCACACGTAACACTCACACACGCAACAAAAAATAATGAACGTTCAAAATCAACTTTATTTCATAAAAGTTAATGTCTAAATATTAAATTTCTAGATCGAGATACGACGTTCTGCACCGCGCAAAAATTAGACGTAACAAGTGTCAACTAGATCATGAATCATTTTTTATGAATGAAATTAGCTACTCAGACTTTTATGGCCCCGCCCCCTTGCACAGAGTTTTGGTGGGATTTTTTTTGCTCGAGTTGCGTTTCTTGTCATCTTATTTCGATGTTTACGACACTGAGAAATAATCCAATTCTAATATGTACATAAGAATAAGTACTTAAAATTTATTGACATCGCCGAGTGCGGTAGTAAATCTTTTATAAGATATAAATTCATCCAATTTCGCACTGTATCACGCCTGTACACCCCGAAAGGGTAGGCAGAGGTGTGTAGTACACCCACATTTTGCCGGACTTATTTCTGTCTGTGTGATATGGGGCGAGCCTATCGCCATACAATTCCAGACTCCGGGCTGATACTAAGCACTTCATAATAGAAAAACCCAATATTACTTTACCCGACCCCGGGATCGAACCCGAGACCGCAGCACAGCAGTCGTACCGCGTACACATTACAACTGCGCCCCGGAGGCAGTCCAATCATCCAATTTCTTTTGTTCAAACTTATACTTGACGAGTGTCATACCACCATTAGTTTTTTTTTGTTTGAATGTCGAGACGAGCACGTCGCTCGCCTGATACTAAGCGCCACGTCTGCCCATAAACAGAAGCAACGCCACACACAGAACTTTGAATTACAAAGCACTGCATGGCACTGGACTGCACTTGTCACCCCGAGACATAAGTTGTTAAGTCTCATAATGTCCAGTAATTTCACTGGATTAAATGTCCTTCAACAGTGCTTACACGCTGTAGTTTGGCGATAGAAATAGACAAAGCGGTGGTACCAACCCAGAGGGCCTCTCGCATATGTAAGACCTTGTAAAGATACCTTAGATTGTATCCTTTGTAACCCATACTCGTACCTATATCTTACCTTCTAACAACGCACTGGCATCTTCGACCACCTGCCCACCGACCACATCGGTGACCGCCTCGCAGTCGTCCGTCTTCAGATACTTGCCGAACACGTCGGCGGCGAGCGAGACGCGCGTCTCTTCCACTTCCACCTCGTACCTGTCAATCTGCAGCAATACCACCGACTATCTACATTACTACAGCTTTGTATCATCCCGTTCACGTTATGGTATCAAATGATTGCCTAAGAACTAGAAGGAGTTGCGTTTGTCCAAAGACCAAAGGTATGTCATGAGAAATGGCATTCACACAAACAAAAGGTTTTTTTTTTTGTTTTATCCTGGCTCCGCTAAGTGACTACGCTACACCTGACGGTAAGTGTAGCGCAATCCATGAATACTGTCGACCAACGATAGACACTGAATCTATCGTAGATCGGCCGAATTATGCCGGCCTGCTTAATTGCTTCTTCACACTCTGTTTAAAGGATCCCATGCTATAGGAGGGAGGAAACACGTGCGGCGGCAAACTATTCCACAGCTTTATAGTCCGACAGAAAAATGATTTTAAGAACCTCTTGGTCCGAGCCGAGATGGGAGAGACTACGAAGCTATGGTTTCGTAAGCCAGCAAGTATTTCAATAATTTATCAACAGGTAATAATGACACTGTGATGGATTTAATGGCTTGATTGACGAAATGAGCAGGTTGCTCCCTTATGGTAAGCGCGACGCCTAGTCATAAACAGACATAACACCACACAGATTTTTTTATTACAAAGCAGTGTATGGCACTGGACTGCGTTCGTCACCCCGAGGCATAAGTTGTGTTAAGTCTCACAATACCAAGTAATTTCAATGTCCTTCAATCCAAAATACAACATTGCTGATACACTGTTGCTTGGCGGCAGATATAGACAAAGTAGTGGTATCAACCTGGACGTTTTATCGCATACGAGCGACGTTACCACCAAGTAAAATCAGGAAATCTCCGTTTTTCAGCTGGCTACAGGAAAAGTTACGGGTGTGTATAACGATAAAAACGCATATATTATGAGGTGATAGCTCAGCGCGGAATGGTGCGGTCTGTCGTGATGAAAGTCGCAGGTTCTAAACCAGCCCCAAGAGCATGCACCTCTGACATTTCTAAGTTACGTATGTATTCATTGTTAATTATCGCTTGCTTTAACGGTGAACATCGTGAAGAATCTTGCATATCTGAGAAGTTCACCATAAGAATTTGGAAGGTGTGTGAAGACTGCCAACCCGCATTAGGCTAGCGTGGTGGACTAAGGTCTAACCTCTCTCATTCTCTCATTCAGGCCCGTGCCCAGCAGTGGGATGAGGTCATGTGTATAATACAGGGCTGGTGGTATTATTAGATTATAATGAATCAATTGCAAAAATCTTCTACAGTGGAACTCAATATATTTACTAGTTGGTACCTATATTGTTACTAACACTATTAGACTATCTGATATTTGTGGGTAGCCCCGTATCTAGGGGAGGCAAACCAGGGCACCCCCGCCCAGGGCGGCAGTTTCAAGGGTTGCCAAAATCATGATATAATATGATTAAAAATAAAAAACTTCCCTGCCTGATTGGCTCACCGGCGACATGTAAGAAAAAGGCGCCACACAGGCCCACACCACAAGTGAAAAGTACAAATTTATTAAAGGGTTATTTTTGTCCCATTCACGAAAAATGCCAATTTTATATTTGTGAGTTTTTAAGTAATTTATATCAAACGCTGGAGAGAGTGACGCCACTATGAAATTTCTGCCCCGGTTCGTAAAAATCATAGATCCGGGGCTGCTTGTGAGGCCTTAATACATACATACATACGCACTCACGCCTGTAATCCCCGAAGGGGTAGGCAGAGGTGTAACCAGTACACCCACATTTCGCCGACCGTATCTCCGTCCCTTATGTGATAGGGGGCGAGCCTATCGCCATACCGGGCACAAATTCCAGACTCCGAGCTGATACTGAGCATTTCGTAATAGAAAAACCCAATACCACTTTACCCGACTCGGGGATCGAACCCGAGACCTCAGCGTTGGCATCGATCGTAACGCGTACGCATTAGAACTGCCCCACCGAGGCAGTCTTGAGGCCTTAAATACTCGCTATAATACTATGACTTGCCCCAGGACAAATCTCATAATTGAGGTCGTGATCACAATTTTGCCTTTAATCTTCCTCAATTAGATGGCGTCGCGACGACCAAGGCTGCTAGGTGAAATTGTAAGATACGCTCTAATCGATACTCCTCATAATTTATAAACAACATAGCAACTGGGATGTTCATTGTTCATGGTCATCCAATCTCAACTCAATCATGGTTTTGGATGATTTTGATAACTTTAACTGCCGCACTTAAAGACGTTTTTTTTTATATTAGCTTGAATGACGAGACGAGCAGGTCGCTCGCTCACCTGATGGTAAGCGCCACGCCTGCCCATAAGCATGCCTGCCAATAACAATGCTACACAGAACTTTGAATAATAAAGTATTGTGTGCACTGGGCTGCACTCAAATAGACAAAGCGGTGGCCGGGCTCTCGCATACGAGGAACCTCGTAATTGTCAAATGTTTACTGCCATTATAGTCACACAAGTAAACCAAAACTTGTAATATTGTTTCAACTCTAATCTCCATAAATACCAAACAATTTTCCAACAATATTTCTCAACACTCGAACATATTATTCCGCCGAAACTGGCAAAGGCAAATTGTCTGACATCATCAAAAAGCAACCCCGAATAGAGCAGTAAAAACTTACTTAACATTCTGCTGTGCAAGCGTTGCATCATAGGGGCCGGTCAAAGGCGAACCTCAAGCCCCGAAGTAGGTTACACCGGGCTGGTCAGCATGATTAGATTATATACATTTTAGATACCGCGTCACCAGATAGGTAAACTTTTTAACAGCATAGGCTGGCAAACGAGCTGGTGGTTCACCTGATGGTAAGTGATCTCTACCGTCCATGAATATCCAAAATACTAGAAGAAACATAGACGCGTTATCGACCTTAAAAGCAAGGGGTAATTAAGGGAAGGGGAAGGGTCTCCTGATGTATTATTTACCGTACGAAACGCAGCAACAAGCTGCTACTTTACGTCGGTTTTCTTTGAGACAATAGTAACAACACGGTTGAGCCAGCCCATTCATATTCTGTAGACAAAACTGTCTACAGCTTCGCTCTACCAATCTGTTCATATGTACACACACGTGCGATGTTAACTGCTAAGTTGTGTCTTTGCCTCTTTGATCAACATTCATTTGTTGCATGCGCTGTGTGCTGTCATTCTATTCTAAACTTTTAACACATACTACATGCGTTAGTGCATTACATATATGCAACAGAGGAAGACGCAACTTGTAAATTGAACGCGAAAGAGAGTGGACAAGGTCTCTAGACTCCTTTGTGAAAAAAATACTGTTTTACTGTGATTCTGACTGTCATTGAATAGTCTTAAACACGTACTATCATTGAATTTGTAATAGTATTACTTACTTAAGAACTAACCATTAGAAATTTATACATTTTAATTTGAATTCCACAAAGGAAAAATATGCGTACGATATAAATGACCACCAACAGTTGGGTACAAATTATATTCTGATTTCTGATCTTGTTTTTCGCCTGCGACTGTCCATCTAGCCATGTATATAATCGATTTCAACATAATATAATCTAACGGCGGGAGAAATGGCGAACATCGACGATAATGTCACATCTTTATTGCATTTGAAGTCGCAGGTTATGTGAATTTAAATGTGGAAGTTGGTGATTTTGAATTTTAAAATCGATGTTAGTTTCCAATTTAAGATTGAAATGTGATTGTGTAATGTATTTTCGAAAGTTCTGATTGATTTTAAAATCTCGATAAATCTCGATCTCGATTGAAAATAAATCAGGCAAAGTAATCGTAGTAAAGGAGCCGTTGTCCTCTCGTATTATTTTGTAGTAACCACACCACAGCGGACGATGTAATGGCCAAACTTTGTTCCGGTTGCGGATTGTGGAGTTGGAAACAATTCGTGTTTTTTCACAGAGTGCGCGTATCCGTTTTGTCAAAATTTGGGCTGGCGTAGGTACGAGTACGTTGTACGCATATGGACCATTTACATACATACGCACTCAAGCCTGTATCCCCGAAGGGGTAGGCAGAGGTGTAACCAGTACACCCACATTTCGCCGAGCCTATCTACGTCCCATGATGTGATAGGGGGGTGAGCCGCGAGCCTATCACCATACCGGGTACAATTCCAGACTCCGGTCTAATACTGAGCATTTCGTACCCAATATTACTTTTACCCGACCCGGGGATCGCACCCGAGACTCAGCGTCAGCCTTAGTCGTACGCATTACAACTGCTGCACCGAGGCAATCTGGTACATCGGCCGGGAATCGACCATTTACACGAGATTATATCTGTTTATGGGCAGGCGAGCGATCTGCTCGTCTCGTCATTAACGCCAATAATAAAAAAGTCAGGCTGGCGACCGGTCGTAAAAACTAAAAGCCAAATCTTTCTGATAAGGGCATGTGGAAGAAGAAGAAGTGGTGATCTATAGGAGTTTGAAGATACTCACCGCATCTAAGAAGTTATTGTACTTGTGGTAGTCAGGTCTGTTCCGCTCGCAGAACTGTCTGAACAGTAGCTTGCCGATCGGCTGCTGGTCCACCACGTAGTCGTAACCTACATCTGTAACAATAAATAATCATCAATTGACAAATGTTTGTGTGATCCACAAAAATTTGTTTCGGGTCTGGGTGTTGTGGGACCGCAAGTCCCTCGTAGTTCCTGATACCCACGATACAGGTTTACCTAGTGTGGGATCAGGACTATGTGTGTGACTGTTGGGTGTATTTATTTATTTATTTATTATCAATTAGATCATTCATTATCAATGCTGCTGGCTGTGAAGCGAGAGACCGCAGGTTCGATTCTCGGTGCAAGCGCGGTGTGTTTGCCGTTATCCGGTGAGGAGTTTCCCACTTTCCCTCGTACTTTATCATCATTTCATGAATTATGGTTAATCCTATTGAATATAATAATCATTAATATCGGTCCATATTTGGCGGACATATGGCGTAACAAAAAACGTACAGATGAATTAAAAACTTCCTCCTTTTTGTAGTCGGTTGAAAATAACGTGGAAACTAATTCAATATGTGTAGTGACTTCAATATATTTAACTTTTTTATTCTTCTTCTGCCACCTGCCCTTATCCCACTCACAATGGGGTCGGCGCAACATACTTTTAACACATGATAGAGAATGATTTGGCTTAGTTCTTACATCTGGCCGCCTGCCTGACGTCAACCCCTCAGGAATCATCCAGACCCGAAACAAATATTTGTGGACCACATAAACATTTATCTCGGTGCGGGAATAGAATCCACAGCCTCTCGCTTTTCACCTACTGCGCCACGACGGCGTGTCGCTATTTAACTTTATTGTATATATGTATATTCATTCAATACAAATGTATTCATAAAAGGTCCTTGTTCTTGTGTTACAAGTGTAACGCGAAAACTTCGGCGAATTCACTAAAATCCTAGTTATGTTGTTTCTAATCTAGAACACTAGCTAAGTCTTCAAGAGGATTAGGTATTTCTCGATGAGCTAAGTTGTTAATATTAATGTTACCTATGTGTCGGTAACTAAGGGTTGTAACAAATATCTCTAAAATTCAGACAA
The DNA here is from genome assembly GCA_905332985.1 of Mimas tiliae. Lineage (NCBI taxonomy): Eukaryota > Metazoa > Arthropoda > Insecta > Lepidoptera > Sphingidae > Mimas > Mimas tiliae. Next base: position 16,404,213 of record HG995246.1, on the reverse strand, counting down.
TGCATCTGAACTTAAAAGCAAATTGTATTCTAAAGTTACTTCAGTATCTAGACAAGTTTATTTGAAATATGTGTTTCGAAATGTTATACTTAAATCTGATAGTCTCAATTTTCTTTGAAGTACGTTAGTCCGCCCTATTGTCTGTTATCTATAAACATTAACAGCACTTAGCAAATTGTATTCAAATCGTATACACAATGTAGCAAGAACAGATTCGTCTACTCGATCTGCTAGACTTACATTCAGCTTGAATTAAACAAAACTGATTTCAAATCACCTTAAAATAAGTTTAATGCACTCAAAAGGATCTAAAGACATTTATCATAATAAATGTAACGAACAAACTGCTTTTCTCTCTATTCTAAAAAAAAGTAACTGGCGCCGCCGCCACCGCTGCCAAAAGCTTGTCACGCTATCTCCTCCGTAACCGCTGGGAGTATGGGGTCGAGACCGATACCAATCGATGCAGAATAATGTGGGGAAGAAAGTAAGATATGTCTCATATTCGTCGGACTTTAAGTTTTATTTTATTTTATGTAATGTGGAAAAACATGGGCAACGCCCCTAGTAACGTAAATTAATAACAGACAGAACTACCGCAACCCAACTTTATTCTCAGGACGCAGTAACGCGTGACAGAAAGGGTTATAAATTCTTAATTTTTCCATTAAACTTATTCGTCGAGGTTGGAACTACGTCAAGCCAATTTACACAACGTAATAAATAACATACAACCACGCCCCTAGAGATTCTTTCCTGATTCGCGACTCGCAGTAGACAGACTATCCCGCTCAAAGGCTCCATTGCAATATGTAAGCCAGAATCGACTGCATGTACCTACTGATCATCATTTTTAGCACCTTCATCTTTGCTGCCTAAAAAATGAAAGGTAAAAGTAACATTGGGTTTTCCTATTACCAAAAAAGCTCAGTATCAACCCGGAGTCTGGAATTTGTGCCCAGTATGGCGATAGGTTCGCCCCCTATCACATCATGGGACGGAGATAGGCTCGACGAAATGTGGGTGTACTAGTTACACCTCTGCCTACCCCTTCAGGGATTACAGGCGTGAGTTCGTATGTGTTTTATGTCACCTTTGCTACGTTATTGATTGTTTGTTTCAGGCGGAAAACAAATCAACCGAAACTCATAAAGTCAAATTTAATTTAATTAATTAATGCTGCATTTAGTCAATATCACTCTTATTTTAGATCGTCCTTTAGTTAGATTTCTCTTCTAACATAGTGCCTGAAAATGAACATTGAGGATTTGGATTTATTGGATGCCAGACCATATCACACATCCTATTTATTAACTAACTTATTATAAATGCGAAAATGAGTTTGTGTTTATTTGTTTGTAACCGATTTTTGGTACAGTGATAGATAGGACCCTGGAGACTATTACTGGCTACTTTTTATCTTGGAACAGGCTGTTCACGTGGGCAGAGTCGCGAGCAATAGCTAGTTCGATATAAGTGAAAAGGCTTATCATTATGCAAGGTGCAAAAAAAATCACACAGCATCCCGACATAATAATACGTATCATTATCATATCACAATCTAATCTAATCACAGAATACATTTACAATTTGTAATCATCTAATCCGAGGTGCCTCAATAGGAAATGGAATTTGCCTTCGGCGATATACGTGTGTTTGTTTCACTTTCTAATAGCACATAACTATCTCCTTATTTTTAAATGATCTATCGTATCATTGGTATCCTGGTGTTCGCCACGATCTCTCCACTTTTTATGCCTTATGTCATGAGCCATGATCAACCTATAAACTCCCACTACTGGGCCTTAATTCCACTATTTACTACATCAGAGTATGGATTAAGGGGAGGTAAGTAAGGCTAAATCCTAAACATGAAGTTGTGATCCAAGAAAATTCAGAAAAATCTGCTAACCTAATCACTGTATAAATATATTAATGGAATATAGCTAATTTTTTACGGAACTAGCTATCGAAGCAGATTTTGTACCAGAGACCTCTGATAAAACAGTTTTAATTGCTATTTCTTAATCTTTCAATATTTTTTTTGTAATCCGACTAATCTATTCACATAAATGCTAAACTAACGAACGAACTGAATCAAAACATTGGCCTATGTAAACCATCTCAAGTAGCAACTGAAATTACGAACGGCCTTTTCTTTTATACGTTCGTATAAGTTCCTGTCAAAATACGTTCATTAGTAAAAGATTGATTTTCATATCATAAATGTGATGGTAAAGTATTTCTTTTATATGACGAATCGGCAAAAAAACTGACTTAGTACGTACATACGCACTCACGCCTGTAATCCCCGAAGGGGTAGGCAGAGGTGTAACTAGTACACCCACATTTCGCCGAGCGTATCTCCGTCCCACGATGTGATAGGGGGCGAGCCTATCGCCATACCGGGCACAAATTCCAGACTCCGGGCTGATACTGAGAATTTCGAAATAGAAAAACCCAATACCACTTTACCCGACCTGGGGATCGAACCCAAGACCTCAGAGTTAGCCTCAATTGTAACGCGTACGCATTACAACTGCGCCACCGAGGCCACCGAGGTAGGCAAAAAAACTGACTTAGTTTTAGGTGATCAAAATACCAATACGAAGATGGACATTATGAGCTGAATAAATTCACAATCGTATGTGCCCACTTAGCAACTGAATAACAAAGTAATGCTGATATTATCTGGTTGTTTCCGTAAGTACCATCCACCTGCCATGTTTAATCAAGTTGAGTGTGGACGATCTTCCAAGCTGTAGTGCTTACTGGCAATACGCCAGGGCCAGAAGCTCTACGCATCTACCTAACGTACTATTCTAACATATTTTTATTTGGCACGAGGAAATGATTACATCTGAATTGGTTAATTCAGCGTATATTGAAAAGGTCAACGAACATCCAAACTGGCATCAATAACATATATGGCTTGCTTGTAATGTATAGCAAATATGTTATATAACGTTCACCAATATAAAAATATCGTTCCTCAATATTCTTAACTAAAGAATTATATATCACTATTATATTATTCTGCTTTAGTTCTCTTTTGTCCTCTAAGGGTACGATTTGAAGCACGCGACCGAGACAGGGATTAGCGACAAGTCAGCTTTGTATGGAACTATTAGATTATAAAATGTGGTGTTGGAGGCATATGGTGCGTATTCCATGGACAGCCAAAAGAACAAACAAATTTATCTTGGACTTACTCCATGTAAGTGTTAGACAATTTGTTACCAAAAGATCCTTGGTAATTTCAGTCATATTGCACGTCGACAATCGGACACCTTGATAAATTAGTTGTGGGTAAGGTGGAAGGAAAGAGACCAGTAGTGTGACCAAATAACCACCCTCACTGACAACCGCCCTGAAGGAAACTGAGAACCGGACAAAATGGAAACAGCTAATACAACAGTCAACAAAGGCCTTTCAAGGACACGACCTTCAGTAATGAAGAATACGACCAAGAAGAGATTACATTATAATGAGGACACACGTCCTCTTTCGTGTCGCTGTCGTCGTGGGTCGCAGCCTCCTATCTCGGTCGCCTACTTCTTGGTTTGAGTAATAATAATAAACATTACTCGTGTTGCATTAATCAACCATCATTGGACGGAATGAAATTGTTATTAACCATTTAAAGAGACAATACACGATGAAGTTTGTAATCTCAGTAGAATCAGAGTCTTTATTTTTTTCTGGCGTTATCCCGGCTCAATGCCAGGGTCTGTTATCTTATACCATAGATTTGACGGTATATGGGGCGACCCGCTATCTGACGCAACGGGAACCGTTTTGTTGCCTCGTCCGTTAAGCAGCAGAGTGAACCACGTGCGGATGAGGTTGGCTTTGGGCCTAAAATGTTGGTGGACCACCACTCCCCAGAAATATCAGAACCGCGACAACCAAAGACAATAACAAAATCATCGTCCAGAAATCTACGCTAGCATAAAACAATCTCAGAAACAGCTAAGCCAACGCGGGATGATGTAAAACGAACTCCTATCCAAGATGAACAGAACAAAATCCGTAAAACAAATCAAGTAGGTTATAGTCAAAGATGTTGCGCTTTATCGACTTACCCTCCCTCCCTTTACATAACTGTAGGTCAAAACGGTCGGGTGCGTAATCGCCTTGTCGGGATTCGGGAGTCGGGCGCCGGCTACAAGACTATCCCATTTATTCTACATTAAATAATAATGGAAATACGAAGTTAGTCCGCCACCATGTTGAGAATAAATCAGTTAAATACTGAGGTTTTGTGATTTGATATTTATATTACACTGTTTTTTTTTTATATAAGGTAGGCAAATGAGAAGATTGATCAATTGTGGAGAAGTAATCACCATCGCCCAGTACATCCATAATGCCAGAGGATTTGTGGTTGTATAACCGACCTCGGAGGCCTTTTTTGTTAGCTGAAATGACGATACTCCCAGGTCGCTGGCTTGATGGTAAGCGCCACGCCTGCCCATAATCAGAAGCAACGCTATGCAGAACTTTTGAGTTAAAAATCACTGCATGGCACTGGACTGCCGTCGTCACTCCGAAACATAAGTTATAATGCCTAGTAATTTCACTGGCTTCAATTTCCTTCAAACCGGAACACAACTGTGCTTACACACTACTGCGTGACGGAAGAAATAGACAAAGCGGTGGTACCAACACATACGCCCTGCCGCATACGAGGACTTAAGAGATCCCTCCTCATAGACTTGACGGTCACATCCAAAAATATTGATTATACCACTTCCTTATTTCTCCGAAAGCATAATACAAAACAACTCAATAATTCTCAACAGATGTCGCCACAAGTTTTCTGAATCGCGCCAACGCACACGAGCTACAACGCGCCCTTCAACTATCACAGGGTGGGACTTGGGAATGGGTGTGGGGGGACAAAACAACACAATCACTCACCGTTGTCACGGGACGAATGTTTGATTACATCCCTTTGTGTAATAAAAAGGGAAATGTTATTCCTTTCAGTTTTTTTACATCAGTGCAAGTTGTTCCACGGGGTTAGTTTTCGATTTTACTATTTATTTGGGTCGATTTTCTATTAAGTTTGTATGGCGATAAAGACTCACTATGAGACTCTTGAGAATTATGCGTATTTTGATGTTTTGGGCACAGAACGTTAAATTTGATACTCAAAAATACATAAACTATGTATAGTATTGTATAGCTACCTAAATTTTAATTGTAAGAATTTGTATAATTCGTTTCATAGTTAAAATAGTGTAAGTGAGCCACTAACATCTTAGCCCAACGTCTACCTCACTTGCACGTGGTACACTCTGCTGATTAACGGACGAGGTAGTGGGAAAACTTAATTGCCGTTGTGGGTTGTGGGGATCAGACGACGGGTCGCCCCATATAATTACCGTCAAATCTATTGCATGGGAAGGCGAACCCACCCTGGCATTAAGCCAGGATTATGCCGGGCAGAAAGAAAATAAAGTTTCATAATTGAAATAAACTAACCAATATTATAAATGTTTGATTTATTTACTATATTAAAAAAACCTTATTTATGGCAGTCCAAACTTTTCTCAAAAGTCGGCATCGCACCCAAGATTGTTATGGTATTGTATTTGTTCACGAGCGATTGAGACCACTTACCATTAGGTGACCCACTCACTCGTTTGCCGTCCTACTGCTAAAACCTAGTTACCTTTTAACCCCAAATATTGATCATATTTACATCTAGTAACCGTATAACAACCGCCATTAAAAATCCCTTTGATCAATGCCATTTTCAAGCTCCCTAAGTAATATCCCACAACATTGATAAATTGCCATAAGTAACACATAAAAACCATTGCAAGAGTAATTATTTCGATGATGGATCTGGACCGCCGGCTGGGGGATCAACCCCCATTAAATGAACTAGGGTCTCGGTGAGAGATTGATGCGCGAACATTGTACAACACTTAGCTTATTCGTTGTTAACATGGATGGAGTATTTTAGATCATATTATCGTGGGTTCGATGGAGATTCGATTGACTACATAGTAATATGTAGACACACGGTTTCAAACAATATGTGTAACAACTTTGCAGCCTATGATTTTCAATCCTTCCTTCGATCACTACAGTGCAAGAGGTACAGTTTGATACAGATATGTTAAGTAACAAATAATCACATTTTTATTATGGACATGTTTACTCTATAAGAGTCGAAACCAAGATCTGATGTTCCTCAAATAATAGGTATAAGTAATAATTTTCTATAGCAGATAGAGGCCGAGAAACGAGCAAGTTTATTGTTGGTAGATATCTATCGCCCTTGAACACCTACATTCCACAATACCAGACGCTTATTAAATATGAAGTAAATAATAAATACACATAATAAATATATTGCCGACCTTAAAGGGGAAGAATTGGGATTAGAAAGAGTGGGGGTGATTTGTGACTCCAAAAATCACACCCACTAACATAACGCTACAGCAAGCAGTCATTTCACGTCGGTTTTCTGTAAGTGGTAGAGCCACGCTTTTAGACACTTTTGGTAAACACTTTTGTCTACAGCATGAATGAGCCGGCTCGCCCGGGTCATTACCACTGCCTCAAAGAAAACCGACGTAAAGTAGCAGCTCTCTGCTGCGTTTCGTACGGTGAGTGAGATATCCGGAGGCCCAAATCCCTCTCCCCTTCCCAATTCCTTAATTATCCCTTTCCTTTAAGGTCGGCAACGCTTCCATAACTCTTTTGGTATTATGGGCGTACATGGGCGGTGGAGATCACTTACCATCAGGTGACCCACTTACTTGATTGCTGGCCTATGGTATAAAAAAGACAGTGCTACTAACCACGGTCGAGTCATTAATGCAAATAAAAAACCTGTTTAAAGCTCTACCGCTTAAAATAGGTATACGACAATTTCAACTTGTAATAATTAATGGAGCCTTAAATATCGACACCGACTCACCGCTACAGTAATCGGATAATACCGAAGGTAATGGCGGCACGCTTTTCGTCCCAATAAGATGGATATCGTATCGTTTGTATTACGATTATGGACCACACCGGCGCGGTGCTATAGATATTTTTGATACTAAAGAAGACCGCCTACCAATTATTGTTCACAGAAAACCGAGGCAAAGTGACCGAGTGAAGTTGCTGTTGCATTTCGTACAAGGAGTGAGATTTTCGGAGACCTAATTCTCCCTTCCCCTCTTCATCCCCCATTGCTGACCTTAAAGAAAAAGATGCGAGGAATATTCTTGTTGGGCTTCCGGAAATTAATGCCAAAAAATTCTAACATTCGTTCACCAGCCTTGACCTATATATAACTTTAGTTCCTCCCTTCCGCCCCAGTTTCATCTTTGAGGTTACAAATGAAATTTGCATAAAGGCATTGATCGAATAAGTAAAAACGTGATTTAAGGGGCAAAACTCGTTCCTATCTCACAAATTGGCGGCTTCATATGCCGAAGAGCCAGTTGTTAAGTGTCATAATGCCCAGTTATTTCACTGGCTTTTATAACCATCAAATTTCTACTTGCAGCAGAAACAGGCAAGGCGGTGGTACATATCCTAGACGAGACGGACGCTTGCATAAAATAAACTTTATCTAACTCTATGCCTGCATATAACTTAATAAAACAATATTCAGTGTGGCAATATAAAGTTTATACAGCGAAACAGTTAATCGATTAAAACTCGGTTGTGCTGTGTGCACCGTAAGCTCTTATTGAATTGATATATTTATAGCTACTGGTTTTTGTTGAACAAAACTAAGGTGTAACACATAGGCGGGAGCGAACATTTATAACATTGTGATGTAATGGAGGCGCTATTGCTTTTCACCTTCTGATGACCGAGGCAGATGGAACAGCGTTGTTGTATAAAAGCGGCGCGCGCGGGCCGGGCGCGGCGTCGTTGGGGCTTTTTCCTATCATCGGGATTTGTGCCCTCGTGCGTTATGGTCACCATTATGTTTCGACTGCACTGTCTACTACTATCAAATCCAGTGTAGTCACTTTGTGGTGCAAGGATAAAAAAATATAAGGTTTATGAGGCACGAGTGATCGAAGTCGGGCGCAGTGGAGTGCAGTTGTTGAGGGCTATTTTGTCTAGGAGAATTAAGCTTAAAATAAACATTCTATTGAAAATTATGTTTGTTTACTACTTTATTCGTTCAAGTTGAGTAAAGGTGAGTACTGAGTCATCGCTGTCTGTTAGAAAGAAAGAAAATAATTTTATTTGGCCACAATGCTGAGACGGACATAAGAAAACTAAAAACAAACGAGTGTTGGAAAGGTTTATGAGCTGGGATAGCTATAAGCGACCTGCACGTCTTTTCTATTAGTTGAATAAAAATAAGTAACTCAGTATTTTTAACAACCTTCTGGACCCAGGTATTATTATAGTGATCTAGGTATAACGTTGAGGTCTTGTTAAACATTATTTAGATTCTATAAATTTTTACTCAGTTCAGAATGCGAAAAGCAGGAAAATCACCCTAATGTTGCTCTAATCAAACTTAGTAGACAATACGATTAATAAGAGCTTTTAGAAAATGAATATAAATCAGCAAATCAAACAGCACGTTGTCACAAAAATCTAATCAAAATGTATGTAAGATTTGCAACATTCGTGTAATATTTAAAAATCCCAACACGTAAATTCACAATAACGCAACTCCACATAATATAAAAGAAAAAACTACATCAGCATACGGGTAGGAAGTATGGATTGAAAACTATTCTATCGGGTCGGAGAACCAGGCGCGGATTCTGCACTTCGCTGAGGGGTATAATTCTTATTCAAAAGACGAGGAGGTATTTCTGTTCAATTTACAGGAAAAGTCCAATTATGTTCCCAAATATAGTACTTAGGTTCTCTAGCAGCATTGTGTAAGCACTGCTGTGTTCCAGTTTAAAAGACATTGAAGCCAGTAAAATTACTGGGCGTTATGTGACTTCACAACTTATGTTATTTTTTTATAGCAGAGGTCGGCAAAAACGTAAAGTGACCCACTTGATCACCTAATTCTCTGAAGTGATCTCCACCGCCCATAAACACCTACAATACGAAGACCATAGTCGAATCTTGGATGCGTTTTCGACCTTAAAGGTATGTGGATTGGGAAGCAGGGGCGGGGCAATTTTGACTTCCACAAATCTCACTCACCGTACGGGACGCAACAATAAGCAGCTACTTCATGTCGATTTTATGTGAGACAGTGATAATAACCAGGTCAAGCCAGCCCATTAGACAAAGTGTCCATAGCGTGGCTCTATCACTTATATGATAAGCGCAGTACAGTTAGTCATGCAGTAAATCTCGATCATACAGTAAATAATTCAAAATTCTGAGTGATGTTGCTATTGTTTATTTTATTGCTATTGTTTATTAGGGAGGTATGGTGCTTTAAGCAAGCGGCCAGTGTGTCTCATTATTCAGACGAATAAAAAAGTCATTGTTGGCAAGCCCCCCTCTCTATCTCACTTCGATTCGCACCTGCTAAAAGCCGTAGGGCGGAGACAGGCGACGCGAGCACGCGAGACCGGCGCCTATCATCGGGTCGGACGGAACACGGTGCAAGGTCGTATATAAATGTTACAGATTTCCTATATTATGGTATTCCTATATTTTATAAGTACTTTGCTCGAGCGACAGAGTAAAGTTTGCCTATTTTTTTTATAGCATAGGCATACGAGCAAGTGGGTCACCTGATGGTATGTGATCGTCACCACCCATGTACGCCCACAATACGAAAAGAATCATGGGCGCGTTGCTGACCTTAAAGGAAAGGCATAATTAAGGGATTGGGAAGGAGAGGGGGATTCGGGCCACCGGATATCTCACTTACCGTACGAAACGCAGTAGCAAGCTGCTACTTTACCCCGGTTTTCTGTGAGACAGTGGTAACAAGCCGGCCGAGACAAAACTGTCTACATCGCGGCTCTACCACTCAAGAGATAGTACTAGTTTAATATGAAACCGCTACAGCCACTACCAAAGTCCTCAGCCTATCTCCATAATGTAAAGTATAAACCAGAGCCTTCATGTCATGTACCCATCCAGGTATTAAACTATAATGACAGACTGTCGACCGTCGACCGTCGAGTCACGAGTGTCGACTAACATAATACCATTAGTCGCTACACCGCCGAGACTGGCCGGGAGTCGGGGCTACATTCTACAGTTGATTAATTAATTTCTAATTGATATCAATTGTCCTGAGAGCTATTGGTCTGATAGTACACATACTATTTATACGTGACATACATACGTGACAAATACGTTAACGGTGAAAGAATATGCTCTTATTATTATTAATGTTTAGTATTAAAAATGGAATCAATCATATTGTTAATTGATCCATATTGGGTTTGTAAATTTTCATATCTTCGAAATACTGCCTCGGTGGCGCTGTTATAAAGCCTACGCTTACTACGTTACGACTGAGTCTGAGGCTGACGGCTCGGGTTAGATCCCCAGGTCAGGTAAAAAATATATTGGGATTTTCTTTTTTAATATCTGTTTCAGAGTCTGGAATTGCGCCCGGTATGGCGATAGGCTCGCCTCCTATCACATCATGGGACGGAAATAAGCTCGGCGAAATGTAGATGTACTGGCTACACTTTTGCCTACCCCTTCGGAGATTACAGGCGTGACTGCGTATGTATGTAAGTGCTAATTGTAATTAGTTTTCCGATACGGGCATCAAAAGTGCTCTCTCACCCGCCTAGATATGAACAACACAAGGAAAAATTCAACTAACATCTTCCAAATATCATTTGTTTCTTACTTTTATTTCTGCCATTATTTTTTACGCGTCCCTCGGCTCTATAAAAGCCTGGCCACAAACAAAAGCCTTGCAGTACAGATTCTCATTATTTCTGTATCGCAGTTTACATTGAGCTTATTTGATGGCAGATTAAGCCTCCCTTTTCGTATTAAACCAACTTACATGTACACACTTAAGACTATTTGTCGGGCAGATTTTACCATTTATTTTTTACCAGAACGATTTTTTGACGGATATTAATAAAATTGGGTAAAGAGATAAATTATATCCTGGGTAAGGACATAGGGTATTTTTTGTCCCGGAAAATAGACATTCACACGGCCGGAGGCGTGACATAAGTTAATACTCGTAGTTACATAAATTCCTATAGGTACAATGAAGTAGTAATTCTAACATTTCCTGGAAACCAGGCCAACCTTGCTTGCCCTTGGTGTATACCGTGCCACTCATGCGCGGTTAAAACGATCTACTACCACCTATTGGACCATCATACCATACCCTTCCTTCAAATGGAAACTGAATCTTTTACCCTGCAGATTTTTAATCGACAGAACTATCGTCCGACTAAAAGTCGCTCGCATATTACATCTGTTTTACAACAACAATATCCTGTGTATCGAAACTAATCAAGGTTTCGTTAGATTTTATCGGAAATTAAATTTTGGCCGACGAAAACTGTTTAGTTTATAGAAGAAATATTATTATGTTTTTTAAATCATAGACTAACATATTTATTATATTAAACTTAATCGACATGAAAACCTAATGCAAAATCAATAAGTATTAGCAAATCTATATATATAAAAGGGAAATACCACTGACTCACTGATTAATCACGATTTCTCAAAAACTACTGAAGCCTAGGTCATAAAATTTCGCTAGATGATACATTGTGTAATGGTGAGGCGTACTAAGAACGGATTTTTGGAAATTCACATTTTAAGGGGGTAAAAGGGGGCAATATGGCTTGAATATTGTATGAAACTTTTTTATTGAACAGAATACGACTGTGAAATTATGCACAAATATTGCTTATCAAAAATAATGAAGTATGTGATTCACATTTTTGTAAAATCTCTTGCAAAAGGGGGGAAGGGGGGTTGAACTTAGTATGAAAGTATTTATTTTAACTTTTGAACAACTTGGCCGATTGGGGGCATATTCACACCGTACATTTGTTTTGTGGAGACAATGGTTTATAACTATATATCATCACGCTACGAACCATGGGAGCGGAGCAGTAATCTATATATAAAGCTATGATCTTGAAATTTGGTGAGATGGCAGTTTGTGTAATGTAAGGGGTCCGCTAAGAAAGGGTTTTTGGAAATTTACATTTTAAGGGGTTAATGGGGGGAATTTTCTATGAAAAGAAAAACGGCTGTGAAATTGGGTACAAATATTACTTAATAAAAATTATGAGACGTGTTTCATATATTTGTAAAATTCAACTCGCGAAAGGAAGGGAGGGGGGGTGTTGAATTTTTGAATGTTTGTAGATCAATCACGCCTTAACAGTTGAATGGATTTGGGTAAAATTTGGCATACAGGTAGACCACGACATGAATTAGAACATAGGCAACTTTTACCTCAGAAAAAGACATTACGCGGGCGGAGCCGCGGGCAACTGCTAGTATTTTATATTGTTTGTTTTGTATTGGCGCCAAAATCATAATATATGATTAAAAATGACAAACTTGTTTCACAAAGCGCCTAGCATACGGAAACAAGGTTAGCTCACCGTCGACTTGTAAGAAAAAGCCGCCACATAGGCTCACACCACGAGTGAAAATTATAAAATTAATAAAGGGTTCTTATTGTCCCATACACGAAAAATGCCAGCGATTTGTGAGTTTTTTTAAGTAACTAGGGGCTTTGTCCATGCTTTTCTACAAAACATAAAATAAAAAAAAAATGTCCGAAGAATCTGAGACATATCTTACTTTCTTCCCCACATTATTCTGCGTCGATTGGTATCGGTCTCGACCCCATACCCCCAGCAGTTTCGGAGGAGATAGCGTGACAAGCTTTTGGCAGCGGCAGCGGCGGCGGCGCCAGTTACCTTTTTTTAGCATACGAGAGATTTATCTCAAACGCTGGAGAGAGGGGCACCGCTGTCAAGTTTCTGCCCCGGTTCGAATAATCGTAGATCAAGGGATGATTCATAATCTTTCTCCTTTCCCATTTATAATCGTAGTAGGATCTTAGATCTATCTATACACACTTCACTACCAAGCGCAACATGTACTTATAATATACCATTGTATACACAAGATAATAATTACCATCGTCTGTCGAACTGTTTCATCAGCGAGAACGATCAAAACTCTGTAGTTCGCGAGTACTCATCAAAACTTCAGTAACAACGGTGCAAAGTTATCTAAGTACAGGCACGCTGCTAGGTATTGGAAATGGGGATTTAATGTTTTCACGTGTATGTAATGGGGGATCAAAATACGAATCATTTAATAGGGCCCTGCCCCCTCGTATACGAGAGGCCGTTTGGGATGATACCACCGATTTATCTATTCCTGCCGGCAAGCAACAGTATGTAAGCACTGTTGTGTTTCGGTCTGAAGGACATTGAAGTGGGCATTATGAGACTTAACTGACTGACGAGCGCAATCCAATGGCATGCAGTGCTTTAATTCAGGCGTGACGCTTGCCATCAGGCGCGTAGCCTGCTCGTCTCGTCATTCAAGCTAATTAATAAAAAACAGTCGGCTTTACACACTGTGTTTGGTACTGACCGATGGGCGAGCGTGAACTTAGCGCTGACGACTATTTGGTGGTTGACGAGCATAAACCAAGCTGGTCGGTATTTCAAACTGCCAATTTGTATAGTTGCACGAGCCAACTTCACCAGCGAGCCCTAACACCGCGGTTTTACTCGCTGGTCGCTTAGGTTATTCAGAATTTCGTTTTCACATGGAGTGGTACTAAAGGATGCACGGCATCTGTAGCGAAGGGATCAGGCAGATATACTGTAGGTTCACATCATTACTGGACAATTAACATCGACCGTCGGTTTGTTTCATTACCGAGAGCGATCAAGGCTCTTGAAAGTTCGCGAGTGCTCATCAAATGTTAAAAACGGCGCAAACTTGTTTCCAAGTACAGGTACGCTGTTAGGTATTGGCATTGGGTGTTTAATGGTCTCACGTGTATGTAAATCTGCCATGTCCACGTTCGAAAACTGCCAAGCGTGTAGAAATAAGTATTTTTCAGATGATCAAAATTTTAAATGACTACTCCCGGTTACAAAAGTAGAGACAAGAGAAATATCTGTGAGGTGGTTAGCGGCTGTCTGGGGTGGGCCAACAGGATTCTGGGGTGGTACGAACCCACCCTGAGTGTTTCCTATCTTGTGATACGAGTATGTCTAACGTATTTATCCATCTATAATGAATATGGGTTGTCGAATTGTTATTAGGATTATATATTTTTACATTACTATACGTATATATTGTGTAGTGCTCCAAAATTTATGAAGTCTCTCTATTCTAAAAAAAGTAACTGGTGCCGCCGCCGCCGCTGCCAAAAGCTTGTTCTCCTCCGAAACCGCTGGGGGTATGGGGTCGAGACCGATACCAATCGATGCAGAATAATGTGGGGAAGAAAGTAAGATATGTCTCATATTCGTCGGACTTTTTTTTTTATTCTATGTTTTGTGGAAAAACATGAGCAATGCCCCTAGTTTGTAACAAATAAACTAAATTATATAACTTGTCCGGTGGAGTGAGGTGCTCATCGGTTGATTTCGGTATTCTTCGTGTTATTATTGCTTATAACTATATGATGTCATCCAAAAGACACCGATGTCACATCACTGTCACAAGCAGATACCAGATTTTAAAAGTATACTATTAAATTGTGAATTCAAAAGTCTCTCCATCCCCTCAAAACGGTGTGGGTCACGCCCCCAAATGTTTTAAATGTCCCTAAATACGCACCTGTGCGACAGAAATAATATTTATACGTCTCATAAGAGGGTGATGGCGTGTTCTAATTCCGGCCGGCATCCCCGGTTATAACGTTCGATTAGTTCCGTCACACGAACGTAACTTACGACCGTTTTATTATTATTTTATAGACCGATAGTGCCAGTTGTATCTAAATCTCTAAGACCTCATGCTGTTATAGCTTAGGATTTCGGTATCATACTGTGCAAATTGATAATGTTCATCTAGATCGCACATGCTTTCATGTTTACACTATACTTTTAGGGTTCCATACCAAGCGAACCCTATTACATAGCTTACACCGACTGTCTGTCTGCTACATTTAGAGGGCTCTATCTTTTGACCCGTAATTTGTAGCGAGCTAAATTTTTAATATAATAATAAAATACTAAAAAGAACAAAGAGCAATGGTGTGCGTATGGAAACATCAGTCCGCGATTCCGACTTGCACAGACTGAACTTGATCAGCTTTTAGTTTTATCATGCTTATCATTTAAAGTCTCAATGCCCAGTAATTTCACTGGCTTCAATGTCCTTCAAACTGGAACACAACAGTGTTTACACACAATTGCTTGGCGGCAGAAATAAACAAAGCGGTGGTAGCAACCCAGAAAGCCTCTAGCATACGTCAACGTGGGACCTACTTACCACCTTAACAACAACTTATAAACCCGGCTGACATTATTATATTGCCGATACACAGCTGGGCAGTTGCCACCGCAGTAATACACCGTGAGATTGATTCAATCCGCGTTTATATTCGGATATTACTAATTTAACGGTGTTATGTTTGTTGTAAATTATGTTTGTATAATGGTTGTGTAATTGATGAGTATCGTGGCACGTGTATGAGTTATGAAAGGAGGATTGTGAGTTCGATTCTCAAGGACAGTTATTTTTAATATTTTGCAAATACTTGTTTATATGTGGGCCCAACGTTTATGCTGTGCGTATTCTGACGCCAAGACGAAAGAGCACACTTGAAAACACAGATGTCCAATGACATTTTTAACCGACGATAAAACGATGTAACTTCTCAATTCGACGCGTATATTTGTGTTTCTTTTGTATGTATAACTACGCAAGATTGCACAGAATGATCCGATTTTGTCAAGTCTTTTTACATTCGAAAAGAAATCGGAAATGAAAGACTAACACTTCATTGTTTTTGCACCGATTTTAATGATTATTCCACTAAAACGAATTTAGAATAAACCTTTTTAACAAGATACAATACTGAAGATCTGAGATCTGGTGAAATTATTATCACGATATCTTGGAAACTATAAAGCATACAAACTTATTTGGCAGATGTTGATTTTCTTTACAGGGTGTAAAGAACTAAGGAATGGTTTATGAAAATCGTCCCCTAAATGGGTAACCTGGAACCGAAAGCTAGTCCTATTATAATGTGTTTGTTCTGTTTATTCTTGCCAGCATTTCTATCATAATCAAAATTCACAGTTGATCCACAAACACAGTCCGAGGCCAACGCTTTTATCCTTAAAAAAAGGACTATGCAAATGTCACGACAAAAACAAGTCGCCATCGGTGTATAGAGGCAATAAATCTCATCCATTTATCATAACGCAGAGATATTATCTCGTTATAGGCGACTGTGACCTCCTTACGGAGACAATGCTCAGGGTAAGGCCAGCCGCAGGTCAACGGATTCTGAACACAGCTTGATTTGCTGCGGGCAGTTCGGGCAGGACGGGAACTAGGAAACGAACCACTATTGTGATGGATAAACTTACAATCAGAAGGTCCGAGGAAGATCGTGATGGCACTCTGCCTCTGTTCATACTCTTTCTGTACTTTGCTTGGAGAGGGAGGTCTCGATCAGTTCACATATGGCCGATTTCAATAAACAATCTTGGTTTGATTCTCCAGATCGATCCGGAAAATTAAACCAATCAAACTAAGTAATTTATACCGGTGACTTTTAAAGTGTATTCTTATTGGCTCATTTGTGGGATCGGCCGGGAGACTCAAACCAAGATCGTTTATTGAAATCGGGCATTAGTAGACCGGTATAAGTAATGCATTTCATTGACAGTCCCGGATGTGTATGTCTTATAACACTGTTCTTAGACTGAGTACTGTATTTTTTCTGTATCATTGAAAGGTCTGGGCGACCGTCAGCTCTGTTTTAAACATTCCTACTCACATGTAAGTAGGAAACATTATTAAATCTACAGCACAAATTGATTAATCTGACCCATTGTTCAGCTAAAGAACTCAAAGACATTAGGCTCTTTAGTTGCTCACAAAGTGTTTGTCGCAAGTCGATAATGTGCGCTCGTTGTAAGCGCGCCGGAGGTCGTTGGATACTATCGCGGCGCATTATTCAAAATCAGATGTCCTAGATTTTTTTACTAAACCTCTGACCTTCGTTTGCGTGCGGTCCGCTAATGCGGGAGTTTGACTTTTGAACATTGTTGTTGTGAAAGATGTACCAATAAAAATGATCGATTGAAATAAAACAAGTTTACACGGATTTTATCGCGGTTTAATTTTTCGAAACGTCTTTTTTGTTGTTTCGGCTTTCGAAACGTCGGGACTAAAATAAAAATTAAACCGCGGTAAAATCCGTATAAACTAGTTTTATTTCAATGTGTAATATTCGCGAAAACATAAGAAATCACTATATAAAAATTATCGATGTTTACGTGTCTATTGTGCCGTAGGCCAACGTAGTATTAAGTATACCAAAAGCTCTGAGTTATTTATCTAGACTCTATAGAGAGGATGGGTAATCGCGATCCAATATCAGACAGTGAAACATTCGAAATTTGCTATACGAATTGTTCAGATATTCTTCAATTAAAACATACGCACTCACGCCTGTAATCCCCGAAGGGATAGGCAGAGATGTAACCAGTACACCCACATTTCGCCGAGCGTATCTCCGTCCCATAATGTGATAGGGGGCGAGCCTATCGCCATACCGGGCACAAATTCGAGACTCCGGGCTGATACTGAGCATTTCGTAATAGAAAAAACTACCCGACGCGGGGATCGAACCCGAGACCTCAGCGTTAGCTTAATCTTAACGCGTACGCATTACAACTGCGTCACCGAGGCAGTCAATTAAAATACTAGAACGTTATTTGAAAATAAGAACAACAAAGCAGTACATAGGCTCAGATTATAACTAGCATTTGATTAAGAGGCGTGAGATCGAACCCCGGATGGGAGCCACCACGGTCTAGTGGCAATTACATCGAGTGCTTCCCTGTCGCGGACCGAGAGTCAAGAACTCTATTCCTGTTGTCGAATGATTACAATCGTCTTGATACGTTGGTAAATCATACTAGGATGTCTAAGAAATAACTTTTTTTTGTTGGCATAGGCTTGCGATTGGACACTATCACGCCTGATGGTAAGCGGTTATGTGGCCTAAGATGAAGCACGCTTGCTTAGCAAAAAACGATTCACTCGCGACTTGAAGACACTCAGATTATATTTATCGGGAAACAAAGACTCCGGCAACTTGTTATATAATATAACTTAATAAATAATAACTTGGCAGTCTTACTGGGTCAGAAACACATAAATACAAACATACGCACTCACGCCTGTAATCCCAGAAGGCAGAGGTGTAACTAGTACACCATGATGTGATAGGGGGCGAGCCTATCGCCATATCGGACACAATTCCAGACTCCGGATTGATACTAAGCATTTCATGATAGAAAAACCCAATATCACTTTACCCGACCCGGGAATCGAACCCGAGACCTCAGCGTTGGCCTCAATCGTAACGCGTACGTATTACAACTGCGCCACCGAGGCAATCTAGCGAATACGTGAGAATCTAAATTTTATCATACAAATATTTTACGTAGTCGCTAGCGATTTTATTAAGACAAACTCACGGTTGGCCTGCTGAGCATGTACACAACCCGTTCCCACAGTAGCCGTAGCTATTCAGAACGAACCCTTCCGTCCGGTGGCGAGCGTTTATTCCCGGATAATTCAATAAGCACACATTTGATGTCACTAATGGACTCGCCGATGCCAACAGCGCGTAATATACGTTTACACCCGCATTCTACGCCAACTACGAGTACACGATACATCCGACTTACATTCATATTGGCTTGAACTTTAATCCGTAAAGACTACAGGCTTTTTTTTTTATTAGATTGAGTGACGAAACGAGCAGGTCGCTCGCCTGATGGTAAACGTCACGCCTGCTCATAAACAGAAGCAACGACACACAGAACTTAAAATAACAAAGCACTGCATGACACTGGACTGCGCTCGTCACGCCGAGCTCATGTTAAGTCTCATAATGCCCAGTATATTCACTGGCTTCAATGTCCTTCAAACCGGAACACAACAGTGCTTACACACTGTTGCTTGGCGGCCGAAATAGACAAAGCGGTGGTACCAAACCAGCCGGTCTCTCGCATACGAGGGACCTACCACCTTGTAAAGACTGTCAGGTTTCAAAATAGTGTGTGTATTCAATATTATGAGGTTTTTTAATACTGTATATGGATAGGTGTGGCGTTGACCATGAGAGGAGAGATGTGTTAATCACTGAATCAAATAAACAAATAACACATTCTATACTCATACAACTTAGGTAACCGACATAGCCCAGCGGATTAGCATGTTGAAGTGGCAGTGGGCAGGCCACATAGCTCGCAGAACTGATAGCCAATGGGGCAGAAAAGTTCTCGAACGGAGGCCACGTACGGGCAAGCGCAACAGAGGACGTCCACCTACAAGATGGACCGACGACCTGACAAGGGTTGCAGGAAGCCGATGGGTGCAGGCCGCTTCCAACAGGTCGGCCTGGAAGGCATTAGGGGAGGCCTATGTTCAGCAGTGGACGTCTTGTGGCTGATGATGATGATACTCATACAGAGTTATTCAACTAAAGTATTTTGTTTACACGCATTTTCATCACTTTCAGAGAAATAATCGGATCAATACCGGAAGCCAATCGTTAGACAAGAGCTGCGTCCCACAATCTTTCCAGCACAGTAGCTTGACAAGCCACTGAAAAATTTAATAAGGTAATATCCGACAATATCCTGATTCTCTGAAATCTCTCGCTTCATGCAGACAGAAATATTCGAATAAAATTTCCACTAAAAGATGTGTGCTAACTGTCTACATTCACGTTATGCAGAAAAACAAATTAGATAGGTAGTACTTGTGTTACTACAAAACGCACAAAAGTTATAAAGAGGGGATAACAAAAATTGCATTTAAAATAAGACATACATACAAACATAGTAAATTATTACATAATATTGTTAAATTAGTGGCCATAGCCTCGATCTATGACAATTTCTACCGTGTACATACATACATACATACGCTCTCGCGCCTGTAATCCCCGAAGGGGTAGGCAGAGGTGAAACCAGTACATCCACATTTCGCCGGGCGTACCTCCGTCCCATGATGTGATAGGGGGCGAGCCTATCGCCATATCGGGCACAATTCCAGACTCCGGGTTGATATTAAGAATTTCATGATAGAAAAACCCAATATCACTATACCCGACCAGGGAATTGAACCCGAGACCTCAGCGTCAGCCTCAGTCGTAACGCGTGCGGATTACAACTGCGCCACCGAGGCAGTCGATTTCTTCCGTGTATATCTACCAAATATTTATTAAAGTAAGTAAACGATTTTGGAGTGATGACGTCAATACGCAGCAATACAAACAATCATTTTTAACTGTTCAAACAATTAGTTTCACTAATGTCAGTGCACATCACGAGTCACGACGCAACGACTAGTCAATTTAGTTTAGCCGATATTATAGACAACAAAATAAATACACCCAACAATCACACACATAGTCCTGACCCCGCACTAGGTAAACATGTATCGTGGGTATCAGGAACTACGAGGAACTTGCGGTCCTACAACACCCAAATCCGAAACATTTTTTTGTGGATCACACAAACATTTGTCTCACTGCGGTTATCGAACCCACGGCTTCTCGCTTCGCAGCCGGCTACTCCCTCACTGCGCCATGGACGCTGGCATGCTTTGACAACTAATCCTGTTAGACTCAGATTGCAGCTCAGTACTAGCAATTTTGGATAGTGTCACTCTTCTATTCAACGTGCGATACATACATTGATCCCATTCCTTTATCCAGTTACAAAAGTACATACATGCGCACTCACGCCTGTAATCCCCAAAGGGGTAGGCAGAGGTGTAACCAGTACACCCACATTTCGCCGAGCGTATCTCCGTCCCACAATGTGATAGGGGGCGAGCCTATCGCCATACCGGGCACAAATTCCAGACTCCGGGCTGATACTGAGTATTTCGTAATATAAAAACCCAATACCACTTGACACGACCCGGGGATCGGACCCGAATCCCCAGCGTTAGCCTCAATCGTAACGCGTAGGCATTACAACTGCGCCACCGAGGCAGTCAGTTACAAAAGTATTCTCAGTTTATAGAGAGTAAAGTCCGTCGAAGGAGAAACAAACGAACGTCGACAATCGATTTATCTACATCGCCTAGTTATTATTCACACTGCGACTGTAGCCGAGTTCCACTGTTTACAATTTACCGTGTATTATCTCTTCAATAATCTACAAATGTAGAAAATTGTTCTACTTTTCTCATGTATATTGACTGCCTCGGTGGCGCAGTTGTAATGCGTATGCGTTACGAGTGAGGCTAACGCTGATGTCTCTGGTTCGATTCCCGGGTCGGGTAAAATGATATTAGATTTTCTATCATGAAATGCTTAATATCAACCCGGAGTCTGGAATTGTGCCTGATATGGCGATAGGATCGGCCCCTATCACATCATGGGACGGAGATGCGCTTGGCGAAGTGTGGGTGTACTAGTTACACCTCTGCCTACCCCTTCGGGGATTACAGAAGTGAGTGTGTATGGATGTTTGTAGGTATATTACGTCTTGTCACAAAACAGACGGACAGAAATAAGTTGTTTTACATACCAAGTCGCATTTAAATAAGAAGAAATTCAACCCCTAGGGGGTTGAAATCGACGATGGAAGATTAAAACTTCGTAATTTATGCACCGATGTTGATGATTCTTTCGGTAATTAGTCGATCAACTGGTAAATCGCATACGATTTAAACCGTCTGCACAGACTTTCAATCGAATTAATCGAGAAAGATATTTTTGTCTATTTAAATTTGTTGTTGAAAGCGATTAGACTTGTTTGAACCTGTCATCAGCGAGGGTTGCTTTTTTCTTAATTTTGTGTTTCAATCGTCAGTAATATTGAATACGTTCGAAACAAGCAATGGTTCCTGAACCATTTGCTTACGAATTGAAATTATACACCCTTAACCGTAGAGGCTGCGGTTTCGATTCCCGCACAGAAACATATTTGTGTGGTCCACAAATATTCGTTTCACGTTTGAGTGTTGTGGGACCGCAAGTCCTTGTAATTGCTGATACCCACGATACATGTTAACCTAGTAGGTTGGGTGAGTACTATGTGTGTGAGTTTTGCGTGTAGCTACTTGTTTAATCCTCACATAGTCGCTCGTTCTCGCATCTTATCGCTTGCACCATCAGTTCACTCGTCCGGCGTACGTAAACTTTTATCGAGTCTCGTTGAATTTAAAACCATTTATCTATGGTACGGCTTTACCAGCTAATGGGCGCGGAAAGTCACCGGCGAGAAACCGAGCTGAGTGCATTCAAATGTATGTATCTTGATTATTATCTTGCTACTACTCGTCTTAGAGTCCTTAAGATGAAGCGCTGTAGACACTTTTGTCTACAGCATGAATGGGCCGGCTCGTCCGGGTCGTTACTACTGTCTCACAGAAAACCGGCGTAAAGTAGCAGCTTGCTGCCGCGTTTCGTACGGTGAGTGAAATATCCGGAGGCCCAAACCCCTTCCCCTTCCCAATCCCTTAATTATCCCATTCCCTTAGGGTCGGCAACGCACCCATAATTCTTTTGCTATTATGGGTGTACATGGGCGGTGGAGATCACTTACCATCAGGTGACCCACTTACTCGTTTGCCGGCTAATGCTATAAAAAAAAAGCTTATCGTATGAATAAAAATGTGGGTTTGTCCTTTCAGTGTGTTCCTCTTTAAAACTATTGATTCTCGAGTAGAGAACTTCAGTTCAACACATCATCATGCTAATGGATCTGCAAGCAAAAACTTGTTTACTGTAAAAACTATCTCAATCGACATTCCTTTCCTTTAAGGTTGGCAACGCACCCTCGCTACTTCTGGTATTGTGAGTGGTTCATGGGTGATGAAGAACACTTACCATTAAGTGACCCACTTGCTCGTTTGCCGGGCTAGAGTCAAAAATAGCAATCGTGCTCATAATGATTCTCACTAGTCAAAGGAAAACTAATCAAGGAAAAGCCAAAATAAGTTGAAAAACATAATTAATAGCTTCGATCACATCGATGTGCAAAAGCATCGAACTATGAGAATATGTATTTCTAAGTTAGTTGATCCTATTTCTACGGTAGTTTATAAACAGACATTAGCACATTATCATTAGATACACACAGGCGCCACAGCGCCTAATTGCGATATCAAACCAAGATTTACATCCACAGATATGACGCTACGAGCAAAGTCTAAAAAAATCAAACAGTCTATCAATGACGCCGCCTAGATGGGGCAAGCGTCCACTGTGGTGCGGTACAGAGCCAGACGCGGGTACGGCCCAACTAGTTATGTATTAATAAGATTATAATTCAGTTAAAAGGCACGGTGATAGCGGCAACATAGCCACGAACAACGTTTCTGACGAGTCACTTGAAGCTTAACCTGTAGTATGTCGTGTACCTGACAGTATGTCGTTTTGATCGTCACACCGAACACGTTGACGGACTATATGATTTTTAGACTGTTCTTACACAATTAGCATTTCATGGACATCTTTAAGTTAGCATCATGTTAATTAATTACTAACTAGCTATGTGAATCATCGGTGGGAACTTAGTTCAGAAATGTGAGGTCGTGAGTTCGCTTTATCTTGAGTAAGCCACCTCTATATTTTTTTTAGTATAAGCCGGCTAAAGATTAAGTAGATGATCTCCACCGTCCATGAACTTCCTCAATAGCAGATGAATATGGTAGTTTCATATGTTAAATGTTATACATTCTTATATTCGCAACAGAAAATAATACGAAAAAGAAACCCCTTAGTTAAAACATAATTAAACTTTGTTCAAAAATGACCCCGTAATTTTGTTTATACTGGTATGAGCGTATAAAGGTGGGCGCGTAGTGGAGACATCTCATTATCTCGCTCGCACGCGTGCTTCGTAATGGTTATTTTGCACGGTGACGTCAAGGTTTGCGTCGTCTATCATTTCTCTCCATCAGATTAGAATAGCTTCAAATTTATTTATTTTTGGACATATTTATAAAATTCTTTGTGCAATAGGTTTTGGGTAACTTAACTAATCAATTTAATTTGAAAAAAAAACCATAATTGGCCTTAATATAACTAAATAAGACATATTGTACAAATAGATTAATAACCGCTGTAAATTTTCAGAATTAAACAATAAAATTAAAATAATAATAAAAACCAAGTCAACTACTATTATGAGTGCGTTGCCAACCTTATAGAAAAAGAATGAGAATTAGAGGAGTTTGAACGTTTGTCTGACGTCTGTTGGGCGTTTTAACTGTGAATCGGAGCCAGAGCGAGATAGCAAGTTGCGACGTCTACGTGCATCAAACGCGCCGCGCCGCGTGCGCGCCCGGCTACGTCAGTACGTACGTCATTGTCAGCTGTTCATCACTTTTCTGTTTTTTTTAATATGTTCCCTTTTCTAAGCTATCTGTGTAAGGATGATATATCGTTACTGTTTATTATTTTTGTAATTAAACTATGTATTTTATTAAGCTATCTTTGTCAATCTTCACGACCTAGAAAGGGCCAAAGGGGAGTTTTACATACTGTATATTACTATTGTGTAGGACCATCGCTAGAGACAATTTTACTCGTATTTACCCGGTATTTATGTAGCATTCACCCCTTGTGTCCCTAACATAAACAAATACACACCCACACATAAAAATATGTAAATACGCACGAAATTATCTACCATAAAAATAGACAATCGAGGGCCCGTAACACAGACTTGGAAATAACGTCCCCTCACTTACCAAACCAATACGAAAATAGACTATTAATATTAGTAAACAAAATAAAAAGGTTTGTTCACCCGTTACGAGGAGTTCGGGCGTGTTTAATGCTCTTTACGTTCAGACCGTACCGTTTGGGGGGATGAACGCGGAGCTTTGTAGCAGCCGCATAAATAACACTAGGGTTTTTATACGCCTCGACTCTGTGGTTCTCAAACCGAGCATTGTGGAGTATGGTTGGCAACAGAGGGTTAGTAAAATGTTGGTCGATACCCTGGCCCTTGTTTGTACCCTTGTTCATAGGGAAATTTGTTCACTTGTACCAACCTAAGGGAGTCAGAGCGGGCATGTTACATCTCCACATGAATTTGTATTGGGCCTCAGAATATTCCACAGTGCCAAACAAAAACAGCAAGCTCCCAATGCACGTGGGTTTCCTGTAAGACAGCGGTATCACTCTGGGCGAGCCAGCCAATCATGCGGTAGACAAAACTGTCTGCAGAGTGACTCTACCACATATAAAATTCTACCAACAATCCAGTAAGGATCAATTGCATCTGAATTTGTACTCTTTTATTATAAATGCCCACAACTGAAACAATATACTTAATAGAATATCTGGCACTATGCGTTCGCAAAATTTCCAACTTGAGTCTTAAAATTAGAAACTATTTGAACAGTTACACGCTATGAATATTATTAATAAGAATGTTTGAAAACCACTGCCTTAGGGCCTCCACCAAAGCCGTTATGACCGTGTTATGTTAAAATAGAGATCTCTGAGGATTTTTTAGGACTCTAGAAAACGTTTTAAACAGGATAAACACAATTCCTTTGAGATGGAGTAGCGTTACGTTTTGTATAGCTTTTTGTTTATCTTTACGAGACTGTTTTATGGGATTATGTTCTACAAATCCTGGACCTAATTTAAAAGGTTCCTTTATTTTAAATATTTTTATACTGGCTAACATAACCTTAAAGTATTCGATCTTATATCAACACCGCGCAGTCCCGGGATGGGTATCATTTAAATTTTCAATTTCAAAAACATTGGGACCGAATATATTTTCCCTCCAGTGATCTTACCGTGGTACGAGCATTTTTATCCCAGTAATATACGTCTTACAAGCAGTGATAGCTCAGCGGGGAGTGGTATGGACTGTTGAGACAAAAGTCGCAGGTTCGAAACCAGCCCCAAGTGCATACACCTCTGACTTTTCTAAGTTATGTGTGTATTAATTGTTAATTTTCACTTGCTTTAACGGTGAAGGAAACATCGTGAGGAAACCAGCATACCTGAGAAGTTCTTCATAAGAATTTCGAAGGTATGTGAAGTCTGCCAAGCCACATTAGGCCAGCGTGGTGGACTAAGGCCTTCATATACCTTCGAAATTTGAAGCGAGCACAACAATCTGGCACTGGAACTTACATGACCATCTCGGTAAAACATCGGAGTGATAAAATGAGCGAGCTTTCACTGCGAGCCCTTGGTTAAACAAATTCCTACAGTCTAACCCAAACAAAATAATTGTAAACAACCGCTGTACCGCTATCTCAAATATGTTCAAACGAAACTCGATTAAGTAAACCGGTATCCGACCTTTCTCACTGACAAACCCTTTACTATTCGATCCTATTTCAGCGCTGTACAGTCCCCGGGGTGTGTATCACTTAAATTACCAACGCTGAACAGTGACGTAAAAAAACCCGGTAATTTTAACTCTTGCTTTCTTTCTGCCCGGCGTTACCCCGGCCTAATGCCAGGGTTCGCTATCTCGTACCATAGATTTGATGGTGGGTTTGGTATTACATGTGGCGACCCGCCGTCTGACCCCCACAACCTGCAACGGGCACCAAGTTTCGCCATTGCCTCATCCGTTAATCAGTAGAGTGTACCACGTGCAGGTGAGTGCTTTGGGCCTAAGATGTCGGTGGCCTTACACTCCACATTTTTTTTCTATAACCCTTTAAATAAAATAAAACTCGCAAATAGGTTTATGATTGAGCTGTTACAATACCAGAGACAAAGGTGTCAAACTTGAACATCCCACTTTTTCTTCGGGATTTACATACCAAGATTATGAATTAGATAACTTTCTATTGGGACATTCATTTTGGCTCTAAAAATTATGGATTTAAAAAAAATAAAAACTAAAATTTACACGTACCTACCTACCTATCGCCATCCAGAGTTCAACTTTTACAAACTATGCCAGTTCCCGGAAAACCGGAACCAATGCCGGCCCTACTCGAGTCCCGGCGGGGGACATCTTAACCCCAAACGATATCAGCCACGGTGGATGTGATCAGAATTTATTGCCCATTTAGCGGCATATCTTTTCAGCATCTGTAATGGGATCCGCGCGTGGTGTAGGCAAAACTTATTTAAATGCTGCGGCAAAACCTTGAGGGTTTGGCAGAATTACCTACGCGTTTGTAAAGCAGTTTATTGTTTTTTTTTTTTAAGTTAGTCTTTTGGTATTGACTGCCTCGGTGGCAAAGTAGTAATGCGGTACGCGTTACGACTGAGGCTGACGCTGAGGACTCGTGTTCGATCAATAGTGCTATTGGGTTTTTCTATTACGAAATGCTCAGTATCAACCCGGAGTCTGGAATTGTGCCGAGTATGGCGATACGGTCGCCTCCCAGCACATCGTGGGACGGAGATACGCTCGGCGCAATGTGGGTGTACTGGTTACACCTCTGCCTACCCCTTCGGGGATTACAGGCGTGAGTGCGTTTGTGTGTATATATCAAAAAGCAAGTATTTATTCCACTCACAAACTCCCAAGCCCCAACACAAAACGAGCTCATGGGCGTGGTTGTCCTGACTCACGTTTGAAGCAACACTCATAAGTCACGCTTATCCGGTGATGCGATTACGACAATTGATCCCCGGACCTCTCGTTTGTCGGCCGGTTTTATGTGCCACTGGCCTACAAACGTATTGTCACGTTTAATGTCACGTGCCTCGCAGGATTATGGAGTTGGACGGATTTGATATGTAAGCGTTTTTGTAACGTGAATAGGTATACATAGATAGAAGTTTTATTTCGGCTTACGCAACACACGGAGTATTGATCAATTAATATTAATTAATTAATTAATATTAATTATTAATTCCCGTGACCACGAAGGCTGAAAAGCTTTCGAAACGTCGGGACTAAAATAAAATAAAAATTAAACCGCGATAAAATCCGTAAAAACTAGTTTTATTTCAATTAATATTAAATTAATATAAAACAAAAAATAACCTCCGTGGCGCAGTGAGCAATTAGCCGGCAGGTAAGCGCGAGGCGGCGGGTTCGATTCCCGCAACGAGACAAATGCTCACGCTTGAGGTTAACACCTCGTTTAGTTCATGGCCGGTTTGTGGGCGGGATAGTCTTGTAACATGTGTCATGGTACCCACGTTACGGAAACGTTTGTTTACATGGACCGGAGTCTGTGCTGGATATCACATTCAAAGCTGTTAATACTTTCTACCTACGCTATACGTTCGTCACGACAATAATTCAGGCCTGCCCCTCGATCGGCGGAGTACGTTTTGCAAAATACAAATAGGTGCGGCGGACGTGACTTAGGGCGCAACGGGAAAATTGGGAAAGTCGCGAAAATATTTTGTTTACTTAAAATTTTGTATCGGCGATATATAAAAAACTTATGTCGTTAGAAACGTTATTAGATACGCTATCATACTATATTTTTATTATTCTGTATAATTATAAATTAGATTGTATAAAATCAAGATAAGTTAATATTTTTGCTGATTTCGCAAATTTTTTGCAAGAAAAATCCCCCTTGTGTTAAAATAAAAACCAGTTTAGATATAAGTAGACAAGGTTTTCAATGTATTGTCTGTGGGTCCGTTGTCGGCAGGATGTATGTACCACGGGCAAAGACTTTAATTCCATAGACGGGCTGTTCAGAAGTAAAATTGTGTTGCATACGCGGCCGGCGAGGCGGGAATGACGTCCGTCGTCGTTGACAATGTTTTATGGGTCACAATAAACAATTTCGTGTTAGTTTATCGAATTTAACGTTCGCAACTATTCAAACAACAACAACTGCTATTGTCGCTCTCTCGCGGGCGACTAAATGAGTTGTGGTCAATTGACCGTAACTAAGTGCGCAATTTCTTTGACCACGGGCCAGTAAGGTTGGCCGGGTGTTCGAAATATTTTGGTTGGAGCCCCCTACACTTCTATTATAAAGGATGAGGAAAGCACAAGTTGTCAAACAAAGTCGCGGGTAAAAAATATTATACTGAATAATATTTAGGGAGCATCCATCATGTTGATTTATTAACTTACATAGATTATTACATAAAATTGCCTTAGGCGTTGTTCGATAGAAAGACGCAAAAAAAATATTTCCGCGATGACCTTGATTTTAAATGTAATAAAAAATTACGTCGCTAACATAAAGAAAAAAACACTCTTAATAATACAGGTAAAAGGTTTTGGTTTAAAAGTATGTGAAATGGTATTTCCATCGACAGCCTCCATGGCGTAGTAGGCGAGTAGCCGGCTGTGATGCGAGAGGCCACGGGTTCAATTCCTGCACCGAGACAAATGTTTGTTTCATCCACAAATATTTCCTTCGGATCTGGCCGTTTTCTCCCCAGAGGAGTTGACGTCAGGCAGACTGCCGGTCTTTAAACTACAAGCCAAATCTGTCTGTAACATGCTTAAAAAGTTTATTGCTCCGATCTGACTCCGAGTGGGATAAAGACAGGTGGAAGAAATACTCAATTTCTATTTCGGACAAAATTTAGTTTCTCAGCCAACTGAGACTGAGAAACACAGATATCCTGGGTGTAAATCCCAGGATAGGTAATCACAATTTGTGTTAAGTTTTCGATTATAAAATCACACATGATATGCACGGGATTGGAAATCGTGCCCGGTATGCCGATAGGCGCGCCTATCACATCGTGGGACAGAAATTAGCTTAGCAAATCATGGGTGCAATAGTTCCACCTCTACTTATCCCTTCGGATACAGGCATGAGTTTAAATATGTATTTACATACATACATACATACACACTCACGCCTGTAATCCCCGAAGGGGTAGGCAGAGGTGTAGCCAGTACACCCACATTTCGCCGAGCGTATCTCCCCGTCCCTTATGTGATAGGGGGCGAGCCTATCGCCATACCGGGCCACATTACAATCCCCGGGTCGGGTAAAAGTGATATTGGGGTTTTTTATTATGAAATGCTCAGTATCAGCCCGGAGTCTGGAATTGTGCCTGGTATGGCGATAGGCTCACCCCCTATCACATCATGGGACGGAGATACGCTCGGCGACATGTGGGTATACTGATTACACTTCTGCCTACCCCTTCGGGGATCACAGCCGTGAGTATGTATGTATTTAATGCTACTGCATACAGAATACCAAAAGACCAGCAGGCTATTATTTATGGTGCTAATAAAACTTTCACAAAAGCATACAAAAGCCGAACGAATTCCCATTTTATCATACATAAATCCAAAATTACAAAGCAAAGCAATTTTTTCTTACGATCTCTCATACTGGTGCGTTATAGGGCATATTTGTCTTCGAAAACCGTATTATTAGCATTTTTATTGAACTATTTGAGCGATAAACCAGCGGGTAGGGCCGAATATCGATATTTTATGCTCGAACTATTGTAAAAGTATGGAAAAGTTATTGTAAGACATTTTTTTTATTCGCCTGTATGACGAGACGAGCAAGTTGCTCGCCTGATAGTAAGCGCCACGTCTGCCCATAAACAGAAGCAACACCATACAAAACCTTGAATTACAAAGCACTGCTTGGCATTAGGCTGCGCTCGTCACCCCGAGATATAAGATGTTAAGTCTCATAACACCCAATAATTTCATTGACTTCAATGCCCTTGAAACCGAAACACAACAATGGCTACACACTGCTTTGCGATAGAAATACTTGCGGTACAAGTATCGAACATGGATTACTTGCTATCTTCTTTCTTCTTAGGATTGGATTTCTTTAGTTGTTTTTGTAAATTCATTACCGTCTGTATCACAACCGTAAATCTCAGTAGTCACCAAATAGCAACAATTACAGAGCCAACGGAAAATCCTGTAGCATCTGTCACTAACTTTAGTCTAATCTAAAGGTTAAAACCCCCAACATTAATTACAAAAGGATTCTATAGTTACTTAATGGCTATATAGATGTACCAGCTTTCAAATAAAAACAACTTTATTCAAATCGGTTGATTCGTTTAGGTGCTACGATAACAGATACCCACATACAGACTTAAATACCCCCATTTTTGTGGGAGTTTAAAAAACATTATGAAATCAAATGAAACATGAGATATTCTCGAGAAAGGCCAGGTCAGGAGTACCCTAAACCGACGAGCATGTATGAAAAATTTAATGAGAGTGAATGAGGCCAAAGAGGTATGCAAGGATCGTAGCAAGTGGAAATCCGTTGTCTCTGCCTACCCCTATGGGAAACAGGCGTGAGTGTATGTATGTATGTATGTATGTATGTATGTATGTATGAAACATACCCGCCGAATTGCAGGAAATTTATTTATTTACAAAAACTTAATTGGAAAAAAACGGCTTACTACTAAAATGGAGTGGAGGGGGAAAGATTAACGACAGAACATAGCACCAAGCTATGATAACGCCAGATGGAAAGTAACGCTACACTCATTTGACATTCAAAATTCCTACGTGCTAGAATCTAATAAAATGAAGTTAAAATGTGTACCAACTTTTGAACAGTAACTTTCACACAATCATCATTATCCCAATATAATCTAAATTGTAAAAGGACGAAGCCCCAAGCCACACAAGTCCTTCGTATTATAGTCCCAAATGTCCCCGTTAGTGTATACAGTTTGTTAATGTAGAAACAAAGCCGAAAGCTTTCATCCACAGTTTAAGAATTACGAGTATTCAGTCTGTCAACGAAGACGTATAGACGGGGAAATCGTCTGATACGGTCCCGAATGGCTCATGAGACATGTGCAATACGCACCAGAGTCGCTTTATAGCATCAATATTATTAATTTTTTTGCCTGAATGATGGTATGAATAAATAGGTCAGCCGGCCCTCTGATGGTAAGCGCCACGCTTGCCCATAAACAGTAGCAACATCATTCAGAATTTTAAACTCCAAATTACTGCATGACATTCTAATGCGCTCAAGAATCTGAGATATAAGATTTTAAGTCCCATAATGCCCATTAACTGAACTTCAAATCGGAATACAGCAGTGATTACACACTTCTAGCAGACGGCAGAAATAAATAGATAAAGGGGTACTGACCCTAACTCTTGCATGACGCGTATAAGATAGGATATCGGCTTTTTCATCATCACCAAACGCTTTGGCAGACTGTATGATTTCTAGACTATGCCTTCATAGCTTTCAGTTTTGTTTCAACATTAATAAATTGAATACACGAATGGCAACAATTAAGAACTCCTAAACTTATTTACTCATGTGGCTAAACTATGCGTTTACAATGAAGGAGTGTTAGCGCCCGTCGCTATTCACTGTCGGGGACGCGGACGGTCGCAACACTTGGGTTTTAATGGGATTAAAGTTTAATAGGGTTGGCACATGTGTATCACTTCATTTTTTTGCCTTTACACAGTTCTTGTCAGGCTCGGCTCTCTTTCTCCAGATACATAGTTTGTAGGTCGTCGTCGGGTCTTGGTTATCTTTTGCGAGGTCTTTTGTAACCGACATCAATGATAATGGGACCCGATTCAAGTTGCAACACTTTTTATCTTGTGTTCATCAGGTCTTCGCATGACATGCCCGTACCAGCGCAGACGCGTCTTTTTGAGCTTCTCTGCAATTGGTCTTATTTTGACACATGTGACGATGTTATACGCTTTATATTAGCTTCATACGTATGTTAGTATGTATGTTAGTATGTAACGGAATCTTTGAACATGATTTTGACCCCCTTCAAAACGTCAGATTAACTCGAAATTTGGCATACTTATTAAGGACCGATGACAATTCAATATTTTAAACATTTGAAATATAAATTGCGCTTTTATAGAAAATTAAACTAAAAATGAAAAATGAATAATAGTTTAAAAAAACTAAAAAATAAGCTTTTATAGAAAATCCAACTAAAAAATAGAAAACAAAATTTTAAAAATTTGAATTAAAAATAGTGTAAGAAAAAATAATTTTATTGTAAAAAAAAGCGTGGGGTGCATGGTATCAATAGTTATAAATATTATATTATAATATTTTTTAGTAACTATTATTTATTTTTATACTAAAATGCAAAATGACTACATCAACCATATTAAAACAGAAGGATGCTATTAACGACTGGAGGCGTTCAGCATTTTCTTGATCGTTGGGTCAATGTTTTTGGAAAGCTTTGAATTCCAACTTGCCATTTCAAGTGAATGACGAACGCAATTTTCTATATCTAAATTAGTTAAAGACCTCATTCTATGTCTTCTTCTTCTTCCATCTGCCCTTATCGCACTTGCAGTGGGGTCGGCGTAATATGCTTTTTAAACACATGTTACAGAAATATTTGACTTGTAGTTTTAGGACAGGCCGTTAACCCCTCTGGGGACTATATTCTGAGTACTGAATTATAAAGTTTTTATAGCGTTTGAGGTGAGACTCTCCCGCCCTCGCACCCGCCATTGTAACTCCTGTAAGCTAGGACCGCCAGTAGCGCGCATTTTGTTCATACTGAGTAGAAGCTAGAATCTCTGGGAACGCTAAGGTGATTTTAACCCGAAATTAAATTAGATTCCTCAGAATTTAACTATTTCCAGTCAGAGCCCTTTAATGCATTATGCTCAGTTACTAACATCCCTGAGAAATAATCGAACTGTAAGAAATTACTAACTATAGCCCTCTGAGTACGGCAGTAAGTAATAAAATATTTTATTGGGATATAAGAACACGTTATACCGTCGCATAGCCACCGTATTAGTGATATATGAAAGTCCATAAATACGCAAAAATATACTATGCCAACTTTCGCTCGCGGCTCCGCCCGCCCGGGACAAAAAGTGTATGTCTTGATCCAGGTCATGGTCTACATGAGTGCAGAATTTCATCCAAAACCGTTAAGGCGTGATTGACTAACAAATATCTAAAGTTTTTCATTTGGCGCGTTGGCGGCTGTACAAATAAATAGTTTTTCTTTCTTTCTTTCTTTTTCTTTCATTTATAATAGTATAGTAGGAATATGAAAACAACTGTGCGGTCATCGGCATAAAATGCCTCTATCCCACCTATTACTTACAGTAGAATGATTTCGCCGACCTTGCGATTCTGTCCTGTTTTTATCATATCCATAGAAGAAAAGTAATTAGGCAGTTCTATTTTATTAACCAAACCCTCTATATCCTAGCCTGATACACATAGTCCTGACCCAACACTATGAGAACCTGTATCGTTGGTATGAGAAACTACTAGACTCATGGTCCCACAACGCTCAGATCCGAAACAAATATTTGTGGATCTCACAAACATTTGTCTCGATGCGGGGATCGAACCCGCGGCCTCTCGTTTCACAGCCGGCGACTCACCCGCTGCGACAATTGCTATGGTGGTTGTTGATATTGTTACCTAACATTTCATTAAATTATTAATTAATGGACTCATTTCCATCTCACAACCACGCGTTTACAGCTGAACGGTTTTGGGTGAAATTTGGCACACAAGTAGACCATTACCTAGATTATGACGGAGGCCTTTCACTTTTTATCCCGGAAAAGGCCCTTCACGCGGGAAACCGCGAGCAAAAGCTAATGCTGTATATTATGCCTATAGGAAACGTCACGCAAACCACTATCGCGATTCAGGATTGTGCGATAGGAGTCGTGAGCCGACCGAATTTATTTATTATAATTACACCACAATTAATACATATTATTAATATTTATTACTCACCTTTTTGAATGTGTTTTTACGGTTGAGGAAAACGAAGCGCATCTGAAGGGAACTTGGCGTTAAATAATTAAATTTATATTCATTGAGTGCTAAACGACAAGGACGCCACGGTAGATGGGCGCGTTCATGTGAACTTGGGACGTCGGATTGATATTATTGCAAAAAATATTGCACGGTGCATTATCCAAATAGTAAATAAGTGAAATTAGACACATACAATTGGACTTAACACTCTGTAAAATAAAGTGAAATATGCATCTTACACTGTTCTACGGTTACGGTTATGCGCTTTGGAAATCTTCGTTTATCTTGGGAAACGCATGTCATTTTCCTGTTTGCTTGAATGACGAGTCAAGCAGGTCTTTCGTTTGATGGTAAGCGCAACGCGT
This sequence comes from Mimas tiliae, assembly GCA_905332985.1. Lineage (NCBI taxonomy): Eukaryota > Metazoa > Arthropoda > Insecta > Lepidoptera > Sphingidae > Mimas > Mimas tiliae. Next base: position 16,369,066 of record HG995246.1, on the reverse strand, counting down.
GCCCATAAATAGAAGTAACACGATTTAAAAGTTTGCATTGCATAATACTGCATTGCACTGAGATGCGCTCCTCATCCCGAGACATAACATGTTATGCCTCATAATGCCCAGTAATTTCACTGACTGTCTTTCAGACCGGGACACAATACTGCTTACACAGTTGCTTGACGGGAGATATAGACAAACCGGTAGTACCAACTACCAACCCAGACGTCATCTCGCACGAGGGTCTTACCACCTAGTAACACATCTAACAAATGTTTAAAGAATCGAACACTGTACCCGTCATTCGCAATTCGCACTGTTTTATTACTCGTGAGTCAACCATGCCGTTTATATTCAAGTCTTCCTGAAATCTAATTTAAGTCGGGCACAACTTACGCGGGCGAAATTAAGGTTGTCAACCGTGCAGAATTGTTACGACGCGACGTGAACATTTTAATTTGTTCGTCTTGTCGTAAATGTCACATGATGGATACCCCTACCCGTATTTGTTCCTCCCACCTCCCTTACGCAATGATGTTAAGGCAGTTAGAGAAAAAAAAATGGTTTTAGGAACGTGCGTGGTAACCCTACACGCCCCGCTTCATAACAAGTAGACACATCCTCTGAGCCGACTGCACATTAGTAATGAGAATTAAGCCGGCTCTCCTGCGCCAATAATCTTAACAAAAAGTAACTAAGCATATGATTAAAGTGAAACTTAAAACATTTATATTGCAAGGAGGCCCCAACATTGCAACAGGATCTTTTACACGCGATGTTTACACGTCTATAATAAAAGAATTACATTAGAACGACGACTTTAAATGTGCTTTTTTTTTACTGCCAGGATAGGCAGACGAGCAAACGGGCCACCTGATGGTAAGTAGTCACCGCCGCCCATAGACTTCTGCAATGCCAGGGCACAGCAAAACCGCTGCCTACCGTCTATCTAAAATCGTCGTCTTCGTGCTTCAGAAATAACCACTGTTTTGAAAAAAAGCACCAAGAAACTCAGACGTATCTCTTACTACCAAAGAACTCAGCCGTAGGCCTACCTACATACCTAAGACCTATGTTAGCCCAAAAACCTTAGCCGTAGATCTTAGCACCATAAACTCAGTCAAAGGTCTTAGCACACATGTAGTCAAACCACAAGCCACAATTACGTAATAAGTACATCGACACTCGGAAAAAGGAATAATTATAATTAAAAACATACAGGATAAAATGCAGTATTAAGTTCTGATTGACACAATTAATCGGAATAAAACCATTCCGTCATGAGAAAGCGTAAAAGACCGCACAAAGTTGGAGCGTCTCCAATAATAAATCTGAACTGGGAAGCCGATTTTGCCGAGGAAGATAGACATCAGGTAGACGCCCGGTTGGAAACTATTATGTTTCCATAACCAAGAACTTTTGAATTTCCATCCAACTGACATGACAAGATGAGCAAGTCCCTCATCTGATGGTAAGCGCCACATGCAATGTAGTACTATATGGCACTGCTATGCCGCTCGTCATCCTGACAACATACAACAATAACATAAAACTGTTAATAGTAACCAATTCCCATTAGTAGAATTACGTTATCAAACTTATAACCATTAGCTTAAGCAGTCACCGCAATCATCAAGCACTAGTTAATCATTTTATTTGTATTAGCTAGAGTGACGAAACTAGCATGACGCTCGCCTGATGGTAAACGCAACGCCTGTCCATTAACAGAAGCAACACCACATATAACTTTGAATTACAAGGCACTGCATAGCACTGGACTACGCTCGTCACCCCGAGACATAAGATATTAAGTCTCATAATGGCCAGCAATTTAACTGGCTTCAATGTTCTTCAAACCGAAAGAAAAATATGACAAGTAAAAGCAAAGAAACAACATATTTTGTAGTCCAAGCCAACCTGAACTGCTCGTGGTATACTTTCCTGACATACTAACGAGGCTATGACAATATGTCAACCCGCACCGGAGCAGAGTGGTAGATTACTGCTCAGAAATCCTTCAAAGATAAAGGAGGTCTTAGTAGAGGTAGATAAACAAGCAGTCTCGAAGCTCAAACTGCTCGGACGCCCAGAAGGCCAATTTTCGTAATTTTAATTGTTCAAAATATCATTCCGATCTAATCTCAGCGTCAAGAAAGTTGCAAATGGCATTATCTTAAACCAATAATCAACGTCAAATGCACCTAGCATTAGCAGTAGCATTATACCGTTTTGGCTTTAGTCAACTTTTATTCTACATTCAATCTCAATACGATTTATGTTCACATTTGACAGAATTGGCTGGCAGATCTGACTAAATAGCTTTATCGGCAAACCGCGTCGTACTGTGGCCAATCCCTAATGAACATGTTTACATATACGTTCCTTCCTTAATTTCCTCCCGTGTCGGCGTAATTTACAAACAATAATATATTAAACGTGAAACAATTCTGTTGCTATGCATTATACAATCATACTAATATTATAAATGTGAATGTAAGTTTGTTTGTTACGCTTTCACGCGAAAACTACTTAACCGATCACCATGAAAGATGAGGTATAAGAAGTAACATAGGATACTTTTTATGAAAAAAATATATCTTTTTGTTTGTTAACGCTTTCACGCCTAAATCACAGAACCGATTTTGATGAATTTTGATGTAGAGATAGATGGGACCCTGGAGACGGTTATAGGCTACGTTTTATTTCGGAAAAGTCTATTCACGCGGGCGGAGCCGCGAGCAAACTAGTAAGAAATAAAATGAAGAGGCCCCGCCAAGAAAGGTTTTTTGAAAATTTAATTTTGGGGCACAGGTAGACCATGCCTAGGATTAGGAATTAGGCTATTATGACTTTTTCCCGGAATAGGCCGTTAACGCGGGCGGAGCCGCAAGTAACAGCTAGTCGTTCATAAATGGAAATGACATAAGCTCAAGTCAGTATCTCCGAAGGAGTAGACTGGGGTACAACTAGTGCTGCATCAACGATTCGCCGAGCTTATTTCTGTATTTCTGTTTCTTTCACATCGTCTCATCGACGTTGACCCTACACCCATACCGGATAGAAATTAATGAAGTTGATTATATTTAATGGTATACCTTACAATTTACATTAGATGAGCAATCTAATGTAAATTGTCACCCCTCGTGTGTATTAAAGATTAAAATTGCATATCAAGAAGCAGACCTTCTCTGTATGGCGTTTAAGGGGTCAAAATTCCGACACCTCTCGACCCCCGAGTCAATCTTAAAGAACCATGGTGCGCCTTGCCCGCCAACAAAGAAGACAAGTGACACATTAACCGGTATTCGAACAGTGTGATGCGAATACGGTTTAAATCGTGATTAAAATAGAAGAAGAAAGGGAGAGCAAAGCTAGGTATGTGCCTTGTATGCGAGAGGTCATCTGGGTTGGTACCATCGCTTTGTCTATTTCTCATTAGAAACTAAAGACTATCCCACCCTTACACAGGTCACTGCAACTCCTGTTAGCTAGGAAAAACAGTGGCGCGCATTTAAACGCAGTAAGGCGGAGAGACTTCTAGCAGACTATATCGGTAAGACTCGTTTCTATCGTGCTAATATGTTGAATATGCCTACGAGACCACGCGAGCCGAGACAAGACTCGTATTAAGCATTTCTCGGCATGTTTCTGGCTCACCCTATTTGTGGAGCGGACTTAATTGTTCTCATTAGGCCGAAACCTCAAATTACCATAATAGAGCTCAACCGCCTCAATCAACAAAAGCACAAAAACCACACGAAATAAAAACACTGTTATCGGCGTCGTTTAGAAACAATTATTCGAAGCATAGCGATAATTTTTCACAACACACCGCCCGCGCCAATCGCCACACATCCTGTGGTAATCTGTGTTATTTATAAAACAGTTATCCTGTTAATGTTATGATTTTCTGTGACCTAGCCAATGTCAGGAGCCAAGGTAGGTGGTGATGAACGCCCTACGAGCGCAGAAGGACGTTAGATAGAAGTTATCACAAATCAGCAAAGACTATAGACGGGCTGTTCAGAAGTAAAATTGTGTTGCATACGCGGCCGGCGAGGCGGGAATGACGTCTAAAGGTGTGGGAGCGAGATGATTTGAGAGTAGCGAGATGGCAATATTGAGACGGCTGTTTTGTTTTGTATTCGTTTTCATTTACAATAAATGACATTTTGGATCAAAACCAAGAAATAATATAGTTACTTCCTTAAAATAACTTTTATTTAAATGAATAATATATGCACGTAAATAATGACAATGTTTTATGAGTCACAATAAACAATTTCGTGTTAGTTTATCGAATTTAACGTTCGCAACTATTCAAACAACAACAACTGCTCTTGTCGCTCTCTCGCGGGCAACTGACCGTAACTGAGTGCGCAATTTCTTTGTACCGCACAGCCTGTCTAGTACTATACATTAAAGTCTTTGCAAATCAGAGATATGGCTTTTTTGGAAACCTACAGTGTACAGGTGATAGTAATATTATCAGTATTCAGTTAAAATGGATCGGTAGACACGCACTGCTTTTTATAAGTTGCCAAATTCTTAGAAAACATTCCCAAGTATTAAAATACGCTCATAAATAAGAAAAGAAATTAATGTCGCAAATTATATCATTTTCTAAACAAAAAAATTGTTTTCTTACCGCAAATACGCAAAGTAGAAAAATATAATAGCGTAACACTCCATTCGGTCTTCTCTTCGTCTACTCTTAGTACTGATTAAACATTATGTATATATATTATGTATATACATAAGTCGCCAATACCCAACGAAACAAAAATAAAGGCCTTTTGTTTAGGTTGAGTGACGAAACGAACAGGTCGCTCACCTGATGGTAAGCGCCATGCCTGCCCATAAACGGAAGCAACAAACACCACACAGAACTTTGAATTACAAAGCACTGCATGGCATTGAGCTTCGCTCGTCACCCCGAGACATATATTGAGTATCATAATACCCAGTACTTTACTGGATTCAATGTCCTTCAAACTGGAACACAACAGTGCTTACACACTGCTGTTGGCGGCAGAAATAGACGAAGTGGTACCAATCCGACGGCCTCTCGCATACCTACCTTGTAAGCCTGTATAGATAATAATTAAATTCATACACTTTTACTAGTCATTAGAAGCCTTCCACCGAATACGAACTAACAAAGAGAACATAAATTAATTTATTAACGAGATTCACATCTTATTCATTAAAGTGTTAAATGGGCGAGAAGTAAATTTCGATTGAATAGCGTTTTCGCTCGGAGATTATTTTCACTGAAAACAGGATAATCTATTTCTCTTGTTATATTTTACATAATAAACGACTGAATACCAAAACACTGCTTAAATTAATGTCTCAGATAGTTTTAAATGATTTCACTATTATTTACGACCGATATAAATACATTATTTAAAAGAGCATAGCTCGTTACAATTTATACTCTAAGTACCTCGTAGTTACCCACGATACAGGCTAGGACTATGTGGGTGATTTTATTATAATTAACATAAGTACCCGTTAAATAATCGGCCAGCTGTGTAGATTTAGAGATTTCTTATGTTAACGCGAATATTACACATTGAAATAAATCTAGTTTATACGGATTTTATCGCGGTTTAATTTTTATTTCAGTCCCGACGTTTCGAAAGCCTTTCAGCCATCGTGGTCACGGGAGAGTTCTGCCTGAAAAGCCTCCGATAAAATCCGTATAAACCAGTTTTATTTCAATCAAGAGATTTGTTTTAAATTTTGTATATGTGTTTGGTAGAGGTGTAGATCCTATAGGTACATTATAGCTAGCGTATGTTTAAATTCATTAAGAGATCTGATGCGTGGACTTAAAATAGTAAGTTCTAACTATTGCAACAAAGTAATCTTTTTTTATATAGCATAGGCCAAGCAAACGAGCAAGTGGGTCACCTGATGGTAAGTGATCTCCACCGCCCATGTACGTCCACAATACCAAAAGAATCATGGGCGCGTTGCCAACCTTAAAGGAAAGGGATAATTAAGGGAATTGGGCCTCCGTATATCTCACTCACCGTAAGAAACGCAGCAGCAGCAAGCTGCTACTTTACGCCGGTTTTCTGTGAGACAGTGGTAAAGACCCGGACGAGCCGGCCCATTCACGCTGTAGACAAAACTGTCTCAACCACTCAAAAACTCCAACAAAAATAATTATTTGAGAAAAGACGACGCAAAGTTTTAGATATCTTTCGTTTTAAAGAAAAATCGATTCGAAACTACTTTATTCCAGTCGAAAGATCGCATTACCAACCAACCGATCCAGTAGCCCCTCGTGAAATGATGTTAAATTTAATTAAACAGCCGAGCACAAAATAACTGGAGCTTGAATCGTTAATTGGTTTACGTACGCGAACTTGGCTGCCGAAGTGGCTCTAGAAAACTGACACCGGGGTTCTGTTGGTGCTTCTCAACATTTTCAAATACCATCTAGAGATATATTTTGTTATGGCATAGGCAGACAAACGAGCAAGTGGGTCACCTGATGGTAAGTGATCACCACCGCCCATGTACACCCACAATACCAAAAGAATCATGGGTGCGTTGCCGACCTTCAAGGAAAAGGATAATAAAGGGATTGGGAAGGGAAGGCGGTTTGGGCCTACACCTGTAAATTAAATTAAACAAATATAAATAAATAGTTATAAGTTTTTATTACTTTGTGTTTTAATTTTGGATAAAATGATATTGGGTATTTCTATCATGAAATGCTTAGTATCAACCCGGAGTCTAACCGAAGTTTAACCGAGGATAAAAGGAGGAGTAGGTTTTTAATTCGACGCGTATATATTTCTTTGTATGTATAACCACGGGCAACTTTTCATTGCCTCAGTGGCGTTTGTAATTCGTGCGCGTTAAGACTTGTGCTGAGGTCTCGGGTTCGATCCCGGGTCGGGTAAAAGTGATATTGGGTTTTTCTATCATGAAATGCTTAGTATCAACCCGGAGTCTGGTTATTATAACACGGCAGAGGCATAACCAGTGTGTCGTCGAAGTTCTAGAAATATTTTTACGCCATTTTTGACAAACCTAAAAGTTATTTTTTGACAAACCTAAAAGTTATAGTCTCTTTTTTAACAACCATTGAACGATACTGTGACAATTTTATTCCTTAATAAATTATCTTTAATACGGCTCTATTAAAGATAATTGCCCATTAACAAGCAAAGCCACGCAGAATTTTGAATTGCAAGGCACTGCGTGACACTGGACTGCGCCCGCCACCCCGAGGCATAACTGTTAAGTCTCATAATGCCAAGCAATTTCACCGGCTTCAATGTCCTTCAAAGTGGTACACAACGGCTTACACACTGTTGCTTGACGGCAGAAATGACCGGTGGTACCAATCCAGACGGCCGCGGCTTTTCGCATACGAGAAACCTACCATCTTGTAAACGTGGTTTCAAATAAGGTCACGAATGATAAGTCTTTATTGAGAACCCTTTGTTGTACATATTTGTTACGTGTTCAGGGTAGATTTAATTACTACATCGCTCGTGAAATCAATCCCTTTTCCCACGGGCTCTTTATACATTTTCAATATTATGTCGACGGAGATATATTTGATATTAATATTTGTGTATAACACACGAACAAAGTGTTACCATGTTAACAGACTCTAAGGAAGAGCTACGACTACCTCGGTGGCGCAGTTGTAATGCGTACGCGTTACAACTGAGGCTAACGCTGAGGTCTCGGGTCGGGTAAAAGTGGTATTGGGTTTTTTTTATTACGAAATCCTCAGTATCAGCCCATTGTCTGGTGTTTGTGCCCCGTGTGGCGATAGGCTGGCCCCCTATCGGAGATACACTTGGCGAAATGTGGGTGTACTGGTTACACCTCTGCCTACCCCTTCGGGGATTACAGGCGTGAGAGCGTATGTAAGAAAGTGCTAAGGACATTATTCTTAGTTTAAATAAACTTAATACTTACGTACAAAATTAAGCTTCAATAATATTGCTTATAAGTCTTATAGACTAGATTGTAATTTATGATTAATTAAAAACCTAGTTCTTTCATTCTTAAATTAGAAGAGGTTACAAGGAAATATTTAAGGAATATTACGGCAGTTTCTTATACATTGTTTCATCAGTAACAGGTTTTTTCCATATATATCATTCCATCGAAAATTACTTTGTTGGGGAAAGAAGTGTCCACAGAAATTAGATCGCATGGGACGTAATCTAGACGGCCATGGTAAAACATGCGCCAAACAGCCCACAGGAATGATTAATGAGAATCAAGGTAGCAATTCGGTTGAAGAGCCTGGCGCTTGCCCAAATGCAAGCCTAACAATGGGATGGGAGTATTCCGAGTGTTGACACCTTAACGGCTTCGAACGCTGTGTAGTACCATGTAGTCTTCTTCTTCTTCCACCTGCCGTTATCCCACTCGCAGTGGGATCGGCGCAACATGCCTTGAACACATGTTACACAGAGATTGGGCTTGTAGTTTTTACAATCGTTCGCCTGCCTGACATCAACCCCTCTGGGGAGAAACATCCAGACACGTAACAAAATATTTGTAGATCACACAAAACATTTTTGTTTCGGTGCAGCAATCGAACCCGCGGCTTCCCGCTTCATAGTCGGCTACTCGCCCGCTGCACCACGGACGCTGTCAGTGTGGTAACATGTAGTACTTTAAAAAAGCCGCGAGTGGTGTTGCTCCAGCGACTTACTTGTCTTATGATTGAGGCGAACAAAATATATCCTAAAGAACATATATCGTCGCTTAGCTAACAACACCGCGCAAGTTAAATTCGCTTAGTTTTCAGGAGAGACATAAAACTGAATATTTTTTATGAACATGTGTGATGTAACCAATGAACTGCAGAACTATTAATATGAATATCGTGCTTTGTATGGTTAATTTAAATTTTTGTGTATATTTATTGGATACGCGGCAAAAACAATTTATCCAATGACAATATCACATAACCAATTTTTGAGTTACGCGGTTTTGTTAGCTAAGCGACGATATGTTTATGTTACAATGTATTAGCTAATTCATAAAAATAGCAGATTAGCTTATATTACACACTGTGCTATAGAAAAAAAAAACCATAAACATGAAGAAACAGCACGTTTTGTACCGCTCCGCCGTAAATGTAATGACGTTTGCTATTGTTTATCTTGAATGTAGTAATGTAATCGGTGTCACGTTATTATACACAATCAACGTGGACTGAAAAATTGTCTTGTTTGTATGTTAGATTACTTTTGAAATTATTCGAGCTATAAGTTTTTAGGGCCTAAACTAAGTGTTGTAATGCCGAATATGAGTTTTTGTAAATCTAAGATCTTTTTTATAGCATAGGTCGGCAAACTAGCTAGTGGTTCACCTGATGGTAAGTGATCTCCACCGCCCACAATAACAAAATTATGGGCGTATTGCCGACCTTAAATGAAAGACATGATTAAGGAATTGGAAAGGGGAAGAGGATTTGAATCTCCCGATATCTCACTCACCGTACGAAACTCAACAGCAAGCTGCTACTTCACGTTGGTTTTTCTGTGAGACAGTGGTAACAACCCGGTCGAGCCGGCCCATTCATGATATAGACAAAACTGTACACTCTACCACTATAACTTAATAGTATATTGTTATAATTTACGTGAGAGAAGTCATAATTCTCCTGCCCTGGTCCCAATTCTATTTGGGGTCGGCGCAGCATGTCTTCTGTCTGTCTTCTTCCATACATGTCTATCAGCCGTCGTCTAGTCATTCACCTCTCTTTCTTTCATGTCCTTCCTCACACACTCCATCCACCTTTTCTTTGGTCTTCCTCTACCTTTCAATCCATCAACATTCATATTCATCACTTTCTTACCCACATATGTTTCCTCTCTTCTCATAACATGCCCATATCAAGACAGGCGGTAGAAGTATTCATTATAATAACGCAACACGATGGGTATCAATTCTACTACTGGTTTATTAGTCACTTTTACAATGTCACTGCTTTACAGACAACCCCATGTCAGGATTCTTTAGAGACCGCTCTCTTATTATAACTAAGACCGAACTAGGACCGAATAGTAAACCGGCAGAGCTAACGCGTAATGAACTCTTGGGCTATCGACTGTAAACTGATCACTATGAACTGGCGACTGGTGTATGAGCCCTAGGCACTGGTAACTGGCAAATGGGCTCAAACTATGACGACGACCTCTTTTATACGATTTATCCACCCGTCCACTACAATATCGCGCCGTTATTATTTCAATATACGCGACTCTATTTTCTTATACACCCTCAATTTAGCTATAAAAAGCGAATACCCTAGCAATATTATTATTGTAGAATGTTCATAACATACATTTTTGTTACAGCTAGAATAATATAATCTCCAATTCGAAAGTCCCTCACTAGAGCATCGATCCCGTATTAAGATCTCTCATATTCGCTTTATAAGTAGTATAACAAGTTCCGCCGAAATACTCAAGTGCGCCAAACGTTTCACCGTCATATTGATTCCTGCGTAACGAGTACCAAGCTCACCCGAAGAAGTTGCCTTCAACTCCAATCATTTATTGTTCAATAGACAAATATATCTACAAAACACCACATCTTATTCAGGGACATTTAATCATATCTGTGCAAGTTACAAATACGTTTACAGTTTTCGAATTCGTAAAAAAATGACTACCGTCGAAGTGTCAAACTAGTAATTCATGCGGTAATAAAGGAAAGAATCGCTTGAAAACAAATTTCATATACGACTAATGTGAAATAAAATTAACCATATTATAAATTTTAATGAATCATAATTCCCACTAGTGGCTAATAATACACGACGTATGGAGAGAAAACGAAAACTTTCATCGTTTAGGAAACCTGTTAAAACTAGTACTAGGCCTACTGATGTCACTCTAATAGCGTTTGACATACGATTTTTCATATTAATTTGAAAGCTATGTTAACTAGCATGTGTGTTAAATGTAACGTGTTGACCACGCTTCTAGCAACTCAATTTTGACTTGACATGAGAATTGACATTTGATTAGTTATTTTAACATTGATCACCTTTTCAGAAACCGGGCGATAACAATTCAAATTTTGAAGTCGGACTTTTTTAAGTTTTTAATTAGATGGATTGACATTATTGACTATTTATATCACGTGTTTATTAAAATACAACCTGCCGCTATACTAAAACAATGTTTTCATGAAAAACTATGTCTATGTGGCGTCTTTACCCTTATTGATCTGTGTCTCTGATTTCAACGACCAACGGTTTCTTGTTCAAGTAAATCTACCAAATTGTCAGAGCTCCGATTTCGATTACGATCTGGGGGTGGAAAGACCTTGTTACGCTGGTTATGTTGTAAATCCACTTGGCGGCTATCCATAAGGGAGAACTATCGACACAAATTATAGTTAGCATCATATTTCACGTACGGCCCACGGCAGGAACCCTTCCTATCAAACACAATATGTGCTTTAAAAATATTGGTAAAAAGGAACTATTTTATTGTTAGACCCACAGAGGTATTTGAAATTTGTTCATACTATAATTTTTTGAATATTTTTGAAATAAAGTAGACAAAACTAGCGAGTTAACTTTCAGTTAGTTTTAAATATCCTGTGTATTTGAGTTTAGCTTTGACTAAAAATCCCATGAAAGGCCCCCATAGCTTCCAGTGTAGTCATAACTAGGAATCTACATTTTCATTTATTTCACACGCCACTAAGTTACATTCGGAGATTTACCGGTTTAAGTAGGAGCTTGCTGTTGAGTTTCGTACGGTGAGTGAAATATTCGGAGGCCCAAAACCTACCCTTCCCAGTCCCTTATGGTTATTTTCTTTAAGGTGAACAACTCGTCTATAATTATTCAGGTATTGTGGACGTTCATAGACGGTGGAGATCACTTTACATCAGGTCTTCGGGCTCAGATATAAAAAACATATATATTCCCGATTAAAAAAGATATGCCAACATTTTTTACTTAAATATAACAAACCAGCGCCCAATATACACAATATTACACAGCCGGGCTGGCAACCGTAATAAGCAGCCTCATTTTCCTGAATAATAAAATAGGTAAGTAAAATGTTTCATGGAAACAGGACGGTCGGCAAACTTCGCCGCGCCGCGCCTATCCGCGCCGCAGCACAACCTTTCCCCTCAACAAAGCTTTTACTCATTTACTAAGATGCTGTGACGTTGGGCGAATTTACTGGATATTAAATTTTGCTTTACTTAATGTAATGATGTTCCAAAATGAACAGTAACGTAAGAATAGAAACTCTTTAACAAAAAATAAAACCGCCTCCATTAAATAAAGTTAACAAATTTTGTCTCGGTGCTATTGCAGATTAATGGTCAATAATAATTTATAACAACTTTTTCGTTTTTCTTTAGTTTATAACTGGACCACCAACATTTTAGGTCTAAAGCCAACCTCATATACACGTGGTGCACTCTGCTGATTAACGGACGAGGCAATGGCGAAACTTGGTTCCCGTTACGGGTTGTTGGGGTCAGACGGCGCGGCGGGTCACCCCATGGTATGCTATGAGCAGACGGACCCTGGTATTAAACCGGGATAACGCCATGAAGAAGGCAGGATTTTCTACTTTTTAAATTTCTTATTTTAAAATTTTCAGTGATAAAAACGTTCAAATTGGTGCATAAATTAGTAAAAAAATAAATAAAACTTCAATCCGTCAGTCATTGGGAATTCGCACTTTTATACTTAGGATGGGTTGTTACAAACCATCGGTAATCGTAGAAGCATTAATAATAAGCATTGGTCCACGACGTCATTGTTTTTACGTATTGTGTTTTTAGTATCTGAATGACGACACGAGGAGGTCGCCCACATGGTAAGCTACGCCTACCCATAAACAGAAAGAAATCTGAACTTCGAATGACAATATACCGCATAGCACTGCACTGCGCTCGTCATTCCAATACATAAGATGTTCTATTAAGTGGTAGAGTCTGCAACTGTAGCTGTAGTTTTATCTACAGCATAAATGGGCCGGATTGTTAACCACAATCTCACAGAAAAGTGCCAATTTGTAACAATGATTGAGTACGGAGAGTAAGATAACCGGCGATCCAAATACCCCCTCTCCTTATCCATCCCTTAATTATCCCTTCCCTTTAAGGTCAACGCCATGATTCTTCTGGTATTATAGTTCATGGGTGGTGGAGATCACTTACCATCAGGTGACCCATTTGCTTGTTTGTCGGCCTATGCTACAGAAAAATAAACGTACAATTTATAAATTACGTTAACCATCGTTTCTAACGAACGAATTTACGATTACCGAGGATTTGAAACAACTCACGTTTGAATGATCACATTTATGGCGTAGAACTGCGTAATACATGTATGTATGTGCGGAATGTATTAATGTTAACGATAATTCGACTCGACTATCGAGGGGCGTAAACTGTATAAATATTCATACGTGCGTGCAATTAACACAATATTTAAAGGGAACGCGTCGAAAACGTTCAAATACCTGATTATATTGATACGTGACGTGCGTACTTAGTGAATTCAACTTGGTTGGTTTTTTGACTACAGTAGGCCTAGTATGAGTTACAAATACGTTCACAGTTTTCGAATTCGTATAAAATTACTACCGTCGAAGTGTCAAACTAGTAATTCATACGGTAATAAAGAATAGATTCGCTTGAAAACGAATTACATTTACAACTATGTAATATGAAATAAAATTAACCATACTATTAATTTTAATTCATCAGTTCCTAATAGTGGCTACTGAAACTCCATGTATGGAGAGAATACGAAAACTTTCATCGTTTTAGAAAACTATTAAAACTTGAACTAGGCCTACTGAATTAGGGGTGCGAAGTCAGGAAACCTCCACGCGGTGCATCCTGGGCAACGACGGTCAAGTTGACCGACGGCCGATATCCTGACAACGGCTGGTTGGCGGTCGTCGTCTGTTGCGGCGGCCGTCGTCTAGTTTGTAGGGCTCGTGTTTGGGCTACCTCCGGGTTCTGTCTCGGGGGTGTCGACGGGCTCGGTGTGCGCTCACCCCGCCACCGAGCGGGCAGTGGGGGTGGGGGGGTCGACCTTCTCTTCCATTGTCACCGTCGTACATCGTAATCTGGTCATGGAGGTCTGTGGTTATGTCTCGCGCTCCTGATCGGACCGAGGGTCCTGGCTTAGCCGCCCGGACCGTGAGGGAGAAAACCTCTATAAAAAGTTACCCCGAATCCCAAGCGGCGGCGCACCGCGAGGGGATGCATGGCCGATAGGAAGATCGGTCGCTAGTGCGATCCCCCGCCGGAGTCCAGCCGAAACTCCGAGCGGGTTACGTCTAGGCTTACCCAGGTACAGGGGGCACTGCCTGGGTGGACCATTTATTTCCCCCATACTCGTGGGAATTTTATGGATAACACTAACCTTAACCAAAAAATTCTATTGACGAAGTTGCCTGGTCCGGTGCCCGACTCTGGGTCTGGACAGGCGGAGAGTGAAGGGCGCAAGCCCGAAGACAACAATGTTGTATTGGAAGCCGTGGGTGCGACACCCACAGAGGTGTTAGCTGCGGAGTGGCCCGTGACGAACTCGGCTCCCAATTGCGATCCCGGGCACAGTCACGCATCTTCGCGTGCAAAAAAGAGTCGCATGTGGCAGGGTAGTGACACGGATTCTGTCCGCTCCCGGTCCGTGCACTCCAGTGAGTCGGAGTGTGGTGCTGACGCCAAAAGCACACGTGCAACACCTCGAGGTCGGGGACGCCCACCCGGGACAGGAAAAAAGGCGCAACTGGAGCTCAGTGCTCAAAGGCGCGAAGTCGCCCGCCAAAAGGCGGAGGAGGAGGCGGTGGAAAGGTTTCGCTCCTTCCTAAAATCGCCGCCTCCTCCAAAGGACATTCCAATGGAGGAGACTTCAACACTTATGGAGGATAGAGTCATTGTCCTCGACGACCTGACAGAATGCGGGCGTATAATTAAAACGGTGTCTGCAAAGTCCGGAAATTTGAAGGGAACCTACCAGAAATCACTCAACCTGGTATTTGAAACGATCCAGAAATTTGTGGCTCAGCCTGAATCTTCTGTGATGGCTTGCTTACAGGAGGAGGCCAATAAATGGAAGGAGATGTGCACTCGCCACGAGGCGGATAAAAACAAACAGGCGGAAGAAATTGTTTCCCTTCGCCGCCGCCTCGATCAATTGGAGGCGGACAAGGGTGCACATCAAATGATGGAAGCGGTGAAGCAAATTGAGGCGAGGTTAACGGCGAGATTCGAGTCGGCGCTCATAGGGCCTTCTCAGAGACCGCCGTTGGCTCATGACATCAGGGTTAATCAAGAAGAGCCATCTGAGCTTCAGCCCTCTACCACACTACTGTCACATCCTGTGGGAGATAAGGGCAAGGGGAAAGGGAAGGGGAAAGGCAAGAGAAGTGCTTTATCAGCTCCTGTCGTTGCTGCCCCACCTGCTGTTGGACCTGTAGCTGGGCCATCTGCGGCGCCCACGCCAGTCATCCCTGGGCCATCGCAGTCACAGTTGGGGAAGAACAAAACTAGTAAAGGTAAAAAGTCCGCCCTGTCCACATCCGCAGCTGTGGCGGATAATACTGTGCGGCCCTCTAAGCCCAACAAGGGCAATAAAAAGAAGTCAGTTCAGGATTTGCCCCAAGAGCCTTGCCCGCTGCCGCCGGCCCCTATGGCCATGGAGGAGTCGTGGACCGTTGTGGCGTCCAAAAAAAAGAAAACCAAGGCTATGCCTAATGTGGCACCAGCTGCTAGCCAGCAGCAACAGCCGCGTAGGTCGGAACCTAAACTGCGCCCACCGCGCTCCGCGGCAGTCATTATTTCTTTGTCGCCGGCGGCAGTAGCAAAAGGTTTGAGCTATGCCCAGGTTCTGACGGACGCACAGAAGAAGGTGGATCTCTCGGGCCTAAATATAAACAGGCTCAAACCCAAATTTGCGGCCACGGGTGCCCCAATGTATGAGGTACCCGGGGCCAATAGCGAGGAGAGGGCCGACGCTCTAGCCGCAAGGCTGAGGGCGTGCTTTACGGGGTCGGAGGACGTCCGTGTCTCTCGGCCCATAAAGTGTGCAGAGCTTAGGTTGTCGGGGCTAGATTACACAGCCACCCCCGAAACAGTAGCAACGGCCCTATCTAAGGCTGGCGAGTGTGCCCTAGAGGCAGTTAAAGTTGGGGAAATTCGCGCCGACCGTTCGGGTCTGGGGACTGTTTGGGCTAAAATGCCCACTAAGGCGGCCCAAAAAGTGAAAGGGGGAGGCCGAATTTTAATCGGCTGGGTCGCTGCCAGAGTTTCTGTGCTCGAACCGCGACCGTTGCGGTGCTTCCGCTGCCTGGAAACTGGTCACGTGCGGGAGCACTGCCAATGTAGTATAGACCGCAGTGGCTTGTGTTACCGCTGCGGTCAGCCGGGTCATAAAGCTCGGGGATGTGAAGCCGCGCCAAATTGTATGATATGCGCTGTGGCCGGCAAGCCTGCCGGGCACCAGGTTGGGGGGAAGGCCTGTCCTGCCTCCTCCCGCAAGTTCCGTCGCCCGCTTCGACGAAGACCAGCTGCCGCTGAGGCTACAGTCCAGTCGCAGTCTGAGAGCCCACCGCAGGCCGAGATGGAAGTGGAGGAGATCGCCCAATAATGGCTCTAAAGTTCCTCCAGGCGAACATTAACCACTGCGCCCGTGCTCAGGATCTTTTAACCCAGAGCCTGGCACAGTGGTCGTTGCAAGTGGCCGTGGTCGCCGAGCCCTATTTTGTTCCTCCCCGCGATAACTGGGTGGGGGATCTTGATGGGTTGGTGGCCATTACTACCCAGGGTGCCGCTGGCTCTCCCCCTTTCGCGCGAATAGCGAAGGGCCGAGGATGTGTCGCGGCTCTGTTGGGAAATATTTGGGTTGTCGGAGTATATTTTTCTCCCAACAGACCCCTTGTTGAATTCGAAACTTTTCTCGTTCAGCTGGGGGCCCTGGTAGTGCAAGGTCAACCTCATCCGGCAATCGTGGCCGGCGACTTCAATGCAAAGTCCGTCGCCTGGGGTTCGTCGGCGGCTAATGCACGTGGTGAGGTCCTGGAGGAATGGGCGATCTCGGCAGGTCTGGCCGTCCTGAATAGGGGGTCGGTGGACACGTGCGTGCGGCATAATGGCGGCTCTATTGTCGATCTTACGTTTGCGAGCCCAGCCGTCGCACGCCGTGTCCAGGGCTGGAGGGTCCTCGCGGGCGTGGAGACGTTATCGGACCATCGTTATATTAGGTTCGACGTCTCCGCGTCCGCCATCGCCCTGCCCGGTAGTGGACCGAGTGTCCCACATCAGGATGGCCCGCGGTGGGCATTGAAGCGCCTCGATAAGGAGGCCTTAGATATTGCCGCTCTGGTGATGTCGTGGCTCCCCGTGCCGGATGGACCGGTACGGGTTGATCAGGAGGCGGAGTGGTTCGGGGTGGCAATGTCGGATATATGCGACGCCGCAATGCCCCGGGTCCGACGCCTCCCACCCCGACGCCAGGTGTACTGGTGGTCGGAGGAGCTGGCACAGTTGCGCATCGCTTGTGTTGCAGCACGCCGTCAGTATGCCAGGCACCGTCGCCGTCGTCTAAGGACGGAGGAACACGAGCACCAGGAGCGGCAGCTCTACGACCTCTACAAAGAGGCGAAGAGAGCGCTGCAGGTGGCCATCAAGAGGGCAAAGGTCGCGGCGAGAAATGAATTTTTGCAGACCCTCGACAGCGACCCGTGGGGGCGCCCTTATCGCTTGGCGATGAATAAGCTACGCCCAGTAGCGCCCCCGCTGTCGCAGGGTCTCCAGCCAGAATTTCTGGCTGAAGTCGTCGCGGCCCTGTTCCCGGCCACCGTGGAGACCACTCCTCCACAGATGGCGCCCCGCGAGTCGGCGCCATCGTCGAGTTCGGCAAGGGATATCCCAGAGGTTTCGCCCGCTGAATTGCGGGCGGCAGTGCTTCGGCTGCGGGGCAAGAACACCGCCCCGGGGCTCGACGGCATCCCCGGCAAAGTTTGGGTGCTAGTAGTCGAGCACCTGGGTTCAAGGCTCCGTGGCCTATTCTCCGCGTGTCTGGAGCAGGGCGTCTTCCCGTCGCACTGGAAAACCGGGAAGCTCGTCCTGCTCAGGAAGGAAGGACGACCCGCAGAGTCGCCGTCGGCCTATCGGCCCATCGTGTTGCTCGACGAGGTCTGCAAGCTCTTCGAGCGTATTATTCACGCTCGCCTCGTCGAGCACCTCGAGGGCGTCGGCCCGGACTTGGCCGATTGCCAGTTCGGTTTCCGGAAGCGCCGATCCACCGTCCACGCGATTCTGCGGGTGAAGAGACAAGCGGAGGAAGCAGTGGCTCAGGGCAGGGTAGTTATTGCGGTATCGTTGGACATCTCAAACGCATTCAATTCCCTGCCCTGGGCCTGCATTCATGAGGCACTGCGGTACCACGAGGTGCCGCCCTATCTTCGGCGTCTGGTGCACTCGTACCTCTCTAATAGGGGCGTAGTGTATCCGGGCGCTGATGGGTGGCATCGTAGAGAAATGACCTGCGGTGTTCCACAGGGCTCAGTCTTAGGCCCACTCCTGTGGAACATCGGCTATGATTGGGTTCTCCGTGGTGCCAACCTCTGGGGCGTCGGCGTCACTTGCTACGCCGACGACACGCTAGTGACAGCAAATGGCAGGACTTTCCAAGATGCCGCAATATTGGCGGCGGTCGGCACCGGCCACGTCGTGAGCCGCATCCAGCGGCTGGGTTTGAAGGTGGCCCTTGAGAAAACCGAGGCCATTTGTTTCCATGGGCCTCGGAAGGGGCCACCGGCCGGTGCCCACATTGTTGTGAACGGGGTGCGGATTCCCATCGGCTCCACTATGAAATATTTGGGTTTGATTTTAGATAGCCGGTGGGATTTTCGTGCCCACTTCAAAAGTTTGGGGATAAAATTGTCCCGGGCAGCGGGTGCGCTCTCAAGCCTGCTGCCCAACTTGGAAGGTCCTGGCATACCTTGCCGAAGGCTGTTCGCCGGAGTCGTGCGGTCCATGGCCCTGTATGGAAGTCCCGTTTGGGCCGAGTCGCTGGGCGACCGGTGCGTCACTCTGCTGCGCAAACCACAGCGTTTAGTGGCGCAGCGGGCGATCAGGGGCTACCGCACGGTCTCATTCGAGGTGGCATGCGTATTAGCCGGTTTCGTACCGTGGGATCTGGACGCTAAGGCCCTCTCCGCCACCTTTCACTGGCGGGAGGAGGCGTTCAGACGCGGGCAGAGACCGGCACCGAGAGAGGTGGACGCCGTACGCGGCTCCCTCCGCAGAGCCGCCGTGGAGGAGTGGCGTCTCAGGCTGGAGAACCCGTCAGCGGGTCATCGGGCCGTCGCGGCAGTGCGCCCTGTCTTTCACCAATGGCTGGACAGGCGCCACGGCGCGGTGACGTTCCGACTGACACAGGTCCTGACTGGCCACGGTAGTTTCGGCCGGTACCTGTGTCAAATAGTCGGCACAGAGGAGTCGGCCGTGTGTCACCACTGTGACAACTGTCCGCAGGATACGGCCCAACACACATTAGAGGAATGTCCAGCCTGGGATGAAGAGCGCAGCGCTCTCGTTGCAGTCGTCGGAGGTGATCTCTCGCTGCCGGCCGTGGTGTCCGCCATGGTCGACAGTCGGAGGTCCTGGCGTGCGGTGGCCCACTTCTGCGAGGCTGTAATCTTGCAGAAGGAGAGTGCCGAGAGGGATCGAGAACGAGCCGATCCCTCCCGCCGCCAGAGGAGACGTAGGAGGCGCCGGGGTGACGACTGACCGGCGTCTCCCGCCCTGTGGATTGGGGGCGTTTGGAGAATTCCGCCACGGTATCCCCTGCCTGTCGTAAGAGGCGACTAATAGGGGCCATCGGGGGTCGCGGGCGCGCAGCGGGGGGCTGTCGTAGCGCCCTTTGTATCTAACATTCTTGTACGTGCGACCCCGGGATGGACGGCAGCACGGGTGGTTGGCCTCGTTGCTGCCGTTGACGCCGAGAGCGTCCTTCGGTGGCGGGGGCTTCTGAGCCCCCCATATTTGGAGACGGGCTGCAAGGCGGCATCGCGCAGGGACGGTTCCGGCTGAAGCCGGGGCGCTTCTCGCCTCGGGAACCCGGGGCCGTTCCTAATGCGCCGAAGATGGCCACCGCGGGGTTTTTAGTTGGTATGCCGGTATAGGGTGTATATAGTGTTAGGGACTCGGCCCAGCGGTCGCCTGGATTTACCATCCCTCCCGGGCGGCTTAACGTTGGGTCGTAAGGCCGGTGAACCCAACATAACCGTTCCGCTTCCCCCCGGGGTGGGGCGGTAGCAATAAGTCGCTTTTCCCCGCGACAACAAAAAAAAAAAAAAAAAAAAAAAAAGGCCTACTGAATTACAGATGGAGTTGCCGATAAGCGATGCTACTCGTATTATTTGCGACACACATAAAAATATTGAGATATTTTTCGGCAGAAGTAATAAGTATGCAAGCTTGGTATATTTTATGGCGATATATTTTATTTCGATATAATATGTATATTTAATCGATAACGACGATATTTTTATAAGATGCCAAAAAAGGTCATCCAAATGTCAAGCCGATTTAACGATATTTTTTCTCGATGTATTGAAATCTATGTCGTTATTTATAAAAATATAGATTTTATACAAATATTCATCGATTCAATGTTGTTTATCCTTCCGACATGCCTAAGGCAAGTTAAATAATTGCTTATCTATCTATTCAGCCTATATCTACCCACTGCTGGGTATAGGCCTCCTCCAATTCACGCCAATTCTTCCGGTGTTGTGCGAGACGCATCCAGTGTATACCGATGCATCTCACTATATCACAATAATTGCTTATTCATATTTTAATACGGCGGTAGGTTACAACTCACAGATACATTACAGGTTCACTACATATTTTAATGTAACGGATTACAGAAAAAAATAAGCATAACGATTTGTACCTACGTTAAAAAAATCCTTGAAGTCATAATAACATAACGTTTAACAAAACTTAGAAATCGACTTAAATTTTAGTGGTAGTTACAGCAATAGCGTGTAAATTCCAATACAATAACACAATCGCGGCGAGTGTACTGTTGTCCGTTGAGGAGTTTTATTTTTAGTACTCCGTCATCAGATTTTAACCAAATTTACATGGAACCACATCGCAGCTAAACTCTATCGCGTATTTTTTTTCCAACAAAATTGGTCCACGATTGACGAAGAAATCGATATACATAAATATGTATAAGCAAAAAAAAAAAAAAATACGCCGAATTGAGAACCTCTTCCTTTTTTGAAGTAGCTTAATAAAAGGGTTTAAAATCGGGCTGATATCACGAATATTTTAACACAAATTGCTAGAATCGATCTCTAATCCCATAGCTCATCGCGTGTATACCACTTGTCTGTTCATACGTCGCGTCGTAAAAGGCCGCTTTACGCGCACTCGACGGTAAGTACACACTTAACCGATATACTGTGGAATTTACAACGCCTTTATACGACGTTCGCGTTCCTACAAGCAGTCTGAAGCAGGGATGTGCAAAAAGTACGCACGTCAGGTGTGCCATGGTCTTTCGAGTCGATTTCGTTTATTATATGGGATTTTGAAAATTAGGGCATGGTAATATATGGTACACGTGTTTCGTTGGTTTACATTTATTTTTTATTAGCTTGAAGGGCGAGACGAGCAGGTCGCTCGCTTGATGGTAAGCGCCACGCCTGCTCATAAACAGAAGCAAGGTCACATAGAACTTTAAATAAAAAAGCACTGCATGACACTGGACTGCGCTCGTCACCATGAGACATAAGGTGTTAAGTCTCATAATGCCCAGTAATTTCACTGGCTTCAATGTTCTTCAAACCGGAACACAACAGTGCTTACACACTGTTGCTTGGCGGCAGAAATAGACAAAGCGGTGGTACCAACGCAGCCTGCCTCTCGCACACGAGGGACCTACCACCTTGTAAATGTGTAAAAAAAGCTTACTATGGCTTCATAAATATAGTAATGTTATTTTAAATTTTATAGACAAAACTGGCCCTAGCGCGCCTCGAGAAAATTTTATTAACTAGTTTTCTCGTGCTGTCTTACTATCGAAGCTAACATACCGGCCTGGTATTCACGCTACGAGAAACTGTTGGCGTCTCGTTTCCTCCCGCTGTCTATCTCTCTATCACTCTCTATCCCGTGGGGTAAACGTTACGGTACAAACGACAAACTAGTCTCGTGCATGAGATATGTCATGGGTTCATGCTAAGCGGGCAGGTCTGGCAGGTAAATTACTAATTGAATCATCAAAATATAGCCATACCTTACCTTCAGCAAGCATATTTTTTGTTGTCACTTTCTTTTCAGCACTCCTGTTTTTAAAGTTGTAAAAGGAGCTATTTTTTTACTACTTTTATACACCCGACTTCCGAAAGCCCCCAGAGTCAGACATGGTCCAGATCAAGACCAACACAGAATCTGCTACTAAATTTACACCTTACGTAGATAAAGGTCACATTAGGCCGATAACTTCGAAACAAACTTTGTTTATTCCAAACGATACAAGGTGTTTTTCATAATATCCATGTCAACGTAAAGTAACCAGTTCAAATACATTATTGTAAATATCGTACGGTATTCTCCGGTATAAATGTGGATGTAAACAGTGACCGTATTTATTGTATTGACACAGTGTAAAAATCAGTGTGTCAACTAAACGACGCAATCTTGTAGAAGAGGGCGGTACGTAATACGCACCCGAAGAGCTTTGTAGCAAAAATATTGCTTAGTTAATGTGTGTTTAAGTTTTTAATTTTCGCGTCCAATATTACGTATCGTCGCGAGCCTTCCATGTTCATGTCCGCATTTAAGCTATGCCCAAACTCGTGCGCTATCACTCTTGCCCACGCATCTTTCTCTAACTGATGTCTGTCTCTAACAAACGCACTGAAATAGCGCATATGTCTAAAGTATGGAGTTGAATGACTGCTCACAGCACATACTGGAAATGCCCGGTGATCCAAGAGACGTACGTCAAAGACAGACAAGTTGACGATAAAAGCGCCCGAGTGGGCATTAATATAAACATCAAACGTGTTGACAGACTGCGTTATTTATAGACTATGGTATTGTTTTGTAAGCACTTACCTATTTTTGTTTTTATATCTAAACATTGTGATATGTGAGGAAACTGGAGGATCTTCCGCCACTTCTTGCTCTTGCCCTTATTGCTATCGGAACCACCTGGAACGAGAAAACAAACTACCGTTACAATAGCACTATGTACATAATCACAGTATACAGTATACTAGTTACAATAGAACTGGCCGACAATGTAAACACTTTCTCCATATTATCTCATGATACATAAACAATGGTTTTATTGCGAGTGAGTTCGCTTTGTCGCAAAGTATCAACTGTATATTTGTATTTTGTAAACGTACAACGTAGATACCGGTGGAGTACAGAACGTACTTTTTATGTTGGTTAAACACAAAACCTAATAGAAATCATTGATAGTGGCCAAACGAGATCCTATTACTTACGTATATAGTATATTTTTTAAATCTGTAATTGCTTTCGACAAACTTTTGGACAACTTTTTGACGAGAATAATCAATACCAGAGAGGCAGTATAAAATGCCTTTAAAGGGTTTGTTTTCGTCCAGCCGATTTTTTCAAGAAGGGCCATCGATTAATTGCCACTGCCCTCTTCACGCATCGATAGCATGGGTGGTTTGGTTAGAAATAAAATAAATGGAAACTTTTTTCCTACAGAACGGCAATTTCATAGATAAAACCCTATTATATTCATAGATAGCGGTTCAAAATACAAACACAATGAATTGAGCTCATCGCTTGTTAGGAAACAATAAACCAAATTAGCGTGAAGCACATCCATAATTAAAAAAATCGACACAGACAAAACAAAATTATACCAAATCATTACGTATTCCTTAAACAATAATACACATACATACATAGACTCACGCCTGTTTCCCATAGGGGTAGGCAGTGACAACGGATTTCCACTTGCTACGATCCTTGCATACCTCTTTGGCCTCACTCACTCAATAATAATATTCCATTATAATATACAATCTACACTTTGCTAGAGTGCGCATTTGTAAGCAAAAAATGCATTAGCCGCTAGTTAAATAGCAAAAGCAGTATCTGGGTTTAATTTAAAGATAAACTCGAGTCTGTCCGAGATATGAAAAGTGGAAATGCAAAGGAATGTCGCAGGTGCATTCGGCAGACGAAGAATAATGAATTTCAACATGCGGGAGGGGGAGGGATAGAGCCGGGACGTAATTTAATTTGGTCCACGATCGATAACAGTGTAGCTGTAGAGATAAACGAATTTTCCAAGATCGCAATGGGAGTTGAGGCAGTTATGACATTTTGATTTAGAGTCAGTCCAGTGTCATGCAGTGCTTTGTAATCAACGACATTAATGTATACTACTAGACAATCTGTGCAGTACAAAGAAATTGCGCACTTAGTTACGGTCAATTGACCGGAACTCTTTAGTCGCCCACGAGAGAGCGACAAGAGCAGTTGTTGTTTAAATAGCTGCTAAAGTTAAATTCGATAAACTAACACGAAATTGTTTATTGTGAGCCATACAACATTGTCATTATTTACGTTTACATATTATTCATTCAATTTGAAGTTATTTTACGGAAGTAACTATATTATTTCTTGGTTTTGATCGAAAAAATCATTTATTGTGAATGAAAACTAATACCAAACAAAACAGCCGTCTCAATATTGCCATCTCGCTTACTCTCACCTCATCTCACTCCCACGCCTTAGACGTGATTCCCGCCTCGCCGGCCGCGTATGCAACACAATTTTACTTCTGAACAGCCCGTCTATGGTAATTAGTCTTTGTTTGTAATGCAAAGTTTTGTGTAGCGTTGCTTCTGTTTATAGGCAGGCGTAGCGCTTATCATCAGGAGAATGAGCTGCTCGTTTCGTTATTCAAGATAATAAAAAAAGTTAAGGTGAGTGAGATTTCCGGACGCCCATATAATACCCCTCTCCCTTTCTCAGTGCCTATTCCTTTCCGTTAAAGTCAACAACGCACTCATGATTCTTTTCGTAGTTCAGGTTTTGATGGTATGGTAGAGATCGCTTTTATTTATAAGCCTGCAAACGAGCAATTTTGCTCACCATCAGGTGACCCACTTGCTCGTTTGCAGGCCTTTACAATAAATACACGAGCGAACTTTAATGGCAAGCTCTAAGGCCTGTGTGTTCACCGATATTTAATCACCCGTTTAAATATGTAAACAGATGTTTAAGTAAATGTTGGTGTTCACCATGGCAGGAACACCGGTTATAGTCGTTAATCGGGAGTTATTCTTAACCGAGCTTCAGACCCCAATGGTCTGAAGCTCGGTTAAGAATTAAACATCGGTTACAGTGGTTTGACATTTGACAGGAGCATGAAAGTTAAATTCGTAGAAGTCTAGTCAACGTTAGTATCAGAATAATTATGTACATACATACGCACTCACGCCTGTAATCCCCGAAGGGGTAGGCAGAGGTGTAACTAGTACACCCACATTTCGCCGAGCGTATCTCCGTCCCACGATGTGATAGGGGGCGAGCCTATCGCAATACCGGGCACAAATTCCAGACTCCGGGCTGATACTGAGAATTTCGTAATAGAAAAACCCAATACCATTTTACCCGACCCGGGGATCGAACCCGAGACCTCAGCGCTAGCCTCAATTGTAACGCGTACCCATTACAACTGCGCCACTGAGGCAGTCAATAAGAATAATTATGTCTTCGCTTTTTCGTACTGGAAGTTGATTACAATATCAACATGCTTGAGTATTTGGACGATTTAGAAACCATTACAAGAAGACCTCGAATTATACAAAGTCGTCGCAACTTGTATGATGAATATGACGAAGTGGCATTCAAGACTCGGTTCCGATTATCCCAAAGTAGCGCAATGTACATTTTAGAATTGATTGAAAATAAACTAGAGTTTCCCAACGATAGTGCGCCATCGAGGTACCTATTTAGTATTTATATTTAATTCATGAAATTAACGTCAAACAGCAGATCCGTCATCATAATCCAAAATATACGATTAAATATCTAATACACTGTCAAATTGATTATTAATCAGATCTAAATTATGATACAGTAGTAATTTAATTAACGTATCAGTTTTTTTATGTCTAATTCAACCGAGTGAAAAGTCAGCGCGGCCGAGCGCCGACCGTCGACCGCCCGCGGGCCGCGGTCATAAACCCGCACACATTGCTATACATATTATCAACACTACCATTTAAAAGGCGCACTTTAATGATCAATCAGAGATTTTATCGTCATAAAAACTAGATTAATGTTGAGTAACACATTTTTAGCGAATCAATGTAACACATTCGCTGTGATACGGAGATTCAATATTGCAACTACGTGATGTTTGTACAGAAAAATTACAAGATAATTTTTTACTTTACTTTTTTTGCTGAAATGACAAAACAAGCAGGCCGCTCGCCTGATGGTAACCGCCTGTAGCAGTAGCAGTAGCAACAGTGTTCAAAACTATAGATTACCAAGTTAGCGCTTGGCACTGGACTGCGCTCGTCTCTCTCTCTCGACTCTCGCATTTGAGAGATCTACCATCCAATGAAGCTCAAACAAGGATGGCGCTTTTATATTGATGTCATAATAGAAATACAGTCATCATTTTGCATTGTCGATTAATCGATGCCTGATATTTGATGATGATTGATATGTTATCACTATTATACAGTTGTTATTGCAGTTTTAATAAGATTAGTAAAATCTAGGTTAGGAGTAATTTTATGTATAAGACAAGAATGATTCAACAAATAAAATTGTTTCTGTGACTAAGGGTCAGTGACGCTACTCGCAAAATGTATGGCGCACAGAAATCCATAATCAGGTGACTAAAATGTTAATACTGGCTAACCTAACACATGAAGTCTCCAGTCAACGACTCAATAAAAATGGTTAGGCGTAACACTTTTGCGTAGCGACCAAGAATACTATTCTTTCTCAAAGAGCGTGTCAACTAGGTTTTGACAAAAAAAGTCTTACATTATGAAAAGCCTACGAAACATGACCGTGCAATAGAAACGTTATGTAATTACCATTATGCAAATCAAAAGCAATATACACCACAAAAACATGGTTACGCTCGACGAGAATAAAATAAATAAAATGTAAAAGAAACGGTGCTTTTTTTATGCGACCTACTTGTAAATAACATATTATGGAGACAGGGTTCCAGCGCCAAATTATGATTCTTTATGCGGACATACGAGCGCAGGACAGTGCCGAAACTAGATGAAAAACAATTTTGTGGGTGGTAGAGCTACGCTGTAGACACTTTTGTATACAGCATGTATGGGCCGGCTCGTCCAGGTCATTACCACTGCCTCACAGAAAACCAGCCCAATTCCTTAATTATCCCTTTCCTTTAAGGTCGGCAACGCACCCATGATACTTTTGGTATTGTGGGCGTACATGGGCGGTGGGGATCACTTACTTACGTGACCCACGTGCTCGTTTGCCGGCCTATGCCATAAAAAAAAACAATATGAGGCCGAGCAAACGCGTACTCTCGAGCCCCGTGTGTATGTGAATATAACACGATCGGGTGAAATTAACACACTCGCAATAAAAACGTACAGTTGTAAACAATCACCGCGCGTAAAATACGTTTGAATCTAGTGGTTTGTAAATATTTCGAGACTTTATTATTTTTGTTATATTCACTTTATTTTAATGCAACGAAACGTAACTGCTGTTTAGTTGTCAGCATAATTTGCGAGATGAGTGCTATTGAGTAAATACAACATTTTACATAAGGTGACCACTCAAAATCAGCGCTGTGTTGTGGTCGACGCCACAGCACAGCAACACGCTGAGTGGTCACCTATCTGTCACAGTCACGACGCGCAAATGTCACAACTATATCGATGGTTTTTAGTTAGTATTGTTTTACTGTAAATTGATTGTGATCTGTGACTAATAAATTGTCTTTCTTTACATTGGTATACCGTTTAATCGTAAATAGTAATGCAATGAATCTGATGCTCAGATGTAATATTGTCATTTATAAACACTTTATTGTACATCCTAATAGGCAAGAAAATGATAAATACGAGAGAAACTCAAAAATAAAAGAAATACAAATGGTAGACTCATCGCTATTTCTTTCAGACAACTTTTGGATGGATTAGATTTAGTAAGAGAAAGAGCGGGCGATCATCAAACCAGAGGACAGATAGAGACGATGTACATAAACTAACTGAATGTATATGCGAAATATATTAAACGCAAATAAATAAATAAATACACCCAACAGTCACACATAGCCCTGACCCCTCAGTAAGTTGTGGAGCACACAATAATTTGTCACGGTGCAGGGATCGAACCCGCTGCCTCGCCAGCCCACTACTCGTCCACTACGCCACGCAGGCTATCAAATAATCTATAAACTAAATAAAACCAAAAATAATATATACAAAAATATAATACACATTGATCGTTAGTTTATTTATAGCGGCTTATAACCATTAAGTTCAGTGTACTACAGTCTACCACATATATCGAGATTTGCAGAATGCTCATGCCCATAGTACTACCAGAGTCAGGCGTCCGTAACGCGAACGCCAACGGTACAAACAAACAATCTCAATTAGGGTTGGCAGCCGACACCAAGCGTGTGGCCGCTCATAAAACTAAACCAAAACTTTATTACGACATGGAAACATGTTTCAAACGCCCCCGGATAGGATAAGGGAACGGACACGACTAATACATACATACGCACTCACGCCTGTAATCCCCGAAGGGGTAGGCAGAGTTGTAACTAGTACACCCACATTTCGCCGAGCGTATCTCCGTCCCATGATGTGATAGGGGGCGAGCGTATCACCATATTTATATGTTTTGCGTAGTAGCCTCTTAGCTAAGGCTAAAAGCCTCAGCATGGCCTGGGATTGTTCCTAACCTATGCTTGCGTCTTCACTTCTATACTGTGCTGTATTAGGTATACTTAAGTTATAGTATTTATTTTAAGTGTTTAATTCTCGCCTAACTAGTTGTGTATACATAGTTAGGGGTACATCCTAGCTCAACTTGTTGAATTGTATAAAAACCTTGTATTATATATGGCTGTATCCTGTTTTGTATACCTTAAATAAATAAATAAATAAATAAATACCGGGCACAAATTCCAGACTGATACACCAGATACTGATACAGACAGGGCTGATACTGAGCTTTTCGTAATAGAAAAACCCAATATCACTTTTACCCGAGCCGAGACAAATGTTTGTGTGATCCACAAATATTTTGTTTCGGGTCTGGATTTTGTGGGACCGCAAGTCTTTTGTAGTTCCTGATACCACGATACAGGTTAACCTAGAGTGGGGTCAGGACTATGTGTGTGACTGTTGGGTGTATTATTATTTATAATCTTAGAATTCCCAACCAGCGCTATATCAACGACAATAAGTAAAATGCAATTATAAACACCTTATTACGACGCAATTATCCTCAAAACAGATCGGGCAAAAATCCACCCCAGTTCCATCGAACATGACTCAGCTGTTCGGAGTAAATAATCAACAAATAGTAATGTATGTATGTAAGTACGGATACAAACATAACATTGTTATTAGTAATTATTGACATTAATTATAAATTAAACAATGTTGACCCAAAACAAAGAATTCCAACGGGGAATAAACTTGTGTACGTGACGTTGGGCACAAATGATTATAATATTGCACCTTTAGACATTACTATAATGGCACTCTGGAGGATAGACAGCCTCCTTCCATGAGAACAAGTTTTCACATTACCGTGTCTATGAATTAGTATCTAGCTTGGTCTATGTTACGACATGAAGGGAACATTAAGACTACCTTAAAATATTTTTATAGTAGATGGGGAAAAAGAGCAACTGCTTCACCAGTTGAGGTTTGTATTGTCTTGATGGACGAGCATACGGCCCGCCTGATAGTAAGTGATCGCAGCCGGTCATTGAATTGAACAATGCCAGGGCACAGCCAAGCTGCAGCTGCCCTGGTAAAATTACTGGGCATTATAAGATTTAACATCTAAGGCCCACTTGCACTACGATTCTAAATAGAGTTATTTATGAAACGTCAAATCGGAAGAAAATATGAGATAAGTATATAAGTTTAGTAGTAAATCCGGATATCTCACTCACCGTACGAAACACAGCAGCATGCTGCTACTTTACGCCGGTTTTCTCAGACAGTGGTTTCTCAGACCCGGACGAGCCGGCCCATTCATAGACAAAACTATCTACAGCGTGGCTCGCCTTTGTGGTAACAAGAAACTCTCCAAATAAATCACCACCCTCACCCTCCCAACACTGGGTAAAGGCTTCCCCTAATTTTAGGGGTTTTGGACCGTGACTACTCTCATCCAATGTGACTTGGAAGGACCCCATTACCTCAATATTGTCAACATGATATACCAGTCGGCGAGGTTGGCTTGGAAATCCTTTACACGCGTGTGCTGTATAAATAACTTTAATTAAAACTTTGTTTGTTTTAGAACCCGGTTCCGGTGATATGTCATTTCGCCTGATGTATAATCGCTTGTTGCGTGACGTTTTCATGAAAGCTAATCAACATGGGGACCAGCCACGTCATCGAGCTCAATAATTCTAATTGATTATACTAGCTGATTGAATACTAATTGATTAAATTAAAACTTCTTAAAAACCGTAATTTTTACCGGACTTCAAAAAATGAGGAGGTTCTCAATTCGACTGTTTTTTTTAATGTTTGTTACCTCAGAACTTTCGATTGGGTGAACCGATTTTTATGATTCTTCTTTTATTTGGAAGCTGGTGCTTCCCGTGTAGTTCCGTTTCAATTTGGTTAAGATCTGATGACGGAGAACGGAGTAAAAACTCCTCAACAGACAACAGTACAGTCGTCGCAATTGTTTTTACATGCTATTGCTGTAACTACTACAAAAAAATTAAAAATAAAATAAGTTTTACTTATTTTTGCCTTTTCAGTGTTTTTATTTTGAAGTCGGTTTCTACGTTTTGTTAATTTCAATCCTAGTTCGGCAAAGTGTCTAACTACGCTACTTCTGATGAAAATATAAAAAATGACACTGAAAAGTCAAAACTAACAATTTCTATAGGTCTCTTTGGGAGTCGGTGCCGGTGCAGCTGCCGGTCAAATGAACTATTTGAAGTTGGTTTTTAAGTTTTGTTAAACTTTTATTTTATTTTAAGTGGTTGGTACTGCTATGGCATGTAAATTCTAACACAATCACGATGACTATGATGTTAGCCGTTGAGGAGTTTCTTTTTTTCATTAACTCCGTACTACGACATCACATCTTCGCTGCTATCGATTTTTTTTTCCAACAAAATCGCTCCACAATAGGGTAGTTTCCTATATTGAATTTTATACATTATTTTATAAGCAACAGAAAATGATACGCAAAAGAAACCCTTTTATTAAAACAAAATCAAAATTGGTTCAGAAATGTGCCCGCAGTTATGACTTTAAATGTTGGTATGAGGAAAAGTGGGTGCGTAGTAGGGATATCTCACTATCTCGCTTGCACGCGTGCACTATAATGAACATTTTACACAGTGACGTCAAAGGTTGCATCGTCTGTCATTTGACAATTACCCCTTCTACAGGATTTGAATGGCTTCTATCTTATTTATTTTTGGTCCGATTTATAAAATTCTTTCTGCAATAGATTTTGAGTAACATAACTTATTGATTTAAATAATAAAAAAAATCTAGTCAACTACCCTATTGGCGGAGAAATCGATACTTAAAAAAGCAAAAAACTCGCTGAATTAAAACATCCTCCTTTTTTGAATTCGGTTAATTAGCTATAGCGTGAGTCTAACACTGCTTTTACCGCCAGTCTACACCATCGACATCAATCTTAAACATGTCTATATCAATTCGAGTCCTAACTAAATACTTGAGTGTTTCATTATACTGTGTTACAACACATGTCTTATGACCTACGCGACTCGCGACTTGCGACACTGATACATTAATTACAATTTACAATTAACCCAGAACCGACACACTATTATAGCTCAATACATTATGACATAGGCTCATGCATGATCTCCGAAGAGGTAGGCAGATATGCAACTACTACAACTCATCAAAATAAGATGACAAGAAGCGTAACTCAAGCAAAAAAATTACCCCACTCAAACTCTGTCCAAAGGGCCTAGGCTATAAAAGTCTGTGCATAATAATCTTTACTTGATACGTCTAATTTTATGCGCGATGCAGAACGTCGTATCTCGATCTAGAAATTTTATATTTAGACATAGTGAAAGAGACCCAATAATGTGTGATTAATGTAAAAGTAACCTTTTTATATTAGCTTGTGTGACTCGACGAGCAGGTCGCTCGCCTGATGGTAAGCGTCACGCCTGCCCATAAACAGAAGCAACACCACACAGAACTTTGAATTACAAAACACTGTATGACACTGGACTGCGCTCGTCACAAAGACAATAAGATGTCAAGTCTCATAATAGCCAGTAATTTCACTGGTGCCAATGTCCTTCAAACCAAAACATAACAGTGCTTACGTACTGCTGCTTGGCGGCAGAAATAGACAAAGTTGTGTTACCAACTCAGACGAAAAACTCTCCCGTGTAAATGTGATTTCATAGTAATATTAACCGAACAGCTCATAGTAAATCCTTTTTCTAAACTCAATCCTCCTAATATCTGCCTCGGCGGCGCAGTTGTAATGCGTACGCGTTACGATTGAGGCTAACGCTGAGGTCTCGGATTCGATCCCCGGGTCGGGTAAAGTGGTATTGGGTTTTTCTATTACGATTGCTCAGTATCAGCCCGGAGTCTGGAATTTGTGCCCGGTATGGCGATAGGCTCGCCGCCTATCACATAAGGGACGGAGATACGCTCGGCGAAATGTGGGTGTACTGGTTACACCTCTGCCTACCCCTTCGGGGATAACAGGCGTGAGTGCGTATACATATCCTCCTAATATTTAACATTCAAACAACGACCAGCATCAAAATATATTACAACACATCCATAACCATCCATAATTCACGCAACGCTCCACATCCAAAACCGATGATCTCTATTGGGAGATAAAAGCCGAAGCATCCATTAATGGATTGTCAATAAACGTCTAATCAATGTGCTGTGTTTACCTTATGGCAAAATCACACGAATCATAATCTGTTTATAGCTGTAATAACTCTCAAATGTGTAATATGATTGGTCCTTCGAGCGAGATTTGTAATTAATTTTTCGATAAACACGTGTACGGCGAAGGGAAGCCGACGCTAATTCATATTTATGTAATAAAAGCAAAATATATAAATATAAACGGTTCATTAAATAACAATAAACTTGATTTTTATTACATACATACACACGCACTCACGCCTGTAATCCCTTGAGTACGAAACCAGCAGGTCCCACCGCCTGATGGTAACTCACACTCTCACACTCCTGCCCATAAACAGAAGCAATATAATAATAATAATAATAATAATAATACACCCAACAGTCACACACATAGTTCTGACCCCACACTAGGTAAACCTGTGTCGTGGGTATCAGGAACTACGAGGGACTTGCGGTCCCACAACACCCAGACCCGAGACCAATATTTGTGGTTCATACAAACATTTGTCTCGGTGTGGGAATCGAACCCACGGCCTCTCGCTTCGCAGCCGACTACTCGCCCGCTGCGCCACGGAGCTGTCAATATCACATAGAACTTTGAATTACAAAGCACTGCATAGCATTGGACTGCGCTCGCCCCCCCCCCCCCTGGACATAAGATGTTAAGTCTCATAATGCCCATAATTTCATTGGCTTCAATGCCCTTCAAACCGGAACACAACAGTGCTCACACACTGCTGCTTGGCGGCAGAAATAGACAAAACCGGTGGTACCAACCCAGACGGCCTCTCGCATACGTGGGGCCTACCACCTTGTGAATACCACAAATTTTCGGTATTGCCAGCTTTATTAGCCCATAGACGTTTTTCGACAACATAAAATGATGGTATTAGACTGAACTATAGATGATCATATCAAGGGCGTTGACAACTTATACAAATATTTATAACACATGTTACAGAAATATTTGGTTTGTAGTTTTTACGACCGACCGCCTGCTGCCAGACGTCAACCCCTCTGGGGACAACTAAGAATTTGCCACTCCTCTGATAGGTTATCGCCGTTACTGTGTCCTATATTTGATCCAATCTTTTTGACAAGTGCTAAATGTACTTACTATATTTGAAAACGTTTGAACAAATATTATAAAATCATTAAATTTCTTTGATCCTTAATCGTATCTAGGACAGCCTCAGTGGCGCAGTGGGCGAGGAGCCGGTTGCGAAGCGAGAGGCCGTAGGTTCGATTCCCACTCTGAGACAAATGTGTGTGTGATCCACAAATATTTTTTCGGGTCTGGGTGTTATGGGACCGCAAGTCCCTCGTAGTTCCTGATACCCACGATACAGGTTAACCTAGTGTGGGGCAGGACTATGTGTGTGACTGTTGGGTGTATTTATTCTATGGTTTTTGGACAAATAAATTTGACGAGTGTAACAAAACCGATACAAATAAACAAAAATATTCATGAAACGTTCTTAATCGAAGAGCAAAAACCCTACGACCTTCTAAAGAGGTCGGTACTCCTTAATCTCATCACACCGACATAAAATACGAATAAACAACGTTAAATTATTCCATTAACATCCTCACAATACTCCGTAACCTACATAACATAATTGCTTTTCCTTCGAGAAGGTCAAAGTTCGAATCCTAACATTTGCCGAAGAATTTCGCCGGCCTCCTAAACACACACGCGCGCGTTTCCGTTTTGTTTGACAGGGTTGTCAACTGCCAATCGCCACCTTTTTGTATGTGATCCTCAGACCACGGGGGTTCAATTACATGAGTGGACGTCACTCGTCAGTCAACTGTCCACGACAAAAATTGAAGTTGCTATGAGTTTTTCGAAGAAATTAATAATGTCCGATTTCATTAAACAATCTTGGTTTGATTCTCCAGATCGATCCGGAAAATCGACCAACCAAACTAAGTAATTTTTACGCGTGACTTTTTTAGTGTATTCTTATTGGCTCATTTGTGGGATCGGCCGAGAGACTCAATCCAAGATCGTTTATTGAAATCAGGCGTAAGATATTAGAATGAAACCAGGTATTACAGCTGCACTGCTAGTCACAGGCCTTGCCACTAAATATTTGACGAATCTCATATATTATTCTCAGATATGGTACATAGTTACCTTGTTAGCAACCGTGATAACATATCATCAATATACTAAGCTGCTATTTGATGGCAGAAATATAATTTCCCATCAGAAACCGATCGATGCTTACACACGGTTGTGTTCCGGTTTGAAGGACATTGAGGCCAGTGAAATTACTGGGCACTTTGGAACACCATTGTCTCGCGGTGACGAGCGCAGTCCAGTACCATGCAGTACTTCATAATTCGAACTTCTGATTGGTGCAGCTTATGTTTATGAGCAGACGTGTCGCTGGGAGCGACCTGCTCATTAAAGCTATGATAAAAAAAGAACAAAACAAATTGTGTTTATAATAACAGATTGTAATCAACTCAGAGACCATTTACTTCAATCTTCGATCGTCTATTACTGATTCATTACTATAGCGCGGGCGCCGCGCCGGGCGTACCGACACCATCGAAAATAACATGACTAGAATGATTACTCTCATATGAATCTGCCTAAAAATACAGCTCCACTTACACATGCAAAAGTAAAATCACACATGACACTCATACACGCAACAAAAATTAATTAACGTTCTAAATCAACTTTATTTCTAGATCAAGATACGACGTTCTGCACTGCGCAAAAAAAGACGTATCAAGTGTCAACTAGAGATTATGCACAGACTTTTATAGCCCCGCCCCCTTGCACAGAGTTTTGGTGGGGTCATTTTTTTCTTTGAGTTACGTTTCTTGTCATCTTATTTCGATGACCGACACCTACGAATTTGAAACCTAAGAAGCCCGACAATGCGAGACATTAAAATAAAATAAATAAAAAAACAATACCCAACAGTCACTTACATATGCGTGACCCCACAGTAAGATATGATTATCTTGTGTCGCGAGTATCAACTAAGAAAGACTTTCGGTCTCACATCACCTAGACCCGAAACAAATATTTGTGGATAAGACAAACGTTTGTCTTGGTGAGGGATCGAACCCGCGGCTTGAAATTTCACAGTCAGCTACTCGCCCAGTGCGCCCCGGAGGCTGTCTGGCATCGCCGCGCTGCAGGACTTTTGTCTGCAGCTGCGGTTCCCAAACTTTCAAGGCCACTTGAAATCTGAAAACTGGAATTCTTTAATACTACGCCTAAATCGATCATATTTAACGGTCTGCATTATATTTGGACTGCACTGTATTGAACATCAGATCCAGTGCAGTTACTTTGCCGTGCCAGGATAAAAAAGAACCCTTGGGTTCACCCACTTTAGGTACCGTCTACACCATGAATGAGCCATTTCGACCGGGCTATTACCACAGCTTCAAAGACAACCAACGTGAAATGCTAACTTGGTGGTACGTACAAAGTACCCGTCCCAATATATCTTGTTACCAAAATTCATGAAGATCGGTTCAGTTTAGCAGGCGTGAAACCGTTAAAAATCACTTTCGCATTAATATTAGTTAGGAAGGCCAGCAAACGGGCAAGTGGGTCACCTGATGTTAAGTGAACACCACCCAAAACGACAGATGATGATCGTGGGAGGGTACTTGAAATATTTGTACCCAACTGGATGTCGAACACCGTACCCATGTTAAAAATCCAAACATAGCTCGTCCCGGCGACCCATTCAGACAAAACTGGATACAACATACCTTATATACACAGGGAGTCTTGCCCAATTTCTAGTTCAAAAAAATATATTCTCGCACATTGTC
Organism: Mimas tiliae; assembly: GCA_905332985.1. Taxonomy (NCBI): domain Eukaryota; kingdom Metazoa; phylum Arthropoda; class Insecta; order Lepidoptera; family Sphingidae; genus Mimas; species Mimas tiliae. Next base: position 16,332,065 of record HG995246.1, on the reverse strand, counting down.
CCGTTATGGGAATCGAATACACAACATGTGGTTTCTCAACCGACTGTAACGGAGGTCATTGCCCCTAACTGATCCGTTTCATCAACCCAAACACGATAACTTTAGTTAGATAACGACCGTAGTGATTAACGTACAGTTTAAATGTGCTTATTTTTATTTTACTCATTCACATTGTTATTGTTATTCTGACAACGTAAATACATACATACGCACTCACGCCTGTACTTCCCTAAGGGGTAAGCAGAGGTGTAATTAGTACACCCCATTTCGCCGAGCTTATTTCCGTCCCATGATGTGAAATGAAATGAAATACTTTTAATAATCATGTAGGCAATTAAAATAGCGCTTATGGCAAGTCAGTACAAAAAAAAAACTTATGTATAGAAATCATATCAAATGTATACATAACATACATAGCATCATCAAAATACACTGGGCAACTATAAATTTTACAATATTTTTATTATGGAATAGTCCAGAATCCTTGTGTTATTATTATTTCTTCTTTTTTTAAGGGTCGATATGGACCATAGGCATGTCATAGGAGCCTATCGCCATACCGGGCACAATTCCAGACTCCGGGCTGATACTAAGCATTTCTTGATAGAAATATCCAATATCCCTTTACCCGACCCGGGGATCGAACCCGAGACCTCAACACTTTAGTAGATTAAAGCTAATAAAAAAAATAATTAAAAAATTTCAAAATGTTAATGACCAAACCAAACCTCTCGTAAAATGAACTGTGTGTGAGCGATCATTCTTACTTTGGACAGTTGATCTTATTTCTATTTAAATTATGCGATTCAGCATTTTAGTTCTTTTACGGATTAATACGAGTATGTCATTAATGTAGATCATATACAGCCAAGACCATCAAAATAAGATGACAAGAAACGTAACTCAAGCAAAAACATTACCCCCCCTAAACTCCTTGTAAGGGGGCGGGGCTATAAAAGTCTGTGCAGCTCGTTCATTCATCGATTCATAAAAATTGATTCATGATCTGTAGGTGACATTTAATACGAATATTTTCTTGCGCGGTGCAGAACGTCGTATCTCGATTTAGACATTTTAATTTAGACATTAACTTTTATGAAATAAAGTTGATTTGGAAACGTTCATTAATGTTTGTTGCGTGTATGAGTGTTACGTCTGATTATACCTTTGCATGTGTAAGTAAGTGGAGCCGTATTTTTGGCAGATTCATATGAGAGTTCTATTCATCTTATTTCGATGGCAAAGACAATATTTTTTTATTATTCAACGGAGGAAGCAATTGCGAAACTTGGTTTCAGTTGCGGGTCTTGGGGTTCAGACTGCGGGTCGCCCCATGTAATAACAAAGACCGTCAAATAATGGTACGACTCAGAGAGGACGGACCCTGTCATTAAGCCGGGATAACGCTGGTATAAAGTATTTCCGAATAAGAAAGTAAGAATAGTACTTACTGTATGCATAGTATTGAAACCAATATACTTCTACAAGTAGTGGACCATAGCTCATAACAAAAACATCTGAAGGCCAATTCTCGTAATTTTAAATGTTCAAAATATCATTCCGATCTAGTCTCAGCGTCAAGAAAGTTGCAAAAGGCATTCTCTTAAACCAATAATCAACGTCAATTAATGTGAACATGATCGTCATGAGATTGAATGTAGAATAAAAGTTGACTGAAGCCAAAACGGTATAATACTACTGCTAATGCTAGGTGCATTTAGTTATAGTGAGGAATGTGAGAATAGTAAGTTTGAGTAGTAAACAGTTTTGTCTACAGCATGAATGGCTCGTCCGGGTCGTTACCACTGTCTCATACCAAATCGACGTAAAGTAGCAGCTTGCTGCTGCGTTTCGCACGATGAGTTAGATATCCGGATATTATAGCCCCGCCTCCTTGCACAGAGTTTTGGTGGGGGTAATTTTTTGCTTCAGTTACATTTCTTGTCATCTAATTTCGATTGTCCTGTAGCTACAATAGGGAGACAAACTCACTGCCCCATCTAAAATGACCACCCTAAAGATATTTCTCCGTACATTTTCCTGTACAATTTTGTCCTTATTTTTCCTGCATAACAAAAAAACTCGGAATATACTCGTAACCTCGACTTTGCTTCGTTGCTTTCACTTTTAGTCGCCAGAGGCTGCTTGTACTCCGCCCATCTGTCTAAATCTCTAGGTCATTTGTTAACGAGGTCACTCTATATTTTGAATAAGGATCATATAACATAACGTTTATCAAAACTTAGAAACCGATTTCAAGCAATGGAATATAAATTCCAATACAATAACACAATCGCGACGAGTGTACTGTTGTCCGTTGAGGAGTTTTATTTTTTTTCTCCGTACTCCGTCATCAGACCTTAATCAAATTTATATGGGACCACATCGCAGCTAAACTCTATGGAGTGTTTTTTTTCCAACAAAATCGGTCCACAATTGGCGGAGAAATCGATGTACATATATAAAATAATTATTTAAAAAATAAACGCTCCTAATTGAGAACCTCCTCCTTTTTTGAAGTCGATTAAAAATGTGATATGACTGCCTCGGTGGCGCAGTTGTAATGCGTACGCCTTACAACTGCTGTGCTGAGCTGTCGGGTTCGATTTCCGGTTTCGGTAAAAGCGATGTTTGGCTTTTCTATTACGAAATGCTTAACAACAGTCAGGAGTCTGGAATTATGCCGGATATGACAGGTATGAAATGTGGTTGTACTGGTTACACCTAATAACAATAATAAATACACCCAAAAGTCACACACATAGTCCTGACCACACTAGGTTAACCTGTGTCGTGAGTATCAGGAACTACGAGGGACTTACAGTCCCACGACACCCAGACCCGAATACGATTTTCGTGGATCACACAAACACTTGTTTCGGTGCGGGAATCGAACCCACGACCTGGCGCCGGACAGCCGGCCACTCGGCCGCTGCGCCGCGGAGGCTGCATCTGCCTAACCTTTTGAAGGTTACAACCTTGAGTGCAACTGTATGTATGTATATTGGGGGTACATAATACAAAACAGTGCTTTGTTATTTAAAGTTCTGTGTGGCGTTGCTTCTGTTTATGAGCAGGCGTGGCGCTTACCATCAGGCGAGCGACGTGCTCGTCTCGTCATTCAAGCTAATAAAAAAAAGAACATGTATTAAACTTGGCAGCTACGCTCGCTCCCACTCACAAAGTTGTTTTGATTAACGTAATTCAATAAAATACATATAGACAACAAAGTTATAGCTCGTAATAGGGTAGTTGACTAGTTTTTTTTTATATTTAAATCAATAAGTTACGTTACTCAAAATCTATTGCAGAAAGAATTTTATAAATCGGACCAAAAATAAATGAGATAGAAGCCATTCAAATCCTGTAGAAGGGGTAATTGTCAAATGACAGACGACGCTAACTTTGACGTCACTGTGTAAAATGTTCATTATGGTGCACGCGTGCAAGCGAGATAGGGAGATAATCCTACTGCGCACCCACTTTTCCTCATACCAACGTTTAAAGTCATAACTGCGGGCACATTTCTGAACCAATTTTGATTGTGTTTTAATAAAAGGGTTTCTTATGCGTATCATTTTCTGTTGGTTATAAAATAATGTATAAAATTCAAATATAGGAAACTACCCTATTGACTCTATATAAACTTAATAGCCGGTCTGTTGGTTTGTTAATAACGACGTTACAACTACAGAACCCTCTTGTTAAAATTCGATATGTGCTTGAATGTATAGTTATGAACCCATTGACGTACATGTACGTACGCCATTGTTAATTTTCCTTAATTTTAATTATAGATGCATATATTTGAAATAAATCTCCATTTATATGGAATTAGGTTGTTTTATAATCAGTTGGTATTTTAATTGCGTCATTCAGTTATTTTCGTCTTTGTCTAACAGGTGAAACCAGCTAACTATGAATATTTTTATATTGCGCGAACCGGTTTTTTTGCCCGAATTTGAATTTGGAATTTGTGCCCGGTATGGCTATTGGCACGCCCCCTATCACATCGTGGGATGGAGATACGCTCGACGAAATGTGGGTGCACTGGTTACACCTCTGCCTACCCCTTCGGGTATTACAGGCGTAAGTGCGTATGTATATTACGCGAACCGATGTTTCTAACCAACATTTCGCCGAGCTTATTTGCGTCCCATGAAGTGACATGGGGCGAGACTATCGCCATTCCGGGCACAATTCTAGATTTCGAGCTGATACTAATCAATTTATGATAGAAAACCTCATATCAGTTTTACCCGACCCGGGGATCGAACCCGAGACCTCAGCACAACAGTCGTACTGCGTACGCATTACAACTGCGCCGCCGAGGCAGTCAATAACCGAGGCGCCAGGGATAACAATACTAACGATAAGGTTTACAGATGGTGCAATACAAAAAAACCGGCCAAGTGGGTGTCGAACCACGCACAGTGACATCAGACTCCGGGCTTGATACTGAGAAATTCGATATAGAAACACCCAATATCAGTTTTACCCGACCTGGGGATCGAACCCGAGACCTCTGCACAGCAGTCGTACCACGTACGCACTACAACTGCGCTACCGAGACAGTCAAGGGTTCCATTTTTGCCTTTTGGCTATGAAACACGAAGGTCATCTAAAAGTGCTCTTACTGAATGCATATATTATCACGCTTGTACATTAAGGATAGGCAAATGTGCAAAGATTACATCCAATGTACGCGGAGTTTATTTCCGTCTCATGTTGTGATGGGGGACGATCCTATCGCCATAGTCAAGCAGAATCTCCAATCTTTGGCAACTCACATACGTTTATGACTAAAAACTTATATTTGAATGCCTGACTTTTGATTTCGAATTCGGATTGAGCCTAATAATTCTGTCACGTCATGATGTGATGATGTGATAGGGGTGCGAGCCTATCGCCATACCGTGCCCAATTCCAGACTACGGGCTGATACTGAGCAGTTAGTAATTGAAAAACCCGGGATCGAACCCGAGATCTCAGAGTCAGGCTCAGTCGTAACGCGTACGCATTACAACAGCGCCACTGCGGCAGTATTATAATATCTGTATTCAAATAAGTAAAATGCATTGAATGCACAATCTTGGCCAACAATATCTGTCATGAATAATTCCAGCCGCGTCAGTGGTTCCATTTTAATTCTAAATGCTAGCGTATGCACTCGCGTCACTAGCCGACGCGGTCGCACACGCGACGAGTGAAACCGAACGACCGAATGGATCTCCCATATTTTACTAGATGGTAGTTTAGTGTAGTTTATTTGCACACGACAGCACTATTGCACTGAACAAACATGGAGTCTATGGTCCGCTGCGGTCCACCACTTGGCCACAACGCCATTTGGTAAATCCCTCGAATGCAAAAGCCCATCTGGGTTCGTACCACCGCTTCGTCTACTTCTACTGCCAAACAGCAGTGTGTCAAGCACTGTTGTGTACCGGTTTGAAGGACATTTGAGTCAGTGAAATTACTGAGAATTATGAGATTTTACAACTTATGTCCCGCGGTGGCGAGCGCAATCCAGTGTCATGCACATCTGCCTCATTGTCTAGCTTTACACTAGAGTGAGATGTGGTAATAACCTAATACACACTGGCGTCAATATTCTCAGAAAAGAAGAAAAACATAGAAGTAAGCTCACGCCAACATCACCGAAAGGCTAAGCAGAGACGCAACTAGTGCTGCACCCAAAGCCGAACTTCTATCAGTGATGTGATGATATCGATGCCTTCCGCGAAGACTGGTGGGAGTTCGTGAGGATCCTGAGGATCCTGAGGATCGTGATCGATGAAGGGATGAAGAGTAGGACTTTGCCCAGCAGTGGGATGAGATGGATTAGTGAGATAGATCGACGGCAAGTCTATCTCCATGTCGGGCACAAATTCCAATCCCGAGCAACTCATGTGTAATTTTTCGAATAGAAAACTTAAACACGAATTATGATTGCCCGACCTGGAGTTTGAACGCAGGACCTCATAGTTTCTCAACCTATACACACTGCCACGATTGAAATATACCTCACCGTCTAGAAATCTTCGAGATGATCGCAATAACAATAAGCGGTTGCGGAAAACACCACGCAATAAGGTGTCAAGGTAACAAGATAAGTGGCAATTAAGGACTACGAATGTGGGATGAACGGTGGAACAGCAGGAATTTGGCAATGACAAATGACAACGGTGAAGGAAACATCGTGAGGAAACCTGCATACCTGAGAAGTTCTTCATAAGAATTTCGAAGGTATGTGAAGTCTGCCAACCCGCATTAGGCAAGCGTGGTGGACTAAGGCCTAACCCCTCTCATTCAGTAGAGGAGGCCCGTGCCCAGCAGTGGGACGTATATAATACAGGGCTAGTATTATTAAATGTGAAGATGGGAAATTAAATGTATAATACTAGTGATTTCTTAGATTTACGCGAATATTACACATTGAAATAAAACTAGTTTATACGGATTTTATCGCGGTTTAATTTTTATTTTAGTCCCGACGTTTCGAATGCTTTTCAGCCTTCGTGGTCACGGGAGAGACTGAGGTGTAGGTCGTCTCGAAAAGTTAATGATACATGTAATGTAACATTAAGTTTTATTTCAATTTATAATACTAGCCCTGTTTTATATCCGTCGCGGGCCTCCTCTACGAATGAGCGGGGCTCTAGTCCACCACGCTGGCCTATTGCGGATTGGCACACTTCACATACCTTTGAAATTCTTATGAAGAACTCAGGTATGCAGATTTCCTCACGATGTCTCCTTCACCGTTAAAGCCAGCGATAATCAATAATTGACACAGATATGACTTAAAAAAGAGGTGTATGCTCTTTGGGCTAGTTATGAACCTGCGACTTTCATCTCGACAGTCCGTACCACTCCCCGATGATCTATCGCTGCTTACTTAATTAAAATTGATTATATCTGTTTATATGTCAAAGTTTAATATTTGTAGAGCCACGGTGTACACTTTTGTCTCCAGCATAAATGGGCCATGTGTGACCTATCGACCCCTTCGGGATACAGGTATCGAGACGTGATGCATGTATGTAAAGTATAATTTTTTGGTATGTCTGCTTGTGGCATAGTAGCTTCCCAACAGGTATTTCAATGCTTTTTTATTTTAATTGGTTTCTGGTTCAATCTAGAAGATTCTATGTTTAAAAAAAATGTGTTCAGACATGTACAAAAATATTTTTCAAATAATATTAATAGATGTCGGGGCTTTTTATCGATTACGCATAAGGGTTGCATCGTCGAAACGCCTGATTTATGTACACCATTAAGGGTAGGTACCCTAAAGTTAAAAGTATTAGTGAAAACGGCCACATGGCTCTTTTAATAAACTTTTCAACATCATGGTGATAAATTTCACTGTGAATCCAATTAAGAACAACTCGTATTTCGTAGCACTCATCAAACTCGTAAGGTCAATTTAATTGCTCGCTATGTGGCACGTTTGAGATTTCTCATAATGATCCGACAGGCGGTGTCAAAGTTCAAAGCTAATAATACAAGAAATATGCGATTGAAATATTTTCGATGCGATATGTACAATTGTCAATTCCAAAATGAACGATGTCTCGGAACTTGTATGGCAGGCATTAGATAGATAGATAGAATATTCTTTATTGCACACTAAATAAAGAAAACGGTAGCTTATAAACGAGGATCATACAGTAAGGGTTATACAATGGGCGGTCTTATGGCAAACAGCGATTTCTTCCAGAGAACCTTAAGTACAAGGTACAAGTACCACACTAACTCCGACCGTTTCATTACCTTAGACTGCGTGATACTGCGTGATAAGCTCGATTTTACGTGAAACAACTTTACAGAAGAACAAAATGCGCCTTACAAATTTTTATTACCACCAGATATTCTAATACGCGTCTTTTTCGATCGAATCGAAGTTCTCATTAATCGTCAATGGCTTCACGGGTAACTAATGTTTGCTTGTGTGAAACTAATACATGTGTCGCGAGGCTTTATTTCCAATAATGTAATAGAACATAAAAATCTGGAAATCTTAGTATAACTACTTACAGAAGGCAGATGTCCAAACAAAGCATGCACTCAGTGACATTCGCTAAGTGTGACGTGTTTACTTGCAACGTCACACAAAAGAAATGTTAGCTAAGATATATTATTTATCTTTATATATATAATTCTACTGTACGTGTGTATGTGACTGAACTCCTCCTAAACGGCTGGACCGATTTGAATGATTTTTTTGTATGCGTTTGGGTGGCGCCCTGGATGGTTTAGATTCACAATTGGACCCGGTAGGTGGAGCTGCTGTAGTTGCGGGAGAAACCGCGCGGGACAGCTAAATTTATTATATTTTTTCAAAAAATTTAGTAATTTGTAAATGGGCAAAATGTTTTACATACATTGATTTGTAAGGATCATAAATATAATTTGGGGAATAGTATGCTGATCGTAGTTTGGAGCCATATACTCGTATGGCTCCAATTGAGCGGCTTAAATTTCTCAATTCAACATGATTTGCTTGATCGTACAGATTTTTCGGAATGTATTCAGTCGGCATTACGTACATACATTTAGACGGTAATTAATTAAATTAACATTAATCCGATTGTGTAACTATCACATACGGGCCTTCAGACGCGGCGTTGAGGCAACAGTACTAGTTGTTACATAAATAATCTCTAGTTAAATAGCATTATTATTGCTTCAATAGGTAAGTATTCTATTAGATTGTAGATCAATCAGATTATGATGCCATATCAATTAACTTGTAATCAACAGGGATACTTTCTATTCGTACGGTAGGTAATTCTTTATACGACAGCCTCCGTGACGCAGCGGGCGAGTAGCCGGCTGCGAAGCGGAGAGGCCGTGGGATCGATTCCCGCACTGAGACAAATGTTTGTGTGATCCACAAAAAATTGTTTCGGGTCTGGGTGTTGTGGGTTTGCAAGTCCCTCGTAGTTCCTGATACCCACGATACAGGTTTACCTAGTGTGAGGTCAAGACTATGTGTGTGACTGTTGGTTGTATTTATTTATAAATAACTAGCTGTTGCCCGCGGCTCTGCCCGCGTGAATGCCTATTACTAGGATTAAAGTAGCCTAGTGGGCGTCCCCGGTGAGAAACGCGCTTGCCAAAAATACTATTGTCGCTAATAAAAAATAGGGGTATGTATTTTTTGATGCTGTATCATAAAAATATAAAAACAAAAAATGTTGTCTAAAAAATAAAAAAAAATATTTAGGGGTGGACCACCCTTAACATTTAGGGGAATGAAAAATAGATGTTGGCCGATTCTCAGACCTACCCGATATGCACACAAAATTTCATACAAATCGGTCCGACGTTTCGGAGGAGTATGGGAACGAACATTGTGACACGAGAATTTTATATATATAAAGAAAGGATTATAATATAATATCAGCGCTGTATTTTACTGCCCCACTACTGGGCACGGGCCTCCTCTACGAATGAGACAGGTTAGGTCTTAGTCCACTATGCACTTCCCGCTGAGCTATCGCTTAGGTAATTATTCAGGTAATTCCTCATACTTATAAGTTAAAGTTATACGTGAGGAGTTCCAATTAAATCATAACTCACTTGCTCGTTAGCCCGCATCTGCTATAAAAAAAACAATTGCCGGAGATATCATGTATGTAAATAAATACAGACGATTTAAAACGGAGTGTGAAGAAGCAATTAAGCAGGCCGGCATAATTCTGCCGATCTGCGATAGATTCAGTGTCTGTCGATGGTCGACAGTATCCATGGATTGCGCTACACTTACCATCCGGTGTAGCGTAGTCACTTTGCCGAGCCAGGATATATAAAAAATAATAAGAAAGTCCTTTTTGAAATCTCTCGACAAAACTGAATACAGACCTAAATGTATTAATAGACAATAAATACCTAATGGTAAGCATAGATCTTTTTAAACGATCTGAAAAAGGTGTTCAGAGATGCTTAGCACGGCACACAAAACTATCAAAGTGGGCTGTGGTATCATTTCTACGCAAAACATCCTCATTTAAAAAAATGCAAACGCTTCTTTAACCCTTACATAAAGGACCTGTGTGGAATACATATGCCAAAAGGCCATTCCGCAACTTTATTGCTAAACTTCGCGAAATTATTAGGTCGACGCCACAGACATAGCTCTAAGTAGATGATACAAGTGGACTTACATTAAGCGCAAAATAATTCAGTCGGGTTAGTTAAAGAAAGAAAGAAAGAAGTTAGGCATTCTATGCTAGGCCTATCGCCTAAACTTTAGTCTTTGAAAACAATAGCCGCGACGACGCTCGTTCTAAACTTCAAACCGGCAAAGTTATTTTGCGCATATTTTTGTACTTCGCATATGATAGCTTGGAAAAACTTAAGCATGCGAATAATAGTCCGTTCTCGACATTACCGCTGTAAGATCTACTAGATGGTAGGTCCCTTGTATGCGAGAGGACGTCTGAGTCGGTATCACTGCTTTGTCTATTTCTGTCGCTAAGTCTGTAAGCACTGTTGTGTTTCGATTTGAATGACATTGACTGAAATTACTAGGCATTATGCGACTTAACAACTTATATCTCGAGGTGACCAGCACAGTCTAATGACATCCAGTACTTTGTAATTCAATGTTCTGTATGGTGCTGCTTCTGCTTATAGGCAGGCGTGGCGCTTACCCTCAGATGAGCGGCCTGCTCGGTTTGACATTTAAGCTAATAAAAGATCTCAGCCAACTTCACGAAAAATGCTACATCGCGTCTTGAAATATTGAAATATATTTTCAAATTGGTTCAAGGGTGTTTCTCATCATAAAATTGCTCCTGACGTCACAGGTACAAAACATGTTGCACGCCTAGTTTTTATACAGATTGAATTACTTACGCCATCTACTAAAGATCTATGTCTGTGGTCGACGCGAACTGAGTAGTGATGTAAAACTAAGCTCCAACAAAAACAGTAGCAAATAGTCAATTCACATATAAAAATGACATACTAGTTTTATGGCCACTAACTTTGTATGTGAAAGTTGTTTTTTTTATGTTTCCATTTACATGTGCAACTTTTTATTAGTTTATTGATGTGGGTAACATTGTGGGCGGGTTTTATGGACGGAATAAGGTGGCGCGGCGGTCGGGTGCGCTTTGCCGAAAAATATTTGACAGTTATTGACAGAATTCGTGGCGTAGCAGGCGAGTAGCGAAACGAGAGGCAGCAGGTTCGATTCCCGCACCGAGATAAATGTTTGTTTGATCCACTAATATTGGTTTTTAGTCTGGGTGTTGCGAGACCGTAAATCCATAGTAGTTTTTTATTACCCTCGGAGGCAGGCGCGCCGATAACCCACCTGATGGTAAGTGCTTACCATCGCCCGTAGGCATTAGCAATGCCAGGGGCATAGCCTACCGTGAACATACTTTTTTTTAATTGAACAAGTTCAACCATTAATGAGTTTTCGCGAGACTAACGAACAACAATTAATATGTACACATTATATATAGATAGAAGATACGCTGTCAATTGATCAACATTCATTAAACTTCATTAATACAATTTATATCCAGTCATATTAATTGATCAGTATTAATTAACCACAATATGGTAGGTACTACACATCTTAGTTGGTATTGCCAACATTTTATAGTTATATTATTTTTAAGGATATACTCCATAATACTAAATATTCTATGCCGGTTTAATAAATTCCTTTAAAAAAACTCGTCGAATTGAGAACCAGTTAAACAGTAAAAAAAAAAATTTGCACAGAATGTGTTATTGTGGCAGATATGTTTAGAAACAATAATTAAATTTTTGAGTGGTATAGCCATACTGCATACAGTTTTATCTGCAACATCAAAAGCCCAGCTCGACTGGGTTGTAACCACTATCCCACAAACCTTTTGTAAGTAGCGGCTTGCTGCTGCGTTTCGTACACTGAGTGTGATATCTGGAGGCCCGAATCTCCCTTTGTTTCCTCTTCTCAATCCCTTAATTATTCCATTCCTTTAAAGTTGGCAATGCATTCATGCTTCTGGTGTTTTGGGTATTCATGGATACTCATTTATCATCAGGTTACCAAATACATATTGTAACGCCCATGACTACACTAGTTGCAAGATTCACCAAGAGATGGCGCCACTGCCATAGTGCGATGCAAACAGTATGGCACACCTACATCCCGATGTCAAGATTCTCCGGCAAAACATCACTTCCGAACATAAGTTTATGTATGCTAAGGAATAATCAAATGAGGGCAATGGGAAAAATAAGACATAAGTGAGGGATAGTCTACTCCCCTACTCTGCGGCATGTGACCGACTTCCACCTTGCTGGGATCATTCATTGAAAGCAGATTACTAGTAAAGTTGTATTGTAAGCAATAGACACTATTTAATGTTTAATACTAGACAGGCTGTTTAGAAGTAAAATTGCGTCACATATCGTGGGAGTTTGACAGCTCACAAACAAGGAGCGCGATAGCGGTTCTAGTTGAGAGTAAGCGAGATGATAATATTGAGTTACGTACGGTCAATTGACCGCAACTTAGTGGTACAATTTCTATGTACCGCGCAGCTTGTCTAGTAGTATACATTAAAAGTATTTGATTGTAAGCGAATTACTTCTACCCTCGTTGGGATCATTCATTAGTGTAACTTGTAAGGGTTTTATATATAGTCCCTTCCGTACCCAATGTATTTTACTCATCGCTCCAGTCTGCTCGTCCGCTACAATATTATTTAACTACTGTAAGACTCAAAGGTTCTCATAAACATTGCTAATGAAACAGAAACAAAATGAAACAGGTAAAACAACAGTAAAATTGCTGATTACATATTTGTTGCATTTGTAGACTGAGTAATTATAAGTTTAAATCTGTTGTACCTAATAATACAGTGATTTGTCTCGCCTCCTCTGTTGTTTAATGCCACTTATAAGAGCAAGACAAAATATTGTACTGTTACAGGTGTAGTATTCGTTAGTAAGATGGCATATATAATATAGTTTAAATTATATGTATGGGCCACTTTAGCACCCGTACAGTCTCTGGTTGATAGATGTAAATAATAGTACAAGATGACACTTTATATATATTATAAAATTGCTAATGATATATAATTATAATATATAATATTAAAATGACGATCTGAACAGGATTCAATATAAAATGCTAATGTAGCGGAAAATGCTGATGCCGTAAAATATACTATGTACTAGTTAGTGCGGCAAACTCCATTTACTTTTTTTTATTGCATAGGCTGGTGAACCAGCAAGTGGGTCTCCTGATGGTAAGTGATCTCCACTGCCCATGTACGCCCACAATACCAAGAGTCATGGGCGTGTTGTCGACCTTAAAGGAAAGGGATTGGGAAGGGGAGTAGGATTTGGGCATCCAGATATCACACCCCCCCCCCCAACCAAAATTCTATCCTATCAAATTCGTTCAATTACGTAATATTGTTTAAGGATAAAAAATTATGTACTTAAAATTGTTACAATATTTTAATATTGGTCTTCCTTAATACATAATGATCTACAGCTGGTGCAATATAGTAAGTAATATTTATAATTGGATGCCATTAAGTTAATCAATTAAGGACCTGTATCACAATATTCAAGTAACATTTATTTAACCACTAATGAACATATAAGACAGTTATTTTTAATTGAAAGTACAATCCAATCAATTACAATAGAATCCAATTCAAAGTACATCCTGCCAATGTTCATACCACATTGAAAATACTGTTTCTCATCCTTTATACACATCCTTTTTCCAATAAATATGAGTGTGACTTTTGTATTTGACTGTGTCATGCTTTATTTGGCAAATAGTATTTACTGAGTTGGTAAAACTCTGTGAAACAGGTGCTCAGGCAAAATATATGCATGTGCTATATAAATTTAAAAATATATGTTAACAATAAATATAAATAAATAAATAATAATGTAATTACCTGTCATTAAAGTTTATGGCTTGTTCAAGAATGTAAAAAGTTTATTTTAATTGCCCATATTGGTGAATTCAGTAAGATTGTACACTGATTACATATCACAGTGCATTATAATGCTTAAAACACTAAATTATAGTTCACAACATTTTTACTATGCATGCAAAACATGTTCTTCTTCTAGTAGGTAGAAGTAAACTTGATTTGAAGGGATTCATATATGAAATAGGTAGGTGTAAATATATAGAAAAATGCTTTAAGTAATATGTTTGTAAAAGCATGATCAATGACATCTTGATCTCTCTCTCAGACCCAACACACACCGGCACAAAATAATGTATATGGAAACTCAAAGTATATACAGTGATAAGATGTTTTGAGATACTTTGTGGATGTATGAGGCGTGCATCAATCAGACTCCACACCAACGATAAAAACCAGCACTCACCCTCTCTGGCTTTCAAGTAGACAGTGTTCGCGACAATATTCTCTAATTCCATCAGTTCCAGTGTGACTGATTTTATAGCAGACCCTCCGCGAAGCAAAAACCCGCCTGTGCGGCCGATCTGCCGCCTGCACGCCGACACCGACGATGCCCATCAATGTACAGCAACGCTCGCTTCGTACGACTAGCTCACGAGACAAACTTTACACATAACACTGCGACACACGCCAACCGACGTCCCGCCGACTCCTGCCGCCACTGAACACGGCTTACACGGCCCCGGGCGATAAACACGCTGCGCTACCGAGTACCGAGTACCGACAAGTCAAGGGTGTGGTGGAATCCCGACTATCATGTCAGTGCGACGCCGTTAAACGATACTCGATTTGTTTACACGCGTCCGCGATCACGTTAAACATTCGGTTTCTTTCAGCAAATTCCCGAATGGCGTACACGCCCGAATTACGCGAGTTAAAGACGACGGACGGCGATACGCTACAAAAATTACTTCTCGCAGTAGTTGTACACGTTCCAGATGCCACGCGTTGCTTTTAAATTTCTACCACAGATTTATTGTCTTCGATAAATTGTATTTTTTTTTGTAAATTCATGATATATTTTACATAAATATTGTAAAACATGCAATACATCAATTATTTTACTAACTTCAAATCAAACAAAATGCTCTGATGAAAAATGAGATAAAACATAATATAGTGATTTCTTATGTATACGCGAATATTAAACATTGAAATAAAACTAGTTTATACGGATTTTAGTCTAGTGGACGGGGGTCTCCCCCGTGACCACGAAGGCTGAAAAGCTTTCGAAACATCGGTACTAAGATAAAAATTAAACCGCGATAAAATCCGTATGAACTAGTTTTATTTCAATGAATAAAACTTAATATTATACATTTTCTGGTATTACATTATTAAATTAGTGGTAATTGCTAATATGCACGAAATAAAAATGTTTGTGTGATCTACAAATATTTGCTCGGGTCTGGGTGTTTCCTCCCTAAAAGGGTTGACGTCGCGTCGCGTCGGGCAGGCTAGGCGGCCGGTCGTAGAAGCTGCGGCGAAGTCTTTCTGTAACAACTAACATGTTTTAGGACTTAGGAGGCATGTTGCGCCAACTCTACTGCGACTGGAATAAGGGTAGGTGGAAGAAGATTAATTGCTAAAACGCAAGTGATTTTTAGGTATATTAAGGATATTTATTTCAACTGCAGAACACATTGCGTAACGAGTAATGGTTTTGTATTGGAAGAGTTTTTAGTATTAATATTCAGTAGGTACTCATACATTCATAGTCTTTCAAGATGTTTAACACTATCTGTAAATATATTAACGTGAATGACCTATGTTATGAAATTAAATTAATAAAAAGATTATGGATAACACATTGATGATTGAATCACTTTTTCATTCGCCTTGCTGACTTTGAAATATGTATTTCTAAATTAGTAGTTTTACACCTCTTATGGCAATGTATTACATGTCATTAAAACACCTTGTTTTTAGACGCTTGGTTGTTATTCTATGTTCATTAAACGACATGTTGTATCCTTACAAAAATAAAATAATCTAAGACCTCTAAAAATGCGTATATTTTTATGTCAATATATTAGGATATACATGGTTTTATTATATTTTCTTTTAAATTGATTTGACACATTGAGGCTAAAAGAACGCTAATCAATACAGAACTATCGTGTATGATCTGTCAAAAACACGTGCGCAGTGATTTTTTATCAGCTGGCTGAATGTGACTGAAATTGTTTAAAATAAAGACATAAAGACGTGTGAAATGTAAAGAGCAAAAGAAGTTGTGTAAAATGTACTCAATTTATTTTCATTCAAAGAGAACGTATCCATGCCTTTGAGTTAATTTAAACCATTAAATACGTAGCAACAATGGCTGTAGATCCGTGTAGTGTTTGTGGAAGCAAAGACTTGAATTTAATTGACGGTTATTATTATTGTGTTGAATGCGGTACACAGGATACAAATGTGAGAGAAACTGTAATAGATCAGCAATTCTTCGCGGACGGAACCTTCGCGCAGACTACCAGGAAGAAAATATTGATAAACGAGGAAAAAATTGAGAGTAAGTTCGTAATAACGAAGCGATAGGTTAGGTGTGCCGAATTAGATTTGTATTTCCACTAGAAACCATAATTTGTGAATAAAAGGTCTCCCTTTTTTCAGTTTTCTCTCATGTCCTTCAAACAAAAACAATAGAACACAAATAAAAAGCGGTGGTACCAACTCAAATAGCCTTACATACAAGGGACCTATCAAAATCCTACGTTTACACTTAAAATTACTGAAAGTCTCTATAAACAAAAACTATATATTATCTGTTAACCATACTGTCCATGATTGCCTATATTATCTGTTCCAATCTGTCTTCATTCAGAATAGGGCAACAAATTGTTATCTGATATTGCTATTGAATGTGAAAATTTGTAGTTAGAGTCAAATTATTGTTTACTTATAGACCAACCTTAAAGGAACCATATGGTGATAGCAAATGGAAGTGGGTTTTTCTATAGCATAGGCCAGTAAACGAGCAAGTGGGTCAGCTAATGGTAAGTGATCTCCACTGCCCACACTATCAAAAGAATCATGGTTGCATTTCCGATGTTAAAGGAAAGGGATAATAAAATTAAAGGAAGGGAGGTTGGGGCCTCTGGATATCTCCCTCATCATACAAAATGCAGTAGCAAGCAGTTGCTTTACGTCAGCTTTTTGTGAGACAGCGGGACCCAATTAAGCTGGCCCATTCATGCTGTAAATTAAAATGCTTATTGTTTATGTAAATATATGTCAGTTTCTATGTGAAAAATATAAACTAGTTTTATTTAAATTTACCGAGTTGATGGTACCTCTAGATATTTATCCAACAAATGTACATAAAAATAATTTATTTTTACAGTGACAGGAGAGTGGTATAAATGGCACACATATAACTTCATTCTAAACGGTCTGGCTGACGAATTAATAGCACTTGGAGCTGAGGCCAGCTTTAAAACAAAACTCCTCTGGATCTGGACTCAATATGTTAAAAAGTACCAGAAAAAGAATGACATAGGGTATGAAAACATGACATTATATATTTTGTGTTCTAGATATTACATAATTACTACAAAGGAGAAACTGTATGCTTTACCAAACTCAATAATTATTTTTACTTTCGTATAACATTTGTGATAATTATTTTTACGCACTCATATATACGCACTCACGCCTGTAATCCCCGATGGGGTAGGCAGAGGTGTAACCAGTACACCCATATTTCTCCGAGCGTATTTCCGTCCCTTATGTGATAGGGGGCGAGCCTATCGCCATATCGGGCACAAATTCCAGACTCCAGGCTGATACTGAGCATTTTGTAATAGAAAAACCCAATACCACTTTACCCGACCCGGGATCGAACCCGAGACCTCAGCGTTGACCTCAATCGTAACGCATACGCATTACAACTGCACCACCGAGGCTGTCAGGCATTATTTTTATTTATTAGGAAAACCCTAGAATTGCTTGTGTCAGGATACCTGATTTTTTGATGTAAATGGTATCGTGCCTGGATAGCTACCACCATACACAATATAGTGAGTGCCATAGTGGCTCGTTCAGGCGAGACGCTTTATGGGGTCAACATAATTCTGGCGACATTTGAAGGATGTAATGTCTCTTGATGGTCGGACAAGGACATTATATTTGGACTGCACTATACATACCAGTTACCACCAGGCAATAGCTGCCTGTATCCTAATGACCTCTATTAATTATCTTTTAAATACTTATGTAGGTGTTTTACAAATATCAGTTCAGTTGTATGATCAGTAATTATTCAAACTATATCTAACACTATATTATTCATGATATATTTTTACAGGTTATCTCAGGTAAATGAAAACGAAAATAGCATATTACAATTTACTGAAGATGTAGCAAAAGATGACGTTGATGAAGAAGATAGTGGAAATGATTTCAATGGAAGGAAGACAAAGAAAAGCCACAATAGTTCTTCAAACAATATTAACAATATAACATTAGGCCTGTTCATATCAATGTTGTATGCAGCATTGAATTTAGACAAAAGCAATTTCCAAATGTCGCATCTATTCAGGTTCATAGAAGAAGATAGGTTAATAGTATCAAATTTCAATAGGCACATACCAGAAGATGTAAATGTAAAGTCCATCCCTGACTGGACTAAGTTTATTTTGAGTTGCGGACCGTGTAGAAAAATAGGCACCGTTATGTGTCGTAGGATAACAATGACACTGTTAAAGGAATTAGGTTTAGGACCACCTGTTCTTCCTGATATTAGGATGATCATAGACAATTATGTTACTGAATTGTGTCTCCCGACTGAGTTTAAAAATCTTGTTTTCTCTTTAATGTATCTTTGGCCATGTGACTTCTTAGATATTGATAGTAGAAGTTTAAAGTCTTTGTCGAAAATGCCCGATTATGAAGGTTTTGCTATGGCGTATGTAGTTATTGGTCTCAAAATGTGTTTCGGTTTAGATGATGATTATGAATACCGATTGTCAGATGTTGTTGACAAGTTTAACGAAATGGAAAAGTTATCGAAAGCTTATAAAATTGGGTTTACACCTGAACCGACCGGCCGATGGTTTTCATTTAGAGAATGGGTTGCTTATTTGAAATTTAGAAGGAAAATGCTCACCAAAAATAGAATTCTAAACACAAATGAAGAACATTATTTGGACGTAGAAGATTATATTTATATGGAGTATTTGAGGGAGAGGCCCATAAGAAAAAAAAAATATATGACTGATCAATTGTCAATGGATATTCTGAATAAATTAAACTTAGATAAAGATATTGATGTTATACCTAAGGATTATTTCCTGCCTACTTTAACCCCCTTAACAACATACACGGAAGTACTCTCACAGAACTGTAGACACACAAAAGATGTGGAGTTATTAAGTGAAGATTTCACACAGTATTCTCTTAAATATGCATGTGAAAGATTGCATTTATCATTAGAAAATAATGACAATTTGACTGTAGGAATTACTAATCAAGGAAAAATAATAAGTGACGGCGAAATCATGTGTGGGTATCTAAAGAATATCAAGTATAAAAGACATGTAAATATGGTTTATGTTATGGATTGCCAAAATAAAAATTGGTTGAAAACGAATAAGCCTACTATGGATCATGTTGTTATTAATTCCACTAAAATAAATAGCAAGGACGGTGACGAGAGCGATCATGGTTACGATTCGAATTTACCGAGCTCACTAAGTGACCAAGATGTGATCATACAAGGAATTGAAGAAGAAAGTAACAAAGTGCTTGAAACAATTAAAGAGGAAGACGAGGACAAAAATATATTCGATGATAAATTCGAAGATACTGAGGAAAAAGAAGAATTCGAGGCACATGATAATCATAATATTGATAATGTGGAACAAACTGAGATGTGTGATGATCAACTTAATGCAAGTGATGAAGAAGACAGAAAAAGCGTTACCAGTACGGACTCCTTTGAATTTAATCCGGAAACTTTCAATAAAGAGAGAGCAATTAAGGAACTAATACTACATAAATGCAAGAAATACAAAATACCAATACCAAAAGAATACAGAACTACAGAGCCGAGAAAGAGAAAACGTGATAATTTAGATGATGCAGGAGATACACAGAGAAAGTATATGAAAACAGCAAAACCAGGCGAAGTAAAAAATAAAGTAAACAAATTACTTGAAGCCTACTACAGTCACCTAGAAAACGATGTGATGAACCATGTATCGCATCAATTGAATTTGATTATGAATAACATGGACAAAACTAAGCAAGAAGATATCTCTCATGGTGATTTTGAAAATCTCGATGATGATGAACCAAATATTTCAAGCATTCATGGCTACACTAATGTCTCTGAAATTAGTGCAATAGCACCAGAACTTAACCAAATAAATGTAAACAAATTGGAAGTTGGTGAACAACATATCGAATCAACACTATTTAATGAAGAAAGTGATTGTGACATTGTTGAAGATCTCACAATACAAAACGATCCAAAATTTGACGAATCAAAATACGATGTCAATCAACTATATATAAAAATGGATGATGCCGAGCCCGAAGATATATACGAGTCCCTGAAAGATCCAGAATTAGACAAAATTATTGAGAAGAAAATAGAAGAATGTGAACATAATGAAATAACAACTACAGCAAAGCATCGAATTGAGTCTAGTGACTCTGAAGATGAAATTCCTTTGAGTGTACTTAGGGCGGAAAAAGAGTCATATTTTAAAGATAAACGTGAAAAATTCGAACCATTGGTAACAAATTACAGTATTCCTAAGTTCAAATATTGGGTAAAACGATATAATACGGTTTACATGGCAAAAGAGCAAAATGTGCGTGAAAAATTCGATTCAGAAATAGCAGAAAACATGCCAAAAACATTCAGTTTTCTGCTCAGAGAATGTTCTACAATATCAGGTTGTACACAGTTTAATATATATAAATGCTTGCAAAACATAGAAATCAATTTGGTATTTTGTGCTAGATCAGGTGGAAAATAATAGTAAAAATTTAGTTGATTAAAGATATTGAGGTGGCTGTCAGTGAACCTAGACCTGTAAATTGTATTGAACGAGTTTCCCAAATCCAATTATTCAAAGTGAGTTAGTTAATCAATTGTCATTTACTAATCATTCTTCTACAGTAATGTTGAATTGTAAGTGTGGGTTGCACCATCCATTGGTTAAAGCTAAATGTATTGTAATAAGCAATGGGTTCACGTTATTTAAATTTTAATGGTCGTATCATTAGTTTTCAGTATTATCAAAATCATCGTCAACCATTGCTTTTTAACATTAATCAACGGATGGTTCAATCCACACTAAAATTATCATAGTTAAGTTTACACGGCAGGCCATGGAGTATGGGCGACGTAATTTCATAATCGGAGCTACCGCCGCGATACATACCTGTATGCCCTGTGGTGAGAAATTTCATTGTTAGCCGATATTGTAGACAAACTCTATGTTTGTACGAAAGGATTTCTTTTATTATTTACACGTAAGAGTTTTATCTGTGATATGACTTTTTTTAAACATTAATTAAATCAAATTCTGGTCAATATTTTAGTACTTGTTTCTTAGTATTTGGTTGTCAAATAACAAATAAACTGTAGATAATTTTAAATACGTCGTTGTAGTAAGCGTAACTAAAACCAATTGATTCTCCATATCCAACCAACACTTACTACTGTCTGATCAAGCACTTTCGTAACCTATTAGGCCACAAGCCTAGCGGGTAGTAGAATAAGCCGCCGACACAGACAGATGTTGCTGAATCGATCCGAGCCCACAAGGTACGCACCTCTCGACTTTTCGAACTTACGGCTGTATTCATTGTTAATTATCAAATCATCGTGAGGAAGCATACATACTTGAGAGCTCTGTAAAAGAGTTAAATAAATAATTAGATAGTAACTTTTATTGTACACACAAAAAATCAGACAGCAGTAAACCGCATAATAAATGTGCCGTAAGCGGGGGGTCTTATCACTAAAATCGATCTCTTCCAGGCAAATTCTGTATTTAAATGATGTTAATCTATGCCGTGTATTAATTGTTTATTATCACTTGCTTTAAGGATTAAGGATTAAGTGAAGGAAATATCGTGAGGAAACCTACATACCTGAGAGTTCTTCATAAGAATTTCGAAGGTATGTGAAGTCTGCCAACCCGCATTAGGCCAGCGTGGTGGACTAATGCCTAACCCCTCTCATTCAGTAGAGGATGCCCGTGCCCAACAGTGGGACGTATATAATACAGGGCTAGAATTATTATTATTATAATCTATGCTGAGTTGGTGATTATGCGTTAGTCTGAGTAATAGGGTAGTTTCCTATATTTAATTTTATACATTATTTTATAAGCAACAGAAAAAAATGATACGCAAAAGAAACCCTTTTATTAAAACACAATCAAAATTTATTCAGAAATGTGCCGGCAGTTATGATTTTAAATGTGGGTATGCGGAAAAGTGGGTGCGTAGTAGGGATAGGAAAGTTTGCGTCGTGTCATTTGACAATTACCCCTTCTACAGGATTTGAATGGCTTCTAACTTATTTATTTTTGGTCCGATTTATAAAATTCTTTCCGCAATAGATTTTAAGTTTTTTTTTTTTGCAAACCAGCAAGGGAGTCATCTGATGGTAAGCGATCTCCACCGCCCATGTACGCCCACAATACAAAATAATTATGCGACGTTGCCGGCCTTAAAGGAAAGGGATAATAAGGGATTGGGAAGGGGAGGTGGATTTGGGCCTCCGGATATCTCACTCACCGTACGAAACGCAGCAGCAAGCTGCTACTTTACGCCGGTTTTCTGTGAGACAGTGGTAACGACCCGGACGAGCCGGCCCATTCATGCTGTAGACAAAATTGTCTACAGCGTGGCTCTACCACTCGTCAAACATAACGTTTTCGTTGAGTAACATAACTTATTGATTTAAATTTAAAAAAATCTAGTCAACTACCCTAATCATCCATAGAGTAATTACGCATCCATTTCATGTTCAGAAATTGTATCATGCAAGTATTGAAAACTGTATAAGAGTAGGTACGACTCATACGAGACAAGCAATCGTTTGGCTCTTTGCTATATGAGAATAAGGTGATATAAAACTTTTGTTCAAAACCGTTTTAACTAAACGGTCTTAATGGACCTTTTTTAAATGTTAAAAACATTGACTATATATTTTAAATTCGGAATCATCAGCTTCACATCAAAGTGTGAATTTTAATGTCAAACGAATTGCGTCAAGTCTACTGTGGTTACGTTACTGTCAAAGGTTTTTAGCAACTTGGTTTCAATAATGTTGATCAGGAATTATTTAGGGATTTTGCGGAATCACGCAGTAGCGGGGTTTTCCATCCCTAAACGGAACTGGGCACAGGTTGGCATGATTGTTGCTACGCCGCCGAGAAACAAGTGTTCATTTGGAGTAAGCGCTCTTTTCTACCCGTTTCTTAGGTTTTCTTATGAAATGTGATTTATTATAACCTGTCGTACTTATACATGTTGAATTTTAGTAGGTAAGTAGATTTTGTGAGGATTTTACTAAGTATTCTATTTTTTTTATCATTCATGGACCTACGCCATAACAATGTATGTAGACATTAACTAACTACACATTAAAGTGAGTTAAGTAGGTACTAGTATAAGATATAATTTCATATAATACACCCGGTAAACGGTAGCCAGGTTTTAATGCTACACACCATTCTCGTTTCCACAGGAGTTACTATTACACTCTGCGTTTATGTTGACCGTGTGGTTAGCACCGATGGCTTACTTCTTATCACAAATAAAAGCTTGGCGACGTGAATATCTGAATTAAAATATCTACGTATTCGAATAAATGTTGTGAACATCAATGTTTGTTTTTATTTACATTAAAATACGTATCCTTTATGGATATCTTTTGACAGCCATGCTCCAGTGGTCGAGTAGCCGGCTGTGAAGTGAGAGGCCGCGGGTTCGACCCCTGCACCTAGAGGAATCTTTGGTGTGATCCACAAATATTTGTTTTCTCCCCAGAGAAGTTGGCAAGCAGGCGGCCGGTCGTTAAAACTACTTACAAGCTATAAGTCAAATTTCTGTAACGTGTTAAAAAAACACGTTACGCCGACCAACACTCGCAACGGGTGGATTATGGTTTTTTTTTATCAAAATTATAGTAGATCGGTGTGGTGTCTAAGATCGCACGTGATGCTATAGAAATTATTACAATAGAAATATTTATCGCGATCGCAGATCGCCGCTGCCTATGGATCTTTAAATGGATGCACGTGTCGATTCATTAGCCCGCTTTTTTTAATTTTTGTGAAGGGTTTCTGAAATGGCAAGTATTAATCGATATCTATTTCTATTTACTTAAAGAATCGACATTAAGATAGCTTAACATCAAAAATATAATAATATCGTTGTTTACATCGTAAAAATAGTTAAACACGTAATTTAATGATACGCTGAGCACTGGCGTAATCTAATCTGATACCAGCGGTTTATGCCTAATCTTGTCCAAAAAAGCTATAATTTGATAAATGGGTTCTAACTAATCAGCTAAATGTTTCACCACCTCTGAGCAAATGCTCCTTACTAAATTTAATGTCACACACTCAAATACAAAATCCACACCATATACCAGCAGAAAGTTGTCTCTTAGGATAAATGTTAGGATTAATTGTGAACTTTCAAAAATAGCTGGGTAGTATATTACTCGAATATAGCAAGATAGGACCTTATTATTTTGCTCTAACAGAACAATTAAAAAATTAGATCAAATACAAATGTGACCCGTAGCCTTGCTTTTTTGACAGCTTTAATTTATGAGTTGTAGAATTGTTATGTAAAAATCTGTACTGTTAAGAAGTATCTGGAAGTTAGTATAAGTATATCGTTTTGTTGATTTAATATTTAAATGTAGTATTTCTTAGCCAATGATGAAACTTGTGTTGTGTTTGAAAAATATCGATTCAATAGTTGATGGATAGTGTCGAAAATGAATATATCGATACTTAATTTATTTTTCGACATTCCTAAAACAAAATTCAAATATATGTGAAATGTCAAAAAATTGTGATCTTGAAAATAAACAAACTGTTATTGAACTATTTTTCTAATCTTAGGAGATAAAACATGAAAGACTCTAAGCAAACACAAACCCCCATAGAAGATTTAGGGGAGTTACGTAATTATTTCGTAACACACAATACCTTTCGCGAATACATAGCGCATAGTTCTAAAGTGCATTCCGTCGGTTGGTCATGCGATGGTAGAAGACTAGCTTCAGGTTCATTTGATAAAAGCGTTGCGATATTTACTTTAGAGAGGAATAGATTGGTAAGATTGCTTATGTTTTCATAGTTCATATTTGAATTTCTAGGTTAAGTTTGGTTTGTTTTTTATACTAATAAGGTAAGTCTCAGACATATAAAGCCAAAGTAATATTGTTTATTTTAGGTCCAAGATTTTATATTCAGGGGACATACTGGTTCCGTAGACCAACTTTGTTGGCATGCATCAAACCCAGACCTCCTAAGTACAGCAAGTGGTGACAAAACTGTTAGAATATGGGACACAAGGTATGAGAAATTATTTTTAAGATTAGTAAAAATAAATATCACTATAATCGCCTAATGTTGTATCACTTCAAAAGCTACTTAATTTCAATCAAATAAGGTCTAATTCTTGATTACCTTGCTTAACGTTGTGTAGGACCTTAATAAAATGCAATGTAAATATGATTAGTTTTCCTAAAACTTGCTGGTGAGAGAGTACCCAGACTATGCATACTATACGGGCTGTTTCGATGGGGCCATAATCTAAAAATAGACAGGCTGATTTAAAGAAAAATTGCACCACATAATGCGGAAGTTTGACGGTTCCCAGACAGGGAGCAGGAGAGGGGTTCTAGACAAGAGTAAGGGAGATGGTAATATTCAGATACGGTCAATTGACCGTAACATAATGGCGCAATTTCTATGTAGCATGCAGCTGGTCTAGCATACATTAAAGTCATTGAGGATACCCAATATTTTTATACCTGACTGGATAGTGACCACCATATACATGGTGAAAAACCCGCCAGAGTGGCTCCTTCAGACAAGGCACATTCTAGTCAGCCAGTGTATAACTAGTAACTTCAGACTGTCATAATTTCTCTTGACGGTCAGCATTATATTTAGATTGCAGTGTCCTTAACATCAGGTCCAGTGGCCACTGCTGTGCCAAGATAAAAATAGATATGTATGTTTATAATTACTAATTTGTACAATCACGCCTGTAATCCCCGAAGGGGTAGGCAGAGGTGTAACCAGTACACCCACATTTCGCCGAGCGTATCTCTGTCCCTTATGTGATAGGGGGCGAGCCTATCGCCATACCGGGCACAAATTTTCAGACTCCGGGCTGATACTGAATATTTCGTAATAGAAAAACCAAATACCACTTTACCCGACACGGGGTTCGAACCCGAGGCAGTACTAATAATTACTAATCAGCTGTTTAAATTCAGATCCCACAAGTGCGCCGCAACAATTTCTACAAAAGGAGAGAATATCAATGTGGCGTGGTCACCCAATGGTAGCACAATAGCTGTTGGCAACAAGGAAGATTTGGTTTCCTTCATTGACACGAGGACCTATAAAGTGGTATGGGAATTAAAAACATTTATTTATTGAGTGGTAGAGACATGCTGTAGACAGTTTTGTCTCCAGCATGAATGGGCTGGTTCATCTGGGTCGTTACCACTGTCCCACAAAAAACCGACATAAAGTAGCTTGCTGCTGCATTTCGTACGAGTGAGATATCCGAGTGCCTAAATCCTCGCCCGTTCCCAATCCCTTTGCCTTTGAGGTTGGCAACGCACCCATTATTCGTTTGGTATTGTGAAGCGTACATGGACGGTAGAGATCACTTACAATCAGGTGACCCATTTGCTCTAATGCCGACTTATGGTATAAAATATCATTTTTGAATATACGCATATTATATGCAATGTGAGTCACATGTCTGTGAAACGACATAGAGAGAGTGATAAAAATAAAATGTGAAAATGAGACTGCAATCTTTTATAGTGTGTACTGATTATTGTAATACATGTTAGTTTCGATAGACATGTACAGATAACCAAATGAAACTGGTTTTTCATGACAAAACGATTCGATAGTTTTCTCGAGGCGCATATGTTAAGCCCGCAGATATAATGTCGACTGTCGACATGACTGTTACTACAATTTTAATAAACATGTTACTTCTGCAGGTTGTGGAGGAGCAGTTTAACTTTGAAGTGAATGAGATATCATGGAACAACACTTCAGACTTATTCTTCCTCACCAATGGATTGGGATGTGTTCATATTATGACGTAAGTATGCCGTGTTATAATTTTGCACACATAATAGGGTAGTTGACTAGTTTTTTTTTATTATTTAAATCAATAAGTTACGTTACTCAAAATCTATTGCAGAAAGAATTTTATAAATTGGACCAAAAATAAATAAGTTGAATCCATTCAAATCCTGTAGAAGGGGTAATTGTCAAATGACAGACGACGCAAACTTTGACGTCACTGTGTAAAATGTTCATTATGGTCCACGCGTGCAAGCGAGACAGTGAGATATCCCTACTACGCACCCACTTTTCCTCATGCCAACATTTAAAGTCATAACTGCAGGCACATTTCTGAACCAATTTTGATTGTGTTTTAATAAAAGGGTTCCTTTTGCGTATCATTTTCTATTGCTTATAAAATAATGTATAAAATTCAATATAGGAAACTACCCTATTACGTGTGCTTATATTTCGGTAGCATAGAGAGAAAAAGTGTAAAGTATTATGCAGTGTCTTTATTTTTCTGGCTTATTCATACTAATGTACTGGAACTTGAATAATATATTATTACAATGCCAGCACTAGTATTTACTTACAGATGTTTAATGTGGGATAAATAAGGACCAAAATGCGAATATGTTAATTGATGCGTTTTTCATTACTTTAATTCAATCAATAAGATACGTTAAAATCTATTATGAAAATAATTTTAGAAGAAATATGTCATTAAAGCCTGGCAGAAAGGGTGAGTGTCAAATGAAGGATGCACTGATGTATTGTGACGTCATTTTCGCAATGGCTATTACAGTACAGGCGTGTGAGAGAGATAGCGAGATGTTTCCATTACGCGTTTCCCACCTTCACTCGTATCAATATTTTAAATATTTATTGTAGGCTTATATTGTTCCAATTTTGCTTCGTATTATTGAAATAAAAAGTAGTAGGTCACAAAGGGCTGTAATAGAGTAAATTACATTTAAACGTTTCTACTGGTGCTTCGGAAATTGCCCTATTGTATAAGAAGCACCAAAGAAACATTCTTTGTTGCATTTAAAGTAGCGTACAAATGTCATCAGAGACAACTACACCGTATTGTGTTACATTTGATAGATATCCATCATTGGAGCTGCAGACAGTGTTGAAGGCCCACCCCGGTACATGTATATGTATAGAGCACGACCCCACAGGTCGGTACTTCGCTACCGGCTCGGCGGATGCGCTCGTCTCCTTGTGGGACGTTAACGAGTTGGCGTGTCTACGTGTATTTTCGAGGTGGGCGTTTTAATAAGATCTTTGTTATTTGTCATAGTTTTTTTATTATAGAGAATATATACAATATGTAACAAAAACCCTGTCGGGCGTTTTAACCACTATATAGAATCGATATTCAAACGTAATGAAATAACTCTCATACGAAAATGGGACTATAAAATAATAATATTTAATTTATAAACTTTTATTATTTTATGGTGTTATTCATAAGTTATCGAAGCTTTATAAGGCTGTTATTAGATGATTGATAAAAATTGTTATTCATAATCTTTCAATAACGCTAAAACGCTCATTAACTCTCCTATAAAGTGTCACTATTTTATAGAAGCTATAACCCTTCTATAAACCTATTTTAAGCGTTCCATAGTGAAAAACATGGCCGACATCGGTCAGCTGTTTCATATTTGACGTTTATTTTTACGTCTACGGACATTATTTTTTTTATTTATTACTTTTTCTTTATTTATACCAGCTTCGCCCCATTATACATTTCGCCAATGACGAGTACTATATTATATATTTTCAACTCTTCCCAAGAACGACGAAATATCAGCGCAACGGCGCGGCGTGGTCGATTTCAAGGTCTTGTTGAATTTTATAACTCCTGTTTGTTTACCTATCTTGATATTTGACATTGATGAGATGGCAATTTTCTTTTTTTTTTATTTGTTTGTCCTTTATGGAACCGTAAAGATCAGAGACCATGCTGCCAAGTCATTAGTTATATTCTTTTCTTATATTCCAAGAACGATGAAACGGGGGTGTGGCTCATTTCAAGATCTTGTTGGAGTTTTGGTGTTAATTCCTTTCAGTTCAATGCTTCTTAGATGACTTTCTTCAAGCGGATCGAAAGCACAAGGTCGATCAATACCCTTGATCAAAAATCACCTAAATTCCCTATATTTAATGTTTCCATACGCTATTCATCAACGTACATGATTATTGTACAAATCCACACCACTTTTATACAACAAACACAACTTTAAACTAGTTTAGGAAATAATTAAATCAAGAGAGCCACCGCACTGTCAGAATTCCCGCCAAAACTCCGTCAATTTTCTTTTTATTTAGTTTGTTTCCAGTCTTTCCACAGACAAACCATATTAAAATCATTCAATCAATCAATCATTTTCTGTAAACTGGCAACTTTGTGTATGATAAACCTATTTTAGTTATCGGAGCTTTATCAAACGATTATGAATAAAGAATTTTATTGAACGTTCTATAGGCGTAAAATACGTTTTAACTAATGAAGGTTTATACCTTCGATAAGCGTTTTATTATGAATAAGACCCTTATTGTTTGTGAACCGTATTTCGATTGATTACCTCTGCAAGAGTGACGTCTAGGAGCCAGAGCGAGATAGCAAGTTGCGGCGTCTACGTGTATCAAACGCGCCGCGCTGCGTGTGCACCCGGTTTCGTATATATACGTAAATCAGTCAGCTGTTCATCAGTTTTCAGATGAATATAACATTTTTCTAAACTACCTGTGTAAGGATAATATCTCGCTTGGGGTTTTTTTTATTTACTATTTTTATTAAGCTGTCTATATGTCTATCTTCACGACCTAGAAAGGGCCAACAGGGTTTTAGTTACATACTGTATATTTTGCGTCATACATACAAACGTACGTATCAGGAGTACGATCCCGTGGACGGCCTAAAAAAAGCTGGCTTGACGTATTAGAGGGAGACATGAGAGCTAATAGTATTACTACAGACGATGCTCAAGATCGGGCGATTGGAGGCGTCTTAGTGGGAACGTGGACCCTGGCACTAGCCGGAATAACGCTGTTAGAAAGAAAAGAGTCATACATACAAACATGTGTAATCAGAAGAAACCTGCTTTCACTCGGAATGAGTCTAGTCTTGCCCAAGTGGTAGAGCCATGCTGTAGACAGCTTTGTATACAGCATGAATAGGCCGGATCGACCACATGGTTACCACTGTCTCACAGAAAGCCCACACGGAGTAACAGCTCTCTCCCCTTCTTAATCCCTTTATTCTTTGACAGTCTCCGTGGCGCAGCGGCCGAGTAGCCGGCTACAAAACGAGAGGCCTTGGGTTCGATTCCCGCACGGAGACAAATGTTTGTGTGATCCACAAAACTTGTTATGGGTCTGGGTGTTGTGGGACCGCAAGTCCCTCGTAGTTCCTGATACCTACAATACAGGTTCACCTAGTGTGGGGTCAGGACTATGTGTGTGACTGTTGAGTGTATTTATTATTATTCTAACGCGTCATTGATTTTTTAGTATTATGCATGTTCATGGGTGATGATCACTTACCATCAGGTGACCCACATGCGAGTGTGCTGCTCGCTGTTATAAAATAAATAAAAAAAATGCGTGTTGTGTTACAGGCTAGAATGGCCAGTCCGTACTCTTTCATTCAGTTTCGACGGCAGGCTGCTTGCATCTGCGAGCGAGGATCACATCATCGACATTGGAGATACTGACACTGGTATGGATTTTGGAACACATTCCTTGTACCTAATAAATGTGATCAAATTTAAGCAACATTTAGTGTACGATATAAGTATTTCACACTCAGTACCGAACTCGATTGCGTTGTTAGGGCATAAATAAAGCATTTTGTTTTTCATCGAATGAGTAACATGTCGATTTGCAACTTTGGAAAACACTAAATGATAAACGCCCGAGCTTTTGTCTCACTCCAGCATTGTTACTCTTGCTCACACACTTGTTTATACGGATGTCATTGATCTAATCGATCATAATAAACGAGTGATTAAAATTTGCGTGAAATTTTAATTCAACACTAGCTAGATGAACAGAGAAAAATAATGCAATGTTATATATTATGTACAATGTAAAACAGAAAGTGATTATATTTAAGGGTCGTTACATACACCTGACAGTAAGTGTTAATGTACCAGATATTATCACTTTTATCTTAAAATTTCATGCTAATATTAATCACTTTATTATGATCGATAAGATCACTCGTTTATTGTGTCCTAACATACAAGAGGGATTACATTTCTCCTGTACATGACGAAATAAAGCGGCTCAAAATGTTTACATGTACCACTTCAAATTTTATGACCCGTTACTCTTTTACTGTTCCCATGAGTCATGACGCAGAAGCGTGCGTGAAAGAGTGAGAACGAGCGAGTTACATGCTTTAGTTTAGTAGTAGGGCGTCTTTTTATGTATTACGTCAATCACACCAACGACCAAACCACCGGAGTTAAAGAGCTGAAATGTTGATACCATACCACCGTACTGCTCTAATTAATTAGATAACTACTATGGAAGGTGTTTTTGATATTTTATCCTTAAAGGGGTAGGAAAGTTTGTATGCAACATAAGCTGTTCATAATGGATCATATTTGCCCCATAATAAAAGAGTTATTATACATACTCACGCCTGCAATCCCTAAAGGGGTAGGCAGAGGTGTAACCAGTACGCCTACATTTCGCCGAGCGTATCTCCGTCCCTTATGTGATAGGGGGCGAGCCTATCGCCATATCGGGCACAAATTTCCAGAGTCCGGGCTGATACAGAGTATTTCGTAATAGAAAAACCCAATACCACTTTACCCGACCCGGGGATCGAACCCGAGACCTCAGCGTTGGCCTCAATCGTAACGCGTACGCATTACAACTGCGCCACCAAGGCATTATTATTTTTTGTAAAATTTCTTGAACTGTTTACCGACAGCCTCAGTGTGGTAGTAGGAGAGTAGTCGGCTGCGAAGCGAGAGGCCGCGGGTTCGATTTTCGCAGTGAGACAAATGTTTGTGTGATATAATGTTTATTTCGGGTCTGGATGTTGTGGGTTGGCAATTCCCTCGTAGTCCCTGATACCCACAATACAGATTATCCTAGTGTGGGGACAGGACTATGTGTGTGACTGTTAGGTGTTTATTTAAAAAAAAAAAATTGCATAGGCCGGCAAACGAGCAAATGGGTCACCTGATGGTAAGTGATCTCCACCGCCTATGTACGCCCACAATACCAAAAGAATTAAGGGCACGTTGCCGATCTTAAAGGAAAGGGATAATTAAGGGATTAAGAATGGGAGGGGGACTTGGGCCTCCGGATATCTCACTCACCGTACGAAATGCAGCAGTAAGCTGCTACTTTACCCCGGTTTTCTGTGAGACAGTGGTAACGACCCGGACTAGCCGGCCCATTTATGCTGTAGACAAAAATGTCTACAACGTGGCTCTACCACTCTCTCTTATTCATTGCAGGTGAGAAAGTGGCTGAGATCCCAGTACAAGCTTCAACATTTACAGTGGCGTGGCATCCTTCAAGATATTTGCTAGCATTCGCGTGTGAGGACAAGGACCCGCCTGAGAGAAAACGTGACGCGGGGAACCTCAAACTGTGGGGACTTTCAAATAGTGGGTAGATAGAAAATACAACACAAGGTGCGACTTCAAAGTGAACTAGCAAGACAATAAGAAATACTTTAATAAATAGTTGAGTCTGAATGCCCAACAATGCTGGCAATACTGAAGCCAACAGGAGGTCAATTCTCGTAATTTAAAATGTTCAAAATATCATTCCGATCTAGTCTCAGTGTCAAGAAAGTTGCAAATGGTATTCTCTTAAACCAATGATTACCGTCAAATGTGAACATAGATCGAAACGAGATCAAAGGAGGATAAAAGTTGACTGAAGCCAAAACGGTATTCTGCTAACATTTTTAAATGACACATGTCCTTAAATAAACTTCAAAATTGTGGCTGAATTGTGATTAAAATGACATCGAGATGAGATTATATTGACATCGCACTGAATTTAAGAGGAGCAGAATACAATTTTTTTGTCAAATCAAAATCTGAGATTCAGTTCGGTTAAAATTCATTCGCAGTGTCGGTTAAATACGAGAATTGGCCTTCAGAGCGACGCTCTTCTATTCACAGTTAAGTTGGTACATTTATAAATATAAGTTGAAAAGGGTAAATTTTGAGTGATCGGTTTTTTAAATCTTATTATGTCATACAATATAACAATTTTGTAAGTGATGCATTATAGTATATTGTGTGTATGAAAATAATAGATAATAAATTTAAGATAGTTTTAATAAGAGAATAAATGCAATTAAAATATTTTTATAACAATTTTCTTTATAATGCGTGTGTTTATGCCAAGAATGTTGCCAGGCAATAAGTGGGCAATATTAGCCAGGAACTATGTTTTAGAGTTTCTATGATGATTTTTTTTATAATATACTATGACGGATTAGATGTCAGCAAAGTGTTTGTTACACTGGATACCAATGCACCGCTCCGCTAAATCCAGGCCTTGACACTTTTTGCCACGCCATAGAGTAACTGTCAGAGTAATAAATTCTACGAATATAATGCTTTGGCCAGAGTGAAGTCTGTCAATGTACGCAACGCAATATACGCAACTCTATCCGGTTTTTATCCACAGTTTTTTTTATCCTGGCTTAGCAAAGTGACTACGCTACACCTGATGGTAAGTGTAGCGCAATCCATGAATACTGTCGACCAACGATATACACTGTATCTATCGCAGATCGGCAGAATTATGCCGGCCTGCTTAATTGCTTCTTCACACTCCGTTTAAAGGATCCCATGTTATAAGAAGGAGGAAACACGTGCGCCGGCAAACTGTTCCACAGTTTTCTTTACTTTGCATACCAACAAAATAACTACCTACTACATACTAATTAAAATTACATAATGGCATTATAGCAATTATGTAATAATTTTTAATTATTACTTGCTGTAACGGTGAAAAAAACATCGTGAGGAAACCTGAGAAGTTCTTCATAAGAATTTCAAAGGTATGTGAAGTCTGCCAACCCGCATTAGGCAAGCGTGGTGGACTAAGGCCTAACCCCTCTCATTCAGTAGAGGAGGCCCGTGCCCAGCAGTGGGAAGTATATAATACAGGGCTAGTATTATTTATTATAGCAATGAATATCTAACTATTTATACAAAGAGTTTAGGGATGTCAAGCGTCAATTACGTGCTTGTGAAATGGCATAAAATCGAGTTTCTAGAATGCGAGACCTTTGACAACCCCATCGGAAATGGCCATCGTGTATACGCCAGTCTTCTTCCACCTGCCCTTATCCCACTTGCAGTGGGGTCGGCACAACTTGTTTTGATAACAAATGTTAAAGAAAGAAATGGCTTGTAGCTTTTACGACCGGCCGCCGACTGACGTCAACCCCTCTAGGGAAGAAAACACCCAGACCTGAAGAAAATATTTGTGGATCACACAAGCATTTGTCTCGCTACATAAATCGAACCCGCGGCCTCTCGCCCACTGCGCTACGGAGGCATATACGCCAGTATAAGTATATATTACTCTCTTAACCAATTTATCTAGCGTGTATATAGCCTGCCTCGGTGGCGCAGTTGTAATGCGTACGCGTTGCGATTGAGGCTAACGCTGAGGTCTCGGGTTTGATCTCCGGGTCGGGTAAAGTGGTATTGGGTTTTTCTATTACGAAATACTCAGTATCAGCCCGGAGTCTGAAAATTTGTGCCCGGTATGGCGATAGGCTCGCCCCCTATCTCATAAGGGACGGAGATACGCTCGGCGAAATGTGGGTGTACTGGTTACACCTCTGCCTACCCCTTCGGGGATTACAGGCGTGAGTGCGTATGTATGTATGTATGTATCTAGGCCTATAAGAATCAAGTCGGAAACCACAACTGTATAGTAAATCCATTTATTGACAAATCTATAATTTACGCTATCCATACCGGGATGTCAAGTATTTCACTATTTACAATAAAATATCACACACCTTAAACCCGTTTTTAACAATAAAAAATAAATATAGATTTGCTAATTCGAGTAAGTGATATAAATAATACAAGTTTTCGACAAGGGCGTTAATTGCCTAAAATAGACGCCGCGTAAAGAGAACTATCACGCAACAAGTATAAAGTAAGGTCACGGAACAGAAAAAAAATCGAACCACGACCCTTCACCACTTGTCTCTGTCGCTCACGTACAAAAATATTGCCATCCCGCTCGCACAGGGTAGACACTTTCATGAACGCAGATTGTAAACCTTTTGTCTTGGTAGTACGGGGCGACCCAGGGCCTACTTTGTGCACGTGTTAGTTAGTCTGTGTTGTAATTTGTATAGTTAATACGCATTATTATGTATTATATAATACTCTTATTTAAATTCACAATGTAACATTTATTTAAACTTTAATGGCATTATTTTAAGATTTGCACTTGATCTGAAAATGTTTATGACTTCTGATAGTGGCAGGCACAAAGGTCAATGTAC
Organism: Mimas tiliae; assembly: GCA_905332985.1. NCBI lineage: Eukaryota > Metazoa > Arthropoda > Insecta > Lepidoptera > Sphingidae > Mimas > Mimas tiliae. Next base: position 16,296,237 of record HG995246.1, on the reverse strand, counting down.
GAATTTGTCTATGGCGCAGCGGGTGAGTAGCCAGCTGCGAAGCGAGAGGTTGAGGGTTCGATTCCCGCACCGAGACAAATGTTTGTGTGATCCACAAATATTTGTTTCGGTTCTGTATGATGTGGGACAGCAAGTCCCTCTTAGTTCCTGATACCCACGATACAGGATAACAAAGTGTGGGGTCAGGACTATGTGTATGTTTTTATTTCTATTCAGCGACCGTATATTAGATGCGTTGCGCATGCTGATAAATAACTGCAGAGACTAACAGAGTCATGCTGTTGACAGTACTGTCTACGGATGAATGTACCGGCTCGACTGAGGTGGTATGTAACTCTCACAGAAACCCGGCGTGTAGTGACACCTTGCTGTTGCGTTTTGTCAGGCCCGGATCTAGGGGAGGCACTCGCCCCGGGCGGCAATTTCAGCGGGCGCCATAATCATAATATGATTAAAAATAAAAAACTTGCGCCACAAAGCGCCTAGCATACGGAAGCCTGGTTGGCTCACCGTCGACTTGTAAGAAAAGGCGCCACACAGGCCTTTTGTGCGTCGTTCTTTGCTTTTCTTTTAGTTTTCTTAAGTAATTTATCTCAAATGCTGCAGAGGGGGGCGGCACTATCAAGTTTCTGCTAAAAAAAATCGTAGATCCGTGGCTGCGTTTTGTACCTATGTCGAGCGAGATTTCCGGAGGCCGATCAAAAACACCCCTTTCACTTATATTATTCGATGTCTTCTAAATTTACCAAGTCTCCGTTTGGTAACGCCCCTTATTTTCCCAATCATTTAAGCGTTCTTTGGCGTCGTCTAAGCTGAACCCGCCATGTTTACACAGTACGTCTGTGAAAGCGTCTCTAATGTTGTCTGGCATAGATTTAGACGATCCTGATATGAAAATGTACCCGTTATCAGAATTTAATAGACGCCACAATTTCTCTCCGTGCTCGGCGATCTTATGCTGAACGTATCTGTAAAATAAAAAGATCTTAATAAAACTCCGTCCTATAATGTGATTTGTGCGAGCTTAATGCAATTGAAATGAAATAGTTTTAATAACTAGGGGCTTGTTCCCTCGCCCATGTTTTGTATTTGGCGGCAGAAAACAAAGCGGTGGGAGCAACCCAGCCGACCTCTCGCATACGAGGGACCTACCTACCTACCTACCTACCTGTAAGTAACTTGATTGGTAAACTTACTCAATTTCAGTATACAAACAGACATAAAACTCACACTTTATTATCCTGGTCCCTCGAAAATGCGGTATACAACGACAGTTCACCAGCATCCACCATTCCTTCAAGTTCCTGTCTGCAGTGGAAATCCTTATCGCGGTACCGACAACCGAAGAACAGATGCATGGTGTCGCTACTGGCTTGGTGCAGGAACACACGCTCCTGCAGGATGCTGCGGAATGGAGCCAGACCTGTGCCAGGTCCTAACATTATGTATGGGACGTCCTGGAAATAACAAATTTTCATGGAGAAATACATACATAACTACGCACTCACGCCTGTAATACCCGAAGGGGTAGGCAGAGGTGTAACCAGTACACCGTCCCTTATGTGATAGGGTGCGAGCCCCCGGTATGGCGATACCATAACGGGCACAAATTTCAGACTCCGGGCTGATACTGAGCATTTCGTAATAGAAAAACTCAATACTTTACCCGTCCCGGGGATCGAACCCGAGATCTCAGCGTTGGCCTCAATCGTAACGCGTACGCATTACAACTGCGCCACCGAAGCAGTCATAATAATCCTGACCCCACACTAGGTTAAATTGTATCTTGGGTATCAGGAATTACGAGCGACTTACGGTTCCGCAACACCCAGACCCGAATAAAAAAAAAACTTTAAAGGAAAATATGTATAACTTAAAAAGCAACGGAAAATATAGTTTTAATTTTCAATATAAAAAGGTAACTTCATAATGTATTATACCAAAGTAGATTTATGTATAAGTACTTACAACATCATTAGGGAACTTAAAAGTGCCAGGCTTGATCCATCCATACACAACACTGCCGATCGCCAAACCCTTCAGCCAGTTGGAGGCAAGACCTAGTCTGGGCTTCTTTAATTTAGTCTTATATTCCACTACAGCCACTAGCAGATCTATGTCATGTCGATTACTGGGTAAAGCACTGCTCGCTATGGAGAACGAACGAGGTTTGATGGTCGGAAACAGCTCGAATAGGATCTCTATTGTTAACTTTGAAGCAGATTTGTGGAAGTCGTGTAGTACCTAAAGCATAAAAGTTATAGCCAGTATACTAATATGGTAGTTGACTAGATTTTTTCTATTATTTAAATCAATAAGTCACGTTACTCAAAATCTATTGCAGAAAGAATTTTATAAATCGGACCAAAAATAAATATGTTAGAAGCCATTCAAATCCTGTAGAAGGGGTAATTGTCAAATGACAGACGACGCATACTTTGACGTCACTGTGTAAAATGTTCATTAGGGTGCACGCGTGCAAGCGAGATAGTGAGATATCCCTACTACGCACCCACTTTTCCTCATACCAACATTTAAATTCATAACTGCGGGCACATTTCTGAACCAATTTTGATTGTGTTTTAATAAAAGGGTTTCTTTTGCGTATCATTTTCTGTTGCTTATAAAATAATGTATAAAATTCAATATAGGAAACTACCCTATTTTCCTTTGAATATTTCTAGCATTATAATAAATAAAATAATACTAGCCCTGTATTATACACGTCCCTCTGCTGGGCACGGGTCTCCTCTACTGAATGAGAGGGGGGTTAGGCCTTAGTGCACCACGCTGGCCTAATGCGGATTGGCAGACTTCACATTCCATCGAAAATCTTATGGAGAACTTCTCAGGTATGCAGGTTTCCTCACGATGTTTCCTTCACCGTTAAAGCAAGTGATAATTAACAATTAATATACACATAACTTAGAAAATTCAGAGGTGTATGCTCTAGGGTCTGGTTTCGAACCTGCGAGTTTCGTCTCGACAGTCCATACCACTCCCCGCTGAGCTTTCACTATTTCTAGCATATGTGCATTAATTGAGAATAATTTAACATAACAATTTTGAAGCAATGCGAAGTCTGCCAACCCGGATTAGGCCATGTGGTGGATTAAGGCCTAACCGCTCTCATTAGTAGAGAAGACCTTTGCCCAGTTGTGGGACGATATAATACAGGGGTGATATTATTAGAGACGTTATGTCAGTCTTCTTCCAACTACTTTTACCCCACTTGCAGTGGGGTCGACGCAACGTGCTTTTAATACAATTTACAGAAAGATTTGACTTGTATAATTTACAACTGGCCACCTGCCTGAAGTCAGCCCGTCTCGGGAGAAATCAACCAGTGTACCGAATATTTGTGGATCACAAAAACATTTGTCTCAGTGCGGAAATCGAACCCATGACCTCTCGCTTCAGAGCCGACTACTCGCCCACTGCGCAACGGAGGATGTCTTTAGAGACTTTATAACAGTCATAAAATGATTTTTGAATATTCTACATACTTCAAGCACGGTACGTTTCGGCCTCCTGCAGTAATTCAACCATTCCTCTTGCCCCTCAGCCGAGCTCAGCTCCAAACACTTCTCCTTCTCTAGTTTATCCTCTGAAACTAATGCTAGAAGAGAGAACACGTACTGCGTAGGATAACAACGCAGATCCCAATATTGTTCCGCTATTTCATACAATGTTACGGGTGTATGTAGGTAATCGGGCACTGGCATGTCTGAAACGAACGTAAAAATTAAATTTATTTAAAAACCAGAGGTGAATTCAGCCAAATTGAGCTTGATATGGAGACATGATTGTACTTATTGTTATAAGTAAGTAAGTATAACAGTACGCAAAATGTGGGAATGACCCCACATTAGTTATGATTTTTGTGCTGTATCAGGAACTACGACACAATTTTGCCGAGTGGTAGAGCCACGCTGTAGACAATTTTGTCTACAGCATGAATGGGCCGGCTCGTCCGGGTCGTTACCACTGTCTCACAGAAAACCGGCGTAAAATAGCAGCTTGCTGCTGCGTTTCGTACGGTGAGTGAGATATCCGAAGGCCCAAATCCCCCTCCCCTTCCCAATCCCTTATTATCCCTTTCCTTTAAGGTCGGCAACGCGCCCATAATTCTTTTGTATTGTGGGCGTACATGGGCGGTGGAGATCGCTTACCATCAGGTGACCCACTTGCTGGTTTGCAGGCCTATACTATAAAAAAAAAATGAACTAATATTTGAGTATACGACTATTATTGCTAATCAGATGATGACAAAAATTACACAAACAAAACCAAACCCCGAGTCTCGCGCGCTTTACTGCCTAGTTTTCATAATGTTTCCAGACAACTTTGGATAAATACTACTCATGCGTATGGAAATAAATACAAATAACTAAACTTTTAGACTGCCTCGGTAGCGCAGTTGTAATAAGTAGGTACGCGTTACGACTGAGGCTGATGCTGAAGTCTCGGGTTCGACCTCCAGGTCGGGTCACAGTGATATTAGGTTTTTATATTACAGAATGCTCAGTATCACCCCGGAGCCTGGAATTTGTGCCCGATATGAAGATACGCTCGCTTCTTATCACATCATGGGAAGGATACGCTCGGCGAAATAGACTCAAAATTAGAGTTTTGGTTTCAGTGTGTGTAGTCACATCGTACGAATCTTTGATTATTTTTTCTCCGACGGCCGTTTCAGCACGCACACATGCGTTGTGAGTCATGGTGGTGGTTTGTAATTACTTTTACAAATACATTCTAACGTTTTGGATTTTGGAGGGGCGCGCCATATTGTCGTAGTTTATCTTTAGTATTGTTTGATAGTATTGTCTATTTGTTAGTTTTGTCAGATTAAATATTAGCTGCTTTATTTTAAGGCTGAGAATAAACGTTCGGTTTTTGATACGTGTGCCTCAACCATGAGTTTGTCTCAGTAAAATCGCTAGCGACGACGTGGTATTTATATGAAAAACTCAGTGGCGCCTCTAGCGGATACGAGAGAAACTAAATTTTGTCATACAAGTATTTTACTTCGTTGCTAACTATTTTACTAAGACAAACTCATGGTCGAGGTACTGATCTCACTATCGAATCGGATTCACTCCATGCACGTCGGTTTTTAACCCCGAAATATTTTGATCAGACTATCAGAAAAGATTTTTTCAAGTATTAATTGAAGTCGAAATAAAAGACATTGTTTATATAAAAGTGAGTTTATTAATCATCCTGCTTCCATCCGTCATCATTGCTGAAGAATCTTCGTTTGGCAGCAGTGTTCATGTAAGGTCTGAGCGCCCATTCAGTATCGGCCGCGTCGAGGGACTCCAACGTGCCTAATTTTATCTCATACAGCTTCATCTGGAACCGCGGACCAATCTCTGTCAACTCTATTTCTTTGCCTGCCTGTGGATAATCAAAATGACATTATTAGAAATTATTTACATTTGACAGCCTCCGTGGCGTAGTGGGCGAGTAGCCGGCTGTGAAGCGAAAGGCCGTGGGTTCGATTCCCGAACCGAGACAAATGTTTGTTTCGGGTCTGGATTTTGTGGGACTGCAAGTCCCTCGTAGTTCCTGATACCCACTATAAGGGATAACCTAGTGTGGATGTACATACATAAAAAAGCAAAAAAAAAGTCACATTGAGAACCACCTTTTTGTAGTCGGTTAAAATATACTCTGCCTCGGTGGCGCAGTTGTAATGCGTACGCGTTACGTTGAGGCTGACGCTGAGGTCTCGGGTTCGATCCCCGGGTCTGGTAAATTGGTATTGGGTTTTTCTATTACGAAATGCTCAGTATCAGCCCAGAGTCTGGAAATTGTGCCCGGTATGGCGATAGGCTCGCCCCCTATCACATAAGAGACGGGGATACGCTCGGCGAAATGTGGGTGTACTGGTTACTCCTCTGCCTACCCCATCGTGGATTACAAGCGTGAGTGCGTATTAAAATATATATAACAGACCATTTGAGAACCTCTGTATTTGTCAATTAAAAAAATTGTCCCACCTTTCTGTAAGTATGTTGTCTGAAGCAGATATAATCGTCATGATTGGCGAACGTGATCACTCTCTTTGAGTCCGGCTTCGGAACCGGGAATAAATATTTCAATATGCTCATAGTTCTTAATCCTGAAAAAAAAAACAAAAAACGTATGGATAAAGAAACTTGGACACAATCTTGAGTGGTAGAGGCACGCTACAGCGTGGCTCACTACACTTTTGTCTACAGCATGAATGAGCCGGCTCGTCCGGGTCCGTTACCCAGTGGTAACGACAGTTCGTTACCACAGAAAACCGACGTAAAGTAGCAGCTTGCTGCTGCGTTTCGCACGGTGAGTGAGATATCCAGACGCCAAAAACCCCTCCCCTTCACATTCCATTAATTATCCCTTTCCTTTAAGGTCGGCAACGCACCCATGATTCTTTTGGTATTGTGGGCGTACATGGGCGGTGGAGATCACTTACCATCAGGTGACAGGTGACCCACTTGCTCGTTTGCCGGCCTATACCATAAAAAAAAGAAACTCGGCGAAATGGGTTTACCTACCGACTACATATCTATGCCTACCCATTCAGGGAATACAGGCTTGAGTGCTTATGTATGTATGTATAAATACTACAAATTATCAAAACTATTACAATGCAACACTCACCAAGATCAGTTTTGAAGTTGTGGAAGAGCAGATGTGGGTACTGTTCACTCATGGGTCCGATGTCGGGAATGTCATGGCGCATCACCACACCGGAGAGGGTGAAGGAAGCTGTCGGACCATATGGGAGGTGGCATATCACCTGTGAAAAGTGGTTGAATTAGGTAAAAGGAGTGTGATTTTGATGTTTGTACGTTTCGTGTTTAGTTGGGTAGGAAGCATTTGCTCATATATTTTTTTATTTTTAGTTTTCTTAATATTTTATTTCCTTTTGATTATTTGTTGTCACTTGTCACACGTCTGTAAAATTTGTTTGTGCTAAGATGACGTGACGGTGGGGTTCAGCTGAAAATCAGTGCTGTGTCTCAACAGCGTACACTGAGCTAGACCCCATCTAGCGCATATATTGTAGCTAATGTATGTTTTATAAATGTATGTTTTTATCATCTTGTTTTATTATGCTATATGTATGCATGTGTGTAGAAAAAATAAATGGTTTAAATGGTAAAACTAAGAAATTTGAAGGAGTATGAGTGAGGCACCGAGATCTTAGGCCCATAGCCAACATCACCTGCACATGTTACAAGAGGCAGTCCTCTTCCATTAATCAGCAAATAACCACTGGGTTATTGGGTCTCGTTGCGTGTTGTGGGGACCAGACGGCGGGTTGACTCATATACTACCAAATAACGTGAAATCTATGGTATGAGAAGGCGGACGCTGGCATTAAGCATGCATAAAGAACATAATGTGGGCACTTTACAAGTTAGTGTTGACCCCTGGTGTACAAAGGTGTGTTTAATTTAGTATTACAGTGGACCTCCGGTAATCCGACAAACTATTTCCAGGGCAGTGTCGAACTATCGAATTTGTCATATTAAAGAGTACTGCCTAAGATCCCCTATAGTCCGCTTTTTTTTTACAAAAGAGTACCTTGTAATAACTGCCTAGGTGGCGCAGTTGTAGTGCATACGCGTTATGATTGAAGCTAACGCTGAGGTCGCGGGTTCGATCCCGGGTCGGGTAGTGATATTGGGTCTTTCTATTAAAAAATGCTCAATGCCTGGAGTCTCGAATTTGTGCCCGGTATGGCGATAGACTCGCCCCCTATCACATCGTGGGACGGATATACTCTCGGCGAAATGTGGGTGTAATGGTTACACCTCTGCCTACCCTTTCGGGGATTACAGGCGTGAGTGCGTATGTATGTAGTGTCAAACTATATTTATCAGATTATAGAGTACTACCTAAAGTCCGGATTTTTTTACAAAAGAGTACCTTGTAATCTGACAATTTACAGATCCAATGATAAGATTCTATATGTTATACATATATGTATCAACTCACCAAGCTATCTGGCACACCTCTGTGTTCATGAACCACAATGAAGTCCGTTACTTCGTTAGCCCTACATGCATGTATCAATTGAGACATCTCGTAACCACCACGGTTCATTCTCTGACTGTTGGGAAATATCAACCTGCAACACAAATTGTTTGATAAGGAATAATATTATAATAATATGTTACTTAGCATTAAAATTTAAAAACATAGTTATTTTATATAAGTATTTTATTATTACTGCTCTTTTGGCGGATTAATATTAGGCACTCTATGTTTAAAATGATTATATTTTGAAATATGAATGCAATTAGTGCCATGTATGTCTGGTATACTAAATATAAATAAAATTTTAGGATGTCTAGATATTGACAAGATTTGGTGGTTGGTTACATTTACTGTCAGATGTATTTAAAATTAACACCCCTTAAATATGACCACACCTTTCTGTAACATGTTGTATACAGTATAATATATATTTACTAGCTGTTGCCCGCGGCTCCGCGCGCGTCAATGCCTAGTTCCAGGATTAAAGTAGCCTAGTGGGCGCATCAAGAGAGTCCCTTGAACACGAACTTGAAGAAACGCACTTGACAAAAGTACTAATGTTGCTATTAAAAAATAAGGGTTGATCGTAGAGGGTTGAAAATTTAGGGTTGTATGTATTTTTTAATGCTGTATCCTAAAAAAAAAACAAAAAATTTAGGGGTGGACCACCCTTAACATTTAGGGGGATGAAAATAGATGATGGCCGATTCTCAGACCTACTGGATATGCACACAAATTTCATATAAAACGGTCCCGCGGTTTCGAAAGAGTATGGGAACGAACATTGTGACACGAGAATTTTATATAAAAGATACATATTGTATTTAGTTCTATCACAGAATACTGACCTTAGTTCCTTAACAAACATCTTTAATCTAGCACTGGGTTCCCTAGATGTCGTGATCATAATCTTGGGATCCTCAACTCCTGCATATCTATACTCATCGTCCTGTGAGTTCAGAGTGTTTGCTCCTCCGCTAAAACCTCCGATGACTGCTGCTCTTTCAGGACCTGGAGGGAATATATAATTCAAAATGATTTCATTATTTCGATACCTATAATAATTTACAGATCAAAATACAGATCGCCGGTTTTGGACGCCGTGAACGGAATGTAAAAGTACCAACAAGTATGTTTACGCTTTAGGTTATAAAAACAAAAAGTATAATTAAATATACGAAACACATTTAAATACTAACCTTTGTCTTCATATTCCGTTCGTTTTTGTAAAGCGAGTGCTTCTTTCCTCAAATCACCGTGTATCGGTATATTTTCTTCCAAACATTTTTTCAATTGATCTTTCTTGGCTTGTATACTCTTCTGTTTGTCTTCTTTTGATTTCCTGAATAAATACTCGCGACGCAAACGTGCTTGTCTACGTAACATTGTAAATAACGTACTTTATTTAGTCTATTTAGGAAAAACGTTTTTACCAAAGTTTTTACCGAATACCGTGTTTTGGGTTTTGACAGACGTCAATTTCATTTTTACACGTGTTTTTGAAAGATTTCGTTTGACGTTTAGTTACTGCAAATTGTTAAAAACGCGATATTTTCTTATGCCCTTAAATATGTTTGCAATAATAAAACGCTTTACTTTTTTACTTTTCCACTGTGAAAATGACTAAAAATCGCTAAATATACATATTTATTTATAAATTTATAACCTACCTTCATGGTATTTCTCCACTAATAGTCTGTAATGAGGTAATATATCGAGATTGTGTATTTCAAATATACCAAAGAGGTCATCAATATCTTCTTTGGAATTGCGTGGTCTTATAATGAACACATCCCCTGGATTATAGTTCAAATTAGACTCTTCTGTTTTTAACTTTATTAATCTTACATCCTAGAAAAATAATGGGATGTAATTTAGTGTGAGGTGAAGGACCAAAAGCCATTGTTCTCCACCTTTCAGTTGAACCTTTGTCCATCAATATTATTTTCTGTATCTACCACTGTTGCAATATTTAAAACAATTAGCAAAAAGATCTGTGGTGTGTTCTTGGGGACAACCTTTGAAGTATATATATGAAATATACACTAAGATTTACCTGAAAATGTGACTCATCTGTTGTCCTTTCATTAGAAGCAACCTTCAAAAGCAGAGCGTTTAAATTAGATTTACTTCCTTTTGCAAAATATATGTCTTGATTAAAAGCAAGCCTTTCTTTGCATTCGGTGTTTTTTAGTAAACACACTTTCCACCTTGGAATGAATTCTGCTTTTTTATCTAGTTCTATTTCGGGAAAATACTGCTTCAGTATTGTGAAGAACTGTTTGATCCACAGTGACATGACTCCTTCATGGCCTAGGTCATGTTGGTAGTCACAGAGACCTGGAATATATTAATTTTCTTGTGAAAAGTACATGGTGAAGGCTTAATGTCTGAATTTTATCTACTTATATTTTTTTTTTAATAGTTATTTAATTACTAGTATTGCTTTTTGAGTTTTTGATAAGATTATAATGTCACTTTTAAGTAAATAGTACTAATCAATTCTGTCCAATTGTAGTTTATATTAATAACATAGTTACTAAGTGCAATATTATTTCATGACAATATAAAACATAACTTTACCAATATCTAGCAAAGGCGTAGCTCCCAGTTGCTTCAAACGTCTGTGTAATTTTTTCCCGGCATAATTGAACTGCGGGTAAGAAGAATCGCCCAAACCAAGCACTCCATACTTAAGCTTCACTAAAGAGTTGGAAGGAAGGTTGGCTCTTAATAGAAACTTCCAGAAGTGTTTCATATTATCTGGCTCGACACCTCTACCATTCGTAGAACAAACGAAAAGTGCATAGTGCTCATGAATAAGTTCTGATATCGGATAGTCATCCATTGCTAAGACAGGGCCGCGGAAACCCAAAGCCTTCGTCATTCTCCACATTCTTTCAGCTATTTCTTGCGCCGTGAAAGTTTGGCTGCCGTATAGCACTAGGAGCCGCTTAGCAGCAGTCATTCTAGGTCAATAGTATTTTAAGAACACTATACTTATAATGTTGTCACAATGATTAAGATACTGTTATTGTAGATGATAGTAATTGATATCAAACTCTGATGAATTACGATGCCACTATAAATAAGAACTGAACTGAACGTGAACTGAAGAATTTTGATAACAGCAATTGACAGCAATGATCTGTTATCTGACAGTGTCAACTGTCAAAGTGACAATTTAAATTTTGTTTTAAAAATGTCTCCATTTTGATTTTTATTGTTAGGTATTGCTTTAATTTATTACTTGACTATAGTATTACTCCGCATTGGCGAAATCATCTAAGATACAACTCAGCTTCGTTCCACTCAAAAGGAGTCAGTTATCAAGTGCAGAAACAAAACGTAATCGGATCTAGAAAAAAAAACAGCTACTTTGTTTCAGCGATAGTTTAGTTTAACGGAGATTGATTAAATACGAAAGAATCAATTCATAGGGCAGTAATGGCACCAGTGGCCAGCTCCAATTTTACTCTAGCCGTAGCCAGGAACCAATGGTTTCATGCCCTTATTTACTGTTTTATGTATACAGATACCTCATAAGATAGGCTTGTTATTATCTCGCAAGTCAATATATCCAATAAATATCATAATAATAGAATAAGAATTACCTACTCTATAATTATGGAGGATCGAGTAATCTCAAAATATGGCACGGCCATTTCCGTGGCTTGGTAAGTACTAAGTACTTACATGTACAGCCTGAACTCAGAGAATGGACATGCGGAGGCGACTCTAACCCGGGTCCCGGAGTCGACAACTTATCCCCGAGTCGGCGGCGCCTAGAACTGCCGCTCCACTCACCATAAACTAGTGCAGTCATAAATATTTATCGTCCTCAAGGTTGAACAAAAGCCAAAAAAAATATATTACTTCAATATTAAGAGAAAGTTTTATTTACTATGTACAAATAAACTAATATGAAATAAATAGAATGACATAATGCAAACACTTACACAAACTAAATTAATTCCTTGATTATTATTGTTTTTTTGAGATTTGTGCACGGCTTTTCCTCTTAGGTCGATGTGTGTGGTGTGGTACTACTTTTTAAATGTGACTCTAGTTCTTTTTATCAATTTTATAAGTCCCAAGATAGATGTATATTGTCTATTTACCTACTTTGAATTCAGCCTAAATCTTTCATTTCAATTAATATTTACTGTGTTCAATATAGGTGCTTTTATTAAATTGGATCGAATTTTTATCTTGCATCTATCATCTATAATATTTTTATTTCCTTCAATGACAAGACGAGCAGGTCACTCGCCTGATGGTAAGCGTCACGCGTGCCTATAAACAGAAGCCACACCACACCACACAGAACTCTGAATTACAAAGCACTACATGGCACTGGACTGCGGTCTGCGCTTGTCATCCCGAAACATAATAAGTTAAGTCTTATAATGTCCAGTAATTTCACTGGCGTCAATATCCTTCAAACCGAAACAGAACAGTGCTTACTCTGTGCTGTGGCGGCAGAAATAGACAAAGCGGTTGTACCTAACCAAACGGCCTCTAGCATACGAGGGACCTACCACCTAGTAGAACCCCTGTCACCCCTAATTCAACCCTCGCTCAATAAGCTACATATACATCCCTTTCACTTTCACACAAAAGTTATGTGCTGTCTCTATCGCAGCGTTTGTACGGCAGTCTCGCGGCCCGTGTTGGCGGGTTAAGTCGCTCGGTGCGGAAATACGCGGGAAATTTTAACAGTGTAGTGAATTTTATTACAAATTAATTTATTGTATATTTGACCAAGGGATAAATTAAAAAATGTAAGTAAATATTATATAATGGTAATACTTGTAAAATATTATAGGTATAATCAGGTAAGTGTTTGTTACCTTTGACAAAATGTGTCTAGAGTCTAGACATTTTTTTAAGATATTTAATACCTACGTATTGTTTTTCTATGAACTAAAATAATATATGACGACTAGAATATTTCAGATATTATTTTTATACGTTATTTAAAATATATTTACTATTTCGGTCTAAAGTACGAAATTAAGTGCTTAATTATTTTTATAGTTCGGACAAATAATACTATACAGGAAGTAGGTATTATATAGTACCTATTCGTTCGCGACAAAATATGTAAAAATAAGGAAAAACTGCTTTAATTGAATGGTCCGTTCTAATATTGTGATTTAAATCTTTATCATAAACTTTGGTTTTAAATAGCTACTGTTACATTTTACCGTTTGTCATTTCACTGTCCTTAGGTATTATTTTTAATTGTAGAATAAAGCTAATAATTTTAACCTTTAGTTTTGCGCAAAAACATGATTATTGAATCATTTTCCTTTGAAATAATGATAAAAAAATGGATATTACGTAATAGTGAATAAAAAAAACACCACTAAATCTAGAATCAGCATAGCCCAAAAAAGTCGAATTGCGTCCTTCTGTAGTACACATTAATTTTCTAATATAGGACCAGACGATCATGGCTGAATTTGCCGGTACATCTATGTATGTTACATCTTTGAGTGGTATAGCCGGGCCGGCCGGAGTGAATGGGCCGGCTCGTCCGGGTCGTTACCATTGCCAAGCGCCCATGAATCTTTTGGTGTTGTGGGCGTACATGGGCGGTCGAGATCACTTACCATCAGGTGATCCACTTGCTCGTTTGCAGGCCTATGCTATAAAAAAATATTCATAATATACCTAAAGAATAGCTATCATTTATATTCTTCTGCTTATATCTTTTCGATTATAAATATAATTACAGCGTTTTATTGTACTGTATACTGTTGTTACCTAGACAATAACATATTCAAATTCCACCATTCTCGTAAGATCTTCAAAATAAATACCTAATTACTAAGTCAAATGTATGATAATTATATTCAAGTGTTTAGTTATACGAATTCTGATTCGCCATGCATTAGAATAGATAAGAATAATAATTACTTAGTTTGGAAATGTGCTAACGTATTTTGGTCAAGAATAAAAGTTAGTTTAAAAAAATAATTCTAGGTGTCGCTAACCCTACGAGTTTATTAAACTTTTATTTTTAATATGCACTTAAAAATAGCAACGATCAATAATTTTCCCGCCAAAATCTGCCTCCGCCAACATTGAAGCCTAGTTGCGTCATACGACCACGTGGCGTCATCGATTTACCCCACCCCACCCCAATTGCAAGCACCCGATCGGACCCTACCAGTGTCTTTTACCTTTGACCTCTCGATTTTGGCAAGCTATCTCATTGAAATTATTGATTTAAACATTTATCTGCGGTGCGGGATGAAGGAGTTATCCAAATAAGTATAAAGACAAAAAGAGCTAAGTAAATAGATAAATATTTAATCGATTAAAATTTTTAAATATGAAGAAGTTTGATATACTGATTGATGAATAAACTGTTGCACTGTTCAGGAAAGTTATAACAGAAAATTCATAGAAATACCATAAATTGAACACAGACTCACGCATATTTGAGGATCACGCAATAATCATTATGATTTCATTATTTTACTTTTTAATGTTCCTCTTTGGCATAAGTTGAGCTGCTCTAACTCTATTCAAAATTAATTGTATGGTCGTAGTGCAAATATTGTAAAGGAATTAAAAAAAACGGCAACGTTACAGTTTCTTGTCCGTTCTTCTTTAACGAAACAGCATTCCGAACTGGCGGTAGAATTTAAATTTGACTGAATCTAAATGATGTATAACATTTTATGGATTCAATAAATATTTTCATTTTCAACTTTAGCGTAATTCAACATTCAAGGTAGGTCGGAAAAGTATTAATAACGTGGTTACAGCTGTAGGTTTTTTTAGCATAGGCCGGCAACGAGCAACTGGGTCACCTGATGGTAAGTGATCTCCACCGCCCATGTACGCCTACAATAACAAAAGAATTATGGGCGCGTTGCCGACCTTAAAGGAAAGTGATAATTAAGGGATTGGGAAGGGGACGGGGAATTGGGCCTCCGGATATCTCACTCACCGTACGAAACGCAGCAGGAAGCTGTTACATTACGCCGGTTTTCTGTGAGACCACTGTTTCACAGAAAACCGACGTAACGTAGCAGCTTGCTGCTGCGTTCCGTACGGTGAGTGGGATATTCGGAGGCCCAAATCCATTCCCCTTCCCAATCCCTTTCCTTTAAGATCGGCCACGCGCCCATGACTCTTTTGCTATTTTGGGCGTACATGGGCGGTGGTGATCACTTACCATCAGGTGACCCACTTGCTCGTTTGTCGGCCTATGCAATAAAAAAAAGACAGTATAGAGACGTATTAACCTAAATGTTCACCATGAGCTTCCAAGCATCAACAATGGATTTAATTCACTGATCAGTTTCTTTACACTATATAACTATTTATTTAGATATAATCTAGGTAAAAATAATGTACCTACTACCAATTGTATATTGTGCATAGGTACCTACGTTATAAGTGCAAATCTCTTCATTACTCTATAATAACTAATATTATAAATGTGAAAGTGAGTTTGTTTGTTACGCTGTCACGCCTAAATCGCTAGACCGATTTTAATGAAATTTTGGTACAGAGATAGATGGAACCCTGGAGACGGTTATACGCTACTTTTTCCCCGGAAAAGGGGTGCCGACTTGCTCTATATTATAGACTATGGTCATGAGGTTCATAGCATTGTAATACATCTTTATTATGGTAAAATAAAAATCTATGGTATTTTTTGTTTAACTTGTTTAAAAACCACACGCAATGTATATAGTAGTGTAATAAGGACAAATACCCCAGTATCAGCCCGGAGTCTGGAATTTGCGCCCGGTATGGCGATAGGCACGCCCCCTATCACATAAGGGACGGATATACGCTCGGCGAAATGTGGGTGTACTGATTACACCTCTGCCTACCCCTTCGGGGATTACAGGCGTGAGTGCGTATGTATAAGGACAAATTATTTCATAATTACGAACTCATAGCGTACCTAACTATTTTATAATGTAGGTTTCCGACGCTCGTCCAGCCTTATGAAAATATAGAATGAGTATAGGAGAGGAGGTTCGTACCCTGCAGTTAGTCTACCACACTGGCCTAATATTTTTTATTAACTTGTGTGAGGAAATGAGCAGGACGCAGGACGCTCGCCTGATGGTAAGCGTCACGCCTGCCCATAAACAGAAGGAACACCACAGAGAGCTTTGAATTATAAAGCACTGCATGCCATTGGATTGCGCTCATTGACCCGAAACATAAGATGTTAAGTGCCCAGCAATTTCACTGGCTTCAATGTTCCCCAAACCGGAACATAACAGTGCTGTTGCTTGGCGGCAGAAATAGACAAGGCGGTGATACCAACCCAGGCGGCCTTTCGCATACGAGTGACCTACCACCTAATAAAATAAATGTGTGTTCAACTCCATAAGAGGTGCATGCTCTTGGGCCTGGTTTCGAACCGGCGACTTTCGTCTCGAAAGTCCGTACCACTTCCCACTAAATTATCGCTGATTACTAAGTTAACTTTAAACTAACTACGAAAAAAATAATTATATAATTAATATTTAATGTTCTTTTTGACTTCGGAACTGGTGAACTTGGAACTCTTGGCAAGTCTTATGAAATGGGGCGAATTTTGAGCTTAGTAAAAAACATTAATCAGAATATTCGGTGATAGCCAACAACATACACCATGGTCATAACTTGTGAATGTCCTCCTTTATAAGTCATATAAAACATTAAAATCGACTTAATAAATAACACTGAAAAGTCAAACATAACAATCTGTAGAGGTCGGTTTTCTTGAAGTCGGTTAAAAATATAAGTAAATTCATTGGAATATGTACTACGGTATAGGAGGAACGTCTACATTGAAACTTACCTACGTGCCGACAATATATCTGTCGCTTATTGTCAATTGTTTCATAAAAAAGTTCCCCTCTACAAAAACTGCAACACGGAACTAAGACTCAGATATAGTTTGGTAAATTTAATTTGAAACATCGACATTAAAACTTACCTACGTGCCTACAATATTTCTGTCGCTTATTGTGAATTGTTTCATAAAAAAGTTCGCCTTTACAAAAACTGCAACACGAAACCAAAGCTCAGATATAGTTTGGTAAATTTGATTTGAAACATCGACATTAAAACTTACCTACGTGCCTACAATATTTCTGTCGCTTATTGTGAATTGTTTCATAAAAAAGTTCGCCTTTACAAAAACTGCAACACGAAACCAAAGCTCAGATATAGTTTGGTAAATTAGATTTGAAACATCGACATTAAAACTTACCTACGTGCCTACAATATTTCTGTCGCTTATTGTGAATTGTTTCATTAAAAGTTCGCCTTTACAAAAACTGCAACACGAAACCAAGGCTCAGATATAGTTTGGTAAATTTGATTTGAAACATCGACATTAAAACTTACCTACGTGCCTACAATATTTCTGTCGCTTATTGTGAATTGTTTCATTAAAAAGTTCGCCTTTACAAAAACTGCAACGCGCAACCATACAGAAAATGTTTGGTAAATTTAGTTTATTGCAATCTAACAAAAAAATGCAATTTAATTATATTCTTATCAACCCTCTTTGCCTTTATCTCCATAAAAAGAAAATTGTACCTAAATATTTTCTGGTACATAACAATAGACACGCGTATTACGAGTTGATTACAATTACTTTTATAACTATTAACAAGTTTGGTCAGTAGACAAACTAATTAGTTAATTCTCCCATTAACAGTCTTCTAATAACATCGATACAATTGTTTTTCGATTAAACACGGAAACGTTACTGTCGGCAGTTCCGCGTAAAACTAATAGATACAGTTAGTTCAAGCCCATTAAATATACATAATAGTTGTCAGCAGTTGCGAGGGTACAAATTTTCAAAGGGAAGCTCTAAGGCACAAAATATTTACAGGTCCATTAACCAATATTATCAATTATGTTAATATACATACATACGCACTCACGCCTGTAATTCCCGAAGGGGTAGACAGAGGTGTAACCAGTACACCCACTTTTCGCCGAGCGTATCTCCGTCCCTTGATGTGACTTATAATTTTATGCTGTTCAGTTTTTTAAGTCTGTTTTATTTTTGTCCAATAGTTTTTAATTTGAGCATGTTGTTTGCAAGACTTTTATTCATAAAACACTGTAAAACTAAAGAATATATTAGGTATATATATATATATATATTACGGTAGGCAGCGGCTTTGCTGTGCCCTGGCATTGCAGAAGTCTATGGGCGGCGGTGACTACTTACCATCAGGTGGCCCGTTTGCTCGTCTGCCTATCCAGGACGTAAAAAAAAAAAATCCATTGCCCCCATTTTCCCCGCCCGTATATTTGCGAAACCTGAAGTGTCTGGGAAATGCGAACCCTTATTTGTCAACCACCACGGAACTCACATTATGTACAAAGCCTTGACACACATAAGGGTGTACAATGGCGGTCTGGGGTGGAAGTTTGAGCGTAAACAATAAAAACGCTGACCGGACCTTTCACTTTATTTTAATGGTTGGTGTGGTATCAGCTGTGGATTGCAGGGTCCTGAGTTCGTAACTTAAATCATTTCCGTATTGTTACCGCTTTGCAAACACGAGGACATCATGAAAATATGCTTCATTATCGCTTCAGTAACACCCACGTTTGTTAATTTCTTAGTGGGTTACCTGATGGTAAGTGATCTCCACATAAACATTTACAATACCAGAAGAATCATGGACCCGTTGTGGACCTTAAAGGAAAGGGGGTTATATAGGGATGGGGATTTGGGCCTCGAGGTAACTCACTCACCGTATGAAACGCAGCAGCAAGCCACTACTTTACGTTCGGTTTTCTGCGAGAGAGGTGACGATCCGGTCGAGCCGGCTCTACCACTCATAAATACCGCCACAATATACGTGATTATGGCGCATAGACTAAGAAAAAACACAAAAATTATAAATTAAGGGGAAGAGGGAGGTGCTACGCGAAATCCTCGGTGCTCAACTTCTATTCACACTTTACTACTCTGTTACCTTGGTTTCAATTGCTAAACCACACGAATTTATTGATTAATTAAAAAGAAGCATTGGTAGGTGAGAATTGAACGTTACGAGCCCGACCAGAGATATACAGAAAACAATATGCGCTTTGAACGAATAATTATCAGCACGAGCATGAGATATTTACATTATTATATACAAATAATGAAATCAATGACGTACCATCGCTATCGTATATTGTTGTGAAATGTGCAGACCAAATGAAATCAGCTGTGGAATATATGAAATGTGTCTGGACATATTAAATGTAGATAAAATATGAACAGAGGGGCTAGCACGGAAAACTATCGAAATCGGCTCGATAGATAATTCCTGAAATATCATTGGTCCATATTCCATATATATTAGTTTCTTTTACGTACGATAGAGGCGCTATACTAAAATCTCATAGAAATTGTTGTCGATGACAGCTCGAATAACTTTTCGCAAGTTTCCGTGCTAGCCCCTCAGATCATTTCTTTTTTATATCATAGGCCGGCAAACAATCAAGTGGGTTACCTGATGTTAAGTGATCTTCATTCTCCACCGCACATAAATATACACAATTTCAGAAGAATCATGGACGCGTTGCTGACCTTCGAAGAAAGGTATTGTGAAGGGAGAGGGATTTAGGCCTCCGAATATCTCACTTACTTCATTGCTTTAGTTTGGCAACTTCGGCTGTGAGAATCTATATTTAAATTATCATCATCATTATTAATGATTCAATTATTATTTAATTATTATTGTGATTGCCCGACCTGGAAAATGAACCCAGGATTTCACGGTTTTCAGCCTAAATGTGACTAATGAGACCATATTATATGAAGAATCGTCAGCCTACCCTTTCACACAAGTTTGCTGAGCTTATTTCTTTTCCATGATGTGATATGCTATCTCTACGAGTATATCTATCGAAGTTAACATACTGGCGGTATTCACGCCACAAAAAATGTTGTCGTCTCTTTTTCTCGTGCTATCTTTACATGGCTATAAAATCTAGCCGCAGTAGAGTTCATCTATATCACCTGGAAACAATCCCATTTAGCACACGGTGCGTTTCCAGCTTCCATTTCTACCATGCACTTTCAAGCTCTAGAATGAACTCCCTGCATCGGTGTTTCCCGAGCGGTGTTATGACCTGTCCTTCTTTAAACGAGGGTTAAACGGAGATTTCCTTCTACGGTAGGCAGCGGCTTGGCTGTGCTCCCATCAGGTTCCCGCCTGCTCGTCTGTGTATCTGGGCAGTAAAAAATGGCTAACATCCCGATGGTATTCACGCCATGAGAAAATGTTTGTGCTATACCTTTAACTCTATCACTTACTTATATGTTGTGGGGTATACATTACGGTACACTAGTCGATATCTACAAAAAATTCTCTCTCGCTCTCGATATACCTCTAGGGCTCATGCTAATCGGGTGGTATAGAGGAGTTACAGAGGCGGATGTGTGGGTAGGACTGTGGGAAATCCTATTCTAACAAACTGCATTTTTTGTGTCTGTAGTTTTGCCAGTATTTATTGTAGTGTCTTTCTAAATATATGGATAGATTATATTGGATTCCCTGTTCAGTATGTTCTTCTGTGAGACAGTGGTAACGACCCGGACGAGCCGGCCCATTCATGCTGTAGACAAAATTGTCTACAGCGTGGCTCTGCCACTCGTATCTATCAATATTAATCACAATACCAAGACCCGGAACAAATACATATTGTGACAATATTTATTTTGCCGAGAGAATTGACCTTTCATTTGACATTGACGTTATCAATACTACTTTAGGTTAGTTCAGTGTACGGTCATGACCCTCGCAATGGATGAATGATAATGGATATAAATACTTCGATTTAGGCGTGAATTATGTGTCATGACTGAACATCTTATAGTCCACACTTCTGTGACATTTCGCCGCACTGCACGCGTGACAGTAACGCTAATGTGTGGACGGGTGACGTAACATGCATTGTGTCATTTTGCCGTGAATTGACGGTAAAATGTTACGGACTCTCAAAGCGGCTAGCTCCAGATCATTAGCTCATAACATTAGACAACCGTCCAGACGACTTTGTCACGCGTGTGTGTGACACACGCCTTTGGGGACGGCGAAATGTCACAAGTGGAGACTCACTTTTAAGTTATATTACCGTTGTTTTTGTTCATTTTCTTTTGTTCGAATGGATTTGTGCTGTTAGCTTATATTGCTTTTTACAGCTTCACTTGACAATAAAGCCGGCGCTTGTGGCGCTCTAGCCAGAAATATGTATAATGTACTTAGTAGCGATTAAGCACAGAGGCGCCTTTTAGAAGGCTCAGACCTCAGCTTGAGCAATCGCTGGGGAGTATAGTTTAGGGCCGTCTCTGTAAATCATTGTGCCGACGGCCAGTTGTGGGAGTTCTTCGGACTCGCAGGCGTGTCCTATGTCGGGGTCGCGTATTATTATTGCGATTCGGATTCGGCAAGGAAAGTGCTGCTTCGATAGCAATTGTGATGGAGTCGTTGGGATCTGCCAAATCCTGTTTGGGACGACGATGGAGGATGTTTTAGTTCATCATAGTGAATTCGAACGAAAATTCTTATCGAGACAACTAGAGTTCTATTAATGTGTTCTTACATTTTGCTCCAGTTTGATGATAGTATTTATGTAAATATGTAGCTGATAAATGGAGTCAGAGGTCGGTGCATAGACGAGGTTGAAGATTACTATTCATGCTATCATAATAACTCATAGTCCGGTAATACTATGCTCGATCCTTGCCCTTGTGTTCGAATCCATGTGAGGAAATTTAGTAGTTTTCAAAAAGCTAATTTTGTCTTATTTTGCTAATTTTCCGTTGCGGGTTGTGGAGATCAGACGGCGCGGCGGGTCAAATCAAATCATTTTTTCAGTAATTAGGCTGTCAAGGGCACGTTTACACGTCGAGTTTGGAATCTACCGGTGCTTCGCAAATGCCCACTGGTCTGAGAAGAAGCACCAAGAAACTCAGCCGTAGGTCTTTTGAATGTTTGTATTTTTTTTATTAATTTATATTTGTTATTACAAAACATAAATAATTTAAGTTATAACTAATACGTTCATAGAAAAACAGTGTCAATTTGGGATTGATACAGGTGCCCAATTCAGGGGATCTAACAGTAATCCGAATCTAAGCAGACCAATTAATTGTTACAATACAGTAATTAATAATTAATAATAAGCATTCTGTGTAGACCAGTCCACCTACGATACAGGTTCACCTAGTGGACAGGACTATGTGTGTGACTGTTGGGTGTATTATTATTAAATGCACATTGCTATTTTTCACCGTGATAGCTCTAAGAGATGGGGGCATCTGATGGTAGACGCAATGTCTATAGTTTAATATCGCCTTTTATCGCTTAGCCGGCGCTTATGGCGCTCTAACTAGAAATATGTATAATGTATTTAGTAGCGATTAAGCACAGAGGCGCCTTTTAGAAGGCTCAGACCTCAGCTTAAGCAAGCTGGGGAATATAGATAAAGCCGTCTCTACACATCATTGTGTCGATGCCCAGTTAGGATAGTTCTTCGGACTCGTATGCATGTCCTATGTCAGGGTCGCGTATTATTATTGCGATTCGGATTGGGCAAGGAAAGTGTTGCTTCGATAGCGACTGTGATGGAGTCGTTGGGATCTGCCAAAACATGTTTGGGACGTCGACGGAGGAGGCTGTGGAGATCACTTACCATCAATTGACCCACTTGCTCGTTTGCCGTCTTCTGATATAATAAAGAAAAAAAAACCCAAAATCTCTACAGAGCCGTCAAAAGAGTCACACAAAAGCGTCTAAACGTTGGTAACCTTGAACAACCCCTAGCAACTACTCGTTCTACAGCTGTAGTACTCACGCCATAATGATGTCTGCCAACTAAATCATACAAACAGACGAACCGCGTCTTATTTACCACTAACCTCTTCTTGAATTTATCGTTGTCAGTTGAATACTTGTTTTTGTTCAATTTTAATACCCAATTTTATTTTTTTACGTGAATGCTGCTCTAGTTGCACCTCAGACTACTCTTTCGTAGATAAAAGTTATGTTAAGGCAAGGGAGCTTATGTTATCTTTTAATAACACAATTCGATAGGTGGTTGGTACCACAGCTTTGTCTCTTTCTGCCGCCAAGCAGCAGTATGTAAGCATTGGTGTGTTCCGGTTTGAAGACCATTGAAACCAGTGAAATTACTGGACATTATGAGATTTAACACACGTCTCGGAGTGACGAACGCAGTCCAATGTCATGCAGTGCTTTGTAATTCAGGGTTCTGTGTGGTGTTGCTTCTGTTTATGGGTAGGCTAGACGCTTACCATCAGGCGGAGCGACCTGCTCGTTTCGTCAATAAAGCTAATAAATAAGTAAAAAAAAAATCAAGCGAATTAACATGCCAAAGCTAGTGTTATTTAAATTATTGGCAACACTCATATCCGCCAACATCGCAATTTTAATAGCCATTTAAGGTAATGACAGCTATGTTTTTATTTTTATTTTCAATGTCAATGGCACAAGCCTTTCGCTTCGATATCCTGACAATTTAACGCACTAAAACACGAATCGAAGCTTATGATTATCCTTATGTTTAAATGAATACGTAATCAAAGAATTTTCTGTCCGTAAAAACCCATCCAAACTCCAATTTGCAAGTTCTATTATATTGGGATAGTCAAATGTGTTTTTATTACTGTTTACAAACTGCAGGTGACAGATACTGTAGTAAATTATAGCTCTGCACCCATCGAAATAAGATAACTAGAACGATAACTCTCATATGAATCTGCCAAAAATACGGCTCGACTATTACACATGCAAAGGTAAAATCACAAGTAACACTCATACACGCAACAAAAATTAATGAACGTTCAAAAACAACTTTATTTCGTAAAAGTTAATGTCTAAATATTAAATTTCTAAATCGAGATACGATGTTCTGCACCGCGCAAAAATAAGACGTATTAAGTATCAACTAGAGATCATTTCATAGTATACTATAATGGTTTAATGCATGTAGATTATTTTTATAGCATAGACCAGCAATCGAGCACGTAGGTCGCCTGATGGTACTACAATACTAGAAGAGTCATAGGCGCGTGGCCCTAAAGGAAAGGGGTAATTACGGGATTGGAAAGGGAGCGGGTTTGAGCCTCCGGATATTTCAATCACCGTACGAAATGCAGCGGCAAACCCCTACTTTACGTCGGTTTTCCGTGAGGCATTGGTAACCACTCGATCGCGCCGGCCCATTAATGTTTTTTTTTTATTTTTATGGCATAGTCCGGCAAACAAGCTAGTGGGTCACCTGATCTGTCACCTGTAAGTCACCTGTAAGTGATCTCCACTGCCCTGCATGTACGCCCACAAAACCATAAGAATCATGGGTGCGTTGCGGACCTTAAAGGGAGGGGATAATTAAGGAATTGGGAAGGGGAGGGGGTTTTGGGTGTCCGGATATCTCACTCACCGTACACAACGCAGCAGCAAGTACTTTACGTCGGTTTTCTGTGAGACAGTGGTAACGACTCGGTCGAGCCGGGCCATTCATGCTGTAGACAAAACTGTCTACAGCGTGGCTCTACCACTTACGTTAATTCCGTTTAGCCTAGAGTGGCTTGAACTATTGTATGTTACAAAAAATCTAAGTTATCAATTAAAATCATAGATCCTTTGTTGATTATTATCTGTAAGTAATATCAGAATATCTTTTACACTAGTATTGTGATTAATAAATACACCAACAGTCAGACACATAGTCCTGATCCCACAGTAAGATACGAGTCTTGTGTCGTGGGTATCAGGATCTACGAGAGACTTTCGGTCTCACAATACCCAGACTCGAAATGCGGGGATCGAGCCCGAGGCCTCACGTTCCAAAGCCGGCTTCTCGCCTGCTGCAACATGGAGGCTGGCTGTGATTGGAAGTTATGAGAGTTTCTTTAATTTACTTTGCTCATCTCGATTGAACAGCGACCACCGTACAAATGGTGAACAACTCAAATATAGCGTCTCTTTCAGACGAGTCACGTTCCGGGGTCAGCGAGTGTATATCCAGTAATTTCATGCCGCCAATATTCTGCCAACCTTATTTACCTTAAAAAGTTTTTAGTAAATTTGCGTATTTTTTTATCTGGTATCTCAAATACTATTTCTTAAAGTATCTTGTATATGAATATCTCAAATACATTAAGTTCTAAGTGTCTTGTATTCCAGATACTTTTTATGAGGTATCTTGTACATCTTCTGCAGATAAAACTGGTACTTCACGGCAAAACGGGTCGACAAAATCATCTTGGATTGCATATATGACGCCTGGTTTCTAAAAGGCTGATCAAATCAACATTCAACTAACAGAACTTTGATTTGACATCGCTGTCAAATCAATTCGAGTTGCTGAAACGTTATTTAGTGAAAAACATAATAATATTTGATCTCTCTTTAGTACCGTTTGACATACGATTTTTCATATTAATTTTAAAGTTATGTTAACTAACATGTGTGTCAAATCAAAGGTGTTGATCACGCTTCTAGCAACTCAATTTTGACTTGGCATAAGATTTGACATTTGATTAGTTAATTTAACATTGATCAGCCTTTCAGAAACCGAGCGTTAGAGTTCTAAAGTCAGTATTCAAAATAAAAACTTCCTAACGTCAGTAACTCAGAATGTCAAAATGTTTGAAAAAGCTCGTAGCACATTCGTAGCGTTGCTACGAAGGAAACTAATATGCGGTCAATCTTCAAACACAATGCCATGACCCAGATTCGTTCGGAAACAAAAGTGTTATTTCCGATGAGTTTGCATGTGTACTCGGAATAGCAAACAATATGCTTTGTGGAAGAAAAGCTTATACTAAGTAAACAATTTTATTGTGTTATGATTCTTATGGACTCATGACTACCTTACACTACACGAATGCTCATACATAGATAAGCTTACGTTTATATCTAGTTTAATCTAGTTTTTATCAACTAGTGCTACACTCAAGTATCGCCGAGCTTATTTCCATCCTATGATGTGATAGGGGCCTAACGCCATACCGGGCACAAATTCAAATACCAGGAAATTCATGTGTGAATCGACAATTCAAACACAAATTGTGTTTGAATTTTCGATTCACACTGTGACAGCCTCGGTGGCGCTGTTGTCATGCGTAAGCGTTACGATTGAGGTCAACGCTGAGGTCTCGGGTTCGATCCCCGGGTCGGGTAAAGTGGTATTGGGTTTTTCTATTACGATATGCTCAGTATCAGCCCGGAGTCTGGAATTTGTGCCCGGTATGGCGATAGGCTCGCCCCTATCACATAAGGGACGGAAATACGCTCGGCGAAATGTGGGTGTACTAGTTACACCTCTGCCTACCCCTTCGGGGATTACAAGCGTGAGTGCGTAAATTGTGTTTAGCCGCACTGGGAATTAAACCCCTGGTCCTGACGGTTCTCAGCCTTAGTATGCTGCCACTAGACCAAAGTTACGTTCACTTTATTTCTTTATGTTATAACGCCACTTAATTAAAATATGTAATAAATTTACCAGATGTAGTGGATTTATACTTCGCTGGATAATGAGTAAACTTGGAAGGAATTGAATGCTAGCGATATTAGGATCAGGACTAGCAACTTTATTGCTTTAAAACAGAGGTTCGATGAAAATTTATGCTAAATTTCAAACTTCCTCTATATTCTAAACGGCGGAGCTACGTTGTAAATAGCTTTGTCTACAGCATGAATAGGTCAGCTTCATCGGGTGGAGCCACTGTCTCACAGAAAACCGATGTGAACAACTTGCATGAGATTGCTATTGATCCAAAAATACGATGCTAATATACCGATGCGTCTCTATTTATTCAGACTATTCTCAACATCTTACCACTGTTTTGGAATTTAAGAAGGTAAAAGTATCTATATGGAAGTCACCGCTATTAATTCCCATGAATTAAGACCTACTTATCACGCTCTAGGCTAAAATGAAGATACAATTCTATTAATAAACGCAAACGCAAACTTTCCTGTAACGTAATACTTTACGTCTCCTCTACGGCCTTAAACTCATAAAATGCAAAACAAAATCGCATTATCCTCTCAATTGAGTTAATAAAATGTTACTTACTGTACAAATCAACGTTGCTACAACGGAACTGGTCAATTTGTGGCCATTCTCTTCACCACTTACATTGACTCACTGAGCAAACATGGTCGGGAAAATAGGCGCGCCGGCGATCGCAGCACGTTTTCATGTTAAAAGGTACATATTGGATTTTTGTTTACTGTCACTTACGCCCGGTTTCTGAAAGGCTGATCAATGTTAAACTAACTAATCAAATGTCAAATCTCATGTCAAGTTGAAATTGAGTTGCTAGAAGCGTGGTCAACACCTTTGATTTGACACACATGTTAGCTAACATAACTTTCTAATTAATTTGAAAAATCGTATGTCAAACGGTACTAAAGAGGCATCAAATATTATTATTTTTTTCACTAAATAACTTAATTCAAATTCAAATTCAAATCATTTATTCTGTAAATTGGATCATAAATATCACTTTTACATGTCAATCATTTTTTAAGCTATATTACATTTACGACGGCTTTCAGGGCTAGCCATGAGAAGAAATGCCGAAACAAACTCAAAACATTAAAAGAGGCCATAACCCATGGGTTATGGCCTCTTTTAATGTCCAGACATTGTTTTACAGAAATTATGCGAGTGTAATGTACAGAAATTCCTGGATTGGCCCTTTCAAGAGATAGCCAAAAGTATATCAGACATACGTAGCACTCGCACTCACATTAAAAAAATAAATGAAATAATTTATAACAAAAAAAATCAAAATGTCAATATTCCCTTACATACTAATATTGCGCCAATAGAGCAGTCAATATTAAATAATATAATATATAAAAAAAGAGAACTATGTACATCCAATTTTGTAAGGAGTGAGCGGCTTAATTCCAAGCTGTTTTGTCTTCCAGGTAATCTTTCACATTATAATAACCTTTTTCGCAAAGCCTGAGTTTAATACATAATTTAAATTTATTAAGGCCTAATACTTGAATATGGCTTGGAATTTTGTTGTAGAAACGTATACTTTGACACTTGAAACGTTTCAGCAACTCGACTTGATTTGTCAGCGATGTCTAATCAAAGTTCTGTTAGTTGAATGTTGATTTGATCGGCCTTTCAGAAACCAGGCGTTTGTTTCTGTTCCTTTTTACGTTCATATTTATCTTATTTCTAGATTTTCTATCGGTCCAACTGGATGCCCTATCAGAAACGCTTAGGAACCACCTTACTTATCTCTTTTCTTGTTTTTCAGTAATCTCCTCTAGCAATCAACCCAAATCAGTCAAATGTATTTTGTACTATCTGTATTTCGAAGTTGTTCAAAACTTTAAATACCAGCGTCTACGTTTCTAACTTTATAAAGGTTGTTAAACCTTTCCATACAAACTTTTGTCCCTTTATTTCTTTATTCCTTATACCTCCCCTTATTCCTTCAACCCCATTTAAATGGAGAGAGTCTCTCGAAGCCGCGTCACACAAGTATTTATTCAAAGTAAATGACTAAATGAAAGGCTTTAGGGGATGAATTTTTTAATATTTTTCTCAGTGCTCAAATTCTTGCCTATGTAATGTAGGGAACGTTTGTATAACAATTCATGCTTCTATAAATCTAGACCTACCTGTTCAGGTTGTGCGTTGTCTGTCAGTCCAGTAAATAATTATTAAAGTTTTATCAAGTAGACTATTACTTGATATTAAGACGTTTATACATTTAGACGTTGTCTGAGTCCATAGATTTCTTACGAATATAATACTACCAATATTTATCTTCTTCTTCACCATTTTCTACCAAGTTGGTATAGGTATCTTCAACTGCCGCCACAATCTTTGATCTTGCACTATCTTGCGATATCCAATCCGCTAGTCTCTTCAAGTTATTCTTTCGTCGCATCTACGATTTTCCTTTATGGCGTTGTTCCCCTCAAAGCTCTCTGCTCTCTTAAACTGCTACAACAGCAGTAATGTTTTTGGGCAATGCTATTTGCCCACATATACTGCAGTGTTGCCACACACTTGCATACAATGACAGGTCGCTGTTGCGTTTCGTATGATGAGTGAGATTTTTTGGGGCCCAAATTCCGCTTCCCTCCCTAATTTCTATTTCTTGATTGAAATCCGGCAACACATCCTCAATTGTTCTGTTATTGTAACTCCGTGGATATTCATGGGCGGTTTATATCGCTTTATATCAGGTCACCCATTGTTTCACTCTGCTGTATAAAAATGTCGATGACATCTGCAACTTTGCTAGTCTTTGAGCTATATAATATTTTATTTGCGGTTTCCGAGTATACCACTTATAATCATAAGATGGGATCGCTGCGTCATGCTTTTATCCATGTTGCAGCTATTTTCTATCCTGACGTCAAACCTTCAGGACACAAAATCCTATTATTAATAGGATTAACCTCCAGTAAGAGGTTATATAGAGCCAATGGTTTTACTACAGAGGATGCTCAAGATAAAGAGTAGGAAGTCGAACCCTGGTAGGTACTAAGCTGAGATAAAGCCAGACAGAAAAAAAGGGGTTGTAGCTTTCTCTCTCTATAACATTTGCGTTCATACAATCTTATCCAAACCCATTCCAAACCTTACTGTGAGAATGCTCTAAAAGTATATAAATTCTGAGCAATTTTAAGAAAACTTGAATGTTTATTTTTCTGTGTTTACCTATCATTTTTTGGTTACGATGAGGCTGGCTCAATCTTGTTGATTCAGAGCCTCTAAATAATTATAGATACAAAAAAAAACATTTTCGTTAAAAGAGATACAGAAAATATTATCTCCCTATCTCAGACGGCAAAAAATAGGTCAGACAAATTGGGACGACAGTCGACACGTGATATTTCCGTCTGCCTTCCCTTTGCATTAGAGGCGATTTGGCGGGCTATTGTCTGCCGCCATGATTATAATGCCTGCAATACAAATACTGCAATTGTTGATTACTTTTTGTAAATTGCCCGGTATGGCGATAGGCTCGCCCCCTATTACATAACGGACGGAAATACGCTCGGCGAAATGTGGGTGTACTGGTTACACCTCTGCCTACCCCTTCGGGGATTACAGGTGTGAGTGCGTATGTATTTTTGTAAATTAATTATTAAGTTTTCGGAAATCCGTTATCTTTGCCTACCCTTATGGGAAAACAGGCGTAAGTCTATGTATGTATGTAATTTTAAGGGTTGTAAAACTTACAGTGCATTCGCCTGTATACGTGGATGAATTTCCAAGTTTCTTAAACACTTCTTCGAGGGTGTACACACTCACATATAGACAAAAGGGGTCAAATTCATTATCTTCTTTGTCTGGGGTAATACAATTGAATTTGAAATAGAGCCACACTGTAGACTGTTTTGTCTACAGCATGAATGGGCTGGCTCGACCTGGTTGTTACCACTGTCTCACAGAAAACCAACGTGAAGTAGCAGCTTTCTGTTACGTTTTGTATGATGAGTGAGATATCCGGTGGCTTAAATATCCTCCGGTCCCAGATTTCTTCATTGTCCCGTACCTTTAAGGTTGGCAACGTGTTCATGATACTTTAAGTATTTTGGATGTTCATGGGCAGTGGAAATCACTTACATCATCATCATCGGGTGACCCATATGCTCGTTTGCCATCCTCGGCCAAAAAAAACACTTTTAAAAATTGGTTGAAGAGAACATGCTATACGCTACATTTCTTTTCTATATTTGTCAATTGTAGTTACAGATAACGTTTTCACAAATCTAGCATGCTACTAACTGCTTAACCTTCAGGGCAATTGCTTCTATTTGTAGATGCATCGATCTATTGTATGGAGTTCGAGAAATCCGTGAAGGATATACTGACAATAAATGCCATTGACATCGCACAAAGACCCCACAAGGATGGGTGTAATCATACTATTAAGTGATTGACCGACCGCTAGTTTCTCCGACGGTTCTATAATGATTGGGACTGATCAACTGAAGAGCCAAGCACTGTCTAACTCTAGTCTAGTGCCTATTACCTAATGATACAAGTGCCAACTGTACTTAACGGTCGCACCCCGGTTATGACGTCATATATCGCCGTTTAAAACTTATAATAAACTCTGATTTATTTTATTAATCATTTTTTATTGTCAGCGGTCATTCGGTTGGTAAACCGAATACAAAATGTTACTCTCCAAATAAATGGAGAAGATCGTGTACATTGTGTTTCAATTCATATACTGAGTTACATCAAGCCTGGTGCTAGAGCTTGATACTATTAACAAGCAGCGATCTAGTCCCATTGAATGAGATGGACGGAAAAGGTAGAGTGTAGGGGCGGTAACAGCACTAATCCAGGAATTTCCGGATACCCAGGGCATTCCTACTCGCGCCGATGGAGGCTACTGCGGGGTCTTTAGTCGATATGCTGGGGAAGGAAAATTGTTTAGAGTTACGTGACACCATGAAGGGATGACTTCGACGAACTATGGGTTTACATAGTTGCACCCCTACCTATCCCTTCTAGAATACAGACGTGAACATCATATGTCATACTCGCTATTCGATCAGGATCCTTAAACGTTTCTTGATCCGCAATCCGACCATTGAACTATTATGCAACCGACAAATCGATATTCACCTTGGATGCTATTTACCTTGTGTAATACGATTTATCGATTTTGTTTTTTTATTGTATAGGCCGGCAAACAAGCAAGCGGCTCACCTGATGGTAAGTGATCTCCACCGCCCATGTACGCCCACAGTACCAAAAGAATGATGGGCGCGTTGCCGACCTTAAAGGAAAGGGATTGGGAAGGGGGAGGGGGATTTGGGCCTCCAGATATTTCCGGAAATCCGTACGTAACGCAGCAACAACCTGCTACTTTACATCGGTTTTCTTAAACTTAAAAGTCTTTGCACCTACTAGACATTTATTGAACACCTTTTTGCCGTTATTCTTCATACAGATACAAGAGCTAAGAGCAATTATCTAACAATCGTTTGGAATTCAATCAAGGACGGAGCGTTTCTAATCCGTCGATCATTATTATCTTGGTTATATTGCGCCCTTGCTCTGCCAGTATTTATATTAAAATACAGAAAGTATTACCTACAAAGTATAATTTTAGTCGTGACTTTAGAGATAAGCAACGCCATTTTTTTTTACTACCTAGCATTTTCAGCTAATAAGTAACCAGGGTGAGGTATTTTGGTGCTATTTCAATTGTCTTTGTTTAATATTTGATCAAAATTTGCCAATATCTTTGTTAAGAAAATTATGTTCCTTTTGATCAAATGGGTACTTGATATTTTTTTCCTTAGACATTTCATCAGCATCTTTCGCAGTAAGATTATAGATTGACGCTCTCGTTTTCCTCTAATACGTCAAGACAGCACTTTTGAGTACGTAATAAAATCTTTTTTCTTTCGCAGGTCCCCAAAAAGCAAAGAAGCGGAATGCGAAAGCGTGACCCTCAAATCAGATCTGGATGCTGATGTGGAAAGTAAAGATGGTGGTGGTGCGTTGGAAGCGAAGATGTCGCTCCTCAACGGCTGCACGGTCATCGTGGGTTCGATTATCGGCAGTGGCATCTTCGTCTCACCCACTGGAGTATTGAAGTACACTGGCTCCGTCAACGCCAGTTTAATTGTATGGGTCACATCGGGAATATTTAGTATGGTGAGTTTCACTTGATGCCGCTTCATATTTTTTTATGAGAATGTATATTGTTATCCTATTTTTTGTACAATATGAATTCATAGCACTTGGTTTTCATGGGCAAAGATACATACATACCTACATAGCCTCACGCCTGTTTCCCATAGGGGTAGGCAGAGACAACGGATTCAACTTGCTACGATCCTTGCATACCTCTGGAGATGGGTCCAACATATCAAAATCCGTGTTATAAAACTGTCTCTGAATGTCTATGGGCTGGCAATAGGGGCACATGCCAAGGGCGCAAATTCCAGGAAGCGGCGCAACCAACCAAATGATTTTTAATTATAACACCAACAATCTTTTCGACTTTCAAAGTGCACAATATCAGAATATTACCCTGGGCCGCAATGATTCTAATTAGGATGCCTTAGAAGAGCTCCAGCGGACCCCTGTATAAGATCATAGCATTACATTTAAAATGTTACAAATACATATAAGTTGTGTAGCAAAAAGTCTTCCAGAATTTCACCGAAACGAAATTAACCGACATTGTGCTCTAATATATAATTTTCAACAATCTAGAGCCGTATTGAATACCAAAGGAAACAAATATGAACATTTTATTACATAGAAAGTAGATCGTCTTTAATGTAGCGTAATGATAATATCAGTGTCATAGTAGCAGTGATAGCTCAGCGGGGAGTGGTATGGACTGTCGAGACGAAAGTCGCAGGTTCAAAACCAGCCCCAAGTGCATACACCTCTGACTTTTCTAAGTTATGTGTGTATTAATTGTTAATTATTGCTTTAACGGTGAAGGAAACATCGTGAGGAAACCTGCATACCTAAGAAGTTGTTCATAAGAATTTCGAAGGTATGTGAAGTCTGCCAACCCGCAAATGGCCAGCGTGGTGGACTAAGGCCTAACCCCTCTCTTACAGTAGAGGAGGCCCGTGCCCAGCAGTGGGACGTGTATAATACAGGGCTAGTATTATTATTATTATTAATGATAATGTGTGAGACGGCAGCTTGTTATATAGGCATTAAGCTAGATAATAAGGCCCCCGAGGCATAGATGCTTTCACGATATTACTTGGTACTAATAACTTTGCAAACTCTAGGGAATTGTAGAGGGAAGAAATTCTTCGTCTTCTTTAGTCTTATTATTTATTAATCAGAATAGAGATTTCGTACGGTGAGTGAGATATCCGGAGACCTAAACCCCCTCCGCTTCCCAATTCCTTAATTATCCCTTTCCTTTAAGGTCGGCAACGCACCCATGATTCTTTTGGTATTGTGGGCGTACATGGGCGGTGGATATCACTTACCATTAGGTGACCCACTTGCTCGTTTGCCGGCCTATGCCATAAAAAAATACATTATATTAGAAATACTTTTAGCCTGAGCACAGTTAGTGAAATGAATTACATTGTTCTTACGAGTATTACACTGATAATTCTCAATAGTCAAAGATCAAAATGGCTACCTTAGTGGCGCAGTTGTAAAGCGTACCCTGTACGACTGCTGTAGGTCTCGGGTTCGTTTCCCTGGGTCAGGTAAAGTGATATTGGGGTTTTCTATTACGAACTGCCTTTTCCGGGATAAAAAGTAACCTATTTCTTAATTCAATCATGGTCATGTGTGCCAAATTTTATCCAAAACCGTTCATCCCTAACAAACAACCAAATTCATAAACATAAAATGCAAACTTTCACATTTATAATCATAGTAGGATAGGATGGGATGGGATAGGAAGTAGGATTATCATAATATATCATTTGTACATACGCACTCACGCCTGTAATCCCCGAAGGGGTAGGCAAAGGTGTTACCAGTACACCCAAATTTCGCCGTGCGTATCTCCGTCCCATGTGATATGAGGCGAGCTTATCGCCATACCGGGCACAAATGCACCTTCACATGGCGCCGTGGGCGAGGAGCCGGTTTTGAAGCGAGAGGCCGCGGGTTCGATTCCTGCACTAAGACAAAATGTTGTGTCGTTCATAAATATTTGTTTCGGGTCTGCGTGTTTTCTCCACAGAGGGGTCAACGTCAGGCAGGCGGTCGGTCGTAAAAAATATAAGCTAAATCTTTCTGTAATATGTGTTAAAAAGCATGTTGCTCTGACCCCACTGCCAGTGGGATATGGGCAGGTGGAATAAGAAGGAGGAGAGGCTGGCAAACGAACAAATGAGTCACTTGATGGTGACTGACCACCCTTGAACACCAAAAATACCAGAATTATAGACGCGTCGTCACCAATCAGGGAGAGGTGGGATTTGGAACTTCGGATATATTAATCAATCATATCAAGCAAGCTGCTTCACGTCGATTTTCTTCCGAAAGACCAAAGACTTTGTATACTACTAGACGGGCTGTTTAGAAGTAAAGTTGCGTCACATAACGCGGGAGTTTGACAGCTCACAGACAGGGAGCGCGAGAGGGGTTCTAGTTGAGAGTGAGCGAGATCGTAATATTGAGTTACGGTCAATTTACCGCAACTTAGTGGTACAATTTCTATGTACCGCGCAGCTTGTCTAGTAGTATACATTAAAGTCTTTGGGACAGACCCAGTTGAGCAGTCCCATTGATGTAGACAAAACTTTGCTCCGACTCCACTAATGGCTATTCCCTATATTCTGTCTATCGACAGATTTGGATACTATCGATAGTGTTTTGACAGATCTTCCATACAAAATGTGTCACAATTTTACTGCCGGTAAGCAAATCTGTTGCTAGACAGAATATTGGGATCGGCCATGAATCTATCGCACATCGGCAGAATTATGCCGATTAACAGGGTAGTTTCCTATATTGAATTTTATACACTATTTTATAAGCAACAGAAAATGATACGCCAAAGAAACCCTTTTATTAAAACACAATCAAAATTGGTTGAGAAATGGACCCGTAGTTATGACCTTATATATTGGTATGAGGAAAAGTGGGTGCGTAGTAGGGATATCTCACTATCTCGCTTGCACGCGTGCACCATAATGAACATTTTACACAGTGACGTCAAAGTTTGCGTCGTCTGTCATTTGACCATTACCCCTTCTACAGGATTTGAATGGCTTCTAACTTATTTATTTTTGGTCCGATGTATAAAATTCTTTCTGCAATAGATGTTGAGTAATGTAACTTATTGATTTAAATAATAAAAATAATCTAGTCAACTACCCTATTTCTATGTACGGCGCAGCTTATAGTAGTATAATAAGTATTTGGGACAAACCCAGTCGAACAGGCCCATTGATGTAGACAAAACTCTGTTCTGAATCAACCAAGAGAAGTTAGTAACGAGCCAATGAACTGTTATCATATTTTTATGTCAGTGTGGCACAGATAGCTGGCACTCTGGACCGCACGTGTTATCACAATGAAATTTTGTGTCACGTGATTAAATCACTCTAGCGATAGGTCGGGGGTTAAATAACGGCCGGGCGGATCTGGTTTTATTGCTTATGATGTATTAATAAGTTTGTCAAAAAAAACGCCGGCTCGATGACGTAGAGGGCAGTCAGTGGTCTCAGTACAAAATAAGCCAAATATTGGCAGAAACGGAAGATATTTATTTAAACAACTGAATGATGACGCGTAGAGCACTCATAGTGCCTGTCCATACATAGTGGTGGTACCAGTCAGAAATTTGAATTGCAAAGTACCTACATCAGCTACATGTAGGTATGACACTGCAATGCGCTCATCATCCCGAGACATAAAATTCTGTTCCGTAATGCCCAATAGTTTCACTGAATTCAGTGTCTTTCAAGCCAGAATAGAACAGTGCAGCTTACACTCTGTTATTTAGAGGCAGAAATAGACAAAGCGGTAGTATCAACCCAGACGGTCTCACATACGAGAGACCTACCACCTAGAAGATACATCAGATCGACTGTAGTCACTTTCTTGTACCAGGAAAAGACAATCTGGTAGTAAACAATTGGGTTGAGAAAGGAGGGCTTTTGGGAAAATATTAGCATGAAATTTTAATTTATATACTGCTGTATATATACATTTTTTTTATTGCATAGGCCGGCAAACGAGCCAGTGGGTCACCTCATGGTAAGTGATCTCCACCGCCCATGTACGCCCATAATACCAAAAGAATCATAGGTGCGTTGCCGAAAGGAAAGGGATAATTAAGGGATTGGGAAGGGGACCCCTCCCCTGGGCCTCCGGATATCTCACTCACAGTACGAAACGCAGCAGCAAGCTGCTACTTTATGCCGGTTTTCTGTGAGACAGTGGTAATGACCCGGACGAGCCGACCCATACATGCTGTAGACAAAAGTATCTACAGCGTGGCTCTACCACTCATAGAATATATATACATTTTTACTCTGTAACTTCCTGAATAAAAAAAAATACATCTATAATTACGGACAATCTTAGTTCGATAGTGATGTATACAAACAAACTACTTATATATGCAGCAACAATAATTTAATAATTGTAGACAATGTAATGTAATTCTCATCTCATGCCCTTTAGTCCTCTGGTGGCAATACCAATGTATTATATACAAGATGATGGCCGTTTATCAACTCTTACAACAATTATGCATTAAAATTAATAATGTAACGTCCCCACCTCATCTATCTATACATACAAACAAATAAAATTGAAGTGTCTGTTTGTAATATTAAAATAACCGCTTTTTACTACATGCATATGAATGTATGTATATACGGTACATTATACATATAAAAAAATAAAATAAGCCTTTATTGCTGTTCTACAAGTTTACCATATACATTTTATTATTAATAATAATATACATTTATTAACAGATCGACTACAGGATCTGTTTCACTTCACAGCTTGTCTTTCGACAAAGGCCTCCTCTAAAGCTTTCCATTTCTGCCTGTCTCTCGCTGTTCTCGTCCACTCTGGACCCGCTACCTTTTTGAGGTCATCTTCCCATCTTTTTGTTTGACGCCCTTTACTTCTTTTCCCATTCCTGGGATACCACTCTGTTATGGTTTTTGTCCATTTTCCATTCGTATCCCTAAGCATGTGTCCAGTCCATCGCCATTTTAAAGTTTTACAAGTTTTCTTTGCATCCTTAAATTTAGTTGTATTTTTTATTTTTTCTAATCTTATTCTATCTTTTCTCTTGACGCCCATTACGCTTCTCTCCATTCCGTTTTGACATACCTTTATTTTGTTTATTAAGTTATCTGTCAATGCCCATGTTTGGCAACCATAAGTTAAGCATGGTACAATGCACATACACTTTTCTTTTCTCTTTGATAGGCATGCCCTTGTTTTTCATGACTTCGCTGAGTGACCAATATCTCTTCCATGTATTGGCTATCCGTCTTTCAATCTCTTTATGCATGGTGTCTTCAGCGGCTATGAGTTGTCCTAGGTATACGTATTCTTCGACATATTCTATCATCTCTGAATTGACTATGATGGTATGCGTCTGTGAAGAGTTAGTCATAATCTTTGTCTTTGCCGTGTTCATTGTAAGTCCAGCCTTCGCGCTTTGATCTGACAGTTGTTGTAACATTTGCTCTAATTTATTTGGACATTCTGCAAATAAGATCAGGTCGTCTGCAAATCGTAAGTGGTTTAGTTTTTCACCATTTATGTTCAGGCCTTCGTGATTCCATTGCAGATTTCTGAATATCATCTCCATAGCCGCCGAAAACAACTTAGGAGAGATTGGGTCTCCTTGCCGGACGCCTCTCTCTATAGGAAATTCTTCACCCGTAGTTTCAAGCCTGATTTGGGCTGAGCTTTTGGAGTATACGTTCTGGAGTATACGTATGTACTTTCCATGTATTCCCTTTATACGTAGTGCTTCCCAGATATACTCATGTTCCAAGGAGTCAAAGGCTTTATTATAATCAACAAATCCCAAATAGTATTTTTTATTGTATTCTTTATATTTTTGTAGAACCTGCCTTAGAACATGTATATGGTCTATTGTTGAATATTTACTGCGGAAACCCGCCTGTTCTCTTGGTTGGTTTTCATCGAGGGTAGAAGTGATTCGTGACAGAATTATTTTTGAGAAGATTTTATAGACATTGGACATCACAGGTCTGTAATTACCTATATCTCCTTTTTTATGTAATAATATTATTGTTGATTTAGTCCAGTCTTTGGGGATAATTTCAGTCTCTATTATTTTGTTAAATATATCCGTTAATATAGGGGCAATGACTGGTGTAGTAGATTTTAACAGTTCATTTGTGACTTGATCAGCACCTGGTGTCTTGTCTGTCTTTTGCGTATTAATTGCTCTAATTGTTTCTTCATTTAATATTTTAGGGATTGTCTCAGAATCTTTGTTATTTATTTTATTTGTTGTTTCTTTTTGGTTTTTGCTTTGGTAAAGCGTTCGATAATGTAGCTGCCTTTAGTATTTCTATTCTTTTGTTTGTATAATTGTTATCTATGTTCTTTACTTTTAGCATCCAATCTTTTTTACTGTTCAATTCCTTTATTGCTTTTTTAATTCCACCGGTTCTTTCTATATATTTCTTTAATGTGGAATGTCTTTTATTTTCCTTGTCTTTCCTGATGCTTTGATTGATCTTTTTGCTCAGTTCTGATATTTTGGGACGGTTAGCTTTCTTTTCTTTCTGCTGTAATAATTCCTTCCTTTCTTGTAATAACTGGTATGTCTCATCTGAGATTACTCTTTTACTCTCTGCGTTTGTTTTCTTCGTTTCTGTTCTCAATAGGTTTATAATCTTCTCGTAGTGTTCCTGAATCGACAGCGGTTCCTTTGTTTCATTATTTGTTAGTTCCTGTAGTTTATTCAAAAGTTGAGTGGTATTGCCAATTCATACAATGGCTGAATTATTTTTACGAAATTGCCTTTTGGTCTTTACTTTTGTTCCTGTTAGTTTTGCCCGAACCATTTTATGGTCCGAATTGAAATTCAGGTGGCGTATGACGGATACGTCTTTGATGATTTTGGCATTATTAGACATAATAAAATCAATTTCGTTTTTATGGAGTCCGTTTGGGGAGGTCCATGTCCACTTCTTTGTTTTCTTTTTCTTATAAAAACTATTCAAGATCTTAAGTTTGTTTTCTAGAGCAAAGGAGACTAGTCTGGATCCATTTTTGGTTCTTTTTCCCTGTCCATATTGTCCCACCGTATATTCTTCTCCACTGTTGTTGCGTACTCCTATTTATGCATTGAAGTCACCCATTACTATAGCATTTTTGGTGCAACTTTGCATAGTAATTTTCAGATCTTCATAGAATTTTTCAATATTGGTTACATCTTCCTTCTTATTCGATTCAGTTGGAGAGTATGCCTGGATGATTGACCAGTTTTCTTCTTTATTTAAAGGCAACGTTATGTTCAATATTGTTGTTCTTTCAGATATTCCTTTTATTTCTTCTACTCTGTGTGCTAGGTTCTTTTTAATTAAAAATCCCACCCCATATTGTCCATGTGTTTCACCTTTATAATATAAAATATAGTTTCCGTAATCATGTATGCCTTCTCCATATCTTCTCATTTCGCTGATACCTATTATATCCCACTTTATGTTTTCTAAGGCTAATTCGAGTTCTAGGCGTTTCTTAGTAGTTCTTAGTGACCTAGCATTAAAAGTGGCTATGTATAAATCCGATGTAAGTTTGTGCGTCTTTAGAGGGTCGTGGTCTTTTTCCCCCACGAGGACCAGTCGGCTTGGGGGAGGAGGTTTCGTTTCTTTGTTAGTTGGTTTCTTATTTGTTTTGTATTCCCGATCGTCGGTGTTTTGTTGCAGTTGCAGTTGGGCTGGTTGAAAAGGAGTTAGACCGAATCCTCATCATATCAAATGCATTTTTTCTACTGGTTGATGATGGGGTTAGCCATTGTTGTTTTCTTGGTTGAACGTTATCTTGTGGGGAGGTTGATGTTTCTCTCTTCCTTTTATCATTATTGTTTGAATTTTCCTTGATCACTAGTTTATCATATTTTATGTAGGCGAAATTTCCTTTTTTCCTCTCTTCCATTAGCTCAGGTTGTAATGCTTTCCTCTTCTCTAAAGTTTCTTTTGAGTAGTCTTCAGTGATATAAAATACCTTAAGTTTCTTTTTGTTTTTCATTATCTCCCTTTTCCTCCACCCACTAACTAATGAAAGAACTGTGGGCCTTGGTTTATTGTCTTTATTTGATTTTCCGATACGATAGATTTTATTTACTTCCCGATCTTCTAAGCCGAAGTTTAATTCATCCGAAAAATGTTTTTTCACGTTCTCAAGTAACTCCCGTATAGATTTCTCGCCCTCTTTTAGCCCATGTATTATTATATTGTTAGTTTTCCTGTCCCTCTCCAAATATTCTAACTTTTTTTCCAAGTTTTCTATTTTATTTTTAAAAATTTTATTTTCTTCGAGTACAGGTTTTAATTTTTCTTCCATTTTTTCCATTATCGTATTAGTTGATTCTACTGTTTGGTTTTGCATTTCAAGTTTCATTTTATCAAATAAAATTTGGAACATTATACATATACCAAATTATAATTTTTTGAAATTTTTGCCTGTCTATGTTTGTTCTGCCTAATCTCTGGAACGGCTAGACCGATTTTGACGGGACTTTCACTGGCAGATAGCTGATGTAATAAGGAGTAACTTAGCCTATGTTACTCCTTACTCCAAGTAGTCTTACTTAGGTACTTATTTATCCCGGAAAATGACATTCACGCGGGCGGAGCCGCGGGCAACAGCTAGTATATAAATAAAATTGAAATGTCTGTCTGTGATGGTTATTTATGTGTTACTAAAATCCAAACATGCTTTTTCAAAATATTTGTGTGCACATGCACAGAATTATCTCCAAAACGGCTGAATCAATTTTAACGGTATTTTTTCGATGGTATTTTTATTGGCAGATCCAAGTCGTTTGAGAGAGAAATTGGGTGATATTCGTGAACTAATAAGATAAGCTCTCTCGTATGGCTCTGTATTACTATTTTATGTTTTTATTATTGTTACAAACCAGTGAGTAAGCACTAAACAGTGTTGTGACCTGGCTTGAAGGACATTGAAGCCACTGGAAGTGGAAGGCCAGTAGAAGCCACGTAATATGGGCAATATTAACACCTTATGTGGAGACATAAGGTGCGTGGTAATTTAATTTTTATTATAAAAAAAGACAAGCGCAGTATCGAGCCGTTTACTTAGTACTTTGAAACTGGAAGTTCTGGGTGGTGTTGCAATTGTTTAAGAACAAGCGTGCAAGGCGAACGACCTGCTCTTCTTAGAATTACGTGTTTAGAAAAAACAGCAGTTTGACGGTGTCTTGTAGTGTTGGCGACTGCCAAATCTACATATACACTAATATTACAAAGAGAAAATATTTTTATTTTTGTATGTAACGAATAAACTTAAAAACTATTCGACCGATTTCGAAAACTTTGTGGTAGAGCCACGCTGTAGACATTTTAGTCTACAGCATGTATGGGCCTGCTCGTCCGGGTCATTACCACTGTCTCACAGAAAACCGGTGTAAAGTAGCAGCTTGCTGCTACGTTTCGTACGGTGAGTGAGATATCCGGAGGCCCAAACCCCCTCCCCTTCCCAATTCCTTAATTATCGTTGAAATTAAACTAGTTTATTGTGGGCGTACATGGGCGGTGGAGATCACTTACCTTCATCGCTTGCCTGTTTGCCCGCCTATGTCATAAAAAAAACTATTTTGCCGTAAGAAAGCTACATTATCACTGAGTAACATAGGCTACTTTTTATCCCGGAAAAGGCCGTTTACGTGGGCGGAGCCGCGGCAAAGCCTAGTTATAAGTAAAACTCAAGTAACATAGGCAGTCTTTTCAACATCCAATCTGTTTCAGGTAGGCGCATATTGCTACGCCGAATTGGGCACCATGATCCGGCAGAGCGGCGCCGACTACGCGTATATCATGGAGACCTTCGGACCCTTCGCGGCGTTCATCAGGCTCTGGATCGAGTGTATGATAGTCAGACCTTGTTCACAGGTAAGATTTAACTATACACACTTTTTAGAGAACACACTTTAGATATTAGATTTTGATTTGACTAAAAAGTTCTGCTCCTCTTTAACTTCAGTTCGGTGTCAATATAATCTCATCTCGATCTCATTTAAAAATGTTAGCAGAATATCGTCTTGGCTTCAGTTAACTTTTATTCTATTTTCTATCTCATTACGATCTATGTTCACATTTCACGTTGATAATTGGTTTAAGAGAATACCATTTGCAACTTTCTTGACACTATCTAGTCTCAGTGTGTCTCGGAAAGGTATTTGGAAAATTTTAAATTACGAGAATTGGCCTCCAGATTGAATAACGTTTACTTGAAAATCGAAAAATCGGCCTAGGCTATAAAAAAAACTACATGCATAAGAACCATTTTAATATAAGTACTATGAAATAATAAAAATACTTATAGTGCAATGCTATAATTTACTAGTGTCTGTTATCCTGTAGATTATAAACAGTAGAAACCACGAATTTGAATTTTCGTTTCGAAAAATGACACACAAATTGCCTGTAGACACTTTTTTTTTTAATCATTAGCTTTAATGACGAGACGAGCAGGCCGCTCGCATGATGGTAAGCGCCACGCCTGCTCATAAACAGAAGTAACGCCACACAGAACTTTAAATAACAAAGCACTGCATGACACTGGACTGCGCTCGTCACCCCGAGACATAAGTTGTTAAGTCTAACAATGCCCAGTAATTACACCGGAACACAACAGTGCTACACACTGTTGCTTGGCGGCAGAAATAGAGAAAGCAGTGGTACCAACCCAGCCAGCCTCTCGCATACGAGGCACCTACCACCTTGTAAATTGGACGGAACTAAGCTCGGTGAACCGTGGATGTACTAGTTGCATTCCTGCTTACCCCTCCGGGGCACGGGCGTGAGCTTCCATATGTTATGTAGATGCGACACACACTGATAACCCTATTTGTATTTATATAGTTATAAAACTGTGCATAAAACTATAGTAGATATTACATCACGTATCGTTATCGACAATTTTGTAAAAAAAAATACTCTAACCGCAAACTTATTACGATAAGCGTTGTTACAGTCCCAATAATAGGCTACCATTGCAATGTTTATGGCGTATAAAAAACTGTACCCGAAACATTGAAACATTTTACGAGTTGTAGAGCCACGCTGTAGAAAGTTTTTTCTACAGCATGAACCGGCTCGTCCGGGTCGTGACCACTGTCTCACAGAAAACCGACGTAGGGTAGCAGCATGCTGCTGCGTTTCGTATGGTGAGTGAGATATCCGGAGGCTCAAAATTCCCCTCTCCTTCCCAATCCCTTAATTATCCCTTCCCGTTAAGGTTGGCAACGCGCCCATGACTTTTAGTATTGTGGGCGTACATGGGTGGTGGAGATCACTTACCATCAGGTGACCCACTTGCTCGTTTGCCGGCCTATGCAATAAAAATAAAATAAAACATAACATACCATCTTTCTTTTCTTTCTCTCTCTCTGGCGTTATCCCCGCTTAATGCCAGGGTCCGTCTTACCATCATGATTTGACGGTGGATTTTTGATATATTAATAAAAAAAAAACCTAGCGTGAATGACGAAATGGTTAACTTTGAATTATGGCATTGGCCTGCACTCGTCAACCTGAAACATAAGATGTTAAGTCTCATAATGCCCAGTAATTTCACTGACTTCAATGCCCTACAAACACAACAGTGCTTACACACTGCTGCTTGGTGGCAGATATGGTACCAACCCAGACGGCCTCTCGCATACGTGGGACCTACCACCTTGTATGTGATACCATAGGTATTATGTGGGACGACCCGTGGTGGTGTTTCTTACTGTATTTACATATGGCTTGTTTACAATTTCCGCACAAGTAAATTGTTAATGATGTATTTCGGAAGTTCCAATTTGCCATACACTTTGATAATTTTGCTGTCTTATACAACGTGTTACAGAAATGTGTGGTCAAATTTAAGCAATATACAGTATGTAAAAATAACCCTGTTGGCCATTTTTGGGTCGTGAAGATAGACATATAGACAG
The DNA here is from genome assembly GCA_905332985.1 of Mimas tiliae. Taxonomy (NCBI): domain Eukaryota; kingdom Metazoa; phylum Arthropoda; class Insecta; order Lepidoptera; family Sphingidae; genus Mimas; species Mimas tiliae. The sequence continues at coordinate 16,251,518 of HG995246.1, read as the reverse complement.
CTTAATGAAAATTGTTACTTAAATAAATAAATAAAGAGAAGCGAGATATTATCCTTACACTGGTAACTTAGAAAATGAAAATATTAAAAAAATGTTATTTACATCTGAATTTCTGTGTGTATTGAGGAAGCCGGGGGCAGGGCACCTTTTATGCACGTGGACGCCGCAACATGCTATTAGTTTAAGAGAATGCCATTTGCAACTTTCTTGACGCTGAGACTAGATCGGAATGATATTTTGAACATTTAAAATTACGAGAATTGGCCTCCAGGACGCGCGACTCTTTCCATACGTTTTCATACTCGCACCACGCGTCGTGCTCTCCTGTCTCGGTCGCGTACGTAAATACGTAACTATAGCGGTCCAGTAATAAAAAAAATCGGTGAAAACGGACGATAGAGAGGAAGTAAGTCGATATAAGTAACCACTACTCAGTAATCCGCTTACAATAGAACTGAGAACGGTGGAATGGCTTAAGCTTCTAATGCCGTAATACTTCATCCCGCTATACTTCTATAATGTTACTGGATTTTTTTATAATTACGAACAAAGTTCTCCCTATCCTGCATTATCATCATACTAATATTATAAATGTGAATGTAAGTTTGTTCGTTACGCTTTCACGCGAAAACTACTTAACCGATCATCATGAAACTTTGTACACATATTCTTGGAGGTACGAGTATAAGAAGTAACATAGGATACTTTTTATGAAAAAATATATCTATTTGTTTGTTACGCTTTCACGCCTAAATCATTGAACCGATTTTGATGAATTTTGATGTAGAGATAGATGGGACCCTGGAGACGGTTATAGGCTACGTTTTATTTCGGAAAAGTCTATTCACGCGGGCGGAGCCGTGAGCAAAAGCTAGTATAATATAAGTAAACGGAAAACAAATTAAAGCGTTGACTGTTGACATATTGCTAATGCAATTTAGAATTAACAAATAACGGGTCGGGAAGGGAAAGAATGAAGTTTCATTTTATTATTGCATAGGCAAACGAGCAAGTGGTTCACCTATTGGTAAGTGATCTCCACCGCCCATGTACGCCCACAATAACAAAAGTATCATGGGCGCATTGCCGACCTTAAAGGTAAGGGGAGAGGTATTTGGGCCTCCGTGTACCTCAGATACCGTAGAAAACGCAGCAGCAAGCTGCTACATTATGTCTGTCTTTTTGTGAGGCAGTGGTAACGATCGGGTCGAGCCGATGATGTAGACAAAACTACCACTAAAACTTTCCTGGATAAAAAATAATTATTGTTAAACTGATAAAATTACCTCCAATCAAATATCTAAAAGAGCTTAATTAATAGGCTCTTGCAGTTATTGCAAACAGCAAAATCCAAAACCCCCAAATCTATGAAAAATACGCGAGTAATAAAGATTATTCGCTGGCCACATGAATATCGGTCAGACGTGGAAAGAATAAAATAAAGTAAAGATATAAGAAGCCTGTAATCGGCTTACAATAGGGTTGTGAAACAGTAGAATAGTGATTTTATATCTTTAACACCATGGTGGATTGCTACAACTGTACGTTGGTGATAAGGCCTCAGAGGTAACCCGATTATTTGGGTAGTGAATGGGACTAACTTTGAAGTACTTACTATACCTTACCCAAAACGAATTATGATGTGGTGACGAACACAGTCTAGTAGCATGCAGTGCGTTGTAATTCAAAGTTGTGTGTTTGTTTATGAACATGCGTGGCACTTAGCATTAGGCGACCGACCTGCATTTCGTTATTTGGGCTAAAAAAACAAATTTGTTTAGATATAAGGTAGTGGACAGCTCCGTGGCGCAGCGGGCGAGTAGTCGGCTGCGAAGCGAGAGGCCGTGGGTTCGATTCCCACACCGAGAGAAATGTTTGTGTGAACCACAAATATTGGTCTCGGGTCTGGGTGTTGTGGGACCGCAAGCCCCTCGTAGTTCTTGATACCCACGACACAGGTTTACCTAGTGTGGGGTCAGGACTATGTGTGTGACTGTTGGGTGTATTATTATTATTAGTTTATTTTTCTAACAACAATAACCGACTCAAAAAAATCTAATTTACTTGGAGACTATTAGCACTATATAGATAACATTTAGACGGTAGATTCTTACCGAGGACATGGACCATATGATCATAATCTTAATAATAAGAATTTAACAACATCGTAAAAACCTATAAAAATTACACAGAAAGCTATATAGAGAAATTTTCAACAAATAGAGTTTCAATTTGATGTATTGAGTAAACGAATTGAAAGGAGAAACAAAGCGTGGTCGTAGTCATTGTATTAAGCCAATATTAAAAATAAAAATAGCACACAATTGTACGTATGAGGAAAAACACGCATTAAATGGTTATTCCAACCAGAAATAAAATTGGATACAATCCTTGGTTTTTAGAGATATGGTATCTATGGTAATCTTGGTACTAGCTAAAACTAAATAACCACTAAATCTATGCATAAACACGTTGATCCATTACTGTGAGAAAGAAGGATAAATCAACAAACACACTTTCTCTTAATTATATTTGTTTAAAAGATATTGTGATTTTTAAAAACAGATGTACATTTCGTAAGTACTGAACTATCTATGTATTTTTATTAGACTGAATGACTAAACGAGCAAATCACTCGCCTGGTGGTAAGCACCACACCTGCCCATAAACAGAAGCAACTCTACACATAACCTTAATAACTTACAAAGCACTGCAAGGCATTGGACTGCGCTCGTCACACCGAGACACGAGATGTTAATACCCAGTAGTTTTACTGGCTTCAATGTTTTTCAACCAAAAACACACACACTGCTACTTAGCGGCAGAAATAGATAAAGCAGTGGTACCAATTAAGACGGTCTCTCGCATACGTCAGACCTATCACCATGGCCAAGCAACATGTTTTGGAACCCAAGCTAACCTGAATTTACTTTGTGGATAATGATGCTGGTTATGTAATTGGTTAAGATGTTTAGATAAGTATCAATATGTAAATAATTTGTTATTGCATAATCGTTTTTGTCCTGAATAAAAAAAATAAAAAATAAACCTCACCTGCCCGTGGTACATTTTACTAACATAAAAATTTGTAACTGATTTTTAATGTTATTTTAATTTTGAATTTAATTTAATTATAGTTTTATTTAATTTTAGTTTAATTTACATTTTAATTTGATTTTAGTTTAATTTACTCTTTAATTGAATTTTAGTTTAAGTTATATGTTTAATGACTATTAATTATATACGATTTTTAGCATGCTGTCTTCACCTATAATTACAATGGCATTTAACTAGTTTTGTATTCATTTTGTTGGCATATTGTATCGGTGTACATTGTGTTGGTGATCAAAAAAAAAAAAAAACATAGAAACTAGGGTATGGCGATCTATCAACCCACATTGGATCAGCATAGTGTACTTTCAAAGGGAGGCATTTCCCCTGCTGTGCAACTTAGGCTATTCGATGTAGAAGATTACATAATTTTGTCCCAAATGATTATTTTCAAATAACACTTGTTTAATTCAGCGAACTAACTCGTGTACTCATGACATGGGTAAGGTAATAAAATTATAGCTGATGATAATTTAATTCAGATAACACGTATGTATTTATTTACTCTCTGGCATGGAAGGTCGTGTTTTACAAATAATCCGAATTGGGTTAACACCAGATGTGTTTGTTACATTTAAAAGTAAGGTGGTTTTATATACTTCTTTCTTCACTCTACAAGTAAAGATTATAATAATTTGGAGAACGAATACTTATTCTTGTTTTTATACCTACTAGCCAAATCATATGAAGTGGTACCCCTTTTTGTTTAAAGGTTTTAATCGATCGGTTTTCGAGTTCATGTTTATAATACGTTGTCCCAGCTCATAGTTCAACAATAATAATCATACAAGCTTTACGTTAGACTGTTAGACTAACTCCCTAGTCAATCAGGACCATTCACTGATCATTGCGAGTGATTTTTTTACATACATACATAGACTCACGCCTGTTTCCCATAGGGGTAGGCAGAGACAACGGATTTCCACTTGCTACGATCTTTGCATACCTCTTTGCCCTTATTCACTCTCAAATTGATTTTTTAAAATTTTATATTGTGTTTTGAAAAATCGCTCCGTACTTCGATCACTTGGTTTGGGTTTCCACTTATTCATTTGCATTTTAAATAACTGTAATTAGAACATCTGTTTAGGCACTTAATAATTACTTATCAAGAGCATTAGTGATTATGGTTGCCCTGGGTTACTTATTTTTATAATATTGGTAAAGTCGGACACAGTACCTAATTACTTTAATTTTCATTCTCAACTCCGACTCATTCCAAATGTTAAAACCATTTCATTATTTTGTTTCTCTTCTAGACAAGTTTTACTTTTATATGCGGGGATTATTAGACATTAATTTATTCATTAATCTTGGTTGTCCCCACGACAATCGACATTGAAACGCATGTACGATGTTCTCATCGTTGCCATCTGAACTATATGTCTTCTGAAGCACATAGTTTCTACTCCATTACCCGATAATGTGCCGCGCTGCTAGTCGCCAACCCTAGCTCAGTGCCAGTTAACGCCCACACTTGTCTGCGAAGACTTCCTACACCACTGTCCTATTTAAATATACTTATGCTTTGTACTTACTGATATTTTTATTATATTTAGTACAATATCGCTTAATTATTTATGTCGACTGCCTCGATGGCGCAGTCTCGGGTTCGATCCCCGGGTCGGGTAGTGGTATTGAGATTTTCTATTACGAAATGCTTAGTATCAGCCCGGAGTCGGGAATTTGTGCCCGGTATGGCGATAGGCTCGCCCCCTATCACATAATGGGACGGAGATACGCTCGGCGAAATGTGGGTGTACTGGTTACACCTCTGCCTACCTACTACCTTCGGGGATTACAGGCGTGAGTGCGTATGTATTTATGTTGGCTATGTTTCGTGATTATAGGTCAAGGATTGGCACTCACAAAACTCCAAACATCCTAAACTAATTAAATCGTTCTTACAATGCTTTACTCAAAGAGTAGCTTGTAGCACTACTCTCAAATACGGCGGCATTGACCCTACGTGACATAAGCACGCGTCAATCCTTTGACGCCAATTCTAATTTAAGTTCTTTGATGGATTAGGCAGTACAATGATCGACTAGTGCACTCACGGTTCTCTGAATTTCCGTCCCATGTTGTGTTATAGAACGAGACTGGTACTATTTACTAATTCCAACTCCACGAAACCCCTGCTTTTTAACCATTTTTTTTAAACCCGAACGATTGCTCTTACACGGATTTCATACTACAGTACTTACCTAGTAGCTAAGTATACTGCCAGAAGACTAGCTTGACCGAGGCGGTCGATATAAGGCGGTATCTTGATTCAAATAAAAGTCAAATTACATATTAAGTAATATGTAGCCATTTTCAGATATCGATCGTGGATATTTCTGTATTTTGTTTGTCCTACAGCTGTTTGAATGAAAGCAGTGTTTATCCATGTTTATTCACAGTAAATGCGAGGATTTGCCGTTATTGGCGCCCAACGTGGTGTCAAATCAGGTTTTATCACTTTGTACGATCTGTTTTCCGATAAGTTTGCAATTTATTTAGCTTTAATGATATGGTATTGGATGTTTTATATCTCGAGGTACGTAGAAAAAGCGATTTAGGATAAATAAAAAGTATTCAATTACTGGAGGCTTGGTAGTGTCAATGAATGTTGTATTTTGTATAGCCTTTGCTCACGTCTTCTTATTAGCATTAGCATAGATTCTGGTTTAGGAGATCCTAGTGTATAACTGAATTTTCCTCTTAGCTCCTGACACTTATATTTTATCGCATTATACAGACGAGAATACAACAGAAAACTCTTGTTGCCGAGGCCTCATCATACAGTTTGAAAAAAGAATCGTATGATTCTTCGCAGCCTAATCCTAAAAGGACAGTTTTCTGTTATATTCTCGCCAATATTGTACGAGAAACTCTCCATTTAATGAAGCTTCATTTGTGTTCATTGACTATATTTATTACTAGCTTTTGCTCGCGGCTCCGCCCGCGTGAATGTCATTTTCTGGGATTAAAAAGTACCTAAGTAGCCTAAGTTACTCCTTATTACATCAGCTATCTGCCAATGGAAGTCCCGTCAAAATCGGTCCAGCCGTTCCAGAGATTAGCCGGAACTAACAGACAATTTTTATTTTTTTATTTTTTTTAGAGTGGTAGAGCCAGGCTGTAGACAAATTTGTCTACAGCATGAATGGGCCGGCTCGTCCGGGTTGTTACCACTGTCTCACAGAAAACCGACGTAAAGTAGCAGCTTGCTGCTGCGTTTCGAACGGTGAGTGGGATACCCGGAGGCCTAAATTCCCTCCCCTTCCCAATCCCTTAATTATTTCTCTCCTTTAAGGTCGGCAACGCGCCCATGACTCTTCTGGTATTGTGGGCGTACATGGGCGGTGGTGTTCACTTACCATCAGGTGACCCACTTGCTCGTTTGTAAAAATATAAAATATATAATAAAAACAATAAAAATGTTATTTTGGTATATGTACCGTATATACATTCATATGCATGTAGTAAAATGTAGTTTTATTTATTTGTATAGATATTGAGTGTATTTATTTATCATTGTCTGCAGGCCATAGTCGCTTTAACATTCAGCGTGTACGTATTAAAACCAATATTCCCTGAATGTACACCACCTGAAGATGCCACTAGACTCCTTGCAGCCTGCTGTATACGTAAGTCCATATCTGTTTAGAATGTTGACACAACAAAACTGGATTTTAAATTATCATAATAATAAAGCGCATAATTTAAACAAGAGTCCTTGTTTTGAATCTAATCGTGTTTTATCGGCCTAATGCTAACTTAGAACATTAAAACTGTAGAGTCAGACAATCTAAATGTTTTTCTATTTGTGACGATGAGATCGTTGGTGGCAAAATGTAGTTCAAGGATCCTTTGCATATTCATCTCAATCTGTATATAATATGCATTCTATAGTCGTATATATATATTTATTAGCTTGAAAGACGAGACGAGCAGGTCACTCGCCTGATGGTAAGCGCCACGCCTGCTCATAAACAGAAGCAACGCCACACAGAACTTTAAATAACAAAGCAATGCATGACACTGGACTGCGCTCGTCACCCCGAGACATAAGGTGTTAAGTCTCATAATGCTCAGTTATTTCACTGGTTTCAATGTCCTTCAAACCGGAACACAACAGTACTTACATACTGTTGCTTGGCGGCAGAAATAGTCAAAGCGGTGGTCACAACCCAGCCGGCATCTCGCAATCGAGGGACCTACCACCTTATCTCTATTAGTGGTATCTTAGACTAAGATGATGTCTGAATGTTTCTGTGTGCAGTGCTGTTAACATTCGTGAACTGCTGGTCTGTACGCGCGGCGACGCGAGTCCAGGACTGGTTTACGTACGCCAAGCTGCTGGCGCTGTTCATTATCATCGCCGCCGGAGCCTACCAGTTGTGTTTAGGTAAGTACTTGTAACTTGGGTGCTTTACCTAATAACGAGCTAAAATAGATATCAGGAATGTGGATTGTCGTAGTCTGGGAATAATCTTGCTTCTTCGTATCCGACTACCTGTATGTTTGGATGTTCTATGTTTGGATCTATGGTGTAGGTAGTTTGACTCACGTACGACATGAATGGGTCGGCTGGATCGGATTGATACCCCGTCTCTGGTTTTAGTAGAAAACCATAGTGAAGTAGCTATGCCGTCGCGTTGCGTATGATGGTATTTCTGGTTACCTAAAATACTTCCACCCCCCCCCCCTTCGAAATCTCTATTAAAGCTCAACATATCCATGATTATTTTGCTATTATGTGTGTTCATAAGATGGATATCGTTAACCATCATGTCACCTATATGCCCATTTACTCATCTTAAAAAAGTTTGTAGTTTAATTGATATTTTTTGTAGACAATTGTAAACGTAATATAGAGTACTCGATTAAATATTTTACTTTACCATTGACATGTAAATAATGTCATGGCTATCTTATTATGGAAATAAGTAAATTTATTTCATAACATTCCTACAGTTTCGAAGTTGACATGACAAACAACAAAAAAGGAGCCTCTAGAAAACACATGTCGAGCAAATGTTTGATATCGAACAAGGTAAACACATTCAGGGTCAAAAGAGCCTACGTACTTATAGAAAAAATAATATGTAAGTCTTTTTTGGCAGTTTATATTATAGGGGCAAAAGGTTCACGCGGGCGGTGCCGCTGGCAAAAGCTAGTATATATATGGTATTATGTATCTTATATGTTCAGTAGGTCTCCCGTATTTGACAGGCCGTTTGGGTATTATCTTTTTATGGCAGAGCCTGGAAAACGAGCAAATGTGGTTCACCTGATGGTAATACCAGAAGAATTATGGAAGCGTTGCTGACTTTAAATTTAAGGGATTGAGAGGGGGAGGAAGGATTTAGGTCTCATGATGTTATAGGGGGCGATCCCATTGCCATACCGGGTACAATTCTAGACTCCGGGCTGATAATAGAAAACCCCAATATCACTTTTCACCTACTCGGGGATCGAGCCCGGAAGCTCAGCGTAAGCCTCAGTCGCATCGCGTACGCATTACAACTGCGCCACCGAAGCAGTCTGCTTAGGTTTTTATCTTTAAACTATATAAAAAATACCAGTTTTTGCTCACGATTGCCCACCTCACCTTCCCGTAGTGAAACATTAGATCCCTTACGTGCAACAAATTTAACAGCGAAACTGTAGGCACTAGGTCTGAAATTTCAATTCAAATGCCATATGCGCCGGTATTCCCGCTACGAAATAGAATGTCACAGATCGATTTCCGATTCAAAATGTAGCGACACATCACTATCGAGTGTAGATGTACTGTAAATATTTGTGAAAATGTTATGAAAAATATCGACTATGGACTGGACGCATCACTAGTCACTAGAGTATAGAGTTGTTTACTTCTTGTAACTGAAAAATATTGATATTTCTTTTACATTTTACTTGTATTTTGTAAACTTACTAACTCTTGGGAATAGGGAGATAGGGAGACTCTGGAGATATGCATACATAAATTCACGCTTGTATCCTTGAAGGGGTATTTAGAGGTGCATTAAGTTCTCCGAGCTTATTTCCGATGTCATTATCACCACACCGGGTACGAATTCCAATATCGAGGAGCTCATGCAGGGCCGCGCCGACCCCCCCACAGCGCCTGTGTGCGATACCTATGAAGAGCCTCTTTTTTTCACGAATCTTCATGTTTCAACTTATTTTTTGAAGTGAAAACTTCTTTAGCCGCGTTGGGCACTTTTTGGTAGGGGAAAATCTTTATGTTGTTGTGTAATTGTAACGAAAATAATTTCGATGGCGGCGCCCAGATTGTCTTGGCGCCTGTGTGCGCCGCACACATCGCACACAGGGGCGGCTCGGCCCTGAGCTCATGTGTGTTTTTGTGTATCGAAATTTTAAACACAAATTGTGGTTGTGTTGTGTGATCCTATGTCAGGATATCCTCATGACCTCACGATCTCTCAACCTTAGTCTGACACTACACCAGTGGCGAATACGATATAAAATGTACATGATCGCGTGGCGACTCAACTAAGTATACAGTTTTCAGTGGTCTACTTCATGAAACTTAGTAAGTAGACAGTTACAGATTGATAGTACCTATTTAGAATAAAACAGTACCTAGTCTCTATCTATCTGTTAAATTAATTTGGTCGCGTATTACGTATAAAGTGTTGCAAAACTAGTTTTTGTTTTACTAACCCTATTATGCACGTCCCACTGCTGGGCACGGGCCTCCTCTACTGAATGAGAGGGGTTAGGCCTCAGTCCACCACGCTGGCTTAATGACTTCACATACCTTCGAATTCTTATGAAGAACTTCTCAAGTATGCAGATTTCCTCACGATGTTACCTTCACCGTTAAAGCAAAGATATATATTTAATCTTAGAAAAAAATCTAATGCTAATGTTAAAACACAATTTATAAATATATACATATAACATATAACATAATATAACATAGTCATGCCGTGAAAGTTAAACGTGCTTATATATTTCATAAGCTAGTTTTCAAAACAAAGTTACTTACTTAAAGACCCGCGGAACCATATTCTTATTAGAATACTTTCATAATCATCAATCCGTGAAGTCTCATTCGATGAACAGTCGCTAGCTAGTACTTAACTGTTAACAATACAATTACAAATAACAAGGTGAGTACAATTTCTATTGAGATATGCCGGTCGCCTTAGTCGCAAACTTGTTTCACTCGAGGTCGAGGTTTACACTGTACCCGAACGTATGTACCACTCTACTCTAGAAATGCCCTTGAACTCCTAATAACGGGAATTTTAATTAAATAGCGTTTCATTTACCGTGGTAGTAGCTCTTGCTCGCGGCTCCGCCCGTGTAAATGTATCGTGTATCACGGGAACCTATTGCCGGGATGAAAAACTTAATCCAGGTCATGGACTACCTATGTGCCGAATTTCATGCAAATTCATTCAACCTTTAAGACGTGGTTGATAAACAAACATCTAAGTTCACCTAATAGGTAGTCAAATCGGGCGACGGCTCGAGGAGCTTTTTAAAAGACTGTTCAGAGTGAAGATCTTTATTAGACTGAATATTCATGTACAATTTCCCTATTTATAATGTGGAGCGATGTAAACAACACGCATTACTTATTCTAGAATGTTCCACATGTTGACAATGAAAGTGCTGAGGTAGCGTCTGGAGCACACCTATGATGTCTCAAATTACATAAAAACAACATGTACTTGTTCTAAGAAGTGTTGACAATGAAAGTGCTGAGGTAGCGTCTAGAGCACACCTGTGATGTCTCAAATTACATAAAAACAACATGTACTTGTTCTAAGAACTGTTTACTGTTTTACAAAATGTGCTTAGCTTGCGTCTGTGGTACGTCCTGTGATGCGACACCATCAGATCGTACACATACTCTAGGATACGTAACTCCTCCCTCCTTAAGTTCGAAATCATCTGGAGTATTCATTTTCGGCAGATGATTTTGAAAGATTATCATTTTTAATTTCTTAAATTTATACAAAATAATAAAAATTACACTTAATATTACAATAATATATAAAACTATTGTTCCGACACTAATTGATTTCACATTCACCATGTTTTCACTATTTTTGTCACTATTTTCCAAAGCGTAATTTAATAACTGCAAGTTTGACAGCTCGGTTCCTCGCAGATTCAAGGGTTTCAACTCTGGCATCCTTGTTATGGACATCGTCTCTGGTATGCTGATTATAGGTAATTTATTATAGAGTATTTCTCCGGATTTCGTTTGATGTTGGCGGAGGTGATAATTCTGGATTTGCAATTCGCAATCATCATCTATGGTTATTACGTAAGTATCCTTAATTTCATGATGAAATGTTTCATCCTTGCAGGATCTTGTGATTTTTATGGATTTCTTCGAATAAAGTATCCATCGATTAGTCTGAATTGCTTCTAATTTGACGTCATCTATTTCGACGGGAACTTGAACGCAAGAGGCGTTTGTGGAGTATCGCATTAAATCTGCAACACAAGTATCTTCGGCAACAAGGAACTCGTCCTTTTCATTACATAAATAAGTATCAGCATCGATTACATTACAGGGCTTTGATAGAGATTTCGTTTTCGACCCATTCACTATAAGGTAAGGGTGTTTTGGAATTATAATTAAGGTATTCTGGGTAAAGGGTTCGGTAATAGGTAAGGGAACAATTCTATAATAAAAATAAGATTGCTTATATACCAAAGGTATTTCCATAATAAAATTAATCTGCTTATCTCTAACATATGATTTCATACTAATCGTCTGTTCTATTTTCACTAAATTTTCAGGTTTTGATGGATAAATTAGTTTTTCAGTTTCCTCAATATTTTTTATTATAGTAAGTAATTCCTTACTATCCACAATTGACTGGTGTAATACACAATTTACTGAATGCTATAGCGGATTCAACCTCATCTAATTTTATACATATTAATTGAAAATTATGAATGAATAGATTGCAAGCATGAATAACATGATATAATAATTCTTGAAGTTTTAATTCATTTACATTTTTATTTAAATTTGCAATAGATTTATCCATTTGAACAAGATTCAACTGTACATTATTAGTAATATTAATTATTTCTCCTACCATTTCAAATATAAGAGTTGCTTTCTTATATAATATGGATTGTCGGGATTGTAATCCATTTATTAACTTATTATATTCAAGAGCATCATCGTTATCTAGATTTCCGGTAATTAACTTTACTAATGAACCCAGAGGATTCAGAAGACCTCTTTTTACTCTGTGGGTTGGAACTAATTGACTATATTGCTCTGTAACAACATTTATAATATGCTCTACCTGACTCTCTGAATCGCGGATAGACTCTAAATATGTTTCATTTATACCTGTATGTATTAACGTATGTAACTCCTGGTACCTATTAATATTTGTATTTAAATCTAAATTAATTTTCTCTAAATCTAATATCTTAATAACTATCCACTTATCATAACTAACATACGCCTTTCCTTCTCTCACTGGCAAAATTCCGGGATTCTTTTCAATCTTCTGCAGTTGAAGGCCCTGGCTGAGGACTGCTTGGGCGATCAGCAGAATAAATCTGTGAAGGACGCTTAATGCCTTTTACTGGGACTTTAGTGTGACGCGTTTGGGTTTGCACGGGTGCAATGTTTCTCGATATATTACCTGTAACTTTGGCTTTATGATACCTAGGTTTATCTTTACTACGTCTCCTATTAACTCCTTTAACAAAGACTGTATCGTCTTCCTTTATCTTAAATTCCGTTTCTCCGTGTTTCTTATCTCTATCTTTTTGTTTGGAATGAATCATTTTATCTGTTAAGTATTTATAAAGGTATCTGGTTCGTTTGGCATGATCATTTACTAATTTCTGGGTATACTCTATGTTAAAATTAGTATTAAAGGGACTCTTGGCATCAACATGCCCAAATACTATTTCAAAAGGCGTAAGGCCTGTCGTTGAATGTATAGTATTATTGTAAGATAAAATTGCATATGTCATAACAGATGCGGCATCTGTTATTTTATGTTCATACTTCGCAAGGCGGTAGATCTCTAAAATAGTTGAGTGGAAACGCTCAATCATTCCTACAGAGTTGGGATTGTTCGGAGTACCAATATGTAGTTCGATTTTGTAAAGTAACATCATTTCTTTCATTAATTTATTATTAAATTCTGTGCCTGGATCACAACTTATTTTTCCAGGGATACCATATAATGAGAAATATTTAATTAATGATCTTACTACTTCAGGAGTCGATCTATCAGGAATTGGAAATGCCTGACCTAACTTACTAAATGCATCGATTATGGTTAAAAAGTATTTTCCTTCAATGTTAAATAAATCAATGAACAGTTCCTCAAACGGCTTATTTTGCGTTTGCGTCAACTGTAACTTTGGTTTTAATGGATTCCTGTCATATTTCATTTTTTTACAAAGTTCACAAGCATTTATTATGGTAGAGACTGTAACTTCCATATTGTTCCAAAAATATGTACGCCTAATATGTGTTAGAGTTTCTTTAATTCCACGGTGACATGTTTTACCATGGTGATACTTGAGTACTATTTGTCTTTGTTCATTCTCATCACTAACATAAACTACTCTTTCTGTACATTCAATAATTTGCACAGATCCTTTTGTGAATAAATTAATAATGGCTTCGGTAAATTGCTTTCTATGGGCGTCATCCTCATAATAAATGAAATATTTGACTTTGGGTCTAATATACTGTTTTAAGAAACTTTTAACTAAATCTGGTCTATTCAATGGTAAATGTAATTCTAATATCTGTTGTTTTGGCCTAGAAATATCTTTAGCATTTATTTCATTTCTGAACCACGTATGCACTAAAATTTGACGCGGCTTGGTATCTACAGCTTCGTGTAAAATGGGGACGCCGTCAGTGTCAATGTCGACAGCTGAATGGGCGGTATCTGTACTACTCTTTGACCGTTCTTCGGTAGCTGTTGTAGTACTAGATGGGGATGGTACTGAATAGGGTGAACGACATCTAACTGAGATAATGCTCTCAGTTTTTTCAGAATCAGAAGAAATTGACATAGGACTTTCTGGACGAGATTCGTCACTCTGTAAGTCTCTGTCACCAACATTTACGGCTAAAGAAATGTTGTCTTTGTTTCTGCGTTTATCATGAACTGCATTTATTTTAATTCGCGATAACGCATCTGCATTTGTGTTTTGTTTTCCGGGTTTATGTATGATATTAAAATCAAAATCACTCAAACGTAATTTCCAACGGGTTAACTTGGAATTTGGTTCCTTAAGGGAATCTAACCATGCAAGGGGTCTATGATCGGTGTATATGGTAAACTTATTTCCATATAAGTAAGGTCGAAAATTTTTAACTGCCCAAACAATGGCTAACAGTTCTTTTTCGATTGTACTATAGCGCGTCTCAGGACCATTTAATATCCTGCTAGCATAGGCTACAGGTTTATCATTACCAATGGTACCTTGTGACAACACTGCACCTAAGGCATAATTTGAAGCATCAGTTGTTAAAATAAAGGGTTTATTAAAATCTGGATATTGCAATAATGGAGCAGTAGTCAATAACTCCTTACACTTTTCAAATGCATTACTATAATTTTCATCAATAACTATTTTTTTATTTTTCTTAAGACAAGCTGTCATCGGTTGGGTAATCTTTGCGAAATCTTTAATGAATTTGCGGTAATAACCTATTAATCCCAAAAAACTTTTTATTTCTGTAACTGTCTTTGGCATAGGATATTTTAGAATAGCGTCAATTTTATCTGTGTTGGGTTTCAATCCATCAGGTGTAATTGTATGACCCAAATATGCGACTTCTTTACTTAAAAATTCTGTTTTGTCTAACTGAACTTTAAGGTTGGTCTGACGTAACCTCTCAAAAACTGTTTTTAACTTTGCTATATGTTCATCCAAACTAGAACTGAAAATAATAATGTCGTCCAGGTAAACTAGACAATGGATACCTTGTAGGCCTCTGAGAACATTGTCCATTGCGCGTTGGAAAGTAGCCGGAGCTGTTTTCAATCCAAATGGCATTCTCAGAAACTCATAATGACCAAACTGTGTGGAAAACGCTGTTTTTGTCCTATCTTTTTTTTCGATTTCAATTTGATGATATCCACTAGCAAGATCTAATACAGAGAAGTACATGCTCTTGCCTAATTTGTCAAATAAATCTGTTATGTTTGGAAGTGGGTACTTATCATCAGTTGTGATGTCATTAAGTCTTCTGTAATCAACAACCATTCGAAATTTACGCTGTCCGGAGGCATCTAACTTTTTTGGTACTAAATGTACTGGGGCATTCCAAGGAGAGTGACTCTCTTGGATAACATTATCTTTTAATAATTTTTCAACCTGATTTTTAATTTCTTGAGCCTGACCAGGACTCTGTCTGTACGGCCTAACGTAAATAGGATCTTCATTAATAGTTCGAATATTGTGCTTTACTTGGTTAGTAAAAGTTAATGGTATCTGATCACAATAAAAAATGTCTTTATATTCATTACATAAATCAGAAATTTTCTTTCTTTCTTCCGCATTCATATGACCAAGTCGAAGTTTCTTTAAGTTTTCTTTTAGTAAAGCATCTATTTCAATCATTTCTACATCATCATTCAAATTATTAACCTGACATTGTTCACTTATATATTTAGTAATTTTAACTGGTTTTGAAAATTCTAATATGACTTTCTCATCAGTTGTATTTTGAATTACTGTTAATGCTATACCATTAGTACAGTTAACAATAGCTGCAGGCATTCGAACGCCTTTTTTAAATTCTTTAAACTCTATAATTCCTTCACCATTTAGTAAATTTGTTGGTATCTGAACTCTAGTTTCAGAACGAGGATCTAAATGAATTTCAGATGGTGGACTATACATAATAGGTATCTGTGTGTTAGATGTAGTTAATAATTGTTTGTTCATATCAATATTTGCGCCAAGTTGTTTCAATAAATCTGAACCTATCAGTCCGTCATACTGACTGTCTACTTCATAAATGTAGAATTTATGATAGCTCGGATTTTTAAAAGTTTTCAGTAACGGTATGAAAAGAACTTCGTTATGGGTACTACGGGCATGAGTACTAACTACGTCGAACTGTTCTTGATAAATATATTTCTGAAAATATTCATAAGCTTTTGCTGGGCTTATAAAAGATCTAGTTGAACCTGTGTCAATCATAAATCTGGAATCAATCTCTGGAATATAAATGTGGGGTAACTTAAGGATGCCATCATAATTTAAATTAATTATGTTATGGGATCCTCGGGGGAGGCTGCTGGACAAAAATTTTCATTTTGTTTTACAGCATCTTGTGGACTGTCTGAGTTATCAAGTTCTACTTGATTTTCCTCTTCGTTATTGAATACATACGAGTTTTCATCCTCGTTATATTCCTCGGGATAACTTTCACACGTTTCCTGATAATATTCTGGTTCATCATTAAAAAATAGATGATTAGTTGGCTGTGTATTCTTCAACGGAACTGCGGTGCGCATAGAAACATCTGAGTCTAATTTGTACGATGGTCTATGTGCTTGAGCGTTTGGCGGAATGCCAAAACGGAATTGTCCTGGTTGATTCCTATAGAATCCTGATTGGGGTTTATGGGGTTGCATAAAATTTGGCTTGAAGGCTTGGTTTGGGTAACAAAATTTAAAATTTTGTTGTGGTTGTGGAACACCGAATTTAAATTGTCCATAATTGTTCGGCTGTGAAAATCTATTTATTGGAGAATGTTGTTGTATGGGCATACCGAATTTAAAATTATTGTTCGGTTGAGTAAATTTTTGGTTAGGTATGAATTGTGGTCTGTTAATGGCAAAATTTGGTTGATAACCAAATTTAAAATTTGATGGTGTCATGTTATTTGACATCATCGGTTTATAATTATTCTGAATGAAAGGCTTAGGTTGCTGAGTGGGTTTAGTTTTTCTCGAATTGTATTGATTCTGGAAGTTTACTTCTTCCGTCACAATACTAAGTGCCATTTCAAGAGTGGTGCATCCCTTAAGACGTACGATGCGTATTAAATCTTCAGGGAGATTAAACAAGAAAACATTCATTGCCATATTATTATAAATAATAATTTTGGCATTACGAACACCAGTATCATTCAACAAGTTCACTTTTGAAAATAGAGTACTACGCATGTACTGTATTCTATTGCAAAAATCAATAAATGATTCACCGTTATTAATCTTTAGTGACTCTAGCTCTATGGCTATACATTCTTCCGAACGCGGATCACCAAAGTGTTGCGTTAGCAAATTCTTAAGTGCGGACCATGTCTCTATATCTTCACGCTCGCTTATTAAATTCGCGGCACGACCGACCAGTCTACTTGTGATAATATGGAATACGTATAACTCCTGCGCTGGATTATTTAATCCTCTATAATGACTTATAACATATTCACATTTCTTAATAAATAAATTAATTAATTTTCCATCACCTTCAAATTTAGGTATAATGGATACCATTTCCTTTGGTATTATCGTAATAACATTATCCACTTTGTGGCTTTCCATTTTTATTTAATTAAAATAATATTTAAACTTCTTCAATATAAAAAATTAATTACTTCAAAGTAATTCAATATTTAAAAAAAAATAATCTTAATATAAATACAGCAATCTAGGATAAGACGGGACACAGAGGGAAAGTGAAAAGGTCTACTCACATTATCTCCGTGGCCATTCTCCCAAATGTAGCTGCTTGAGTCTTGCGTCCTCGGCTTTGTCGCTGCGTAGACTTATTTATTTGATGGTTCGCGATACCCGTAACAACGTTAAAACGTTCGCCGAAAATTTCCGCGGACAGACCGATTTTTGTGTCTTCAAGGGCACGGTTTCTCGACGCGAGTATCCTACCGACTGCGCCAGTCAAATCGGGCGACGGCTCGAGGAGCTTTTTAAAAGACTGTTCAGAGTGAAGATCTTTATTAGACTGAATATTCATGTACAATTTCCCTATTTATAATGTGGAGCGATGTAAACAACACGCATTACTTATTCTAGAATGTTCCACATGTTGACAATGAAAGTGCTGAGGTAGCGTCTGGAGCACACCTATGATGTCTCAAATTACATAAAAACAACATGTACTTGTTCTAAGAAGTGTTGACAATGAAAGTGCTGAGGTAGCGTCTAGAGCACACCTGTGATGTCTCAAATTACATAAAAACAACATGTACTTGTTCTAAGAACTGTTTACTGTTTTACAAAATGTGCTTAGCTTGCGTCTGTGGTACGTCCTGTGATGCGACACCATCAGATCGTACACATACTCTAGGATACGTAACTAGGTCCTAAACAAAGTAATTATTTGAATTTGTATAGTGCAATAACTATAAATAAAGGAACTAATTGAAAATGTATGGAATTATCCAAATTGTAAATCGATCATTGAGCATTTGACGACAGCTTTACTTCTCTCGCATATATAAAACGTGTTAAAGAAAGGTTATATACAACTGACAGTGAGTGTTTATGATCCGGATTATATCAAAATCTAGACTTGTATCGTACACTTTACGTTACTTAAATTTGACCACACCTTTCTGAAACACGTTGTATATTTTAACTTAATAGATATTAGTATATCTATTAAGTTAAAGATAGATAGATTTCAATAGATTGATATGACTGCCTCGGTGGCGCAGTTGTAATACGTGCGCGTTACGATTAACCTAACGCTGAGGTCTCGGGTTCGATCCCCGAGTCGGGTAAAGGGGTATTGGGTTTTTCTATTACGAAATGCTCAGTATCAGCCAGGAGTCTGGAATTTGTGCCCGGTATGGCGATAAGCTCGCCCCCTATCACATTATGGGACGGAGATACGCTCGGCGAAATGTGGGTGTACTGGTTACACCTCTGCCTACCCCTTCGGGGATTACAGGCGTGAGTGCGTATGTATATTATATTTGTTTACATTTTTCGACACACAAGCATGACACAGACTATAGTCTATATACTAGAGACCTACATCCTGAGAGAATCCGAATAAAATTGAATGAAAGAATATTCAAGGTTATAAAATGCTACTTTATTTGAGCTATTACGAAGCGGCTGTATGATGTAACATATCCCGAACTCGGTAGAGACCAGTTTTTACACGGGAGCGGCTTGAAGCATGCCGCATGATGCAATGCCGGTAATTATCAACGTAAACCGTAATTTCGGCTCGAATCATTTTTGTTAACTGGCTTAAAACACAAATCTGTAGAAAAATGTTTCCTTTAAAACAATCTCGTGGCACAGAGTTGGGCACGGGCCTTTACTAAGCAGTTAAGCTTTAGAGCACCACGCCTAATAAAACATGGTTATCTCGTATACATTCAAAATTGTAGAGCTGCGGTAGAGCCACGCTGTGGACAATTTTATCTACAGCATAAATGGACCGGATCGACCGGGTCGTTACCACTGTCTGAGAGAAAAACGACGTGAAGTAGTCTGCTGTTGTGTTTCGTACGCTGAGTGAGATATTATTGAAATATTGTAAACATAAAAGAAAATTTAATCCTGGCCACATATAAGTTTATTTTTATTTTAAGCTTTTAGGTGGCAACATTTGTTCTTTTGTTTCTAGTGTAGTATTTTGTTTTCTTGCCGTGTAATGTTTTCACTGAAATATAATATTCCTATATAAAGAAGTGTATATTTTACTGAAATAACCAATAGATATCCGGAAGCCCTCCTATATATCCTGCCTACCCATTCCAATCCCATAATTACGCTTTTCCTTTAATTATTGGTATTGTGCATATCACTTACCATCTGTTGATGATATTGATGACCCAATTGCTCGATTGCCGACCTATGCTTTAGAATAATCTTATGGAATAGCTGTTATGCTGCAGGGATCGTCAGTTTATTTTCCTTAATAGTTATAAGGTGCAATAACAATAAACAACGAATACTCAATACATATTAAGTAACTGATAGAACTGGCGACCTCAATCTCGTCATTCCGTTGCAGTCTCCGCTAGCCATCGCTGATTCTATAAATAAATTAAAAAATTGCGAACAAAAGTATTCGTGACAAGAGATTCGCGCCATTTTTTTAACAGTAGCCCTAGAATATTTTCGATAGCTGTCGCATCATTCGTATGTGTCAAATATCTAAATGTATACCTACTTTCAGTCGTTAAGGCGGGATTGATTAACCAACATCCAAATACAAAAAGTCCCAAATATACAAAATCACAAATTCACAAACATCTTATCACAATCACATTTATAACTTTAGCAGGATAGTAGGAAATAGGTATGTTGAAGCTAATACCAATTCAATACGCAAGGGGCTATACGCTATACGGATCTATACACTAAATGTGTAATCTATACCTAAAAAACTATTTATCGAAATGCTTGCAAAAACTTGCACTACGGACACTGACTGACGTGATACGAAACTATTGTGGCGTGACGAAAAAATCTAACCACATTGCGATGAACGAGATCATTTGAAAGCTATTACGTTATGTTTCGACCTCGACATTTTCGAAATGTGCGGCCTCGTGCAAATATTGTGTTACGTCACTACTCACTATGGCGAGGAAGTTGGCACGTCACTATTGCAATGATTAGATAGATTTCTTTAAAGTAGCGGCTAATTTGATTTGAATTATTGCAATAAACTTGTACTAGCTTTTGTTTTCGGCTCCGCCCGCGTGAATAGACTATTCCGAAATAATACGTAGCCTATAACCGTCTCCAGGGTCCCATCTATCTCTACATCAAAATTCATCAAAATCGGTTCAGAGATTTAGGCGTGAAAGCGTAACAAACAAATAGATAATTTTTTTTTCATAAAAAGTATCCTATGTTACTTCTTATACCTCCAAGAATATGTGTACAAAGTTTTATGATGATCAGTTAAGTAGTTTTCGCGTGAAAGCGTAACAAACAAACTTACATTCACATTTATAATATTAGTATGATGTATAATATTGTACAGCCGTGGTTTGAAAGACATTGAAGCCAGTGAAATTACTGGGCATTATGAGGCTTAACATCTTATATCTCGCGGTGACGCAGTCCAATGCCATGCAGCGCCTTGTAATTAAAAGTTCTGTGTGGTATTGATTCTGTTTAAGGCCTGCCAGGCGAGCGGCCTGCTCGTATCGTCACTCAAGCTAATAAAAAAAAGCTTAGCGGGGAGTGGTAGAGATGAAAGTTGCAAGTTGAAACCAACTTCAACAGAATGCACCTCTAACTTTTCTAAGTTACGTGTGTCATCATCATCATCATCATCATGAATCAGCCTGAATTCGTCCACTGCTGGACATAGGCCTTTCCAAGTTGGCGCCACCCTTGACGGTCCTCCGCCTTCCTCATCCAGCCGCTTCCCGCTACGTGTCGGTCCAGCGGGCTCGAGGTCGGCCTACACTACGCTTGGATAGACGTGGTCTCCACTCTAGCACCTTTCCACCCCAACGGCCATCGTTGCGGCGACAAATGTGACCAGCCCACTGCCACTTCAACTTGCTAATTCGGCGGGCTATGTCGGTTACTTTAGTTCTCTGACGGATCTCCGTATTCCGGATTTTATCCGTCAGAGAGATACCAAGCATAACCCGCTCCATAGCTCGTTGAGCGACCTTAAAGTGGTGGATTAAGCCCTTTGTTAGAGTCCACGTCTCTGCGCCGTACGTCATAACAGGCAGGACGCACTGGTCGAACAGTTTGGTCTTTAGGCACTGCGGTATTGTCGACGTAAATATGTGACGCAACTTTCCAAATGCCGCCCAACCCAAGCAAATTCTTCTGTCAGGCTCGGCATCGAAGTTGTTTTTTCCTAGTTGGATATCCTGACCTAGGTAAATGTATCTATGAACAACCTCGACGCCTACTCTGTCGACTGTTATTGGCCTTTGGATGACATGGCAGTTGGATATGACTTTAGTCTTATCCAAATTCATCCTCAGGCCTACACGTCTAGAAGAACCACTTAAGCTGCGCAACATTTCCTCCAATTCTTGAAGCGTTTCTGCCATAATGACTATGTCATCGGCATAGCGAAGGTGTGAAATGTACTCTCCGTTTACGTTTATGCCTCGTCCTTTCCAGTTTAGTGTCTTGAAGACGTCCTCCAGCGCAGCGGTAAACAGTTTAGGGGAAATAACATCCCCCTGTCGCACACCACGCTGAAGATGTATTGGTCTTGCTTGTACACCCTGTACTTGGACGGACATCGTAGCGGAGTCATATAGGCATTTCAGCACCTCCACATATCGCCGGTCAATTTGACATCGCTGCAAAGATGCTGAAGAACAGCCCAGGTTTCGATTGAGTCGAAGGCTTTTTCATAGTCCACAAACGCTAGGCATAAGGGCTGGTTATACTCTTGAGTTTTCTGTATAATTTGCCTAAGCGTGTGGATGTGGTCTACGGTGCTGTAGCCTTTTCGAAACCCAGCCTGTTCCGGAGGTTGAAAGTCATCAAAGCGTTGGGCGAGACAATTCGTGATAACCCTTGAAAACAACTTGTAGGTGTGGCTCAGGAGCGCAATCGTTCTATAGTTCTTCAAAAGGGTTTTGTCTCCTTTTTTGAAGAACAATATGATCAGGCTCCTGCTCCACTCTATAGGCGTTATTCCAGTATGAACTACGGCATTAAAGAGCTGCTGCAGCTGTTTGAGTATAAGAATACCTCCAGCTTTTAGCAGCTCTGTTGTGATGCCGTCTTCGCCTGGTGCCTTGTTGTTTTTTAACTGTTCAAGGGCTATCCTAATCTCACTCAATTCGACTTCCGGGAGTTCATCAGTGAAGTGACGGATTAGAGGAGCACGTTTGTCGTCAGCATTGCCAGCAGCTGGCTGCGGAGCGTGTGAAGAATAAAGGAGTCCATAGTAATTCTCGATTTCTGCGAGGATCTCTGGCCTAGAGGTAACGGTTTTATCGTCTGATGTCTTCAGTTTCGTTAAACGGCTCCTTCCCAACAGCTGAGCAAAAACTTTTGAGCCCTTATTTCGCTGTATCGCTTCCTCAATTAAGCGAGTATTATGTCGGCGCAGGTCAAAACGAATTTGCTTTTTGACACGCTTGTTAAGAAGAGAGTAGTCTGCGGAGTCTGAAGACATTTCCCGTCTCTGCCTCATCAGGTCCAAAGTCTCGCTAGAAATCTTGGACTCTTTATTCTTTCGCTCCGTCTTACAGAGAGACGTACTCTACGTGTGTAGTAATTGTTAATTATCGCTTGCTTTAACGGTGAAGGGAACATTGTGAAGAAACCTGCATACCTGAGATCTCCATAAAAATTTCGAAACTATGTGAAGTCTGCCAACCCGCTTTAGGCCAGCGTGGTGGGCTATGGTCTAACCCCTCTCATTAATTGAGGACCTGACCAGATTATTATAATATTGTATGAACCAGTTTGAAGCTCGTTTTGTATCTCTGAATGGCTCGAACTGAGTGATATATACGTACTCACGCCTGTAATCCCCGAAGGGGTAGGCAGAGGTGTAACCAATACACCCACATTTTGCCGAGCGTATCTCCGTCCCACGATGTGATAGGGGGTGAGTCTATCGCCATACCGGGCACAAATTCCAGACTCTGGGCTGATACTGAGCATTTCGTAATAGAAAAACCCAATACCACTTTACCCGACCAGGGGATCGAATCCGAGACCTCAGCGTTGGCCTCAATCGTAATGCGTACGCATTACAACTGCGTCACCGAGGCAGTCGAACTGAGTGGTATTATTGTTTTACAGATAACGATAAACAAGTGCTTGTTGTTTCGTTTTGTATGGCGAGTAAGATTGCTAGAAGCCTAAACCCGGAATATCCCCATTTCTTCCCTGAAAGTTTGGCAACGCACTCATTCATCATCTGGATGGTGATTGGATAGCGTTAATTTTTTTTTATGGTATAGGTCGGAAAGAGCTATTGGGTCACCTGGTGGTAAGTGATCTCCCCGCCCATGTACGCCCACAATACCAAAAGAGTCATGGGTGCGTTGCCGACCTTAAAGGAAAGGGATAATTAAGGAATTGGGAAGGGGAGGGGGTTTGGGCCTCCGGATATCTCAATTACCGTATGAAACGCAGCATCAAGCTGCTACTTTACACCGGTTTTCTGTGAGACAGTGGTAATGACCCGGACGAGCCGGCCCATACATCCTGTAGACAAAAGTGTCTACAGCGTGGCTCTATGGGCGGTAGTGAGAGTAATGGCGACTGAGCTGTATGGCCTTCACCTTTAAAAAACCTAAAGTCAAGTATTTTAGCTAAAATGTATTTGCTTGTAGCAATAAAGGATATTTGTTTTATTGTTTAGAGAGCAAATAAGAATATATTAAGAGCCGTGATCGAGGCGCTAAATGATCGCCGAACATGTCGCGGCCTCGGTCTAATGTCAATAATATTATTATTTGTTTACCTAATATCATTTTAGGATAATTATTTACAAATAATAATAATAATAATACACCCAACAGTCACACACATAGCTCTGACCCCACACTAGGTAAACCTGTGTCGTGGGTATCAGGAACTACGAGGGACTTGCGGTCCCACAACACCCAGACCCGAGACCAATATTTGTGGTACATACAAACATTTGTCTCGGTGTGGGAATCGAACCCACGGCCTTTCGCTTCACAGCCGACTACTCGCCCGCTGCGCCACGGAGCTGTCAGGAGCAATTCGTGAATACAAAATTACCATTACAGATGTGATTATACAACATGTTAAAGAAAGTCAAATTGTTACAAAAGGTGATGACCTTTTGGGTGATGACCAGGGGATGCCCTGTACCAACATTCTTTTACCAAATAGCATTTATATAGACAAAGCATTTTCTTTTTTATCGATTGAATAACATATCGATAATCTACTTGCAACTTTGGACAACACTAAATGATAAACAGTTGATACGAATGAAGCCGTTACTAGGTGCGCAGAGGTAATGCTATTTGCATTTATAGTGATGTGATCGATCTTATACAAGAACTAGCTTTTGCTCGCGGCTCCGCCCGCGTGCATGTCATTTTGGGGATAAAAAAGTACCTAAGTAGCCTAAGTTACTCCTTATTACATCAGCTATCTGACAGTGAATGCCCGTCAAAATCGGCCCAGCCGTTCCAGAGATTAGCCGGAACAAACAAACAAGACAACAATTGGAAAAAAAAATATTTTGGTATATGTACAGTATATACATTTATATGCATGTAGTAAAAAGCGGTTATTTTAATATTACAAACACACACTTCAATTTTATTTATTTGTATAGATGAGTAAAATTAGCATGAAATTTTCGGTTACATAAATATCTATACATCGCTATTTCATGTTCATGGACGCTAGAGATAACTTAACACCAGGTGACTCACTTGATCGTTTGCCTGTGCCATAAAAACAGTCATACTTTCTTCATTACAATTCTTTTAATACATTAGTAAGAAACGGTATTCCGCTGAGGCCTAAGATGTAGAAAGCCTGTGTTTTTTATTTCCTTCGACAAAGCAATTACTCGCATATGCCACTACAAAGGAATGTTAGGGGTGGATTTAATATGTGTGGTATTTGTTTAATAATATGTGCTTACGACTGCTTACGACTCCTAACTGAAAAAAAAAACATAATACACCATAATAATATTATATCAATAAGGCCAGAAGATACTGGTCAGCATTTTATAAAAGAGTATTTAAAAAGTTTTATTTAATAATATTATCGATTCAAATCAATTCAAATGGATCCCTAATAATCGTGTTCGAATAAAAAAACGCGACGTACTTCCACCGCGCTGCATCTTGGGCACGCGAAACCTCCTTTCTGGAAGAGGTCACTGACGTGGGTTCTATCTTAAGAAAATTACAGAAAACTATATTGACAAAAAGTATGCCTAGTAAATACATATTAGACATCAAACATAGTTTATATTTCGCGAATCATTTCAATCTTCAATTACACGAGCAATCAGCAACATGATCAGCAACATTGTAAGAGATTGAATGTAATTGACTGGCATGGAGCACGGTTGCCTAAATTGCAGTTTAGATGATGTAATATTACTTTTAATTTTCACATAGCTTGACTTTTTTATATTATTTTATGATGAAGTATAAGTGGGCTTAGGCCTAAAGCGTCACCTGTACGTGGCCCACTCTAATGATTAACATAGGAGGCAATGGTGAAACTGGGTTTCTGCTGCGAGTTGTGTGGGTCAAACGGCTGGTCGACCCACATAATACCAATTCTACCTCATATCATGATGGAAAGGCGCACCCTGGCATAAGGTCAGGTTAACGCAAGGCAAAAAGAAAAAGATTATATATTTTACGATAAGCAGCGGCTTGGCTGTATTCTGGCATTTAGAAGTCCATGAGCGGCATGCTCATCTACCAGGAGTAAGCAGAAAAAAAACAATTTTTTAATATTTTCCTATATCTATGATAACTATCGTCTTGACCCCACACTCAGTTAACCTGGATCCTAGTATCAGGGTCTACGAAGGACTTGAGGTCCCATAACACCCAGATCCGTAACAAAAATTTGTAGATCTATATATATTTATATTAGTGCGGGAATTGAACCAGTGGCCTCTCATTTTACGGCCAACAGTAGTTCGCCCGCCTTCGGATATCTCACTGAATGACCGTACGAAACGCAACAGCATGCTGCTACTTTAAGTCGATTTTCTGTGAGACAGTGGTAACGAACCGGACGAGCCGCTCCATTGATATGGTAGAGTCATGCTGTAGACAGTTTTGTCTACAGCATGACTCTACCACTCAAAAAGGTACAGCAATTTTAGATACCATCGTTATTTTATGACGAGACTTTTATATTGAGATTTTTATATATTTTAGACGAGTCTATCGATAAAGCTATTAAATAGAGTTAATTTATTTAAGAGTAAAAGGAAAATAGACGTACATTTAAATAGATCTATGAATACTTTGATCGTGTTTTTATTACCGCCGTTAAATATTCAAATGAAGGTTAAAATTATATTATAATTAGTTGTTATATTTTGATTGAACCTGCGGCCTCTCGTTTCACAGTCGGCTACTCGGCCAATGCGCCATAGAGATAGTAGATTGTGAGTGGTAGAGCTACGTTGTAGACAATTTTGTCTACTGCATGAATGGGCCGGTCGTTACCACTATCTCACAGAAAACCGACGTAAAGTAGCGGTGTGCTGATGCGTTTCGTACTGTGAGTGAAATATCTGGAGGCCCAAATCAACCCCCCCCCCCCCCCCCCCCCGCCCTTCTCAATCCCAAATTTTTTCCTTTTCTATACGGTCGGTGGTCAACGCGCCCATGATTCTTCTGGAATTGTGGAAGCACATGAGCGGTAGAGATCACTTACCATCAGGTGTCAACATTCCCTGAAGTTATCACAACAAATTTCATACGAGCAAAGTAAATATTTAAACTCCTGACAATTAGTATTTTTGTTTCCCGTTACACGCCGCTCGATAATGTATTCGCCACTATACAGCGAATGTGTTTCAAAATCTTGTTTCCAAGGTCGCGATCTTGACCTCATTGCCAGTGCTGTCAAATGTCAGGAATCAACACATCGTTTTTAATTTGTTTTGGTTGCCACTTCAAATCAGCAAGCCTTTTTTTATTTATTATCATTTTGCCCTATAGAAATTACCATACATACGCACTCACGCCTGTAATCCTCGAAGGGGTAGGCAAAGGTGTAACCAGTACACCCACATTTCGCCGAGCGTATCTCCGTCTCACGATGTGATAGGGGGCGAGCCTATCGCCATACCGGGTACAAATTCCAGACTCCGGGCTGATACTGAGCATTTCGTAATAGAAAAACCCAATACCACTTTACCCGACCCGGGGATCGAACCCGAGACCTCAGCGTTAGAGTCAATCGTAATGCGTACGCATTACAACTGCGCCACCGAGGCACTGAGACACCGAAATTATCATTTCTATAAGTGTTTCTGTAGTTGAGCTCAGTACTGCGGGCGAAGCACTGACGACTAAATCATTGTGTCGCGGCTGGATATACTAAACATTAATTGAGTGATACAAAATATACATCTAAGCAAACGCAGCATCTAGTTTTGACTCTCGTCCTTCAAAAGTAATGATTTTAAAAAGGTATCTTCCAAAAGGTGAACATTTCATTCATGATTGCTTGGGACACATAATAATATTACCAATCACTATGGATGTGATAAAGTGTCTTAAAAAACCCAGTATCTTCGGGGTTCGACCGGAGACCTTAGCACAGCAGTCGTACCGCGTACGCATGTTTTGTCTATACGAGTATTATACCTATTTAAAACGGTATTAAACGGTGTTCCAGCTTTACATGCGTTATACATGGGTTTTATTATTGTTATTTTTTTTCTTAATTATAATTAATATTTCGTATATTTTATAGTTAAATTTCTAATTTATTTTTTGTCTTTTTTTGTTTGTTGTCTGTAGTTTATGTGTGCGGAAATAAATTTATTTTCTTTTTTCTTTCTTTCTTTAAAAAGAAAAGTCCTAATTCACTGAGTCATCAACGTCCAACCCAAACTCTTGACCTATGAAGCTGAAATTTAGCACAAAGGCTCCTTTTATGATGTATACAAAGAATAAGAAAGGATATTTCGAAATTCAACCCCTAAAGAGGTAAAATGGGAGTTCAAAGTCTGTATGGAAAAACAATATTAAATAGACACTTTGACTCGAAAGTTCGGAGGAGTACTCCTAAAAACAAATAAGTAAACGATTATCGCGATTTATCGAAAATCCACCCCTTAGGCGGCGAAATGCTTTAAAGAGGCGGGGTTGTTTCTGATAGAACGCGGGCGGCTCCGCGAGTAAAAGCTAGTAGGTGATAATTATAAAGATAGTTTTTTATATCAACCATCTTCACTTTTAATGGAAATACTCGACCAAGATTCTGTAATTTGCTGTCATCTGCAGGAATCTCAAGAAGCTATTAATCACAGCTTGAAGTGCCGCGAGGCTCCAATCAATAGAACGCAAATTGCCTCTTCCTTATTCAATTTACTTGCAAATGGCCCTTTTATGTTAACCATCGAATTAATTATGTACACGTGAATAGAGTATGGATTATTGTTCCTACAGACCTTAAAACAGCTGGTCAAAACTAGTAGAATTCGGAACTGCTCAAGGTTTCGTATCAAGTTATACGAAAATATAGTTTGTTAAAATTATTGTCCGTGTAAATAAATTATTAACTACACTAATTTATAAAGAGTTATGGTTTGTGACTTTTTTGTAGGCGGTAATTTCTGGAATTACGGATATGTATATTCTTATGTTTACGCAAATATTACACATTGAAATAAAACTAGTTTATATACGGATTTTATCCCGGTTTTATTTTATTTTAGTCCCGACGTTTCGAAAGCTTTTCAGCCTTCGTGGTCACGGGAGAGACTGAGGTTGTAGGTCGTCTCGAAAAGTTAATGTTACATTGCCTACCTTCAGTTTAAAATTATACAATTAATTATAATAATTTAAAAAAAATATGTAAATTAAAAAAGTTCATTGACACTATTAATGATATGATTTGAATTATTCTTTCACCAAAAGGAAGCTACATTATCCCTGACTCCTAGTTTTGCCGTTGTGATAAAATTAAGGTGTTATTCATAAATTGCTCTTTCATTGTTAAACATTCATTTTTGATTTAATAGCAGCGATAGCTCTGCGGAGAGTGCTACGGACTGTTGAGACGAAAGACGCAGATTTGAAACCAACTCCAAGAGCATGCACCTCTAACTTTTCTAAGTTACGTGTTGTTGTGTTGCTTTGTTAATTATGGCTTGCTTTAACGATGAAGGAAACGTAGTATAAGAATTTCTAAGGTATATGAAGTCTGCCAACCCACATTAGGCCAGCGAGGTGGACTAAGGCCTTTCCCCTCTCATTTAGTAGAGGAGACCTGTGCCCAACAGTAAGGCGCGTTAAATGCAGGCTATTCTTGTATTTTTATTTTATTTATTTTGGTTGAAAATCAAAGTGATAATTAATTAAAATAAAATAATAAGTGATAATTTAAAATTCTGAGCTTGAGTGAACACTGATGCCTCACCATAGCCTAAGTAGGTACCTACTAAGCAAACCGCTGACCTTGTGCCAAATTATGACGTATTAGCTTACTAACTGTTGTCCTAGCTTACTATG
This sequence comes from Mimas tiliae, assembly GCA_905332985.1. Classification (NCBI taxonomy): domain Eukaryota; kingdom Metazoa; phylum Arthropoda; class Insecta; order Lepidoptera; family Sphingidae; genus Mimas; species Mimas tiliae. Next base: position 16,221,259 of record HG995246.1, on the reverse strand, counting down.
CTACCTTGGGCAGATATTGTAATACTAAAACGTTACGTACTATTAAAAACTTTATACAGTATGTGACAAAACCCTGTTGGCCCTTTTTGGGTCGTGAAGATCGACATATAGACAGCTTAATTAAAATAGTTAAATTAAAATAATAATAAACAGAAGCGAGATACATAATTATCCTTACAATGTAACTTAGAAAATGAACATATTTAAAAAACTTTGTGTATTGCCGAAACCGGGGGCGCGGCACGTTTGCTGTACATACGTGGTCGCCGCCACATGCTATCTCGCTCTGGCTCCAAGTCATCGCTCTTGCAGAGGTAATCAATCGAAATACGGTTTACAAACTATAAATTAATTCAAGTTTAAAAAATAAACATCATTATTTTTATAGTAAAATTTTCGTATGCGACTTTTTTCATAACGTTTGAATATAGATTCTGTTAAAACGCCCAATAGGGTTCTTGTTACATATTATACATGCAAAATTATTTTCCTTGTAACTCGTATTTTTCATGTGACTGTAGTTAGGTCGAGGTCATTAATATTGCTATTATTATTTGAATCCAGCCTCCGTGGCGCAGTGGGCGAGTAGCCGGCTGCGAAGCGAGAGGCCGTGGGTTCGATCCCACACCGAGACAAATGTTTGTCTAATCCACAAATATTAGTTTCTGGTCTGGGTGTTGTGGGACCGCAAGTCCCTCGTAGTTCCTGATACCCACGACACAGGTTTACCTAGTGTGGGGTCAGGACTATGTGTGTGACTGTTGGGTGTATTTATTTATTTATTTATGTTACTACGGTCTCACAGAAAACCGGCGTAAAGTAGCAGCTTGCTGCTGCGTTTCGTACGGTGAGTGAGATATCCGGAGGCCCAAATTCCCCTCCCCTTCCCAATCCCTTATTATCCTTTTCCTTTAAGGTCGGCAACGCGCCCATGATTATTTTAGTATTGTGGGCGTACATGGGCAGTGGAGATAACTTACCATCATGTGACCCACTTGCTCGTTTGCCGCCTATACTATAAAAAAAGAATAACATTATTTAGGTATTGCTTTTTTAAAAAGGCATTACAAGATTTTGTTCGGTTTGGCCCGTTTGGATCGCATGGTATCAATGTTTTCTATTTCGCTTATTAATGCGATTACAAAATTCGAACGGACCTCTAACTATCGTCATCTCATTTTGTGAGCGTGTTGTGAAGGTTCAAGGTGATATATTCGTACCGGTTTTAATGCAAAAAGTATTCGAATGAAGCTTCTTCAAAAGATTTGCTGATGCCTAATTATCCCACGTTATTATTATTTTGGTGGGTATTTTGCTTCTTCCTCGTATTTTTCAAGGTGATGCGAGTTTTATTACTGTTGTCGATATTATGACGATTTATATTAGGAAATAAGGAACAACATAATTGGGCCGTTATGAAGATTTCGCATAAAAATTATTTAGACAAAAGATATGTAATATGACCTTAATTTCGAACAAACTCGCTTCTAATCAGTGGTTTTTAAAAAGTTATGATTTTTCATAACATTCATAGTTATTTTAATAAATTGAAATCGATTATTAAGTTTTAAGACAATTATTAAAGTAACAAGCATTAAAAACATTTATAGATAATAAATTACATCGTTTATTAGAATGCGTAGGGCATTCTAATCTATTCTATCAGCACGAGTAGAGCGAGCAAAATAGAGATTTAATAAATGCGACTTTATTCTGTTAATGGGTCGTAATCATAAAATCAGCAAAATCTGCCTTAAATGGAGATGAAATCTCAATATTATGCATTCATGACGAAATCTTTTCGCGTCTATGTTGACCTTAAACAACAACAAAATAAAGTTAATAATAAACATTAGGCATCTCTCGTTGACCTTACCGCTTCTGGTAAACACGTGAACAAAACGAGTTGAATATCAAAAATCGAAATAAAAACAATTAGCTCACGTGATGGTAAGTGATCACGATGTCATGGTAGTCTATGAAGACAGAGGAATAGTGGGTTTTAGCTGATTTTTAGAACCCCGATCAAGCCGTCTCATTTATAGTTGTAGTTGAAACTGATTAGTGGCTACCGTGAACTACCTCTTAAAAAAAAAATCCCACAAAACTTGGCACTCGTTTATATAATAGATTGGAGGTGTCACTCATCTCCCAAAAAATGTGTTACAACGACCTAAATATCTATTTTTAAAAGTTCAATAGTTACTTTTAAACATTCTTAATATATACCGAAATATTTGACGAATTTCATACCGCAATAATTTATTAACAAAAATATAAGATTTGGTTGTTAGCTATATAATGTCTCCAAACCTAAACATGCATAAATTGGGGCGGAAAATGACTACTAACACCTTAAAAGGTGTAGAGCCACGCTGTAGACAAAATCGTCTACAGCATGAATAGGCCGGACCGATCGGGGTGTTACCAGTGTCTCACAGAAAACGAACGTGAATTGGAGCTTACTGTTGCGATATATATGGTGAGTCACATTTCCTGGAGACCAATTACCTTTCCCAAATTCCATTCCTTTCCTTAAAGGTCGACAAAGCACCCATTATTATATGTTAATTATGTAGCTGTTTAAGGTCGGAATCACTTACACTCAGATGGCCCAGTCTTTTGTCAGCATTTAGCTATTAAAAAATACATCAATTATTATGACTGCCTCGGTGGCGCAGTTGTAATGCGTATGCGTTACGATTGAGGCTAACGCTGAGGTCTCGGGTTCGATCCCCGGGTCGGGTAAAGTGGTATTGGGTTTTTCTATTACGAAATGCTCAGTATCAGCCCGGAGTCTGGAATTTGTGCCCGGTATGGCGATAGGCTCGCCCTCTATCACATTGTGGGACGGAGATACGCTCGGCGAAATGTGGGTGTACTGGTTACACCTCTGCCTACCCCTTCGGGGATTACAGGCGTGAGTGCGTATGTACGTATGTATCAATTACTCGCACGTTTGAGATTTGAGTAACATCATTTAGTAGAACGCTGTTTTCTCCAGGCTTTGTCAGTTAGATTTATTTGAGGAAACACATTTATAGAAACTTTAATGACAAATAGATCGAAAAAATCTCGTAGTTGGAAATGCTAATGATGATTTAAGCATTGAAGTTGCAAGATTATCCCACGACACCACGTTACGAAAATAAGTGCAATTTTCACTTCCTTCGCACGGCGCGACGTCGGAAGGCGTCGGCGTACACAGACGGACAGACGGTCGGCTGCTTATTAGATGATTGGTGCGATCCGGACCACTGCGCTTGTACAATAACGTGTGAACGGTGAACATGATTTTATTGCATTCTTTTGTATACTAAAGAGACTAGTAATAATAATAATAATAATAACGTTTATTTCTTTGATCCACAAGTTTTCAAATACAATTGTTGTACACTGTAACTTAAACTAGGTACTAAACCTGTGCTATAAGTGACAGTTTATCCATTGTTGGTCAGCTAGATACACTTTTATTGATAACGTGACAATCCGTTATTATTCAATTTGTTAATTTAATTCAACTTATAATTAAACAAAAGTAGTAAATTATAAATTTTGAATTTTGAACACAATTGCATGCAGTACATGTGTGTGTGCGCGCTTGTATGTGTGTATGAGTGTGTGTGTGTCTGCGTATGTATGTGTGTGTGCGTGTGCGTATGTATGTGTGTGCATAGGTGTATGTATACGAGTGTCCGTGAGAGTGAGTATATATTTATTTTGTGAGTTATTCTGCAACAATTAGAATGCATTCTGTTTCATCATAGTTTAAACCACCCAAGTAGTACACAATAGTTGATTTAAATTTGTAGAGAGATAAGTTGGTAAGAGTAATTATTTTATTAATTTTGTTATATATATATGGGGCAGCAATATATGGATGTCTTTTGGCGAAACTTGTTTTATGTACGGGAAGTCTAAAGACATTATCCTTACGTCTCTTGTTTTGATATTGTAATAGATTGGTTGCCGTAGGAAGAATGGAATGTGCATAGATGAGGTTGCGAAAAATAAATAACTGGCGTACTGTTAGAACTTGGGTGTCTTTATACAGATTGACAGTAGGGTAAAGCCTTGGTTTTGAAATAAGGACTTTAAGAGCGGATCTTTGTGCTCTTTCGAGTTTTATTAATGTTGTCTTATGAGACCCCCCCCCAAACAGATATACAATAATTTAATATTGACTGACATAGAGAAAAATAGATAATCTTTAATACATTAGTACATTTAATGTGTCTAAGCTTTTTGAATATAGGCATGATTTTCCTAATTCTATTTGAGAGTAGGTTTATATGATTATGCCAGTTGAGGTTACCATCAATCCATACTCCTAAGTATTTGATATTAGAAACTCTTTCAAGCTCTTTAAAATGGCACCCGTTTCCATCCTTGTTGGCACAAAAGGGTACAGTTATTTTCAATTTCTCTGTTTCTGGCAAACCCTGCTTCGTAATGGAGAATGTTAGGTATTTGGTTTTACTTACATTTATAGTAAGTTTGTTTGTATTTAACTATTCTATTATCCTTTTTAGACCACTTTCGGTGTGGTTTCTTACTTCTTCCCAAGATTTTCCATAAAAAACTGTATCGTCAGCAAATGTTACTATTTTGGCATTATTAAGTTTAGTATTACATAATTCATTTATATATATTAAAAACAGGGTTGGCCCAAGAATACTCCCCTGTGGAACGCCGCAAGTCACTTGCGCCTCGTCACTTGTATACAACCCAATTCTCACACGTTGCGTTCTATTCGTCAGATAACTTTTGAAAAGGTCCCATTGCTGCCCTTATACCAATACTCTCCAGCTTCCCCAGAAGTTTTGAAATAGAGACAGTGTCAAAAGCCTTTGCTAGGTCCAAGAATACTCCTATGCACTTTTGTTTATTATCGAGTTTTTTAAAGCGTCTTCAGTTGTTTTACCTGCAATGAATCCGTATTGATTGTCTGACAGAAGTTTATAGTTTATAAGGTAATTGGTTAATCTTTTATTCAATAGTTTTTCGAGTATCTTGGACAAGGCTGGCAAAATAGAAATTGGCCTATAGTTATTGACACTGTCCCTACTTCCAGATTTAAAAACGGGTTGAATTAGAGCCGTCTTAAACTGCGTAGGAAATACACCCGAGCGAAAACTAAGATTACATATGTATGTTATAATGGGAGTCAGAACGTGATGGGCCATCTTCAGTATCCTACTCGAAATACCATCGTACCCGATTGCGCAGTTTTCTCTTAAGCTACTTACAATTCTTAGAACTTCTTCCTCATCAGTCTCTAGTAAAACAAACGATTGTAGTTGTGTTATGTTAACATCGGTAGATTTATTATTTATACAATTAATATTTGCTGCTAAGTTTTGACCGACCGTCGCAAAGAAATTATTGATTAGATTAATTGATTCTTGTGGGTTATGAACTGATTGTATGAGTATTTCACTGCTAACCTTTTGTGTGCTTATGGATGCTATTCTTTTTATCAATGACCATGTATTTTTGATATTATTACGATTTTTCTTAAATTCGATGTTTTCAAATTCACTTTTGGCTCTGTAGATGATGTTTTTACAAAAATTTCTGTATCTTGTATATATAAGCTTTATTTCTGTATTTTCTGAATATTTTTTGGATCTTAAATGGAGTTTATCCCGATGTCTAATACAACGTAACAAGCCAGGTGTGATCCAAGGCTTGATTATTTTTTTACGATGACTATGTTTGTGAAATGTGGAATTATTTATTATCGCTTTTTTAATAATTTCAGTTAGTAATTTTAGTGCAGTGTCTACATCTGTGCATTCATAGACCGAACTAAAGTCAATTTTGTGTAGGTCTGCAACAAGCTCTGTGTAATTGATATGAGTGTATGGACGTTTTTTTTGATAATTTGATTTTTTATTGCTCATTGATAGACAAACCGTGTAATGGTCAGTAATTGTTGTGGTAATTACTAGTGCATTACATTTCCTAGTACATTTGATCATAATGTGATCCAAGCAATTTTGGTTTCTGGTCGCAAGTACGTGGGCTGGTAGTAGACCATGAGATGCCATCAAGTTTAAGTACTCGTGGGATCTAGGCTCGTTATCAAGTTCGTTAATGTTGATATTGATATCCCCCAGAAAAATAATAGTATTAAAAAATGAGAGTGATTTTAAGAGTATGTCTGTTGATTCCAGAAATTTTGTTATATTTTGGGAAGGAGGTCTATAGACAGAGATTATTACAACATCTGCCTTAATTTTTATTACTAGGCAGTTGGCACTATCTAAATTATGTTCATATGTGCAGGTACTTAAGCAATCTCTTAAATAAACAACTAGTCCCTCATTTTGTGTTTCATGAACTGACGTGCAGTGGCTCGTATAGCCATTTAGTTCTGGTATTAAGTTATTTTTCTTTAACCAACATTCTGATAGAACTATAATGTCAAATTCTATTTGTAATTGTTCTAGCAGGACTTCAAATTGAGACATATTACAGGCAATACTTCTGATGTTTTGGGAAATTATATTGCAATACTAGTGCAATGATGGTACGAGTATCTACAGTTCAATGTATTGTTGACCAACGAATAAATAAATAAATAAATACATCCAACAGTCACACACATAGTCCCGACCCCAAACTAGGTTAACCTGTATCGTGGGTATCGGGAACTACGAACTTGTGGTCCCACAACACCCAGACCTGAAACAAATATTTGTGGATTAGACAAACATTTGTCTCGGTGTGGGAATCGAAGCCACGGCCTCACGCTTCGCAGCCGGCTACTCACCCACTGCGCCACAGAGGCTGAATTACTCGTACTTACATTGAATCTCTCGACGGTAGGCAGAACTATGCCATCATGTATACGCCGTACGGCAGCCCCGGATCTACGATTTTTTCAAAGCGAGGCAGAGACTTGATAATGGCGCCCTCTCTACAGCGTTTGAGATAAATAATAAAAAAAACACAAATATATATTGCCTCGGTGGCGCAGTTGTAATGCGTACGCGTTACGATTAAGGCCAACGCTGAGGTATCGGGTTCGATCCCGGGTCGGGTAAAGTGGTATTGGGTTTTTCTATTACGAAATGCTCAGTATCAGCCCGGAGTCTGGAATTTGTGCCCGGTATGGCGATAGGCTCGCCCCCTATCACATCGTGATCAATTTGTACTTTTCACTTGTGGTGTGGGCCTGCGTGGCGCCTTTTTCTTACAAGTGAGCCAACCAGCCTTCCGTATGCTAGGCGCTTTGTGGAGCAAGTATTTTATGTTTAATTATATTACATTATATTATGATTTTGGCGTCCTCTGAAACTGCCGCCCCTAGATCCGGAGCTGCCATACGGTGAAGTCAACCAAAAATCGTTTGGAGAATTAAGATATTGCCTATGAAGCTAAGAATTGATGGCAATAATCTGACACGCACTCAGCAATTGCACAAAAACTAAATGTTTGATGTAACGCCTATTTCCTAATATGTATGATAAGTTTGTGGAAGTCTACGAACAGCCACCCTATTTCGAGCCCCAAAAGAATTTGAGTCCCCTGACAAATCTCAATTTAATCTTGATATTATTCTACTTTCTTAGTACTACCTACAGTATAATTTTCATCGCTTATCCTTACTTATTCCATTTTAAGTAGGTATAGTATATTCTCAATTATTTTATTCTAATTTTGAGTCGAGAAAACTATAATCCTGGATCCGCTACTTATACCGAATCCATGATGATATTCTATAATTTGTTTGCTGCAGGCAAGGTGGAACACTTCACATTCGAAGGCACCACAGATGATGTTACCTCTATCGCTCTGTCCTTCTACTCTGGATTGTTTGCTTACAACGGATGGTGAGTATCTGCTGACACGTTTTAAAATTAATGTTTTTCTTGTTTGTCGTGTAATTAGTTCCAGCTGTTAAAATATTTTGGCATTCTATTCAGCAACCGCCACTTCAGCAAGCAGTGTCTATTCCTCTTAGTTTGAGTTTGAAGGCGTATTCTAACTGCTGACTTTTATAACTTACATTTTTGATAGTATATTATCTATAGTTGACGAAGCTAAAGGTAAGTTTTCAATGCTTTATCACCAGGAACTACTTGAACTTCATCATCGAAGAGTTGAAGGACCCAGTGCGCAATCTTCCTCGCGCCATCGCGATCTCCTGTGCCTTGGTCACCGTCGTTTATACCTTCACCAATATCGCGTTTTACACCACACTTTCGCCTACGGAGGTAAGATTTGCTAGACATAAGTTGTATGTTTCATTAATTAACAATATTTATCTGTCTTTATGTAATCTAATGCAGACATGAGACGATACACTGCATAATAGTTACTACACAACTTTGGATACATACGAGGGACACTGAGTTCGATAGTAACTTGAAGTTTGATGGATACCTTAAATGTAATTGTTGGGTCACGAGCACGTTTTAGCCAAATCTTTAAACAGCATGATAGGTATACAATGGCTAGTTAACTACAACTTACAGTAGCCTCTATAACCTTTTCATCAAGTAAACAGTAGTTGCTATCTCAGAAGTACCGTCACTGAAGACGACAGCTAGAAACCTACAATCGCCTTTCAAAATCCATTGAGGATTGAGGGATATGTACTCATTTCATTAGGTCCTGGGCTCTGCCGCGGTGGCAGTAACATTTGCTGAACGTCTCTTCGGCTGGTTCGCTCTTTCTATTCCTCTGTTCGTGGCTGCCTCCACCTTCGGAGCTGTTAATGGTGTTCTTCTCACGTCTTCGAGGTGAGATTTTATACAATATTAATAATACAGTTTGGACTAATTAGGGTTAATTATTTTATCAACCTGCCGTCATCGCAAAAGGCCAATAGTTAAATTAAGTAAGAGAGCTTAGGGGATACTTACTTTTCATTATTTATATGATTTAACTATATTATGATACGAGTATACGATGGGTTTATGTATGTTTTAGTATTTATTTAGGTATTATTTTCTCCTAACTTCTTTTGTTACTTTTATACATATTTTATATGCTTTGTTTGTTGATTCCCTGCATCTCCCAATGGTTGACTGGTATACAGTGCCTCTGGCATTAAGTCTATCTGTACATTATTTTTATGAAGTGTATTAAATAAAAATATGTAGATTATGATAATTTTGTGTGATGATAACGTTCATCTGTTGAATATAAAATCTTTTAAAATGTAAATTGGGTTTTTCTCAGGATTTTGATAATTAATTGATCTTCTCAGAAACGGTGATGATGACTTCGAAGTAATAAATGAAGTTAATGTTTGTTTTGAGATTGTTCTACGCGGGTGCAGCACAAGGTCAGATGCCCGCGATGTTGACGATGGTGACCACCCGCGCCACGCCCGCGCCCGCCGTGCTCGCCGTGGCGCTGCTGTCGCTGCTCTACCTCACCGTCTCCGACATCTACGCGCTCATCAACTACGTCGGCTTCGCTACCTGGGTCACTACTCACTACTCACTACTCACTACTGTTCAATGACTCCACTGACTAGACTGACTAGCATGCTGCGGTGAAGGTCACCCGCGCCGCGCCGTGACCACCGACTATGGGGTCTTTGGATCTGAACTCCAGACTTGGAAAATAAATATTACCTGCTGCATATTGGGTATCTACATATGGGCGCATCAAACAAACCCTCAATAAAGCAATAGAGATTGTAACCCAGAGATCATTTTGTGTGTTGGGAGATTGTGAACTGTGAGAAGTTAAATTCATGCTATTTCAGGTGCAGAAACTACATTTACTAGATACTCCAAAACTTGTTTTGGAAAGTCTCCAATCAAGGAACTATAGTCTTTCCAAACAATGATGCCACAACAAAGACTTTCATGTACACTAGACACGCTGCGCGGTACATAGAAATTGTACTACTAAGTTGCGGTCAATTGACCATGACCGAATATTACCATCTCGCTTACTCTCATCTAGAACCCCATATCGCGCTCCCTGTCTGTGAGCTGTCAAACTCCCGCGTTATGTGAGGAAGTTTTACTTCTAAACAGCCCGTCCAGTAGTATACATTATATCAAAATACAATTTTGTGGTTAAGAGATTGTAAATTGTCAGAAGTTAAATTCATGCTATTTCATGTGCAGAAACTACGATTAGGTACTAAATACTTACTCCAAAATTTGTTTTGGGAAGTCTCCAATGAAGGAAGTTTCGTCTTCCTTTTTTTATGGTATAGGCCGGCAAACGAGCAAGTAGGTCACCTGATGGTAAGTGATCTCCACCGCCCACAATACCAAAAGAATCATGGGTGCGTTGCCCACCTTAGAGGAAAGGGATTGGGAAGGGGAGGGTGTTTGGGCCTCCGGATATCTCACTCACCGTACGAAACGCAGCAGCAAGCTGCTACGTTACGCCGGTTTTCTGTGAGACAGTGGTAATGACCCGGACGAGCCGGCCCATACATCTGGCTCTGCCACTCAAACAAATTCAACAACACTTCCTAAACAACGACGTCAAAAGCTTGTACTCCATGAGTATATTACGATACCTATTTGTATTTCTAGTTGAGTATCGGCGCCGCTGTACTGTGTCTGCCGGTCCTGCGGTATACGCAACCCAACCTTGAACGCCCCATCAAGGTTAACCTCTTCTTCCCTGGTGAGTCGACTTAATAAATACTTACAACGATCAGTTTACATGATTTCTCTTGTTCCGTGGCGGATGCAGGAATTTGGTTTGGGGGCTTGACCCTAAATTAGAATAAACAAAATTGAGAATATACTGTACCTACTATAAAATGTAATAAGGAAGGATAAGCGATGAAAATTATACTGTAGGAATAATAATAATAAATACACCCAACAGTCACACACATAGTCCTGACCCCACACTAGATAAACCTGTGTCGTGGGTATCAGGAACTACGAGGAACTTGCGGTCCCACAACACCCAGACCCGAGACCAATATTTATGGTACACACAAACATTTGTCTCGGTGTGGGAATCGAACCCACGGCCTCTTGCTTCGCAGCCGACTACTCGCCCGCTGCGCCACGGAGCTGTCGGTATTAAGAAAGTAGGATAATGTCAAGATTTGAGGGTTGAGTCCTTTAGCCTGCCCTTCCCCCCCCCCCCCCCCCCCGCCGCACCGCATCCACTACTGCTTCCTACTGCTTTTGTTACTTCCCCAACTGGCATACGAAAGAGACTATAATGATCAGATCATTGGTCTGAATTTTCTATAAAGAGAAAGCTAATATAATTCTTTGTCCTACAATGGAACATCATAGAATCATAAAATAACTTTTATTTAACTTAAAACTCCAAATGTCAGCAGCTTACAAGTTCTTCCTATAATAGTGATGCTCCATTCGAGGCAGTGATGATCGGATCCTTGTAGTGAGGAACCTACTCACAATGCTTATTCTATTGTAACAGTACCGTCTTTTTACGTTTTTTACTTTAGGTAAATTAGTTTTTTTTTTGTGTCGGGGATTTTATATGCCCCTCAAACGCATTTCAAAATCTCTGGATCTAATTATGCTGAGGATCGCTGATTGATTTTATCTCGTATCTTTTACAGTGATCTACATAATATGCACGGTGCTAGTGGTTGCGGTGCCAGCGGTGGCGTCTCCGGCGGAGACCGGAGTCGGCTGCCTCATGATCCTGACGGCCGTGCCCGTGTACCTGCTGCTGCTGCACCCCAGGACCAAGATCAACTTCCTCGCAGCCATCATGCGTGAGTAACATGCGATCATTCTTTCTTAATGTTTGCTTTACGCATGGCACTTGTCGTAGCATCAACGTTGTAGTCAAAGACTTATGTATACTACTAGACGGGCTGTTTAAAAGTAAAATTGCGTCACATAACGCGGGTGTTTGACAGCTCACAGACAGGGAGCGCGATAGGGGTTCTAGTTGAGAGTAAGCGGGATGGTAATATTGAGTTAATTGTGCAATTTCTATTCTAGTAGTATATATTAAAGTTTTTGGTTGTGGTGGATATTTTTAATTTATGTTACCTCTATGTTATATCAATCTACACTAATATTACAAAGAGGAAAGATTTGTATTATTGTATGTAACGAATAAACTTAAATAAAACTACTGGACCGATTTCAAAAATTATTTTGCCGTTAGAAAGCTACATTATCACTGAGTAACATAGGCTACTTTTTATCCCGGAAAAGGCCGTTAACGCGGGCGGAGCCGCGAGCAAAAGCTATATTAAATAAATTCCTATGTTTATTTGACAGCGATCAAATCATGTCTCCATTATTGGATCCAAGCGTATACGCTTGGCTCTATGTACTACAATACAGGCACGGATCCAGGTTAAACTTTATGGGGGACAATGGTTTAAATATATTTTTGTTTTCAGATCGAGCGACGTATTTAGTGCAAAAATTAACGTTAGCTGTACGACCGAAAGTAAAGGTGAGTTTAATAAACGATATTAAATAGGTATTTTGTTATAAATGATTTAACTATTTTACTATTTTCTGTTATACACAGATAATTTAAAAATATTATAACAAATACGGTTTTTAAAGTCCAGGTATCTCCAAATTTTATAAATCATATAAAATTCATATTTAATATCTTTATGTAAGAATTGTTTATCTTTTTTGTTAATTTTTTTTATGGGTGTATTTTATTGATGTAAAAAATATTTAATTTCAGTGAAAACTTCAGACAGACAACATATCCGACCACTCTGTGAAGTCAGACCAAAGCGTACCAATGGTATATGATTAAAATAATGAATTATCTACTTTATAATCAGTGGGTGTACTGAGTTTTACAACGGGTCATTAATTACTTTGTGAAAAGTGGGAAATGTAATTTCATCATTAGAATGAAATCGAATTAAATGTGCATGTATTCTTTTGACGTCGTGAAAAAAACCAGTACTCTTCATAAAACAGGGACACAATATTATTTTAATTTGTGTTATTAAGTTTGAAATAATTTTATCCAAGTAGGTACTGGGTTTAAACCTCCGAGAACGCATGTTTTAGACAGTTGTACCGTCGAATTACATCAAACCCAGGACACCATGGCCAATACACTTGCCACTAGAAAGGAACAAAAAAAATATTCCGTTAATTTAATAATTTAATTAATTAGCTTGTATCCCTGTTTTAGGAAATATAGGTGTTGCTGCTATATTATTGTTAGATGTTAAATAATCTGTATTTATGGAACAGTGTTGTACATCTGCTATAAATCATTTGTTTCTATTATTTAAAGCTTAATATAGCTTAGTCGTGCGCCATGATGCTGTGTATTATAATAGAATTTGAATAACTTTGCAGGATATATGATTTTTATATAGTCAACAGTTAATAGCACAAAGTAACTTTGATATAATAACTGATGCATTTATGCCACGATTTTAATTATTTAATATATTATGTGATCTACGTCTGATTTAAGCATTTCTCGGGACGAAATGAAGGGAATATAACATAGTTTATAATAATTGATAATAATTACCATGCATAAACAATAATAACTCATAACAGCGTGCGTAAATATTATAAACTGTTATAATATGTACATACCTAGGTACTCACGAGTAACCAATTTTTGAAGGGACGTATTACGAAACTGATTACCTTGGAATATTAGATACAATGTTTTTGAAGTATATTTTACAAGTAATCTATGTCGCGGGCACAATAAGAGCTTTCTGTACTATTTATACGCCTATTGATATAGTTAGATACATCCGAATCAATGAATTAATCACATTTTAACAATTCATTGTATAGTTTCATGTCAGCTAGCTGCTGTGTTTGCCTCAATCCCTCTATTTCAAATATATTGTATTACAACTGCTCGTCTAAGTCTACTATGAAATGTTTTTATCTATAATGCATGGCAAGTAGATTGTCCCTGTAAAATATTATAAATCAACTTTTAAAATTTCCGAATCGGTAGCCTCTGACCCGGAAATGTGTGGATATCGCCTAAATATTCCTTCTTTATCGATTAGGATTATTTTTTTATTGCACAGAGGCATAAATCATAATGGTATAGCGCGAATAGTATAGCTGAGCAATATTTTTTTGTGACCACAATCATAAAATAACACTGCCAACTTAATATATAAGAGAAATACGGTAGGTACAATATGCATTATGAGATACCTGCATCTATGCATTATGAGATACCTGCATCATCGTATTTCAGTTTGCAGATATATAGGCTTTAAATGCGGAGGGCATTTTTATACAATAACAGCGTCCGTGGTGCAGCATGCCAGTAGCCGGTTGGGAAACGAGCTATCGCGTGTTTGTTTCCCGTACCAAAACAAATGTTTGTTTTTCGCAAATCTCTCATAGTTCCTGATACCCGCAAAAAGATACTCGTATTTTAGTGTGGAGTTAGGACTATGTACGTGACTATTGGGTATATTTACCATTAATAAAGAATAAAAAATTACTTCATCACACGAGTTTTGTCAAAAACTCGCTTGATTTTTTCAGTAGTATTATTTAAGGATTGACTTCTTACATAAATTGTAATTCATTTACGTACTTTGAGCAATAAGATAATAAAATTTACATTCCATAATCACAAAGTTCCTACTTCCTATCATACTTGTAGGTGCCTAACTCGTGACCCGTATGGGGATTTAGTTCAAACTTTCAATACCTCTACGATCATTATTAAATATAATTTTTGTTTATAATTTTAAAGGTTTTTTGTTTCATTTTTAATACTTACTACATTATAGTAGAGTCGAAGTAAGTGGACTGCTTGTATTTTGATTGACAATCTCGGACCATACGAAATAAACTAGAACTTCGTCCGCGTTTGTTACAATAATAAACATAATTTGGTATCTTTTGTACTACTTTTTTTTACTTTGCATATTATATAAAACACTTGACACTGACAATACAATGTATAAGTACATATTAGCTGTAGGTAGCTTTTGTATGCCTATTATCAATTATATGTATATTGAATGGGATAAAATAAAAAATAAGTAAGTTATTCAGGCCGGACAACAGTTTTTCATGAAACTTGAGCAACTCGACAAGCTGTCAAGGCATATAAGCGTGTATTCAATTCAAAAATGTTATCAGACACGTATCAATGTACAGATTTGGTGAGTACGGTCGCATAGACAATCTTTCACGCAGGATTTTTCTAAATACTTATAAATCTGGACCTTATTATATGTGATGCATTGTGCATTTTTTAGAATACCATGTTCTACAATATATTTCTAGTTATGGTTAGGTAACCATTATGTGAAATTGTTAGAATCAACGGCTTCTCTGAATAGTACACCAGAATGTTGTTAAAGGCTTACTTGTTAATTATGTTTCTATGTAGACATGCTATAAAATATAAATTGCCTAGCATGTAAGATTAATGTTGCAAGTTCAATCACCGATTGCAATTCGGTCCCATTTAATGTTTTAGTGTTATTGCAATCAATAATCGAAATATATAATTGGCACCTAAAGACCGATACTCTGGAGAAATAATGTGGTAACTAAGATTTTGGGAGTTATTTTCTTACCTACTTCACTACAAATTCTTAATTTTAAACAGTTTGTTCATAAATCCTTATTTTGCTCTATATCAAATATTAAAATTAATAATATATATTTTGAATACCACATTATTAACTTTGAGTAAATAAGCTTTTTCTGTAAGGAATACGTTTTTGTCAAAATGGCTGTGCTTAACAAAGAAACTAAATTCCCAAAGGATTTTAACTCTGCGTTTACTTTAAGTTCTCGCATAAGTCATTAGAAATAAGTTATGTTGGCAAATGAACACTTGTTGTAGTACAATTTAGTGATAATTTGCTTAAGTATATTTTATATTTTGTACGTAAAGTTCTTACAACATAAACGTCATAATGATCGTCTGAAGTGTCAATACCGTCAGAAATGGTCGGATTGAAATATCCGATTGAGTTTTAAATGATTGCGTTAGAAGATAACATCCTTATTTTTCGAAGGGGGGTCATGGGCCCATGGTGTTGAACCTGAGTTCGTTCTTCTTATTACGATATTGTGACGTTGCGATGTTAGAACTTTATTAATTTCATATTATTTTTGTATTAATAATAATTAATCGTGTTGGACATACTCAAAACATTCCATTTAATATTATTCCACGTTTTAATATTATTTTCAATAACTTTTTATTTTTACAAGTACCTATAGTTATGAAAATAATGAAATTATTTAATAACCTTTTTCTATTGAATTGTTTAATGATTTGAGTAATAATCATAATATCTCATTATGTGAGATTAATAATCTGTTATTATTTCCGTGTTTTTCTTATTTTTTAAACAATAAGTCAAATAAGTGATAAAATTCTTCGCCAAGTTATTTTAGTTGTTCGCATAATGCTTTAATCTTCAAGCTGACAATGAAAATTGGCTAGTTCCACTATAGTTTTTGACTATGATAAAGTAAATGTCTGTAGCTTGTACCTATCATTTTACGAATGATTTTTATTTTGCATTTTTATTCTTATAATTTTATACATTAGAGTTAATTAGACTTTGGCGGGAAAGGTCAAAACTATAATGTATGAATCTTTCGTTTTATTTGTCTATTAAAATGCATCCTACAGAATGTGTTCAGATTAAAAAAATCAAACAGACAAATAAATGTATTATAATTTTCTGTAAGTGTCAATGTTTCTGTTCAACAGCAATGTTATATGGAGATTATGTGACAATAATAAATTATTGGAGATATATTACGTTTTTTTATTTTTTTATCTAGACATATGACAGTGCGTCAGCCAAGTTCGAAATACCTTTAATGAATTCTTTAGCAGGTGCTTATATCATCTTGACCTAGGATCACACATTTATGTCCATATTCGTCAACCTTTGCTTAACTTTACTTGAATCCCAACGGCTTATCTTGGCCTTAATGTAGTTAAAACGGTGCGACGACGCTGTATAATATCGTTTAAAAATATATAGGCTAACGGACCATTGTGTTGAGCATAGGGATATAATAAAAAATCGGCATTAGTCCGTGAAAAAGGGCATTGTCTAGTCCCAAAGTAGTCAAAGCATTGTCTATCTCTTGTCTATACCTAGTTTCCTACTTTAAATAGGACCCCCGCAAAGTCAGGTTTGACTTTCAGTAGGCCTAGTAATTGATATAATTACGTTCACAGTTTTCGAAAAACTAGTTAAGGAAATAATTAAAACAATTTTTTTTTTGTTCCATAAGGAACCGGCTAAGATCAGAGACCATGCTGCCAATTCATTAGTTATATCTTTTCTTATATTCCAAGAACGATGAAACAGGGGTGTGGCCGATTTCAAGGTCTTGCTGGAGTTTTGGTGATAATTCCTTTCAGTTCAATGCTTCTTAGACGACTTTCTTCAAGAGAATCGAAAGCACAAGGTCGACAATACCCTTGATCAAAAATCACCCAAATCCACTTATTTCAATGTTTCCATACACTATTCATCATGGTTAATGATTATTGCACAAAACCACACCACTTTTATACAACAAACACAACTTTAAACCAGTTGAGGAAAGAATTAAAACAAGAGAGCCACCGCACTGTAAGAATTCCCGCCAAAACTCTCATAATTATTTAAAACAAGAGTGCCACCGCACTGTCAGAATTCCCGCCAAAACTCCGAGATGCTAACTTAAATTGGTGGTTTGTTTCTTATTTACTAATTAATTATCAACACTATTTTAATTATGAATACTAATTGTGTTGAGTAGGACATGATTTATAAATGAGTTTGTAAGAGTAGCCGAATTTTTGTACTGAGTCAGTACAAAGCCTACTTCAAATGAGGCAAGGCGTCTTGAAGGTCATTCGCACGTTCTCACATGCAGTTGGTACCATGCGTTGACTGTTAAAACTAGATAACGGTATCATGGGAATAGTAAAAGAGAAACGGGAGAGAAACATCAAACTTGAAGTAGTACAGCCAAAACAATTAGCAGCTCACATAATTTCGTCATGTACGGGACAAATGTAAAACCTCTTGTATGTCCTACGCAACACTAAATGACATTGACATTATATGCGTGAATGGCGTAAATGCGGTTCGCAAACGCAATCTGCTTATTGAGAGTTGTAATTTACACGTGTAATCTTGAAAAATGGTTAAATTCGGGAAAAGTAAGTTAAAAATGTTAAATAAGCTTTCCAAAAAACAACAAGCGACTACAGCAAATGTGTCTAACAAGATATTAAAGAAGAAACAAAACGTTGAGAAAAAAATAACTTTTCAAAAAGAAGTTTTGCTAAAAGAAGCAGTTTCAAGCGAAAATTCATTGATAAAAAATGTATCCGTAAAAGAAATACTACTTGAAGACTTGAATAAAAAGCAAAAAAAGGAAAAGGTAAAACAGGAGCTGAAGCAAAAACCAATATTGAAACCGGTGGAAAAACGGAAAAAACGTCAGAAAACGCAATTAAATGATACGAAATTGCTGTACAATCTGTTGAAGAAGAAGTGAAGTTAATAATTAAAATTAGTTGATAGATAAGTTGTAAGTACCTGTTTTTGATAAATAAATAATTTTCTTATCATAAATGAAATCTTATTTTATCAGCCAACTCTTCCTTTATTTGTTGGAGTAGCTTATGAAATACAAGATACTCAAGCTTGTCACATATTAATTATTTATTCTCTGAGCATTTGTCTTGGTAGTCATTGCTATGTACTCAGACAACATTGAAGTTCAATATATAATATTTGAAGTTGGATCACAGACCATGGATATTCTTATATGTTGCTATGAAGCGCTTATTCAGCGAAACATGTACTCTAAAAAGCTGTCAAGAAAACTTAAATGTTTTTTTTCTATTTTAGATTATGGCTCCATATATTTTTGATGTATTAATGACAAAAATATAGACATCGTTCAAAAAGAAGTTTTCTCACATAACCAAAAAATTAAATGTTTCCTTTTTGTCTGTTAAAAATCGTTGTATAACTGAAAGACAAAATTTTAAATAAAAATTGACACTTTCGGTTTCTGTAAAGATAAACATTATGCACAATATTGTGTTCTAATGCTATGTTTGTTATGTTTACTATAATATCTGTGCTCAGTGTTCCAACTCCCTAGCCTCACTAGAACTTGTAGGGATAAGTATATAAAGCCCCATTAATAACATTAGTAGCAGCAACATTTCAGCAGGGTGTGTTGTATAGACTGCAAAGACGAAAGTCGCAGGTTCATAACCAGCCCAAAATGAAAACCTGTGACTTCACATGGATATTTATTATTAATTATATGACTTGATATAACAGTGAACGAAACAAAATGAGGAAACCTGCTTACTTGAGGTCTTTATAAGAATGTCCAGATATGTGAAGTCTGCCAGCCCACATTAGGTCAGCATGATGGTCTTAGAGTTAACCCCTCCATTCAGTAGAGGCCTGTACCCAAGTGACCAGTGTGACATTTATAATACGGGGCTTTTGTTATTATCACCCAAGAGAATATAAACGTGTGTTTGGTGAAATTTCTAGCCACTTCTGTTTATGGTGAATCCAGGACTTTGATTGGGGTGGCCTGAAAGTTCTCCATAAGAATTTTCGAAGGTATGTGAAGTGCCAACCCGCATGTGGCCAATGTGGTGGACTATGGCCTAACCCCTCTCATTCATAAGAGGCCCGTGCCCTGCAGTGGACATTTAGAATACAGGGCTAGTATTATTAGATTATGAGCTTATTTCATAATATTAAGAGGGAGTTTTAAACATCAAATTAATGTTTAAGACAGCTATTTTTAAAAGTACTTAATATTTTATAATATTTATACTGTCATAATATTTTATTTTGTTAACATAGTATTTACACAGTGGTGATACAGGTGATAAAATTAATGTATTGGATATGAGTAATATTAATTATACATAAAATTATACACACAAATTCTAGAAAAAAACTTTATTGATTATTCAATTTAGAGATTAACTAAATTAATTTATAAAATACTGTGTTCTAATGCACAAGGAGTTTAAGGTCAGAGCACACTGCCTTCTCTTGGCTTAAATAATCACCAATTACATATCAAAATAAAATCATGTTCACCAACTTAGGCATACAAAGAAAAAAATATTTTGAGCACTACTGCTGCTATTTTAGGAAATCAAATTTGTTTTTTATAATAAATCTTAATACAAATTATTCATTTTCTTCCAATAATTATAGTTAACTAGCACAATATGTCAACTAGATACATTGATGCTTTAAATTTATAATAATGTAGTACACAACTTCAATCTAATCTATTCACTATGAACTTAATAAAGAAATTTTCTTTACATATATTCTAGGAAACTATAGTATCATATATTTTAAATATTAATATGTTTAATAGTCACGTTAGAAACAACACCAAGTTATTTAAAGAACGATTATACGTTTACGATATTATCATAAGCCCAAGCCTGTGTAACACCGAAAAAGGTAGGCCGAGGTTCAACTAGTGGACTTAATGTCGGTTGGTTTTATTTCCGTCTCGATCTGATAGGGAATGAACCTATCGCCATACGGTGCACAAATTACAATCCCGGACATGTGTAAATTTCCGAATCGAAATCTCAAATACAAATTGCGATTCCCTGATCTGGGATTTGAAGCCAGGATATTAGGGTTTCTCAGTCTGCAATTGAGGCAATTTATATACTTCATGGATAGATATCTCAAATGAAGCTATTTTTTTGACACAGGTGAGTGTGTAATGGTATTATTTAAATTGTATTTATACAATGCCTAACATACGCCCGAATTTCTCCCCAGAGTGGCTGATGTCAGACAGTTGGCCAGTCGTAGAAACTACAAGGCAAATCTTTCTATAACAGGTGTTAAAAAATAGGTCGCGCCAACCCCACTGCCAATGGGATAGGGGCAGGTAGAAGATAACATACGCCAGGATAATGAAACGCAACTCAAGCAATTAAGATCAGGTAAATACGCTCTTATCTGTCAAAACTGTGTAAATAAACAGATTTCGGTCGTTCAGTAGAGTTTTTAGCCGCCATTAGTGTTGTTTCTTAATTAACTATGCTATGTCCATACTGACGCCCTTTCATTTTTCTCTTGCACCTTTGATGTATGCATGTACTTCCACAGAGCATGCATCAAACGCATCGTGTTTCGAGATGCATACGTCAAAGGAAGATGAAACCGCATAATTGGGGACATAGATTAATATAAACAGTTCCCATAAAGTAGAGCAATATAGTATATTGCTAAGTTTCATTGTATGCTATAATTTACGAGAAAAATTGTGTAATATTAAAACTTACAACATAATTTCAAGCCGAAGAAAATATACATCTGAATATAATTCTATAATAAGTATTCCGAATATGCATTTGTTTAGTTCGAATAGTACTCTAATAATCATATTAAAGTCAGTATTTTTTATCGAATTTCATCCCAATTATTTCTAAACTCATAATTCTAGTTCTTCAGATTACGCCTGATTCCCGAATAGGTAGGCGGAGATACAACTAATGCATCCATGCTCCACCGAGCTCAATTATATCGCAAGATGTGATAGGATAGGATAGCCTATCACAACACCGGGCACCTAACCCAGTACTTCACAGTATCCACAATTTATATACACCGCTCGTGACCTATGAGACGAGCTTTATACAACGTGTTACAGAAAGTTGTGATCATATTTTTTTTTATTTGGACAACCAACAATACATACGCCATACTACACAATACATTATTTACCTGATCTAATCAAAATCTAGACATCCTATAAATTTACTTTTCTGTAACACATTGTATACAGGGTTATATGAAAATCACTGCATTTTATTATTTACTATGTCAGAATAAGAAACATTACAAAATCGTTAATATACTATTTAATATTACAAGCTATGGTGTGGTGCGAATATTATGAATAAAATTACTAATGTCACAATATAATCTCTTTTCCTGTTACGTTGAGTGATTGAAAAGTGATTTGCTTACAAACTTGTACATTAAGGATAAAGGAAATATATTAGATCCAAATAATTTAGGGTACATTAAAACAAAACGCGATACTTCAATGGACTGAAGCCAGTCACGAGTGGCATCGCACTTAATGATTTAAAGACTAAAGGGTGACCGGGGGGAGGTAAATGGTGACGGGAGACGTAAAGGGTTGCGGGAGATGTAAAAGGTGACGGCAGACGTAAAGGGTTGCGGGAGATGTAAAGGGAGACGTAAAGGGTGACGGGAGACGTAAGGGTGACGGGAGACGTAAAGAGTGAAGGGAGACGTAAAGAGTGAAGGGAGACGTAAAGGGTGACGGGAGGCGTAAAGGGCGGATGAAGTGACCAAATTCAGTCCGGACAAGTTAAGTGTAGATAAATATCTAGACAATTGAAATAGCTATTCGAGACTTTTATATCTAATACTAATATTACAATAATGAAAAATTTAATATTGATAGTTTTCTACAAGAAAATAATTAGCTAATATTACTTGAAAGTCGATCATTCAAAATTGATGTATTTTGCTAAGGTTTTTCACTTTGAGAAATGCTAGCATAATATGCAAAAGAAGCTTAAAATAGGCATTGTTAAAGCCATCGAAATAAGATGACGTTAAAGCTAATGTACGTACTATGTATAAAATATCGAGACATATTGATTATTTCTATCGTAATTTTATAACACAATTGATTTTAATATTTCCGACAGTTCCATTTATTAATTTTATTTTAAATATTTCAATCTCAAACTAACCGAATCAGTACTTTGTATCTTTCACACAGAGACTAACTAAACAGTGTTTTGTCCCTATTATTAAATAGAGACAAAACAGTGTTAAGTTAAAAATTGTTTAACGGCCAGGAGAGTAATTGTATAATAATTTAAGAGTGCCAATACTAGAATAGTACAATAAAAGTGCTATATTTATAATAGTTCAATAAAGTGCTATATTTATAATGGCATAGGGAAACGACCTGTCTAAAGCCCCACATAGATGCGACAGTTTTTCGTAAGACCGGACCTCGGCAAGAATTTACCAGAAAAATGACCATGAGGTTGTGCCAAAAATTTAAAATATACGTGAGTATTTAAACTAACTACTGGATTTAAGCGCAAGAATCTTTTGGTTAAATCTGTGAAATAATTTTCGTACGATTTATTGTCGATAAGTATAGATGTTGTTCAGAACTTACTTTTATGTATTTCCAGCTTTCTACACACTTTCCGACTAACCTCGTATAAAGTACCGCTAGTGGTTTTGCAGCACAGTAGTTTATAATATAACCTAACAGCGCGTTCAGAAGGTTTAATTTAAGTTAATCAACAACTAAATCACATGCGATTAGAACCGTCTGAACAAACTTTCAATTTAGAAATAAACAAAAAAATTGTAGCTATTGTTGATTCGTCAGTTGGTCAAACAAAATCGAATCGTATGAACGCGCTATTAAAGTTACTAACATAATTGAGGCCACAGTATTAGTAATGCGACTTCGGTTCTTGATGACGAAGGGCAACAATTGAACAGAGATCAAGATATTGATAATATTTTGACTCGTCTGAACTTATAACCAATCAGTACGTAACTGACGGCTGTTTTCAATAAACCATCTTAGATACTCCAGATAAATTGCGCTAATGATTCAATCAGAATACAGTTTGAAGGTCATGTGTACAAATTCAACTCAGTGATTGGCTAATTTTTGGGATATATATGGATAACCAAACTAAGATTCATTATTGAAAATGGCCGTAAATCCTTAATATAATTTACACACAAACAATTACACGTGATAAAGCAATACATATCAGAGAATACTATCTTACGGCGACTAGGTGGCGCCACTATTATGCCGCAAAACCTACGATTATTTTTATCGATACTGCACTGCTGTCGATACTCCCTCCTCGATGCTCCCTTAACTTTATAACTTACTACCGCGCTCAGAGACGCCAGTTGCCTTTATTTTTTTTATTACAATTCGATTAATACCCACTAGTACAGCACAATGTATTTTATGTATTCAGTAATGGAAAAAAAAGCTTTAATTGGTTCTGATTAATAGAGTTGTAAGAAATGACAAGTACAACAAAAGTTGTTCGACGTCACTGAGTGCGACAGTCGAGTGAACGTACTAGTACCTGCCGCGTGGCCTGCCGCGGGCCCTGGCGCCTCTGCCCCGCGGAGTGCTCCGGCCGCGGGACTCCGCGCCCGCAGGACCTGGAGATGCTGTCTTCATCGGGGTGGACACTGGGGCTGGAGTTTTAGCTGGAGTGGAGGCTGGTGCTGAAGTTTTGGCTGGAGTAGAAGCAGGTGCTGAAGTGGATGCCGTTGCTGGAGTTTTGGCTGGAGTGGATGCCGTTGTTGGAGTTTTGGCTGGAGTGGAGATTGGAGCTGGATTGGAAGCCGGGGCTGGGGTGGTGGCCGGAGCTGGAACTGGGGCTGGAATCTTAGCTGTAGCGGAAGCTGGGGCAGGAGTCTTAGTTAGAGCTGAGACTGGGGCCGGAGTGGGTGCAGGTGCCGCAACGACAGGCACTGGACTCTTTGGTTTCTCCACTGGTTCTTCTGTAATTGTCTCTGGCTCTGTAGACTCTGCTTGTGCAGACTCTGCCTCCACCGCTTCTGACTCTTCCTCTTTTTCCTCAACTTGTTGTTCTAGAAATATAATAAAATACTTTTAAAAACTATGCTAACCAAGTTGTAGTCGAACGCATGTAATGTCAATTTTATCGTATTGTTCACATCCTAAAGCCGAGAAACGTCAATCATCGAGAATCATCGCTTTCGTGAAATTATGGTACTTTCTTCTTTGTTAATAACAAATTAACCTTCATTATAAATTGTGACAGACGGATAGTTTATCGCGTGATATCATACTAATATTATAAATGTGAATGTAAGTTTGTTTGTTACGCTTGCACGCGAAAACTACTTAACCGATCATCATGAAACTTTGTACACATATTCTTGGAGGTATAAGAAGTAAACTAAAAAGTATCCTATACTTTTTATGAAAAAAATATATATATCTATTTGTTTGTTACGCTTTCACGCCTAATTTTGATGAATTTTGATATAGAGATAGATGGGAGACGGTTATAGGCTACGTTTTATTTCGGAAAAGTTCGGGCGGAGCCGCGGACAAAAGCTAGTAGATTATAAAATTATAGAACACTCTCAGGCTGGTTTACAGTTTCGACATATGACGCGGCCTCGTAAACTACGGTTTCCTATTATATGGCTATGCCGTACGTGAACCTCATAGTCTAAATGGGGGTTTTAGTAGTACGACTCTGTTGCTGTTATATGCTTGTATAGATGCCTAATTTGGATACAATCTGCTGATAACCTTTGTTGGTCTATTAACATAAACTTTGAATCATTCAAATTTATTTGCAGTTTTTGTCAAAAACACAGACTATATAAGCATCTACTACAATCTGTATCCATGAATACAGTGTTAGAACTATAAGTTAGCAAGAGCGGCGCTGTTAAACGCTCATTGGGCGGCTTTCAGTTTTGACAGATTATACTATACATTTTCAATTACTTCCAAAACTTCCCACCGTCATAGTTGGCGGTACAGTAGATTAAATCTCTATACTGACTATTATATGTCATTACTGTGCGCATAGATAGTCCGCGTCGGCGCGTTGCGGTAAATGTAGGCACGCGATTTAGTATAACATATACATCTATTTTATTATCTATGATCTATGGTCAGAATGACATTGACTATAGACCCATAATAGAAAATGGTAAAAACAGAGGGCAATACAAATATAATCACTTTTAAGGGCATAACAGCTTCTGAATATGAACCCGCATTAGACTGGCATGGTGGAATAAGACCTATCTCTTCTCAATACTAGAGGATATACATTACTAGCAGCTGCAGTGGGACAGTATATAATGCAGGATAATTGAGCAGATAAAAAGGGCAGATATATTATACATTACTTTGTTTATGTTAAAAAGACAGCTGTTAGTACCAGTAGGTACAGTCAACAGTCACACACATAGTCCCGACACCATACTAGGATAATCTGTATCGTGAGTATCAGGAACTACGAGCGACTTGCCAACCCACAACACCCAGACCAGAGACAAATATTTACGATGCGGAAATCAAAACTGCAGCCGTCGAATCGAACGTCGACGACGCAATATCTCCTAATTGGCGACATTATGTTTGGACTGCACTGTACTTAACATCATGTCCAGTGGCGGTACCGGCTAATTCGCTGAACTTCATCAACTCTGCCGGCGTTCAAATCCATCCAGATTAATTGCCCGCGGGCGGCATTAATTCAATTAAATCGGTTTTATTGAAGTTCATGTGATGTCATAAATCGTTGTTCATCGTTTTGGCCATTAGATGGTCGTTCGGCGGTACGACAGAATCACTGGTTCTCGAATCAAACATCGATTTGCATAAATCCAAAGTTCGGCGAATTAGCCGGTGCCGCCCCAGTGTAGTATATTTTAATTTCTTCAATTACTTACTAACAGAAATATTAATCAATTATGTTGTTGTATTTACAACAATAGGGTAGTTGACTAGATTTTTTTTATTATTTAAATCAATAAGTTACGGTACTCAAAATCTATTGCGGAAAGAATTTTATAAATCGGACCAGAAATAGACGACGCAAACTTTGACGTCACTGTGTAAAATGTTCATTATGGTGCACGCGTGCAAGCGAGATAGTGAGATATCCCTACTACGCACCCACTTTTCCTCATACCAACATTTAAAGTCATAACTGCGGGCACATTTATGAACCAATTTTGATTGTGTTTTAATAAAAGGGTTTCTTTTGCGTATCATTTTCTGTTGCTTATAAAATGTATAAAATTCAATATAGGAAACTGCCCTATTGATAAAAAGTCACGAGTTGATTCTGAAATTTAAAACTGTACTTTCCGATTGCGGGAAGAACCTAAAGGTTAAGTGATACTTGAATACAATAAAACTTTAGATGAGGATACTCTTATTGAATGGTAGAAGAAAATATAACGATCAGGTGAATATTGAAGACCCATTCTGTAAGTAGAAACTTTGTACAATTATTCTTCAGCATCAATCCAAATAAATTGACCGGCCTGAAATGAACCATTTCACCATTTACATATGGCAAGCCATGCAATACGACATCTCGGATAAAACTGTCAACATTCGATAAAATTGCGTAGTTATGTTAAGAGTCGTAGACAAAATAACACAGAGGTCTAAAGCACATGTACCTAGTTTCTTCTCTATGAGTTGAGTATTCTAAGCAACCATGTCCGCTTCGATAGACATATAGAAATTTTACAAGGTGGTAGGTCCCCCGTATGCGAGGCCGGCTGGGTTGGTACCACCGCGCCGTCTATTTCCGCCGCCAAGCAACAGTGTGTAAGCACTGTTGTGTTCCGGTTTGAATGACATTGAAGCCAGTGAATTTCTGGGCATTATGAGACTTAACCTTATGTCTCGGGGTGACGAGCGTAGTCCAGTGTCATGCAGTGCTTTGTTATTTAAAGTTCTGTGTGGCGTTGCTTCTGTTTATGAGCAGGCGTGGTGCTTAACATTAGGCGAGCGACCTGGTCGTCTCGTCATTCAAACTAATAAAAAAAACAATAAAACTGGATATTCACGACAAAACGAGTCGACAAAATTATATCGTGTTGCATATGCTAAGCCCCCATGTTATTAGCGTCGTATACAACGTGTTACAGAAAGTACTGTTACTGTATGTATATTTAAGCAATGTATAGTGTACGATATAAGTATTTATCCCCCCTCCCCATAGTACCAAATCCGTACATCATAGAATATAAATATATCGACTTTCAACACTAAATTATGTCGGTAAGTCAGTGAGGCACAGAGCCGGTATGGCGCTGAGTCAATGAGTCAGTCAGTCAGTCACGAGACTATCCCGCCCAGCGCCCACACGCCCGCCACTGTAACTCGTGTGCACCAGGATCGACAGTGGCACGCATTTTTGTTGACACCGAGCAGTGAAGCTCGGCGCGTCTATGGAAATGCTAAATTGTCTTTGTCCCGCAATGAACTTAATCAAATAGAAAATTAAGGAGGAGTTGGAAATAATAATTGTCCACTTCCCTCCATAGCAAAGCGGTAGACAAAATAATGAACTAAGGAGGCATTAACCTCAGGCACAAGGACATTTACAACTGGAGAAGCCAGATGTAAAGCACCACGGATGTCATTAAGTGGGTCCTATCACGCGAGCTGTTAAACTTGATTCCAATAATAGGTATGACAAAAACGCCGAAAAGCACGGAAGTTCTTCCTAGTTTCCACAAGATCCATATAGTATACAACTCCAGATGTTATTTGCATACTGTCTAACATAATGTTGCGCTCTTGTTGCCAGAGACCACACTCCCAAAGAATATGATGTGCGGATTGTTCGTACCGGCAATTAGGTGTAGAACATGGGCACGTAGGCGAATCAACCAACCTAAATGAGAACAGTTTAAACTTAAAGTTGCCGTGGCCCGTGAGAAATTGTGAAACACAATGGTCTACTTCCAGCCAAGTTTTTGTAAGACGATCGCGAACCGACGGAAAGTATTGATATAGATGTCGTCCCTTGGTAGATGCCATTTGTTTATTAGATCGTTGTAATTTTCGGAGCACGATTTGAAAAGTCGATTGATTCTTAATAGCTCACGCGGCGTAAGAAAATTTCTGTCCATATTCTCTTTCGTTGAGTAATACATAGCGGCGCGACGCTGCACCTCCAGACCAACTGGAAGTACACCCGCAAGGACAGGTAAAGCTTCAGTACTAACGGTTCTATACGCCTTACACAAGAATATCAACGCCAGACGTTGGCTTTGGAGCAGTTTTCGTCGTACGGCACCGATAGTAGCCCTATCAGCCCATACAGGTGATCCATAGCATATACATCCCAAGTAAGTAGTCAGTCAGTCAGTGAGTGAGTTGCCGAGTCAATGAGTCACTGAGTAGGTAAGTCAGTTGCTGAGTCGGTGAGACAGAGTCAGAGAGCCGGTAAGTCGCGGAGTCAGTGAGTCACTGAGTGCAAGAAAACACTGAGTCAATCAGCTATACTTTCGAACTTAGTTGAGTTAGTTGGTCGACAATACATAAAAGAGTTCAGTGTGTGGTAAGGACTGTGTGTGTGACTTTTTTTTATAGCATAGGCCGACAAACGAATAGTTGGTTGATAAAAGACTTAAGTGTATTTATCACTTCACACCTGCATTATTCTTCTCGTCTGCAAGTATCTCGTCGACGGACAACTCCCAGTCCTCGACTTCATCAGCAGCCTCCATGATCGAGTCTGTCTCCGCAGCTGCCTCTTCTGGGTTCAGCAGGTTATTATCTTGTGAAAGAACATTTAAGATATAGTATCAATAAAAAATTTGTTGCAATACTTATGAGATAGCAGCATTTTGTATTGCGTAAGGCTTTGGTTGTCTGAGCCCCAATGATGTAAGCTTCCTCTCAGAGTGCTGCTGGTATATCGGGCCGATCTGAAGCTAAAGTGGGAGTACCAACCAAACTGGGATTAAGTGTGAAATAGTTACACTTAATGCCTTGGAGCCAGAGCGAGATAGCATGTTGCGGTGTCCACGTATATCAAACGCGCCGCGCCGCGTGCGCTCTTCCGACTTCCCAGATATTCAGATGTACATAACATTTTTCAAATCTGTTCATTTTTCTAAGCTAACTGTGTAAGGATAACTATTTTTATTAAATTGTTTATTCTTTACGACCCAAAAAGGGCCAACAGGGTTTTTGTTACATACTGTAATATCTTCTTACCATTGACATTCTGGTCCTGCTCCGTTTGATTCTGTTCCTCCGCAGTATCTCCCTCCTCTGCTGTCTTGCGACGTTTGGGATCGCCAGCTTCTTCACTCTGATCGGCCGCTCTCTTACCGTTCTCTTGGTTCTGATAATAAAGGTGAATTTAATTAGCTGATTTGTACATTTTACAATACCCTTGTACGCAAAAGGCCTGGTTTGATACCATCGGTTTGTCAATTTTAAAGTATTGTTGTGTTTCGGCTTGAAAGACATTGAAGCCAGTAAAATTATTAGGTATTATGACGACCCTATTCTTTTCACTAGGCATAAATTCCAATCAAGTGTAAAAAACCGCAAAAACTCGTAATCGCAAATCTTAGGCCCGTATTAAAAATCAATCTCAGTGTTGAGACAGAACTTGAGTAAATACTCAAGATGCTGAACTATACAATAAACCAAATTTGAGCTGTTTATTGAGTACCCGTTATTAGCTGAGTTCTTGTTGTATAATAAACTAGACTCGGGACTCAAGAACCTTCTTGAGAAGTATAGTAAGATGCCGATTCTTGAGTATGGTTAAGAACGTGAAAGTCTGTGAATATAGCGGGAATTATGGTGCGTGAAAATATTATTGATGAAATTGATTACTATGATGTGTTTGATCATTATGACGATATTCTATGGCCACTGCAATATCGTTCACCGAAAGTTTATTTATGGGATGCCACAAATCCCTTTGAGTTACCGGAAGAAAACTTTAAAAAACGTTTTAGATTTATTTTATTTTAGATTGAAGTTACTTATCTGGATTTATTCACATAGCTCGATATTGATCCAATCCAACGAATTTGGACGAATAACGCCCTCTAGAATATCTTTTGTGTAAGCGACCTTTTAAGTACATATTATTACGTTTACGTAATTATACATTAATATATTTAATTACAACAAGTTGCGCAAAACTAACATCGTCTTTGTAACACGGGTGTAACGCAACAGGGCCAAAAACTACACAAAATGCTACAATAGTAACGTTTTTGCAACATTGTCGTCACTCCCGCCGCGACTTCCCCCGAGGGAAGATTCGATGCGTTTTATTTTATTTTGTAGTAGTATATTTTCATGAATTACATTTTATTTGATTCATTGTGTCATAAGTTAAAAAAGATGTACAGTATAATAATATGTTCATTTTATTACAATTCCAACTTCGTTATGGAATTTCTTTAGATATATTTTACATTACCGTTATGCAATAATAAAACGTAGATGAATGAAAGCATTCTTCCATAGATTATACACAAAAACTGGCATGTTCTTCGTTCAATTTGACGTAAGAACAGGCTCTCAAATGACGTATTAGTGGCGCTGTTCTTGAGAACGTTATCATTTGAGATCATGTTGATACGTGTTTATTATATAAAGATGATCTTAAGAAGCTGACCTCATCTTGAGAAAGTATCAGCTGATAACGTACTTGAGAACTAAACTGAGGTCGGTTTAATTCGGGCCTTAATCACCCATCCTCGGATCTAGTATCATGACTTCGCCTGTTTCTCAGCCTAAGAAAATCAGAACTACAAGAAGAGAAGATGTTTTGAAGCTAACAGCACATTAGAATACCTGTTGCGGCGCTCTCTTGTCGGCCAGCAGTCGCAGGAACAGCTGGTGATGTCTCCAGGTGCGCAGATGCACCTCGGCCGTGTCGTCGCAGTCCAGCAGCTTGCGGCACAGCCGGCACTGCACGCAGCGGAACTCCGACAGGAACGAACGACCCACGCCACGCTCCGTGCTGAAACAATATACATTATACAATATACAATATAAACTATTACCCATGAGCATGACCACTCTCAATCAACTGAATGCTTCTAGGCAACAATAAGTTCAACTGAGCCAGCGTAACCACACACTATTGTATTAGAGACTGGTGACTGGTGACTGATTACAGAGAACCAACAACACACAGAACCCAGAGAACTGAGAGCACTCGCAGTACTCACATCACTGAGCTCCCAATGACGGAGCGCTCTCTTATAAAGCAACTGTCACCCCACCAAACTAACGTATCTAGTTTGTCTACCCTTCAATGATTTATATTTCAATACATAGGCCATTAAATTTCTCGGTCACCCTCAAAATAGCCGATAAAGAGGAATGTCTGCCAACAGTATGGTAAAAACATTCAATGCAAACATATAACATCTTGAAATAAAACTACGTTTATACGGATTTTAGCGCGATTTAATTTTTATTTTGGAAAGCTTTTCAGCCTTCGTGGCCACGACAGAGACTAGTCTCGACTACGTATCGTCGGGACTAAAATAAAAATTAAACCGCGATAAAATCCGTATAAACTAGTTTTATTACAATGTGTAATATTCGCGTAAACCTAAGAAATTACCATATAACATCTCACAGTGACTGCCTCGGTGGCGCACTTGCAATGCGTACGCGATAAGACTGCTCCCGATGTGCTGAAGTCTCGGGTTCGATACTCGGATCGGATAAAACTGATATTGGGTTATTCTATTATGAAATGCTCAGTATTAGCTCGCGAGTCTGGAATTGTGCCCGGTATGGCGTTAAGTTCGTCCATTATCGCATAATGGGACGAAAATAAGCTCGGCGAAATATGGGTGTACCCTAGGCTGAAGTATCTCGTCGACAAAGCATTTGGGTCCACTGACAAATCACAAATGAATCCTGATATTAGCCTACTTTCTTAGTACTACATATACCACAATATACATAATTATTATCACTTATCCTTACTCATTGCATTTTAAATAGGTATAGTGCATATTTTTTTTTTTTCTTATAATTCTGGTTCAAGCACAACCACAATCCTAGCTCCACCACCCAATTATCTTTAGTGTTAATGGCAACACCATTCATGTCAACCATTAAACCTGGAAATAAAAAACTAGTAATTTACCTGTAAGTAGGGTACATTTCTGGTGTAATTTCACCGAGCTCATCACCCTCCTTATAATCCACTATGGTGTTATCATTATCAATCTGTTTGGCAGCTGGTTTCTCATCACTAGGCTCCTGCTTCACTTCCACTTCACCATCCTCTTCTTGCTTCACAACCTGTGATAACATGTTTATAATATAATAATAATAATACACCCAACAGTCATACACACAGTCCTGACCCCACACTAGGTGAACCTGTATTGTGTGTATCAGGAACTACGAGGGACTTGCCAACCCACAACACCCAGACCCGAGACCAATATTTGAGGATCACACAAACATTTGTCTCGGTGTGGGAATCGAAGCCACGGTCTCTCGCTTCGCAGCCGACTATTCGCCCGCTGCGCCACGGAGCTGAATGTGAAATTTTGGTGAAATCTTGCCGCTTTTCCTCGCCGGCTCCACATGCATGGATATCTTTTGCATATTATATACTACAGCAACATACCACTGGGATAAAAGTATCTTTGTCATCTGTCTGTCTTCACATTGAAATAAAACTAGTTTATACGGATTTTATCACGGTTTAATTTTTATTTTAGTCCTGACGTTTCGAAAGCTTTTCTTTCGGCCTTCGTGGTCACGGGAGAGACTGAGGTGTAGGTCGTCTCGAAAAGTTAATGTTACATACAATGGCTACCTTCATTTTAAAATTATACAATTATGTTTTAATTATTTAAAAAGTTAGTTGACACCAGTCCGATCTACGCAGAAAGAGCTCATGGTGTCTTGAGATCTGGCAGTTGGTCTTTTGGGTTCCGATTTAATTAGATTCTATTGAATAGAGAAGATGGTTGGAAGCTTGAACAAGCTTGGGATCTAATTATACATCTAATTAAATCAGAACTCAAAAGACCAACTGCCAGACCTCAAGACACCGTGAGCTCTAACTTTTCGAGACAACCTACACCTCATTCTCTCCCGTGACCACGAAGGCTGAAAAGCTTTCGAAACGCCGGACTAAAATAAAACCGCGATAAGATCCGTATAAACTAGTTTTATTTCAATGTGTAATATGTCTGTCTTCTGTATATGAGCTGCTTATGCAAGTCTTACGTAAGACTGAAAATTAAACTGACAAATGTATTTCATTCTTTATACAGACTTCATCTACATACTATTTTTAAAGTGGTCACATTTATATAAAGTGCAAAATCAATAGTAACCGTTGTCTCCTGATCACCATCTTTATTGGCATCCTCTTCAGCATTGGCAGTGTCCATTTTGTCCTCTTCGCCCTTCTCCTGTTCGTTGTGATCGTGCTGGTCGCCGCGACGTCGCCTCTGCCGATCCTCACGCAAGTACAGCTGCTCCATGTCCAGGGTTGATATCACCATCACTGTGAGACAACATGGAAATGTTTTTTAAGGCCTAATTACCCCGACTAGCTACTTTGTATGTAAAAGTCAAGTTACGTAGACAAGGGCACCACTACTTTATCCATCTGCCACCAAGCAGAGGTATGTGGGCGCTGAGGTATTCTAGTTTGATGGTAATTGAAGCCAGTGGAATTATTGAAAATTATGAAACATAACAGGATAATGAATGCAGTGCTTTTTAATTTAAAGTTATAAGTGGCGTTAGTTTTGATGACAGGTGTCAAGAAAGCAATCTGCTCATGGAAATAAAAAAATATTCACCTTCTGGCTTAGGTTTGGTGATAATCTCCTGCTTGTTCTGCATATTCCGCAGATGTTCAGCAGTCAGCCGGTGCTCATCCAGCTCGATCCTGGTGGGCATCTCCTTATGGCAGGATGTGCAGGTAGGATGCAAGTACTTCTTGAGTCGTCGATGTCCGATGGTGGTGCGGTGGAACGCTCCGTCGGCTGCGTACATGTCGCACATCGCGCAGTAGAAGTCGCGCGCGGGATGCTGGCCGGCTTTACGAGTGCGTTTCATCTCACGGATCTGTGCAATGTTTTACTATTTTGAAAGGACTTGTGCATTACCCATAGAGTATTTTTCAATAGAACTTGCAACCGATGTAAAGAGAATAATTCGCGACTTTTAACAAATTTTACTTCAAGACAATATGCAGGAGACTTTATAATATTCATTGTTAATGTACTACGAACGCTAGTCGTGCAATGGTAAGTAAAACGTTGATGATCTATTGAAGAATACTATAGGGATTTTATCCTGGGAATTCCCGAAAATTTACCATTATTCCCGGAAAGTCCGGTACGCATTAGTAATAACCCAACCCTTTAACCCCCCCACCCCACCCCTTGTTTAGATAAACATCTATATATTTTAAACGGCTGAACAGATTTAATTCAAACATAGCTAAGAACCATCGCGATTATGCCAGCTTTCAAACAAAAACTGCATTCAAATCGGCCCATTCGTTTAGGCGAATACACATACAGTCAAAAAGGTCAAACTTATAACCCTCTTTTTTTTCGGGGATTAAAGACCGCAATTGAAGCACGAAATAAACCACCACCACCACCTAACATATTATTTCAATAAATAATATAAACAATCAGTGTTAAAAAAGACATGCAATTTATTTGCTACAATTGACTTTATGAAAGTTATATTATACTTTTTAAAACTGTTCGGGAAGATTTTTCAGTGCCAAATATGTAAGCTACAAATCGTACGAACACCGACTGTAGTTGCTTACCA
The DNA here is from genome assembly GCA_905332985.1 of Mimas tiliae. NCBI lineage: Eukaryota > Metazoa > Arthropoda > Insecta > Lepidoptera > Sphingidae > Mimas > Mimas tiliae. The sequence goes on along the minus strand of HG995246.1, from coordinate 16,185,902 downwards.
GATTGTCATGGTTGTGTCCCTGATAATTAAACGGTTTCGCTCTTTTTTGCCTTCTTTCTAGTTCCTTATCCTACAAATAATATGATAGACTAAAAACTGCGGTAATGTCCTTTATTTATAAAAAAAAACTTGATTGAAATTTTTTGGAATGTCCCAGGATTTAAATCCGTGAGTCAAAAATAAAGACATTTTTTTTTATGCCGGGGATATAATAAAAAAACTTATCCCTACGACTACTTGCTAAAGAAAGAAAATAATAATATAGCATGCATTAAAAAAATATCTTAATTCAATGTCCTCTTGCATCAATAACCCAAGTGTCAGATTGCAATTGTGATTTAATTGAAACATCATATTTCACTGCCACGTTAATATTATACTAAAAATCTTATGTAACCTTAATCTTCAGACTAAGATAACATAAACCAATAGAGCAAACTAAAAAATTAAACAAATAATTGTGAATACCAAAGTTTAAGGTAAAAAATTAGTTTTTAGAGATTTTTGGTTAGACCTCCGGTAACCTCATAAACTGTCAAACACACTGGCAAAGCTACACACATGCTTATGCTGAAAGCTAGGCATATTTGACACAAGGTGATCAAGACAGTCTAAAATCATAACGACAATAGCGGCAGCCAGTAACTTACCTTAAACTCCTGGCGCATAGTATCAGCAGTTAGGGCATAACTCTCAGCAGTCTTCTGCATCATGATAGCGTGGGCTCGACCAATCAGATGGTTCTCAAACGAGCGTCCATCCCACATACTCTTATTGCAGATATGGCATTTCAGTAGTTGGGGGTTGATATCATCGTAACGGGTCTTTGGATGGTCTTTCTTGGGGGTTGAGTCTTCCTCCTGGGTCTCTGTGGGTTCTGTCTTCACATCAGGTTCTTGCTTGATGTCTTGATCGCTGTATAGACTTGAGTGATTAGTTGTGTATTGACAGTGATAGTGTTGATGACATGAAATTCTGATTATGATGAGTTCAAGAAGCATTCTTCAAACTATTTTTTCATGAATATTCATGTTGGTTTATTATAACAAGTTACTAAAATAATCATGGGCGCGTTGCCGACCTTAAAGGAAAGGGATAAGTAAGGGATTGAGAAGGGGAGGGGAATTTGGGCCTCCGGATATCTCACTCACCGTACGAAACGCAGCAGCAAGCCGCTACTTTACGCCAGTTTTCTGTGAGACAGTGGAAACGACCCGGACGAGCCGGCCCATTCATGCTGTAGACAAAATTGTCTACAGCGTGGCTCTACCACTCATTAAACATAGAATCAATAATGTGTATAATAGGGAACCAATAATGTGTTGAGCATATCAATGCTAAGAAGCTATCCATATGAACTTAACAAACATGTTGAAACATAATCTTTCACCTCAATCTATATTGTAGTTTTGAAATATTAAAGAGATAAGAAGGTTTTATATTGTAAGGAGGCATATTTTATTTATACTATTTCAAAGGACTACAGGAGTCCGTAAATAGTTTGATTCCCATTATAATTTTATTGTATGTTGGTATTCACTGCAGATAAAATTTTGTAGATCACACACAGGCCAGAAGTAAATAGGTTTTGTAAATATACATTCATTAAGGAGGTGTCCAGTAAAATCTATAAGATTATTACAATGTAGTTTTTAAAATTAACTTCTGGAATATGTTTGGAAATTTATGTGTTACATATTCAAAAATTCATGTCATCAAGTAACGAATCACATCTACAATAACATTACTACAATTTAGCATCAATTTGAATCAGCTATAATTTTTTATGGTACATTGTGTACAGAATGAAGACACATAATCCAATTGTTACATACAAGAAAAAATAATTTACCTTGTAATCGTATGAATATAACATGAGTAGCATCATTGCATAGACAACTTGTCTATGAAGAAGACATTGTATGAACCATACCTTCGCTGTGAAGATATAATGGAAAAGCTGCAGTACCTCAGGTGGAGGCAAAGTGCCAATTGGCTAAATTAGACAGCCGGTGAACGTGGAACTGTTATGTACAGCGGGGTGTGACCACATAGGTCTAAGAAACACGGTGCATTCACCGGAAGGCCGTCCTTACCTCTCCTTTACAGGCTTAGCCTTGGAATCGGCTTCCTTTTTCGGGATACTCTTGTTTTGTTGCTTTTGCCCATCATTGGGCCTGAACGGCTTACGATTTGTGTTGATACGCTCACCAGCTCGATTGTAATTCCCCGTACGCCGGAAATTACCTTGATTGCCCATCTAAAGCGAGTTCATCAGAATATAATGTTAGTACCGAAGTAACCAGGCATTATGAGCCCACAGAGATAAATATCATAAATGATTGTTACAATATAATGTGTGGGGTAATTGAGCTGAAAATAAATGTTTGGTACATGCAACAAAGTAATTGTCTTGAGAAAATTAGAACATAACTTAAGGACATAGCTGATATACGAGGCATATAACGAGGAACATGTGGTAGCATGTACAAGGGGCTTCAAAGCTTAACGATTATCTGTACTGGAATACTTAAGGGCATAATTAAGATTATTCAATTCAAATGTTTTAGACAATGTCGTAGATAAAATATTGACATCAAAATTACTTTAATATACTTCAACTGTTATATATGATATTAACTGTTAACTATATTTTGTAACTACTGTTTGAAATATTTTATGTCTAAGGTTATAAATGAATATTTACCCTATTGGGTCCATAATTACGGTCATAACGACCAACATTAGGACCAAAGTCACGCCTTATAGGCATGTCCAACAATGATGGAACCGGGTTTTGTCTAGGCTGGAGAAGGTTGATGATGTTGCTGGCGAGGGCCAACGTAGCCTCTGTCGACCCTCCGGCGAGTGGAAGCAGGTTGGGCAAGCCGCCCCCGGGCCCACCACCCTGCCACGGCGACACACCGCTACGGCCGAAACTCTTGCCACGATCATTACGACCGAAATCCATGCGACGCCCGCCGTTTTGAGATCTTCGGTTGGCCATTTCCAAGTTCTGTATACAACAATTTGTTATGACCGGTCAACGACCCGACGAGTTTCAGTTTGACAGTATGCGCCCTGTAATTGTGGTATTTTCACACTACTGACTACTGAGTTTGTTATAACAACTTTGTATAACTATGTACAGAGTGAACGTCGTAATGCGTGGACTTACTGGCACAATTATTGCCTTGAAACCAACGCCTTGCTTACGTAGGGCGTAACTATTGATTTTTATGTTGAGACTGCCGGTTTAATACGAAATAAGGTCACTACAATAATTATACGGCCAAATAGGATATTTACACGGACAACACTTACCTAGATTATGACGACAAAGCTGAAATAAGCTCTAAATGTGCAATTTTCTTGAAAGTTCTTCGTGTTATTTAAAATGCAACGAAACTTTGTATGGATAATGGATTACCTACCAACCGGAAAACCAAATGTCAAAATGGCGGCGCGGCGTTCATCCATGACTAATGAGTAGGATTTCGATTATTATAAACGAAATTAGAAAGCTAAGTCGATGTGTATATCGTCGAAAATCTCCTAATATCGATATGTTACATTCTTGTGCTATTCTCGTAAAAAGGACTTTTATAAGTACTAATTTTAAAAAAAAACTGTAATATCCCCACACTACCTTATGTACTTTGTAATTGTTGCAATTCATGCGTTGAGATTAAAATAAAACTATCTTTGTAAACTGTTTTAAAAAATATCATTTTTTTTAAAGCCAGTTCGTTTTACATATTGTTGTAATATCAATTTTGATTTTTGACCTTGTTTTCGTTAAAACAAATTAATCTTGTACATAAATCACGCAATTGTGATTACCGTTATAAGCTTTCGATGATACCTTACGATACTCGTTTTCTGTGGTAAATCAGTGACCCCGATTCAAATAGAATTATAAAATCGATTTAATCATAAAAGATTGAAATCCCTAATAAAATTAGAATGAGGTCTCAGTACTGCCAGATAAAAAATCCTACTCAGCGCTAAAAGCGATCAAAACCCACTAAAATAGATAAAAAGCGATAGATTAATGTTGGGTGTAAAAATATATTAAATCGATGTTTTATTAGCATGCCTATGGATGGATATAAACATCGATCATGATATAAAGGATCGTCTATTGGCCCTCAACTAGCTAGCCAACTATATAAATAAATAAATACACCCAACAGTCACACACATAGTCCTGACTCCTGGTCCCACACTAGGTAAACCTGTATCGTAGGTATCAGGAACTACGAGGGACTTGCGGTTTTGTCTACTTTTGCTTTATTATGATACATACTCAGCATATAAGTATTTACTTTGTTCACCCCAACACGCTCATTAAAATGCAGATGATGGGATACAAAAATTGTGTGCCCGATTGTATCCGAGATTCTCATGTATAGTTGGATAAAATACACAATTAAAATATCAGCTAAACTTTTAGTTTTTTAAAAATAAGCTCATTTTTTATGTTACGTCTCCGTATATGTAGTGAATAATGATGTAAATGTCTCGATCGTCAGTTCTATATATTTAAATGATATGGGTGATTAATTTGAAAATATCAACTGGCAGCTGTAATAAAATGTCATATGACGTCATGACGATGACAGCCGATGACAGCCGTCGCCCCATCGCCCGTCATCTCACATTGTTTTGACAACAGGATTTATTATTTTGAGAAATAAACCGTATTATTGAACAGATTAAGATCAGAATTGAGAATCCAAAACACGCAATCGCAATAAATGGGATAGATAGTCAAATCAAATGTTAAATTTTTAGACACATTTGTGTGATTTCTTGGTGTGATTTATGAGTTAAAATAACACATCTTGTTACATAATTTAGTTCGGAATTGAGTGATTTAAAAATGGAAGACTTAGATAACGAGAACGAACACAAGAGAAATAAGGTACCTAGTATCGAGAATATTCTATGATTGCCGTCTCAGTAGATAATATTTATAATCCACCTAAGTGAGACAACATACTGGTTACATTCTCTAATGAGACTTTATTATTGTTTGTAATGGTATCCTTTCGGAAACACTTATTTTATGTATAATACTTATATTACTATGGCAGTATCCATACATTGCTTTTGCCTGGTGAAAGAGGGACCAATACAATAAGCACAAAAAAGGACCTAGTCAGGATTAATTTAAAAATGCAGCTAGGTTTGCATCAAGGGGGGCAAAGTCAGGGAATGTAAATAAAAGAATCGGCCAATCACAGAACAGAAATGAAAGTTTCATGTCATCATCCACCACATGGATTTATGCAATATTTCGTATTGGGCATGATCATTTGAAATAATCAAGGACTTTAATGTATACTACTAGACAAGCTGCGTGGTACATAGAAATGTACCACTAAGTTGCGGCCAATTGACCGTAACTCAATATTACCATCTCGCTTACTCTCAACAAGAATCCCTATTGTGCTCCCCGTTTGTGAGCTGTCAACCTTCCGCCTTATGTGACGCATTTGTTTTTCTAAACAGCCCGTCTAGTAGTATACATTTAAGTCTTTGGAAATAATGTTAGTGTTTGATAACTGTTCAGTTCTTTGATCCTTTCTCTTACCTGAAAAATCCGTGGCTGTGGGTGTAACATGTACTCCCACAAGTCATTGTGTAAAAGATATAATTTCATTATTAATTTTCATATTTTAACCCAAACGGCCTCTTGCATACATGGTACCTACCTTGTGTTTGTCCTATGCTCTCCAATCTGTTTGTCATGTCGTAGTTGTATTGGATTTTGTTAGGATCCTACCATTAAGTGAGCCTCTTGCTTATTTCTATTATGTTCGGATCTGACAAACTAGCTGTTTCTTCAAAACATGAACCAAGCAATCCTAGGGTAAAATAGTTCAACTTAAGTGAGCTGATCACCCGTCTGTGCTACTCGCAGACATCCCCACCATAAATAAGCCATCCCAGAGTTTGTCTTCCAATCATATGCTGATGTACACATTACGTATACAATCGAATTATTCAAGATAATTGTTATTTTGTCGTCCAGGATCGCAGCCCATCTCCAGGCATTAAATCAACAGCAGTTGTGAAGTACACAGCATACCAGTCACCAGTGGGATATGCTCGGTTACAATGCAATACGGATCTCAACCTGCCCCCCTCCAACTGGGGCGCTGCCATCGACTCTTATGGACTTAAACAGTTGACGAGAAACACTGGATTATCTAGGTAAGTGATAGTGCATCAGTATGTTTATGCTTATTTGTATGCACATTATTTTGTATTGGCATGTAATCCTGGATGAAATTCTATAGATATATCAGTTAAATCTCTTAGATCTTGCAATGTCTGTGCTTGTAAATGTACAATATGTAACAAAAACCCTATTGAGCGTTTTAACTGTGATATCAGAATCGATATTCAAACGTAATGAAATAACTCGCATAAGAAAATGAGACTATAAAAATAATCATATTTGTTTTTTATACTTTTAATTATTTTATTGTGTGTAAAACGTATTTCGATTGATTACCTCTGCAAGAGCGATGACTCGGAGCCAGAGCAAGATAGCATGTTGCGGCGTCTACGTACATCAAACGCCGCACCGTGTGCCAGTCAGCTGATCATCACTTTTCACATGTTTTTTTTAATATAATTTTTCTAAGCTACCTGTGTAGGTATAATATTTCGCTTCTGTTTTTTTTTTAATTTAACTATTCTTATTTAGCTGTCTATATGTCTATCTTTACGACCTAGAAAGGGCCAACAGGGTTTTTTACATACTGTATAGTTGATTGATATTAACTATTTAAAAACTTTCAGCTTCAGGATGGCACACATGTTCCCTGACTGTGTGGGAGATGTCGATGTGATTTCGGGTGCGGAGTGTATTAAGAAACTCCTTAAGTTGCCGTACCAACCTAATGGAACAGTATGTAACTTTTTTAACCCAACAATATATATTATATACGGTAATACAATTAATCTTTTTGTCCTTTGGTAATCTTCGTCTATTTTGGAAATATGAATATAAAATGTTGATGATCTAATATTATAATGATCATCGGCTAATAAGTGGTTGATCAATGGAGATTTATGTTGCTAAGAGTTTTTTTTAATAATTAAAACATTTATGGCCGTTGCAGACGATGTGCAGTAGCTTGCGCAAGTACTACTACTGTGCATAAAATTTCATCATGTGAACATATTTTGCTTAGTAAAAGTGCGAGTGCAAGTTGCTTAGTAGTACTCGCTCTGGTCCTTGCGCGAGTACTACCCGTTTTCCCCCGCTACGCCGGCCCCACCCCCGCGCAGCTCGCATTGCGCATCGTGTGAACGCGACGCGGTCAGTACTGGTGCCAGTTCATTCTTGTTCGCCAGTTCGCGATGTCCCTGTCACTGATTCGTTCCAATAAAACTATTGAAATATTCTACTGTGATACGCATTACTCTCTGATATTCTTTTGCATCCTCTAAAGTTCCCGCATAAGTAAATTTGATCCTCCAAGCAATTTTCTTCTTGCAATCCACTGCCTCATCCACTGTCGTTTTCCTTTTTCTAGTTTATGTATTTCCTGCATCAATTCTTCAGCTATTACACCATTTAGTTCTTAAAGTACGCACTATATTATTTTACGAAAAACCATAAGCTTGTCCATGGCTGTCTTACTATGAACTAGCACTGCACAAGGCAGATGCAAGTGACCAATTTACGTTTGAACGCTGGCGCAAGTACTTAGCATTAGTACTTGTGCAAGCTACTGCGCATCGTCTGCAATGGCCATTACACATAGCCCTGCCATATACAGGCTGATATATTTTGACAAGTTTTTTAACATACATACTTCAATTTTTTTTCAGGTAAGCATGATGGTCCATCGTGTAGAAAACACCCTCCTTTTAGACGACTTCGACGTGTACGACTATCTGATGAAGTCGGAATGGTCGTGGCTCAAAGACTTCTTTTATGAGAATGTTCTCAAAACCATGTCAGAACAGGTGAGTAATATGCAATAATACTTGTTTTTTTTTTTTTTTAAATTGGTTATTGATTTTTTCAGTAATATTCATGTTTTTTTCATTAACAGATTGTTTTTTTATCAAGCGATTATCCTTCTATGTATTTTCATGTTTATAATTGTTTTTTTTATAGTATCTCATATCTTTTTGCTATCCTATTTTTGTATTTGACGGAACTTGTGTTCTGTCGCTGTATTAATAATATTACCTTTGGAGTGAAAAGCGTCTCGGTAGATGTATGTGTAACTGGTATGTGTACGACAGGAGCGCACGTCGCTGTGTCTGCCTCCGTCGCTGTCTCCGTCGCTGTCGTTAACAAACAAGTTCCTGTCGCACAGCGTGGCCCAACCGCCCGCCGCCGCCACCGCGCAGCCCCCCGTCTGTATACAAGGTAACTGTCTACTGACCACCTGACCACCTGCCCACCTACCTACCTGACTACCTGCCCACCTGCCCACCTGCCCACCTGCCCACTCACAGAACTATATGTCATGGTAGATAGGAATTAGCGGTTCTGGACCACTATACTGCTAGTGTAATTTGAGTTCTGTTTAGTATGGTGTCAATATGTGTATTTTCCTATATCTCCCACAGTCTATGCTTCTACTCTATTAAAAACAAAAAAATAACATTAAAATAAGTGTATTTGTTTAAAAGCTTAATTGCTACATACACAATAAATTCTTCAGCAGATATTAACCAAAGAAGCAGTTCATTTGGTAAAATGCTACTTTACGTGTACTGAAAAGTCATATATTATTTCTTATATTAGACTTTAACAAATATAAGAAATAATATATGACTGCCTCGGTGGCGCAGTTGTAATGCGTACGCGTTACAATTGAGGCTAACTCTGAGGTCTCGGGTTCGATCCCCAGGTCGGGTAAAGTGGTATTGGGTTTTTCTATTTCGAAATTCTCAGTATCAGCCCGGAGTCTGGAATTTGTGCCCGGTATGGCGATAGGCTCGCCCCCTATCACATCGTGGGACGGAGATACGCTCGGCGAAATGTGGGTGTACTAGTTACACCTCTGCCTACCCCTTCGGGGATTACAGGCGTGAGTGCGTATGAGTACTTTAACAAATGTAATGTTATTTTAAAAAATAACATTTGAGACAGTCCCATTGTTTTTAATTTTGACTTTATATTTATTTAAGTCGTGTACTTATAGGCCCCTATTATCATAACTACTTTAATAATATCAATAAAATACACTTCTCCCCTGGACTTCTCAGGTCCGTTCCTCCCAGAACCAGACACGAGACCTGAAGAACCTCCAACCGAACACCTCTACAACCGGAACGTACTTTGGACGTTCGAAGACATTCACATGCTAATTGGCAGTGACCTTCCAATCTTTGGTGATGAGGACCGGCCCTGCGTCAGTCTACGCCTCAGAGACGCCAGAGAACCTATCAACGTGCTAACTGGCATCGACTACTGGCTTGACAATTTGATGTGCAATGTCCCAGAAGTCCTCATGTGCTATCATTTGGACGGAATAGTCCAGAAATACGAACCGATGAAGACCGAAGACCTGCCGAACATGGAGAACTCTAAATTCTCCCCTAAAGTTATTAGAAACGTGGCTCAAAATATACTGTCATTTCTAAAATCGAACGCGACAAAAGCTGGTCACACATATTGGCTATTCAAGGGTCCTCATGATGATGTGGTGAAGCTATATGACCTGACTTCGCTATGTCCTGATAATTTGGACAATCCGTTCACGACACCCGTTGCTATGCTGTTGTATAGAGTCGCCAGGAATATGAGGTAGGTCATATTATGATAAGTTGCCAGCGTAAGTAAGGAAAGAAAAATAATTGTGTTCATACTATACCATGATCTTCCCATTACAGTATAAAGCTTTTCCTATTCTCACTTCTCTCTGTTATGTCTCTGTGACTAGTCTTCCTCATACGAGCTAGCCCCCAGCACTTTTCTTCCAAGACCTCGCATGAGGTTATATTGAAATATTCATAACATTGGAAAAAAGATTTAACTTAAAAAAATATCGACATATCGTTAAATTAAAATATTGGATTGCTTATTCCAGTGATAAGACTTTTCTTTCTATTTAACCTTCGCCGCTTGCCAGCATAAGTAACCTAAATCGTATAAAAATATCCTAGACAAATGGGGCAACAATTCCAGGATAACGTCCCGCACACGTCATGTCCGCCAACTCCTGGAGCACGTGGTGGAACTCTTGAAGGTGGAGCGGTATCCTCAGATAGTGGCGTCTTCACATTACATGCTGTCAGACCTGTATGTTCCTGCCACCACAAATCCCGCATGTCCCGATTTTAAAGGTAGGATTATGGTCTTGGTCTAAGGGAATTCATCCCCTCCACTAAAACTTGTAACTTTGGTCCTTAATATTCCGGGAGGCAAATATCTCTTAGCCACTCAAATCCACACCTTAATGCCCTACTATTTCTATAACAACAATCTGATGTTTATTGAAGACATAATTATGTTTGGATCTGGATCCTTTTGTTCATATTAGAATTTACATATCTTTGACAAGTTTCCCGATATACAGTTTTAAGGTTGCCAAGATATACTGTTAATTTAAACTCATTGGTTTTATTATTATTATATATAACAATCATTCTAGTACTTATGTTCATACTTAAAAACTGAAATTCCCTTCTGACTTCTGAGTAAAGATTTTTGGTCCTTCGAACCTAGAATATATTTACCAATAAAAATCTAAAAGTTACTGAATTAAACAAAATATTGTAGATGAAAGTTCGGACTCTGATGGTGAAGACTTAGATTTTCTCAATGGTGATTTCTTACGGGAGGATGTGACGTGCGAAGGAGACAACGATAGGTTTGAAGATACTGCTACCAAACCCGACGTGAAGGATAATGAAATTGAGACAGAGAAGGAAGATAGTGAAGCGCGTGATGTCGATAAAAGTGACAAGAACAGCGATAATGCGTTAGCGTTACAGATCACAGGCCTCGCTTTGAGGGATATTGGTGACCGTGTACGAGGACCTATGGGGGTGAGTGTAATTTTTCAAAACATTTCCAATATCACATTAGTAGACATTTTTAATTTACAATGACACGTGCTGCCATTCAATTAGGAATCTTACTGGACACCAAAATGAGTTTAAGATAAGAAAGAACACCCGAATACTGAAACGCATCGCAAACGTTTAAGTTCGTGTTAAACATGTTAAGATCCTCTTATCTGTCAAGATTGTATGAAATTAAGTAGCCGTTAGGCAGTCGGCCGTTGAGTAGCGTTTCAGTATAGTCGGGTGTAGGTATGAAAATTATTGTGGTGGTAGTTTTTTTAATAGCAGTTGCCGATAAATCAGCAATTGGGTCGCCTGATGGTAAATTATTTCCACCATCCATAAACACCCACACACACAATACCAGAATCGTGGATGCGTTGTCCACCTTAAAAGAAAAGGATATTATAAGTTTTGGGAAGAGGATGGGCAGATTGAGCCTCCAGATATCTCATTCACGAACTAAATGCAAGCTGCTACTTCACGTCAGTCTTCTGTGAGACAGTGGTAACAACCCGGTTGAGCCGGCCCATTCATGCTGTAGACAAAACTGTCTACAGCATGGGTTTACCACTTTTAGATTCTGAATAACATACAAGTTATTTAAGAACATAAGTTATCTATTATCCATAGAATTGTAAATTTTAATACCACTATTTAATAAGAAAATTTTGTTTGCTCTGTGTGTTTTTCGAGTGGTAGAGCCACGCTGTAGACAGTTTTGTCTACAGCATGAATGGGCCGGCTCGTCCGAATCGTTACCACTGTCTCACAGGAAACCGGCGTAAAGTAGCAGCTTGCTGATGCGTTTCGTACGGTGAGTGAGATATCCGGTGGTCCAAATCCTCCTCCCCTTCCCAATCCCTTAATTACCCCTTTCCTTTAAGGTTGGCAACGCACCCATGATCCTTTTAGTATTATTGGCGGTGGAGATCACTTACCATCAGGTGACATCACTTGCTCGTTTACCGGCCTGTGATGTGATCGGTCTGTATTAACCGAAATTTCTTTTTTTATATCAACGCAGGAACCAAAGCGCAAACACCCTAGTGCTAGTGGGTTGGGTTCGTCGCCACCAGACCGTTGCGGGCGCGCTTTATCCCACGCTCTTAAAGGCTTACTGGCCCTCCATAACCTTTCCTTAGACAAATGCCACGAGCAAGAACGCGAGAGGCTCAAGCGTCAGATCATAATAGAAGAACAGCTTCCGAAGATGGCAAACCCTTCCGAACCTATCAAAATGGAATACGAACCAATAGGCAAGAAAGAGCCGAAAGAACACGCATCGAGAAGCAGAAGGAAAAAGAAGGAGAAGAAGAATGAGAAGACCGGCAACTACTTGGTAGAGAAATCGGCGATCGATAAGAATGCGATACTGATACGAAAAAATAAAAAGTTTCCATCGTGGCATGAGCCGAGTAGAGACGATAATTTGGCGTGGAAGCTGCATTTAAAAACTCTGTTGTACGAGAAAATATGCTTAGCGTATGCGACGCTAGCTGAATACAGTTACGCGAACGAGCAGTATGGATTTTCTCTGAAGTATATCGATATGGCTAGCAAATGTCAGAAACTGCTTAGCAATATGATAATCAAGAGCAAAGTGGTGGATGCAGGGTGTCTGATTGGCCGGGTCGGGGATAATTATTTTCAGTTGAGCAAGCACTGGCACAGGCTTGACCAGTTTAAGAAGCAGTTCGAGACAGATCATGAGATAGATAGTAAGTTGAGACTGGAGATCGAAAACGATATGGCGGAGGAGGTCGATGAAGTCAGCGGTGATGAGTTTGATCTAGGTGAGTTTTTTTTTAAAACGTCAATTTAATTAATCGTTTTTGTATTTCTAATTGGTTCTTTAACTGCTTAAAGTAGTTGAAAGAATAGAGAGTATGTTTACACGTTTTTCCAAGTAGTAGAGTCGCACTGTAGACAGTGATGTCTACGTGAATAGGCCGGCTCGCCCGGATTGTTACCACTTTCTCACAGAAAACCCACATGCAGTGGTGAGTGAGATATCCGGAGGCCCGAATCCATCCTTCCTTAATTATTCCTAATAATTCCTTAATTATTCCTTTCCTATAAGGTCGGCAAAGAGTCGCAAGTTTTTTTTGGTGTTTTGGGCGTTCATGGAGTAGATCACTTATATCTCTGCTATAAAAAAAGACATCGAAACACTGCAGTTAATGAGAGGGGTAGAATACAACGTGTTACAGAAAGTTGTGGTCATATTTAAGGGTCGTTACATACACCTGGCAGTAAGTATTTATGTGCCGGTTCTTATCAAAATCTAGACATCCTAAAATGTCACTCTAATTTTAATCACCTAGTTTATTATGATCGATAAAAGCGATCACATCTCTATAAATTAAATGAAGTGCGTGATCGAGTATACTGGAGTCAGGTTAAAGCTCGGCTGTTATCATTTAGTGTTGTCCAAAGTTGAGTGGTAGAGCCACGCTGTAGACACTTTTGTCTACAGCACGTATGGGCCGGCTCGTCCAGGTCATTACCACTGTCTCACAGAAAACCGGCGTAAAGTAGCAGCTTGCTGCTGCGTTTCGTACGGTGAGTGAGATATCCGGAGGCCCAAACCCCCTCCCCTTCCCAATTCCTTTATTATCCCTTTCCTTTAAGGTCGGCAACGCACCCATGATACTTTTGGTATTGTGGGCGTACATGGGCGGTGGGGATCACTTACCATCAGGTGACCCACTTGCTCGTTTGCCGGCCTATGCCATAAAAAAAAAAGTCGAATATCGACATGTTACTCATTAGATGAAAAAGAAAATTCTTTTTTTTAAAGCTATTAGATGAGAATATTAACTCACGTTAATGAAATGGCATCAGAATTGGTAGGCACAGGAAGTGAAAAGCACTTATATCGTAATTCGTACACTATACGTGGTAGTATAGTGTTATTTTTTTTTCGAATGTATTTGTGCTGTTAGTTTATATTGCTTTTACAGCTTCACCTGACAATAAAGCCGACGCTTATGGCGCTCTAGCCAGAAATATGTATAATGTACTTAGTAGCGATTAAGCACAGAGGCGCCTTTTAGAAGGGTCAGACCTCAGCTTGAGCAATCGCTGGGGAGTATAGTTTAGGGCGGTCTCTGCACATAATTATGCCGACGGTCAGATGTGGGAGTTCTTCGGGCTCGTAGGCGTGTCCTATGTCGTGGTCGCGTATTATTATTGCGATTCGGATTGGGCAGAGAAAGTGCTGCTTCGATAGCGACTGTGATGGTGTCGTTTGGATCTGCCAAAACATGTTTGGGACGACGACGGAGGAAGTGCTTAAATTAGACTACACGTTTGTATAATTTGCAGATATATCATTACCGAGCAGTGAAGAGTGTTCGATGCAATGGTCGTGTGCACACTACAGACGCGCCGCGCTACAGACGGGCGACAAACGCTCTGAGTTACTGCGCCGGCTCGCGTCTGTACTCAACGAGCTCGCCGTCAGACATATGAACGAAGCGCAGCGTGAGTACTCACTACTCACTACTCACTACTCACTACTCACTACTCACTACTCACTACTCACTACTCACTACTCACTACTCACTACTCACTACTCACTACTCACTACTCACTACTCACTACTCACTACTCACTACTCACTACTCACTACTCACTACTCACTACTCACTACTCACTACTCACTACTCACTACTCACTACTCACTACTCACTACTCACTACTCACTACTCACTACTCACTACTCACTACTCACTACTCACTACTCACTACTCACTACTCACTACTCACTACTCACTACTCACTACTCACTACTCACTACTCACTACTCACTACTCACTACTCACTACTCACTACTCACTACTCACTACTCACTACTCACTACTCACTACTCACTACTCACTACTCACTACTCACTACTCACTACTCACTACTCACTACTCACTACTCACTACTCACTACTCACTACTCACTACTCACTACTCACTACTCACTACTCACTACTCACTACTCACTACTCACTACTCACTACTCACTACTCACTACTCACTACTCACTACTCACTACTCACTACTCACTACTCACTACTCACTACTCACTACTCACTACTCACTACTCACTACTCACTACTCACTACTCACTACTCACTACTCACTACTCACTACTCACTACTCACTACTCACTACTCACTACTCACTACTCACTACTCACTACTCACTACTCACTACTCACTACTCACTACTCACTACTCACTACTCACTACTCACTACTCACTACTCACTACTCACTACTCACTACTCACTACTCACTACTCACTACTCACTACTCACTACTCACTACTCACTACTCACTACTCACTACTCACTACTCACTACTCACTACTCACTACTCACTACTCACTACTCACTACTCACTACTCACTACTCACTACTCACTACTCACTACTCACTACTCACTACTCACTACTCACTACTCTCATTGTAACGCCTTGGTATTGTGGGCGTACATGTGCGGTGGAGATCACCTACTATCAGGTGACCCACTTGCTCATTTGCCGGCTTAAGCAATAAAAAAACCTTGAATCCACTTTTAGGGATTTTTTATAATGCCTTATGGCACGAAAAGGCATTCGTGTGTTCAGAATGACCGCGGTAACGCCGAAAATAGCTAAGTCAAAGTACGCCTGTCCAAAATTTCATTTCTATTTCGGCACGCGTAATAAGTATACTTTCTGTGTCTATTATTTGTATATTTGTGCCACAACCGAATTTAACTTTACCAAATATGAAAATACCCACCTTTTCCCATCAGAAACCTACATAAAATATTCAGAAGAGCCGGATCAAAACGACCCGAAGGCTAAACTCCTTTTGAAACAGTTCACGACAACGTCGCGGTTGTCGCTGGAGTGTCTCGACGAGGCAACGGAGACGTTCCAGCGGGTCAACGATATACCGAATTTGGCGCTTTTGTACTGTAATAAGGGACGGTTTCTGCGGTTCAAGGCGCATTGCGACAGTGGTGGCTTTGAGTGAGTAGATATAATCTATTTTTAATGTCTTTAAACTCTTACTGACTGACTGACTGCCTCGGTGACGCAGTTGTAATGCGTACGCGTTACGATTAAACTAACGCTGAGGTCTCGGGTTTGATCCCCGGGTCGGGTAAAGTGGTGGGGTTTTTCTATTACAAAATGCTCAGTATCAGCCCGGAGTCTGGAATTTGTGCCCGGTATGGCGATAGGCTCGCCCCCTATCACATCGTGGGACGGAGATACGCTCGGCGAAATGTGGGTGTACTGGTTTACACCTCTCTCTACCCCTTCGGGGATTACAGGCGTGAGTGCGTATGTATATCTTTAAACTCTTATACGGGTACCAGCGCGCTAAATATAAAGCTACGAGAAAACTTTTTATTTGTTTCTTTTGTGCTAACTCTACATGTCTATCGAAGGTAATATGCTGACACGGTATTTACGCCACGAGAATATATTGTCGTCTCGATTTCTCGTAGGCTCATGCTAAGCAGGCAGAATATAAACTTGTAACATAACGAATTGTCCCGGCTAACCGTAACTGTTAGTCTTAGAGAGGTAAATGCAGTTTCATTTTATAGTTTACAGCTTCCATTTTTTTACTGACTGTACATTTTTCAAAACGTTTCCATAAGTTGAGAAACTCACCGGACAACATTTTCCTGTAGCAACAACGGTTGAGCTACTTACTCTTATGGCCTGGTATAAAAAAAATACCTTTATAATGACGACTAACGGGGGATATTTCAAATCTTAAAGTCGTCAAAATAATGTCGGTTTGCCTTAACTGGTACAACGTAAATATACGGTTATCAATACAGTCAGTTACAAAATGATTTGGTAAAATAAGTATTCTATGGATTGAATAAGCCGACTTTCTTCCATAATCGTATTTAGCCTAAACATTAGTTTCATAAACATATTAAGTGATTATATATAATATGTAAAAAAACCCTGTGGGGCGTTTTAACTGTGATATCTGAATCGATATTCAAACGTAATGAAATAATTCGCATACGAAAATTAGGCTATAAAAATAATCATATTTATTTTTTATACTTTAATTATTATTTTTGTTTGTAAACCGTATTTCGATTGATTACCTCTGCAAGAGCGATGACTCGGTATCAGAGAAAAATAATAAGTTGCGACGTCGACGTACATCAAACGCTTCGTCAATACGTCAAATCAGTCAGCTGTTCATCACTTTTTAAATGTTTATTTTTAAATATGTTAATTTTTGTTAACTGTGTAAGGATAATATCTCGTTTTTGTTTATTATTTTTTTCATTTAACCATTTTTTAAGTTGTCTATATGTCTATCTCCACGATCTAGAAAAGGCCAACAGGGTTTTTTATTACACCCTGTATAATTAAGGATCTTTAAGAAGGTCTGCGTTAATATATTGATATTGCTGGGTGTGCAGTGTGGAGAAGCGTCGGCTGTACAAGCAGGCGGAGGAGTTGTATTCAGCGGCGCTGCGGTTGCTGGGTGGTCGGGGTGTGGGTGGCGCGGGTGGTGCGGGTGGCGTGGGTGGCGCGGGTGGCGCGGGTGCTACAGGTGGTGCGGGTGGTGCGGGTGGTGCGGCGCACGTGTGGGAGCTCGTCGCGTGGGAACTCTCCTGCCATCTCTACACACGAGCCGTCCTGTTGCAGGATGAACCACATGCGCATGATAAACCGGTCAGACATACAACCTCTCATATACAAACACATACATACGATAATCGATTATGGAAATATCAATTCAAAGTCGATATCAATTCACAATTCGCAATCGATTAATCGATCTTTTGAACCAAAATAAACTACTAGAAGTCAATGCACTGTTGTGTTTCGGTTTGAAGGATATTAAATCCAGTGAAATTACTAACCATTATTAGACTTAACATCCTATTTCTCGGGATGATGAGCGCAGTCCAGTGCCATGCAGTGCTTTATAATTTAATGTTTTGTGTGGTGTCACTTCTGTTTATGGGTAGGCGTGGTTTACCATCAAGCGAGCGACTCTTTTGTCATACGAGTTAATAAAAGAAAAAAATGACTAGCCTCTATTAATATATTTTTTATTTATTTTTATTATTGTTATGCCTATATAAAATAAAATATCTGTTTTATGGCATAACTACTTAAAGAAATCGACATTTTTTTGCACAACGTCAGTAAACATACTGATATTTATATGGTGTCATTTATTACGCATGTACTCTGTAGTTTATTTTATTACGCATGTACTCTGTAGTTTATTTTATTTTCCTTTATAATAACTTGAAACACCCTGTAGATAATTTTTAACTCGAAATTAATAATGAAATGAAATAGTTTTATTAATCATGTAGGCCATATATATATAAAAAAAAAAAAAAAATATTGTTTATGACAATTATTATGAAAACTACTAAACTCGATTAGATCACATATTCACAAGTATAGAACATGAGTTGTATATTGTAACAAGTTCTCTACCTGTGTAGGAGGTGACCGAAGTGGCAGATGCGTTGAAGCACGCGTTGAAGTACTGCCTGTTGAGTCCCGGACCGAGACAGTATCTGTACCAGTTCCGAGCTGCCATGATATACCATCGACTGGGCTCGCTGTACCACTCGCAATACAGGTAAGTACATATCTGTTCAGTGTGTCTATTTTTTTTTGTAGCATGCAAATGTTTGCATTGTACGTGATGGTAAGTTTGTTGAGTGGTAGAGCCACGCTATAGATACTTGTCTACAGCATGTATGAGCCGGGTCGTCCGGGTCATCACAGAAAACCGGCGTAAAGTACCAGCTTGCTGCTACGTTTCGTACGGTGAGTGAGATATCCGGAGGTCCCCCCCCCCTTCCCAATCCCTTAATTATCCCTTTCCTTTAAGGTCGGCAACGCACCCATGATTCTTTTGGTATTGTGGGCGTACATGGGCGGTGGAGATCACTTACCATCAGGTGACCTAGTTGCTCTTTTGCCGGCCTATACCATAAAAAAAGGGAAAAAAGTACAATGCAGTCTTTTGTGACCCTCGACAGTCACAATAATTATCCCGGGCTGAAGTTACTGGATATACACTGACTGACCCCGAAACGCGACTTGCCGGAACGAGCTACTATGTTTGATTTATCACTAGGTGTACGGTGTTCGTTATCCAGTCGACTACAAAAGTTTATTAGGTACTCCTCCACCAAGTAGGGAATCGTGAGGTCGAGTGTCGGATCCAAAAAGTATGGAGACGTTACGAATGGCTTGGAGAGTCTACAAAGGCTCTTGCAATAGTATGATAGCGATAAACTGAGAGGTTTCAAGAGTTGAGAGCCCTCTTCGAGTGGAAGTGAGGGGGGGGGGGGGAATTAGAAACCTTGACTGGATGAACTGTGTTGTGAGTGAAGTCGAACTATGTTTCGATTATAAAATATGAGCCAGATTGCTTTCGATACAATCATGAAATATCTAATGTGTTTTGATGTTGTGTACAGTTACTCTAGTCAACTCTTTGTTTAAAAACAGATATTTGACAATACGCGACGATGGCTCTGCCACCTGTTGGCGCAATTCGGAATCTTTTACCTTATCAATACTTGACATTGACGCTTAAAACTAGTATATGCTTATATTTGCTTATATTTTCCGTACCATGCATTTGCAAAATGCATTTGTAATGTTTCCATGTAATTCCATAGTTCCTACACGTTCCTACTAATGATTTTTTCTTACGATATGTCAGGTTAACGCAAGAGGATGGTCCGAAACGTCGAACATTGTTGAACGCGACCCAAAGCAACTACACGCAGGCAGCCAACATGTTTGCACTACTAGAGGACGCCGCCATGTTCCTCACCGTGCAGTGTGAACATGTCGCAGTGCTGGAGGCACAAGCCGCAGGTATCTGTACTGTACTGCACTGCACTGTACTTCACGCAGGCACTGCGACCGCGTAAAGAACACTCAAGTAAACATACTATTGCATAGACATAAAATTTTACCGATGTCAAGCCAGACCAAAAAATAATTACTAAATATTCTGGACGTCTTTTTCATTCTTATATCAGGATATTTTACACTTGTTTGAAGATTTCGTGCTATAGTATGGACATGTTCAAAAAATATCGATATTGATATATTTATATGTGGGAAGTAAAATATCGATATTTTTTACCAAGAATCGATATCATATCAAAACCGTCAATCCGATTTTTTTTTCAATATTTCACGATTACTATAGGGACTTTTTTTACACTTCCACCATGCCTATAGAATAGTGATGTGACTAGACTGAATTAAATGATTTATATCATTTTATTAATCACAATTTTCTCTGCATTTCAGTATCTCCAAACTTAAAGCTCAAATCGCTACAGACAGCCATACAACTGCTACGCCAATGTCACTCTATAATGAAGCTACTTAGAGACAAAGAACCCGAAGAAAACCAGAAAGATTCTAAACCAGAGGACACCGATGATCAATCTATGAAAAAAGAATGCAACCTCCTATTTTTATACGAGAATAGATTGCATTATATATTAAAAAGTATTATTCAGTACTGCAGGTCGAAGTCTAACAAGGATTACGAGAAGATGGCCGATATGTACAAGAAATTATACTGTGCCAGTTTGAAGATCAAGAAGGTCGATGACGTACAGACGTATGCATCTAGTATATGTGACGTTTTGGACGCAATGAATGAAATATGCAGTGAATTCGAATAGAAGTATCAAAAAGTGTTACGTTTGAGATGACTGTCATATAGTTCTCGCGCCGCTGCTAGTCTTCTTCTACGGTATGCGTGGGATGAAGTGCGTTTCTTGAGTGGTAGAGCCACGCTGTAGACACTTTTGTCTACAGCATAAATGGGCCGGCTCGTCCGGGTCGTTACCACTGTCTCACAGAAAACCGGCGTAAAGTAGCAGCTTGCTGCCGCGTTTCGTACGGTGAGTGAAATATCCGGAGGCCCAAACCCCTTCCCCTTCCCAATCCTTTAATTATCCCATTCCCTTAGGTTCGGCAACGCACCCATAATTCTTTTGCTATTATGGGTGTACATGGGCGGTGGAGATCACTTACCATCAGATGACCCACTTACTCGTTTGCCGGCTAATGCTATAAAAAAGTCGGAGACAACGCATATCGACATTTCATAGTTTCATATTTCAATATATCGATATTTTTTATACATTTCAAGTATGAAGCCGATTTATACTTCGCATGTAATTTCATACGATGAATTATTTAAATTCGATAGATGCGGCGCGTGCGGTGCGAATAGGTGTACGTTCACCTTAAAATAGGATTAGTTAATTAACAATTACTTGTTGCTAATCGACGTGGATGTACATCATTAAACCTTCTTCATACCGCGATGCTGACCTCGCTGGCCATTGTCGCTGATGATGAGATGACCTGCTAGAGATGACTAGTAGTTGCGCGCGGTCTATAGTATACTACGTGTAAGGGGACCGCTTCCGAAGCCGAAACGGTAATAAACCACTGCCTTGACATAAACGGAAACCACTATTAACTTTTACTGTAGACCTGCAGTTTTCGAAATTTAAGCCCGCAATGTAAATTACTAAAGACGGGAGCAATGACCCGCGCGCATAACCGTGTTTCAATACTCGGTAGGGACATCGTGCCGTGCGCCGCACTGCACAGCTGATTCTGAGCGTCAACTGTTTTTTTTAATTGGTTTTACGTTACTAACAAAATATGATTTAAATTATTATTTGAATAAATATCCAAACAAGACTGCATGAAAATGAAAAATACATTAACTTATTTCGTGTTTTTTTAGTAGCATTGTGTTTGTAATCACCAAAACTACCACTTATTTTAATTTTCGGAAGCGTTTCGCTTACCCGCGGTATGTATTTAAATATCGATAAGATAAGGTCGACACAGAGTTGAAATGACGAAGGTGTGTACAAAAAAAAAGACAATATAAAAAGGACTAGATATACGTTTTACTAAAAGCTCGCGACCTTTTTTCTTTTTCTTGTCTGTGTCTGTCTTTTAATCTTGATCCTAATAAATTGCATTGACCCTTTTGAGTGAAATAATAAATAGTAGAATGTGTGTAAATGTGCTGGCGACTTTGTCAGCGAAAGATCTTTGTTCGAAAGACTGATGTAAATTGTAATTAATTAAATGTAAATAAATTTTATATTAAATAATATATTTCGTATTTCATCATTTTATTTGGCCTCCGCTTTTTTATCTACCCTATTATATAAAGAGGAAATATTTGTTTGTTTGTTTGTACCGTGTAATCTTTAAAACCACTTAACCGATTATAAAATAAGTTCATTAATAGAAAGCTACACTATCCCTGATTAATATAGGCTATTTCACGGTGATTTGTTACCACGAAGCCACCCTAATATCGATTTTGTAGTTGATTTATAATAAGGACTAATCTCAAGAACTACTAAACCGATTCTAATATTTATTTCACTATTAGAAAGCTGTATTCTTCCTAAGTAACAGGATATATTTTACTGTGGTTTGTGACCGCGGTGCTCCCAGATATCGATTTTGTAGTCAATGTAGGGAGTATTCTCTGGAACTACTGAACCGATACCTACTACAATTCTTTCAGAAAGCTACAATAACCATGAGTATGTACCTAACATATTAGGTTATATTTTATTGTAATTTCTCACTATAAGCCCAGATATCCAGATGTCCTATTTGATCTTAAATGCTTAAGATTCTGGGAAAATGCTTATCACCAACTATTATTATACATGTGAAAGTTTGGATGTTTGTGAATTTGGATGTTTGTGAATTTGGATGTTTGTGAATTTGGATGTTTGTGAATTTGGATGTTTGTATAGTCAATCACGCCCTAACGGGGTTTTGGAAGAAATTTTGCACTCAGATAGACTATTATCTGGATTATGACATAGGCTACTTTTTATCTGGGAAAAGGTAGGTACACGCGGACGGAGCCGCGAGCAAAAGTTAGTTACCCATATAAAACAGCTTTTTCTGTCTAACCAGCTAGTTAATAGATACACAAATTGAATTAAATAAAATCAAATAAAAAAACACTGTATAAAACGTTTATTAAAAAAACATTTTTGTAACAAATTAACAATAATAATAAATATTTACAAAATCACTTTTATCACATCAATATGCTAGGTGAAAGCACCATTCTAGCTGTCTTTGTACTTTGGTCAAATAATGGTTCCGAATACATCATTCAAATAAATAAAAAAATACACCGAACAGTCACACACATAGTCCTGACCCCACACTAGTTAAACCTGTATCGTGAGTACCAGGAACTACGAGGGACTTGCGTTCATACAACACCCAGACTCGAAACAATTATTTGTGGATCAGACAAACATGTCTCTGTGCGGGAATCGAACCCACAGAAAGAGACAAAACGTTATAATTCTAACTCTGCGGTCCGTTCAAATATTAAAAAGAAGAATATTTTTAATGGATTTGATTTTGTTTTGGGTTGTCGAATTACATACACTGTGTTCTTTACCAGCGCAAAACACGCGAGGTAAACCCGCGACACATAATAGAGATAATTCAACCAATGGGAGCTTGTGACGACTTTGCGTCTTATACATGACAATAAGTAAGTAGGTATGTTTTGAAGCGAGCAGAGTACTCTTTGGAGCAGAGCCTTGGTATGTGGCGTATTGTGGGTTTATTAGTCTATTTGATAGACTTTAGGCTATTTGTTAACGAATACAGCAACAGTTGGAGGAAACGCATGACACATATGAGAATTTCACAGAAAACTTGTTTACTAGGTCGCGTTTTATTCTTCACTATGTCGTCCGAGGAACTCGTAAACAGAGTTTAACTCTAAATTAAGTTAGTTAGTAAACTCTAGAGTTTAAATGATGTATCCGAAACGTACAATTACTTACATACTAACAGCTAAAATAAATAAACTATCTTAATCGACAACTGCAGATCGTAACTGAAATGCACCAATGGGAATAATATATTTTGTTGGGCAATATACAAATACTAATATGGAGCTACGTTAGAACTTGGCCGCGTTCGGAAATTGACCGACAGTACTGTCAGTAATGACGCTGGTTTTACTAAAAAAGTCCGATTCCAGTGACAAAAAAAAGTGATAGAACATAAATAACACCCAATCGCATCGATGGTCCTGTGACTACAGTAGCGGACCTAGCCCCCCTAGGTTAAGGAGCTGAAGAAGCTCCCAAAATCAAAAGTATGTCTCTACCTACTTGTAAAAGCGAAAGTCAGTAATTCAATAGCACCAATAGCCAACATAACGGTTATAATTCAGTATTCCTAGCCATACTGGAAAGTATTATCGAACGAAAATACTGACAGTACTGTCGGTCAATTATCGAACACGCTCTTTGCATCTGTAAAATTATTCTCGGGAATATAAAAAAAACATACTATATAAGTAAGTATAGGTACGTTTAATGGCCAATTCCACTGTAAATCTCAATCCGCATGTACAGATCGATCCCGACATAAAACAATCAAACTACATAAGTCATTTGTAGACGCTACATTCAAACTTCATTCTTATTGGCTCATTTGTGGGAACGATCTGTTGATTGGGATTTTTTTTTATAGTATAGGCCGGCAAACGAGCAAGTGGGTCACCTGATGGTAAGTGAGCTCCACCGCTCATATACGCCCACAATACTAAAATAATCATGGGCGCGTTGCCGACCTTAAAGGATTGGGAAGGAATTTGGGCCTCCGGATATCTCACTCACCGCACGAAACGCAGCAGCAAGCTGCTACTTTACGCTGGTTTTCTGTGAGATAGTGGTAACGAACCGGACGAGCCGGCCCTTTCATGCTGTAGACGAAACTGTCTACAGCGTGGCTCTACCATAAAAATTGATGACAATAAATAAATAAATAAATAAATACACCCAACAGTCACACACATAGTCCTGACCCCACACTAGGTAAACCTGTGTCGTGGGTATCAGGAACTACGAGGGACTTGCGGTCCCACAACACCCAGACCCGAGACCAATATTTGTGGTTCACACAAACATTTGTCCCAGTGTGGGAATCGAACCCACGGCCTCTCGCTTCGCAGCCGGCTACTCGCCCGCTGCGCCACGGAGGCTGTCAATCCAATCCAGTTAAACTGGCCGTGGATTTCTCGAGATATGGATTAACATCGCTTAGTTTTTTAGCCGTAAAACACCCTTAGGCCTGGCCTTCCGGGCTGGTAATACTAAATTCTATAATATTCATAATAAATAATTAAATTCGCCGAAATGTTGTAAATTAAGACTTCTCCTTCTTCGATGGCCTGTAAAGAGAAAAATTTTCAATAACATTTAGAATAGCTTAAGCTCACGCTTGTGTTCCCGTAGGTGTAAGCAAAGGTACAACTAGAGCACGGTCTATCGAGCTTTTTTTTCTTTAGCTGAGACCGGCAAACGTGCAAGTAGGTCACCTGATGGTAAGTGATATCCAGCGCCGTTGAACATCCAAAATACCTCAGGCATCATAGATATGTTAATTATAAAGATAATTATGGGATTGGGAAGCGGATGTGGTTTTGGGCCTCCGGATATCTCACTCACCGTACGAAATGTTACAGCAAGTCGCTAATTTATGTTGGTTTTCTGTGAGACAGTGATAACAATTACTGGCGATGACGAGCGTGGTCCAGTGCAATGCAGTGCATCAAGCCTGACGCTTAGCATCTGGCGAGCGACCTGCTCGTCTCGTCATGCACGTACACACAGACAAACTTATAAAACCGCTATGTTTTGTCGGCGGTGTTAAAGTATACTATTGAGCGCTACTCACTTTCCAGCCAACATCTCCTGGATCTCCTGGAAGCTCTTGCCCTTGGTCTCTGGCACCATGAACAGTGTGAAGAAGAACGATAACACGCAGCACACGCCGAAGATCAGGAACGCTCCACCTTGACCGATCGCGGCCACTACGTTGCCGAAAAATCTGGAAAAACATTAACACCCAATCGAATCGATGGTCCTGTGACTACAGTAGCGGACTCAGGTCCAGTCAAGAAGCTGAAGTACCTCCCAAAATTAATTGGGCCCACTGATATATCGTCAAGAATATTTTTTTATTTTACCGTATAAGTATATATACCTTGTAACTAAAAAGGACAGGCCCCAGCAGAAGGCTGTAGCTATGGGCGCGGCGATAGCTTTCACTTCAATGGGGAACAGCTCGCCCATGACGGCCCACGGCAGCGGCCCCAGACCCCAGCAGTATGTCAGGATGAACAGCACCAGCGCCAACACTGGCAGGAAACCCAATGACTCCACTGCCGGGCTCCCCTGAGACTGCAGGATGAAGAACATTCCGAGGAGACCCTGGGGATTGTGAATAAATAAATAATAAATACATCCAACAGTCACACACATACAAGGGGGTCTAGGTTCCTCGTATGCGAGAGATCGACTGGGTTGGTACCACCGCTTTGTCTATTACTGTCGCCAAGCAACAGTCTGTAAGCACTGCTGTTTCGGTTTGAAGGACATTTAAATCAGTGAAATTACTAGGCATTATGAGACTTAACAATTTATGTCTCGGTGTGACGAGCGCAGTCCAATGCCATGCAGTGCTTTGTAATTGTTCTGTGTGGCGTTGCTTCTGTTTATGGGCAGGCGTGGCGCTTACCATCAGGCGAACGACCAGGCTCGTCTGGTTGTTCATGTTAATAAAAAAGACATGCATCCTATTTTTTAAAATTTTGTTCTGTTGCTGCGAGATTATATATTCAGTCACTATCTGTGTGAGCGTAAACAATGAACGCATATTTTATTTATTTATTACAGATGTTATATACAACATGCTACATGAAGATGCAGTCATATTTAACTTTCGTTACATACACCAGACAACGAGTGTTTATTTATCGGATCTTATTAAAATCTAAATCCAATAAAAAACCGAATAAATCTTAATCACTCGTTTATTACGATCGATACTATCGATACTTCCCATAAATTAAGATAAGTGCGGAAGCGAGATCAACAGTGCTGGAGTGAGATAAAAGCTAAAGTTATTTGACATTTAGTGTTGTCCAAGGTTGTAAGTCAAAAATCGCCATGTTAGGCATTCGAAAAAAAGAAAATGTGTTATTTATGTAGCAATTTAATCAGATTTGGTACTAAGGTCATCGAAATAAGATGACAAGAAAAGTAACTCAAACAAAAAAAATACCCCACCAAAACTCTGTGCAAGGGGGCGGGGCTATAATAGTATGTGTAGCTCGTTCATTCATCAATTCATAATCTCTAGTTGACACTTAATACGTCTAATTTTTTGTGCGGTGCAGAACGTCGTATCTCGATTTAGAAATTGAATAAGTATCTAGACATTAACCTTGATGAAATAAAGTTGATTTTGAACGTTCATGATTTTTTGTTGCGTGTATGAGTGTTACGTTTATGACCTTTGCATGTGTAAGTAACTAGAGCCGTATTTTAGGCAGATTCATATAGAGTTATCGTTCTAGTTATCTTATTTCGATGACTACGTTGGTGAAATACTTTTATCGTACATTATAAGTTGCTTGAATTTTACCACACCTTTCTGTATCCCGTTGTATAAATAGCATTCTGTACTCCTCCATATAAACTTTAACTATGCCAAATCATACACAAAAAGGTGTCCAAAGTATTCATTTCACGTATTTTAATTATATAGATTAAGATGATAGAAACAAATAATGTATACCCTACAGTAGATATTTAAGCATTGTTTTTGCAAATATATACTTACAAGACCCACAGAAGTACCGCAACATGAGATCAGCAGCAAAAGTCTTCTGCCGAGTCTGTCGACCACCAGGGGCGTGATGGCAGACGCCCCAACCTGTCACAAACAGGTTATTTACATTAATTAGTGTAACATACATACATACGTACTCACGTCTGTAATCTCAGAAGGGGTAGGCAGAGGTGTAACCAGTACACCCCTTTTCACCGAGCGTATCTCCGTCCCATGATGTGATGGGGGCAAGCCAATCGCCATACAGGACACAATTCCAGACTCCGGGCTGATACTGAGCATTTCGTAATGGAAAAACCCAATATCCATTTTTACCTGACTCGGGGATCGAACCCAAAACTCACATTACAAACATCCAAACTCATATTACAAACATCCAAACTCACATTACAAACATCCAAACTTTCACATCTTTATCATTAGAAGGAAGTAGAATGAACCTGACCTGCACAGCACCGATGATGATGGTGGCGATGGCCGGGTCCAGCGCGGATCCTGTGGCTCCGAAGATGTCTGTCATGTAGAACAGCACCGCGTTGATACCGGAAAACTGTTGTGCTGCCACCAGTGCACATGATATGTAGAACGCTTTGAAGTTACCACCACGGAACAGATCTGCGAACTGTAAACAGACATCAAATCAAATTATTTATTTTGTAAATTGGATTGGAGCTTTTACATGTAATTTTTTATTATCTAGATTATGTTTACGTAGCATTTCGTGGGAATAAGAAGAAATGCCAAAACAAAATCATGGCTTATAACCTTTTTTAATCAGTGACTTTTCTCAAAATCACTGACTCTCGGCAGCGCAGTTGTAATGTGTACGCGTTACAATTAAGCTAACGCTGAGGTCTCGGGTTCGATCCCCGGGTCGGGTAAAGTGTTATTGGGTTTTTCTGTTACAAAATGCTCAGTATCAGCCCGGAGTGTGGAATTTGTGCCCGGTATGGCGATAGGCTCGCCCCCTATCACACCTTGGGACGGAGTTACGCTCGGCGAAATGTGGGTATAGGTACTGGTACCTCTGCTTACCCCTTTGGGGATTACATGCGTGAGTGCCTATGTACTTTTCTCAAAGATGGGCAAGGTCTCTCATATGCCGAGAGGTCATCTGGGTTAGTACCACCGCTTTGTCTTTTTCAGCTGCAAAGCAGCAGTGTGTAAGCACTGTTGTTTTCCGGTTTGAAGGACATTGAAGCCAGTGATATTACTGGGCATTATGATACTTGAAAACTTATGTCTCGGGGTGACGAGCGCAGTCTTTTTGCGCCTTTTAAGGACCCCATGTCATAGTCACTTCAGAAAACCTCGATATGGAGCTTATATTGACGTACCGTGGCAGTTTTCTCCAAGGATGCTCTGACATTAGCAGCGATGAGGTCCAGCTCAGCTTGAACTCCTGACCGTGACTTGCCGCGGATCTTCATCAGACATTCTGCCGCGTTATCAGTGTCACCTGGAAATAAGATATATACAATTAACATTGAGTGGTAGAACCAGTTTGAATGGTAGTGGGCATGTAGCAGACTGTGAAGTGAGAGGGAGTGAGTTCGATTCCCGCACCGAGACAAAATGTTTGTGTGTGATGATGTGTGTATGATCTATACATAATGTAACGTCCTTTACCTTTATACAAGTAGTAGAAGGGAGACTCCGGCATAAGGAAGAAGGCCAAGACAAAGGTGATGACGCAACCGATGCCGATGAACTGAACAACCGTGTAGCTGACGAAGGGCCCAGTAGCATACACAAACAAGAACCCAAACGTGATGAAGAGTTGCAAGAAGGAGCCTAGTGCTCCGCGGCTGTCATCCTGTTGATAATTTTATACAAATAAATAAATAATACTGGCCTCTTACTATGGGCCGCATACGTAGACTCACTGTCACTCAACGGGCTATGGAGAAGGCTATGCTTGGTGTCTCTCTATGTGATCGAGTCAGAAATGAGGAGATCCGTAGACGAATGAAGGTAACGGACATAGCCCAGCGGATTAGCATGTTGAACTGGCAGTGGGCAGGCCACATAGCTCGCAGAACTGATAGCCGATGGGGCTGAAAAGTTCTCGAATGGAGGCCACGTGCGGGCAAGCGCAACAGAGGACGTCCGCCTACAAGATGGACCGACGACCTGACAAGGGTTGCAGGAAGCCAATGGACGCAGGCCGCAGGACGCAGGTCGGAGGAGGCCACCTATGGAGGCCCACATCATTGTGGAGGGGGTGCGGATTTCCATCGGCTCAACCATGAAATACCTAGGATTGGTTCTAGATAGCCGGTGGAATTTCCGCGCCCACTTTGAGAAGTTGTCGCCGAAACTGGTGCGGGCAGCAGGTGCGCTTGGAAGCCTGCTGCCGAACCTGGAAGGTCCCGGCAACCCCTGCCGAAGTTTGTATGCGGGAGTCGTGCGTTCCATGGCCCTATACGGTTGTCCCGTTTGGGCCGGGTCCCTGAACGCTCGCTGTGTCACTCTACTGCGTAAACCGCAGCGCTTAGTGGCACAGCGGATTATCAGGGGCTACCGCACGGTCTCCCATGAGGCGGCCTGCCTGTTGGCGGGTACTCTCCCTTGGGAGTTGGACGCCCAGCACCTCTCGTCCGCGTTCTTTTGGCGAGAGGGGGCGTCCCAACGAACGAACGGATTTCGCAGAGCCGCCGTGGAGGAGTGGCATGCCAGGCTGGAGAGCCCTAGTGCCGGTGTCAGGACTGTCGCGGCAGTGCGTCCTGTCCTTGACGAGTGGTTAGACAGGCGCCACGGTGCGCCCACATTCCGGCTGACACAGGTGCTGACGGGCCACGGGTGTTTCGGCTCGTACCTGTGTCGCATAGCCGGAAAAGAGGATTCCGCCGTGTGCCACCATTGTGGCAACTGCCGCGAGGACACGGCACAACACACGTTGGAGGAGTGTCCAGCCTGGAGTGACGAGCGCAGCGCTCTCAGAGCAGTCGTCGGAGTAGACCTGTCGCTGCCGGCCGTGGTGTCTGCCATGGTCGGCAGCCGGAGGTCTTGGCGGGCGGTAGCCTCCTTTTGCGAGTGCGTCATCTCGCAAAAGGAGAGCGCCGAGCGGGATCGTGAGCAGAACGATCCCGCACGCCGCCAAAGGAGACGTAGGAGGCGTCGGGTGGACGACTGACCGGCGTCTCCCGCCCTGTGGAATGGGGGCGTTTGGAGAATTCCACCACGGTATCCCCTGCCTGTCGTAAGAGGCGACTAATTGGGGCCATCGGGGGTCGTAGGCGCGCAGCCGGGGGCTGTCGTAGCGCCATTATGGTACTGTTGTACATGCGACCCCGGGATGGACGGCAGCACGGGTGGTCGGCCTCGTGTCTGCCGTTGACGCCGAGGGCGTCCTTCGGTGCGCGGGGGCTTCTGAGCCCCCCGACAAGGAGACGGGCCGCTAGGCGGCACCGCGCAGGGGCGGTTCCGGTAGCAATCCTTAGATATAGCTAAGGATACCCCGGGGCCGCTCCACATGCGCCGAGGAAGGCCACCGCGGGGTTTTAGTTGGTATGCCGGTGTAGGTTGTATATAGTGTTAGGGACTCGGCCCAGCGGTCGCTCGGATTTAACATCTCTCCCGGGCGGCTTAACGCTGGGTCGTAAGACCGGTGAACCCAACATAACCGTTCCGCCTTCCCCCGGGGCGGGGCGGTAGCAATAATTCGCTTTCCCCGCGACAAAAAAAAAAAAACAAAAAAAAAGGCGGCTGCTCGTAAAAACCACAAGCCAAATCTTTCTGTAACATGTGTCAAAGCATGTTGCGCCGACCCTACTGCGAGTGCGATATGGGCAGAAGAAGAAGATAAGTGTTAATGATGAGACGAGCAGGTCGTTTGCCTGATGGTAAGCATCATGCCTGCCCATAACCAATCAGAAGTACGAATTATTAAACTCTGCATGGCGTTGGACTGCGCTCGTCACCACGAGACATAAGATTTTAAGTCTTATATGCCTTTATTTTTTATTGGGGAAAATATTCTTGAATTCCCGGCCACCTTAAAAGAAAATAGACGTATTTTTACCGGCTAAAAACCCCATGGTTGTCGCCATCTGAGGGGCTAGCACGGAAAACTATCGAAATCGTAATGTAAAGGTATCGAGAGCTCGATAGATAATTCCTTAAATATCATTGGTTTATATTCCATAAAAATTAGTTTCTTTTACGTACGATAGAGGCGCTGTACTAAAATCTCATAGAAATTGTTGCCGATGACAGCTCGAATAACTTTTCACAAGTTTCCGTGCTAGCCCCTCTGCACTATGGAAGGGTTTCTGGACCTCTAAAAGAAGCACGCTGAAAAGTCTTATATACCTAGTAATTTAGTGAAAATAGTGTTTGGCGCCAAACAAAAACGGACCAATCATGTGTACTGAAATCGACACTTAGCAAAGATCTCACTTGAGTGTTGTTCTATAATACGGGCCTTAGTTTGATTCTGCGTATAGATCAAATGAGCCAATCAGAATACAGTTTTAAATCACGTGTATAAATTACTAACCGTTGCTATCTCAGCACAATACATCGGTCCAACAGTGCAGAGGATTCCCACAGACAGACCCCAGAAGAACCTGCCCGCGTAGATCATGGCGACACCGCTTGCAGTCAGCATCAGGATAAACCCGATGATCAAAGGTATTGCAGCACTGAGCACGCCCCATTTCCTACCGATGTTAGTTGCAGCGAAACCGCCGACGAATGGACCTGAAATAAATAAAACATTTTTAAATTTCAGCCGCTGTTGTAATTCGTACGCGGTACGACTGCTGTGCTGAGGTCTCGGATTTGAACACCGGGTCGGTTAAAAGTGATATTGGGTTTTTCTATCATGAAATGCTTAGTATCAGCCCGGAGTCTGGAATTGTGCCAGGTATGGCGATAGGCTCGCCCCCTATCACATCATGGGGAGGAAATAAACTCAATATGTTACACCTCTGCCTATTCCTTCGGGGATTAAGTTTTAGTATTGATTAACAATTACTTAATACTTGCTCTGTATTATACACTTCCCATTGTTGGGCACGGGCCTCCACTGATTAGGAGGGGTTAGGCCATAGTCCACAACGTTGCACTGGCTTAGCCATCTCTTAGAATTTGATTATTTTTCAAAGACATCAACTAAATTATTTCTGTACTCAGTAACTGAGCATAAAGCATTTTCTGTACTCGATAATCGAGCATAACATACACCGTTAACTGGTTCTGAATATGGAAATAATGGAGTTCTTTGATGACGCTTCTAACTGCGGCTATAAGTACATACATACGTGCTCACGCCTGTTATTCCCGAAAGGGTAGGCAAAGGTGTAAACAGTACATCCATATTTCGCCGAGCGTATCTCCGTCCCACGATGTGATAGGGGGCGAGCCTATCGCCATACCAGGCACAATTCCAAGCTCCAGGCTGATACTAAGCATTTCGTAATAGAAAAACCCAGTATCACTTTAACCCGACCCGGGGATCGAACCCGAGACCTCAGAGTCAACCTCAGTCGTAACGCGTACGCAACTGCGCCACCGCTGTAAGTACTTACCAAATATTGCTCCGACTGTAAGCAAGGAACCTATCCATGCTATTTGGTCAGCCGTGGTGATGGAGTCCAGAGGTGTGTCGTCGGGATTCATCAGTATCGGATTGACCGGAGAGGTCCATCCCAAGCAGAATCCAGTACATAATATACCGATGTTGGCTGGAAAGCAAACAATAAATTAGCATGCTGCATATGTGTTACCAAATGATTCGGTATCTATATCTATATACATATATAAAAGCGAAATACCACTGACTCACTGGTTAATCACGATTTCTCAAAAACTAGGTACTGAAGCTGGGATAATATCCAATGGTAAAGTAAGCCCACTGAGTTTGTTTCGCCGGGTCTTCTCAGTCTGGGTCGTTTTGGATCCGGTGGTAGTTTTAAAACACGTGTCGTTTGGGTAGTGCCTATGGTCCATATCGACCCATAAAAAAGAAGAAGAAACAAATAAATAATAATAATACTTAATAATTCTGGACTATTCCTTAATCAAAATATTGTAAAATGTAGATATGCCCAGTGTATTTTGATGATGCTATGTATGTTATGTATACATTATTTGATATGATTTGTATTCACAAGTTTCTTTATTTTGTACTGACTTGTCATAAGCGCTATTTTATTGCCTATATGATTAATGAACTATTTCATTTCATTTCATTTCGTTACCGCTACAAGGATAGCTTTACATAATAAAAAAACACCGGGAAATATTATATTGATTGTAATCTAGCTCCAGCTACTGTACTTATATAAAGAAGAAAGGATACTCGTGAAATGGATAGCCTTTATGGCAGAAAACAATTGTGCAATGATGTTTTATTTTGCTTAAAGTTGGCTTTCGAGTATTGTCGTGATATATAAGACTGATATTGATAATAATGTTTTTATTCAAATAAAATAACATAGCTTAACAATAATATAGACCGGTTGGCTTAAAGAGAAGCATTTCAGTAATAACGAATACTTTTGTCCTTTACTTGATTATTCATATTTCCATAACTAGCTGTTCATAATTAGGGGTCCTACAATGGATTATTACTGTCAATTGATGGTTGTTCATAATTAGATGATGTCCATAATTGGGGATCCTACACTGGATTATTCCAGTGATGGTTCGTTGATGGTGTCTAAGTAGGAGTGTTGTTTATTTATAATATTTTATTGTGCTGAGTACTAAATGGAAATTAAACATTGAACAGTGATTGAGAAAAATTCATTTACCTCCAAATCCAAAGAATGTATATTGAAAAACGAAGAAATTACAAAACAAATACAAAAAAAATCGCTTATACTGTCCATGACTGGTGACTTTACCTTATCTGTACTGACGATTATAATGTTTTAAAACAAATCAATCGCCTTCATTTAAGTCTTTGTATGTAGGTAAGTACATTAGTAGTACATTAGTTAGTATATTATGATTATGAATTAACATAAAAATGCAATGTAACGATTTCGATAAATGGATTACGCGTATAATACTATTTATCGATATGTAGCTCGGTTAGATAGGCACGTAATTGCATGCTATAAAATGCGTAATCATTATCGAACATTTATTTGTTCCCTGAACAAATGTGAGAAACATGAATACGATATAATAATTGAAACATTGAATAAAAAATAAATATGTTGAGCAATTTATGGAGTCGTGATTACACATCGAAACACCCAAAAATGTAACCCAGCCAAGCTGCTGTCTACCGTAAAAAATCTAATTTCTGAGTTGTGGTACTACTGTTTAAGAGCAGGCGTGGCGCTTACCATCAGATGAGCGGGTTATTCGTATCGCCATTCAGATGAATAAAAAATCGAAGCAATTATCATGCCTTTTCAGCTCTCTATTTTGAGGAACCATATAGTCCGTATAGATAGGTTAGGATATGTTTCAAAAAAGCTGAAAATGTTTTATCCACTTTGTAAATAAAAAATAAACATATTCATGAGGTTCGTAAACAGCCAACCGCTTTTCACATTATCATTGAAAACACTGATTGGAATTCAAAGACCTGGCTTTATTTCAGGCACAATTTAATCGATAAAATTCAGTATGCCTTATAATAGTTTTATTTACGATGTAGATACTGTGAAACCAGAGAAACGATGGAAATCCGATGAAATAACACGTCCACACACATACTCAGATCGTAATAAAATAACCTCCCACGCAACTTTGATCACATATTGTATATTGAACATGTTTTGAATTTCGAACGCAATTGTGTAAATATAAAAAAAAAAACATTTAATTATGGAACGTATTCAGATATTCACACGATTTGTCTTGAGTTCACTGCATGCACAATTTATTTTTAAACGATGCACATTAAATTTAGAACACTGTTTTCTTATGGCACTAGTCGCAAACCATACAGTATGCAGCCGATTATTCTTTGAAAATATGGCGGGATATTTTACGTACCAGCACCGGCGATGATGTACTGCCGCCACAATTGTCCCGCCTCCATCCTGTACGATTGCTGGTTGACTGACGCGCCGGTTGACACCGGGTCGTAAGTGTAGCTTCTATCTGCCATACGTCACGTTACGTCACCGGGTAGCGTCGACGTCGCTTAGCGCGTAGCTGTAGAGATCACACCACGGGGTGAATTCGGCACACACTTAATCTATATCTGTAACAAATAGATTTAAAATGTATAGCGTGGTTATGGGATTATATTTTTTGTAATTGATGACTCTGTGGGAAAATATAAACAATACCTAGATAAGTTATCTTTTTGTTTAAATGACATTAGCATACAATGCTAAGTAAGTATAGTAATTTCCTATATTTACGCGAATATGACACATTGAAATAAAACTAATTTATGCACGGGGATAATATTTTTCTCACGGGGGAGTCCCCTGTGACTAACTGACCACGAAATCTTAGTTTTTTTTTCTAAGTAAGGAATCTCTTATGTTTACGCTAATATTACGCATTGAAATAAAACTAACAGTACAACTTATTAAACTATTATGTAATAAAACTAATAACAGCCTTCGTTGGCACGTGGAGACCACGAACCTTTTCGAAACGTCGGGACTAAAATAAAATTAAACCGCGATAAAATCCGTATAAATTAGTTTTATTTCAAAGTAAGGGGTTTTTATTTTTAATGGTACGTATTAAAAAACTCGTAGACCTGTTGGTAAGTTTTAAAAATTACCTAAACTTGATAAAAAAAAACCAGGTCTGGAAGAGGATAGTGTTCAGTGACTTTTAGTGGGTATCTTTTAGCATTCCAAACCAAAATTATAGTTACTATTAAATGCAATATTTTTGAGTCTACGTTAGTAATGAAAAATAATCTGCTTTGGGTAGAAATTTTGAAGTTTGAGCACTATATAAAAATGTAGAGCGGCCTCTATTAGTTGTTTTTCGGGATCAGTCAGGGCATATCCGAATTCCAAGTATCTAAGTAAAGCCTATGGAGATGGAGAGAGTTTATAACATGAAGCAGACGAGAATATAACAGAAATCCTTTGTTTATAAGGCCGTGTAACAATTAACACAGACCCACTTAGGTAATAGGTTTCGTGAAAACAGTTTGAAAAAAGAATCGTATGATGCGACCACGCAAATGACATTTTCTTGTCTATGTCGTATGAGAAACTTAACTAAACTTCATCTCAATCGCAATGGGACTTAACTTTATAGATAGCGCGCTATGGATATCTAATTATTAGCCGTCGCTATTGAAGTGCAAAATTGCTATCGAGTTAGATTTAGTTAAACAGAAGCAACGCCACACAGGATTTTTAAAAACCACTGCATGGCATTGGACTGCGCTCGCTAGTCATCCCGAGAGATATTAAATCTCATAATGCCCAGTAAATTCACTGGCTTCAATGTCCTTTAAACCGGAACACAAGAGTGCTTACACACTGTTGCTTGGCGGCAGAAATAGACAAAGCTACCAACCCAGACGGCCTCTCGCAAACGAAGGACCTACCACCTTGTATTATTTTATGTTATTTTTTTACGCTAATAGACCCCCAGTAACTCACTATCCGATAAACGATTAGCGAGTTATGCAATCCTTGGCGCGGTCAGTCTATGAATAGGTGACCAGTTATAGCCGTTCCCAATATTCTGTTTATCGACAGATTTGTATACCGGCAGTAAAATTGTGACACATTTTGTATGGAAGATCTGTCAAAACACTATCGATAGTAAGCAGATCTGTCGATAGACAGAATATAGGGAACGGCCATTAGTAATCAACAGACCGTCTCCGTGCTTCGGAGGGCGTGTAAAAAGTCGGTCCCGACTCCCAGCTGTTATCAACTGACAGCAGTCGTTAATCCAAGTCCGATGCCTTCGGATGGCTTGAAAATTTGGACACAAGATGCCTTACTTATTACTTATGACCTTTCTTAAGCATTATTTAGTTAAACACTGTGTGTCTTTTTCTAGCCACTTTAAAAATCGGGTTTAAAAGAGAAGAACTTTAAAAGAGTTTTCAACTAAATGCATATGTAACGTTTAGAAGTTAATAGATACACAAATTGAATTAAATAAAATCAAATAAAAAACACTGTATAAAACGTTTATTAAAAAAACATTTTTGTAACAAATTAACAATAATAATAAATATTTACAAAATCACTTTTATCACATCAATATGCTAGGTGAAGCACCATTCTAGCTGTCTTTGTACTTTGGTCAAATAATGTTTCCGAATACATCATTCAAATAAATAAAAAAATACACCGAACAGTCACACACATAGTCCTGACCCCACACTAGTTAAACCTGTATCGTGAGTACCAGGAACTACGAGGGACTTGCGTTCATACAACACCCAGACTCGAAACATTATTTGTGGATCAGACAAACATTTGTCTCTGTGCGGGAATCGAACCCACAGACAGAGACAAAACGTTATAATTCTAACTTTGCGGTCCGTTCAAATATTAAAAAGAAGAATATTTTAATTGTTTTGATTTTGTTTTGGGTTGTCGAATTACATACACTGTGTTCTTTACCAGCTCAAAACACGCGAGGTAAACCCGCGACACATAATAGAGATAATTCAACCAATGGGAGCTTGTGACGACTTTGCGTCTTATACATGACAATAAGTAAGTAGGTATGTTTTGAAGCGAGCAGAGTACTCTTTGGA
Source organism: Mimas tiliae (assembly GCA_905332985.1). NCBI lineage: Eukaryota > Metazoa > Arthropoda > Insecta > Lepidoptera > Sphingidae > Mimas > Mimas tiliae. Next base: position 16,147,419 of record HG995246.1, on the reverse strand, counting down.
GCAGAGCCTTGGTATGTGGCGTATTGTGGGTTTATTAGTCTATTTGATAGACTTTAGTCTATTTGTTAACGAATACAGCAACAGTTGGAGGAAACGCATGACACATATGAGAATTTGACAGAAAACTTGTTTACTAGGTCGCGTTTTATTCTTCACTATGTCGTCCGAGGAACTCGTAAACAGAGTTTAACTCTAAATTAAGTTAGTTAGTAAACTCTAGAGTTTAAATGATGTATCCGATACCGAAACGTACATACTTACATACTAACAGCTAAAATAAATAAACTATCTTAATCGACATCTGCAGATCGTACCTGAAATGCACCAATGGGAATAATATATTTTGTTGGGCAATAAACAAATACTAATATGGAGCTACGTTAGAACTTGGCCGCGTTCGGAAATTGACCGACAGTACTGTCAGTAATGACGCTGGTTTTACTAAAAAAGTCCGATTCCAGTGACAAAAAAAAGTGATAGAACATAAATAACACCCAATCGCATCGATGGTCCTGTGACTACATTAGCGGACCTAGCCCCCCTAGGTTAAGGAGCTGAAGAACCTCCCAAAATCAAAAGTATGTCTCTACCTACTTGTAAAAGCGAAAGTCAGTAATTCAATAGCACCAATAGCCAACATAACGGTTATAATTCAGTATTCCTAGCCATACTGGAAAGTATTATCGAACGAAAATACTGACAGTACTGTCGGTCAATTATCGAACACGCTCTTTGCATCTGTAAAATTATTCTCGGGAATATAAAAAAACATACTATATAAGTAAGTATAGGTACGTTTAATGGCCAATTCCACTGTAAATCTCAATCCGCATCTACAGATCGATCCCGACATAAAACAATCAAACTACATAAGTCATTTGTAGACGCTACATTCAAACTTCATTCTTATTGGCTCATTTGTGGGAACGATCTGTTGATTGGGATTTTTTTTTATAGTATAGGCCGGCAAACGAGCAAGTGGGTCACCTGATGGTAAGTGATCTCCACCGCTCATATACGCCCACAATACTAAAATAATCATGGGCGCGTTGCCGACCTTAAAGGAAAGGGATTGGGAAGGGGAGGAGAATTTGGGCCTCCGGATATCTCACTCACCGCACGAAACGCAGCAGCAAGCTGCTACTTTACGCCGGTTTTCTGTGAGATAGTGGTAACAAACCGGACGAGCCGGCCCTGTCATGCTGTAGACGAAACTGTCTACAGCGTGGCTCTACCATAAAAATTGATGATTGAGTACAATCCAGTTAAATTGGCCGTGGATTTCTCGAGATATGGATTAACATCGCTTAGTTTTTTAGCCGTAAAACACCCTTAGGCCTGGCCTTCCGGGCTGGTAATACTAAATTCTATAATATTCATAATAAATAATTAAATTCGCCGAAATGTTGTAAATTAAGACTTCTCCTTCTTCGATGGCCTGTAAAGAGAAAAATATTTCAATAACATTTAGAATAGCTTAAGCTCACGCTTTTGTTCCCGTAGGTGTAAGCAAAGGTACAACTAGAGCACGGTCTATCGAGCTTTTTTTTCTTTAGCTGAAACCGGCAAACGTGCAAGTAGGTCACCTGATGGTAAGTGATATCCAGCGCCGTTGAACATCCAAAATACCTCAGGCATCATAGATATGTTGTTTATAAAGATAATTATGGGATTGGGAAGGGGATGTGGTTTTGGGCCTCCGGATATCTCACTCACCGTACGAAATGTTACAGCAAGTCGCTAATTTACGTTGGTTTTCTGTGAGACAGTGATAACAATTACTGGCGATGAAGAGCGTGGTCCAGTGCAATGCAGTGCATCAAGATTCGTAGTTCTGATTGGTGTTGCTTCTGTTTACAGGCAAGCGACCTGCTCGTCTCGTCATGTACGTACACACAGACAAACTTATAAAACCGCTATGTTTTGTCGGCGGTGTTAAAATATACTATTGAGTGCTACTCACTTTCCAGCCAACATCTCCTGGATCTCCTGGAAGCTCTTGCCCTTGGTCTCTGGCACCATGAACAGTGTAAAGAAGAACGATAACACGCAGCACACGCCGAAGATCAGGAACGCTCCACCTTGACCGATCGCGGCCACTACGTTGCCGAAAAATCTGGAAAAACATTAACACCCAATCGAATCGATGGTCCTGTGACTACAGTAGCGGACTCAGGTCCAGTCAAGAAGCTGAAGTACCTCCCAAAATTAATTGGGCCCACTGATATATCGTCAAGAATGTTTTTTTATTTTACCGTATAAGTATATATACCTTGTAACTAAAAAGGACAGGCCCCAGCAGAAAGCTGTAGCTATGGGCGCGGCGATAGCTTTCACTTCAATGGGGAACAGCTCGCCCATGACGGCCCACGGCAGCGGCCCTAGACCCCAGCAGTATGTCAGGATGAACAGCACCAGCGCCAACACTGGCAGGAAACCCAATGACTCCACTGCCGGGCTCCCCTGAGACTGCAGGATGAAGAACATTCCGAGGAGACCCTGGGGATTGTGAATAAATAAATAATAAATACATCCAACAGTCACACACATACAAGGGGGTCTAGGTTCCTCGTATGCGAGAGATCGATTGGGTTGGTACCACCGCTTTGTCTATTACTGTCGCCAAGCAACAGTCTGTAAGCACTGCTGTTTCGGTTTGAAGGACATTTAAATCAGTGAAATTACTAGGCATTATGAGACTTAACAATTTATGTCTCGATGTGACGAGCGCAGTCCAATGCCATGCAGTGCTTTGTAATTGTTCTGTGTGGCGTTGCTTCTGTTTATGGGCAGGCGTGGCGCTTACCATCAGGCGAACGACCAGGCTCGTCTGGTTGTTCATGTTAATAAAAAAGACATGCATCCTATTTTTTAAAATTTTGTTCTGTTGCTGCGAGATTATATATTCAGTCACTATCTGTGTGAGCGTAAACAATGAACGCATATTTTACTTATTTACTACAGATGTTATATACAACATGCTACATGAAGATGCAGTCATATTTAACTTTCGTTACATACACCAGACAACGAGTGTTTATTTATCGGATCTTATTAAAATCTAAATCCAATAAAAAACCGAATAAATCTTAATCACTCGTTTATTACGATCGATACTATCGATACTTTCCATAAATTAAGATAAGTGCGGAAGCGAGATCAACAGTGCTGGAGTGAGATAAAAGCTAAAGTTATTTGACATTTAGTGTTGTCCAAGGTTGTAAGTCAAAAATCGCCATGTTAGGCATTCGAAAAAAAGAAAATGTGTTATTTATGTAGCAATTTAATCAGATTTGCTACTAAGGTCATCGAAATAAGATGACAAGAAAAGTAACTCAAACAAAAAAATTCCCCACCAAAACTCTGTGCAAGGGGGCGGGGCTATAATAATATGTGTAGCTCGTTCATTCATCAATTCATAACCTCTAGTTGACACTTAATACGTCTAATTTTTGTGCGGTGCAGAACGTCGTATCTCGATTTAGAAATTGAATAAGTATCTAGACATTAACTTTGATGAAATAAAGTTGATTTTGAACGTTCATGATTTTTTGTTGCGTGTATGAGTGTTACGTTTATCACCTTTGCATGTGTAAGTAACTAGAGCCGTATTTTAGGCAGATTCATATACAGTTATCGTTCTAGTTATCTTATTTCGATGACTACGTTGGTGAAATACTTTTATCGTACATTATAAGTTGCTTGAATTTTACCACACCTTTCTGTATCCCGTTGTATAAATAGCATTCTGTACTCCTCCATATAAACTTTAACTATGCCAAATCATACACAAAAAGGTGTCCAAAGTATTCATTTCACGTATTTTAATTATATAGATTAAGATGATAGAAACAAATAATGTATACCCTACAGTAGATATTTAAGCATTGTTTTTGCAAATATATACTTACAAGACCCACAGAAGTACCGCAACATGAGATCAGCAGCAAAAGTCTTCTGCCGAGTCTGTCGACCACCAGGGGCGTGATGGCAGACGCCCCAACCTGTCACAAACCGGTTATTTACATTAATTAGTGTAACATACATACATACGTACTCACGTCTGTAATCTCCGAAGGGGTAGGCAGAGGTGTAACCAGTACACCCCATTTCACCGAGCGTATCTCCGTCCCATGATGTGATAGCGGGCGAGCCTATCGCCATACCGGGCACAATTCCAGACTCAGGGCTAATACTGAGCATTACGTAATAGTAAAACCCAATATCACTTTTACTTGACCCGGGGATCGAACCCGAGACCTCAGCGTCAGCCTCAGTCGTAACGCATGCGCATTACAACTGCGCAACCGAGGCAGTCGTAGAACTTAGTAAGTATAACATTACGGAAGAACAAAGCATGTATAGGGAGGAATTAGAAATTAACACATAAGCTCACACCTTTATTCCCGAGGAGGAAGGCAGAGGTACTTATTTTCGTCTCATGATGTGATGGGGGGCGAGCTTATCGCCATACCGGGCACACATCCAAACTCGGGCAATTCATGTGTGATTTTTGAATTCGTAACTCAAACAAGTTATTATTGTCCGATCTGGGAATAGAATCCATACTAGACCAACAAGGTAATTAGACCAATGAGGTGATTGCACTAAAGCCTAACCCCTCATTAGGAAAGGAGATCCGTGCCCAGCAGTGGTACAGTGTAAGACAGGGCTGATAGTATATAACAGTGGTATATAACAAACTAGTATTTGTTTGCCGCTCCACCCACATGAATGTCTTTTTCGGAGATAAAAGTATCCTATGTCTTAATCCAGGTCATTTTTTATCTGTGTACCAAATCCGTTCAGCAGTTAAGACGTAATTAACAAACAAACATACAAACTCACGAACATCCAAACTCACATTACAAACATCCAAACTCACATTACAAACATCCAAACTCACATTACAAACACCTACACTCACATTACAAACATCCAAACTTTCACATCTTTATCATTAGTAGGAAGTAGAATGAACCTGACCTGCACAGCACCGATGATGATGGTGGCGATGGCCGGGTCCAGCGCGGATCCTGTGGCTCCGAAGATGTCTGTCATGTAGAACAGCACCGCGTTGATACCGGAAAACTGTTGTGCTGCCACCAGTGCACATGATATGTAGAACGCTTTGAAGTTACCACCACGGAACAGATCTGTGAACTGTAAACAGACATCAAATCAAATCATTTATTCTGTAAATTGGATTGGAGCCTTTACATGTATTTTTTTGTAGTTAGATTAATATCTACATGGCCTTTCGTGGCCATAAGAAGAAATGCCAAAACAAAATCATGGCTTATTATCTTTTTTAATCAGTGACTTTTCTCAAAGGTGGACAAGATCCCTCATATGCCGAGAGGCCATCTGGTTTGGTACCACCTCTTTGTTTATTTCTGCCGACAAACAGCAGTGTGTAAGCACGGTTGTGTTCCGGTTTTAAGGACATTTAATTTTTTATTTATTTAATAAACTTCATACAAAATATAAACAGGCGTCGACGGACTTAATGAACAGAGGCATTCTCTACCAGTCAACTATTGGGTGGTGCAGAGAATAAACAAGGCAGGTGTATAAATAAAAGTAATAAGAGATGTTGGGGAGGTAATGATTAAATATATCGAAATACATACTAATACGTAAACTTATCGTTCCTACATAATAATATAATATCATTCAGTTATATAAATAATTCAAAGTACATAGATAAATTAAATACATTACAGACATTGAAGCCAGTGAAATTACTGGGCATTATGTTAATTGACAACTTTTTACGCCTTTTAAGAACCCCATGTCATAGTCTCTTCAGAAAACCTGGATAAGAAGCTTATATTGACGTACCGTGGCAGTTTTCTCCAAGGATGCTTTTACATCAGCCGCGATCAGGTCCAGCTCAGCTTGAACTCCTGACCGTGACTTGCCGCGGATCTTCATCAGACATTCTGCCGCGTTATCAGTGTCATCTGGAAACAAGATAGATAGAATTAACATTGAGTGGTAGAACCAGTTTGAATGATAGTGGGCGTGTAGAAGACTGTGAAGTGAGAGGGCGTGGGTTCGATTCCCGCACCGGGACAAAATGTTTGTGTCGTCCTTTACCTTTATACAAGTAGTAGAAAGGAGACTCCGGCATAAGGAAGAAGGCCAAGACAAAGGCGATAACGCAACCGATGCCGATGAACTGAACAACCGCGTAGCTGACGAAGGGCCCAGTAGCATACACAAACAAGAACCCAAACGTGATGAAGAGTTGCAAGAAGGAGCCTAGTGCTCCGCGGCTGTCATCCTGTTGACAATTTTATACAAATAAATAAATAATAAACACACCCAAGAGTCACACACATAGTCATGACACCACAACTTGCGGTCCTACAACAACCAGACACGATTTGTTTTTTGTGGATCCCACAAACATTTGTCTCTGCTTATTCAAAATAGCAAGCTAGTTTTGCTATTATTTGTACTAATATAAGGTACTAACCGTTGCTATCTCAGCACAATACATCGGTCCTACAGTGAAGAGGATCCCCACAGCCAGGCCCCAGAAGATCCTGCCCGCGTATATCATGCCAACACCGCTTGCAGTCAGCATCAGAATGAACCCGATGATCATAGGTATTGCAGAACTGAGCACGCCCCATTTCCTACCGATCCTAGTAGCAGCGAAACCACCGACGAATGGACCTGAAATAAATAAATAATATAAATAAATACACCCAACAGTCACACACATAGTGGTGCAACGTTGTGGACTATGGCCTAACCCTTCCTAATCAGTGGAGGCCCGTGTCCAACAGTGGGAAGTTTATAATACAGAGCAAGTATTAAGTAGTGGCTAATCAATACTTAAACTTAATCTCCGAAGGAATAGGCAGAGATGTAACCAGCACACCCATATTGAGTTTATTTCCTTTCCTATATGTGATAGGGGGCGAGCCTGACGCCATACCGGGCACAATTCCAGACATACATAGACTCACGCCTGTTTCCCATAGTCGTAGGCATAGACAACGGATTTCCACTTGCTACGATCCTTGCATACCTATTTGGCCTCATTCACTCGCATTAAATTTTTCATACATGCACGTCGGTTTAGGGTACTCCTGACCTGGCCTTTCTCGAGAATATCTCCAACTTGATCTATGAAAGTTCGCCGAGGCCTTCCCCTCCCAACTGTACCATTCACACTCCAGACTAATAATTCATAGATAAATAATTAATTAATTTATTGAATTCCAGACTCCGGGCTGATACTGAGCATCATCATAATAGAAAAACCATCGTAATAGAAAAACCCAATATCACTTTAACCCGACCTGGGGATCGAACCCGAGACCTCAGAGTCAGCCTCAGTCGTAACGCGTACGCAACTGCGCGCCGCTGTAAGTACTTACCAAATATTGCTCCGATTGTGAGCAAGGAACCTATCCATGCTATTTCGTCTGCCGTGGCGATGGAGTCCAGAGGTGTGTCGTCGGGATTCGTCAGCATCGTATTGACCGGAGAGGTCCATCCCATGCAGAATCCAGTACATAATATACCGATATTGGCTGGAAAGCAAAAAATAAATTAGCATGCTGCATATGTGTTACCAAATCATTCGGTATTATCCATAAACATATACACTTATACAGCGTTATTGCCAACCAAGATTAACTTTAAACTGGGTTTATACAGTTTGCTACTTATAATAAATAGTTGATTTTTCACCTTACGTTTTTTTTAAAAGACCGTTGAAATCAATGTTTAACCAATGAATGTTTTGTTTTAGTTATTTTGGATTTCTGAAAATGTGGAAAAACAATCTGTAGCTAAAATGCTGTTATTTTTTAATTTATTTCGTCCCTTTAGAAGAATAAATTCGTACGTGCAGTTCAACTTTTCAGTACTTGTGATCGATGCGGTCAATGATTATAAAACCTCGTTGTTTTAATGGTATAATTTATGAATAAAATTATTTCGTGTTTTTCAACAGCATAAAGCATAAACAAAAATTAGTTATTTCGATTCAAAACCGACTTCTTATAGCTTTTTACTTCTTTGTTCGAAACTTGGTTCCCGTGGCGGGTTGTGAGAGTCAGACGGCGGTTCGCCCCACATTACATGATGGGAAGGCGGACTCTAGAATTAAGCCAGGATAACGCTAATACCGGAATGCGCTTCATAATTAAAAGTTTTGTGTGGGGTTGTATTTATTTATGGGCAGTCGTTGCGCTAACCATCAGGCGAGCGACCGGCGCGTCTCGTCATTCCAGCATTATTTTCCAGCATTATGTACATTGATTGAGTGGTTTAAGTTTATACTAATTTTATTATTAGTTTCTTTTCTTGTCCTGTGTTATGTATTTATTTTATTTATAAACTCTTTATTGTACATCTTAAAAAAAGAAAATTATAAAAAGGTCGTTATAAATATAGCGAAGTACAAATGGCGGTCTTATCGCTAACTGCGATTTCTTCCAGACAACCTTTTATTATTAATTAATTATTTTCTTTCATATACTTTAGTTTGACATTGTGGATGTTCGTGGGCGACGTTGACCTCTTATCATATATATACTTGCTGTATTTGATATTTACTTCGTATCTTTGACATTTAAAACACGCATCATCACGGTGTATAAACGACTTACTGATGTCAACATAACTATCACATCGTTGTGATGATAATCAGGTAGTTATTTGCATTGATTCGACGCTGCACAAACGTGGGCTTACGATTTTTATTTGCTGGTATTATCTTTTTATGGGGGGGGGGGGGGTTGGTGAACAAGTGGTTCATTTGGTAAGTGTTCGTCGCCGCGGCAGCCATAGATCCAGAACAATCATCAATGTCTCGTCATTATTAGTTGAAAAAAAATGCATGCCAGTGCCATGCGGCGTTTTGTAATTCAAAGTGTAGTTAGCGATTCATGACGACCAGTTCGCTCGCTTGATGGAGAGCGTCACGCCTGTCATAAAGAGAAGTAACACAACACATAACTTGGAAATACAAAACATTGCATGCCACTGGACTGCGCTCGTCGACTCAACACAATTGTTACATCTTAATGCCCAGTAATTTCACTGGCTTCAAAGGCCTTCAAACCGGTGCAACAGTGCTTACACAAAGCTGCTTGGCGGCACAATAGGCGCAGCAGTGGTATCAACCCAGACGGCCTCGCATACGAGGGACCTACCACCTAGTAGAAATGATAGAGATAGCGCGAGAAAATGTACAATGTAATTTTCTCGAGGTCTTATGCTAAGCGCGAAAATGTTTTGACCTTTCCACGTGTTCACATAACCGTTTTTAATATAGCATCCCACCGATTTAAATAAACGGTTATTTCCCGTACCATTCGGCATTGAACTTCAACTAAATGCGCAATCTTATGTCGCAACTAGTGCAGTCTTTGTATTTTTTTTCATATGTGACTATTTTTTAAATGGCCGACGAAGTGACCACACTGGACTTTGTAATGAGGATAATGTGACGTCAAATCGATAACGAAAGGTATTACAGATCGACGATTAAGCTTACGTTGGCGAAATAGATGGCGCTGTTGCTAATCGTTCAATAGTCAATATTCAATTTTACAGATTATTTCATTTTTAATTACCTAGCCTCCGTGGCGCAGTGGGCGATAGCCGGCTGTGAAGTGAGAGGCCGCGGGTTCGATTTCTGCACCGAGGCAAATGTTTGTGTGATCCACAAATATCTGTTTTCTTCCCAGAGGGGTTGACGTTAGGCAGGCGGCCGGTCGTAAAAACTATAAGACATATCGAAAGATATGTTGCGCCGACCCCGCTGCGAGTGGGATAAAGGCAGCGAATGCACAACTTCGAAAAATTAAAGGCACAGAACACAGAAGTAGATGTGTTCTGTTGTCAAAGGTGTGTCTGGGGTTGGATTCAAACCCGTTGGGTATGTCTCGCCAGTCCGTTTCAGTCCTAGCTAGGCTATCACTGCATAAATAAAATATCTGATGGTTACCCTACTAACCTGAACGTAGACAAAGTGCTATCTTGGACAATAGAACAATTATAATAATTTTACACACGCAGTGATGTAATTTTTTTTTAGCATATAGGAGGTAACATCTGGAGCTAATTCGATCCTGAAAAGAAATCACCAATAGCAAGCTAAATCATCCCCGAGTGCTATAGTATAATATAGCAACCTATAGATACTACTATAGATCATTGTGCTAAAAAGGTACAAGGTGGTAGGTCCCTAGTATGCGAGAGGCCAGCTGGGTTGGTCCGCTTTGTCTATTTCTGCCGTGTGTAAGCACTGTTGAGTTCTGGTTTGAAGGACATTGAAGCCAGTGAAATTACTGGGCATTATGAGACTTAACAATTGATGTCTCAATTTATAACGAGCGCCGTCCAGTTTCATACAGTGCTTTGTTATTTAAAGTTCTGTGTGGCGTTGTTTCTGTTTATAAGCAGGCGTGGAGCTTAACTTTAGGCGAGAGACCTGCTCCTTTCGACATTCAAGTAAATAAAAAAAACTGAGTGAAAAAAAATCCACGCAAGCAAGCAAAAGTTGGTCGTAATTAAATAACCAAAGTCTCATATCGAATCTTTATCATAATCATGGTGATTGTCTTGCTGGAAAATTTTCTAGATTTAATCGATATCTTTTATTTACATGTATTAATCGTTTGATACGAGTATGCTATCTTTGATGAAAAATCTCTATTGATGTAGCTGATAATAGTATAATATGTATAAAGCATTTCAGGCAGATAGGATCCCCACAGCGTCCTTGGATCTTTGTCTAAAAAAATCTCCACGTAATCTTAGTCTTGTTAATTAGCAGAATTCCATAATATAAGAGTGATATTCTCAGGCACTTTACACGGTGTGGCTGAATATAATATTTTTAATCAAGATACGACACTATCCCCCGGTTTCTGAAAGGCTGATCAAATCAACATTCAACTAACAGAACTTTGAGTTGACATCGCTGTCAAATCAATTCGAGTTGCTGAAACGTTGATTAGTGATAAAACTAATAATATTTGATGTCTCCTTAGTACCGTTTGACATATTACGATTATTCATATTAATTTGAATGTTATGTTAGCTAACATGTGTGTCAAATCAAAGGTGTTGATCACGCTTCTAGCAACTCAATTTCGACTTGACATGAGATTTGACATTTACCTAATTAGTTAATTTAACATTGATCAGCCTTTCATAAACCAGACTTTATAGTGTAGAATACTTCAAAAGTTATCAAGAATTAAATGTGGCCACGAAGGTTACGCGGATAATTTTTTCGGTGAACGAAACTTTAAAACCTTCCACGCAAGACGCGATCTGCGATTGAGATCCTTGACCGCGATAAATGTTTCCAGTACAAATTGTTTGGCAGGTCGAAAGAATAAATCGCGGCCTGAGATCCTGATCGCAGATCGGGACAGTGCGTGGAATGCTTTATCCCTGCTAGCAAGTATCACAGCACCTTATAACTATAAGCAACCGACGAGGCTGATTATTTATTCGGCGATCACACTTTTATATTATATTAATAGATAATAAATACCGTTGTAATAAAATACTGATAACGTGTTATCAAACCGTGCAGTTGTATCTGCGCCGTGTAAAGATATGTAACTAATCGGCGATCTACGGGATCTTCACACTTTATCTCTACCGGTACTTAGTCCCATTCAGTTAAATAAGGTTTCTCATATATGCGAGAGTGTAGTAGGAAGCTCTTCTTTACCAGGCCAGGTTATAGTACACCCAGAAACAAATATTTGGGGACAATACGACTAGAAATTGTTTTGTCATTTTTGAGTGTTATTTTTTTAAGACGTTTTTGTAGTTTTGTTCAAACTTAAAAATTATCGTAAAAGAAGTCTCTCCATTCAATGCGTATTTTTTTGTTCCTTTTTTAATATATGATTACTGACCAGGCATAACACTTCACACAGTGGTCCAATTTTGTATATTATAGATTACGGTCGTGGTCTTCCAGCTACCAAATAAGCTGATAGCCTCAAAGTCAGATGTGTATCGATAAACTTTACCCCTTACATTACTGACTAGATAAACACTACTTATTGGAGGTCAAAACTGCAATAAGTGAAAATATAACATCAATGATGGCTAGTTTTTTTTTATAGTGATTTCTTAGGTTTACGCGAATATTACACATTGAAATAAAACTAGTTTATACGGATTTTATCGCGGTTTAATTTTTATTTTAGTCCCGACGTTTCGAAAGCTTTTCAGCCTTCGTGGTCACAGGGGAGTCTCTTTTTTTTCATTACATAGGCCGACAAACGAGCAAGTGGGTCCTGATGGTAAGTAATCACCACCGCCCATGTACGCTCACAATACCTAAAGAGTTATGGGCGCGTTGCCGACCTTAAAGGAAAGGGATAATTAAGGGATTGGGAAGGGGAGGGGATTTGGGCCTCCGGATATCCCACTCACCGTACGAAACGCAGCAGGAAGCTGCTACTTTACGTCGGGTTTCTGTGAGACTGTGGTAAGGACCTGGACGAGCCGGCCCATTCATGCTGTAGACAAAATTGTCTACAGCGTCGCTCTACCACTCGTAAAGTAAAGTAGACGCTATACAGCCTTCGTGGCACAGTGGGTACGTAACCGGTTGTGAAGCGAGAAGCCCCGGGTTCGGCCGCACCGAGACAATGATTGTGTGATCCATAAATATTTGTTTTGGATCTAGGTGTTATCTCTCGAGAGAGGTTGGCTTCAGGCAGGCGGACGGTCGTTAAAACTAAAAGTCAAATCTTTCTGTAAAATGTTTTAAAAGCATGTTGCACCGACCCTACTGCGAGTGGGATAGTGACAGGTGGAAGAAGAAGAATGCTAATAGTCTCTTTGTACCATACGGACGGACAAACAGATGAACGGTCACATGGATAGACGGACATGACAAAATAAAAAGGGTTCCGTTATTGCCATTTAAAAAAACCGTATTCAATCGCTAGTATGCCACACACTCAGACACAAGAGTCAAACTTAAAACACCCTTATTTTTTGTCAGAGGTTAAAATGTGACACGATATGTAATTCTTAAAACATATTTGCTTAGCTATAGTTACTAGTAGTTTATTTTATTGTATCTAACTTTATGTACGTGACGTAGACCACTTACAGGTAAATAAAAAAAAAAATCTTATCGGGTAAAGGCTCTGAATGCAAATATCAGACCCTGATAATCCATATTTATTGCAAGTTTCTATAAAAATATGATTTATTTACATCAATAAATACAGATATATTTCAAATCGATAAGAAATTACATTCCTAAGTTCCTCGTAGTTCCACGCGGCTCTACCATCTTTCTTTTTTCTTTGTTTCGGCCGGACTTTCGTAATGCCAAACACCGTCTTCTCATACCCGCCATCTGACCTTCACAACCCGGAACGGGCACCAAGTTTCGCATTGCCTCGTCCGTTAATCAGCAGAGTGTACCACGTGCAGGTGAGGTTGGCTTTAAACCTAAGATGTCAGTGGTCCACTTACACCCCCATAGAGCGTGGCTCTACCGCATTTTTTTTTTAATTATTTTTTATTAGATTGAATGACAAGACGAGCAGGTCGCTCGCCTGATGGTAAGCGCCACGCCTGCCCATAAACAGAAGCAACACACACACAGAACTTTAAATAAAGCACTGCATGACACTGGACTGCGCTCGTCACCCCGAGACATAAGGTGTTAAGTCTCATAATGCCCAGTAATTACACAATTTATAACTATTCATCACATAAATGCACCAAGTCCTCCCTAATTTTCTATTTGATTAATTTCGTTGCGAGATAATGACAGAATGCCCAGAGACTCGCCGACTCGGTGAAGAAAGATGCGTGCCACTGTCGATCGTGGCTTACAGGAGTTATTATATTTTCCAAGATTGTTGTATTTAGGACGAAGCTATCTTTGTTGTGAAGCCACATATTTAACGAAGTGAGAGTAAATATGTACTGTGAATACATGAGAGGCTTAACTACGGCATTGTTATATTAGACACGGTATATACTCGTATTTGATCAAATGAATTACTATTGTTTAAGTAAATAGTAGTGTTTGATAGCTCATAGTCACATCTAGGGTCATTATATAAATATAGGAAGTATTGCTTGCATAAGCTCTTTAGGTCCTGAATGCTATTTATTCATCATTCGTTATATTTTTATATTACGACCACATCAGCCGGCTTAACATAAGCGGCTCGAGATAATTTTATCGACTCGTTTTGTCATGAAAAACCTTTTATATGGGTATCTCTATGTTTGTTGAACTTGACATATTCATGCATGAGAAAACGTTGCCGTCTCGTTTTAAAGTGTCTCTTATCACTCTCTGTTGTCGTTACGGTACAATCGCGAAAGTAGTCTATATCAAGAAATGTATATCACTTGCGCGCGATATATCTCGTGGGCTTATGCTAAGCGCGCAGGTACAAATGCAACTACAACAAAATTATAAAGGCACGTAATTTTTTACTGACAATTGAAGATCTCTCGGGTCCCGGAAGGTATATTAATATTATCAAGAAACTTTGATAATAATCGTAGCCTATTTTATAGCAACTGAGATAATATTCAAACACCTTTATAATGCCAGCCACTATATATCTATAATATAAAAATGAATCGCTGAATGTGTTGCTAAGTGCAAATCTCGAGAGCAGCTGAACCGATTTCGCTAATTCTTTTTTTAGAATATTTCTTGAAGTACGAGGATGGTTCTTACGGGGAGAAAAATTAAAAAAAATTGCCTGAAAAAGTCTAAAAATAACACTTTTCTATACTCCCATACAATCGATTCGTAATAATACTTAAAAGTCAATTTGAACTTTAATACCATACCATAAAGTTTAAGTGTTAGTGGAGAGGTTCCGGGAAGGCAAAACAATTGAGTGACGTTAGTATCGTATAAATATTAGTATGTAAATGTTAGTATGGTGCGGGTGAAACCGCGCGGGACAGCTAGTTGTAAATAAAAGTGACGAATTACGCTAAAAACATCGTAAACTTTTTATTGAATAATCTGTACTGATAAAGATGCGGTTTTTAATATAAGGAAGAATTTGTTGTTTAATATAATTTAGTTTTAGGTCTACAACTTACATGATAAGTTACTATCATATAAGACCTACAATAAAGTTATATATATTAATAGCTTTTGTTCGCGGCTCCGCTCGCGTGTACAGCCTAATAACAGTAAAAAGTAGGCTATGTTCTAATACAGTTCATGGTCTATTTATGTACCAAATTTCATCCAAACCGTCTTTGTGCGGGAATGGAACTCATGGCCTCTGGCTTAGCGGCTGGCTCCTCGCTCGCTGTGCTACGGAGGCTGTCGAGATTTTACAATTCCCTAATATGCCCGAGAATTATGAATTATGATGTTCCCTTCCAATCGTACGTTACTGATAACGTTCTTACGTCGATTACGTTAATGAAAACGACTATTTTTAATTATCTAAAAAAAAGGAATTAGAAAGAAAGAAAGAAAGAAAGAAAAACGTTTATTCGGCGTATACAATTAATATATATAATCCCCTGTAATCCCCGAAGGGGTGGGTTGAGGTGCAACCAGTACACCCACATTTCGCCGAGCGTATCTCCGCCCCATGATGTGATAGGGGGCGAGCCTATCGCCATACCGGGCACAAATTCCAGACTCCGGGCTGATGCTGAGTATTTCGTAATAGAAAAACCCAATATCACTTTTACCCGACTCGGGAACCGAACCCGAGATCTCAGCGTCAGCCTCAGTCGTAACGCGTACGCATTACAACTGCGTCACCAAGGCAGTCATTAGTTAACGTACTTACTTTTTTGGGTGGGAAAATCCTTCATACGGCTTTCTTTCCAGTCTTTGGAGGGATGGTTATCAATGAAATAATTCATGTCATGTCTGCAGACGGATACATGGTCGGTGGAGCAGACATGTGCTGGAGTGGAGACCACGGTTAGGCAAACGTAGTGTAGGACGCCCTGCTGCACGGTGGACCGACGACTTGAAAAAGATGGCGGGTAGCGGGTGGGTGCGGGCTGCTCAAGACCGGGATGGTTGGCGCTCACTTGGGGAGGCTTACGTCCAACAGTAGACGACAACAGGCTGAGATATAATGTTCCAGCCATAGCCAACGTGAGGACATGTCAAAATGCCGCGGTGCGCGTATACAAATTAACCATCCAACCAAAAATAATCATCGTAATAGCAAGGTTTCGGATGGAGTATTTTTCTTTCGGTAAGTACAAGTTAGTTTCTGTATTAGAGTACCTTAAAACAGTATTTAAACTTTATTTAACAAATATCTCATTGTTTGGCCAATATCATCCAATATACACAAACTATTTCCGCAAACATTGATTGTTATGGAACAAGAAATACATTGAGTAGTTTATAATTTAAAAATATATTTTTTATTATTATTTAAAGATTTCCTAGTAAACCATTTCTGTACAGAATGGATATCTGTTGTCGCAAACGAAAGAGGAGAAGAATGGTATATATCTTGTAAAAATTCTAATATTTGTTCGATGCATTTTGACATTAGCAATATTATTGGAAATTCCCAAAGGCATAGATTACTAAAAACGGCGATTCCCAAACTGCAGGTATATGTAATATGTATAATAAATTAACAGTCATGAGAGATGAAATAAATGTGTAGCTTTAAACAGGGTGTATCATAATATTATTGTATATTGTAATTATTTAAATTGCAGATTCACGTCCAACAAAAAAAGTGTAAGCACCGGTATTAGCAGAAACGACGACATCAAGTGTTGTAATATATTTGTATCTTTTATGTTAATGTTCTATTTTAAGCTTGTGTTTTAATAGGTAAATAAAAATAGGTTTGTTTTTTAATCTTTATTATACTTAAGTGACAAGCGTCCCCCGGAGCGCAAACCGAAATCAAAAGGTTTCCCATTATACAACTCATCATTGTGAAGCACATTAGTTTATTAAGTCCAGTTATTAAGTTCAAATTTCAATAAATCCCAAATCCTCATAATTTTTAATTACATAAAAATTATGAGGAAAATTAATTAAATTAATTCATTGTCTTGTACCCAATCAAATCCTTTTCAAATTGAGCTTACTCCTAAAACACTACTCTTACCTAAATCAATAATTTTTTTTTATTATATCTCATTTATGTAAAATCGTACAAATCATTTATGTGTTGTGTTTAAAGGGTCACAGGTTACATAAACGACATGAGCCTTTACTTGGTGTCACTTTGAAACTCGCCTTTCTCAAATCCTAAAAAAATAATTGAAATCTTATTTGACCTAACTCTGAAACAGTGTAACCAACATAACGCATTCGTTTTTATTGTAAAGCGGTTTCTTTTTAAAATAAATAATTTTGATACAGATAGTGAAATGACTTTTATTTTTAAGTGACATTACAAATTTACTACTTTTACACAATATCTTCAAGTAATAGAGAGTTTTAAATTTAAATATGACTATAAACTTAATAAAATAGCAGTAGGTATACTCAGATGCGGCCGTTTCAACAATGTCGTCTGGTTCGCAATCCTTAATACAATAAGAAATAATATGTTGATTTATGACTATGCGAACATGTCATGTTGACAATAATTCTAAGTAATCTTAACCGCACCACACTTGCTCTCACCGTCGTACCGTACCCAAAGTACTTATGGGCGCAATGCGGTGCAACTTAGCTTGACAGAGATTTTATTAATTATTTTAAATGCTAGAGCCACGCTGTAGACAGTTTTGTCTCCAGAATTAATGGGCTGGCTCGACCGGGTTGCTACCGATGTAAAGTAGCGGCTTGCTGCTGCATTTCGTACGGCCAGTGACGTATCCGGAGGCCCAAACCCCTCCAAGGAAAAGGAAAGGGAAAGAGTCCAAAGGAAGGGAAGGAATTAATGAATTAATAAGGCGTTCTATAAGGTCGACAATTCACCCATGATTCTTTTGGCATTGTGGGCGTACATAGGTGGTGGAAATCACTTACCATCAAGTGACCCACTATCTATGCTACTATCGTTTGCGGGCCTATGCTATAAAAAAAGTTATCGGTTAGCTACGTTTTTGGCAGTTCGTTTCGCATCATCAAACTCTGATGACCCAATTACTCATCGAAACCTATTAAGTGAGCCTAAACACGAAACTGCGTTCCCGTGGACACCTTCCTAATCTATCATCAGACCCTGGATACACCATCAAGAAGTCAACTACTCTTCAAAACCTATTCAATGAGCCTTAACACAATATATTTGCTATTAATTACCGAAGAGTTGGAATCTGCAGAGGGCTTGTTGCAGCATCAGCTCAGTTTCACCTAGCTAAGAACACCCCTCTTTTTGTCGGGGGTAAAAAACATACGGCTAAGTTTCTTAGTGCTTCATCTCAGATTAGTGAGCATTTCCGAAGCACCGGTAAATGATATACATGAAGTGTAAAAGGTGACTCTTGGTGGCTCTTTATTTAAAAAATATATTTATTTCAATATTAAAAAAGTAATATTTAATAGAGTAACACTAAACTTAGTAACTGAAATATTTGAAAAAAATTGAATCGACTCCATGGGATTCCATGTTCTGTCACTGTTTTTACAGATAAGTTGTTAATATCGTCATGACAACCACGTGACTAATTTAATTTGAAGCGTTACCGCTATGCATATAAAGTTGAAATTTACTAGAAGCCAAACGCAGACCAAATAGATCAAACTCGAAGACATTTTCGTGTGTCAAGTTTGTATGGGAAGTTAGATCTAGAGTATTTATGATCGAAGGTTATTTTATGTCTTTGCAATAGTATCATAATATTATGTCCGCAATCAGTGATATTATTAATCAACCCAAACGTCTGATTTTTTAATGTTCGACTACCAGGTCGCACCGTCAGCAATTTCAGTAGTTATAGGCCTAGTCATGTCATGTACGCGTGATAAAATGCATCTTGTATTATTGTTGAATAGATTGTATTGATAAGATAACTGCAGCGGGTCTCATCGATGTACTGCCGTACTCAACGATATTTAGATAAAGTCAAATCAAATCAAATAATTTATTGTGTAAATCAGATCATATACTGTATACAAAATGTAACAAAAACCCGGTCGGGCGTTTTAACTGTGATATCAGAATCGATATTCAAACGTAATGAATTATCTCATTGATAACCATCCCTCCAAATACTGGAAAGTAAACCGTATGAAGGATTTTCCCGCCCAAAAAAGTAAGTACGTTAACTAATGACTGCCTCGGTGGCGCAGTTGTAATGCGTACGCGTTACGATTGAGGCCAACGCTGAGGTCTCGGGTTCGATCCCCGGGTCGGGTAAAGTGGTATTGGGTTTTTCTATTATGAAATACTCAGTTCAGCCCGGAGTCTGGAATTTGTGCCTGGTATGGCGATAGGCTCGCCCCCTATCACATAAGGGACGGAGATACGCTCGGCGAAATGTGGGTGTACTGGTTACACCTCTGCCTACCCCTTTGGGGATTACAGGCGTGAGTGCGTATGTATGTATTCCTGGTTCAAATCCCAGATTTACAGGCAGTCACAATTAGAATTTGTTTATGATTCCAAAAATCTAACATGAGCTGCCAAGGTATTTGTCTAGTATGACGATAGGCTCGCTCTCTCAAGGGCTCATCTGGGACGGAGATATGCCAGATGAACAGTAGGTGCACTAGATGCAACTATGCCTACCCCTTTTCCCCTGAAAAGCTAGTGCTAGCGCAAGTTACAATTAAAACCAAAATGGTATTTGTAAGAATATTGGAATATTTTGAAATGAACCAGTAAAATAATCGTTCACGATACCGTCTGTTTGTTGACGGATTGATCCACGGATTTCCATTCAAATATCACGATCTTGATAAGGGTTGGTCATCCGGCCTTAGTTATCAAAGATATGTTATCGTGCCGCCATTAATAACTGCCAAAATACTTGCAAAATAACTAGGCAAGGTTGGTACTATAAAATTCAAATTACACTGATAAGATTTGAAATTCTTCCATAAAATTTCATAAGTAAACACAATTTATTTCGGTTTATAAATATAAATTTAAATTAATGTTTGTTTTGTGATTTCTTAGGTTTACGCGAATATTACACATTGAAATAAAACTAGTTTATACGGATTTGATCGCGGGTTAATTTTTATTTTAGTGTCTCTCCCGTGACTACGAAGACAGCTTTCGAAACGCCGGGACTAAAATAAAAATTAAACCGCGATAAAATCCGTAAATCCGTTTAATCAGTATCACTATGATAAACAAATTATTTTTCTCCAACGAATGAAATCAATAATACATTTGAGAATAATTGTAAACAGTATCAATTTGTTTAATATTTAGAACCCTTTTCATTATATATGTATGGTACCCAACGTCCCTTTAAGAATATTATAATAGGTTGATGTGTTAAGCTTAATATCTAATTTTCAGAGTTCGACTAATCGGTATCCGGCCGTATAAAAAGAATGCCGTATGGGCCGGATACCGGATATTTGCCGGATATCTGTTTCATCTCTAGTCAGGACTATGTAAATGTTTTAGTAGCTTTTTTTTTTTTTTTTTTTTTTTTTATCCTGGCTCGGCAAAGTGACTACGCTACACCTGATGGTAAGTATAGCGCAATCCATGAATACTGTCGACCAACGATAGACACTGAATCTATCGCAGATCGGCAGAATTATGCCGGCCTGCTTAGTTGCTTCTTCACACTCCGTTTAAAGGATCCCAAGTTATAGGAAGGAGGAAACACGTGCGCCGGCAAGCTATTCCACAGCTTTATGGTCCGACAGAAATACGATTTTGAGAACCTCTTGGTCCGAGCCGAGATGGAAGAGACCACGAAGCTATGGTTTCGCAAGCCAGCACGCGTGGTTCTGTTAAGGAAAGGTGAGGAAGGAATAAGGTAATAAATTTTTTGTGACGTCTGCATCATTCACAATCGTCGCTGCAATCCGTCCAAGGCATCGAGCAAGTAATTTGCGGAACCGTCCCATAGGTGCGAACAGTATTCTGCACCCGGCCGTGCCTGCGCTTTGTATAAGCGGTAAAGCTGGCCGGGTGCAAAAAACCTACGCACCTTGTTCAGGATTCCGACCCTGCGTGATGTGGCTGATATTACGCCCTCGATGTGGTTCCTTGGATTCAGATTGCAGCAAATATCCATGCCTAGGATACTTAGGCTATTCCGCATTGCGAGCGGGATACCCTGAAGATTGGGGAGGGGAGAGAACGGGGATTTTTTGCACGTAAACGCGCACACCTGGGTTTTCTTGGCATTGAACTCAACCAGATTCTTGGTACCCCATTCCGAAATGAGATCCAAGGTCTGGTTAAGCTCAATGACAAGATTCTCTCGCTGCCTCTCAGTGACTTCCCGGCTACCAGGAGGCTTACTGCAGTAACGCCCATGCACAGTGCTGTCATCTGCATAGCAATGAATGTTACCAAGTGGTAACATGTCATTGATATGCAGAATAAACAAGGTGGGCGAAAGCACAGAGCCTTGTGGGACCCCGGCATTAACTGACATGAGCTGCGAAGCGTGTCCTTCAACAGTGACACGCATTCTACGCTCATGCAGAAAGCCAGAGATCCACTTACACAGGTTGTCGGGAAGCCCATACGCCGGAAGCTTGGAGAGGAGGCCACGGTGCCAGACCCTATCAAAAGCCTTGGCAATGTCGAGACTTACGGCTAGAGCCTCGCCATGCCTGTCAGCCGCCTCCCCCCAGCAATGTAACAAGTACGCTAGAAGATCACCCGTTGATCGTTTAGACCGGAAGCCGTACTGCCGGTCATTGATCAGCGAGTGATCGTCCAGGTAGCGGACCAGCTGCGCGTTAATTATCCGCTCCATTACTTTGCACATCACTGAGGTTATGGCGATTGGACGGTAGTTGCTAGGGTCCGATCGATCACCCTTTTTTGGGATCGGTTGCACGCTGGCCTCTCTCCAAGATTGGGGCACAATACCGGAGAGGAAGGAAGAGCGGTATAGGCGCGTCAGCACAGGAGACAACTCCGCCGCACACTTTTTGAGAACTACCGCTGGGATACCGTCCGGACCGCTGGCTTTGCGGACATCGAGCGACTGCAGTTCGCGCCGAACATCACAATGCCTGATTCGGACATCCGACATAGAGTGTCCGCAATCAGGCACCGTGGGTGGCAGTTTATTGCCATCGTCGAGCCGCGAATTAGCCGCAAAGAGATTTGCCAGCAAGGTGGCTTTCTCCTGCGGCCCGTGAGCAAGCGATCCATCCGGATATCTCAGCGGAGGCAGTGAAGGTCGGCAGAAATTAGATTGGATGGCTCTGGCAAGGCTCCAATAAGCTCGGCTACTTGTTGGTTGATCAGCCAAAGCACATCCAATCTTGTTAACGCGCTGTGCATCCGCTCTGACGTAAGCCTTCTTACAGGCCTTGGTGGCTTGGTTATAGGCTGCCTTGAGAGAACTTACATTGGGATCCTTTTTGGCGCGACTCCTGATCCACTCGCGATACGCCGTCTGTTTCACACTAACAGCATCAGCGCATTCGCGATTGAACCAGGAGCGTCCTCGGCCACTTCCGACGACCTCCGAGGAAGGAATGTAGTATTCCATTCCTAATCGGATCTCGTCGGCAATAGCATCGGCACTCGCAGAAGGATCAGTGCCCTCAAAGCAGCGCTGCCGCCAATGGATGGCTGCAAAATATTCGCGCATACCATCCCAATCTGCTGACGAGTAGTGCCAGATCCTGCGCTTTACCCTCACGGGAGGTGGAGGCAAAGCACGAGGCACCGACGATCCAACCAGGCAATGATCAGAAGTACCCAAGGGGGCACTTACCGTCACATTGTACCCAGCTGGATGACTCGTCAGCAGAAGGTCCAGCAGTGAAGGCGCATGACCTGCCACATCAGGGATCCTGGTGGGCTGATGCACCAGTTGCGACAAGTCATGAGTCAGAGAGAATGCATGGGCAGCACGTCCAGCATGGTCAGTCTTGGAGGAACCCAGCCACAACTCATGGTGTGCGTTGAAGTCCCCCAAGACCACCAGTTCCGCTGTCGGATACTGCTCCTGCGCGTCATCTGCCGCCTGGCTGATGTAGTTAAACAGCCGAGTTGTCTCGTCATCCCCGTCATGGGATCTGTAAAGGCACGCATAGATTCGGCTTATCGGCTTTTCGGCTTTGAATGATGAGAGGAGCAGGTGTCACCTGCCCATAAACATAAACTACATTCTACATTCAATCTCATTACGATTTAAGTTCACATTTGACGTTGATTATTGGTTTAAGAGAATGTCATTTGCAACTTTCTTGACGCTGAGACTAGATCGCAATGATATTTTGAACGTTTAAAATTACGAGAATTGGCCTTCTGGACTGCGCTCGTCCTCTTGCATACTAGAGACTTACCACCTAACATTTATTATCCGGCTTCAAAAAGAAGGAGGTTCTTAATGCGTCTACGCGATATGGGCAAACGTGGACCGACTTTAATAATTTTGAGTTTGAACGTGTTTTTTTTAATAGCATTGGCCGGTAAATGAGCAATTGAGTCACCTGATGGTAATTGATATCCACCACATGTACGCCCACAATACCAAAAGAATTATGGCCGCGTTGCTGCCCTTAGTCCTGTGAGTACCCATATCGGGAGTATCGAAATAGTCCTTTAAATATTTAAGTCCTATGTGTGTGACTGTTGGGTGTATTATTTGGGGTCTGATTACGGAGTACGAGAGGAAATGAGCATCTCCTCAACGGAAAGCAGTAAATTCACTGCAATTTGGGTTTTTAATTTATAATTTTAATATTTATCTATCGACAAATACCAAGCTATCTGTTTGCGACGATTACAACGTTTTAAAACAAATAAATCGCCTTCATTTAAGTCTTTGTAGGTACGTAATATTATGATAATGAATTAACATAAAAATTTAATGTAACGATTTCGATAAATGGATTACGCGTATAATAACTTCTACTATTTATCGATATGTAACTCGATTAGATAGGCACGTATTTGCATGCTATAAAAATGCATAATAATTACAATCGAACTTTTATTTGTCCAGGGGGTCAGAAACATGAATACGATATAATGAATGAAACATTAAATATAAAATGATGACGGTCAGCTATTTTTGGAGTCGTGATTACACATTGAAACTTCCAAATATGTAGATGTCCAGGCTCAAGCTTAATATTTATCAAGAAGGTAATCGGTTTATTTTACGCGCAAAATGACTTGGCTTGGCCTGTAGCAGAGCGGGCAGTTTGATGGGTAGTCTGATCATTTTTATACCTAACTGGATAGTGACCACGTCATGTTGAAAAACCCGTCATAGCGGCTCGTTCAGACGAGTCACGTTCCGGGGTCAACCAGAATCACTTCAGGACGGCATCATTCTGCCAACCTTCGAGGAATGCAATGTCTCTTGACGATTAATATTATGTTTGGACTACGTGTATTTAATATCAGGTCGTCTTGTCTCACTTTGCACAAAGTGAATAAAAGTTAGTAATTTCACCCGCCCTCTACGCCTCCTGTCGTATTCCGGTTTGAAGGAAATTGAAGTCGGTGAAATTTGTATGCAGTACCTCATTTGTAATTCAAAGTAGATATTATTTATTGTCTAGGTAGACAGACGAGCATGGGACCCGCCTGATGATAAGCGGTCACCGCTGCCCATGGACTTCAGCAATGCCAGAACCCAGCCAAGCTGGTGCCTACCGTAAAAAATCTAAGTTCTGAGTTGTGCTACTACTGTTTAAGGGCAGGCGTAGCGCTTACCATCAGGCGAGCGGGTTGTTCGTTTCGCCATTCAGATGAATAAAAAAATCGAAGCAATTATCGTGCCTTTTCAGCCCTCTATTTCGAGGAACCATAAAATACGTATAGTTATAGGTTTTAAAAAAACCAAAGATGTTTTATTCCACTTTGTACCTAAATAAAAATAAACATATTCATGAGGTTCGTAAACAGCCAACCGCTTTTCACATTATCACTAAAAACACTGAGTGGAATTCAGCGACCTGCCTTTATTTCACGCATAATTTAATCGATAAAATTCAATATGCCTTATAATAGTTTTTTTTACGATATAGTTACCGTGAAACCAGAGAAACGATGGAAATCCGATGAAATAACACGTCCGCACACATACTCAGATCGTAATAAAATAACCTCCCGCGCAACTTTGATCACATATTGTATATTGAACATGTTTTGAATTTCGAACGCAATTGTGTAAATATAAAAAAAAAAACATTTAATTATGGAACGTATTCAGATATTCACACGATTTGTCTTGAGTTCACTGCATGCACAATTTAATTTTAAACGATGCACATTAAATTTGGAACACTGTTTTCTTATGGCACTAATCGCAAACCATACAGTATGCAGCCGATTATTCTTTGAAAAAATGGCGGGATATTTTACGTACCAGCACCGGCGATGATGTACTGCCGCCACAATTGTCCCGCCTCCATCCTGTACGATTGCTGGTTGACTGACGCGCCGGTTGACACCGGGTCGTAAGTGTAGCTTCTATCTGCCATACGTCACGTTACGTCACCGGGTAGCGTCGACGTCGCTTGACGCGTAGCTGTAGAGATCACACAACGGGGTGAATTCGGCAAACACTTAATCTAAATCTGTATATCTGTAACAAATATATTTAAAATGTATAGCGTGATTATAAGCTTATTTTTTTTGTAATTAATGACTGTGGTAAATTATAAACAATACCTAGATCGACCTAGATAAGTTGTTTTTTTTAAATGACATTAACATACAATGCTAAGTAAGTTTCACTTTGAGTGGTAGAGCCACGCTGTTGACAGTTTTGTCTAGAGCATGAATGGGTCGGCTCGTCCGGGTGGTTACCACTGTCTCACAGAAAACTGACGTAAAGTAGCAGCTTGCTGCTGCGTTTCGTACGGTGAGTGAGATATCCGGAGACCCAAACCCCCTCCGCTTCCCAATTCCTTAATTATCCCTTTCCTTTAAGGTCGGCAACGCGCCCATGATTCTTTTGGTAATACATGGGCGATGGAGATCACTTGCCATCAGGTGACCCACTTGCTGGTTTGCCGGACTATACTATAAAATAAAGTATAGTGATTTCTTATATTACACATTGAAATAAAACTAATTTATACATGAGGATAATCATTTTCGCACGTGGGAGTCCCCCATGACCAACAGACCACGCAAAAAAAATTTTTCCTTATTAAGGAATTTCTTATGATTATGCGAATATTAGACATAGAAATAAAACTAACATAGCACAATTTATTATACTATTAATGTAATAAAACTACTAATAACAGCCTTCGTTCGTGGAGACCACGAACCTATTCGAAACGTCAGGACTAAAATAAAATTAAACCGCGATAAAATCCGTATAATATCCATATGGACAACTCCGTGGCGCAGCGGGCGAGTAGACGGCTGCGAAGCGAGAGGCCGTGGGTTCGATTCCCGCACCGGGACAAATGTCTTACACTTATTGTATTATATTTATTTTTTACAGTTACTTTACATTCGTTACTATCATAGTGTTCCAAACTTATTAAATATTTAAATTTCCTATCTACTGGTAATATTTTACAAATGGGAAATAGTTTATCATAATCTTTATCACAGTTATCCTTAACTTTTTTGCTAACTAGGAATTTAATCAATCTTATTTATATGATGCCATCTGACGTAGATATCATCCTTCTTCCTATCTACCGCAACTATCAAGTCTACCATACTTGACAGTGTTATCCTAAATAGCCATTCACTACCTACAACACCCGCTGTCTTCTATAACTTTTGGCAGATAAAATCTTTCTCACAGCGGTAGCCAGGCGTATGGAATACTTTGCGACGTTTGTTAATGAGCCAAGTTTGAAGCCCCAAAAGGTTTAAACTGAAAAGTTCACGAGTGTGAGGGTTCTTATGTTACCTCCAATTATGCGGTATTGATTGTCTGGTAATGTGCGGCTTTTTAACCCACGAAAAAATTGGAGAAGGTTCGTAATTCCACACGTATATACCTATATTTTTTATATATATACGACAGCCTCCGTGGCGCAGTGGGCGAGCAGTCGGTTGCGAAGCGTGAGGCTGTGGGTTCGATTCCCGCACCTAGACAAATGTTTGTGTGAACCACAAATATTGGTCTCGGGTCTGGGTGTTGTGGGACCGCAAGTCCCTCGTAGTTCTTGATACCCACGATACAGGTTTACCTAGTGTGGGGTCAGGACTATGTGTGCGACTGTTGGGTGTATTTATTTATTATTATTATTTCAAAGTAAGGGGTTTTTATTTTTACGTAAGTATAAAAAAAACTAGTAGTACTGTTGGTAAGATTTAAAATGACCTAAACTTGATTAAAAAAAAACCAGCTCTGGAAAAGGATAGTGGTCAGCGACTTTTAGTGGGTATCTTTTAGCTTTCCAAACCAAAATTATAGTTACTATAAAATGCAATATTTTTGAGTCTACGTTAGTAATACTCATGATGGATGCAGGCCGCTTCCAACAGGTCGGCCTGGAAGGCATTAGCGGAGGCCTATGTTCAGCAGTAGACGTCTTGTGGCTGACGATGATGTTAGTAATGAAAAAGAATCTGCTTTGGGTAGTAATTTTGTAAGTTTGAGCACCATATAAAAATGTAGAGCGGCCTCTATTAGTTGTTTTTCGGGATCAGTCAATGCATATCCGAATTCCAAGTATCTAAGTAAAGCCCTTTAGAGATGGAGAGAGTTTATAACATGATGCAGACGAGAATATAACTATTCACTGGCTTCAATGCCCTTCAAACCGGAACACAAGAGTGCTTACACACTGCTGCTTGGCGGCAGAAATAGACAAAGCTGTGGTTACCTACCCAGACGGCCTCTCGCATACGAAGGACCTACCACCTTGTATTATTTGTAATTGTTTTACGCTAAAAGACCCCCAGTAACTCACTAACAGATAAACGATTAGCCAGTAATGCAGTCCTTGATGCGGTCACTCTACGAATGGGTAAAGAGTTAGTAATATTTTAACTGAGGGTCTCCGTGTTTCGGAGGGCGTGTAAACAGTCGGTCCCGACTCCCGACTGATATCAACTGACAGCAGTCGTTAATCCAAGTCAGAGGCATCGGGTGACTTGAAAATTTGGACACAAGAGGCCGTACTTATAAACTTTCTTAAGCATTGTTAAATTAACTCTGTGTCTCTTTTTCTAGCCAATTTAAAAATCGGGTTGACCGAGAAAGACAAAAGAGTTTTCAACTAATTAATGCTTATGTAACATTTAGAAGTTTAGAAGTAAGGCTCAAGGCTGGCCATTCCATATAAATAGATACAGATAGAAAACCTTTTTGAACGCACCTTATTCCCTTTATAGTGTCGCCAGTATTGTTCACCTAAGTAATGAGGATTAGAGCCTGTGTGCCTTATAAAACGTGTATAAACAATATCTGAATACAAATGAGCTGCAAATGTTTCCTGTCTAGCTGATTATCCTGTATTGAATGATGCATCTTTTTTATAGTAATTCAGACTGAGCTAGTTTGCGATAATATTAACTAGGTTTATCAACACATATTGGCAGTATATTATGTAAAAAACCAGAACATTGGATGACTAATCTTTGTCCAGCAGATGGACAGCGAGGTTGAATAAGTTAAGCATCATGATCTGGACTTTTGTGGTACAAATAGAAAAATGAACCGAATATAAAAAAAAAAAAAAAAGGGATCATAAAACAAACAAAAAACGAATTATAACGGCATTTAACTGTTGACATCCATTTGAATACAATAGATAATAATGTGTTTAATATATTGTTAGGTTCCGTAATGTAAGATCATTAATTTAATTCAATCGTTTCATTGATTTGGTTTACGAAGGATGAAAACCCTAAGGAACTCTACTTATTCGATTTCCATTCAAATGGGAGCAACTTGACAGGAGGTCTCGATCATCAGTGTCGACCTGACAGTTTTTAAGATGGGACGAGATCAAAATATATCGCCTCTTTTCCATGTTTTAGTAGAGAATGTACTATTACATACGAAGGCGCAGCAACAAGCTGCTACTTTATGCCGGTTTTCTGTGAGACAGTGGTAGCGAGCCGGACGAGCCGGGCCATGCATGCTGTTGACAAAACTGTCTACAGCTTGGCTCTACCACTCAAAAAACTATAGTGAGGCAACCTGCATACCCCGCAATCTTCATAAGAGTTTCGAAGTAAAGTGAAGTCTATCAACCCGCATAGGCCAGCGTGGTGGACTAACCTAACCCCTCTAATTAGTATAGGAGCCTTGTGCCGAGAGGTGGGACAGTATAATCAGGACTGATATTATGTACCCTATGTAAAATAGAACTACTAATAGGTGGTAGGTCCCTCGTATGCGAGAGGTCTGTCGTAAGGAGGTTTTAGAGTGGTAGAGCCACGCTGTAGACACTTGTGTCTACAGCACTAATGGGCCGGCTCGTCCGGGTCGTTACCACTGTCTCACAGAAAACCGGCGTAAAGAAGTAGCTTGCTGTTGCGTTTCGTACGGTGAGTGAGATATCCGGAGACCCAAACCCCCTCCGCTTCCCAATCCCTTAATTATCCCTTTCCTTTTAGGTCGGCAACGCACCCAAAATTCTTTTAGTATTGTGGGTGTACATGGGCGGTGGAGATCGCTTACCATCAGGTGACTCACGTGCTCGATTGCCGGCCTTTGCTATAAAAAAAAGGAGCAGTGAGTTAAGTGTTGTGTTCCAGTTTGAAGGACATTGAAGCCAGTGAAAACTGGACATTGTGAGACCTAACAACTTATGTCTCAGGGTTATTTCTTTGTAATTTTGAAAGTTCTGAGTGGCGCTGCTTGTCATCAGGCAAGCGATCTAAACATTTCGTCATTCAGGTCCATAAAACAAAGACATATAGGTATAAAACCTACCTATATGTTTATGACGTATACAAAGGTAGATAGCGGCCTGGCTGTGCTATGGAATTGCTGAGGTCCATGGGCGGCGGTAGCGGTAACCACTAATCAGAAGGCCAATTCTCGTAATTTCAAACGTTCAAAATATCATTCCGATCTAGTCTCAGCGTCAAGAAAGTTGCAAATGGCATTCTCTTAAACCAATAATCAACGTCAAATGTGAACATAGATCGCAATGAGATTGAATGTAGAATAAAAGTTGACTAAAGCCAAAACGGTATAATGCTACTGCTAATGCTAGGTGCATTTGACGTTGATTATTGGTTTAAGAGAATGCCATTTGCAACTTTCTTGACGCTGAGATTAGATCGGAATTATATTTTGAACGTTTAAAATTACGAGAATTAGCCTTCAGGTGGACCGCGTGCTCGTCTGTCTATCTAGGGCAATAAAAAATAAAATATAGATAAGGATATGACTTGAGACCACATGAAAGATAATATAATGGTCACTGACCTGATCTCTCGAGACCATGTTTTGCGATTCCATCCGGACGTCTCAATGGTAAATATTTTTAGAACATAGCTTCCTTATAATGCGTTACAATTTTATTATCACTGGTTTAAAGTAAACGACCCCGCATGCTGCCAATAAGAAGTTGGTTCATTGAATTTTAAACGTCTCGGGGCCTCAGGGTAACGAGCGCAGTCCAGTGCCATGCAGTGCTTTGTGCTTTGTAGTTCAAACTTATATGTGGCGTTGCTTCTGTTTATGGGCAGTGTAGCGCTTACCATCGTGCGAGCGACCTGCTCGTCTCGTCATTCAAGCAAATAAAACAAATAAAAAAAAGAAGAAGAAGAAGAGACTATGGGTTCGATTCTCCTCGCAGTG
Organism: Mimas tiliae; assembly: GCA_905332985.1. Lineage (NCBI taxonomy): Eukaryota > Metazoa > Arthropoda > Insecta > Lepidoptera > Sphingidae > Mimas > Mimas tiliae. The sequence continues at coordinate 16,116,603 of HG995246.1, read as the reverse complement.
GTATAGACAAAATATGGATATGTAGTACGTTATCATATCTGGCACATTATCTGGATTAAGACATATACGCCCGATTCCCGAAACGCTACTCAACTGTCTGATAGCTAACGGGTATTTATTTTCAGACAATTTTGACAGCTAAGAGGACCTCATCATGTTTAAAACAATCTTAAATGCCTAAGTATTCAGTATTCAGGCGATAGGCTACTTTTATCCCGGAAAAACATTCACGCAGGCACAGCAGCGAGCAATAGCTAGTGTACTATATAGGGTATTCTCAACCTCTATACGGAAAGAAGAAGGAGATGAGGCGAAAATATTTTCAATCGATTATAATCGATTAATTATTCGCGTCTCGTACGCGTTAGCTTTCAAGCAAGAGCCCAAGAGCACGTATCACGTAAAGACGACAGGCCTCATAATGACTACGTCCTCCTTCCTGCTTCCTTATTCCCGATTTGCGATTGTTGTGAGCATGTAAGTACCTCAACCTTTTTCCTTTGAGGAAAGAACTGTTAAGTCATATTAATTAAATATTTTTTATACTTCATGCCATTGATATTATATCAATGCTTCATGCATTTATTCTTACTAGCTTTGCTTACTAGAGGCCACATAGTAGTCGAAACTCATCCTATTTTTGTATTTTTTTTGTATTATCACGTCAGCTGAGAGATTTGACATTCAGACTTGGATAGTGTGAGCGTAAATAATGAATGTTTTATTTAATGTACATATTTATATACGCACTCACGCCTGCAATCCCAGAAGGGGTAGGCAGAGGTGTAACCAGTACACCCACATTACGCCGGGCCCATTTTCGTCCCATGATGTGATAGGAGGCGAGACTCTCGGCATACCGGGCACAATTCCAAACTCCGGGCTAATACTGAGAATTTCGTAATAGAAAAACGCAATACCACTATACCCGACCTGGGGATCGAATCCGAGACCTGAGCGTTAGCCTCAATCGTAACGCGTACGTATTACAACTGCGCCACCGAAGCAGTCATATGTACATATTTGTTACAGATATCAACACTAATATTATGTATAAAGAGGAAAGATTTGTATTGTTTTGTATGTAACGAATAATCTTAATGCAAAATCTCACAATCCTCCGTGCATGCAATATGTATAAAAAGGAGTCCGAAGTTTTCTATTCAACCAAGCTAATGTCTGTATCCCTGATGACCGAGAGAGAGGTGCAATTGCCGCATCTTTTTATTCACGTAAACGATAACACGAACACATGATAAGCGCCACGCCTTCTTATAAACAGTAGCAATACCACACATTTCATCTTCGACCACAGAGAACCAGAGAGGTGATCTTTAACCATGTATGGGGTAGATAGAGTTCTTCTTATCTAAAATGACGAGCTCCGTCTATATTTTTTTTATAAATAAATGGGTCACCTGATGGAAAATGGCCACCACCCATTGACACCCAGATTACCAGAAGAGTCACGGACGCGTTGCCGACCTTAAAGAAAAGGGATAATTATAGGATCGGGAAGGGGAAGTGGGATTTGAGTCCCCAGATATCTCACTCACAAGCTGTTACTGCACGTCGGTTTTCTGTGAGACAGTGGTAACAACCCGGTCGATTCATGCTATAGACAAAACTGGCTACAGCGTGACTCTACTGCTTCGAAACTACGCTACCACTTGTAAGGTTTAAAATTGTGTGGCGGTGCGAGTCATTTTATATGAGAAGAACTCTACGACTTAAGACTTGGTAATAAACAGAGACTTTGACTAATTTTAGGCCTTAATAACGCCTGAGAGTTTTTTGTTGGCAAATGAGATATCACAAAAATTTGCTCATAAATATAAGTCAGTAAATACGCTTATCAGTCACACCTAGCAATGACTATACTTGTATACCTTGTATCTTAGAATTAACTCTTCAACTTATTTAATTACGGTGCAAGAGGACGTCAAAATGCAATAACCGCGGTTGACTGGCGCAGATCCAAGATTTTGTTGAGGGGAGCAATTTTACGGCGAGAGAAAGTAACTTCTGTTCGATTTAAGACGAGTGAATAGGGTAGTTGACTAGTTTTTTTTTATTAATTAAATCAATAAGTTACGTTACTCAAAATCTATTGCAGAAAGAATTTTATAAATAAGTTAGAAGCCATTCAAATCCTGTAGAAGGGGTAATTGTCAAATGACAGTCGACGCAAACTTTGACGTTACTGTGTAAAATGTTCATTATGGTGCACGCGTACAAGCGAGATAGTGAGATATCCCTACTACGCACCCACTTTTCTTCATACTAACATTTAAAGTCATAACTGCGGGCACATTTCTGAACCAATTTTGATTGTGTTTTAATAAAAGGGTTTCTTTTGCGTGTCATTTTCCGTTGCTTATAAAATAATGTATAAAATTCAATATAGGAAACTACCATATTCTAACTATTTTCTAAAATAAAGTAATTCTGCTTAATTTAGGGAAGAGGGTGCACCGTTCGCCACCAATCCAATCTTGGTAGAGTCCGAGGTTAAAGCCATTAAATTTATTTGTTTTATAGCTTAAGTACTTGGCCCATAATTCATAATAGAAATATTTTTATTAATCCCCTCAAAAATATTTAAGCTATAGGCTATTTAAATCTGGTGGAGGGCATGACTGTCGAATGACAATAAAAAGATGCACGCTGAAGGTCTCGCGGCGCACGCGTGCGAGGGATATAGCGAGATGGTCCCACTACTAAACTACACTAAAAAACTACATATTTTTTTAAATTTTCACCCAATATTATGTTTGCAGTTTGGACGGACAAACACAACGGTTATTGATATAATATCGTAAAAGAAATGTAACGCTAGAAAAAACCAGCTGACACTCGGGGTTAACGGCGGTAGTATGCGCTCCTGGGGCTCAGAAACAATATAAATATAAGGAGACGGGCCGCAAGGCGACGCGCAGGGGCGGATACGGCTGCAGCCGAGGCGCTACTAGTATTAATACTATAATTATTTAAATGTGTTTAGGTAGTTAAGTTTTCTGCATATTATCTACCCCTAGGTCATGAATTTATTATACTTGTTGTATTCTTGCACTGCCAAACTTGTAAGTGGAGACAAGCTCCTTTTTCTTTCTATTATATTTGATCAAAAATTATTTATTTTCATTCAGTCATTCGATTCTTAGAACACCAATTAGATCACTTTGAACTAAGGTAAAATCTGTCGAACAGGTAACAGTTTTATAAATGTTGATATCTGCAAAAGAAGATATTTTACAATGTTTTACTTGTGTAGACACATCGTTTATAAATAATAGAAAGTATTGGCCCTAGATGGGACCCTTGAGGTATGCCCCATTCCGAGATATAGGTACACGTCAGATACTGTGGTGTTTCCCATTCCTACTTTAGGTATTTTATACAAGTATGATTCAAACCATTTATGTAGGGATCTACCGATGTCTTACAATAATAATTTCTGTAGCAAAATAGAATGATCGAATTTGTCAAATGCGTTAAAAATCAAGATAGCATCTAAGTACTTAAAGGACGCGCCTTTGTCAATATCTTCTGAATTGAATCTAAATCGGCTACAAATGATAACGGAATCTTGATTGAACGACCATGTTGAGATTCTATTAAACTGTTGATAACAAATTCAGGAAGTATGTTATGGAGGTCTTTCTGTGGGCCTAATTTTATAATAGATTTGCGCAGTTCGGTTTCATTTGATCTTTGAGAGGAATTAGACGAACTTAAGTGAGCGGATGATGAGGTGCAAACAAATGTAATCACAGATGAAAAATGTTTGACCAATATTTTAACTTCTTTAGAATTTGATTTCGTCAATATACCATGGAGTTCCATGTTTGCAGGCAATCCATATTGCCACTCCTTTTATCTTTTATGTAGCTTCGAAATGCTTTGGGGTTCTTGCATTTTATACCCGAATAAATCTCGTATATGTGTAATTATGGTAACTCATTTTGTATAAACTATAGCACGGTTACAGAGCCATTGATATTTGTATTTATCACAGAACACAAAAATAGATACTTATCATGTGGATTATTATAGATAAGAAATATTTTATGACGGTAGTATATTTTTTTCTATAATCATATAAATCAGAGAGCTGTTGAAACAGGTAGAGGGTAAGAATTCTGTAACCATTATAGCGATAGATTCAAAAGTATAGTTTCTTTCGCCAATTTACGTTCTTTAATTCCTTAACTACGGCATCATAGTCCACCTTATAGTAATTATAATCATTGCGGCTTATTTGATGATTATAAATTATATTATGATGCAAATAAGATAGAATGTTTTTCATCTAATTATAATCGATATTAAGATATCTAAAGTATTTACAACATTATTAAAAAGCATTTAAGGTAATAAAATTAAACTATATATTCAAAATTTACATATAAACATAAAAAAGTATGTGTGAAAGCAACTGTTACGCCTGGTTTCTGAAAGGCTGATCAAAGTAAAATTAACTAATCAAATGTCAAATCTCATGTCAAGTCGAAACTGAGTTGCTAGAAGCATTAGTCAACGCCATTGATTTGACACACATGTTAGCTAACATGACTTTCAAATTAATATGAAAAATCGTATGTCAGACGGTACTAAAGAGACATCAAATATTATAATTTTTTTCACTAAATAACGTTTCAGCAACTCAGAGCAACTCTAATTGATTTGACAGCGGTGTCAAAATCAAAGTTCTGTTAGTTGAATGTTGATTGGATCAGCCTGTTAGAAAGCGGGTGTAAGTCTTAATAATTGACATCAATTTCAATTGTTTCTTATGAAGGTTATTAATACCTGTGTTTACCCTAGTACTTATTTTAAGATCACCATTATCTACTTGATGAAGCCTTTAAGCCAGCCTTATTAAAATCAGTAGATAAATACTGTTGCACTGTGTAAGTTAATACTTATTAGCTAAGCTGAGCGGCTGAATGTTAAACGTCATGGAATAAGAATATGATAACTTTAAGACCATTCTTAAGTATAGCTCTACCTATCAGATAAGTATTCACGTAGAGAATAAACAAGAAGCGTCTGAGTTGGCGGTAGCTTCGCCCTTCACCGAGAGCAAATTGTCACAACTTGTTGGTTATTAATTCATTTTAAATTTGTAGCATAAGCCGGCAAACGAGCCAGTGTGTCACCTGAGGCCTTACTCTTGAAAATGATTCGATTCTTGGTTCGTTTTTCGATTCGAACTAAAAATGCGCACTCCCGAAGTTATTCGAGTTGTTATCGAAAACAGCCGTTCCCAGTCGTAGATCGAGTACGTGATCGAGTATTTTTCCACGGATTATACACCCTTGCTCGGCAACATACCACGACGCGGCGTTTTTTTTTATTCCAGACTCGGCAGACGCCATATTATGGTGTTTTCGTTATGATGGAATAAAAAATTCAACGTGTGTTTTTCAATTTATTATAGTAGAATATTTAGAATATATGCCGCAGCACAAACGTGCGCTAGTGTGGGTTTCGGGAGTACCAAAACGCTTGAAATCGAATCAAACTCGGTTGAACCAGAACTCGAATGTGTCAAGAGTAAGGCCCCAGATGGCAAGTGATCTCCATCGCCCATGTACGCCTACAATACCAAAAGAATCATGGGCGCGTTGCCGACCTTAAAGGAAAGGGATAATTAAGGTCTTGGGAAGGGTAGAGGATTTGGGCCTCCGGATATCTCACTCATCGTACGAAACGCAGCAACAAGCTACTACTTTACGCCAGTTTTCTGTGAGAGAGGGGGAAACAACCCGGACGAGTCGGCCCATTCATGTAGATTGTAGACAAAACTGTCTAAATCTTGGCTCCACCACTCTAAACTTTATAGCACTACGGTGCCAAAAAATCATAAGGCCCCAGAATTTATTCTTTGAGTGGTAGATCCACAATATAGACAGTTTTTCAATAGTATGAATAGACCGGGTTGAAAACCGAAGTAAAGTAACGGCTTGCTGCTACGTTTCGTGCGGTGAGTGAGATATCCGGAGGTCTAAATCCCCTCCGCTTCCCAATCTCTTAATTATCCCTTTCCTTTAAGATCGCCAACGCGTCCATGACCCTTGATGTGATTATGAGCTATCAAATACTACTATTTACTTTAACAATAGTAAATAATTTCATCAAATAAATACCGTATCTAATATAACAATGCCGTAGTTAAACCTCTCATGTATTTACAGTACATATTTACTCGCAAATATGTGACTGGCTTCACAGCAAAGGTCGTTTCGTCCTAAATACAACAATACATACATATACATACACACTCACGCCTGTAATCCCCGAAGGGGTAGGCAGAGGTGTAACCAGTAAACTCACATTTCGCCAAGCGTATCTCCATCCCACGATGTGACAGGGTGCGAGCCTATCACCATACCGGGCACAATTCCGGACTCCGGGCTGATACTGAGCATTACGTAATAGAAAACCCAATATCGAACCCGAGACCTCAGCGTCAGCCTCAGTCGTAACGCGTAAGCATTAAAACTGCGCTACCGAGGCAGTCTAAACAATGTATAAAAGTTTTTTTTTTTTTTACTAGCCCTTTATTATATACGTCCCACTGCTGGGCACGGGCCTCCTCTACTGAATGAGAGGGGTTAGGCCTTAGTCTACCACACTGGCCTAATGTGGGTTGGTAGACTTCACTTACCTTCGAAATTCTTATGAAGAACTTCTCAGGTATGCAGGTTTCCTCACGATGTTTTTCCTTCACTGTTAAAGCAAGTGATAATTGACAATTAATATATATTATAAAAATAAAAGTTTATGGATTCAATAAAATTTTGATTTTAATAAGCTAGGCCTTATTTCATAATCAATAAATTACATTTTAGTCGCAATAAAAACAAAGTTGATACTGGTAGATACAAATATGACTGCATCGGTGGCGCAGTTGTTATGTGCACGCGTTACGATTGAGGCCAACGCTGAGGTCTTGGGTTCGATCCCCGGGTCGGGTAGTGGTATTGGGATTTTCTATTACGAAATGTTCAGTATCAGCCCGGAGTCTGGAATTTGTGCCCGGTATGGCGATAGGCTCGCTCCCTATCACATAATGGGACGGAGATACGCTCGGCGAAATGTGGATGTACTGGTTACACCTCTGCCTAACCCTTCGGGGCTTACAGGCGTGAGTGCGTATGTAAATATCAGATGTTCGTTATTTATGATAACAAAATATTAGCAACAGATTCTATCTTTGATGTATTATTTAAATGATATTAAAGATTAGTTGTTGCCGGCGGCTTCACCCACGTAATTATCTTTTTCTGGGATAAAAATATTCCATAGTTTCATACAAAGCTGAACCCCTCTTTTACCCCCTTAAAATGTACATTTTCAGAAATGCTTTCTTAGCAGGCTCTTACATTACACAAACTGTCATCTGATTTTTCATGATCCTAGCTTTAGTAGTTTTTGAAATATTGTGATTAATCAGTGACTGAGTAGTATTTCGCTTTGGGGTGCCCTACCCCTTCGAAGAGACAAGCGGGAGCACATGTATGTATTAATGTGAATTCACAAAACTATCTTTATAAATTGCGTCCCAAATGAATGAAATGATAAGGTATTACAAGGCTGAACGTTTTGTCTGAGGGTGATAAACACAGTGCAGAAGTGCAGTGTGGGCGGTATTGTTACTATTTATAGACAGGCGTGGCACCTACACAGACGAGCGGCCTGCGCGTCTCGTTATTCAGGGGAATAAAAGAGGGCGTTTACTAGAATTAATCGGTACTATGGAGTAAGGTGTAAGATAGGAGTAAGGTATGGACCTTAACTAAGTAGGAGATATGACATAACAACGTGGTAGGTCCCTCGTTTGCGAGAGGCCGGCTGGGATGGTACCACCGCTTTGTCTATTTCTGCCGCCAAGCAACAGTGTGTAAGCACTGTTGTGTTCCGGTTTGAAGGACATTGAAGCCAGTGAAATTACTGGGCATTATGAGACTTAACACCTTATGTCTCGGGATGACGAGCGCAGTCCAGTGTCGTGCAGTGCTTTGTTATTTAAAGTTCTGTATGGCATTGCTTCTGTTTATGAGCAGGCGTGGCGCTTACCATCAGGCGAGCGACCTGCTCGTCTCGTCATTCAAGCTAATAAAAAAATAAATATCTTCCAAATATTTTTTTACATAATCCTCACTTTCATAGTCAAAAGGCTTTATGAAGATTAGCTTACCAGATTGTTTTTCAATTGTTGTATTAGGTTCTGACAGTTCAGTTATTTTCTCTATCACCAAACACAGCACCACAGATGGTCGAGTTATTTCAACTGAATAAGCTATACAACATAATCAACGTGTTTCTGTGTTCAGAACTGAATGACTGTGGTGATTCAGTTTTATCAGCGGACCTATCGCTTGCCATTGAGTCGTGATAATGCAACGAACTATGTTTTTGATTGGAAGCTTGTAAACATAACATATTTATGTCATAGGTTAAAGTCTTAGACCAATTATATTACCACCATTTTAGTTTATGTTAAATCTACTTAACTGTATCTACTTTTAAATAAATAAATAAAATAAAATAAAGATAAATAAAATAAATTTAAAGTACTTGGTTAGTCGAATTTATTAATCTTGCAGGACACGGAGGACACAGGCTCTGTGTCGCAGTAGGCGAGAAGCTGACAGTGAAAGAAGAGGCCGCGGGTTCGATCCTCGCAGTGACAAATGTTTGTGTAATTCACAAGTGTACGGCTCTTGTTGTTGTGAGAACGAAAGTATCTCATAGTTCCTCATATCTCATAATACCCACGATATAAAACTCGTTTCTTAGTATGAGGTCAGGACTCAGGACTATGTGTGTGACTGTTACTTCAGAATTAATTTATACCGACCACTGTTATCGGTTTTACTCAATGGTAGCAATAAAAATGGCAATAATAAACATATAGACACTGACCCAGCACATAGATGCAATTTTTGTTTTTTAAAAGCATAGTCCGTCTAACGAACACGTGGGTCACTAGATGGTAAGTGATCTCCACCGTCCATGAACATCCATAATACCAGAAGGTCATGAGCGCGTTGCCGACCTTAAATAAAAGGGGTAATTAAGGGATGAGAAGTGGAGGGGATTTGGGCCTCCAGATATCTCACTCAGCGTACGAAATGCAACAGAAGGCTGCCACACGTCGCTTTTTTGTGGGACAGTGGTAATAACCGGGTCGAGCCGGCCCATTCCTGCTGTATTTAATTTGTAAATACTGACTGCGTTGATTGGTCTGGTCCCATATCACATCATGGGATGGGAATAAGCTCGGCGAAATGTGGGTTTATTGGTTACAGCTCTTTCCTCCCCCTTTGGGGAAAACAAGCATGAGAACGTATGTATGTAAGATTCGTTTCTGCGAACATTAACCTGTCCATGCATCTACCTGCCCTCTAAAATAACCTTGACTGGTCTTGAAGTTTCCTTATATTGAAGTATTCGATTAAAATTCAACAAACATTACAAATATTTACCATTATACGGTCAATTTTAATATTATGTTGTTTTTACCGGGTGAACGAACTATAGTCAGGATTTTTTTATGTTGAATGTTAAACGGCAATTTTAAATACATACTTGTTTACTTTTTAATTGTTTTTTCTCTCTTTGTTTTTTTTTTGTAGTGATATAAGAGCAATTTATTTGCCTAAGACCTATGTGACAAATAAATAGGTAACTTTGATTTCTTTTTTTTAAATACATACGTCAAAATTACTTTTTGCTTTAAGTTGGATAACCGGGAATCCTAGCACTTTATTAGAGGTGATTATTTTATTCTATTGCGTTATCATACGTTATTAAATTTTCTATTACGAAATGCTTGGTATCAGCCCGGAGTCTGGAATTGTGCCCGGTATGGCGTTAGGTTCGCCCGCTATCACATCAAGGGACGGAGATACGCTCGGCGAAATGTGGGTGTATTCGTAATAGAAAAACCCAATATCACTTTTACTCGACCCAGGGATCGAACTCGAGACCTCAGCGTCAGCCTTAGTCGTTACGCGTACGCATTACAACTGCGCCACCGAGGCTGTCGTTATGTTACAATATTTATTGTACATTACGTATTATTATCAATAACAAATAAAAAGTTATTGAGAACTATGCCAACTGCCAGGATGTGAACTCGTGATTATGTATGTACATACGTAAGGACATTGTTATCTCTTAGTCCTTGATCTGTTTGTACATTCAGTACCATAGGAAAAAACCAGGCCATGTGCAAGATGAACTCTCATACCGAGGGTTCCGTAACACTCTAGAAAAGTTGTTACTTTTTATTAGCTTGAATGACGAGACGATGGTCGCTCGCCTGATGTTGAGCTTCATGCCTGCCCATAAACAGAGACAATGTCACACAGAACTCTGGATTACAGAGCACTGCATCCCGATCGTCATCCCGAGACATAAGATGTTAAGTCTCATAATGCTTCATAATTTCACAGGTTTCAATGTCCTTCAAACTAAAACACTTCACGCCCAACGCCACTTTAGTCACTTTGTTTAAAAAATATAACTGTAGGACACCCTTGTGTAACATGAGCGGGAAAACGAAATTACAAGACAGACTATTACTAAATCATCATGCGATTAATAAAAAAACTTTATGGAAATAAATAACAATGTTTACAACATAACTATCAATATTGAATTTTCCTTATTAGTTGTAGAAGCAATTATGATTAAATGTTTGATTTATTTGTTTGTGTCATGAAGAAAAACATGAATAGAAATAAATTAATGTTAGTATGTATAATATGTATTATTAAAATTCCAAGAATAATACTGGTCGTAACTGAGTCTAGCTTTATGTAGGCGAGACAATTCCTATTGTAAGGACATTAGGGAATATATATAAGTGAGTATGTTTATTAAATTTTATTTTTAATTTTTAAGTGCCATAGCTACCGCTATGGCATGTAAATTCCAATACAATACACAATCGCGAAGAATGTGCCGTTATCCGTTGATGAGTTTCATTATTTACCTCTTTATTCAGTCATCAGATAATTACCAAATTTATATGGAATCACATCGCAGCTAAACTCTATCGAATTAAAATTTTCCCAACAAAATCGGTCCACAATAGACGGAGAAGTAAAAAACAACAAAAAAATATACACGCCGAATTGAGAATCTCCTCCTTTTTATAAGAGTATAATTTAAACTAGGTATTTGTGCCTTACTCCTAAGTACAATATGTACCCGCAACCGACGAAAATGTATGAGAAGATGTATGAATGTGGAAGAGGCGAAAGAGGTGTGTCAGGATCGTAGCTTGTGGTACTTAATAGTCTCTGCCTACCCCTATGGGACATAGGCGTGAGTGTGTATGTATATGGATGTATGTCCTAAGTACATAATTTGTATGGCTTAAAAAAACCGGCAATGAGTGTCGGACTGCGCAAAGTGAAGTGTTTCGTAGTCAGAAAATATTCCATATCTCAAAAACTATACAAGTTTATGCAACCCATCTTATTGAAACCAATTTTCGTTGGAAATACCTTATTACTTTTTACTACCTTGTTTTAATGAATTTTCAATCCCGTAGTTTAAAAGTTAGAGGAGGGACAGGGAGCACAACTTTTTAGGATTTTGGACACGCATATAGATTACACTTACCTATATCCATATAGAGCTAAATACAGACTATATAAATTGACTAAATTAAGTTATAGTCAAACGGACGGACGAAATTATATACACTGCCAAGTGCCAAAATGAAGGGACTTAGGAATAGGGAACCCTAAAAAGCGATGAAATCTTTTTTTATGTTAAATCGCCACAATGAAATATATGTCGTGATACACATTTAGTAGTTTAAAAAAATACGCTTTTATAGAAAATCCAACTAAAAAATAGAAAATAAATTGTAATAAATTTGAATTATAAATAGTGTAAGAAAAAAATGATTTTATTTTAAAAAAGCGTGGAGTGCATGGTATCAATAGTTATAAATATTTTATGAACAGATATGAGTAGAAGGGTTATTTTGATAATATCCTGAAATACACCACACGCTTTTTTTACAATAAAATAATTTTTTTCTTACACTATTTTTAATTCAAATTTATTAAAATTTATTTTATAGTTTGTAGTTGGATTTTCTATAAAAGCGTATTTTTATAGTTTTTCGAACTATTATTTATTTTTCATTTTTTAGTTGACATTTTCTATAAAAGCGTATTTTTTATTTCAAACTGTTTCAAATATTGAATTGTCATCGGTCCTTAATAAGTATGCCAAATTTCGAGTTAATCCGACGTTTTGAAGGGGGTCAAAATCATGTTCAAAGATTCCGTTACATACACACATACATACTAATAACATACGTATGAAGCTAATAAAAAGCTATTAAAAAGGGAGGTACGTACGGTTTTTTGTGTACTATATAAAAAAACTACCCACAATAAAAAAATGTATATTTACAAATTAGGTAACCGAAATTTTATTTTGACTTTCTTTCATATGTTTGGTTTATCGAAAAGAAATATAAATTATGTGTGTAGGTAAATCGTCACAGTGGTTTTTTAAAACATAGGTAACTTAATTTAGAAGAAATTACTTACAAAATTAAATGACAAATAATTTATTATATTGTAAAATAAATTCATACGTTTTAGCAGGTAGAGTCTTGGTGGAGTTGATTTAGTAAATAGTTGAACATCTGCCGCCATTAAATTCCCGCCTTAATCTTATAAAATAATTAATAATTTGTACTTACATTTATGTAGTTGGTGTCCGGTGAAGCAGTCTGCAGTGAACTAACACTAAACACTAACAATAGCTGGTTCATACTTTATTTTCGATATCAGGAGAGTGATACGTTTGAATAATAACGCAGTCAGATCCGTGCTTCTTCGTCTGCGCCATCTTGAACCTTGGTTATAGATGGCGCTGATTGTAGTTAAAAGCTGTAGTACTACTAGAAAAATAGAGCAAATAAATGTGAATAGATTTTCGGTATTTTTATAAAGATATCATGTTACCAGTAAATATTAATAACTTGTTTACTTGAGTGAATAATAGTAATTAATTAATTTTCGATTCAAGAGCGCTGTATTATTTGCAATGTAATACTTGAATGCATTTATGTAACCCTTTGAGAAAAACAGTTTTTTTATAAATATGAAAATGATATCTTATGTATTATTTTATGACTTGCAAAGTAAAATTGGTGTTTATTGGAAATTACTGGATAAAATAATATAATAATAATAATAATATAATAATAATAATATACTATAATAATATACTGGAGAAAAAAAGAGAAATCGACGTAGTACATACATAAAAAAAAACTCGCCGAAATGAGAACCTCCTTCTTTTTTTAAGGTCCGTTAAAAAGCATTGGATACACAATATGCTTGGCGATAGAAATATACAAAGCGGTGGTATCAACCGAGATAGGTTCTCACATTCGAGGGACCTACCGCCTGTCGTTTTCAGAGGCTGAAAGATAGCGGGAGGGTAGAAAGTGGGTGAACTGACTCACTTCAGAGTTCCGTCCGGCTAATTTCGAGCGTATCTCTCTATTCTAAAAAAAAGTAACTGGTGCCGCCGCTGCCCAAAGCTTGTCACGTTATCTCCTCCGAAACCGCTGGGGGTATGGGGTCGAGACCGATACCAATCGTTGCAGAATAATGTGGGGAAGAAAATAAGATATGTCTCATATTCGTCGGACTTTAAGTTTTTTTTTTATTTTATCTTTTGTGGAAAAACATGGGCAAAGCCCCTAGTTGTAATAAATAACAGTTTTCGTATAGTCATAGGCACATAAATGAGTTACCGTCTTGGTATTTTAAATTAACAACGTGTTGAATATCGATCAATAACCTGTGTTTTCAGTTTCAGAGATTCCTCACCTACAAATTAGCTTAATATGGACTTGTAAACAAGTAAATCACTCCGATACAGTTGTGTGTATATTTATTGACTTATTTGGATTGTAGACAAGAACACCGAGTACTGGTGGCATCTTTATAAAGCGTATGTTAATTGTTTATAGTTGTTTTAAGATGAGTCAGGCATCTGTGAATGTTCCGCCCAGTGGAATGGGGGCATATGATTTTTTTTACCGTGGTATCCACTGCCTATCGTAAGAGGCGACTAATTGGGGGCATTGCGGTTGCAGCCGCACAACGGGGAATGTGTGGCCATCGTAGAACATTTCAGCGGTATACTACGATTCAAAAGATGACAGACAGGCAGCGTAGCGCGGCGCGTCGTCTTATTAACAGGGTTACGTTGATACACTTTGGATACCGAACCCTAAAAACGCGTGCTTCTATCGATCTTGGCTTCTAGAATTTTAAGTTGCAGTGGTGGAGGTATGGGCGTGATAGAACTGTTGTCTGAAGGCCAATTCTCGTAATTTTAAATGTTCAAAATATCATTCCGATCTAGTCTCAGCGTCAAGAAAGTTGCAAATGACATTCTCTTAAACCAATAATCAACGTCAAATGTGAACATAAATCGTAATGAGATTGAATGTAGAATAAAAGTTGACTGAAGGCAAAACGGTATAATGCTACTGCTAATGCTAGGTGCATTTGACGTTGATTATTGGTTTAAGAGAATGCCATTTGCAACTTTCTTGACGCTGAGACTAGATCGGAATGATATTTTGAACATTTAAAATTACGAGAATTGGCCTCTTGGTATGATTACAAACTATCTTAGGAGGAGGGTTTTGCCTGGGTAATGGGGTTACAATTTTGAATAACAATATAGAATGACGTAACACTTCATTGCACAACTTGTTTGATTGCACTTCAAATGCTAGGTACCTACTCGTAGTCACTTTACTAAATCAACATGTAGTAAATATTTACTTGTCATAAGTTTGTTCTTTGAAGTTTATCTAATATCCTTAATTAATATATGCGTATGAATTGAGAGGTAAGATTCAGGAAATTAATATAAATTCAAGACACATTCCAAATGTTGTCTTAGTTTGCGGGGAAAACGATTTAAAGCGCTACCACCCGACTCCACAGGAAAACAAGATGGTTATCCGTCCTGGAGACATAAAATATTCCAACGATCGTCGAATCCCTAAACAATGTAATAAGTAGGTCTTTTCCTATGGAATTCTCGTACTTTACAAAAAAGTTAGGTAAAGTAATTTTTCATCTTTTTTATTTCTATTAATCAAATTTAACGACCAATTCTATCGATGTATCTTTGACAGCGCAGCGGCAATTTATCGATGCCCTTCTTGAAGAAATCGGCTGGACGGGAGGCAACAAACTCTTCAAAGAGACTTTGTACTGTCTCTCGGGTAATGGTTTTTTCCCCGCCAATATTCTTTGGTAAGGAGCGGGATAGATACCTAACTGTAACTACCGACTTAAAGCGTCGGTACTGTACGCGCTATACAGTAAAGAATGCGGCCAAATAGTGTGCTATCCGTCGTTAGTGGTGCCATAATATTACTCATTATTTTACGATAATAGTAAAATAGGAAACATTTTGCCACCATTAGTAATCATGGAATTTAACACATGATAATATGAACAGGCACTTGACTGGCGTCGCATACTTATACAGTTTACACCCAATGATGGAACTGCTAATACTTAATATTAATTATTATATTAAAATACGGGTACCTACTTATATTAATGTAGCATCCTCGATATTCTTCTATGTTTATAAATATGAGTAAAAGCCTTAAATTCCTTTTTCGATGTTAAAAGAATTAGATCGAGTGCGACTGTGAGATGCATGGCGGCGTGAAAACATGATGTTGCTGCAGACTCGAAGCGGCGAAGGCCGAAACGGGTCGCAAAAGCAGTGGGCCGGAGCGATTCCAGCAAAAAATACAGGTTTTTATAGGCTGGTTTGGCTGGGCTGGGGCTGGCCTTCCTACGCAGCACTGTTGTGGAGGAGTGGCTAGCCAGACTGGCCCTAGTGCGCCGACGTTCCGACTGATACAGATGCTGAATGGGCACGGATGATCCAGTTCGTTCCTGTGTCGAATTGTAAAGGATTCTAACCGTCCCTTTTTTACTTTGGGAAACCCTTTATGGGTACCGCCCCACTGCGTGGCCGGCCTGTCCGGATGTGGATGTCCTTGAGCAACGGTGACCGCACAAAACATTTACAACTAAGCTGTGACTTTACCTCGGTTTATTTGAGACAGGTTGAGTCCATCCTATTCAAGTAGTACTAGAAAAAACACTTAGTACAGTTTGAATCTTATACTAGAATACTCACTAATTTCGGTATGGAGTTAACATTTTACAAATGCAAACTCCTTATTATATAAACCTTTCTATCTTACTTACCTTTAAATTAGAAACAAAATATTTGACTTTTTGTCACCTCGAAAATTATTGCAATATTTTGAAACGACGACACGTAAACCAACCAACAAATTCTACAATGCACATACGGTATGAAAATTTGAAATTGTTTCGCGTAAATACTAAAATATAATATGGCTTGCCACACAAAATGTATCGCTGGGAAAATTAAAGAGGAAGATATCATCATCACAGGTGCTCATCTGACGGGACCGACGGTCGAATCTAAATTTGACGAGCTAAAATATGAGATAATAAGCAAAATAGACAAAGAACTAACCGATTCACAGAACTCTCGGGAGTTCATATCCCAGAAGTACGATGAGTTGTGCCACAAGATACATTATTTGACGGAGCTGGACGCAACGGTGAGCGGGTTCAGGAGCGATGTGAAGGCGATAGACCAACAAATTACTGAATTGTCATCAAGGATAGACGACATCGAAAAAAGAACAATTTGTAAGGATTGCCCCTCGTTAGCATCGTCTGCTATTGTATGATTGTTTTGGAAATAAAAGTGTGGCTTGACGAATTGATTGACTTATCGCTTCACTTTTATTTATGTATATTATAGATGCATTAGGTCTGGTTTGCCTTTCTGCATTAGGCCAGCTTGGTGGATTAAGTCCTAAACCCCCCCCCCCCCATTCGTAGAGAAAGCCAGTACCGAGGAGTGGGACGTATATAATAGGGTTGGTATTATTAATATATTGATTCAGTCCAGAGTCATGCATTATAGGTTTAGGGACTTGTTATATAGACCAGGCTATATATTCATAATTCTCTTAAATCCAGTTTTGTTTGTTTTAACCGACGGTTTCAACAATTGATGCAATATTATCATTAATTAGTGAGCATATATGTAATATGAAATGGTTTCAAATTGCTTGAGACGTGATCAATCTCCATGCTGAATTTGAAGGCATTCCATACTAGTGCAGTGGTACTATTACCATTTGCGATATTCTGTGTTATGTCTTGCTGAAAGTAAGAATAGAAGAATAATATGCTTGCTCATCACAATAAATTAGGCGATTACAACGATGAGTAAGCTATTACTGCTGGTAGATCTATATATCTCTCTATTCTAAAAAAAAGTAACTGGCGCCGCCGCCGCCGCTGCCAAAAGCTTGTCACGCTATCTCCTTCGAAACCGCTGCGGGTATGGGGTCGAGACCGATACCAATCGATGCAGAATAATGTGGGGAAGAAAGTAAGATATGTCTCATATTCTTCGGATTTTTAATTTTTTTTATTTTATGTTTTGTGGAAAAACATGGGCAACGCCCCTAGCAAAATAAAATTAACAAAATTATTTGATACAATTTATTTAAAATTAAAATGCATTTAACATTAAGTTAAACTATGAAATCCATACTAGACTACAACAAACAATATTAATATAAAATATTTTTGGCACGTGTTTGTTCATTTAACGTCTTATTAATTAAGTACTTAACTAATTGTAATCTAATCTCATGTGTAAAGGAGATGTACTAGTGACGAAACTACTGGAACTTGGATAACCGATGTTTGTACTTTTTTTTATTAGCTTGAATGACGAGACGAGCAGGTCGCTCGCCTGGTGGTAAGCGCCATGTCTGCTCATAAACAGAAGCCACATAGAACTTTAAATAAAAAAGCACTGCATGACACTAGACTGCGCTCGTCACCCCGAGACAAGGTGTTAAGACTCATAATGCCCAGTAATTGCACTGGCTTCAATGTCCTTCAAACCGGAACACAACAGTTCTTACACATTGTTGCTTGGCGGTAAAAATAGACAAAGGGGTGGTACAAACCCAGCCGGGCTCTCGCATACGAGGGACCTTCCACCTTGTACCTCGTTGAATAGCCATCTTACGCATGATTAAAATCCGTTTGATACTTACTGTTATATAATTGTTTGTAGCGATTTATATCTCAAATAAATTAAATAAATAAATACACCCAACAGTCACACACATAACCCTGACCCCACACTAGGTTAACCTGTATCGTGGGCACCAGGAACTACGAGGGACTTGGTCCCACAACACCCAGACCCGCAACAAACATTTGTGTATTACACAAACATCTGTCTCGGTGCGGGAATCGAACCTCACGCTTCACAGCAGGCTACTCACCAACTGCGCCACGGAGGCTGTCAAATCTTCTAATAACTATATGGTTGAATCCTGAACTTATATCACAGTAGCTTCCCCGCTGTGTGATTTATAAACTTCACTTGACTGACTTCTAGAAATAATGATCTTGGCAATAGTGCCTCCGTGGCGCAGCGGGCGAGTAGCCGGCTGCGAAGCGAGAGGCCGTGGGTTCGATTCCCGCACCGAGACAAATGTTTGTGTGATCCACTAATATTTGTCTCGGGTCTGGGTGTTGTGGGTTGGCAAGTCCCTCGTAGTTCCTGATACCCACGATACAGGTTTACCTAGTGTGGGGTCAGGACTATGTGTGTGACTGTGGGGTGTATTTATTTATTTAATAGTTATCGCCAATGATGACTGCCTCCGTGGCGCAGTGGGCGAGTAGCCGGCCGAAGAGGACGTGGGATCCCACGCCGGGACAAATGTTTGTCTAATCCACAAATATTTGTTTCGGGTCTGGGTATTGTGGGACCGCAAGTCCCTCGTAGTTCCTGATACCCACGATACAGGTTTACCTAGTGTGGGGTCAGGACTATGTGTAACTGTTGGGTGTATTTATTTACATCAGCATTTACATGTATAATGGCTGCAAAAAAGAATCTCGACAACCAAGCCTGCCCGTAGTATAACCCTGATGATAAGAGGCCACCTATCTAACAACAGTCTAGCCCGGAGTGGTGCATTATTGGTCTCAACTCTTGCTTTCGAAGACAATACTTTTGCCCCACAATGGACTTAGAAGGCTAATAGGAAGATAATCCCAATATCCCAATAGTGCCAAGCACTTAGTGTTTTGCATATGCTGATTTGGATCCTTTTGGCGCGGTCGTGGTGGGACTTATACCGTCTACAGTAGCTTTAAAAATGTTTTTCTGCATCATTAGGGTAGTTGATTGGTTTTTTTTATTATTTAAATCAATAAGTTACGTTACTCAAAATCTATTGCAAAAGAATTTTATAAATCGGACCAAAAATAAATAAGTTACAAGCCATTCAAATCCTGTAGAAGGGGTAATTGTCAAATGACAGACGACGCAAACTTTGACGTCACTTTGTAAAATGTTCATTATGGTGCACGCATGCAAGCGAGATAGTGAGATATCCCTACTACGCACCCACTTTTCCTCATACCAACATTTAAAGTCATAACTGCGGGCACATTTATGAACCAATTTTGATTGTGTTTTAATAAAAGGGTTTCTTTTGCGTATCATTTTCTGTTGCTTATAAAATAATGTATAAAATTCAATATAGGAAACTACCCTATTGTACATGTACCACCTAAAGCTTGCCAATAAATGCTTTCTTTCCAATATCATCACTCGTACATACACCGTTTAATTTTGTACTTCGGTCCTACAATATACCTACATTGCTTAGTTATTGAGTATTCTATCACATTTTATAACAAATCACATACACAGCATTTCATCACATTCAATATAAATATGATCTAAATAAAAAAATCCGAAAATATATCGCCAGCCATGGCATTCTTATATTTCAAAATATAATAATATTTTTTGTCGTATAAAAACACCATGGTCAACTAATTTTGTCTATAATCTCATCACTATATTGCATTTAAATTGCGCCCAAATCGGTGGGGCTTATACAACAGTCATCACAAGCATGCTAACTAACTTCAAGAGTTCCTTGCATACGAAGGTTTCTCGTAAAAATTACACTAACCGATCAAAAACATTAAGGGAACCTAAAGCATTCTCAATATTTACATATTCTTTCCAGCCAGGATAGCCTGGATCTGTGACACAGTCTTACCCTTAGTTTCAGGAATCAAGAAGAATACGAAAAATATACACACAACCATTATGACGGCGAAGAACCAGAAGCAAGTGTATATGCCGACGGCCATCTTCATGATGGGGAAGCACAGCGTCACGACAAACACCAGTAGCCAGTTGGTGATCACCGTCACACCGGTAGCCGTGCCCCTGAACTCCACCGGGAACAGCTCAGCCATCATCATCCAAGGAATTGGGCCGAAACCCATTGAGAACGAAATGATGAAGAGCACCAAACACACTAGCGGCAGCCAACCCACAGCGGCGACATTGAAATGATCCTCTTGCAGCTTGAAATACACGCCAAGGATGACCAAACAGAGACCCATAATGATGCAGGATTGGAGGAGAAGGATCCTTCTGCCGGCGCGCTCGACGAGGAGAGAAGATACGTAAGTGGCGGCAGTCTGAACGACGCCGACTATGATGGTGGCGATGACTGGATGAATGTCAGAGCCAGCGGACTGGAAGATGTTGTTGGTGTAGAAGATGACCGCGTTGATGCCGCTGAACTGCTGGAAGAACATGAGTCCGAGTCCGCAGATGAGCGCCATGCGCGGGCCGCGGCTCGTCACCATGCTCATCATGCCGGCGCTCTGCCGAGACGCATCGTCCACCTGATGGACAATTACGTATTTTTATAGTCTGTGTACGTTTTAGGTGATTGAGAAACATAGAAGTTTTAAGTAATTCGAAATTTGCAAATACAAATTAAATTATTGTGTAAATGTCACTACTCGTGCCTGATTCCAAATTTTTTATTATCTTTTTTAAAGAAAACACATTATTTATACATAGAAATGTAATAATTATAATTATCAAATAGTTGTTTCTTAGAATTCGATTAAGCACAATTATACATACATAACCAATGAACGCTTCATGCTCCGTTCCAGAAAATGCTTACTACCCCATTATTGTTCAGAAATAATCTTAATTTACATCTCTAAGAAATAATCGAATTCTAAGATATGACTATCAAAGTTAAGCGGCATCATTAGATGGATGGGAGACGAGGAGAGGAATCTGAAAAATGAGGATTATTGAATATACTGACGTCTTTTTGCATGTCCTCGAGCTCTGCGGTGAGGTCAGCATTATGTCCTCGCAGCCAACGCAGCGACTTCTCTGCGTCACGACGACGGTTCTTGCCCAAAAGGTATTGAGGGGTTTCAGGCATCCACCTGAAAGTACCATAAAGAGTTGACATGAAATAATTTTTTACGATGATAATCCGGGATAGTTTAGTGAAGACGAGAGGCGCAAATCTTCACAAGGTGGAAGGTCCGTCGTATGCGAGAGGCCGGTTGGATAGGTACCACCGCTTTGTCTATTTCTGCCACCAAGCAACAGTGTGTAAGCACTGTTGTGTTTCGGTTTGAAGGACATTGAAGCTAGTGAAATTACTGGGCATTATAAGACTTAACACCTTATATCTCGGGGTGACGAGCGCAGTCCAATGTCATGCAGTGCTTTGTTATTTAAAGTTTTGTGTGGCGTTGCTTCTGTTTATGAGCAGGCGTGGCGCTTACCATCGTCTAGTCATTCAAGCTAATAAAAAAAACTAATAAGTACATAATACCATCGACCGCATACACCATAGACGCATAATACCTAGTCATTCATCATGTAAACAGTTGTGGCAACTACTTGGGGTGCGCGGGTGCGGAGTTCTGAACTCTGATTGGTCCGGCCCCTGTCACGACAAATATTTAACAAAACGTAGGGGAGGTGGGGAAAGAGATGGGAAACTTCCTATGAAAAAAATATTCGATATCGATACTTTTAATGTCAATGGTAGAACTTTACTAAGTTAAAATGTTTTATAATAATCCTGTATTTTATGTTATACACATTAAATCTATATAATGTTTTAATCATACCATAGTTATTTTTGGCGCCAAACAGCAGCAGGGCGTAATAATTATTGTGTTCCATGAAAGGACATAGTAAATTTCTTTGGAAATTTTAACTCACTTCTATATTAAAGTACCTACTTCGGTTTACACAAGACAGATTAGTAAGACGGATTTGCTTGCTGGCAAAAAAAATGTTGACACATTTTGTATGGAAGGTCTGTCAAAATAATATTGATAGTAAGCAAATCTATCTTTAAATAGAACATAGGGAATGGCCATAAGTCCAGAAGCGGAGAAGGCAACTGCACTCATCGTCTCTATCGTGTATCCGTGAAATAAAGTGATAAATTAATCTTCATTAGAAACAGATAAAAAAAACTTAATATTTTAACACACCAGAAAACAGCGACCAGTAGAGGCGGCAATACAGCGCTGATGATGGAAAGCGTCCTCCAGTGTGTCCATCCTCCCACCACGAAGGTAAACAGGATGCCAACGGTCAAAAACAGTTGAAAGAAAGCGCCCAAAGAGCCACGGATCGATGTCTCCGCAATCTCACCGATGTACATGGGAGCTGCCACGCAGATGCCGCCTGTAATCGAAAGAAGTAAGAACTACTATAGAACTAAGATATTCAGATATAAGAATAAATAATCCGACTGCCTCGGTAGCGCGGTTGTAATGTGTACGCGGTATGCCGTATGATTGCTTTGCTGAGGTCTCGGGTTGGAGCCCCGGGTCGAGTACTGATGTTTGGTTTTTCTATCATGAAATGCTTAGTATTAACCCGGAGTCTGGAATTGTGCCCGGTATAGCGATAGGTTCGCGTCACGTCATGGGACGGAGATACGCTCGGCGAAATGTGGGTGTACTAGTTACACCTCTGCCTACCCCTTCGGGGAGTACAGGTGTGAGTGCGTATATATGTAAATAATCTGGCTCTACTGATCCGAGTAGACCTACGGCTAGTTCTCTCTGTCTCTCTGGCCTAAGACTCACTTTGCAGGAAGGAAATGACTCGACATGAACAATGAAATTAATCATATTTTTCACGTTTCCAATTAACTGGTCATCATCATCATTGGAGTACACTCAATGTTTTATTGCCTATAGATAGGTAATCGTTTAATACTAGTTTGTATTTATACGTAGGTATGTTTTTGTGCAGTAATAGCGCAGGTGGGAGTGGTATGGACTGTCGAGACGAAAGTCGCAGGTTCGAAACCAGTCCCAAGTGCATACACCTCTGACTTTTCTAAGTTATGTGCGTATTAATTGTTAATCATCACTTGCTTTAACAGTGAAGGAAACATCGTGAGGAATCCTGCATACCTAAGAAGTTCTTCATAAGAATTTCGAAGGTATGTGAAGTCTGCCAACCCGCATTAGGCCAGCGTGGTGGTCTAAGGCCTAACCCCTCTCATTCAGTAGAGGAGGCCTGTGCCCAGCAGTGGGGCGTATATAATACAGGGCTAGTATTATTATTATTATGGTTTTGTGCAGATTTCCTGTTATTTGGGTACACAATTTGACTTTGTTAACAATTTAATTACACAACAGTGTAATTAATAGCTTTATTTTGAATCACAGTGTATTGATAATGTTATCTGCCATTCTGCTTTGTGTAACGTGGTTCTAAATTAATAGGATAGTCACGGATAATACATGTATTTATTGAAAAGAAGCTGCTGGATCGGATGTAAATTACATAAATTATTATGTTTGTTAGCATTACCGCTTAGATTAAGTAGCTTTGTTTGTATATAGTGGGCCGTCCGGTTTCTTCCGATATTTACTTAATATCTGACGAGATTGGAATTCAATGTGTGGGTATCCCTTACTATTTTTTTTTTCAACACCCAACAGTCACACACATAGTCCTGACCCCACACTAGGTAAACCTGTATCGTGGGTATCAGGAACCACGGGGGACTTGCGGTCCCACAACACCCAGACCCAAGACAAATATTTGTGAATCAGACAAACATTTGTCTAGGTGCGGGAATCGAACCCACGGCCTCACGCTTCGCAACCGGCTACTCGCCCGCTGCGCCACGGAGGCTGTAGAAAAGTAATTCTTTTTTAAATATTTTTTGAACTAAGTACGTGATAGGTGTCTCGTATACAACAGCCTATCTGAGTGTTTACTACTGCTTTGCCTATTTCTGCCACTAAACAGCAAAGTATAAGCACTATTGGGGTTCAGTTTGAAGGTCATTGAAACCAGTAAACTGATTGGTTATTATGAGACTGTAATATCTTAGGTCTCGAGGTGACGAACGCAGTCCAGATTCCATGCCATCACATGCAATATAATAAAGGTGATGTAAAATATAAATATAAATAATAAATAAATAAATCAAAATAAATTATCAATTAACTACTGCAAAACCTACCAGTTCCAATGCCAGCGAAGAACCTGGCGGTGATGAGCATGCCGGCTCCGTTGGCGAAGATTGTGAGCAGCCAGTTGAGGAAGAAGGGGATGGACAGCAGCAGAATTGTGGGGCGTCTGCCGATCTTCTGGGCCAGCACTCCCACGGGCAACGCGATCATGGCGGCACCGATGGCGAGCACGGATGATACCAGGGAACCTGCGGATGAACATTTTATATTGAATTTATTTATGAAATGAAATGAAATGAAATAGTTTTATTAATCATGTAGGCAATTAAAATAGCGCTTATGACAAGTCAGTACAAAATAAAGAAACTTATATATAAAAATCATATCAACTAATGTATACATAACATACATAGCATCGTCAAATACACTAGGCAATTACACTAAATTGTTTATTTGTTGTCTTTTTATTTTACATTATTAACAGTATTTGTAATATGGAAACGTCCATTATTAATTATTAAATATTTTGAGTCGGTATGGACCACTGCATTTACCGAAACGGCACGAGTTTTAAAACTACCACCGGATCCAAAACGACCCAGCTTGAGAAGACCCGGCGAAATATAGGAGTTATTTTAAAGCAGTGCTAGCCTATCGTGTAGGAGTGGAACGCACTGTAGAGACAGATATCCCGGGATCGATCTCAAATACCAAACCCAGGATACCCAGGGCACACATATCTGATCTCTGGCTTGAATTTAGGGGATTATTGCCAGCCGCCTTCCCCTAGACGCCAAGCCGTCTACGCGTCTAGCCGATCTAATTTTATGTTATTATAATCGTTAACGTTATTCCATTCCATCACAAGATTTGGAAATAATATGTTGACTATCAATCATGTCTCAATGCAATATGTATCATATTAGTATTAGAGCAAGATTGAGAAAAACATCGCATCTGATAACGCGTGTTCGGGATTCATCTGGAAGAGGCAAATTCACAGTGTAATCGCGCCACTCGGTTGGCCCGTTGCCA
Source organism: Mimas tiliae (assembly GCA_905332985.1). Classification (NCBI taxonomy): domain Eukaryota; kingdom Metazoa; phylum Arthropoda; class Insecta; order Lepidoptera; family Sphingidae; genus Mimas; species Mimas tiliae. The sequence continues at coordinate 16,091,077 of HG995246.1, read as the reverse complement.
TGTGACGTCATTAAAAACAGGGGCTCGTCACGGGACCTATATTTCATGTGTCATGTACAATAAAAACAGAAAATGATGTGTTTACGGAGTGGGTCTCCAAAGACGATGCGGCAGACTGAGACGAAGATATAGCGACGGAATAAGCTCCCATAGAAGACTGTCCCACAAACGCCGGGGATAGGAATGGATGGAAGGAAGACAGCAATGCCTGGAAGCACCTTCGCCCTAGTTCAAGTCCTGGAAAGGCACCTGCCAATTACTATATCGGAACTGCAACATCTTTAGGATAGGGATTAATCCCTAGATAGTGATTAAAGTAGGCTTAAGCCTATTTTAGAAAACAGGGGGTATTTAGATATGTTTGGGCAGCGCGGTGAGATGTTATAAGTAATAATAAATGCAAATTGTGTTACAAATGTTAATGGTAGAAAGGTAGTAGATGCATCGACTAAAAAAATAATATTTTTATTTTATACTTTTTAGTTTTCTTTCGTCGGTTTTATTTTTGGTTAATAAGTTATTAAGTATTTCATTATTTTTAGTGAAGGAATTATCAAAAGAGGCGCATAAATGACGAAGTTGGAATTTTTCATCCCAGATTTCACCCCCGTTAGGGTAGAATGTTTTCTTAAAATTAAAATGGGACTAACTTTGAGCTATAATCTTTCGAATAAAAAAAGAATCATCCAAATCGGTTCAAATTTGTCGGAGGTATAAAAAATATATACGCGTCGAATTGAGAACATCTTTTGGGTTCGTCGGTTGCAGACATATCCAGATGTTTGGAGGCAGTGAAAATGCTAAATCCCTCAGTGGATTCAAGCAGGGGATCCCAGAGGACGGACGTTCTATTTTTATCTCCCATTCGGTGAGAGTTGAGACGCGGGAGAGCAGCGGTTTGGATACGGGCGTAGTGCGGGTCGAGGTGATCGGTGGGCGTGTGTCGTGACGCACTAAAAATATTTACTTTTGTACGTCCAATATTTTATGTTGGTTGCTGTATGTCTTATACATCATATATAAGTGTTTTAATACAATTTTAGTTAGTAGTTTGAGGAGCTTCATAAATGTTTTTTTACATGAAGAAAATCCTTTTGGATCCACACCCATCATAAGAGGAAGACGGGGTATGTCGGATTGATTCGATCGAAACCTCCATGGTTGTCTCCTTCAGCACCACAAAAAGATTCTAGAACCTCCAAAAACCACACCACCTACTGTACACAACCTATAATTTCTTCGTTACACCCAGCAAATTCAAATTCAAATTCAAATCATTTATTCTGTAAATTGGATCATAAATATAACTTTTACAAGTCAATAATTTAATTATTTAATTACAGTTACGACGGCATCTCAGGGCTAGCCATGAGAAGAAATGCCGAAACAAACTCATGGGTTATGGCCTCTTTTAATAAAAAGTACTCCTATGCATAATTTGCTATAAAAAAAACTTATTTACGTATATTGTTTTGGCAAAGCGGTCATGTGATGAACTCTGACGATGCCAGGCGCCGGCAAAAACGTTTTTATATTTCGCCTCCACAAATAATTTCAATTTTGCTCGCCAAGTGGTGGGCGGTTCACAAATCTAAGTAATTTACATGAAACTTAAACAAAACGTGAGCTATAATTATTGCCTACTGTACTGTACTACAGCCGGTTTGAAGGCATTTATAGGTGTGAGTGTCAACTATACTACTATTGGACAAGAAAGAATACCTTTGCTTGTTCAATTAATTACCTAGAATCTAGATAATTAGGTACCTATTCGGGATAGATCCGACATATGAGACAATCAGGCGATATGGGTGATAAGACCGCCAATTGTACTAAGTACTTATGCATAAATGTATTATTTTTTTAGTTCAACTAAAGTGTATATGTACAATAAAGTTTTACCCATAAGTAAAATAAAATGAGCCAATAAGAATACAGTTTGAAGGTGACGCGTACATATTACTTAATTTGATAAGAATAACAACACTAAGATCGAAGAACGTGGGCGTAGTTTTGCGTGAGAGATTACACCATCAAAGTCGTAGGTGTGTGTTGCTATTAACATCGTAGAATATTTACATTGAAAAGATTTGTGTGTTATTTAACGTCAGATTGCGCGTTTTGGGAGAATAATGATAAACCCGCCGGTATCATACCAAATCGAAATCAAATATTGGACACCTAGCTATCTATCGTCGATGGAGTGGCTGTCACTGATATGTTGCTATAAATAACCACGATAGGGTTGCCAAGCTTATAATTAGAGCAGGATGTCTATTATCTAGTACAATTTATTGTTCAATTTTTAGCCTTCGTAGCGCAGCGGGCGAGTGTGAAACGGGAGGCTGCGGGTTCAATCCCCGCACCGAGACAAATGTTTGTGTGATTCACAAATATTTGTTTCGGGTCTGGGTGTTGTGAGACCGATATTCTCTCGTAGTTTCTGATACCCACGACACAAGACTGGTATCTTACTGTGGGGTCAGGACTATGTGTGAATGTTGAGTGTTTAAAAAAAAGGTAAATCCTACCAATATTAAAATTGAGAAAGTTTGGACGTTTGTCACGCCTTAAAGGCTGAACGGATTTGGATGAAATTTGGTACACACATAGACCATGGCCTGGATTAGGACATAGGCTGCTTTCTCTCTATTCTAAAAAAAAGTAACTGGCGCCGCCGCCGCCGCGCCGCTGCCAAAAGCTTGTCACGCTATCTCCTCCGAAACCGCTGGGGGTATGGGGTCGAGACCGATACCAATCGATGCAGAATAATGTGGGGAAGAAAGTAAGATATGTCTCATATTCGTCGGACTTTAAGTTTTTTTTTATTTTATGTTTTGTGGAAAAACATGGGCATGGGCATAGTATATACTGAAAAAGAAACATTCACGCGGACGGAGACAAAGCTAGTCATAACATAGCTCTTCTACGCTATAGCTACTTTTGTATACAGCTTCAAGGAATAGGGCTCGACCGGAGTGGTAGATTACCGAAATGCAATAGCAGCTGGGCATTCATAATATTATTACGGCAAGTCAAATTGCCGCAGGTCAAGAAATTCCCTCAATCTACCTATACTTGACTTGACTATAATCCTTGACCTCACTTGAACATCCATTCATCCAACCATCCAACCCACGATTCTTCTGCGACATTATGGTACTTGTAAGCACTTAATATAAGGTGATCCACATGTTAGTTTGTCAGTCTTATGATTTAAATGAAAAAACACAGCGTTATGCCTATAACCCCGAATGCGTAGGCGGATTTACTCATATTTATTTACGCCCTAAAGGAAGTGCACTATAAATTTTATCTCTTTAATTATCTTATCCAACAACTGCTTATCAAATTACTGATGCAACAATGTCGATAGGAGTGTACCCGATATTTCTACCCGAGAAGACAGCGGGCAGCGTACAATATTATGGTAAAAACATTCATATTGAGTCCTTCTGGTAAATCGCGTATCGAGGTCAGCTTTGAATTGTGCCCGATGTGGCGTCAGGCTTGCCTCCTATCACATAATGAGATCGGCGAAATGCGAGTATACTAGTTACACCTCTGCCTTCCCCTTCGGGGAGTACAGGCGCGAGTGCGTATGTGTATATTTTCGGGAATAAGGCTGACTTGAGTGCTTAGTCGTTTTGTGGTGCTAGGATAAAACTGTTTATGTATGTAAGCATAGAATTATAAGGCTTATGTAAGTATATATTATTACTAGCTGTTGCCCGCGGCTCCGCCCGCGTGAATGCCTATTTCCAGGATTAAGGGCGCCCCCGGTGAGAAACGCGCTTGACAAAAATACTAAAATGACTATTGAAAAATAGGGGTTGATGTCAGAAGGGTGACAATTTAGGGTTGTATGTATCTTTTAATGCTGTATCATAAAAAATAAATAAAAACAAAAAAAATTGTTCACCAACCACCTTCTATTTTTCATTCCCCTAAACGTTGGGGTGGACCACCCTTAACGTTTAGGGGAATGAAAAATAGATGTTGGCCGATTCTCAGACCTACCCGATATGCACACAAAATTTCATACAAATCGATCCAGCCGTTTCGGAGGAGTATGGAAACGAACATTGTGACACGAGAATTTTATATATAGGTAAGATTTATTTTTGTTTCGGTGCAACTTACTTGACTTAGTATCGAGGAGGAAATCAGCTTCATCGCCTTGCGAGTTGATGAGTTTTGAAGAATTCGTCACGTTGCCAACGGTGACGTTGAAGGTGGTAGTGTTGGAGACGGTCTTGTTGACCCATGGCTCCAGTTGGGGCAGCGCCGGCGACGTCCAGGCGAGGATGGTACCCGCGATCACCGCGCCTATAGCAGCTGTAAGAGAAATTATGGATCAAGTTCTCGAAGATGGCGAGTGGTAGAGCCACGCTGTAGACAATACCTTGGACGGATTGCAGCGACGGGCTGTTCACATTGTGAACGATGAAGAAGTTACCACGAACTTGGACACAATGACACGAAACACGAACAACTTGAGCGACTTGCTTTACAAATGTGTCGAATAGAGGTAGACTAATCCGCCGGACGGAAGGTCCGTACCCTCCCAGTATAGGCCGCCGAGACCTCACATCCGGTCATTAACCGGCAAGACAAGACACACAGATTTTTGAGTGGTAGAGCCACGCTGTACACAGTTTCGTCTACAGCATGAATGGGCCGGCTCGACTGGGTCGTTACCACTGTCTCACAGAAAACCGGCGTAATGTAGCAGCTTGCTGCTGCGTTTCGTACGGTGAGTGAGATATCCGGAAACCCAAATCCCCCTCCCCTTCCCAATCCCTTATCATCCCTTTCCTTTAAGGTCGACGACGCGCCCATAATTCTTTTGTATTGTGGGCGTACATGGGCGGTGGAGATAGCTTACCATAAGATGACCCACTTGCTCGTTTGCCGGCCTATACAATATAAAAAAAAAGTATTTAGAAATGATAAGGGTTTGGAGAGTTTTGACAGCCTAGGTGGCGCAGTGTGCGAGTCGGCTGAGAAGCCAGAGACGGCGCGTTCGATTGCCGCACCGAGACAATGTTTATGATCCACAAATATTTCTTTCGGATCATAGCAGTAAGTCGTAAAACTACAAGCTAAATCTTTCGGTAACATTGTAATAAAAGCGTGTTGCGCCAACCCCACTGCAAGTGGGATAAGGATAGGTGGAAGAAGAAGGGTTTGGAGAGTAACATTTACAGACAACCACAGCGTCAGCACCGTACCATCGTACAGCACGCTCATGAAGTTACGTAAATATTGACAACTAAATGTGGGAAACCAATTTCCGTACTTCATTATTATAGGACTGCCTCGGTGGCGCAGTTGTAATGTGTACGCGTTACGATTGAGGCCGACGCTGAGGGCTCGGGTTCGATCCCCGGGTCGGGTAAAGTGGTATTGGGTTTTTTCTATTAAGAAATGCTCAGTATCAGCCCGGAGTCTGGAATTTGTGCCCTGTATGGCGATACGCTCGCCCCCTACCACATAAGGGACGGAGATACGCTCGGCGAAATGTGGGTGTACTGGTTACACATCTGCCTACCCCTTCGGGGATTACAGGCGTGAGTGCGTATGTATGTATGTATTATTATAGAAACCACAATCGTCACGTACTACTGGAGCTGTAATGTATCGAAATCAAGTAACAAGATAGGCATACGTAAAAAACTTGCAGTGGTTCAACGAGGCTTTGCACAAAAGATGGTAAAAGGCTACAGGACCGTTTCGCTACACTCGGCCCTGCTACTTGCTGGGATCCTTCCGCTAGACATTCGTGTCCGAGAAGCGGCGCTTCTATACGAAGTGAAAAAGGGACACACTCGGCACATAGTGGGCGACCGGGACGTGGAATGTCCTGTGCCTTTTGCCAACTTGGAACATCCAGCCAGGCGCAGAGCTTTGCAGTTCAAATGCGTGGTCAACGACGCAGAACTTGACCTAGAGGCTGCAAATACCCGCAAGGTATTCACCGATGGCAGCAAAATTGGTGGCAAAGTCGGAGCGTCGGTATCCCTTTGGGATGGCGACGCCGAGACGAAAGCCACCAAAATTAAGCTGGAATCGTTCTGCACCGTTTACCAGGCGGAGCTGCTGGCCCTGCGCAAGGCCGTGCAAATAGCCCTAAACGAAAAGTACCACCAATACAGCGTCTTCTGCGATTCACGGGCCGCTCTCGAGACGGTCGCGCGCGGAAACTCTCTCCACCCCATAGCATTTGACATTACTAAAATGTTAAATGAGACTGAAGTGCGCGGTAAGATCATTAACCTCTTTTGGGTTAAGGCGCACGTGGGGTTGGCAGGGAACGAGCGTGCGGACGAGCTCGCGAAGGCGGCGGCTACCACCCTAAAAAGGAGGCCCGATTACGACCGATGTCCCATTTCGTTCGTCAAGCGACAGATCCGTCAGGAGTCGATTGACGAATGGAATGAGCGATACAGGGCTGGAGAAACAGCATCGGTAACGAAGCTGTTTTTCCCTGATGCTAGGGTAGCCCATAAAGTGATCAAGAAGATGCCGGTGGACCCGGTCCTCACGCAAGTCTTCACGGGCCATGGGGGATTCTCCGAGTATTTGAATCGCTTCAAGTGCAAGGAGAGCCCCTCATGTATCTGTGACCCAGCGGCCACGGAAGACGTGGTACACGTGTTGACTGAATGCCCAATATATCGGTATAAACGAACTAACCTTGAAATAGAGGTTGACCAAATTGTAAAGAAAGATAATCTGAGCGGTATGTTGGAAGATAATGTTATTAGACCTAAGTTCGTTAAATATTGTAAAGAAATAGCGTGTAATGTGATCAAAGGAAACAAATAGAAAAGGGCAACTACAGCCTGTAATATAAGATTATATGTTTCTAGTTGCCAAGGACAAGCTGGTTTCGAGAGGAAGACACGTTATTATCTAAGTCCGTACACATGTAATTTTATTAAATCAGATAAAACTCAGTTTTAAAAGTATGTCTTTTGTATGTAGTTAGACTTTTATTTTTTCAGGCATACTTAAAGTTGTATAATCCAAATTTTTTCTATATTGATGAGTTTTTAAAATAAAGGTATGTGAATTCTTCAGGTAGACAATCTCTGAATTAAAAGTATCAGAGGGAGCAGCCGGGGGGGAGTCCCCCCAACAAAAAAAAAAAAAAAAAAAAAAAAAAAAGTATCGAAATAGGCCGTGTTTGGAAATTGACTAACACGCCTGCAGCACTGAATGCTGGTTTAAATAGAAAGTGTGTTCGATTTTACTGACAATTGCTGACATTGAAACTAAAGTCAGTAATGCTGAAGCACCAATGGTGAACATAACGTTGATACTCTTTTTATTTGTTTGAATGACAAGACGAGCATGTCGCTCGCCTGATGTTAAGCGTCACGCCTGCCCATAAACAGAAGCAATGTCACACAGAACTCTGGATTACAGAACACTGCATGGCACTGTATTGCGCTCGTCATCCCTAGATATAAGATGTTAAGTCTCATAATGCCCAGTAATTTTCACTAGCCTCAATGTGCAACAGTGCTTACACACTGCTGTTTGTCGGTAGAAATAGACAAACCGGTGGTCACCAACCCAGACGGCCTCTCGCATACAAGGGACCTACCACCTTGTACACCACTTTCAGTATCCCTAGCTGTATGTGCCATATTTTAGAACGAAAATTATAGTCATCGAAATCAGATGATAACCTTACAATAAATAATACTAGCCCTGTATTATATACTTCCCACTGGTGGGCGCGGGCCTCCCCTACTGAATGAGAGGGGTTAGGCCTTAGTCCACCACGCTGGCCTAATGCGGGTTGGCAGACTTCGCATACCTTCGAAATTCTTATGAAGAACTTCTCAGGTATGCAGGTTTCCTCACGATGTTTCCTTCACCGTTAAAGCAAGTGATAATTAACAATGAATACACACGTTACTAAGAAAAGTCTGAGGTGTATGCACTTGGGGCTGGTTTCGAACCTGCGACTTTAGTCTCGACAGTCCATACCACTCCCCGATGTTAACAACCTCAACCTTAACCTTATAATACTATTAGTCAATTTCAGAACGCGCCCATAATAACGTCATGGCTTTTTTCTTTTCCAATAGTTTGTACTTTGGACTCGTATCAACTGAACTCCGGTAATTGTTGTTTTATTTTGGCTCAAGTCTCCAATCGTTGCTGTTATGTAAATAGCTCAGCGCCATTTGCAAGTTTTCAGTTTCACTTCAGTGAAACGTTGCGCGCCAAAATTCCATTGTTGATTGACTAACTGCCTAATTTTTATTAAACGTTTAGTTCTGAGTTTAGAATTTTAGTGTTGACATATCAAGGACTTAAAATTTATTGCAGCTTATAAGTATATGCAGCGATAGTGCAACGGGGAGTGGTACGGACTGTCCAGACGAAACAAGCCTCAAGAGCATACACCTCAGACTTTTCTTAGTAACATGTGTATTAAGTGTTAATTATCGCTTGCTTTAACGGTGAAGGAAACATCGTGAGGAAACCTGCATATGCCTACATTGACTGCCTCGGTGGCGCAGTTGTAATGCGTACACGTTACGACTGAGGCTTGAAGCTGAGGTCACGGGTTCGATCCCCGGGTCGGGTAAAAGTTATATTGGGTTTTCTATTACGAAATGCTCAGTATCAGCCCGGAGTCTGTATTTTGTGCCCGGTATGGCGATAGGCTCGCCCCCTATCACACCATGGGACGGAGATACGCTCGGCGAAATGTGGGTGTACTGGTTACACCTCTGCCTACCCCTTCGGGAATTACAGGCATGAGTGCGTACGTACAAAAATTTACATTAATCCTATAAATTCTTGAACTGAATTAGCGCTGCAGTGCCATACTGTTGTTTGTAACTTTGTACTTAATTAAAAATTCTGAGTGATTTTGCTACTGTTTGTATGTAGGCGTGGTGCTTATCTTGTCATTCAGGCGATTAAAAAACTTTAAATAAATCACTTTTGAAAAATACTTCTCTAATACCAATGTTCTAAGACTGCAAAAAGATTAACGGCACAATAACACCAGTAAATTATAATTGTCATTCAATACACATCAATTAGTACGATACCACGGATATATTTGGATTCTGGATGGACAGACTGGCAAACTGCCAATACCATTTTATGCTGTGTACACACCACCGACAAAAAATGTTTCAAGCAACGCAACATCTATGTTTGCACGAGCGCGCGTTCAGCTACGAGTTCCAAAGTATTGAACAAAATTCAAACATTGTACCATACGCACTGACACCTATAATTCCCAAAGGGGTAGGCAGAGGTGTAACTAGTACACCCACATTTCGTCGAGCGTATCTCCGTCCCACAATGTGATAGGGGGCGAGCCTATCGCCATACCGGGCACAAATTCTAGACTCCGGGCTGATACTGAGAATTTCGTAATAGAAAAACCCAATACCACTTTACCCGACCCGGGGATCGAACCCGAGACCTCAGCGCTAGCCTCAATTGTAACGCGTACGCATTACAACTGCGCCGCCGAGGCAGTCAAACATTGTGTTCAGCAAAAAAGTTTGTGGCAAGGACGACTGTTTGGAGATTTATAATGAAGCTTGAGATTTTTTTTACTAGGTCTGTGTTACACATGTCCCACTACTGGGCACGGGCCACCTCTACTGAATGAGATGGAAAGGCCTTGGTCCACCACGCTGGCCTAATGAGGGTTGCACTTCACATACCTTCGAAATCCTTATGAATCTTATTCTTCTCAGGTATGCAGGTTTCCTCATGATGTTTATTTCACCATTAAAGCAAGCGATAATTAACAATTTATACACACATAAAAAAGTCAGAGGTGTATGCTCTTGACACTGGTTTGGAACCTGCGAATTTCGTCTCGAGAGCCCGTCCCCCACTAAGCTACTAGCTTAGCTACACTAGCCAGTCGACTCCCCACTAAGCTATCGCTGTTTTTGAGGTTTTATATTAAATTATTACCAATGCCTGTATCGAGTAATGATTTTTACAGCAGATGCCGGGAAACGAGAAAGTGGGTCACCTGATGGTAAGTGATCTCCACCGCCTATGAACACTCGCGATGCCTTAAGAATCATGGATGCGTGGCCAACCTTAAAGGGAGACAGCTCCGTGGCGCAGCGGGCGAGTAGATGGCTGCGAAGCGACACACTGGGAATGTATAATAAATAAATAAATACACCCAACAGTCACACACATAGTCCTGACCCCACACTAGGTAAACCTGTATCGTGGGTATCAGGAACTACGAGGGACTTGCGGTACCACAACACCCAGACCCGAAACAAATTTTTGTGGATCACACAAACATTTGTCTCAGTGCGGGAATCGAACCCACGGCCTCTCGCTTCGCAGCCGGCTACTCGCCCGCTGCGCCACGGAGGCTGTCAAGGTTATAGTATTCATAAATAAACTACACTACCGCCCGATTTCTGAAAGGCTGATCAATGTTAAATTAACTAATCAAATGTCAAATCTCATGTCAAGTCGAAATTGAGTTGCTAGAAGCGTGATCAACACGTTTGATTTGACACACATGTTAGCTAACATAACATTCAAATTAATATGAAAAATCGTATGTCAAACGGTACTAAAGAGACATCAAATAGTATTTTTTGTTTCATTGAATAACGTTTCAGCTACTCGAATTGATTTGACAGCGATGTCAACTCAAAGTTCTGTTAGTTGAATGTCGATTTGATCAGCCTTTCAGAAACCGGGGATACGTTTCGGTTTATCATCTCATTTGTCTAATGATAACCACATCGGCGAAGAACTGGTACCTTCAATATTAGGTGGTAGGTCCCTCGTATCCGAGAAGCCGTCTCGATTGATACCACCGCTTTGTCTATTTCTGCAGCCAAACAGCAGTGTATAAGCACTGCTGTATTTCAATTTAAAGGTCATTGAAGCCAGTGAAATGACTGGGCATTATAAGACTTAACATCTTATGTTTCTGGACGACGGGCGCAGTCCAATGCCATGTATATAAATAAATAAAATACACCCAACAGTCACACACATAGTCCTGACCCCACACTAGGTTAAACCTGTATCGTGGGTATCAAGAACTACGAGGGACTTGCGGTCCCACAACACCCAGACCCGAGACAAATATTTGTGGATCAGACAAACATTTGTCAAGGTGCGGGAATCGAGAACCCACGGCCTCACGCTTCGCAACCGGCTACTCGCCCGCTGCGCCACGGAGGCTGTCAAAAGTTATATGAAAAGAGTGTACATAATCTAAAGTTGTAGTTGTTATATATTGCATTATCGCCCGTCATGTTTCCCAAGATAAGCGAAGATTGATGAAACGCATAACAGTAACTATAACACATTATAATTTAAAACTTCAATAATAAACTTTTAAACTCAATTTCCTCGTGCTGATTGGACCCTATTGACTTCTTCTTTTTAGACTATCTACCCAGTCTTGAGCATGGCACTACAAGCCAATTTTTGTGTAAAATGTGTTGCAAGGCATTTTGTACGGACCCTACAGCAAGTGGGATATGGGTAGGTGGAAGAAAGGATTATTTTAATCTTTACCTGCCACAGCGGCGATGTACTGGTTGGTCCTGCTGGTCTGCCCGCCCTTCTCCTGGACGGAGAGCATGTGCATCGTTGGCTTATCCATCTTCAAGCTTTATGTCATCCTGCAACAAATATTTTAATTATTAGTTCAATGATATTCAGTCCTTACGATTGTGGGTAGGTATTGTGAATGTCTTACACACAAATAGTTTCTCTTATGATATAGGTGATATAACAGAAAACTCTGATTACTAGGCCGCAACATATGATTCTCGCTGTATAATTACATGGCGCAGCCTCGCAAACGAGATTTCTGTTATATTCTCTCCAGTAATACACGCTGTAAGTGTAGCAAAATTTTGGAGCGGGTAGAACATTTTAAAATATATCTACATATCAACACTTATAGCCATTGACACGATAGAAGAAGAAGAAGAAGAAGTATACACGAAGAATATCCAAGGTTCAAGGCGTACATGTATAACAGCAAACCAGCAAAAAATTGATTTCATTAATACAAAATGCATACCGAATCACATTCAAGTAGTTTGAGCCACTGTATCCGTCCCAATCCAATTATGATTATATTGTAGACTTTGGAAAAAGAATTCGGATCTAGTAGATCACCTCTCATAAAAATAGTACTAGATATATTTTTTTTGGATTCAGGGGGGCGAGCACGAACAACTTACGAATAAGTATTCGAATCGAGAACGCTAGCATTTGTATGAAGTTTCAAACAATTTTTTGACATTTCGATACGAATACGTTCTCGCAAGTTATTCGTGCCCCACTGATCGGATGCAGTGCGTAAAAACTTTAAAACTCAAATAGTATATATTACAATAAAATTCCGTCAAACCTCTTGTCTATAGAAGTCTTCAAATATGATTGTATTAACCAGTGTTTCCCTCACACGTGGAGTAATGTTTATAATTAGTGTTTGTACACTGCGGTGGTCTGTCGCCCTAGCCTTGTGGTAACGCTAATCTTGTGCTAATTGTATTATCACATACAATATACTAGTTGTTACCCGTGGTTTGACTTCAACCATCTATAAATATTTTATTGTTTATGTTATGAGCCCGTTATATCCATAGTAAAAGACAATCCATTCTTTTCCTTTTTTTTCTCTTTCCATTTATCACGCTGTTCCAGTGCGGGTCACTATATGACTATAGCCTTGTTTATTATATGACAATGGGGTATATATTATATATCAGACAGGTAAGATTGGCGTTGGTTTTGAAGGATGTTGTTAAAGTTAGAATTTAGAACTCCTTATTTTAACTCCGTTAGGCGGGACGGTTATGTTGGACTTATCGGCCTTACGTGCCACCGCCAGACCGTCCAGGTGGGATAGGGATCACCCTGACAATCGCTGGGTCGAGCTCTACCTATTGGCCCCAGGTTATCGAGACGAGAAGCTGCCTGCTCAATACCTAGCAGCCCGTCTCCGTGAAGAGAGAGGGTGCTCAGAAATCCTCAAGCACTGAAAGACGCCTTTGGCCTCTATAGCAATAAAGAGACCGACCCGCGTCCAACCTGTCTCTATTAAGGGGTGAAATGGTTCAACTTAAGTGAGCGGATCACCCGTCTGTGCTACTCGCAGACGTCACCACCATAAACCTGTCTATAGCGTCTGTCAAAAGTACCATGGTTCAGAAAAGTCGATAATTAATTCTTCTCCATCAGCAACTCCTCAGCACACATACAAAATTTTACTGAATATACAGTGATGGAAGACAAAACGTTGAAACTCGGAGAATGTTTGAGTGGCAAGCTGGCATGACGCATCCTAAAGTATTGGTGAAGAAGTCTTGTCTATTTATGGGAATTAGCTGAGAGACGTAGTTTAAAATTTATTACCCTGGTAACACCCGGCCATGATCTACTTGGGGGTTACAACTAAAGACTTTAATACAATAGACGGGCTGTTCAGAAGTAAAATTGTGTTGCATACGCGACCGGCGGGAATGAAGTCTAAGGCGTGGGAGCGAGAGGAGTTGAGAGTAAGTGAGATGGCAATATTGAGACGGCTGTTTTGTTTGGTATTAATTTTCATTCACAATAAATGAATTTTTCGATCAAAACCAAGAAATAATATAGTTCAGAGAGTAGATAGTCACAATAAAAAAAATCGTGTTAGTTTATCGAATTTAACGTTCAGAGCTATTCAAACAACCTGGTGTTGTCGCTCTCTCGCGGACGACTAAATGAGTTGCGGTCAATTGACCGTAACTAAGTGCGCAATTTCTTTGTACCGCACAGCTTGTCTAGTAGTATACATTAAAGTCTTTGGTTACAACATACACTTTAACACCGACTATTTATACCACTGTAGAGGTCATTGTATAACTTGCGGCCACCGAAACTTGATAGTAAATGACGGGTATCAAGTTTGTTGGACCATTATAGCTAAAGTTAATAGTAAATAAGGTCCTGATTGTATTTGTGGTTTCGAAATTTTGGCTATAACACTGATTAACTAGTACTACATGAATTGCGCACAACTTTACAGCAAATTAAAGCGCGTTGGTTGCGGATAGACTTAATGGGATGGGGATTATTACACCTAACATATATTTTTCTTATAGCATAGGCTGGGAAACGAGCAAGCGAGTCACTTGATGGTAGCTGCAGATCTCTGCCCCCCATGAACGCTCATAATACCAGAAGAATCATGGACGCGTTGTCGATCTTATGGGAAAGGTATGATTAAGGGAATGGGAAGGAGAGGATTTAGGCCTTCGGATGTCTCACTCACCGTACGAAACACAGCAGCTAGCTGCTACTTTACGTTGGTTTCCTGTGAGACAGTGGTAACAACCCGCATGAGTCGGCTCATTCATGCTGTAGACAAAACTGTCTAGCGTAGCTCTACCACTTAACAAACAAATACTCTTCTTCTTCCACCTGCCCTTATCCCACTCGCAGTGGGGTCGTCAACATGCCTTTTAACACATGTTATAGATATATTTGGCTTGTAGTTGCAGCCTCCGTAGCGCAGTGGGTGAGCAGCCTGATGCGAAGTGAGAGGCCGTGGGTTCGGTTCCCGCACGGAGACAAATGTTTGTTTCGGGTCTGGGTGTTGTGGGACCAATCCCCTCGTAATTCCTGATACCCACGATACAAGTTAACCTAGTGTGCGATCAGGACTATGTGTGTGACTGTTGGGTGTATTTATTTATTTAATTGGCTTACGACCGGCCGCCTGTCTGATGTCAACCCCTCTGCGGAGAAAACACCCAGACTCGAAACAAATACTGGACCACACAAACATTTGTCACGGTGTGGGAATCGAACCCGCGGGCTATCGCTTCTCCCACTGCGCCACGGAGGCTGTCAAACATACAATCAAATGCTAATATAACACAAACATACAAATACTACACGCATTGAATAGCAAGTTGATTTAATTCATTATTTCAATTGACCGCAGAGATTCAATTGCATTTGAAAGCTGTGCATAACTGCATACTGCACTTGTATATTTGTTTTTACAGTTAGGTCACACAGTTAGGTAAATCTATGTCAAAGAGACTCTAAATGCAATACCACTATATGCTGGTCATCGCAATGACTATTTCATTATATTGTAAGTAGTTATTTGATGGAAATGGAATGAATGTTGTACCTCATATTTCATTAATAATATGAAATGGTTTGATCTGGGTGACTCAATTCTGGATCCTACTTTTATTTACTGGTTCTAAATTGATAGGTCCCTCATAGTACACCGCTTCGTTCAGTTCTACTGCCAAGCAGCAGTTTACCTGTAAGCACGGTTGCATTCCGGCTTTAAAGAACAATTAATGTAATTACTGGGCATTATGAGACTACATCAAACGTTTATTTGTTTAGGGTGTAGGTGCTGTGGGACCTATAGTCTCTTGTAGTTCCCGATACCCACGACACAAGTCGTGTATCTTACTATGGGGATAGGAATATGTGCGTGTCTGTAAGCTAGCTTCATCGCTGTGCCGTCTACGCATATTCGCGTTTGTATTGTACACTACCAATGTAAATCTTTGCGACACCATTTGACGCTAGCGTCTGTAACGCACGACGTCAATGGCGCCGATATATAACGCGCGATAGCATGAAAACTGACACTCGCGTCTGCCGCTTGAAGGGACAATTGGAATTTATTTAACGGGTCTATCCTACGTCCTACCATTATGTGAATGTTTGTAAGTTTGTGAAAAAGGTCGATTTTTAATCAATCACGCCTTAGCGGCTCAATGTAATTGGATAAACATTTGGCACACAGGTAGACCATGTCCTGATTTACGACATCTTATGCTACTTACTTTACAATGGTGTGCAATGCAAGAGGCCTGCACTCAGTATTGGGTGGATACAGGCTAAAGAAGAAGAAGAAGATGCTACCCTTTATCCTGGAATAGACATTCACACGGCCTGAGGCTCGCTCAATATCTAGTCCATAAAACAAAAGGTACCTATAACGCGAAATTTAATTGTGTACTTTATAATTGCTGAAATTAAGTGAGCGTGTGTTTTAAAGTGTGTTCGGAATTATACTTGTAGGACTTCGCATTTTATAAATAGGACTATGTGCAATGATCTACTGAATAGTATTTTGGCCTGCCTGATGTCAGAAAAAGCCAAAGTGTTGATTAAGTTGGCTGATCTGGCTTTTAGTAGTTAGTAATAATACAAATAATATAAATAATGTCCTTTATAATTTAAAAAGACAACACAGTATTTTTATTTTGTTGCCTTTACAGGGCGATGTGGTCGCTCAGCGACAAAGCCCTGAATAAATAAAAGGATAAAAATAAAAAGTGAGCGGGTGGTATTAACGCTTTTATACAATAAAGTATAGATTGACTGAATCTCAACAGAATTCTTTTGCGTAAACTGGTCGAAAACAATACTTATCTGACGGAGCTGTATGTACATTTTTTGACATCGGACATGAGTGTCAACTTTAGCGATACGACTGATAACGCGGTGTTTGTACAAAAATACATTCGGACTCGGGTCACGAGAACTCTGCATCTCGTATCATATCAACTTATGATTGTGGTAATTGTCCGTAAATTAAATGCCGATTTTGGCAAACTATGAAAGATTTAAAACGAAATTGATAATAGCCAATAAGTCAATGTCCGGGCTTGCCACAGTAAGTGGTCCGCTTAGTTAAACCAAATACTTATATGTATAATAGACAGATTGTTTAGAAGTACAAAACTGACTCCAAAAAATAACACTGAGACGTCAAGAATAATGATTACTATAGTTCTCTTTGGAGTCGGTGCCTGTGTCGCTGCGAGTCAAATTAAATTGCACCGGCTCTAAAGAGACCTAGGTATATAAATTGTTATTTTTGACTTTCCAGCATTATTTTTTTTGGAGTCGGTTTTTAAGCTTTGTTAAAACTTATTTTATTTTAAATTGTTTAGTAGTAGGTACAGCTAAAGCATGTGAATTCCAATACAAAAACACAATCGTGACGAGTGTACTGCGAGTGACTACGGGCTACGAGTGACTGTTGTTGAGGAGTTTCATTTTCTAACTTCATACTCCGTCATCAGATCTTAGATAAATTTATATTGGACTATAGAATGATTATGGGATCACATCGCAGCTAAACTCTATCGAGTGAATTATATTCCAACAAAATTGGTCTACAATTGGCGGAGAAATCGATGTACGGGAGAGGGATTCTAATTAAGAGCAAGCGAGATGGTAATATTGAGTTACGGTGAATTGACCGTAACTTCGTGGCGTAATTTTATGTACCGCGCAGTTGGTCTATTAGTATACATTGAAGTCCTTGTTATGATGTATGAACCCAAGAGATATTTAGCGCCGAAAAAATCGATGCGATACGATACGTTAAAGGATTGCGTCACCCTTAACTGTAGCAAGTTAGTCCTGTAAAAAAGTTGACTTCAAACTAAAACCGGGCTAAAAATTACTAATTTGGTTTTAGTTTAGTTGAGTAAGAACAGGATGGTGCGCACGTGCTGGTGGACAATTTGTACCTAATTAGTAATTACCGGAGGAGTCACTGGTGTCCACCTCGTTGTGGGTTTGGGGTAATTTACGATTAACAGGAAAACCACACAAGTGGAATGTACCTACGTAGATGTAAGTAGGAACTAGGAATGAATAAGGAACTGTACCTACGTAGGTAATAACTCATTGAATCAATGAGAATAATTGTGAAAAAGTGCGTCCACTCTTCCGTGATATTTCGCGTTACCAAGAGGCGTGACTGTTACACTGACTGTGGACGGGTGTCAGAAAATGCACTTATGACATGTCACGTCGAAATGCGGTCTCAAAATGGATCGCTCGCTTACATTAAATAAATAATAAATATACCCAACAATCACACACACCTCCGATAGTCTATCATCTCCGAACTCATCCCCTTCAGGATAGATTTTTCCTTGAAAACTAAAAGGGACTAACTTTGAGCTATACTCTTTTTGAATTAAAGAAGAATCATCAAAATCGATTCACATTTATGCTTAGTTACACATACAAAAAATAAATAAAGTGTCTCTTCTGTTTTTTCGTCTTTTTTTATTTGCATAGGCCGACAAACGAGCAAGTGGGTCACCTGATGGTAAGTGATCACCACCGCCCATGTATGCCCATAATACAAAGAGTCATGGGCGCGTTGCCGACCTTAAAGGAAAGGGATAATTAAGGGATTTGGAAGGGGAGGGGATTTGGGCCTCCGGATATCTCACTCACCGTACGAAACGCAGCAGCAAGCTCCTACTTTACGTCGGTTTTCTGTGGGACAGTGATAACGACCCGGACGAGCCGGCCCATTCATGCTGTAGACAGAATTGTCTACAGCGTGGCTCTACCACTCAGAATTTTTATTATTTATTTGGTACAAAAACACAATACAACAATCAAACAGTGGAAAACGATGTTAATTTGCTAAAGTAACGAAACTGTGTCGCGATTAACAACACCCTCCTCCCAGTGCTTTTGCTGTAGACAAAATTGTCTACAGCGTGGCTCTACCACTTGTGTTCGCCGGTTAATAAATACGTTTTGTTTGACTACGCACTGTTTTTCACAGAAATGTACACTTTCCGGACATTATCTTGAAATCGGCGCCAAATCTCACTTGTGTTATCAACCGATAGTTGATAACTTGATAATGTGTGGTGATAGAGTGGCCACGCAACTAATAACGCCTTAAAAATTCGTGATAGTAAGCAAATTTGCTATGTCTGTTTTGCCACATTTCATTATTTAAAAGAAATGCCTTTTACTGCGGCAATCAGAAAAGTCATTTAACTGTATAATTAGATTATTTCTTAGAATTCGATTCTTTGCCCAAGAGATCCAGTTCATGCTTTATGCTCAGTTACTGAGTACAAAAATAATCTTAATTGAAGTTGAGAAATGATCGAATTTTAAGAAACGTATATTTAAACTTAATTGGCGTCTTTGAGTGCGGCAGATAGGTAGTTATTTAAATTACTTTTTGTTAAGAAAATACATACTTTATATAAAATATTTGTTTCGGGTCTGGGGGTCAGGCAGCCCATGTGTTAAAAAACATGTTGCGCCGACCCCTCTGCGAGTGGGATAAGCGCAGGTGGAAGACAAAAGAACAAGAAAATATTTCTTCTAAATCTGGTGGACGGAAGGCAACAAACTCAAGGCATTTTGTACTGCC
This sequence comes from Mimas tiliae, assembly GCA_905332985.1. Taxonomy (NCBI): domain Eukaryota; kingdom Metazoa; phylum Arthropoda; class Insecta; order Lepidoptera; family Sphingidae; genus Mimas; species Mimas tiliae. The sequence goes on along the minus strand of HG995246.1, from coordinate 16,071,849 downwards.
TGTCGTGTTTTTTTTTTTCCCCGCCAAAAAGTTATCCAAATAAAGTATAGAAAAACACAAAGAACACAATGATGGAGAAGCTCGCACATCTGCAGCAAGCTTTGGTCAATGGCTCGAATATTGCCAGTGCCATGCAGTACTTCATAATTCAAAGTTCTGGTTGGAGTTGATTCTGTTTATTGGCAGGCGTGACGCTTAGCATCAGGCGAGGGATCTGCTCGTCTCACCATCTAAAGCTAATCTGCTTCTTCTTCCATCTCCACTCGCAGTGGGATCGGCGCAACATGCTTTTGAACACAAATATTTTGTAGGCTTTTGTTGGATTGTAGTTTTTACGACCGTCCGCCTGCCTGACGTCAACCCCACTGGGGAGAAAACACCCAGACCCGAAACAAATATTTGTGGCCCACACAAAAATAACTCGGTGCGGGAATTGAACCCGCAGCCTCTCTATTCACAACCGGCTACTCGCCTACTGCGCCATGGAGGCTATCATCATCTAAAGCTAATAAAAATAGTAAAAATAAACAATGTACCATCTGCTTAAGCAATCCTATCTTCTTACGCTATATTACAAGTTATCTTTATCAGTAGGATTTAGATAAACGTAATCGACTAGAGGTGCCGACTACCGAAGTAATCCGTTTGAAAACTTCAGTCACCTCTAAATCGAGATAAACGGTACCATAAAACGTTATTGTCAGCAGCTACTGTTCAATTTGATATTTATTACGTAATTGTAATCATTTATTGTTGTTATAAATCTTTTGGTTAATGTAATACATTACATTGATAAAACAACCAAGGTATTTGCCTTGGTGGCGCAGTTGTAATGCGTAAGTGTTACGAATGAGGCTGACGCTGACGCTGAGGCCTTGGTTTTGATCCCCGGTTCGGGTAAAAGTGATATTGGGTATTTCTATTATGAAATGCTCAGTATCAGCCCGGAGTCTGGAATTGTGTCCGGTATGGCGATAGGCTCGCCCCCTATCATATCATGGGACGGAGATAAGCTCGGCGAAATGTTGGTGTACTGGTTACACCTCTGCCTACTCCTTCGGGGATTACAGGCGTGAGTGTGTATGTATGCACAACATATGTGTCCAAAAGAAGTGACCCGTAAAATCTAGTCCATGGTCCAGATTACTCACAGTCGCTCACAGTCCACTGATCATGTTTCAATTACGTTTATGTACCTACACTGAGTCATAATCTAACAAAAGATTTCAATTGAATTATATATTCTATTATTCTCTCAACACATAGTGTCACTCACATTGAAAGCCTCCGTGGCGCAGCGGGCGAGTAGCCGGTTGCGAAGCGTGGACAAATGTTTGTCTGATTCACAAATATATGTCTCGGGTCTGGGTGTTGTGGGACCGCAAGTCCCTTGTAGTTCCTGATACCCACGATACATGTTTACCTAATGTGGGGTCAGGACTATGTGTGTGACTGTTGGGTGTATTTAGTATTTACTCATTTGTATTTGGCAAAATATTGACACTTTAACCGAGGCATGTTGCCATTTCAATGCCGAAATAGAATTATCAATTTGATTTTAATATCGAACGTTAAAGATTATATTTTTGTGGGACCGCAAGTCCCTTGTAGTTCCTGATACCCACGATACATGTTTACCTAATGTGGGGTCAGGACTATGTGTGTGACTGTTGGGTGTATTTAGTATTTACTCATTTGTATTTGGCAAAATATTGACACTTTAACCGAGGCATGTTGCCATTTCAATGCCGAAATAGAATTATCAATTTGATTTTAATATCGAACGTTAAAGATTATATTTTTGTGGGACCGCAAGTCCCTTGTAGTTCCTGATACCCACGATACATGTTTACCTAATGTGGGGTCAGGACTATGTGTGTGACTGTTGGGTGTATTTAGTATTTACTCATTTGTATTTGGCAAAATATTGACACTTTAACCGAGGCATGTTGCCATTTCAATGCCGAAATAGAATTATCAATTTGATTTTAATATCGAACGTTAAAGATTATATTTTTGTGGGACCGCAAGCCCCTCGTAGTTCCTGATACTCTATATACAGGTTAACCTAGTGTGGGGTCAGGACTATGTGTGTGACTGTTGGGTGTGTTTATTTAAATATATTATTTACTAGCTTTTATTAGCGGCTCTGCCTGCTTTTCTGTGTCTATGGCGTTAGCGACCTTTTCGGGGATAGAAAGTAGCCTATTTCCTAATCCAAGTCATCGTCTGCCTATGTGCCGAATATAACCCAAACCCTTTCAGCTGTTAAGGCGTGATTGACTAACAAACAGGAAACATCCAAATTCACAAACATTGAAACTTTTACATTTATAATAGTAGTAAGATAAGTGTGATTTCTAAGGTTTACGCGAATATTACACATTGAAATAAATCTAGTTTATACGGATTTTATCGCGGTATACGCGCGGGAGACCGGGGTTCGATTGTTTGTTTCGATGTTTTTTCATAACGTATAAATACCTACGTTACAAAGAAAGTGAAAGAATTAGATTTTGGTGATAAAACTTTGATGGCGCATTATTCGTCCTATCACATTGTTTTTTTTCTAAAAACTTAAACTGAGTACAAATTACGTCAAATAAAGCCTAATAATGGTGCAACTTATGACAATAATTTAATAAAAATACAATCAGATTTCTGTAATAACATAGAGAGTAACATGTAAAATCGATATGATAACACTGGCTTGCTATCGCGAGCTATCAAAAACACATATATATTTAGATAATCACACGTGAATTTACCATGGATTGGATCACAGAACACAGGAATAATTTTCTGTATTCTGTGGATTGGATCACTAGAACTTCAAATGATATTATTTATTTATCGATATTACATAATTGTAGGTAGGTACGTGACATGCATTTATATATTTTTTAAATATTATGAAATGGTTATACATACCTACATTTTGATAAGGACTAATCGCGTAGCGTAATATAAAATTACCAGAAAGAATGATTGAAAATGACATTATTTTGCTGACAAATGCTTCATTTGGCAATATTCACCAATTGTCGAAAGTTTTTGCGATTTTGATGTGAATTTATCAACTAATTACTTCGTTAGATCATCTTAGCGATATCAAATGCAGTAATGGAATCGCTTCGAAGCGATATGATTGGCCCCCAAGACCAGATTTCGTTGGTTTAATTCCTATCGAGCTATATTATTATTTAATTACAATTATTTGTATCATATCAGTATCGTCAAATGGAGTTGACACGTTCTTAAAAAATAACAGATAACTATAAAAATTTGTTTATGAAATATTTTTATCATATATTGTTATGTAATGGGTTGAATGAAGTTTTACGTCAAATCATTTTATCGGTTGTGAGGTGGTCTAAAAATATTTTTACATTTTTTTTTTTTTTTTTTTTTTATTTATTTAATAGTAAAAACAGTTAACATTCATTTGTACAAGAGATGTAACATAAACTAATTTAAGTTTTTCTGTACATCACTGTTGTCACCCGACATCGTTCATTATATTAATAACAAATAGATCCCCAAGAGGGTTGGTTATACATTATTTATTCCGATTCTAAGATTAAGTCAATTACGCTGGCCGAGTTTCGATACGACGGTAGTAGAAAAATAATATTAAGTATGCAGTAACGAAACGCAGGCGCGGGTAGGCGCATCGTGAATCGAACATACTTACCAATAATAAGGCAATACAGGTTGGTCTTATTTCGTTTTGTTTTTTATTCATTTTTGATTTTGCACGTATTTATTGTTTGTGATTGTGATTATGATTGATTCTTATTTACGTAATACCTTTTAAGAGTACATTTTAGTTTTTTGGTTGTAAGTTCATATTTAATTTCATGATTTGTATTAGAGCGAACCTCGCTGAACCCGGGCCTTAGTATCGATATCATCGATGCTGTAATGGATACCAGTAGGAATCGTATCAAATTATTATTCTATATGAATGTATGCTTTCCTACAAGTTACGATACCGTATTCATAAGTTGAGCGCGGGTGAGCGCCCGACTCGGCATCATACTACCTAATATTATAAATATGAATTGAGTTTGTTTGTTACGCTTTCACCGATCATCATTAAACGTTGTACACATATTCTTGGAGGTATAAGAAGTTACATAGGATACTTTTTATGAAAAAAAAAAACTATTTGTTTGTTACGCTTTCACGCCTAAATCACTGAACCGATTTTGATGATTTTTGATGTAGAGATAGATGGGATCCTGGAGACGGTTATAGGCTACGTTTTATTTCGGAAAAGTCTATTCACGCGGGCGGAGCCTCGAGCAAAAGCTAGTATAATATAATTCATAACGAACATCTTGAGTATACTTACCGTCCATATTAGCTTTAGTATATTACAAGTAAATATTAATAACTACATATGTACTCACGCCTGTAATCCCCGAAGAGGTAGGCAGAGGTGTCACCAGTAGATAAACTTACATTTCGCCGACCTTATTTCCATCTCATAGTGAGTTAGGGGGCGAGCTTATCGCCATACCGAGCACAATTCCAGGCTGATACTGAGCATTTCGTAATAGAAAAACCTAATATCACTTTTAGTCGACTCGGGGGATCGAACTAAAGACCTCAGCACAGCAGTGGTCCCGCGTAGGCATTACAACTGCGCCATCGAGGCAGTCGGATGACTCCTTTCTTTAAGTAACAAACTATTTTCTTTCCTTCTTAAGGTTGTACCACACGTCAATGACTTTGACCCTGACGATTTGCGTCATAGTACCGACTGAAATGCATCATGTTGTTTTTATTTGTTATTTCAATTTTCTGTTTTACTTTAAAATTGCTCTTTTTATTTTTGATGACGGAGTACAACTTACAAGAGAAAATGAATAATTCCTCGACGGCAAACGCAGCGCGACTCGAGTAATACTTAATATCACCATACAAGAAACATGCTTTTTCCAAGTTTTTTTGTTTTTGTTTTAACGTAAAAAATTTAATACATAAAACCTTCAAACTTAGATTGATTGAAGTTAGATGGTCAGGAATGGCTTTGGGTAGGAACCACGAACAAAAAATCCAAAACACCACAGAACTGACTGGCAAATTCGATTTCATCCGCAAAAATATCTTACGATCATCGACCTGAGGATTAGCACGTAACCAATAATCATACATAGATACATATACACTTATGCTTATATCTCAATAATCAATCATCAGTAATCAATAGAGAGTAATAAATAATACACTGATCCAATCGGATATATGACACAAATATAATTTAGGTACTTAGTCGTCTTAGCCGATTCGGCCACCTTAAATTATACGTCTATGTTGTTATACATACAAACAAAATCAATATACAACCTGTTAAAGAAAGGTGTGGTCAAATTTAAGCAACGTATAGTATGTGGTACGAGTATTCTGCCTAGGGTTACCCGACGTCCGGGAATTCCGGGATTGTCCCATGTCCAGTCATTTCACTTTACTGTTCCGTAATTCGCTATTATAGTTGTTCTATCTCACGAAGGCGGGTTGGTCTTAGTTGTGTGTGTAGATGCACATGCACATTGTTTCTGTGTGCGTAAGCTCGGGAGCGCTCTTATCGCCCGAGCCGCACCAAAATTTTGCGTCGCGTACCATCAGCATGGAAAGTAAACGGAGAAAAGTTGTTCACAGTGAGGTAAGTAAATAATATTTAATTGTGAGTTAATTAGTTGAGCTATATGATATTAAAAAAAAACATAAAAGCGATTTTATAACGTATAAAATCGATGGCATTATCAAAAGTAAAAGATTTGAAGTACTGCGCCTGCCTCCTTACCACCCTGAGCTAAATGCTATAGAGAACATATGGGGAGTTCTTAAAAACTATGTTGCTTTAAGAAACGTAGAACAGAATATGACAAGTACAGAAAAGCTAATAAAAAGAAAGAAGCTGAATATATTATTAAATACTTTGATACCGAATTTGAATTCGTCATAAATTTGCACTATAATAGTGACGATGAAACTGAAGAGTCTAATTTTGATTCGAACTAAATATTTTATTAGATTGGTAATTTAATCTTTAATAATGAATGTAAATAAATATTGAACACGAAAAATATTATTATTTCATCAAAAAATTAAACACAAATCTAACTCCCTACTTATATTATTTTGTTCAATAACAATGAACTTACTAACGCTACCTGTAGTTACGCACACAAGAGCGCGTGTCTATACACATCACAATTGGTCCTGTTTTCTTGTCCCGGAATTTGTGCACGGAAATCTGGCAACCCTAATTGCACCCCACCATAGTACCAAATCCAGTTGCATTGCTAGGATATAAATAAAGTATTTTATCGAATGAGTAACATCGATATTCGAATTGCAACTTTGTACAACACTAAATGATAAACAGCTAAGCTTTTGTCTCACTCCAGAATTTTTATTCTCGCTCACACACTTCACTTAGTTTATAGGGATGTGATCGTACTTGTCGATCTTAATAAACGATTAAAATAAGCGAGAAATTTTAGCATGTCTAGACTTTGATAAGATCCAGTACTTAAACACTCACTGTCAGGTGTATGTATGTAACGTCCCTTACATATGACCACATCTTTCTGTAACACGTTGTATAAACGTGTCGAATTCAGAATCTCCTTCGTTTTTATCGCCGCGCCGGTTAATTAATAAATTATTGTTCATTGCACGCGCATATTTGACCATTAAAATTACGACTTGGGGGGAAAACTTCGATGCACAACTAATAATTCGATTTATCTTCTTAGTTAATAAAGTTTGTAACGTAGGTAAATATAGCTTGTTTACCTTTAGTTTCTGATGATTGCTTCACCTTTATAAATATATAAACATATTTTTCTTAGTTATAATTGATGACTGCCTCGGTGGCGCAGTTATAATGCGTTACGATTGAGGCCAACTCTGAGGTCTCGTGTTCGATCCCCGGGTCGGGTAAAGTGGTATGGGTTTTTCTATTACGAATTGCTCAGTATCAGCCCGGAGTCTGGAATTGTGCCCGGTTGGCGATAGCCCCTATCACATATGGGACGGAGATACGCTCGGCGAAATGTTGGTGTACTGGTTACATCTTTGCCTACCCCTTCGGGGATTACAGGCGTGAGTGCGTTTTTTTTTTTGTGTATAATTATGTGTATAATTGTGTATAATTATGGTAATATCAATGTTGTGTTATGGTTTACGCTTAGAGTATTAAAGCAAATATTTTTGGATCACAGAAACATTCGGATCGATTTCGTTACATCTTGTATCACAACTGACTGCTCCTTTGCTGCACCATGCGTAACCTCATGGAGGCAAAGTTAACATAACTTTTATAGACTTTTAATATATACTACTAGACAAGCTGCGCGGTACCTAGAAATTGTACCACTAAGTTGCGGTCAATTGACCATAACTCAATAATACCATCTCGCTTACTCTCAACTAGAACCCCTATCGCATTCCCTGTTTGTGAGTTGTCAAACTCCCGCGTTATGTGACGCAGTTTTACTTCTAAACAGCCCGTCTAGTACCTACCTAGTATACATTAAATTCTTTGTGGGTAGGTAGTATAATTTTCTTGTTTTTTAATGAAAAGAATAGAGTAAATTGTTTTATCATTACCATGTAACTATTATTATGTTGTGAGTAAAATTATAGTAAGTAGGTAACTTTTTTAAAAAAAGAGATAAGTATATTGACGCAAAAATTTGTAAACGTACACCCCACGTAAATTTTTGCCGCCACGTGGACGAAAATAAATTAATCGTCTGACTGACATCAAGCTAAATGAGCCGAATAGGTAATGAATTTAATTCGAACAATTTGGAAGTATTCATTATTGTTTATATGTAGAAAAATATGCATTCATGTATTATATTAATTCGCCCATTCCATAAAAATATTGAGAAAAAATATAAAAAACGTACTCACCAAAGATAAAAAAAATTAACGCACTGACCACCAAACAGATGATTAAAATTGGTGATTTTTTGATTTTTATTATGTAACAATGTTGATATGCCGCGCTCCACAGCGATATACACTATCTCACCGAAGCGCGCGCAGCGTCCACCGGATTTTGGAACACTGGCCAAATAATTTAAAATTACCAGTTGCGTTTTGTTTAGAGTAACCGTGCGTAAATAGAGCGGGTATTATGCAACGCCGTCTAACCAAATTCGTTTACCCGTTGAGGCTGAAGAGAAACGTTTAATCCTTCCCCCTTTATGACCTATGCAATGACGTAAAGAGAGCTCGTTTAGTTGGTCACGAATGCAAAAGGAAATGCCATCAGAGTATTTCTTGTTGTTGTAAAATCCAGAATTATTCCTTGAATGACACATCAATATTGGAAAAGCAACGTAGGTAATAATCACATCACATTTTCTAGATAAGCTACTTATAAATGTGATACTTAATATTTAGTATTGCGCTATTCAAGATTACTTATAGGTACATATTTAGAAAACAAGTAATTTTCGGATAAATATTTCGAAAAAAAAACAAATGTCATAACATTGCAGGCTAAAATGTTGAGACATTTGGGACGGTTGACATGGTCCCGCCAAGTAATTATTCAATACCTTGGACGGATTGCAGCGACGGGCTGTTCACATTGTGAACGATGAAGACGTTACCACGAACTTGGACACAATGACACGAAACACGAACAACTTGAGCGACTTGCTTTACAAATCTGTCGAATAGAGGTAGACTAATCCGCCGGACGGAAGGTCCGTACCCTCCCAGTATAGGCCGCCGAGACCTCACATCCAGTCATTAACCGGCAAGACAAGACACACAGATTTTTGAGTGGTAGAGCCACGCTGTAGACAATTTCTTCTACAGCATGAACGGGCCGGCTCGTCCGGTAAGTTACCACTATCTCACAGAAAACCGACGTAAAGTAGCAGCTTGCTACCTAATATCATACCACGAGCCTTAGCTTGCTTACAGTTTTTCACTCAAAGAGCCCTCGGGTGTCTCTTACGACAGCCTCAAGAAAAGTCTATAAATACCGATAAGTCAGATAAGTCCTCTAAATACCGATGTTTCAGGGACATCCAAAGGTCAAATCAATTCTTTCTCGAAATCTCCAGATGCTTACAAGAAATTAACCAGTTAGGATAAAGCTTGATACTCAAATTACCTACTTAGGTATAAGGTAGGTATCTATTCGATTATATTATTTCCGGGATTGAGTTGAAGAGAATACACCCTAACCACTACGTTGAGACCCATGATAGAATGAGACCTATCCGCGTTAGCGACTACAATAAAATATTTTTCTAAAAAAAATATGTATTCTCATTCATTCATGATAAATAGCATTAGCAGCGATAGCTCAGCGGGAGAGGTCAAGATGAAAGTAGCAGTTTCGAAACCAGCCCCAAGAGCATGCACCTCTGACTTTTTTAACTTATGTCAAGTTGTGTGTATTAATTCAAGATTCATTCCATTATTTTTACATATCCCTGCATTCCCTGCTTACCCCTCGAGTTATAGATTGAGCAAAAATGACCATTTATCATTTTGCTAAATGATTACGTAAATATGTTAAATTTAAAATACTTGTAAATACTAAACAACATAATAAAGATATATTCATGAATTTGTATTAATATTAATTATTTAGATAAAATAATATTTTATCAGTTACATAGTTTTAGGAAACGATGACTCATATTTTGTAGTTTTTAGACGAAATGTTCCCTGACATCAATCTGCAGAGTTGCCACTTGCCAGTACTCTAAATTTTCTAGTAATTTTCCTTAGAAAAGAAGATAGTTAGATTAGATTAGTTTTCCTAGGAATTGTACTAATTTTTATGTGGGTCGGCATTCTACTTTTGTTCATTAAAATACTACTAAGAATGTATAAATAAGTAAAGAAACATAGTGATTCCTTAGGTTTACGCAAATATTATACATTGAAATAAAACTAGTTTATACTGATTTTATCGCGGTTTAATTTTTATTTCAGTCCCTACGTTTCGAAAGCTTCGTGGTCTCTCCCGTGACCACGAAGGCCGCGATAAAATCCGTATAAACTATTTTTATTTCAAGTAAAGAAACATGCAAATGTGTATGTAAAAATAGACTTTCATGAATTTTATATGCAAAGCAAAAACTAAACCATGTGGCAAATTGTTTCTGGTTTTGTATAATTTCAGACGTATGTATTTGAGTTTAGTCTGGTGAGCGGTTTTGTTGATTCCTAATTACTCCTAATATTTTCGGATTGCATCTAGCAACTCTGTCTATCTGGCTACTGTCATTTGAGGACGTTTGACATTTTAATGCTTGACTGTTTTCATTCGTTTTTGTTGGTTTTAGCCACTGACCGTTTTAGCGACTACTACACGTGTTTTGTCTTTGTTTATATATTATAAACTAATCAAATGAGGACTAATTACGCAATATGAATTCAAAAAAAGTATCTCAAGGCCCGTCGTTGGCCTACACGAGCCGCCCGGAATATAAAGATCCACCAAAAATTGCAAATCCGGTATGTAACCTCTCATAGTGTTATTTTTTCATGATTTAAATATTAAAAATGTCCAAAACATTTTCAGTTCTACAGTCAGAAGAAGCAATGAGCTAAAAGCTCAAAGTTAAATAAATAGCTTTGGTAGTAGTTTGTCTTATAACGCCTCCTAATATTATAATGTTATGAAATAAATCTTAGCTAACGTACAGGAAATTTCTAAGTTTTTATAACATTTATACTATTCTTCTCGGATCTTCGTCATGACGGCTACTAAATCAATCGTAAATACTCAACTACTTATTTTCCAGTATCTACAATGCCTCGGAGCGCCACACATAGACTCCTTCAACTACATGCTTCACGATGGCCTAAAGGCAGCCATTGACGATCTGTTACCTGCAGAATTTGAGCTCCCTGGTGGCGAACGTGTCAAAGTGACAGTAGATGAAGCTGTGTTTGCCAAGCCTAATGTACCAATGGACACAGTGGGAGTCAAAACCCAACGAGTGTTGCCAACTGAATGTAGGCAACGTGCTGCCACATATAAAGGAGATTTTAAGATACGGGTCACATTGGCGATAGATGGTAGGACAGTGACCGTTGATAGGTCACTTGGTTTTCTACCTATTATGATTAAGGTATGTAAAAATGGTAATTTATTAAATATTAATATTATTGGCACCAGATATATTCAAAATTCAAATTTATAGTTGTATCTTAGTTATCGGTGACTAGACTAGGTGGCCTTGGTGGTTCAGTTGTTATGTGTATGGGCTATAGGCTGATGCTGAGGTTTCAGGTTTGATCCCCAGGTCGGGTATAAGTGATATTGGGTTTTTCTATTATGAAATGCTCAGTATCAGCCCAGAGTCTGGGTGATAGGCTCGCCCCCTATCTCATTGTGGGATGGAGAGACGCTCGGCGAAAAGTGGGTGTACTACACCTCTGCCTGGATAAGAGGCTTGAGTGTGTATGTATGTATCTTAGTTATCACACTTTATTGTCAAGTAATTTATGGTATTTTTTTTTTCTAATACATTTCTAATAATAGTATTTGGTTACTATGCCTTTCCCTGACTTGAAATTGTAAAAATCATCTAATACTGAATGATGGTGCCATAGTTTATAATTGGATTAGATGTTACTGTTAATTAAAATATTTACTTACAGTCAAATATGTGTCATCTAAATAATCTGTCACCTAAGGAGTTAGTGGAGCACAATGAACATTCTGATGAATGGGGTGGATATTTTGTTATAAAGGTAAATATTACTTTTTTTGCCTGTTATGGCTCTATATTATTAGCAACTAAGCAGGCCGGCATAATTCTGCTGATCTGCGATAGATTCAGTGTCTATCGTTGGTCAATGGTATTCATGGATTGCGCTACACTTACCATCAGGTGTAGCATAGTCGCTTTGCCAAGCCAGGATAAAAATATATATATATATATACCAAAGTGCTTACACACGGCTGCTTGCAGAAATAGATGCAGCTATAGTATATACCTATAATACAGGTTTACCTAGTGTGGGGTTAGGACTATGTGTGTGACTGTTGGGTGTATTTAAAAAAAAAAAAAAACTACTCTTTAGAAAGGTTATGCCTAAGTCTAATATTCTGGCCTAATGCAGGTTTGTAGACATCATTAGTATTCTCAAATGTGATGGATTTCTAATGATATTTTCCTTCACTGTTAAAACAGGGGATAATAATAAATCAGAGTGCCCTGCTGCTGGGCTTAAAACAACAATATCTTTCTGTGGTAGTCTGTTCCACTCTGCTAGTCTATTGCCACATACAAATACATAACAAAAAAAAAAAAGTTGTTTCCAAGCACAGATTCAATTGGGAGCCGAGTAAAACTGAACTTAGAATTACATTAAATGCTGTATCCAAATTCATTTTAAACATGAGATTTCAAGCAGATTTTATGAAGCCTTTTTTTATACATATCTAAATATTCGCTAATTTTTTTAAGTTGTAGGCTGGCAAATGAGCAAGTAACTTGTAAGATACCTGATGGCAAGTGATCTTCACCACATATACGCCCATAATACCAAAAGAATTATGGGTGCGTTGCCGACCTTAAAGGAAAGGGATTTGGGTCTCCGGATATCGCACTCACCGTACGAAACGAATGCAGCAGCATGCTGCTACTTTACGCCAGTCTTCTGTAAGACAGTGGTAACGACCTGGACGAGCCGGCCCATTCGTGCTGTAGACACAAGTGTGTACAGACTGGCTCTACCACTCAAAAGGATAGCCAATTTGTGCATTTTTACTAAGTTACTTAACTTCCAGGGTCATGAGCGTTTAGCCCGTATGCTACTAGTGACACGACGGAACTACCCGGTCGCGATCAAGCGGTCCGGATGGAGGATGAGAGGTAACCTGTTCTCAGATTACGGAATTATGATACGCAGTGTGACACCCGATCAGACAAGCACGGTGAGTATTAAGTATAGAGTATAGGTCATTGAAATTGCTGTTCTGTAGGCCTAATACAAGTTTTAATAGAAAGAAAGCATTTATTGGCAGGCAGGCAGGTTAGGTGGTACATGTATACAATAAGGTAGTTGACTAGATTTTTTTTATTATTTAAATCAATAAGTTATGTTACTCAAAATCTATTGCAGAAAGAATTTTATAAATCGGACCAAAAATGAATAAGATAGAAGCCATTCAAATCCTGTAGAAGGGGTAATTGTCAAATGACAGACGATGCAACCTTTGACGTCACTGTGTAAAATGTTCATTATGGTGCACGCGTGCAAGCGAGATAGTGAGATATCCCTACTACGCACCCACTTTTCCTCATACCAACATTTAAAGTCATAACTGCGGGCACATTTCTGAACCAATTTTGATTGTGTTTTAATAAAAGGGTTTCTTTTGCGTATCATTTTCTGTTGCTTATAAAATAATGTATAAAATTCAATATAGGAAACTACCCTATTGATGTAGAAAAAACCTTTTTATAAGTAGTAGGTGGGGGGTACCTTGAAACCCACCCACTGTGGATGGTATATGTCCCACCACGAACGTGCCAAAAGGATCCAAATCAGCATATGCCAAACATCAAATGCTTGGCGCTGGTTTTCATTTGGACCCTTGATGTTGTATAGCTTTGCTAAACGATGAAAGTTTTCGTTTTCTCTCCATACGTCGAGTATCAGTAGCCACTAGTGAGAAGTATGATGAATTAAAATTAATAATATGGTTAATTTTCTTCAAAGGCATTTTGTACTGCCTCTTGAGTATTTCATTTCTTGCCGCCAAAAAGTTTCTAAAAAGATGAATAATATATTTTAATTTATTTCGTGCATTGTTTCACTGTGCGCCATCGCACTTGGCCGGTGTTTTTTCTCTTTCCTAATGTTGTTTTCTTGTATCTCTATCTGACAGAACAACGTCCTCCACTTCCTAACGAACGGCACGTGCAAGTTAATGTTCTCGTACCGCAAGATGATGTACTACGCGCCATTAGTGCTCATACTGAAGTGCCTGGTGGACTGGCCCGACCATTACATATACACGCAACTGGTCCAGCATAATGCCAACGATTTATATTATGTCAAGTGAGTTATATCGAGAAAGTCGCCGGTTCGAAATCAGCCCCAAGAGCATGCACCTGTGACATTTCTAAGTTACGTGTGTATTCATTGATATTTATCACTTGCTATGACGGTGAAGGGAACATCGTGAGGAAACCTGCATACTTGAGTTTTCTATAAGAAAGGTATGTGAAGTCTGCTAACCGGCATTAGGCCAGCGTGGTGGACTAATCACTAACCCCTCTCATTTAGTAGAGGAAGCCCGTGCCCAGCAGTGGGACATGTTTAATACAGGGCTAGCAGTAGTAGTAGTAGTAGAGTTATATTCGTAGACATAGGGTAAAGGTGCAGTTAAACGGCATAGCACAGACGAAGCGCACACAGTTTGTTTTAGCAAGTGGGTCACCTGATGGTAAGTGATTTCCAACATCTAAAAACGCCTACAACACCGGAAGTATCATGGACACATTTCTGACCTTAAAGGAAAGGGGTAATTAAGGGATTGAGAATGGGAGAGGGGATTTGAGCCTCTGGATACACTCTCACCATATGAAACGCAACAGCAAGCTGTTATCCGGAGCTATCCTGAGATATCCGGAGGCCCAAACCCCCTCCCCTTCCCAATCCCTTAATTATCCCTTTCTTTTTAGGTCGGCAACGCACCCATAATTATTTTAGTGTTGTGGGCGTACATGGGCGGTGGAGATCACTTACCATCTGGTGACCCACTTGCTCGTTTGTCGGCCTATGCAATAAAAAAAAACTGATTTTCAACCCGACATCTCCACCAGCTGCATCCAGAACATGCTCCGTGAACTGCACGAGGAAGGTCTGCACACCTCCGAGGAGTGTCGCCTGTACCTCGGTCGGATGTTCCGCGGCAAGCTGTACGAGCTGGCGCCGTGGTGTGATGATCACGACGCGGCCACCTTCCTGCTGAGGAGGTGTGTCATGATACATCTCAACAGGGACGTGGACAAGTTCCACGGGCTCGTGTTCATGGCGCAGAAGCTGTACGATCTCGTGCAGAATAAGTGTAAGGTGAGAAGGGTTTTTTGTTATGTACTAGGGGCTTTGCCCATGTTTTTCCACAAAACATAAAATAAAATAAAAACTTAAAGTCCGACGAATATGAGACATATGTTACTTTCTTCCCCACATTATTCTGCATCGATTGGTATCGGTCTCGACCCCATACCCCCAGCGGTTTCGGGGGAGATAGCGTGACAAGCTTTTGGCAGCGGCGGCGGCGCCAGTTACTTTTTTTAGAATAGAGAGATGTATGTTTGTGTGATTTAGAAATTATTCATTGTTCAGGATAAGTATTATAACTTAAACTATTTCCTATGCTGCTATTTTTTTGAAGTGAAAACTTCTTTAGCATCGTTGTAATTTGAAAATCGATGAAACGAAAAAGAGGCAGACATATAAATTCATTGGTCATAGAAAACGCGGACGACCGAAAAAGAGATGGAGAGACGAATTGGACGCATTCGAGGCGAAATGGGAGAAGCTGATAGAGGACCGAATCCAGTGGAAGAGTAAAGGGGAGGCCTTTGCCCAGCAGTGGGACACAGTGTAGGCTATAAAAAAAAAAAAAATGTAAATTCATAAGATTTAACGTTGGAGAAAATGAGATAGGAAGCATTATACATTTCCCGAAATTTTACAATCGTCTCATTATCTTGAAGCCAACATTTTTGAAGGTTTCACTTCTACCGCGTGTGAATTGCACAATTTTTTTTTTTATTAACATGCATGACGAGATGAGTAGGTAGTAGATGTTGCTTCTATTTATGGTGGCGCTTACCATCAGGCGAGCGACCTGCTCGTTTCGTCATTCACGCTAATAAAAGTTTTGTATGTTTGTTAATCAATCCCGTTTAAATGCTGGATTTGGATGAAACTTGGCACACAGTTAGACCATGACGTAGAATACGTACAAACATCGAAACTTTAACGTTAATAATATTAGTACGATAGTCTTCCCATCATGTGATAGCTTCCGTGGCGCAGTGGGCGAGTAGCCGGCTGCGAAGCCAGAGGGTGTGGGTTCGATTCCCGCACCGAGACAACTGTTTGTGTGCTCCGCAAAAAATTGTTTCGCGTCTGGGTGTTGTGGGATCGCAAGTAACTCGTAGTTCCAGATACCCATGATACAGGTTCATCTAGTGTGAGGTCTGTAGGCCTAGTACGAGTTACAAATACGTTCACAGTTTTCGAATTCGTATAAAATTACTACCGTCGAAGTGTCAAACAAGTAATTCATACGGTGATAAAGAAAAGAATCGCTTGAAAACTAATTTAATATTCGATTATCTTATATATAAAATTCTCGTGTCACAATGTTCGTTCCCATACTCCTCCGAAACGGCTGGACCGATTTGTATGAAATTTCGTGTGCATATCGGGTAGGTCTGAGAATAGGCCAACATCTATTTTTCATTCCCCTAAATGTTAAGGGTGGTCCACTCCAAATTTTTTTATTTTATTTTTTACACAATATTTTTTGTTTTTATTTTTTTATGATACAGCATTAAAAATACATCTAAATTTTCAACCCTCTACTATCAACCCCTATTTTTTAATAGCGACAATAGTATTTTTGTCAAGCGCGTTTCTCACCGGGGGCGCCCACTAGGCTACTTTAATCCTGGAAATAGGCATCCACGCGGGCGGAGCCGCGGGCAACAGCTAGTTATGATATAAAATTAACCATATTATTAATTTTAATTCACAATAGTTCCCACTAGTGGCTACTGATACTCGACGTATGGAGAGAAAACGAAAACTTTCATCGTTTTTGAAAACTGGACTATGTGTGTGACTGTTGGGTGTATTTATTATGTCATTACCTTCATCACGATCAATTGACCAGGTGGAAGGTGCGGACGCGGTGATGATGCAGGAGGTGCTGGTGGGTGGTCACCTGTACTTGCAAGTGTTGAAGGAACGTCTGCAGAACATACTCACCGGTGTCAGAATACAGATATTGAAGCGGGCCAAGACTACGTCCAAATTGGTTATAGGTTCGGTATGTAAATATTATATCGCCATAATATATTATTGCATTAGCTTTTACACGCGGCCCATGTGAATGTCTTTATTCGGGCATTATGAGACTTAACTTATGTCTTAGGGTGACGTGCGCAGTACAGTGCGTAGTAGTCAAACAGGTGTGGCGCTTACCATTAGGCGAGCGACTAGCTCGTTTCGTCACTCAAGCTAATAAAAGCATTATAGTATAATTTTCTAATAAACTCTACGTAATGATTTTTTTCCAATACTAATACTAATACTAGCCCTGTATTATACATGTCCCACTGCTGGGCACGGACCTCCTCTACTGAATGAGAGGGGTTAGGCCGTAGTCCACCACGCTGGCCTAATGCGGGTTGGTAGACTTCACATACCTTCGAAATTCTTATGGAGAACTTCTTAGGTATGTAGGTTTCCTCACGATGTTTCTTTCACCGTTAAAGCAAGTGATAATTAACAATTAATATACACGTAACTTAGAAAAGTCAGAGGTGTATGCTGCTCTTGGGGCTGGTTTCGAACCTGCGGCTTTCGTCTCGACAGTCCATACCACTCCCATCTGAGCTATCACTGCATTTTTCCAATAAATTCGGATAAATATCGGAAAAATTACTAATGTAAATGTTCCTTCATACAAACTTTGAACTTTTTACTCATTTTGGGAGTTGATTTTCAAAATTTCCTTATTACATGTATACATCATAATGGATACCTTTATGCGAAAATTTCAGCTTTCTTTCTTTTGAATGATTTTGAGTTGGGCGTTTATGAGTGAGTTTTTTTATACATATAGAATTAAAGCAGAGATTTTGAAGTGAGAGAGCCATCGTGTAGTCAGCTATGTCTATGGTATGAATGCGCCGGTTCGACCGGGGCGCTACTTTTCAGAGACTACACTAACTTCTACCCGGAAAAAGTTACATACATACATACGCACTCACGCCTGTAATCCCCGAAAGGGTAGGCAGAGGTGTAACCAGTACACCCAAATTTCGCCGAGCGTATCTCCGTCCCATGATGTGATAGGAGGCGAGCCTATCGCCATACTGGGCACAAATTCTAGACTCCGGGCTGATACTGAGCTTTTCGTAATAGAAAAACCCAATATCATTTTTACCTGACCCGGGGATCGAACCCGAGACCTCAGCGTCAGCCACAGTCGTAACGCGTACGCATTCCAACTGCGCCACCGAGGCGGAAAAAGTTATTTTGTGGATATCTTTATATATATAATTCTACTGTACGTGTGTATGTGATTGAACTCCTCCTAAACGGTTGGACCGATTTGAATGATTTTTTTTGTATGCGTTTGGGTGGCGCCCTGGATGGTTTAGTTTCACAATTGGACCCGTTAGGTGGAGCTGCTGTAGTTGCGGGAGAAACCGCGCGGGACAGCTTGTTATAAATATATTTGTGTTCACAGAAAGAGCTGCAACAAATACTCCGAACGTGTGGCAACTTGGAACAGAAGATGGAGACGTTTTTGGCCACCGGCAATGCTCCATCAAACAACGTCAATTTATCTCAATACAAAGGGCTCACCATCGTAGCAGAGAATATTAATAGAATGCGATACATGTCGCACTTCAAGTAAGTTCTCTTTTTTTATAGCATAGGCCGGCAAACGAGCAAGTGGATCACCTGATGGTGAGTGATCGTAAGTGAGATACGCTCGGCAAAATGTGGGTGTACTGGTTACACCTCTGCCTACCCCTTCACGGATTACAGGCGTGAGTGCGTATGTATGTATGTTGTAATAAATAAAAAAAATATAATTAAAATTAAAATATGTGTTTGATGAAAAATTTTAGTTTTATTTAATTTTAAACAAAATGTATTGAGTTAATATTCGGGCGCCAGGCAGACAAGCCACCATGAAACCATGCTCTCGGATAGAAAAGGCGTTATTGCATTTCGCAATACGTTATTCGGTCCCCAATTTGGTTACTTCGAATCCAATAATTATGGCATACATTACTATTACTTACTATATTTAATATCCAACCCGATCATTGCCTGTACAAACATATTGTATCAGTCATTGAAACGATGGGTTTAATGTACAGTAATTTCTCTTCTCACCATATTCAAGAGATTTTTATGTGTGAGCTCATGTGCAAGCCTTCCTGACGCTAGGAGGAGCACATGCTAATTTGGCCAGTTCGCCGGCAACTAGTCAATTAAGCCGCTTCGAATTAAATGTTCTCTACTTTAGGCCTTCGAAGTGAAATAGCTTTCAATATTACTGTAATCCAAGAAATTCTAGTTTAAATTTTAATAATTACTAGCTCGTTCAAAACTTAAAACAACTGATTTGTGCTACAAAATAGTAGGATAAGCTAGTAACATTTCTACAAGAAATAGATGGCCCAAAAATTTAAATAAACCTACACTACTCTGATGTTTATAGGCAAAATGATTCGTTCCACATCACCTGATTCATCGATACAATACTGGGTATATTTGTGACGAACATCCTCCTCAACAAAATCCAAGTAAAGATATTCCGGTTTCAGACCACTCCTTGGTGACATTATTACAACTCCAATTTTCAAGAGTTTAAAAACTAACAGTCCTACACTTGAGAGGACGGTAAATCGATGGTCTGATCTATATTTAGATACCCGATTCCACTTTTGGATTTTTTATCGATGTGCCGCGTGACCGACGATGTAGATCTAGTAACCGAAAAACTTTCTTCCGCATTGACGTTACCTACTTACTAACACCCCTTCCGCAGAGTCCGTCGTCACGTATTTTCTTAATACCATCGCGATTAGGTCTATCTGAGGAATACCGACCTGATGGAATATTTGTGTAGTTGAAGAATTTGTCAATCGGACCTGTACTTCCTTTTCAGACAGTCTATCCGCAATATTGTTGAATTTGTCTAGAATGTACTCAGCAGAAATTGAAATACACCGTTTATCCAACAGTGTCAAGCGCTGGTAAGTCATCCCGAGTATAACCATGGATCGCGTCCCACCATCTTTCTGTACAAACGAAACGACTGTGCGATGTCCAGCCGTAGCGTTACATGGCGACCCGTCGAAGTAGTCGTTGAATCGCTTGAAAACCAATTTCCCATTCGACTAACATGAAATAAAAATAACCATATTATTAATTTTAATTCATAATAGTTCCCACTAGTGGCTATTGATACTTGACGTGTGGAGGGCAGACGAATACTCTCATCGTTTTATTTATTTATTTATTGATATAAGATACACCTCTGGCTTATCACTATGCACTTATACTATAATTTAAATTCACAGTACTTATTATTCTATGTGAGTCGCCTTTTAGAGTATACAACAATAGAAAAGAAATATGTTTTAATAGGTTTTAGAAAACTATTAAAACTTGTACTACGCCTACTGATATGCTTCAATGCATCCAGGATTGCAAACAATTCCTTATTGCAGTGCCTGACGTTGTGAGGTAATCTAATTGTGCTCCCCACCCGTAGTAGGATGCATCAGTGATTACCCACCGCTGTTTGGTGGCAGAAATAGACTAAGCGGTACAAAACCAGACGGCGCCTCGCAGTCTGGAAAGTTTTCTGGGGAACCGTTGTAGGTGACGGCTGTGTAGGCGCCCTCTTGGTTGAAAATTTTAGAGTTGATGGTCCGCCCCAGTGTCTCGAGTTTCCAGGGGTATATTTACCTATGACTGCAGCAGATTTACCAACTGTCCCACTATCAGGAATTCGTCCAAGTAGACGATTATCCACATTCCTTAGTCCGTCAGCTATGAAAAACTCTTTGGTGCGCATAACAGTCCGCACTCATCATCTGGAGACACCAGTCTCAGCGATCGCTGATGACATTCTGCAGAAGCATTGACGACAAAAGGCTGAGTCACAGACATCCCGAGCATACATTGATGGTATTCCATAACTACCTCAATTCATTGCGACATGCCGGTTGACTGATTGGTATCCGACCGGCACGGCATAGTATTCTCCGTGATGGGTAGACCAACCTGTTTTTGGAGGTAAATGGCAGGTGCATTCTCGTTATCGATTCGAGAAGGGCCTACGAAGCCCAAAGCGCCAGGCCACTCCCTGCGATACGCTCACAGGAAGCCTCCGTAATATCCGTTCCTGCATGGACGAGTTACTCAGTTATTGATCGCCTTTTGTTTGTCTGAGCATTCCTCACAAAGAATTACATGTATCTTGCAGGAAAATGCTTGGCGATATAGATTTGAGTTCGCGTGATCAAAGAGGTATATTTTTGGTATTTAACCGGCGTATGATATTGACTGCCCCGCTAAATCCGAGGTCCCGGGTTCGATCCCCGGGTCACTTGTTTTAAATACATATATTTGTAGCTAAGACTGATTAAAATATATCTTGAGCTTGGTTTGACAGCAACGCTTAGAGAATGCTAGAAGCTATGCTGTATCCAGGGAGCTTAACATAAGCCACTCGAGTTAACTTGTTCACACTCTTTAACGTGAAATAGTACAAGTTTTACGTAACAATAAAACTTCTATCATTAAGTAGAGACAATGCACAGCATGTGTCTCGCAAGTTCTTATTAGACAACTCGTTCAGCATACGCTCCCGATGATTTTCTATCTACTCTGCTCGTTTTCCGCAAACAAGCTACACCACTTCTTCCTTATTATGACATTTTTAAATCAGGTTAGAATAATCTAGATATTTTGTTAAACACGGTCGAGGGTGATAAAAACTGTGTTCGAAGCAGCTGCCCAACCGACTATTTATTGTAAATTATAATTTAGGAATTCACGCTGTGCAAGTAGGGCTTTGATTAGTGCCTTCACGATCCTCTCTGAATTAACCATGTAAAAGAATAAAAAATTGTTAGGGGTAAGAACCCGTAACAATGTGTCTCAATGACGAACCCCGGCGGTGCATTATAAGTTTTTAGGGCGTCTGAGTACAGCCAACATTCCTCCAAACCGAATTGCCAATTTGTTGGAGGACTTGTGAGTTGCTTTACATGATCATATTAAATAAGCCCAAATTTAACTGCAGTGCATCAACCGGATAATTAGCGATAACTGCGGCAAGCCGATTAAATATAAAAAACGTTGCATACTAGTGTAGGGCAATAGCATAGATGCGTCAGTCGCGGGTACCCGCGAGACGTGTTACGATCCGCCGTGGACACCGAACCGTATTTATGCAACAATAAAGCTCACTTTATAAGCTAAATATTCAATTTGTGACTTACCTACCACGTCGATTTCGCTTTACCTGAGTCTGAAAATATTCAGATATCTGCGAAGCTTGAATCGCTGGAGACGCTCAACGTCGAAGATCGTCGCTCGCGCAGAGTCGGAGACCTATCCTGGCGCTCCAATAGCTATTAACGGCAGCAGCGGCGGCGCGGTCATCCGCCGGCAGGTTGGCGCCGTCGTCAACCGTGCGCCCGGAATCACCATACTTGTGATTACTCATAACTAAACTTTAGTTAACACTACCCACCGAAACACTGCTTTTTCCACTGCCGATATCACTATTTATTGATACTAAAAAATGTAGTAACTATATTTTTAAGCAAAAAATTGACCATTATAATAAAAAATTTAAATATAATTATGATAATTTATTTTGCAATTATCAAAAACAAATATTATTTCGCAATCGATGTTGCTTCTTTCAAGAAAAATGACGCTATGAAGCAAGATGGTGCGAGCGCACCGCAAGCGATCCCCTGTGACCACGTGACATTTTACTTAACGCTGATTGGCTGAAACGGAGCGGAAACATTAGAAATTGACCGGAAATGCTACAAGGGAAGTTGACGCGCTCTCGCAGATGCTGTGCATCGTCACATGCTAAATAATAAATAATTACGGCTATATTAAGCCATAAAGCTGTTTTACAACAAAACATGCTTTTAATGTCCTAGTAATCAAGGATTATTAAAAAAATTGTGCATTTACATTTCCACGACTTGACTATCGAAACGAAGAGAAGAAAGTGAGGTCCGCTTAGGGTTGTGCCACGCTCAGCGCGCGCGCAGCTCTAGGGATGTCAAAACGTTAATTTAAAAATTCAAATAATCGACTAAATCGATTTTTAACCTGTGACATAATTAATATGTTACAATGTAAACTTTGAACTAGGTTTATAGCAAGTATTTAGTGTACACGTAGGCGTGTATATGTATAGTTGTGGTGTGGTGTGCAGGTCCATTCACCGCGGCTCGTTCTTCATGGAGATGCGCACGACGGAGGCGCGCGCGCTGCTGCCGGACGCGTGGGGCTTCGTGTGTCCGGTGCACACGCCCGACGGCGCTCCGTGCGGCTTGCTCAACCATCTCACCATGTCCGCGCAGGTACAACAGCCAGCCAGCCCTCAGCCTTCTACTGCATCCCCCAACTTTCCGCATTCGCATCCGCGTTTTTGGCATTTCCGCATTCGCATCCGAGTTTTTGGCATTTCCGCATTCGCAACCGCGTTTTTGGCATTTCCGCATTCGCATCCGAGTTTTTGGCATTTCCGCATTGGCATCCGCGACAATCGATGTATTACTTTTGCGAGTGCAAATGTATAGCAATTAAAAATTCACTGATTTTTTTATTTAATTACTCAAAAATCTATAATAAAATTA
The DNA here is from genome assembly GCA_905332985.1 of Mimas tiliae. Classification (NCBI taxonomy): domain Eukaryota; kingdom Metazoa; phylum Arthropoda; class Insecta; order Lepidoptera; family Sphingidae; genus Mimas; species Mimas tiliae. Next base: position 16,048,165 of record HG995246.1, on the reverse strand, counting down.
TAGTTATTAATTATTTGTACTAATGTACATTTAATGGTGTAGTTTAGAAATTTTTAACCTATGTATCAGCATCCGCAAACATAACACTCAAAGTTTCCGCATCTCAAGATTCTAAATTCCTCACTTTTATTATATTATTACAGCCTGATAAAATGTCTATTCTATAGAGTTTGTTGTAAGTTGATTTTATTTCCGATATTTAAATATTGCTACATCATTATATTCGGATTCAATTTATTGCAGATCACACAACATCCTGATCCAAAATTGGTGGCGAATCTACCATTTGTTCTGGAGAAATGTGGTACGTATCCCTATTTGTTTTACAACAGAAGTAATCAAACAAGAGCGTCATCTAATGTTAAATGATCATCTATCCTTACCCAAAATATTAATGTAATTGTAAGGTATATTACCAACTTTAAGAAAAGAAATGGTGTCTGGACAAATTTGTTACGCCTGCGGTATAAGGGTGCCGTAAACCCCTGTGTGCGTAAGTTATTCGATTTCGGTCACGTCATGCGTACCTATTTAAGAAAATACGTATGCAGATCCGTACAGCGCCTCTAGCGGATCCAATGCTATGCAGTGCTTTGTAATTCAAAGTTCTGTGTGGTGTTGCTCCTGTTTATGGGCAGGCGTGGCGCTTACCATCAGGCGCGCGAACTCGTTTCATCGCTCAAGTAAAAAAAAGAATGCTGGTGGGAGGGTACGTGATATTTTTGTACCAGAGTGGATAGCGACCGCCGTATACGTGGTGAAAACCCGCGGTGGTAAGGCGAGTCTGCCGACCGTTGTGGGAAGCAATGTCACTTAATTTTTTTTTATGAGAGACGGGCAAAACCGTCAACAGGTTCACCTGATGGTAAGTGATCACCACCTCCCATGTACACCGTCAATAACAGAGGAATTATCAGTGCGTAGCCGGCCTTTAAAATTCCAAATTTTATAATGCCGATATTTGGACTGCATTTTACTTAACATCAAGTCTAGCGTAGTCGCTTTTCCGAACCAAGATAAAAAGAAAAGTTGGTCGATATTAAGTTAGTCACTTCACCCGCCCTTTCCTCCTCTCGTCACCCTTTACTCTCTGAAAATAACAGCCGCGAGGGTCTAACTTCAGTCTGGCCTAGGCTTGACGCCTATTGTAGCATCCATTTACCTATGCAGGAATGGAACCCATTAGTTCTGTGGCACAAGCCACCACACACAAAGTTTACAAGTACCCAGTGTTTTTGGACGGGAGACTGGTGGGGTATTTCGCTGAAGACACAGTGATGGACTCCACGGCATATCTCAGGACCTTGAAGATCAAGGGAGAGGAGGTGCCTATCACCATGGAGATTGTTGTCATACCGAAGAAACAGGTATGTGAATATAAAATACTGTATAAAATTAAATATAGCAAATATTTAATTTTATACATTATTTTATAAAATTTATTTTTTTATAGCTTAAGGCGGCAAGCGAGCAAGTGGGTCACCTGATGGTAAGTGATCTCCACCGCCCATGTACACCCATAATACCAAAAGGTGCGTTGCCGACCCTAAGGGAAAGGCATGATTAAGGGATTGGGAAGGGGAGGGGGTTTGGGCCTCCGGATATCTCACTCACCGTACGAAACGCAGCAGCAAGCTGCTACTTGACGTCGGTTTTCTGTGAGACAGTGGTAACGAGCCAGCCCATTCATGCTGTAGACAAAAGTGTCTACAGCGTGGCCCTACCACACTAATATGAAACAAAAGTAGTCCCACTGACGACTAAATCCTTGTGTCGCGGCTGGATATACTAAACATTCATTGACTGATACAAAATATACATCTAAGCAAACGCAGCATCTAGTTTAACTCTCGTCCTTCAAAAGTATCGATTCTAAAAATGTATCTCCCAAAAGATGAACATTTCATTCATAATGGTTTGGGACACATAATAATATTACCAATTCCTATTGATGTGGAAAAATGATTTTTTAAAAACCCAATATCATTCGGGAACTTGAGACCTCAGCACAGCAGTCGTACCGCGTACTCATTACATTTGCGCCACCGAGGCAGTACACGAAGTGCTGTTTTGTCTATACAATATGTAATAAAACCATGTTGGCCATTTTAACTGTGATATCAGAATCGATATTCAAACTTAATGAAATAACTCGCATATGAAAATAGGACTATAAAAATAATAATAATTTTTAATATTTAATTATTTTATTGTTTGCAAATCGTATTTCGCCTGATTAACTCTGCAAGAGCAGTGACTCGGAGTCAGAGCAAGATTAGATATAGATCAGATACAGATCGCGTAGGATTATCCATGCAAGGATTTGTCTGCTGTTCGATGTTTTTGTCGTGCAAGTAAAATATCCCTCCTTTGAGTAAAACATTGTACACAAACTAAATCACTCGCGACGGTTACCTAATTTCGTAATGCAATAGATATGCGACATCATAATATTACGTCCGCCCGAAAGCAACAATTGCGTGACTTAATGATTTGCGGGCGGTAGGCGGCGTTGTCAAAGAGGTTACAAGTGGCGGCGTCCTTTGAAATTTAAATCGCGCCACGTTGTACCGATGCGTCTACAAGAATTCAGAAGTTAATTTTTTTTTTAAATATGTTCATTTTTCTATGCTTACTGTGTAAGGATAATATCTCGCTTCTTTTTTTATTAAACTGTCTATATGTCTTATTTTCTCGACCCAGAAAGGGCCAACAGGGTTTTTTTACATAATGTATATCGGCTGATTGACCTACTGGAAATGTAAGGTTGATAAATTGTAAGGTTCTTGGTTTGAATCCCACGTCGAGCAATCGCAATTTGTCCTTGAGTTTTCGATACGAAAAATGGCACATGAATTGCCCGGGATTGGAATTTGTGCCCGGTATGGCGATAGGCCCACCCAGTATCCACATCAAGGGACTAAAATACGCTCTGCGAACAGTGGATTCATTAGTTGCACATTTACCTTCCCCTTTGGGGATACAAGCGTGAGAGCTTATATGAACGAAAAAATAACGTATTATTTAACGTACGTGTTTTTTTTTCGTAAAAAAACAAACTCTGTTGTGGAAACAGAATATAAACGGATTAAACAATGAAACCGTAATTGTAATTTTAAATATTGGTATTAGCAAAGGGGGGCGCGGAGCGGAAATATCCCACATCTCCCTCGCACGTACGCCACGCAACGTAATATAGTGTAACATTAATATAACGAGCCTCAATATAACGAATTTCTCGTTTTTTTTTATACATGTATTATTTTTTTATATTATTATATCAAAACCCACTAGAACTGTCCATAAGAGCTAATGCAAAATATAACTTTACATAACGAATATAGTTATCAATTCCTTTTAATAACGATTTTTTAATAATTGCAAAATATAGATGTTAAGCATTAACCTACCTCTATTTACGAATTTTTCAACTTATTACCTTCACATAACGTATCCTATCAATAATTCTCACTTAATTGTACAATAGTAATTCATGTTACGACATGATCAGACACGTTAAATTCTTTGTATGACAGTTATCGTTCTTTTTACCTTATTAAAACGAATCGTTTTCCAATCTAACCTCTTTACAACAACCTCATTGTAACAAATTACGCGGTATAACGAATATTTTTTAATTCCCTTGAGTGTCGTTATATCGAGTTTGCACTAGTCATTGTGGTCGGTAACGTCGCGTCGACTGTCATTTGTCACGGTTTATATTAATGAACTACTAGGACAGCCTCCGTGGAGCAGTTGGCGATGGACTGTGAAGCGAGAGGCCGCGAGTTCGTTTCCCGCAACGGGACAAATGTTTGTGTGATCCACAAACATTTGTTTCTGGTCTGGGTGTTTTCTCACCAGAAGGGTTGACGTCAGGCAGGCGGCCGGTCGTAAAAACTACATGCCAATACTTTCTGTAACATGTATTAAAAAAAACATGTTGCGCTAACCCCATTGCGAGTGGAAGAAGAAGGAATAAATGAACTGCTATGGTTTTGTGTAGATATGTGCCCAGTACCCCGGCGTGTTCGTAATAACTAGCGAGGCTCGCATGATGCGGCCCGTCATCAACCTCGCCAGCTCACAGCTCGAGCTCATCGGCACCATGGAACAACTATATCTAGACATCGCTATTACACCGCAGGAGGTACATAAAGGTAAATATAACTGATACATTCATCCAATTGTCCTATAGTCCTTTTTTTAAACGAGCCAGTATGACTCCTGATGGTAAGTGATCTTCAACGCCCACAATACCAGAAGAATCATGGGTGCAATGACGAATGATTCACATTGCACAATGAAAGCTGAAAGATTGGTACATATTAGATTTTGCTCACGTCTCCGCCCACGCGAATGCCCCTTCATATTTCTATAATTTTTATATTCTAATATTGAGATTCAATGTTAAAAATATTTTTATTATAATAATAGGACTAGGGCTATAGTATTTACAAGGATAACGTAGCTTCCTATTGGTGAACGAAATAAATTCCGTTATCCCAGACTATACAGTATGTATCAAAATCCCTGTTGGCCCTTTTTGGGTCTTGAAGACAGACATATAGACAGCTTAATAAACATAGTTAAATTAAAACAATAATAAACCGAAGCAAGATATTATGGTTACACAAGTAGCTAAGAAAACTGAACATATTTAAAAAATGTTATTTACATCTGAATTGTACTACAACTGTAATGACGAAGCCGGGCGCGCGGCGCGCTTGATGTAAGTGGACGCCGCAACTTGCTATCTCACTCTGGCTCCATGTCATCGCTCTTGCAGACATAATCAATCGAAATACGGTTTACAAACAATAGATTAATAAAAGATTAAAAATAAATATGATTATTTTTAGTAAAATTTTCGTATGTGAGTTATTTCATTACGTTTGATTATCGATTCTGATATCACAGATAAAACGCCCAATAGGGTTTTCAAACCCTCTGATTTCAAAGTGCCATAAATGGAATAAATTGCATGCTTCTATTAAATAACCTTGTTTCAGGTAAAACCACCCACATGGAGCTATCAAAATCTGCGTTCATGAGTAACTTGGCGCAACTGGTACCCATGCCTGATTGTAACCAGTCACCACGGTGAGTGTCATTCACATTTTTTTATATATCAGACACCGGTAAACGCACCAGTGGGTAACCTGCTGTGAACTGAACTGAAGTGAACTCCCAACACACATAGACACCAATAATACGAGAAAAATCATGGATACGTTGCAGACTTTAAAGGACAGGAATGAGGGTTGGGAAAGGGAGGGCGGATTTGGGCTTCTGGCAATCTCGATTTAACCTACAAAACGCAACAGCAAGCGGCCACTTTACGTCGATTTTCTGCGAGACAGTGGTAATAACCCTGGCCCAGCACACGATCTTTTGTAGAGATCTTCGTTAATGTGTGCTTGTGCGCAGATAAACGAAGGTGAATATAGTAAATGACATATATATCAATCTATAGAAACCAAGTGTGCCAATTTCTACTAGATAGGCTGACATTTTCATCGCGGTGCGCATAAAATGGCGCCTTGTGTTACACAGGAAATACATTAATACGAAGTCAATTATATGATATACGTGGTCCGTTAGCACGTATACAACGTGTTACAGAAAGGTGTGGTCATATTTAAGGGTCGTTGCATACACCTAACAATAAGTGTTTATGACGGATTTTATCAAAATGTAAACATCCTAAAATTGCATGCTAATGTTAATAAAATAAATAAATAATAATAAATAAATACACCCAACAGTCACACACATAGTCGTGACCCCACACTAGGTAAACCTGTATCGTGAGTATCAGGAACTACAAGGGACTTGCGGTCCCACAACACCCAGACCCGAAACAAATGTTTGTGATGAATGTTTCGACAAACATTTGTCTCGGTGTGGGAATCCAACCCACGGCCTCTCGCTTCGCAGCCGGCTACTCGCCCACTGTGCCACGGAGGCCGTCGTTTATAACAATCGATAAGATTAATCACATCCCTATAAATTAAGTGAAGTGTGTGAACGAGAAAAGTAATGCTCGAGTTAGAATAAAACTCTGCTGTTTATTATTTAGTGAAGTTGAAAGTCGAAAGTCGAATATTGACATGTTAATCATTCGATAAAAAAGAAAAATTATTTGTTTATGTCTTAGCAATGCAATCTGATTTGTTACTACATATGGGTGAAATACTTGTATCGTACTTTAAGTTGCTTAAATTTGACCACACATTTCTGTAACACGTTGTTGTACGTTACGATATAAAATTAGATACTGAGAGCGATTAGAATGCGGGCATGGTACGGAACGGCACGGATCGTTTGAACATGATCTCACTATTCAATGCCTCTATGTACCACAGAAATAACCAAAATGTTTCCCACCAGTAACATGTACCAGTGCCAGATGGGTAAACAGACGATGGGCACGCCGATCCACACATGGGCGACCAACGCGGAGACCAAACTATATCGACTACAGACGCCTGCCACCCCACTGTTCAGACCCGCACACTACGATCACGTGGGACTGGACGACTACCCCGCAGGCACTAACGCGATCGTCGCCGTCATCTCTTACACGGTAAGTACATATTAATGCATTCGTTCATTCCTTAATGTTAGCCGACCGATTTAATTTAAGTATCGGCACGAGTCGTGATCACAAACTTTATCTGCTCCATAGTTTAAGTAAAGTTTTATTTGTCGGAATCAAAGACTTTAATGTATACTACTAGATACGCTGTGCGGTACAAAGAAATTGCGCACTTAGTTACGGTCAATTGACCGCAACTCATTTAGTCGCCCGCGAGAGAGCGACAAGAGCAGTTGTTGTTGTTTGAATAGCTGCGAACGTTATATGCGATTTAAAAGTGGTAGAGCCACGCTGTAGACAATTTTGTCTACAGCATGAATGGGCCGGCTCGTCCGGGTCGTTACCACTGTCTCATAGAAAACTGGCGTAAAGTAGCAGCTTGCTGCTGCGTTTCGTACGGTGAGTCAGATATCCGGAGGCCCAAATCCCCCTCCCCTTCCCAATCCCTTATTATTCCTTTCCTTTAAGGTCGGCAACGCGCCCAAAATTCTTTTGTATTGTGGGCGTACATGGGCGGTGGAGATCGCTTACCATCAGGTGACCCACTTGCTCGCTTGCCGGCCTATACTATATAAAAAAAAAAAAACTCCCACGAAATTGTTTATTGTGACCCATAAAACATTGTGATTATTTACGTCCTTAAATTATTCATTCAATTTGAAATTATTTTACGGAAGTAACTATATTATTTCTTGGTTTTGATCGAAAAAGTCATTTATTGCGAATGAAAACTAATACCAAACAAAACAGCCGTCTCAACGTTGACTGAGTATACACGTCTCAATATTGTCATCTCGCTTACTCTCAAGCTCAAGTCCTCTCGCTCCTAAGCCTTAGACGTCATTCCCGCCTCGCCGCGCCGGCCGCGTATGCAACACAATTTTAGTTCTGAACAGCCCGTCTATGGTATTAAAGTCTTTGGTCGGAATGTATGAGCGCTCGACGGGAAGATGTCGACGCTTCACGCTATTGGTCCGTCAGTAGATGCTCGACGACAATTGAACTGTCACGAGTTATTTGGTACGCTATTGCACACTATCGCCACTACTATCCAGCTGTGCTCATGAGTCAGAACTCGTGCCGGTAATCATACCACGTTCTAACACATAGAATCAGCTAGCTGATGAAAGGGTACTTAGTTGTACCCAATTAGATAGTAACAGCGACCAGCGTACACACGGTGAAAATAAAATATCTTCTATAATCTCCTCAGGGTTACGACATGGAAGACGCTATGATAATAAACAAATCAGCATACGAGCGTGGCTTTGCCGCCGGCACCGTGTATAAATCAGACTTCATAGAGCTCCAGCATCCATCATCATACTTCTGCAGAGACGAGTCCAAGGACCTGCGCCAGTACATCGACGAGGACGGACTGCCAGCTGTAGGGGCCAGGGTGAAGCCCGACGATCCCTTCTACTGGTGGGTACAGACTACACAGAGTACAGTTAGTAGGGGACTTCATACGACTCCAGTATCCACCTGGACCTGCGCTAGTTTATTGTTTTTTCCACCTGTTTCCTTCCTTCCTTCTTCCACCTGCCCTAATCCCACTTGCAGTACGGTCGGCCCAATATGCTTTTTAACACTGTATAGAAAGATTTGGCGTATGCGCCGTCGCCATATTCTTGCCCTGAGAAAGTAAAACCTATTGTCAATGTAAGCCTACACAGTGAATTCCCAAATGTGCCAAAAATTCTACTTATCGACAGTTACTACGACGGTGAGAAGAATCAGTTCGTGGTGAGTCGATACCACGGTAAGGAAGAGGTGTTCGTGGACAGCGTGCGACAATGTGGAGACTTCAGTTCTAAACCCCTGAAGAAAGCTTGTGTCATGTTGAGGATACAGGTATGATCCTACTTCCAGCTTTTTGGGTGGTAGAGCCACGCTGTAGACACTTGTCTACAGCATGTATGGGCCGGCTCGTCCGGGTCATTAACACTGTCTCACAGAAAACCGGCGCAAAGTAGCAGCTTGTTGCTGCGTTTCGTACGGTGAGTGAGATATCCGGAGGCCCAAACCCCCTCCCCTTCCCAATACCTTAATTATCCTTTTCCTTTAAGGTAGACAACGCACCCATGATTCTCTTGGTATTGTGGGCGTACATGGACGATGGAGATCACTTACTATCAGGTGACCCACGTGCTCATTTGCCGGCCTATACCATTAAAAAGTATATTTAAATGTGACAATTTGTGATTTATAATATTTGTTGATCAATCACTCTTTAATAGCTGGCAAGAGTCAAAAATAGACCACAGTATTTAAAATCTTAAATATTTGTATTATTTAAGGTAAAGGTAGAAACATCTCGCTCGCACGCTTGTACCGTAATGCCCATTGCGAATACTGACGTCACAATAATAATATTTGGTGCATAATTTTTCTGCCGCAAACAATCGCCTCTTTCGCCAGAAATAAATAAAGTATAAATAAATACACCCAACAGTCACACACATAGTCCTGACCCCACACTAGGTAAACCTGTATCGTGGGTATCAGGAATTACGAAGGACTTGCCAACCCACAACACCCAGACCCGAGACAAATATTTGTGGATCAGACAAACATTTGTCAAGGTGCGGGAATCGAACCCAATTTGTTATAAGTCATTCATTTGACAGCCTCCGTGGCGCAGCAGGCGAGTAGCGACTATGTGTGTGACTGTTGGGTGTATTTATTTATTATTATTATTTATAAATTTTCTTTATTATACTTTGGATAACGTAGCATGATTAAGATAATTTAAGAAATCAAGCGCGTGTGTATGTGTGTTTGTTTGTGTGTGTGTGTGTGTGTGTGTGTGTGTGTGTGTGTGTGTGTGTGGGTGGGCAGGCGCGCGTGCATATTTATCGACTTAGTTCTTAGCTATAATTGAAGAAAATCTGTTCAGCTGTTGTAAAAGTAATATATGTTTTTATAATTGACATCGCTTTGCGGAGTTTTTAACGGTTAGGTTATAGATTACACGCTGTTTTATTAATTTTAGCGTAACCCAACTGTAGGCGACAAGTTCGCTTCCCGAGCTGGACAGAAAGGTATTTGTTCCCAAAAATGGGCGGCCGAGGACCTGCCCTTCACGGAATCCGGCCTGATACCGGATATCCTGTTCAACCCGCACGGATTCCCCAGTCGTATGACAATCGCCATGATGATCGAGTGCATGGCGGGAAAAGGCGCCAGTCTTCACGGACATGTGAGTATCGCTTATGGAGTGATCTGGGGTGTGCACTAAAGTAACCTGATAAAAGACAAAAATAAATAAAAGGAAGCGAGATATTATCCTTACACAGGTAGCTTAGAATACTTAACATATTAAAAAAAAATTATTGCCATCTGAATTTCTGTGTGTATTAACGAACGCGGCACGTTTGATGTACGTGGACGCCGCAACATGCTATCTCGCTCTAGCTCGCAAGTCATCGCTCTTGCAGGGGTAATCAATCGAACGATGTTTACAAATAATACATTTATTCACGTTTAAAAAATAAATATGATTATCTTTATAGTGTAATTTTCTTATGCGAGTTATTTCATTAAGTTTGAATATCGATTCTGATATCACAGTTCAAACGCCCAACTGGGTTTTTGTTACATATTGTATAATGTGATCCGCCATCCGACCCCTACAACACGCAATGGGTGCTTAGTTTCGGTATTGCCACGTCTGTTAATCATCAGCCTGTACCATGTGCAGGTGAGGTTGGCTTTGGTCCTAAGATGTTGGTGGCCCACTTACACTCCGCTACTAATTACAAATAATTGCCATTAAATACATAAATTGAATTTAAACTCTATCCACATACAAACAAAGCTCATATTCTTTCGCCAGGTACACGACGCAACTCCATTCCGTTTCAACGAGAAAGACACGGCCATTAACTATTTCGGTCGGTTACTCGAAGCTGGCGGATACAATTATTACGGCACAGAGAGAATGTACAGCGGAGTGGACGGTAGGGAAATGACGGCAGATATATTCTTCGGAGTCATACACTACCAGCGGCTGCGGCACATGGTTTCGGATAAGTGGCAGGTCAGTGGCGGATATCGATAATTACTTGTCTGATAGATTGCCACGCTCACATGTCTACAAACTGTTTAATGTACGCAGCCACAGAACCAACCTAGGTCTAAACTCACCATTGATCAGAATGACCAGACTTTACAACGATATGCCCAGATCTTTAAACGTGGATATATTCTGTGATAATTTATTGTGTTTTAAGAAGAAAATTACTAATTATTGGGAATCCAGACTGTGTTAAGTCACTATGTTGGATACACAATATTTACCACTCAATTTTTATTAATTTGTAATTTCTTATAAAGTATTGGTTGTGTGTTTTAATTATATTTTATTATTTTAGTTTATTAATGAATATCCGGTGCATTACTTGTGTTAGTTGTGTTTGCCTGTAACTGGGTAGTATGTTATATTTGTTTGTTACTTAATAAGTTTTATATGTACACCCATTGGCGATCCAAAATAAAAAAAAAAAAAAAAAAAGATATACAAGGTTAGTCGGAAAGGGTGTAGGAAGCAGGAAATCCATAAAAGTACCCGTAATTCTGAACAACATTTATACTTATTTTTTTTTCAAAATACCCCATATTTACAGAGATATTGCTGTTCAAAGATTTTAGAAAATAATACGCACACGTAACTGTACTAAAAGAAATGTCGTCTCTATTTCTTTTATTATATATTTACTCGTATCGGCGAACTCTTTGACAACGTTTTGTTTTACCGATAGGCCGTTTGTCGGATGCCGCCTGTCGGAATGTGCAATTCTTGAGTTTCGTGAGCTTCAAATGAACAGCTGATCTTAGAGTTACGTGTGCATATTTTTTTCTAATACTTTGAACAGTAATATCTCTGTAAAAATGGGGTATTTTGAAAAAAATGTGTTGATAAATTTGTTCAGAATTACGGGTACTTTTATAGATTTGTTGCTTCCACCCATTGATATATTACCTAAAGATGGAGCCATTAATCTACTTCCTAAAGTTGCTGCGTTTCATACAGTGAGTGAGATATCCGAAAGCCCAAATCGCCTTCTCTTCTCAAGCCCATAATTATCCCTTTTCTTTAAGGTTGGCAACGGGACCATGATTCTTCCAGTATTTTAAGGGCGTTCATGGATGATCACTTACCATCAGGTGATCCACTTTCTCGTTGCCCGACCTATGCTATAAAAAATACATTTTTAATTAAGAAGAAGTAGTTTTGAGTTACCGAAGTTTTTCCTAAATGCTGGACATAGTTGTGTTTTGCGTTACTTTAATGTGAGTTTAAACTTAAAGATAGGAATTTGACAGTTGTGATATTTTTTCCCAAACATGAAATGGGGAAATATATGTAACGTAGCAACATTTCAAAAAATCTAGCTGTCTCATGTGCGGTCACGCCATGGCTCTATCTATAGGTAATATATCAATGCTTCCACCCTTTCCGACTAACCTTGTATAGAGGTAATGTATAGTGGGGACGGCGAATATATTCTTCGGAGTATTCATTACCAGCGGCTACGGCACAATTGCAAGTCAGTGGCAGACTTCGATTTTTTTATCGATTCAGAGATGTGCCGATTTGTTAAAAATGGATATCCCCGGATACTGATAACGATTATTGTCCATTATACTAACTTACATCTATGTTCGGTGACTTCAAGAGCTGCCAGATATCGATTTTGATGACTAGGCTTTCGCTGTCTGTCTATACCTGTTAGTTGAAGAAATGATTCGAATTTAGACCATATAGCGATCAATTTGTCATAATATGTTTGTAGGTCCGTACTACAGGCGCAGTGGACGCGCTGACGCGGCAGCCGGTGAAGGGGCGGCGGCGCGGCGGCGGCGTGCGGCTCGGCGAGATGGAGCGCGACGCGCTCGTGTCGCACGGCGCCGCCTTCCTGCTGCACGACAGACTGTTCCACTGCTCCGACAGGACTGAGGTAACGCTTACATTGTACTCTATACTACCGACTGCCTTTAGCATAGCCATCATGAACATATCGATATTTTATGGCGATATATGTAAAAAAACCCTGTCCGATCCGAAAGCGGCATATAAGGTATGCAATGAAATTACCGACAAAATTAAAATATTATTCATGAAAATTAAAATTTTATTTTATTTCAAAATGCACGTTATTGGTACCCAAATTACTCGAATTTCCCTAAAATTTTGTAAATTTTTAAAATGTGAACACCGTCGTCGCTGGCACGTGTTTCGGTATCCTTTGACAAAATACCGACAGAGAACGCCGCGTGTTTCATCGCGGGCGATCAAACAGCGCCACCGGTACGTGTAAGGCGATTATCCCGACCTTGAACATTTTAATAAGTCCAGACTTCACGCAAGCAATTCGTTTGGCGAAAATTTGTGAAACTGAAACGCGTTTGTGGATTATAGCAGTTTTTTAATAAATCGGACACAAATGAGGTAAGAAGCGTTCATGCCATCCTTGTGCGACGGTGGTGACCTGTATTTCTGTTGGTGGCAGAAACATCGAACAGCAACTTCGTCACAACCATCGCATTTTTGATCATCGAATGATCCTACACACGATCTAAACTCGGGTGACACATAAAAAGGTGCATAGGAATTATTTATAACGTCTGTAATCCAACGACCAACTGGGGTCATGACTTCATGACGTCTACCGAACAGGTGTCGCGCGCCGCCCCGTCACCCCCGATTGCCATGTAAACTTTCTTGTGTAATTAAATTTTATTTGGGGTAACTTTTTTTACTATTTAAGCAAAAAGGATTACATCAATAGAACCTTATCTCGATACCTAATAACACCTTCACGGATCGGACAGGGTTTTATTTACATATTGTATATTCAATTTATTGGCATATTCAAAACAGGCTAACCACATATACAGTAAATGCAACTATGCGTTCGCACGCACTATAAAACCACTTAGAAACATATAAATACCGGGGTGAAGATAAAATTTGTGAACATGATCTAACACATCACATCAGCATCATAATATCATCATTACGTACACATTGGTACAGACCCCCCACAACTTTGCAGTTTGCCGATATATATTCAATCTGTAAGAGACCAACCGTGCCACAATTTTATAGTTAGTAACATAAGAATTATCTTAAGACTAATTTTAAGGCACGACATTGTCAGTTACGTAATTTCTAGATTTGTAACTGGACTATATAAGTTCTTTAACATTTTTTCTAAATTGCAGGCGACCGTGTGCTTGAAATGCGGTACCCTCCTGGGTCCCATAGTGGGGCAGGCAGAGAGCTCAGAAGAGTGTCGGCTGTGTGGTGCTGCCACTCTGGCTAGTGTCGCCGTGCCTTACATCTTCAAGTTCTTCGTCACACAGCTAGCTTGTGTCAATATTAACTGCAAGATCAACTGTACTGATGCTATCGAGGCGGCCTAGAATAAAATTATACGAAGTGGAAATGTGTTTTTTTTTATATCTTTTATACACTGTGTTACAGAAAGGTGTGGTCATATTTAAGGGTCGTTCACACACCTTTTTTTATATCTTTTATACACTGTGTTACAGAAAGGTGTGGTCATATTTAAGGGTCGTTCACACACCTGACAATGGGTGTTTATGTACCGGATCTTGTCGATAATATCGATCACATCACTATAAGTTATTTACATTACATCTACGGGCCTAGTAATGGCTTCATTCTTATCAGCTATTTAGTGTTGTCCTTTGTAAGTTGAATATCAACATGTTATCCGTTCGATTAAAAAGGAAGAGATAAGATCGATCACATCCCTAAAATTAAGTGAAGTATGTGAGCGAGAATAACAATGCTGGAGTGAAACAAAAGCTCCGCTGTTTATTATTTAGCGTTGGCAAGTCGAATATCGAGATGTTACTTATTTGATAAAAAAAAACCTTATTTATATCCTACTAATGCAATCTAATTTGGTATTAGTGTTAATACGGTGAAATATTTATATCATACACTATATTATGTTGCTTAAAATTGACCACACTATTCTGCAACAGCTTGTATAATATTGTGTACTCGTCTTTCTATACAAAATGAAGTGTTTTGTAGCCAATAAAAGTAGTCGAAACTTTGTCAACCGCTTACTGACGAAAATCAGAGGTTCTCAATTTGTAATCTGTGTAAATATGTTATATATATCGGCGCATAATTCCGCCAAATGTGGACCGATTTATATAGTTCTTTTTTTATTCGATAGGGTTTACTCCGATGGAGATCTTGGATCATCCTTTCATTGCGAAGTCTATGTATCAAAGTTACAATGATAATAATAATGTGGTTTGATCAACTTTAATGTATACTACTAGACAGGCTGTTTAGAAGTAAACTTGTGTCATATAACGCGGGAGTTTGACAACTCACAGACAGGGAGCGCGATAGGTTCTAGTTGAGAATAAGCGAGATAGTAATATTGAGTTACGGTCAATTGACCGTAACTTTGTGGTACAATTTCTATGTATCGTGCAGCTTGTCTAGTAGTATACATTAAAGTATTTGATCAAACCACATTATTATTATCATTGTAACTTTGCCAGATTACAAAATAAAAAAACATGTTTATATTATATTTTAATGTAATCCTCGTAATCAAAAAATATAGTCAATTACATTACAGGTTTTAATTTTATTATACTATTGTTAGATACTAAAACACTTGCACCACCAAGACTTAAAAATATATTTGGACAAATATTTGACCAAAATTCTTTAAAAAGCGCATGCACACCGACTTCAGATCACCAAATATTACCCACATTACGTCATTTACTTTAATTCGTGCGTTAAAAGGTACAGTTTTACTTGTATTATACAAGGATAATTATCTCAGAGTACAGTTATACTTGTGATGAAAAGAAGATATAGTAAATTTTGGTCTGAAGTACTAACGTTAGTACTAGTACGGTAATAAGTAAGTTACTAATCATCGAAAATCGATGGGGCCATAATCTAAAAATAGAATAGAAATGTAAGTTACTACGAAAGGATGCCCCTTCGCCTCTGGTCATCCTTTAGACTTCAAATTAAATATTTATATTTTGAAGGTATTTTACAAATTTTATCATATAGCCATAAAAATGGCATTACAAAAAAATATGTCTTTCAACTTTCACTCAACACATTTTATTACCATTTTATTTATATGTGGTAGGTCCCTCGTATGCAAGAGACCATCTGGGTAGGTATCAACGCTTTGTCTAATTCTACCGCCAAACAGCAGTCTGTAAACACTGTTGTGTTTAAATTGTAAGGACATTGAAGCCAGTGGAATTACTGGACATTCCAAGACTTAACAACTTATGTCTCGGGGTGACGAGCGCAGTCCAGTGCCAGGCAGTGCTTTGTACTAGAAACTTCTGTATGGTATTGCTTCTATTTATCTGCAGCCGTGGCGCTTACCATCAGGCGAGCGAACTGCTCGTCTCGTGAAATCTCGTCATTCAGGCCTATAAAAAAAGTCAATGCACACACTCTTCCCAAACACACTTCACTAATCTTCATCCATCGGCATCTCAGCCGCTTTTTCTTCCTTCTTCTTTTTCTTCTTCTTGGCGCTGGCCTCCGCCTCCACCGTCTGCTGAAGCTCGTCCATAGCTTCCTTCATCACTTCCAAGTTCTTTTTGGGAATGTCACCGGTTTCATAGAACTTGAGACGGTCTTCAACTTGCTGGCGAAGTTTCTCGCCGAACACGGTGGATTGGGTTTCTGTGGGAAGATTTTGGTGTTATAGTTATATTTATTATGATATAGTTATAATAGCACTATACTGTATGTACTTTTCATCAGTGCTGCAATGATTTTTTTCGAAATAAGTAAATTCTCATTTTTCAAAAATTGGCATGCTTGGTTTCCATACAGTTTGTAGTACTTAGATCATCTTTTATAACTATCTATGGTCTATAGGATGAACCAAGTTTAAGATGAACAAAAATATTTTTATTGGATAATTATGAATTAATACTTAAATCAACACTACTTTATTACTTTAATTAAACCATAACTTAATAAACTACTACAGACTGTCCAGGCATCTCACTTGTTCAACAAGCTTTAGATTAAGTTCTTAGATATAAAATCATACATTCAATATTTCCAGTACCATAATAAAATGTATATATATACATAGTAAATAATGACTGCCTCGGTGGCGCAGTTGAAATGCGTACGCGTTACGAGGTCTCGGGTTTAATCCTCGGGTTGGGTAAAAGTAATATTGGGTTTTTCTATTGTGAAATGCTCATTATCAGACCGGAGTCTGGAATTAGTGCCCGGTATGGCGATGGGCTCGCCCCCTATCACATAAGGGACGCAGATACGCTCGGCGAAATGTGGGTGTACTTGTTACACCTCCGCCTACCCCTTCGGGGATTACAGGCATGAGTACGTATGTAGGTAGTAAATAATCTCATTTTATATAGTAGTTTTGTACCAACTCACAATCACTATAATTGCACAGACAATCACGTGATTGTTGTTGGACAATAATGTCGCACAACTGTTATTACCGCAAGCTAATACACTTCGCAAGCGATAGATCAAAGTGTGCTAAATAAAAATTACTATTTCTAATAGGGCTTCTTCTAAAAAAATAATATAAATCTATCTATTGTGCCTAAAATCCAACAAAACAAAGTGTTAGTGGGCCACCAACATCCTTAGGTCCAAAGCCAACCTCACCGGCCCGAGAAGGCGGACCTTAGCATTAAGCCAGGGAAATATCCGGTAGAAAAAACATGTCAAATTATATCGCATGGAAACATTTAGCGAAATTTTTTGCGCAAACGCGTACTATACTATCTATGCGCACCGTGATGACAACCTTAGTCTACATACTACTAAGTCTCAATTAAGAGTTGGCACCCTTGGTCTCCAGACAGAACAATCTGTAAATAATATTTATCCGTGGTCTATGATGATAATGCTTTAATCGTGCCAGAATTATAATGATTACTAATTACTGACCTGAGAAGCAGTCGATCCTCGAGGCTATGGAGCACTTGTTGGCGAGGTACCGGCTGATGCGGCCCTTGTTCTTCAACCCGGCGCGTCCGATGAACGTGGAGTGGTACAGTAACCCATATTTGGGCGTGTTCGAACGCGTCTTTAGTGCTCTGAACAAAGCTTTCTCCGCACCTAATGGCAAATATAATTATAGCATTATTGAACAATTTGTACCAATAACAAAGTTATGAAAATATTTGTTTAATCATTGTCTCTGCCTACCCTTATGGGAAACAGGCGGGAGTCTATGTGTATATAAAAATATTTTGTTTAGGTGCATACCCTCTTGTGTAATGCAAGACTTGGGCTTACTACTATAATGTTTGATGCAGATTATTATATCGCCAAAAAACTACATAAATCTACAGATTAGTTTGACTTTTTTTTTTATCACACGAATACAGAAATGTCGTGGCAAATATTGTCCAAACGAAGTTATGGATAGCTTATGATAATCGAGTGTCGCCAGACATCCCAATTTTCGCAAGTGTTTCCGCTTTGAAATACAAAATACAATGTACGCAGGACGCTAAAAATCACGCTATTTTAAATGTCTTCTATTTTCTTCTTTTTATCTACCCTCATTTAGTACATAACATGCCTTCCACTTGAGATAGTTCTTCTAATTTCTTTTAATTTAAATTACTAGGGGTGTTGCCCATCTTTTTCTAGAAAACAAAATAAAATAAAAACTTAAAGTCTGACGAATATGAGACATATCTTACTTTCTTCCCCACATTATTCTGCATCGATTGGTATCGGTCTCGACCCCATACCCCCAGCGGTTTCGGAGGAGATAGCGTGACAAGCTTTTGGCAGCGGCGGCGACAGTTACATTTTTTAGAATAGAGAGATTTATGCTGTTTATTCTTTTAAAACTAATTTCATATTTTTTATAATTTAACCAAACTTTATCGCTTTTTTACTTGCAATTATAAAAAAAAATTGGGTTGAAAAAATAAATCTGGTAACACTGTGATAGACAGAGGCTATTTACCGAGGATCTGCAGTGTAGAGGCTGGGTACTTGGCGAGGCTGGTGAGTGAACCTGCCTTCGAGATGAGCCGCGCACCCACTTGATCACCAATCAGTGTCGTCAAGTTAGGAGCTACCGAGTTCATCTTCGTGTGCAGGTACTCAGCTATCTGTTTCCTGTATTAGTATTGGATTAATTAGCATTCGCATTAATTTTTAGCATGCGAAGTCTCTTTTTGCATTCAAATACGTAAATTAAATACAGTTGTGAAATGATGTGAAGCATGAATTCATTTGTCGCTTTGTAATTCGTGTATTTACGCTTCGCAGCAACGGTGGCAACACTATTTTCCTATTCATTTTCGTAAATACAAATTTATAACGAACCTGTAATTACTAAGTGCGACAACTCGCCCTGCAAACATCTGTATATTTATAAGATCCACTGGTGATATATCCATTCCCATGGACATCTTACTGGCATCTATAATGCCTTGAGCCTTCTCCGAGTCTCCCAGGATCTCAGTCAGCGGCTCCAGAGACTCTTCACTGAGAGTCTTGCGGTCTTTGATGAATTCAGCACACTTTGTGTACAGATGGTTCTCGGGGACGATGCTTACGAGCTCCGGGAAGTGGTAGGAGTACCATTCTCTGTGAACAAAATTATAGGATAAAACATTTGTCAATGACCACAGTTACATTATTTATTTATTTATTTTACAAAATGCTTACTGTTTTTTTTATACGTACGGCTCGCGTTTTGCCTTCGCCACTATCATGCCTGATGGTAAGCGATGATGTGGCTGTAGATTAAGCACGCTTGCCAAGGAAAAAAAAACGATTTACTCGCGACTTGAAGACACCCAGATTATATTACATGCAATAATTGAGAAGTAAATGTACGTTAAGTATATAACAATACACATTCTATTTGTAACTTTAGATTATGACCATTTTATTTACGAATCTGCCAATGTAGTTTTAAATATACAATTTTCAGATCTTTATACCATTACACTGCAATAGTACTAATTCAAAATTGTTTGTCTTTATTTTAATTTAGTAATATTTAGTTTTCTTCCTCTTTATTATTTGGTAAAGTTATTCACCATCTTAGGGATCGAATTTCATCTTAAAATTAAAATAGGACCAACTGTGAGCTTATAATCTTTTGAATGAAAAAAGAATTTTACTGAACAGAAAATAGTACTGTAGATCCAAATAAAGTGTAATATTGATTTTAACAATATGGTTGACAACCCTATACATGCCAGTAGAGAATGCATCGACTCATTGACCTGAGGTCGCCAAAATAGGTGCTTATCTTACGAGTGTGGATAATGTGGGAACATCCTTATTCAACTGGTCAAGCAGTACAATGGGCTAATAGATCGTGTTGGCCAGTGTTACGAGTGCTAAAGAATGAGCTGTAATCCAACAGAACTCACCTGATTCTCATGGAGAATGTGTTAACATCTTTATCCAGCTGATCAAGCAGTGCTATAGACTGGATGATCATGTTGTCTACTCTGTGTACATTGAACTTGACCCGCGCCCGTGAGTAGGAGTGACCCAGACCGAGCTGCGCGACGCTGCATGCCTTTAGGGTTAGCCCCTTGATGAGGGCATGGAAGTGGTGGCGAATGCCTGTAGAAAACAATTTTATTCATGACTTAAATTATGATACAATTAAAAGCATCCAAAGGTATATAATAAAATCACCTGGAAAAGAAATTATAATCAATAAGTTACGTTCCAAATCTATTATAGAAAGAATTTTACAAAGCAAGTCATAAATAAATAGGTTAGAAGCCGTTTAAATCTGTTGGAAGGGGTAGTTGTCAAACGACGGAAAAAGGATGCATTACATGTCGTGTGACGTCACAAAACAGGTAATGCCATTACGGTGCATGCATGTGAGGGTGATAGGGAGATTTTCGCACTACACGCCCACCTTTGCTGATACCAAGATTTAAAACATGACCTGCGTACACATTATTTACCCAATTTTTATTCTGTTTTCGCAAAACAATTTCCTATTCTTGTTGGTTCCATATAGAATAATGTATAAAATTAGACATCGTCACATACCCTATTGAAACATATATTCTTGATAATGCTCAGTAAATCAGTTCTCAAAAAAAAATTCAAGTAGTTTGATTATGTCATTTCAAAATATGCGGTCGATCTACGTAGTCACAGCCAATTTTATTAGTTAGCCAATTACTTAACTGTGACATGTCACAGGCCTGCCAAATGAAGACATTGTCGCAATGCATTGCTGCAGAATTCAGGGGCATATTTTGTTTTTTTATTATTGCATAGGCCAGCAAACGAGCAAGTGGGTCACCTGATGGTAAGTTATCTCCACCACCCATATACGCCCACAATACCAAGAGTCATGGGCGCGTTGCCGACCATAAAGGAAAGGGATTGGGAAGGGGAGGGGATTTGAAACTCCGGATACCTCATTCACCGTAGGAAACACAGCAGCAAACTGCTACTTTATGTCGGTTTTCTGTGAGACAGTGGTAACAATCCAGACGAGCGGGCCCATTCACGTTGTAGACAAAATTGTCTTCAGCGTGGCTCTACCACTCGTAAAAAAAATAACTCGTATAAAAGTGCCCTGAGCCAAATTTGTAGTTTTTAACATTACATTTCAATATCTTCCAATCCCAGAGGGGTAGACGTCAGGCAGGCGTCAGACTGTAAAACTACAAGCCAAACCGTTCTTTACCATGTGTTAAAAAGCGTCAGGCGCCGACACCACTGCAAGTGGGATAAGGGCAGGCTGAAGAAAAAGAAATTCAATATCTTCCTGATGTATAAGCCCAGCCTTATCTTACCTCTCAATATCTCTGGAACGGCACCAGTGTGTGAGCATGGTATTTCCAGGGCTTCGCTGATAGCAGCCCCAAGCTTGGGGTCCAGAACACCCAGGGAACATTTCCCTCTCTTCTTCTTCTTTGGCAAGGCACCTTCCAGGAATAAGTTTAGGTCCTCTGGGATTATACCTGTAGGTGAAATTAGGTTTAGTAAAATTTCTATAAACAGAAGCAAAGTCACACAGAACATAGCACTGTATGGCACTGGACTGCCCTCGACACTCAACACAACTTGTCAAGTCTCATAATGCCCAATAATTTCACTGGTTTCAGCTGTTATGGCCAATACACATCAAAGCAGTACAACGACGCCGATATATTTACTCCACTCATGACAGGCGTGTGGAGGTTTAGTTTACAAATTGTATGTTCGACATGTTACACCAACATCAAGTTAAAAAACGTGTCATACCTTCAGAAACTGCATTGATGTTCTCCAAGGCGACCACAGCCGATTTGAACGGTTGGAACGCAATCAAAGTTACTACAGAGTTGAACCTCTGGAGATCAGTCACTGATTCTTCAACTTGAGGTAGAAATGCGGCCAGTTCTTCGAATTCGGCCACTCGAAAAAGGGCGAACCCAGCACTGTGTTCGAACAACACGAATAACTTACTCTGCAAATAAACACATAATTACACGCGTTTCCAGAAGACTTTCAGTTATTTTAAGTAAATTTTACACACCATCTTGCTGTTATTATTTTATTCCAATTTTCCAAGGCAACACCATTACACACGTGTATTTTGTTGCACCCCCGCGGAAAAATATTTTGAGGTTATATAAAATTAGGGATAAGGAAAGTTAAATTACGATAATCGATATTAAAAGTGAAAATATCGATATTTAACTAATTATGTTGCTGCATATTCAATGTTCTTGATCGAAACATCAATCTATGAACAATGAACAAATTTTTTGCAATAATGAAAATCCGTGTTACAAATATTAAACAAGTGTGAATTACATCATCTGGTTAATCAGTTACTGTAACGGCAATGACATCATCTACAGATGTTGAGATGATACAGCCTCATTGCTTAAGTAAATGGGAAGGTTCGTCATCTTAGGATACGTCATAGTTGTCATCAAGCATCATTGTCATCATTTAAATTATAATAGTACGCATTCACTGTTAGTAATTCTACGAATATTTTTAAGAAATACTGAATAATTCCAAATTCATCGATATTTAATTCTACATACTTAAGCACTGACTCCTGTACTCCGTTGAGGAGTAACCAGTATATTCACATTCTGCTCAGCTTATTTTCCATCCCTTGATGTGATAGGGGGCGAGCCAATCGTAATAATTAAATTTTAAGTCAATTAACAAAAACAATGATATAAATATCAGGTTTAGATAGTTTTTTTTTATTGGTTACTAAACTCATTATTTAATCCTTTTCTTTAATTAATTACAATACCCATTCAAAAATACTATGTTTTATTCAATTAAGTATACCAAAATATCGATATTTGATGAACTCGCTGTTTTGTTTTATCGAAAGCATTGAAACTTGCTTCCAAAATGGATCATCCCTACTATCAAATGTTGGCGTTCCGTTTAACGTCACCTAAAAAGGTAAAGTTATATATATTATAGCTTGGCAAAAAAGAGTATGACGCGGTGAAAATAAGAACTAAAACTAATTATTTGTGGCAACACTATTAGACTTGTCATTTCTGTCAATACAATGTCAATGTCTTTCTCTTATACAATGACTTAATTTTTTGATACTTGAGACTTGAGTTCATGCATGTTTGGTATTTATTTTAGGTAAATCAGTCAATACTATAAGAAAAATTGTTGAAGAAGGTGAACAATATATCCAAAGGCAAAAGATATATAATGTGCATGCTGGTAGTGAAAAGGGGTTTGTGCCCAATGCACTTCTAATTTTCAGTGGCACAAACAAAAATGAAGATTATCTGAAATGAACAAAGCAAACTTTACAAAATGGGTTACTGAGAAATTAATACCTAATTTAACAAAACCTTCCATTATTGTAATGGACAATGCACCTTACCATTCGGTAGTTGTCAATAAGGCACCAACCAGCGCAACAAAGGTTGCTGATGTAAAGCTGTGGTTGCTTCAAAATAATATATCTTTTGATGAAACGATGCGCAAACCTGAATTATTAATGCTGGTGAAACGAATAAACCAGAGGTCAGTTATGAAATAGACCAACTTTTGGGGGATCATGGTCACACTGTAGTACGGCTTCCACCATATCATTGTGATCTTAATCCGATTGAATTGATATGGTGAATTGCAAAACATAAAATTGCCTCGGTCAATGTAGGGTCCATTGACATAAAGGTAGAGATCTAGTTCATAATTATTTTTTATTAATTTTATTAACTTGAACTCATAATTAGTAATATTTTACTCCCAACAGATGGCAGCTGAACAAGCATTTCTACCTATTACTGCTGAAGATTGGAGGAATTCATGCCATCATATTATGAAAATTGAAAAGGAATATTGAACAATTGGTTATTAACCTCAGAGAAGACAGCAGCAGCGACACTGCTTCAGAGTCAGGTGATTCTGTTGTTGCAGGAACATCTAGCCCAGACACAATACAGTTTTTTGGGGTACAATACTTAGATGAAAGTGTTTTAGAATCGGATTATTTTATTAGATATTTTGTATTATTAAAATAAAATTATGGAGTTATAAAAATGTTTAATTTGCCTAAATGTTTAATATACGATGAACGGATATTTATACTACAATAGTATTTTCCTACGATGATTAGACCTGCTCGAATCTCCTCGCGAGAATAAGAAGGGCTAATAAATTATTTGAAAACACATAATTCCGTGAGTGAGCACATGCTCCTAATATTATATTATTCATAATTCAATAGACTCAGTACCACTTATAAATTCAACTTATCAAAGACCTAGTGCAAAGAATAGTCCTCTTTTCGTTTGTATGTATTATAAATCGCTTTGTTCTTTTATACAAATAATATTTAGCTGACGCTTGGAAATCATCCCTAAAGGCTCAGTGGGTAAACAACAATAAATGAACAAAACTGTGAGTTACATCAAACAAGAGGTTTTCGTAAAAAATATTTTATCAACAAGTTAACTCATTGAAAAATAACAAGTATCTAAACACTTTACGTCGTAGTATACTGTGTTGCTGTATTAATATTATATTAGACTTTGGCGCCCTCATTAAATCCACACTCTTTTTTGCCAAGCTGTACATTATTTGAGCCTTGTTATTGTGATGAATTAAACACGTAGAATGATTAAAATTAAAATTTAATAAGAAAAAAAAACATTTAAAGAAAACATACAATTCGTCATTTCCAGATTAGGGTAATCAATCGTCTATTGACTTTGACAATGATAACAATCGATATGACACGTATTTCTATTATAATTTTCTAGCGTGATTGACATCCCTAGGCTTGGAGCGTCAACGGAAATTTTGACATTATAATTTGAATGCTTGTGGAAATGTCTTTTAATTGTTGTTATGTATTTTTATACTTGTAAAGTTTTAAATGAATCATTGAATGCCTTCATCATGGATTGAGATTTTAATTCCGCATTTAGTCTTCCGCGCCCAGTGATAATCTATGTGATCATGGCAACAATAACTATGCAAAGAGACCTTGTTTTGATGCTCAAAAAAGAGACGTGTTTGAATATTGGTATATTGAGCAAGCTAAAACCGATACCTGTGGACTTATCGAACCAAGTGTTTCACGAAAATGCGTTGGATAAACCTACACAGAACTTTTTCAACCACTTTTCGTATTACTTAGTGTCCATAGTGGATCACCACGTTAGTGCGTCGCTTCCGTGGCCTTTATACGACACCAAGACTGAAAGGGCGTATAGAAACGAGCTGTCGAACTTTATAAGTGATTATAGCAGTAAAGGTTTGGTGGCCCCAGTAATGTCGTCATATTTGGTAAATCCTGGATGCTTTAAGGTAACCATGTTGATGTTCCAACTGTCACAGCTTGCCGTACAGCGGCTGCTGGTGTCTAAAATGCGTAATAACCGCCAGAAGAAACTTTACGACACTATGACAGAGACATACAAGTCAAATAAGAAAGATGGTTTCCTAGAAGACATTGATAGAGAGACTGAAGCAATGTTGAGCAAGTTCTCCAATTATTTACGTAAAAAAGAGGCTATGGAGAGGATTGCTGGCATATTTCGTGAGAAAATCACACAAATGGAACACACTTTATCATCATCTAATGCACAGAAAATAATTGACAGTATTGTTGATAAATTTGTCAAAGAACACAAGTTAGATGTTGAAACAAAAAATGAAGTCCTAAACATAAAGAGTATTGGTTCATCTTCAATGCTTTTTGATGAATGGCTTGCGGATATAGATGAGCAAATTAGTGCCATGGAGAATAAATGGAATGAGAAAATGAGTCCGTTTTTAGAATCATGTAAAACAGTTAGTTGCAATACAAAAGCGTTAATATCAAGATATATGGGGGAGGTGGACAGACATACATACATGATAGAATATAATCAGAAAACAGACGAGTTATGCACAAAAGAGTTACAGCAACATGTCAATTCGGAACAGAAATATATTTTGAAAAATATAGTCAGGGATGAGAAATTGTATTTTCCGAACCTCATAAGAGGTTTTCTTGTAGCAATATGTTTTGTATTGAAGAATGCTGAGATAGGGGATGATATTTACAAGTTTAATGAATACTTGGACCATGGGAAAGGGAATTTTAATGAAATTACTTCAGCGATGAAGATGCTTCTTGAGAGGGTTATGACAGCTGAAGAAGGTCTGCAGGTGAGATTTTTTTTTACAGTTGAGTTTGAGAAATAAGAAAGGATCCCCTTGTTGTAAGTGATCTCCACCACTCAAGAACAATACCAGACGAATCATGGATGTGTTGCCATCATAAAATTAAAGGAATGGGTAGAGGGTATTTGACAGTTTCTAATTTTATATTTTTTTTTATATGCTCCTGGCAATTATACGAAAAAGAAGTTGTTTTGCAAAAACAGAATTAAAATTGTTTAAAAAAAATTGGGCATAATTCATGTTTTAATTATTGTTTAAACTTTCAGATGTTTTCCTAATTGATATTTTTTTAATGGTTAGGTTATCTTTAAATGATTTTCATTTAGATTTATTCTCATTTTTATTTTAAATTTAATTCTTCTGATGTATTTTAATTTTATAGATTCCTAACAATAATTAAATAATTATTGATTTCAGCCATCATCTTTATCTTTCAATGTCTCATTGAAACAAGCAACTCCAAAACAAATTTTGGAAATCCCACCTGTACCAGACCTGTCAGACATCAGGAGCAACAAGTGCCTTCAGAATCAAATTATTTTCGATACATTTACACCGTTAAACACTTCAAAACACCAGTTTAATTTATTAAGGAGAAAGAATCACTCATTCACAAAGCCTCAGGTGATGTCATTACTAGCTACTCCATTCCATCATGGACCTAGAGATGATTTCCTTAAGAGTATTATATCTTGTAGGGTAAGTACTTATGACCGTCCAAACATAAACCATAACTTTTTAAATGCATCAATAATGTCAAATGCTAACAAAGCCAATGAAACCATAGCTGAATGCGGTACTGGTTTCACGAAACAGCAGATTTTAAGACTATTGTCAACAAAAAAGAGCAGTAGTTCAAAGAAATTCAAACACAGTGTTGAAAGACCTGATATTAAAGTTAAGAAAGGTGGTCTTTTCAATGAATCTAATACTTCTAATGAAAGTAATGGCTTATTTAGGAGTTATTCTTCTCCAAACCTATTTGAAAATAGGGAGAAGAGGTCACTTGGAGCTTGTAGAAGGAGGAAGTTGTCTATAATGCAAGAAGACAGTCCATCTCCCTTAGAAGTTTCTGGAATAGTTGCTTTGGATAAAGACAGCAACCAAGGTACACCACAAATTAGTGATAGCCCCAGAAAGCTTATTAACACAGAGAATCTACCCAAGATATCAATAACACCAGATCCAGAACTGAAATTCAATGAAATGGTGAAAGATGTCGACATAGATTTTATGAAATATGCAAATAAAAATGAGTCAAATGATAAAGAAATAAAGACTGAAACACCTAAGAATAATACTCAATTAATCAGAAAAACTAGTTCTTTAGAGAAGATTATTAATAGATTTAAGAAAGTCAGAGCCAATGTGTTGCCATTAGAGAAAAACGATGATTCAAGTGATTTCAAAACAATTGTGGAGGAGAAAGAGAATCTGAATGTAGTTAATGTTGATGTTTTTACAGCACACAGGATTCTTTTGCCAGATTTATTAAGTCCTAATTGCAGTGCGCATTCAGTTCGGTCTATGGAGTATTTAGACCACATATGTAATGATATTGATGAAAAAGCGAAGAAGAAGCCGCGGGAGAGCTTAGGCACCGCGCTTGGCGTCGACCAAACTTTTCTTGATCAATTCGATTTGATAGATTAACAGTGTATTTGTTTTCTTTTTTTTCAATTAAGCACTGCCTTATTAAATAGATTATATTTATGTATGAAATATTTAACATGTTCACTTATAAATTGTATTAAACTTATAATCTAAGTTGTATTTTGTTTCTCACAAATCTACAAATCATGATGCCAGGATATAACAAAATCCTGAAGGAAGGAAAGTCAAAAATGATTATACAAATCTTTATTAATAAAAATCTTAAAGTTAAAGCATTGTGTCAATGTAAATATATACCATTAGGTACATTAAAAAAGGAGTCATAAATCTCCAGTCCAAAAAGGCATGGTAATCTTGTTATGAGTTTATAGTTATAAAGTATGTTTAACCATATGGATTTAACGATGTAATAATAAAGTGTTCCCTATTCGGAAAGTTTGTGGGACAGCACTGGCGATAATATATGGGCTGAAATATCTTTAAACAATTAAGATTTAATTGAAATCCAAATTTCTCTGCGGTCAAATGACTTGATACTACTTATAATACGTTTTCTAGGCTACAAACAAAACTTTACTAAAGTCTATAAAATTTTAGGGTCAGTCTCCTCCAAATGCACCATCTTTTCAGATATTTCCCACAGCTTGCGCGCCCGGCTCATGTCGCTTGCAGATCTCGAAATAGAACTCTCGTGACAATCCGAAAAGTACTTTCCACTCACTTTCTCTAATTTATCGTCTACTGCCAACATCACTGTAGTTTGACAACCCTGTTTCGGCGTCTTGAAGAAGCATTTATTAATCACAGCAAGACCCCAACTTAGAGGCACTGGTACTGACTTCCAAATCCCTGTATCGATTAATCCTGGGTGCAGGCAGTTGGCTGTCACGCCCGTACCTTCCAACCTTCGTGCGAGTTCTCTTGTGAATAAGATATTTGCTTCCTTTGACGCGTAATACAGGAGGCCCGGTAATTTATTTACTGGATTTGGATTATCAAGGTCGAATGAAGCAATACGGTATAAAGAAGATGCAACAATAACTATTCTCGATGGGGCACTTTTCTTTAGTAAGTCGATAAGAAGATGCGTCAGCAAAAACGGTCCATAATGGTTTGTTTCCATAGTCATTTCTAAGTTGTCGACTGTCGTGTTCTTTTTGAAAGTCTCCGCATAGCCTGCGTTGTGGACTAAGACATCCAGTTTGTCCTCTGTTTTGTTGATGTCCTCAGCAAACTCTCGGATGGAGGTAAAGGAGCTCAGATCAAGCTTTTTGATGAAGATTTTTGGATTCTTTGTTACGTCGATGATTTCATCTGCAACAATTTCAATAATAGCATATTATTTCTATTAATCAACAAGCCTATAAATTCCATTTAAGTATAAGTAGTTAGAAGTATCTAAATAAAATCTAATTGTTAATATAATAATCTTAGGTACTTCTTAATATAAAAAAATGGCGTATGTACCAATGTAACGTTTGTATGGTTCTTTTGTTATAATGTTATTAGAAGTCATATCGAACCCACCTCTGATTTTCTCGGCAGCTGCCACGTTCCTACACGCCATAATGACCTTCGCTCCTCGAGTGGCTATCTCTCTAGCCGTCTCTTTCCCAATTCCGCTAGTGCAACCAGTGACTATGACTGTCTTGCCATCCATTCTCTTGGTCCCGAGGTACTTGCCGCAAGTAATCCTCACGTACAGTCTGACAGCGACCAGTACTCCTAAAAGGCCGAGGATGGCCAGCGATCCTGTGATGATGAGAACTGGGAACAGCCAATATAAGTAGTTTGCTTTCCACGCTTCTGCGACGATCATGACTGAAAAAATAGTAGGTATGGGTTAATGTGAACCAAGAGATTCTTTTTATTATATAACGATAATAATCATACTAATATAATAAAGGAGTCTGGATTCTGGAATCATGCCCGGTATGGCGATACGGCCCGGTACGGAAATACGCTCGTCGAAATGTAAAAAATAAATACACCCAACAGTCACACACATAGTCCTGACCCCACACTAGGTAAACCTGTATCGTGGGTATCAAGAACTACGAGGGACTTGCGGTCCCACAACACCCAGACCCAAGACAAATATTTGTGAATCAGACAAACATTTGTCTAGGTGCGGGAATCGAACCCACGGCCTCGCGCTTCGCAACCGGCTACTCGCCCGCTGCGCCACGGAGGCTGTCAATGTGGGTTACTGGCTACAGCTCTGCTTACCCCTTCGGGGATTACAGGCGTGAGTGCATATGTATGTATGTATGCAATCCAATCCAATTTTATATTGTGGCTCCATCAGGGTACGATGATGTTGCCAGTGTCGAGGTATAAAGACACGGTGACAGTAGGTACACATTTTGCTGTCTGAAACTACTGATCAGTAGTGCCTAATATTCATTTCACGTGGTGTAGGCAGAGCTTGAACATGGTCAAAAACAATGAAATAAGTCGAAACCATTGATAATTTTAACACTTAATTTTAACAGATTAAATATTTTAAAAACACCCTGCAGGACTAAGACACCAACATATCAGTTAATCAAAGCAAATAACTTGTAATATGTATTTATTTAAATTATTTTTCTAAAGCGTTTTATTTTGTTACGTAACTTGATGAGCCGGAATTCGGAACTGAATATATAAGAATGTATCCATAAAATTTGCATAACATAGTAACAGTCCATTATTCGTTAAAATGATTTAATGAGTGGTAGGACCATGCTGTAGACACTTTTGTCTACAGCATGTAGCAGGCAGCAGCATGACAGCCTCCGTAGCGCAGCGGGCGAGTAGTCGGCTGCGAAGCGAGAGGCCGTGGGTTCGATTCCCACACAGAGACAAATGTTTGTCTAATCCACAAATATTTGTATCTGGTCTGGGTGTTGTCGGACCGCAAGTCCCTCGTAGTTCCTGATACCCACGATACAGGTTTACCTAGTGTGGGGTCAGGACTATGTGTGTGACTGTTGGGTGTATTTATTATCATTATTATTTATGTATCGGCCGGCTCGTCCGGGTCATTACCACTCACAGAAAGCCGGCGTAAAGTAGCAGCTTGCTGCTGCGTTTCGTACGGTGAGTGAGATATCCGGAGGCCCCAACCCCCTTCCCAATTCATTAATAATCCTTTTCCTTTAAGGTCGGCAACGCACCCATGATTCTTTTGGTATTGTGGGCGTACATGGGCGGTGGAGATCACTTACCATCAGATGACCCACTTGCTCGTTCGCCTATGCCAAAAAATAAAATAAAAAATAAACTATATAGTTAGTATTATAAATGTTGCCAAGACCAAGGAAACAAAATTAGCATTATAATCTTCTTGGTGTTCTTGGTCTTACCCTGTGCAAGGGTCCACCTTTCTACTTATACTTATAGTTCGCTGATTCTCGAGCATTGATTAGTGAGACTAACTACCAATTAAATGTGACGTAATATTTATAACATAATAGTAATTTCTCAAATGAATTCGAGCTTATTACACAATCTGCATATAAATTATAATTATGATAATTTTAATGTCAATAACATTACCGTCTTCGAGGCGAATCCTAATCTATCTAATGCTAGTGAAACGCACTTAAATTAGTAGCCAGAAAATTCAGGCACTTATCCAGGATTTTATGATGGTAGGGGCAGTTTTGTTTTACGATAACGCAAGAGCGAGGGATCAGTTTATTCGATTCACGGAGACAATTTTTGTTATAGCGAGTACACATGGTTCGATTTTAGTTGATCGACTACTAAATCGTATGCGATTTGAACCATTAGATCAGACTCACTCGAATTGACCAACAAAAACCATACATACAGCTTTTGTTGATTTAAGTCTTTTGTTGGAAGTGATTCGGCTCACTGAACCTGTCATATATTTCAAAATGATAGGTAGGTAGGTACTACCTACTATAATAATGGCGATATTCTATTCTATTCTTTAGATTGTGACTCCATCGATTTTCGATGATTTCGCCAATGTCGAGTATCAAAATAGCAATAACTAACAATAAAGATCTTTAAAACAAAAGTCCTGCAGGCGATAATTTCCCTCTCTTGGATATTAGAAATATGAAGACTGTCAAACTACCTCAGTAAAATAAAGTAGTCTGTAGGCGAGATAATCGTAGTTCATACGGTACTGTGCAGGGTGAAACGGGATTGTTACCATCGTTGTTACCCAAGTCGCCAACTGTTTCAATAGCTATAGTCGATATCGGTTTTCCGTCAAGAACATACGCGTTGATTGACTGCTTTCATACTGTGCAAGTAGTAACAAAACTCAGCATATTTATAGAGTACTAGCTGTCCCGCGCGGTTTCACCCGCAACTACAGCAGCGGCACCTACCGGGTCCAATTGTGAATCTAAACCATCCAGGGCGCCACCCAAACGCATACAAAAAAAAACATTCAAATCGGTCCAGCCGTTTAGGAGGAGTTCAGTCACATACACACGTACAGTAGAATTATTTAAATAAAGATATGTATGTGATGATGTATGTATGTACACTGGAGTTGTATAGATTAGCACATGGCTTGACCCACGTCACATGTCCAAACAATGACATTATGTAATCAAGTTTCACTTTACCATCCTCGCTCTACTGATTGGGGTCTCGACCTATCTAAATTCTAAAGAAAAACTATTGCATTTTGACTTTGCCACGCTTTGTATTCATACAATGTGTGGATTAAGGTGATTAGCATTTGAAGTGTAATCGTATTTTTAACCGACTTCAAAAAAGGATGGTCCTGTAATCGTTTGTATCTTTTTGAGTGGTAAAGCCACGTTCTAAGCAGTTTTGTCTACAGCTTGAATTGGCCGGCTTGACTGGGTTGTTACCACTATCTTACAGAAAACTGACGTAAACAGATTGCTGCTGATATCCGAAAATTCAAATCTTTACGTACTTATTAACATAATATGAAAACGAAGGTTGCTGTTTTTTTTCTAAGTATTTTTTCAACGATTATATATTTTATTGAACGTGTATGATTGCTCCCGGTCAATGACCTTTATTACTTGGCAAATAATTACAATGCTACTACCGACTGCGTGGTACATAGAAATTGTGCCACAAAATTACGGCCAATTGAAATTGAAACTCCAGAATAAAAAGTATATACAAACATTCTTATGATAATTCAATGTTGTGTGAAGATTTGGAGTCAATCCATCAACTACTTTACCTAGCTTTACCTAACTAGATTTACGGACACAAAACCCAATTATTTATATACAAAGATAAAGCTTATACATATAAAGAAGATTGTTTATTGCATTATGCATAATAAGATGACATAAGACTCATAAATAATTCGAGTATGGATTGTAACAAATAATTTAATCATCATAAAAGTTTCTACTTGAATGATATAAATACTGCCTCGGTGGCGCAGTTGTAATGTGTACGCGTTACGATTGAGGCCAACGCTGAGGTCTCGGGTTCGATCCCCGGGTCGGGTAAAGTGGTATTGGGTTTTTCTATTACGAAGTGCTCAGTATCAGCCCGGACATAGTCGTGATCCCATACTAGGTTAACCTGTATTGTGGGTATTAGAAACTACGAAGGATTTGCGGTCCCACATACAACACCCAGACCTGAAACAAATATTTGTGGATCACACAAACATTTGTATCGGTGCGGGAATCGAACCCACGGCCTTTCGCTTCGCAGCCGGCTGGGATTACAGGCGTGAGTGCGTATGTATGTAAAAATAGAAAACTGAATAGGAATTACTACCCATCATCCAAATACTTTAATGTATATATACTACTAGACGGGTTGTTTAGAAGTAAAATTTCGTCACATAACACGGGAGTTTTACAGCTCACAAACAAGGAGCGCGATAGGTGTTCTAGTTGAGAGTAAGCGAGATGGTGATATTGACGGTCAATTGACCGCAACTTAGTGATACAATTTCTATGTATCGCACGGCTTGTCTAGCAGTATACATTAAAGTCTTTGCCATCATCAGATAAAAAACATATAGCGAGGTGTGTGTCTGCTGTTGATGATATTTCCATTGTTCACAAAAACTATAATTGTTTAGTGGCGAATCATCAAACATAATTGTAATGGGAAAACCTGAGTACTAAGATACTGTCATTTTGTATGTTTTAAAGCACGATAAAGTATGGAATCTTCAAAATAATGCGAAGTATAGAGCTATATGCTATAGATAGATCTAGAAAATGTAAGAGATATGGGCAATTCGCGAGGGCTGTTCAGTTACCTTGCAAGTTACAATGAGCTAAATTATATAATTCAGCAGCGAGTCACACGTGAGTTGTCCGGGATTGGAATTTAGCCTCGTATGGCAATAGTTCACCCCCTATCACATCATGGGACAGAAATAAGCTCAGCGAACAATGGATGCGCTTGTTGCGCTTCTGTCTACCCCTTCAAAAATTTATGCGTGAAAGCTAGATTACCATGTAATTCAGTACAAAGTATTATTCAAGAGTTCTTTTGGGCCTCCATAAATCTAGACACATGACAGTGTGTCAGACAAGTTCGGAAAAGAAAAGTGCGACGCGCC
Organism: Mimas tiliae; assembly: GCA_905332985.1. NCBI lineage: Eukaryota > Metazoa > Arthropoda > Insecta > Lepidoptera > Sphingidae > Mimas > Mimas tiliae. Next base: position 16,013,692 of record HG995246.1, on the reverse strand, counting down.
GCACCGCTTAGTGTATAATAATATTACACGAACAATTTCGAGCTACATTCGACCCCTTCATAACTCAAAAGCGATTAGACTTATCGCTTGCAATTTTGCATGTCCTTTGAGCACACAGAATCCCAAATTTCATAAATAAACCTAACATAGTTCTGGATTTATTAAGGTTTGAAGAGTGAATTTTTATCACTCACTCACTCACCTAAAATCTAGACTAGTTCCAGGTAACTAAGAAACTTGGAATTAGGCATCAAGGTACCTATATCATTAGATTCAAATATAGAAAGGAAAAATTTTAAACTACAACATATTATCTATGTTCGGTGTGGAAAGTGTTTTTAATAAACTTTCATATAAATCTATTCCAGAATATCAACTAATGTATACTTAACATACATAGCATCGTTAAAATACACTAGGCAATTACACAAAATTATTTATTTGTCGTCTTTCATTTTACATTAGTAACAATATTTGTACTATGGAAACGTCCAGAATTATTAAATATTTTGAGTCGATATGGACCACAGGCATTTACCGAAACGGCATGTGTTTTAAAACTACCACCGGATCCAAAACGACCCAGCTTGAGAACACCCGGCGAAACAAACTCATTGGGCGGTCCGGTCGACGCGACCCAAACTCTGAGAAGATCTAGCTACTCGAACTCAGGAGGCTTGTTTAATGATTACAACCGCTCCTGACTAGCGTTTCAACGTAAAAGGTCTAATTTCGACTGAGTTCCCTTAATTCATAACGCACCCTCTTATATACCTCATCAATCATTCCACCACGCTTCACAATCCTATATCTACGCACTTGATATAGTTATTCTCTAGAGTACCTACCTTCAATAACACTAACAAACGGTGCTGTTACTTTGACAGTGTCAGTGGCGCAGTGGGCGAGTAGCCGGCTGCGAAGCGTGGGGCCGTGGGTTCGATTCCCGCACCAATACAAATGTTTGTGTGACCCACAAATATTGGTCTCGGGTCTGGGTGTTGTGGGACCGCAAGTCCCTCGTAGTTCCTGATACCCACGATACAAGTTAACCTAGTGTGGAGTTAGGACTATGTGTGTGACTGTTGGGTGTATTTATTTATTTTGTTACTAATATGAAGCTAACAAGATGATCACAACTTCAAATATACTAAGTTTCTAATTACAATTAATAAAAAAAAACATTCTCCTCATTAGAACAAAATACTCGTGTAGTTAATATTATAATAAATGTTCATTAATGTAATCACCCACCATGATATAAGTAATTATGTTAGAAAGTTAAGATCAATTTTAAAGATATTTTTATAAGGTGTGTTGTATTTTTTTTTGTTATTAGCTTGAATGACGAGACGAATAGGTCGCTCGTCCGATGGTAAAGTCAGCCCATAAACAGAATTGAATTATAAAGCACTGCGTGGCAATGGACTGCGCTCGTCACCCGAGACATAAGTTGTTAATTCTCATAATGTCCAGTAGTCACTGGCTTCAATGTCTTTGAAATGAGAACACAGCAGTGCTTACACACTGTTGCTTAGCGGCAGAAATAGACAAAGAGGTGGTCAACACAGACGGCATCTTGCATACGAGCAACCTACCACCTGTTATGATGTACTTATCTAGCAGAATATTTAATAGCCTCCTACATTAATTGTGCCAAAGTCTCGTAGATAGTTTCGTAGACTATAATTTTAACCCCCCCCAAGTAAATAGGAGTGGTGTAAGTTGGACTCTCTTTATCTGTCTGTGGATGTGTGGGTGTGTTTACACTACAGTAAACTCAGAAAACACTAGAGAACGGAACTTGTTACCTCCCGTTTCTCAACCACATAACCCACAGTGCCATGTTCTTTGACCGGCAATAGTTTAAGGGGAGTGGTGAGAATGCTGAGACGGATGTCGCATGTTCGAACCCTACACGGAAGGTACGCATCTCTGTTTGCGAAGGTTTCCTCACAATACTTCCTTTACCGTTAAAGCAAACGATAATTAACAATGAATACACTCGTAACTTAGAAAAGCTAGGTGCATGCTCTAATAGCAGAGGATGTCAAACGAGTAAGTGGGTCACCTAATGGTAAGTGATTTCCACCGCCCATGAGTATCCACCATACCTTAAGAATTATGGATGAGTTGCCGCCCTTAAAGAAAAAGGATGGTCAAGGGATTGGGAAGGGGAAAGAGATTTAGGCCTCCGGATATCTCGCTCACCGTACTAAACGCAACTTCACTTCAGTATTCTGTGAGACAGTGGCAACAACCCGGTCGAGCCGGCCCATTTTGCTGTACACAAAACTGTCTACAGCGTGGCTCTACCACTTAATTTGGGCCTAAGATGTTGGTGGCCCACTTACACATCATAATAATACTACAATACTAATATAATATTACTTACCTAATGAATATTAAAAATTATTTTCAAACACCACTAGTCACTGCGCTGCGCCGCGCTGGTAGCAGGCGTGGGGTACGTCTGACTTACGGCAGAGGACTGACTCCACACTGTCATAAATCTAACATCTATCCATTAATTAGCTTTCGCAAGCGCTTAAGCGTCATCCTCACTTTCGCGTCATAAACTACGTAATCATAGAAATCCTGAGACGGCCATATTGGTCTGGTACTAACACAAGAATATACGGATCGAGGGACGAGGACTCAGCGCTCCGCCGCGCCCTGTCCTTACGTTTTTTGTTCTTGTTTGGAACATTTTGAGGTATGTGATCGAGACAGAAAACGACCTGAGACATGCGACCGTGATACGACTGCTGTCTGTTTTGTGTCGACACCATTTGGCACGCGAGACGAATGAAAAATCACACATGAATTGCCCGGGAGTGGAATTTGTACCGGGTATGGCGATAGACTCGCCCCCTGTCACATCATGGGACGGTAATAAGCTCCGCGAACCATGAGTATACTAGTTGTAATTCTGCCTACGCCTTGAGTTGGGAGATATGCAAGGCCATAAGTTCTTCTAAATGCTTTATTGAAATAGTGAGATCTACATTCAAATCCGTTCAGTCGTATTTATTACGTGATGCACGGACAAACTATCCGACAGACAGGATTACTTTCATCATCGACAGCCTCCGTGGTGTAATGGGCGAGTAGCCGGCTGCAAAGCGAGAGGCCGTGGGTTGGATTCCTACATCGAGAAAAATGTTTGTTTCGGGTCTGGGTGTTGTGGGACCGCATGTCTCTCGTAGTTCTTGATACCCACGATACAGGTTAACCTAGTGTGGGGTCAGGACCATGTGTGTGACTGTTGGGTGTATTTATTATCATTATCTATTATTATCTAATATGGAGGCAATTTTCTAGGTGGCAGGTCCCTCGTATGCGAGCAGCCGACGGGGTTGGTACCACCGCTTTGTTTATTTCTGCCACCAAGTAGCAGCGTGTAAGCACTGTTGTGTTTAGGTTTGAAGAACACTGAAGCCAGTGAAATTACTGGACTTTATGAGACTTAACATCTTATGTTTCGGGGTGACGAGCGCAGTTCAGTGTCATGCAGTGCTCTGAAATCCAAAGTTTTGTGTGACGTTGCTTCTGTTTTGGGCAAGCGTGACGCTTAACATCAGGCGAGCGACCTGCTCGTCTCGTCATTCAGCAAATAAAAAAAGGCACAATAATAATAAAATCTGAATATTAACTCATAAACGTTTACCTGTACCAGAGACTAGTTTAAATATCTATATTGTCCATCTGTACCTACATTTAAATTCAGAATATTTATTGAATCCATAAAATGTAATACATTATATTTAGATTCCGTCAAAAATCTAGCACTAGTTCGGAATGCTGTTTCGATGGAAAAGAACGAGAAAGAAACGCCAGCGTCGCTCTTTTCAAAACTAGTTTACAATTACTAGAGCATAAGGTTTTACAATGTTCAATTGTAATTAGAGCAGCTCAATCAAGCAATTTAGAATGAAAACGTGAAATTAACAGCTTGCTGTTGGGTTTCGTACGGTGAGTAAGATATCCAGAGGTCCAAATCCTCTTCCCTGTGCCAATCCCATAATCATCTCTTTTCTTTAAGGTCGGTAACGTGTCCATGATTCTTCAGGTATTATGGATGTTCAGGGGCGTTGGAGATAACTTACCATCAGGTGACACACTTGCTCGTTTGCCGAACTCTGCAATATAAAAAAACCTTCCTAGAATCTACATACACGTTACAGATTTAATCTAAAGACATCTTATTTATTAGAATCTATAAATTCGTTAAGGCTAAAGGCGGCGTCCAAGGAATCAATTCCTATAGTTACCTACCTACCTATATACATTCTTCTTCTTTCTTGGTTAATGACAATGAGCTACCTACATACATTATACCTGAAAAACATTATTTTCCCTTGGTATAATAAATAAAGACATTATCTTAATGGACGTGGAAAGTGCTGTTTTCTATGTAATATAATCTAACACATTCGAATCACTTGACCAGTGTAAGAAGGTCCATGCAATAGCTTCAGTTTGTTGACGTGTCAAAGAGTTTATAAGATGAAGAAGGTCTTGCTAGAGCGGTTGTGGTGCATGGCCTATGAATGCCGGTGTGAAAACATGGTGGCGCTTTCTAGAAAGTACAGTCGAGCATAGATTTCAAAAATAATTTTAGACTAAAACTAACTTGAAACTTGGGTAAAGAAATATACAAACTCTCAATTTTGGGAGGGACTGCTATTTGATTGTCAGAATTTACCAAGAGTATGTGGGTTTTTTGGGTTGGCTGAGTGAGTCATCAGCCTCCGTGGTGCAGCGGGCGAGTAGCCGGTTGCGAAGCGTTAGGTCGTGGGTTCGATTCCCGCACTAGACAAATGTTTGTTTGATTCACAAATATTTGGATCGGGTCTGGGTGTTGTGGGACTGCAAGTCCCTCGTAGTTCCTGATACCCACGATACAGGATCACCTAGTGTGGGGCAGGACTATGTGTGTGACTGTTGGGTGTATTTATTGTTTTTTTTTTGTCTTGTATGAAGAAACGATGATAGCTCGTCTGATGGTAAGCGCCACACATACACATAAACAACACCACACAGTACCTTCAGTTACAAAAGCACTGCATGGCACTGGGCTGCGCTGCTATGACCCCCGAGACGAAAGTTGTCAAGTCTCATAATGTCCAGTAATTTCACTGGATTCAATGTCTTTCAAACCGGGACACAACAGTGGTTACACACTGCTGTTTGGTACCAGAACCAGGTACCAGAAGTACCCAGAAGAACTCTCGCATGTACGAGGGACTTACCACCTAGTGAATTTTGCAAACCCGTGAGTTTATTGCGTACATAGTAATAGTAAAATTACACTATTGGCATATGAATGGTTTTTTGAGTGGTAGAGCCACGCTGTAGACACTTTTGTCTCCAGCATGAATGGGCCGGCTCGTCCTGGTCGTTACCACTGTCTCACACTAAACCGACGTAAAGTAGCAACTTTCTGCTGCGTTTCGTACGGTGAGCGAGATATCCGGAGGCCCAAATCACTTCCCCTTCCCATTCCCTTATTATCCCTTTCCTTTAAGGTCGGCAACGCGCCCATAATTCTTTTTTGAGCGTACATCGGCCGGTGGAGATCACTTACTCTCAGGTGACCCACTTGCTCGTTTGCTGGCCTACGCTATAAAAAAAAGAATTATAAATAATACGAATATAACCATTCGTATGTTATTTTGTTATTAACTTATTACACAATACTATTAGACACTTCGCGGCTTCGCTAGCATGAAGTTTTGAACGAAAAATATTGATACATATTATTTCCCATACAAACTCTGCAATGTCCTTTCTATGGTTTAAGACATTTATTCCTCAAAAAGAATTACTTTACAATTCATTTGCATGAGAAATACAAGAATAAATACAGTAATACTTACATTCGAGTGAACATGCGACGGGACGTTTTTTTAATTTATTTTTTTATTTATATTTATACAATTACATGATTAGTGTTACTCAATTAAACTCTTAATTACCAATAATACAAACACAAAAGTAAATTTGGCTTATGATTTGTTGTGATTGTGTATGTAGTTTGGCATTATGTTGTGTGTGGGTAGATTAAAACTAAATTCTAACAAAATTGATAGCGAGTGCCGTCAGTGCGCACTGTTACGGCCTTATTAAGTATACGGATGGAATGGTTAATGGTTTGTTTTTTCTTTTTTTTCCTATAATCAATTAGTCAATCGTATTTTTTAATTTTAAATTCGTAGATGGTTAAAGATTTTAGAGAGTATTTTTTAAGATGTAGTATTTTAATTTGTATATTATATTTGTATTTCAATGTCCTTTCTCCACTTTAAATACCTAAATATATAGATAGATAGGTAGATATAAGATCGATATGTGACGTAGACTGACGACGAATATTACTGATGATAAAAAATCTAAATGATAGCTTATTTTTAACTATTGCTTAGGTTAATATTGGTTTAACATGCTTTATTTCTATAGAGCGGTCATACTCTAACGAGTAACTTTTAAATTTAGAAAACATAATCTTTAACTAAACTTTTTGCTCTAATCCGCAACAGGCCAGAAATATTAAAACTTATTAAAAACAAATAGGTACCTAGGTACGACAGCTCACAATGTTGCGAAAATCAATCCGTCAAACAATCAGAACTTGAGTTTATTTGATAAAAATATAAAAACATGTCGACTATGGAACTGCCTATACCTTTGGCGGACATCGAGTCTGTCCTCGCATGGGTAGACACGTTCAAACTATCGAGACCTACGAAAAAGATCAACAGGGATTTCTCTGATGCTGGTATGTATTTATCTAGTTTATAAAATGTATCAATCACACTCGCCCACTGTGCCACGGAGGCAGTCCAAACATTTAAAAATAAAGTTGAAAATATTGCCTTTATTTCATGAACTTGGTACTTACAAAAAAATTATTATGACTTACAAATTTATACTTAATTACTATTTATAGCAGCGATGGGCAAACGAAAAAGTGGGCCACCTGATGGTAAGTGATGCCCACTTGTCATGAACTACAACTACCAGAAGGATCACGAATGCGTTGCCGATCTTATACGGAATACGGATTGAGAAGGGGAGATTTGGGTATCCGGAAATTTTAGTCATTGTACGAAACGCACTACGAATAGCAAATTACTACTTTACTTTGGGTTTTTTTTTGTGAAACAGTAGTAACAAGGTAACACGGTTGAGCCGGCCCATTCATGCTGTAGACAAAACTATCAACAGTGTGACTCTACCATAGACAGCATCTACTGTCGAGTTACATGTTTATTACTTATTTCTTTTAATTAACTAGGGGCTTTGCCCATGTTTTTCCACAAACGATAAAATAAAAAAAAAACTTAGTCTGAGACATATCTTACTTTCTTCCCCACATTATTCTGCATCGATTGGTATCGGTCTCGACCCCATACCCGGAGGTTTCGGAGGAGATAGCGTGACAAGCTTTTGGCAGCGGCGACGGCGGCGGCGGCGACAGTTACTTTTTTTTAGAATAGAGAGATAACACTTTTGCAATCGAGTTCCCGCATGATAATGTCATTGGTTTCTTGCGGGGACGGAGAATCCCACCGCAAGCTCTGGACAGTTACTACTTACTGTAGTACTTACCGTAAAGTTATTGCGGAAGCTTACAGAGGGGCTAGCACGGAAAATTATCGAAATCGTAATGTAAAGGTATCGAGGGCTCGATAGATAATTCCAATATCATTGGTCTATATTCCATATATATTAGTTTCTTTTACGTACGATAGAGGCGCTGTACTAAAATCTCATAGAAATTGTTGTCGATGACAGCTCGAATAACTTTTCGCAAGTTTCCGTGCTAGCCCCTCTATTCTCAAGAACTCACTGATTGACAACTATTATGTGCCTACTACCATTTCATAATAGTTATTGTTGAAATACTACTGCCTCAGTGGCGCAGTTGTAATGCATACGATTTAGGCCGACGCTGAGGTCTCTGGTTCGATCCCCGAGACGGGTAAAGTGGTATTGAGTTTTTCTATTACGTAATGCTCAGTATCAGCCCGGAGTCTGGAATTTGTGCCCGGTATGGCGAACGGCTCGCCCCCTATCACATAAGGGACGGAGATACGCTCGGCGAAATGTGGGTGTACTGGTTACACCTCTGCCTACCCCTTCGGGGATTACAGGCGTGAGTGCGAATGTATGTATGTATGTATATCTGCTCGTTCTGGCGAGTCGCGTTCTGGGGTCAGCCTGTACATCCAGCAACTTCAGGTCAGTTATCGAGGGGCACAATATCTCTCACGTCTGTACACGTGCAATGTGCTGTGTTAGGATAAAAAGAAATGTATTTGGACCTAAAACTATGGTCCTATCTCATGTAAGCCGCAATGAAACTGCCAAACCTCTAGGTCTCATTCAATACTGACCTATCTGCATACCATATCCTAATATTCTACTATTTGTTTGTAAATCAATCACACCTTAACGGGTGAACGGTTTTGGGATGAAGTTTGGCAATGTCTGGTAAACCATGACCTGGACTAGGACATAGACTACTTTTATTCCGGAAAAGATCATTCAGGCGGGCGGAGCTGCAAGCAAAAGCTAGTAGTATCATTAAATATCTCTCCCTCTGTGCCCTAGTCCTGCTAGCGGAGATCCTCAGCGTGCACTACCCGAAGTTAGTGGAGATGCACAACTATCCTCCAAGGAACAGCCACGCGTTGAAGCTGAACAACTGGATGACGCTGAACAGGAAAGTGTTGAAGAAGTTGAAACTGAACCTGTGCTGCAACACCATGGAACAGCTCGCGAACTGTGCACCAGGGTATATAGAGAGGGTGCTTGTTATGGGTAATAATACTTTTTATTAAATATGTGTCTGTATAGCAGCGATAGCTTAGCGGGGAAGGGTACTGACTGCCTAGACGAAAGTGGCAGGTTCGAAACCAACTCCAAGAGCATACACCTCTGACTTTTCTAAGTTACGTGTGTATTATTTGTTAAATATTACTTGCTTTAACTGTGAAGGAAACCTGCATACCTGAGAAGTGCTCCCATAAGAATTTCGAAGGTATGTAAATTCTGCCAATCCACATTAGGGCAGCGTGGTGGACTAAGGCCTAATACCTCTGATTCAGTAGAATTCCCGAGCCCTATAGTGGGACATGTATAATACAAGGCTATTATTATTATTTGTCTCTAATGCATTCTGAATGCTGGACAAAATCAATAACTCAATGAACTCAACCTACCTGCCTAATGGTCGGCGATGACTGCTAGCCCAGAATAAAAGTAGCACAGTAGGTATTTAGGTGGTGTAGGTTAGGAAAAAAGAATTCGATAGACTAACTGCTGGAGTTTTAGAAATGAATAACGAGTGGTTGTGTGCCTTATATCAAGTTATGGGATGAAAATACCGTTGTTGTGCATGTAGGTACCTAATGCCTGCATTCCCCGGAGTGAAAAGTGTGATGCTTTGTCTCTCGTGGCTTTTTTGTTAGCCAGTCATTTCCACTCCTTTTCTAATTCATCAAAATTTACTGGTAATTAATTAATTCTCATTATCGACAGTCCGTGACAAGATAAGCCGTGACGAAGAGGTGAACAAGTCGTTGAAGGACGCTGAACAGAACATGTCCAGCGGTGGGAGTTACTACGAGGCTTGCGGTGATGAAGGTAATTTATACCTAACCTAAATAATATGGACCCACCATCAGATTTATGAATGTGTAGAGGTAAGGGTGGTAAATGTTCCTCTAGGGGGGAGGATATCAGTCAGGCGGATGTTGTACCTGACCGGCCGCGGCCCCTCCAGTGGCTGATGTTCGCAACTTGTATACTATAGGTATAGCAATGGCGCTCAAACTTTACTAGCGCGATTCAGGATCAGTTGACGTTGTACGGTGCGCGCTGTGTACCGCCACAAATGCAACACATTAGTGAAATTATGATTTTTAATTAAGACGGATAAGACCGAAGACAAGTTTATAATCACAAACTTATAATCCATATAAAGCTTGAATTAAATGATTTAATCGGATACTTTACGGTAGGTAAGGTAGGTTCAACTCCGGGGTCTCCGATCGTCATTTGTTTGTATAGCGATTCTGAAAGACCGCATTGGTATTTTCATATACGCGCAGGACGTTGACGACGTAGGTTTATTCTTACTGTCGAGCTTGATGTACGAGCCGTAATGTAGACAATTTTGTCTACAACACGAAAGGGCCGGCTCGACCTGGGACGATTTTGTCGTGAAAAAACAGTTTCATCTGGCTTAGAATACTCGACTCGTTATGTTACTAGTAAAGATAAAGTAGAGAAAATAGTACGTTCAGTAGCGGCGTTAGGGTAGGGCCCGGTTGGGCGATCGCACAGGGCGCCGGATAAAAGGGGCGCCGCAGAACCTATTTTTGTTTTAAATTTAATCAAAGATCGAAACTTACAAGAACTGTATCCAATTGCAGTTGGGGGTGCCGTAGAAATCTCGCCCTGGGCGCGGGTAGTGTTAAAACCGGCACTGAGTACGTTCAATCTCTGTCCTCTCTGTGGTATTCTACGAACCCTACATGACGTAACTTTTTCGAATGTTGACACTTATACGAGCCTTTTTTGGTCGATAGTTACCTATCTCGTGCATGAGATATGTCGTGTTGCATGTGCTAAGTCCGCAGGGTTGTACCACTGTCACAGAAGACCGACTTACAGCAAGTGGTGGTGGTAGCTTGGTGTTGCATTTTGTACGGCGAGTGAGATTTCTGGATGCTCAAATAGCCTTTTGCCCATTTTCTCATAAGATTAAGGTCAGCCAGGAATCCATAATTCTTCATATTGTGGGTAGCTGGTAATCAGTGGGTTACCGTGAACTTTAGTTATTGCTAGACCCGTTAGATAAAGAAACTATGTTAATTAATACAAAATATGTTCATTCTCAATTGTTTCTAGAACATGTGCTAGTGGTCCCAGTGAAGACAAGAGTGAACGGTGTGCTAGAAACTATTCAGCAAAAGGTGGTCAACTACGAGTCTTACCTAGTGCTCAAAGAAGAGTTGAAAGACGCTAAGGATGCTTCGGAATTGCTGAAACAAAAGGTATATGTGTAGACACAAAATATACTTATATAAATACACAAACACTTTCACGTAGAAATCGTAAACATGATAAAATTTTATTGTCTATAATTCTGTGTTTGTGTGAAAACCATTATGTAAGAGGTTACGTAATAAAAAGTATAAACCAAACAATGATTCTATTGAAGTTTATTGTATTCTGGTATTCATGCGTGTAACGTCGTAACTCGTAGCTTTTTATTATCGAATGGTACTTACTTCCCTCAGTGGCTGTAATCGCCTCATTAGCAGCCTCTATATGCTGCAGCTGAGGTCATGGTTCAATCCCCAGGTCGGACAATCACTATTTTTAAGTTATAGATTAAAAAACAAACTTGGTCAACCGTGGACTAATTGTACCTCTGCCATCCCTTCGGTGATACAGGCTTAAACTTATGGTACTATGCTGTAAATTTTGTATAGGCGATATTTGTAATAATTTTAAGAAGCGTAATTTCTCATAAAATATACATACATACATACGCACTCACGCCTGTAATCCCCGAAGGGGTAGGCAGAGGTACACCTATACTATAAAAAAAAAACCAGACTACGGGCTGATACAGAGTATTTCGTAATAGAAAAACCCAATACCACTTTACCCGACCCGGGAATCGAACCCGAGACCTCAGCGTTAGCTTCCATCGTAACGCGTACGCATTACAACTGTGCCACCGAGGCAGTCTGTCAGTCTGTCAGGCAGTCAGTCAGTTCATAAAATATCTAAAGCATTATACTAAAATATTTTTTTCTGTCAGGTGGAACATCTGGACAATATGTTGAAGCTAAAAGAAGAAAGAATTGACGAATTGCAAAAGCAATTGGAGAGAAAACAGACGCGTCGCAAAGAAGTCGAGGCTTTACAAAACAGTTTGGCCGTGCCTTTCGACTCGGTACCTCCCAGTCCTGTGATCAACACAAGTGAATTCGTATTTATACCACCTGTAAAGGTGCCGTCCTTGAAAGTCGTAGAGCCTATTATCAAAATTGCCAAACCAGAAGAATCCAAAATACCAATACCAATAGATTCGATGAAATCTCTCTCAAAACCAAACGTTGTTGAGGCCATCGAAGAAGTTGACAAAGGCAAAAGTATCGCAGAAATAATCAAATCCGAAGTGTTCAAAGAAATTGAAATTATAGAACAGAAATCTGAATGTTATATGGAGTTGGAAGAATTTAAGGATAGCGAACAGGAAGATGTTACTACTATAGAAGAAACGATACAAAACGAGATCAAGAATATAACTAACGGTGTGGGATTTGTTCAGGACTTTAGTTATGTGAATTAGAAGTTTGGGGACATAAATTTGGGAAAAGTATATATAGAAATCGTGACAAAATTAAAAAGAACAGAAAAAGATTGGATGTTCACTTTTTATGTGCTTTGGTATTATCAAATTGTCTACGTTGTTGATTTGCTAGTCTTTTTAAAATATATATTAGGATTAAAAAGTCGTATACTTCAATGTTTTTATTAGTTTAGTTTGTTACTTATGATTTAGAAATAAAAATATACATGAAACGTCTTCTTTTAACATTGCGTGTTGGCCTGAAATATGTCGAGAAGGCTTGGATGCTGTTTGAGAATCTTTTGTATTTCTTGGACTCTATTTCTAGTGAACTCTTGTTTATCTTTCGTGTCTCTGAAACAGCAGTTAAAATGTTTGTTTCCTTATGACATTCTTCTTTTACCGGTAAGAAGTCTAAAGCTATAAATAAGGCAAACGAAACAAGAAGTACACGCTATGATAAGTGAGCACGGTAGCTAAAATAATATCCACAATTTGTAAATGATTTTGGCGACTTTTGAAGTAAAGACATTGAGGTTGGGCATGGGAAGGAGTTTCCGGCCCTCCTAGCTATTTTACTGGCAGCAAATTTCTGTTTCCATATTTTTTGAGACAGTGGTACCATCACTAACGAGCAGGTCCATTCATGTTGTCGATAAAACGGGAGCCTTTAAAAAATACACAATGACATTTAATTATTAATTTCCATATCACGTAATCCTCCATCTAAGTAGTAGGTGGTTTCATCGTTTGACAGTAAGTATAAAGCTTTTACTCACAAGTTAATATTGCTATCCTCTCCGATCACTTTAAATCTGTTGAAATCTATTTTGGAGTCGTAGAAACACTCCTTGTTGATTCTGTCCATTGCTGTTTTCACAGGAATCAAATCGTCCACTAGCGATAAGAAGATAATTCTTGCATCAGTAAATAAGTTATTAGCCTATATATACATAGTAAGTGTAATAATAATATGCGTATGTACAGCATGTATTCAAACTTGTTTATGGCCACGTGGTTCATTAGGACAAACAGCAAAACAGTCAATAGACTGCTGGACAAAAGCTACCTTTTATAGCCGTCGACCAATAAAATGTATGCGTCTCTATTCCCAATTCCTTATATCCACCTCATTGAACTAGTGGCAGTTGACTGTGAGTTCGGAGATTGCTATGCTTAGGGCCGTTACATTTTACCTTTTTTTCTCTGTTCAATTGTTGCCCTTCACCATCAAGGGCCTAAGTTTCATGAACTAATCCTATATCCTCAATTACATTTACTTTATCTAACTTGAATCAACAAAAGCCACTGGTTGTGGATCAATTCAATTTAAAATCTGTTCAGACGGATCAAATTGCCGTTGTTCAACTAAAATCGTAAGTTGGTCAGTACATAGTGCTGTATGTAAGTCAACCACGTAAACTGTAAGTTGGGAAACATAAGTGATATATGAGATCTAGAAGATGGTCCAGATGGAAATGTATATGTAAGTTGTGCAAGTCTTACCCTAAGTCTGTAAGCAAAACTCATAAATGTAATAGAGATCTATTAGTACCAACTAGCAATTTAAAATTATGTCATACTTCTAAACACATTCCCGGCGCTGGACACAGGAGTGGGTCTCGGTACGTTGCAGGTGCATGGGGGAAGGGATATAGACTGAGAAGACGTTTGCACGGCGATCCCTTCAACGCTCGGGGTCCACTCCGCCAGGGGATCCTCCTCCGCCGTATTCAAATCGATTCGCTCTTTCTTCTTCGACTTTTCGATACGGTGCTTCAGGATTTCTAGTTGCTCTATTTAAAATTGGGTTCCAGAACAAAATTACATTCAAATTTACACCCGGGTACAGGTATCATAGGATATGTCGAAGTTCTATTGGTTAAAACATTCGTGGTGGCCACCACTACGGAAGGTCTGTGGAATCCAATGATTTCTAACGGCTGACTTCAATAAACGATCTTCGTTTGATCGATCTGACAAATGAGCCAATAATAAAGCAGTTTGAAGGTCATGCTTACAAATTACTAAGATTGATTGGTTCAACATGGAAAATCGAAGAAAGATTGTTTATTGAAATCAACCTTAAATGAACGAAAGTTAAGTAAGACTAGTTTAAACGGATTTTATCGCGGTTTAATTTTTATTTTAGTCCCGACGTTTCGAAAGCTTTTTAGCCTTCTTGGTCACGGGAGAGACTAAAATAAAAATTAAACCGCGATAAAATCCGTATAAACTAGTTTTATTTCAATGTGTAATATTCGCGTAAACCTAAGAAATCACTAAGTCCTACCAAGAAGCGTGAATCATACCTGGCGAACAAGTCTCGTATCCCTCGAAGGTTTGTTCGAAGTGTGTGAAGGGACTTGCCCGCATGTAAGGAGGGAGGGATCTCACAAACGAGTCTACCTGCATCCGCTGGCATTTCTCCATCGGACACATCTATGTTAATAGAATTAGGACTGAGGATTATCTATATGTTACTCGACTTTATGTAATATTTTTTGCAGAAGTGAAATAATTTTTCAAATCAGTAGTTTCGGAGCCTATTCAATGCAAACAAACAAACAAACAAACAATCAATCAAATCTTTCCTCTTTATAATATACATATACGCACTCACGCCTGTAATCCCCGAAGAGGTAGGCAGAGGTGTAACTAGTACACCCACATTTCGCCGAGCGTATCTCCGTCCCACGATGTGATAGGGGGCGAGCCTATTGCCATACCGGGCACAAATTCCAGACTCCGGGTTGATAGTGAGAATTTCGTTATAGAAAAACCCAATACCACTTTACCCGACCCGGGGATCGAACCCGAGACCTCAGCGTTAGCCTCAATTGTAACGCGTACGGATTACAACTGCGCCACCGAGTATATAATATGAGTATAGATAAATTATGCGATTTTGTACCGACACGTACCTTTTCGTAATTGATCTTATTGTCTTTGTCAGGAACGTGTGAACTAATCATTTGCAAACTATCGTTGTGTATACTCCTATAAAATAGAAATACAAAATATACGCGTCGAATTGAGGACCACCTCCTATTTTTGTATGTCGGTTAAAACTATCCTTGTGTTGACTGCCTCGGTGGCGCAGTTGTAATGCGTACGCGTTACGATTCAGGCTAGCTGAGGTCTCGGGTTCGATCTCCGGGTCGGGTAAAGTGGTATTGGGTTTTTCTATTACGAAGCGCAGCAGCAAGCTGTTACTTTACGCCGGTTTTCTGTGAGACAGTGGTAACGACCCGGACGAGCCGGCCCATTCATGCTGTAGATCAACAACTAGAGATTATTATGCACATACTTTTATAGCCCCGCCCCCTTGCATTGAGAGGTAGAGCCACGCTGTAGACAATTTTGTCTACAGCATGAATGGGCCGGCTCGTCCGGGTCGTTACCACTGTCTCACAGAAAACTGGCGTAAAGTAGCAGCTTGCTGCTGCGTTTCGTACGGTGAGTGAGATATCCGGAGGCCCAAATCCCCCTCCCCTTCCCAATCCCTTATTATCCCTTTCCTTTAAGGTCGGCAACGCGCCCATAATTCTTGTGTTATGTGGGCGTACATGGGCGGTGGAGATCGCTTACCATCAGGTGATCCACTTGCTCGTTTGCCAGCCTATACTATAAAAAAAAAAAAAAAAAAAAATAGAGTTTTGGTGGATTCACATTTTTGTTTGAGTTACGTTTCTTGTCATCTTACTTCGACGCATAGGAAGTCTCATAATGGCCACTCAGTACTCACATCAATGTCCTTCAATTCGACTACAATGGTATTTACATTGCAGCTTGGCACACATTGACAAAGCTGTGTAATCTACCCAGCCAGACTCTTACACACGAGAGACCTAGCCAAGTCTTTATGAATCTTCTTTTTGAAGATATGAATCTTTATGAAAGTCTTCAAACCCAATAAAACATTCTTCTTCCACCTGCCCTTATCCCACTTGCAGTGGGGTCGGTGCAAAATGATTTTCACATGTTACCTGCGGCCTCTGGTCACTGCGCCACGGAGGCATAAACAGTCAAACCCAACAAATAATTCTGTGATAATGATCGATGGATCAATATGATTTTATATGAACTTTAACCGACTCACAAAAGAAGGAGGTTTCCAATTCGACGTGTTTACTTTATTGAGCGCTCATAATATCAAAAAGCCTATATGTTTTTTTTTACTTTTACCTATCCTTTTGACATTTTTTATTTACATTAAGCTATATGCGTATTTTACTTTACCCAAGTGTTGAAAAAGTTTCATCGTTATTATTGTCTTCTTGCGGGGAGCTGCTGAAAAGGTAATAATAATATTATGTAAAATACTAAAATCACAAAACAAAATTAAAAAATTCTCTCCGGCGGGGAATCGAACCCCGGTCTCCCGCGTGACAGGCGGGGATACTGACCACTATACTACCGAAGACTTGAAAAACACTGTCGAAATAGAGTACCACTTCCATTACCATCATACATGTGTACAACATT
This sequence comes from Mimas tiliae, assembly GCA_905332985.1. Lineage (NCBI taxonomy): Eukaryota > Metazoa > Arthropoda > Insecta > Lepidoptera > Sphingidae > Mimas > Mimas tiliae. The sequence goes on along the minus strand of HG995246.1, from coordinate 15,996,825 downwards.
AACTAACAAATATCCAATTCAGAAACTGACATTTAAACTTTCACATTTATAATTTAACAGAATAGTGGGATGGAACTTACTCCGATTCGTCTAAGGTGCCTTCGTTATAATATTCCTCTTCTGATATCTCATCGAAATGTGATGTCTGTGAAATATAATTTAATTTTATTCATTTCCGTTGTTTCACATCATATTGGTGTTTTTTATTCGAATAATAATAGTTAAATATCTGTTGTATGATTTATAATAAAATTTAAATACTATAAAATGATGCCTACTTCGTTCAACCATATTTTATCTAAAAAAAGATGTAAGCAAAGTTTTATGAAACTAAATCATGTAAGTAAGTAAGTACTCAAGATTATAAAAATAAATAAAATTAGTAAGTTTGTCTGTGGTTTGGATATAGCTAATTAAATACGTAACAAAAATACTTATGGTAAATGTTTTTTATTTATTATGAAACTCTTAGGTACTTACTCTTCTTTCCCCAACATTGATAACAACCCTGTTCTGTTCTGAACGCTTGATTTTTTCACGCTGTGCAAATAAAAATATGAGTGGTAAAACCACGCTGTAGACACTTGTCTACAGCATGAATGGGCTGGCTCGTCCGGGTCGTTACCACTGTCTCACAGAAAACCGGCGTAAAGTAGCAGCTTGCTGCTGCGTTTCGTACGGTGAGTGAGATATCCGGAAGCCCAAACCCCCTCCCCTTCCCAATCCCTAACTTGTCCCTTTCCTTTAAGGTGTATAAGCACTGTTGAGTTCCAGTTTGAAGGGCATTGAAGCCAGTGAAATTATGGGACATTATGAGAATTAACAACTTATGTCTCGGGGTGACGAGCGCAACCCAGTGCCATGCAGTGCTTTGTAATTCAAAATTCTGTGTGTCGTTGCTTCTGTTTATGGGCAGGCGCTTACCATCAGCCGAGCGACCTGCTCGTCTCGACATTCAAGCTCATATAAAAACATGCAGGGCAGTCTTTGGGGTTTGCTGATACTAGTGAAAACTAAGTAACTTGTGAATTGTATCGTCGAGCTATTAGATTATTATTTTTGGTTTGTAAAGAAGTGATAATGACCAATTTAATATATATGTAGAGATATAGGTACTCTTTGCATATATATAATGTATACCAATAACGCACGGAGGTATATCTATGTACATATATACACAGTATATATATATAGCTCGTGGAAAGCGTTCGGTGACGATGACGCGAGTTCCATGATTTTTGTTCACCCAAAAAGTGCTCAATGCGCCTAAAGAAGTTTAACTTGAAAAAAAGCAATCGTGTGAAACGTGTGCCTCGCCTCACAGTTTTGATTTTTTATTGACTTTACTAATGGGTACCCTGGGCGGCAAATCTATTTGGTGTTTTTTTTGCATATAGTCTTGACATTGCATGAGATTTGGGACCCCCTAAGACCTGGGGTGCACTGCCTTAGTCCGTTAGTGAGCCTTAAGCATATCTTACTAGTTTTGTAGTAGAAGCGAGCTCCATCGAGTCCCGAGCTCCGAGTATAGTCGCTCTCGGAGTAGGTTGGTTTTGGCCATGTGAAGTGCTGTAAGATTTTTTATTAACTTGAGTGACGTAACAAGCAGGTCGAAAGATGACTAGCTTTCTCTACGGCTAGCTTATGTCCAATCCGAATACATACATACATACATACGCACTCACGCCTGTAATCCCAGAAGGAGGTAGGCAGAGGTGTAACTAGTACACCCACATTTCGCCGAACGTATCTCCGTCCCACGATGTGATAGTGGGCGAGCCTATCGCCATACCGGGCAAAAATTCCAGACTCCGGGCTGATACTGAGAATTTCGTAATAGAAAAAACCCAATACCACTTTTACCGGACCCGGGGATCGAACCCGAGACCTCAGCGTCAGCCTCAGTCGTAACGCGTACGCATTATAACTGCGCCACCAAGGCAGTCCAAACCGAATCGCAATAATAATACGCGACCCCGATATAGGACACGCCTGCGAGTCCGAAGAACTCCCACAACTGACTGTCGACATAATGATGTGCAGAGACGGCCCTAAACTATACTCCCCAGCGATTGCTCAAGCTGAGGTCTGAGCCTTCTAAAAGGCGCCTCTGTGCTTAATCGCTACTAAGTACATTCATTATATAAATATTTCTGGCTAGAGCGCATAAGCGCCAGCCTTATTGTCAGGTGAAGCTATAAAAGCAATATAAGCTAACAGCACAAATCCATTCGAAAAAAAGGCATCATAATGCTATCTTACATAATTTTCAAAATAGATCCCATTTCGGCGCGGATGTCAACGCTTTGTGTGGTCGTTCGGCGAGTCATGATCGACTGAAATTGATAAAAAAGAAAAGATTAAATCATAAATACACCCAACAGACACACACATAGTCCTGACCCCACACTAGGTTAACCTGTATCGTGGATATCAGGAACTACGAAGGACTTGCGGTCCCACAACACCCAGACCCGAAACAAATATTTGTGGATCACACAAACATTGGCCTCGGTGCGGGAATCGAACCCACGGCCTCTCGCTTCGTAACCGGCTACTCGCCCGCTGCGCCACGGAGGCTGTCAAAAAGATTAAATGAAAAATATGATAAACCTCTGGCTTTATAACTATTATTTATTTCCAAGAAACAACTGACCCGCCTGAATATAGCCATAGCAAGTTGAACTCACTAATCGGTACATCAAAATAAGATGATTAAAACGATAACTCTCTTAGGAATCTGCCTAAAATACGGCTCCACTTACTTACACATGCAAAGGTAATCACACGTAACACTCATACACGAAACAAAAATTAATGAACGTTCAAAATCAACATTATATCATAAAAGTTAATGTCTAATTATTCAATTTCTGGGATACCAATCTGTTATTATTCGACTCCACTTTTCATGTTTATCTCTCATCATGTGAATAATAATAACAGATTGGTATCCCAGAGATGGCAAACGGAGTAGAGGAAAACAACAAAGGAGATGGGAGGATGAGTTAAAACTGACAGCGGGCCCTAACTGGAGGAGAGTGGCTCGTGATAGACTACAATGGAAACAGCTAGAGGAGGCCTTTGCCAAGCGGCATGCTGAATTAAGAGATATACTTTAACATACAAACTAACAGAAAACAATTCAGAAAATAAAGGGCTTATTTATTATTATTATTATTATTCAATTTCTAGATCGAGACACGACGTACTGCACCGCGCAAAAAATTAGACGTATTAAGTGTCAACTAGAGATCATGAATCCATTTTTATGAATTGATGAATGAACGAGCTGCACAGACTTTTATAGCCCCACCCCATAGCACAGATTTTTGGTGGGGTCATTTTTTGGTTGAGTTACGTTTCTTGTCATCTTATTTTGATGAATCGGTAGGTAATTTTTTTTATAGCATAGGCCGGCAAGCGTGCCAGTGGGTCACTTGATGGTAAGTGATAGGTATAACAAGACTGCGAGTCGACATTACCACTACAAAGAAGTTTTTTTTTGTGTGTAGGTACTAGTCTTATCAGAAAGAATTATTATAGGCTGCCTCGGTGGCGCAGTTGTAATACGTATGCGTTACTGCTGTGCTGAGATCTCGGGTTCGATCCCCGGGTCAGGGTAAAAGTGATATCGGGTTATTCTAATACGAAATGCTCAGTATCAGCCCGGAGGCTGGAATTGTGCCTGGTATGGCGATAGGTTCGCCCCCTATCACATCATGGGACGGAAAAAAGCTCGGTGAAATTTGGGTGTATTGGTTACACTTCTGCCTACCCCTTCGGGGATTTCTGGCGTGAGTGCGTATGTATGTATGTATAAAGGCTGTATACCATTCTAGAGGAGGCATCTGCTGTCTGTACAGCCTGGCACTCCACCTTGGTGGAGATTCCGAGGTGTCTGGGGTACTCGTTTTTAATTATATCAGCGTTGGAGCATTCGGACCTCACCAGCATTTCGTTGAACACTGTAATAAAGAAATAAATATATCAGCCAAAATATATGAGCATATTATTTACCAAATTGTTATTTTATTTCGCTACGGACTGTTATTTTACATTGTACCTACAGTACCTACCTACCTACTCATTATTTTAAAAAGGTTAATTTACTTTATTATTAAATATTAAATTTCTTAAAATAAAACATTTAAAAATATAAAAAGTAGTAATTTATAAGTTAACACGTATCTAAATAATAATGAAAAAGTTAACTCACAGATGTACTTTGCGCCTGATAAAATAAAGATAGCAATGACACAAGATGAACACAGTGTTATGAACACAAAATACACTACGCGCAATTTAGCTTTTACGGTCTGAAGTCAGTTTACCACTTTACCATGCCTCTTCTAACAACAATAACTGAGGTGCCAGTGGGAGATAGTTGATAATTTCTGTACTCGACTGGATAGTGACTACCGTACACATGGTACAAAACCCGCTATAGTGGCTCGTTCAGGCGAGTCGAGTTCCGGGGTCAGCCAGTGTAGTATATCCAGTAACTATAATTAATAATTCTGCCGTCCATCGAGGGAAGCAATGTCTCTTGGCATTTTACATTTTATTTGGACTGTACTTTACCTAATACCATCACTATTGTCACTATACCGTATCAGGATAAATAAAAAATCAGGCTGGCGTGGCGGCAGAATTGAATTGCGGGCTCCAGCCTTTGGGTGTTAAACCCTAAGAAATGATATTCTTACTTACCGTATTCTTTCCACTTTCTAGGTGCTGTTTTAGCAGCTTTTACAGCCTTCAAGACTTCACGTCGTTGCGATGGCTTGAACTCACCCATGTCCCCGAACATTATGAATGGTCTACAATCGCCATCCACACGGTCCCACCAGTTTTTATCATCTTTCTTTACTGTAAGAACAGATTATCTAATTCGACGTATGCCCCACAGAAAACCGAGCAGCGCGGCGCGGCGTGGCGTGGTGTTAATTAGAAGGTAATGGTTAATGAAATATTTAGAGGCCCAAAAATCATATATATCGACATACACTGTAAAATTTATTTTCCGCCTTATTGCGAAGTGCGGCAGAATTAACCTATTAGCCGTCGACGGTCTTCCATTTTCAAACCTAATTTATAGGACAATAATTTGAAAAAGGAACATCGGAAATGTCTGGTACCCACTTGTCAGCATAGCGTATCCAAGCGTACACACACGTGATTTGATTTGATTGTGGGCTCCTTTTCTCCGCACTTAGCCCGTTGAATGTCGGGCCATTGTGCGTGCACACACGTACACACAGAACAATTTTACTCTAGGGAGGGAGCGTACCTATAGGTACAACTAAGTAGACATAATTAGGTATCATAATTCGTAGGCGCCTTTTTCACACTGGCTGGTTACGGAAGTGACGACAATGAGTAGGTAATTTTTTATTTATTTGAAAACATAAATTCTCCACAAATACCTACCTGATGGTTGTTTTTCTTCCTCCTCTTCAATTTCACACGGATCTTCTTCGGGATTATCAGCGACCGGTATCTCGATTTTCATTAGGGCTGGCAGATCGAACAAGTACTGGTTCGTTTCAGGGGTGCCACCACCGTAATTGTATACATATAGTTGGAACTAGGGACAGAAAGTCTGTTTGTAGTTGTTTAATCAACTCAACTACCACCTAGTTTTAGAATTATAGTAAAATAAGTACCATCGGGTAGCTACAGGTCGTGGACTGCTGCGCATAAGCGTTTTTTGTGCACGCCAACTTTTGCGGTATTGTGCCAATCTAACTTAACTATTGCTTTCCCATTACCCTGTCAATGTCATCTGCCCATCTGGCCCATAGCGGTGACGGTAGTCAAGGCAAAACAAATTGAGAGGTAGACCAACGGCCAGGTTGTCTTTTTATTGTGATTATTGTTGAGTAAGATTTTTTGCCGAATATCGTTCTGCATTCATGGAGCGCTAAGTAGGTCATTAATACTTAGGTATTATATTATGGAGGTAAAGTAGGTACGCCCAGCGCCATTTTATATTTATTATTTTTTACTTTAACTAGGTAGGTATACTGCAACGAAAGTTTTTGATATCTTTTTGTAATCCCCATTTAGCATTTTTTTTGCAAAAGCCAAGCTTTGACAGCTTTTTTTTATAATACTCGTTCAAAACGATTGCGTGTTTTGATGTTGATTTGAGCTCTTTTAAACATCATATCCTATAAGATATTTGTTATTCTATATATGCACGTGTGTCTATTGTATAAATCAATTAACATGTATCTACTTATTAGACTTGTAAATGAAGGCCGAGCCCATACAAAATTCTTTGTTTTGTACGTGACTTTCTAGAATTTTAGTTAATTCTAGATATTGATAAAGCACATTGACTAGATGATAAAGTTTACATTCATTGATTAGAAATTATAGGTATTGATACGGACTTATACGGCTACAATATTGTAGTTATTTGTATTAGTATTTTTAATTATGGCAACTTTATGCGCCATTTTCGGTTCTACAACTGTATTGGTGCATTGACACAATAGGGTAGTTGACTAGATTTTTTTTATTATTTAAATCATTATGTTACATTACTCAAAATCTTATAAATCGGACCAAAAATAAATAAGTTAGAAGCCATTCAAATCCTGAAGAATTAATTGTCAAATGACAGACGACGCAAACTTTGACGTCACTGTGTAAAATGTTCATTATGGTGCACGCGTGCAAGCGAGATAGTGAGATATCCCTACTACGCGCCCACTTTTCCTCATACCAACATTTAAAGTCATAACTGCAGGCAAATTTCTGAACCAATTTTGATTGTGTTTTAATAAAAGGGTTTCTTTTCCGTATCACTTTCTGTTTCTTATAAAATAATGTATAAAATTCAATTTAAGAATTATACCCCATTTTCTATTCCAGTCTATTCTCTCGTAGAAAGTTTAGTATTCTTTGGTCTATTCATTCAATCTGTTTATGGCCGTTCCCTATATTCTATCCATCGACAGCTTTGATCGACAGATTTGCTTACTGTCAATAGTGTTTTGACAGATCTTCCATACAAAATGTGACAAAATTTTACTCCCGGTAAGCAAATCTGTCGATAGACAGAATATTGGGAACGGCCATTAGCCAACTCCAACCGTTGATCCGTGAAGTGTCCGCATCCTGTCAATTTATCTGAGTTCATCTAACTTGGCAAGAAATTATTTTGATGAAGGTTACAACTACTTACAAGCGCGATGTCCAAAGAGTACCTACTTACATACTTTTAATATATTATTTATATAGGCTGTCCCTACATTTGCTGGCAGTTTTCCAAATGCCAACGAAGAGCTACTCGTACCTTGATCGATTTTTACTTAATATGAAAATTTCTTGCTCGTTTTCTTTACGAGAATAATACTAGCCTTGTAATAAACATGTCCCACTGCTGGGTATGGGCCTCCTCTACTGAATGAGAGGGGTTAAGCCTTGATTCACGATGTTGGCTTTATGCGTGTTGGCAGAATGAACATACCTTTTAAAAATCTTAAGGAGAACTTCTCAGGTATGCAGGTTACATAACGATGTTTCCTTCACCGTTAAAGCAAGCGTATGAATACCACGTAACTTAGAGTCAGGGTCAGCCAGACGTGCATGCTCTTGCCGCTGGCTTCGCATCTGCGACTTTCGTCTCGACATTCCGTACCACTACCCGCTGGCTGGATTTTCGTTAAAATAATCTACAATACTTCATTAAAATCATATATTGCTTTTTGGTGACGCACCTCCTTTATTATCTTAGTCATTTTCATCCGCCATGCATGGTCTACTTTCGCGGCAGTTTTATACCCCCTGGACAGATTTAAGATTAAACTTTGAGCTTCTGTTAAAATGTTTTGCAAGGAGTGAATGTAATTAGTGTATTCTGAAAGAAAACATTTTTTTTTAATAGGTACATTTTTTTAACAATTATTGGTAAAGCTAGGTACATGCAGGTGTTATCAATATTTATGACCACTCGTGAAATTAGGCACGATCGGTGTAGTAAAGCGTAAAGATTAAAGGGTGAAAAGAGTCGTACAGAGCGACGCGATGCCATGACGCGAAGCGGCTAGAGATTGACGCGTAGCATCTCTATAGTAGTCTGTGGATTGACGGTACCTATTTAAACCGTTACTGATTTAATTTAAAATAATATGATCATACCCTCCACCATTCTTAATGTTTCCAGTTTACTTTTTCTTCGTTCTGAACACATAACATACATGAGTCCAGCTAAATTCTTACACTCTAGTTGCGTTTGTAGTGCTGTGATCTTTTCTTGTCTTTCCCTGTGAGCTTCACGGAGCATGTATGACGATCTTATTTGCTCATTACTGAAAAAAAGAATGTAATACGAACTTAATTTTGATAGATAGCATAGAAAATAATAATCTATAACTTTTCTATTTATTTCTTTTTTTCTGGCCAATGTCAGCAAATGAGCAAGTGGGTCGACATCATGAACGCCTTGCCGACCCTAAAGGAAAGGGATAATTAAGGGATTGGGAAGGTGAGGAGCTATTTGAACCAATTAAATCCAATAAATTAATACATACTGTAATATAAAGTCAAATTTTTCCTTCAAAGATCTGATTTCTTGTTCCGTGCGCTTCTGATAATCTTTATTCAATACGTCCTCTTTAATTTTTATGAGTTTTTCAATAGCTTCATTATCTATTTTGGGTTGTTCTTCTATGAATTTCTTATAGCAGCAACAATTAGGATTTTGTTGTGTGTTTGATGATTGTTTAGATAGAGGATTTTCGGCATTGCTTATGGCGGCCGATGAGAACGCAGGTGAACGCATATCATCGCGATATACTTCCAAAACATCTGGTACGTCTGGTAAGTTTTTTGGGATCATCTTAAAAAAGAAAAATAATACAAATGAAGCCAGTGCCTAACAGGTAGATACGAATTTCGTCATGTCCGTCTGTACTTCTGTATGTCCGTATGTCACAGCCATTTTACTTAGAGACTATTAGCTCTATATGGATTAAATTTGGAGAATTGCTGTATTTTATGAAACGCTCCACAAAGGTGCTGTGAAAGTAATAAAAGATATATTTTGAGAGTGACTCTCCATACAATGTAACTGGGGGATGATTTTTTTCTGTTGCATACGCATGTGTGGTATCATTAGATATACCCATAAAAACGATATAGAGGTTGCTGAATGACTTGTTCTATAGGTCTTTCGTTTGTGAAACCTGAGTGTCCAAAGTCGTAAAAAATGTGTCCCCCCCCCCAATCGTTCTAATTGTTAAATTATAAACTGGAAAATTCTGAAAAAAATCAAGGTAGTCTAATTTATTAAGGTACTTCCAATGGAAAATAATTTCAGTTAGGTTGTATCATAAAACAATATTATATTTTCAACATACTTCAGTAAAAATCCCACTGAATTACTGCTATACTAATAAGGTATTTTTTACCTTATTTACTAGCCTTTATTCGCACTAAAGCTACTACTTATTATGTTTAGTTGTAAGTAAATAAGTTTCCAAAGATATTTGAGAAATATTAACAATCATTTCACAAAATATGATTTATAAAATTATTTAAATTTTAAACTGTATACTTCTCGTCCTTTTTATGGAGTAGGTGAACAGATTTACATTGTTCTATTGTTTCGATCAGGTATCGTTTACACAATGGAAGCTGTTAAAAAGTAGGTAACGCTTTAGTTTAAACCTATTATTTCCAATTTTGTTTATTATGTAGTATATTGCAAGAAAGATACAGTGGAATACGTATAATTGTATTCTTAGTATAATTTTAGATAGTAAAAAATATATATTTTAAATGAAAGTGTGTCTATACGCCGCGTCACGCTATCTGTCATGCAGGACAACTGACAGTTATTTTTTTTAGTATGGTAACACGCAATTTTTGCTGTCGTGAACTTCGCATGTGATGTTTCGTGAAAAGTGTTAATTTTTTTACGAAAAACTTATTTCAAATAAAACGTGTTGTGTTTGAAAAGTGTTGAAAACATATTGGTGCGTGGCCAGTGCTGTGTGTGTTGTGCTTTCAGTGTGCGTCGCTCGCTATAAAAATTACATGGGTCAAGCAGTCTCCCGAGGTTGTAAGGTTAGTGCTTTTTTCGTCTGTTGTTTGTCTTAAAATAGATTTCAGTGCGGGTCGCAATGATATTTCAGTTTTGTTTGTGTAACTGCTTCATGTGACTTTTCAGTTTTTTCATTGGACCTTGAACTAGAAATCTATCGGGCAGGTTGCATCAAGGTTAGGTTTGCGCGGGTTATTTTGTCACACTTCCATTGTTTGTTTTGAATTAAACTATTAGAGCACGAGTTGAGACTGTAGTAATGTGTGATAAATTTCTTTTTATGTAATTCTCGTAGCGGTGCGATGTGTTTTGGTGTGACAAATCGCGCGCACTCGGACCTAACCTAAAAGCGCGAGTGTAATCGGTGCATTTTTTTGCAAGAATCGCGGTTCGATGGATGAACCGTTACTCCGGCGTGGTGGGTTTGCTGTTGAGGCTATTTAGGTGATTTTGCAGTATTGCGGTTGTGTGACGGAGCGCGCTGCGCCGAGTCACGTGACAAGCGAAATGTTTTCACACACGTTTTGACAGATTATTTTGGTCCTTATCTCGACCGGTGACAACGTCGCAGGATTTTGGTCAGATTGGTAGATAACTCGAGTTAAGATTACTTGTTACATATGGTTGTGTGTGTGTACAAGTATGAAGTAAACAACATTACACTAATCAGGTATATAGGATGATATTATTGAATGTTTAACATTCTATTGCAGATTATGTAAACAATATGCTAATGTTGGTTGTCTGTAGATGTTTTGGCACAGATGTGGTTTTTGTGTATGAATTGGAATTTTTGTATTAGGTGCATTTACCTCAGCCAGAGTGCAGAGTCATACAGAGTTCTATTAATACCGACACCCCATGACCTTTACTTATATTTTTTTTAAGCACTGATTAGTCAATACTCTGTTTTTGTCTGTTTCTAGCTACTTAAGTGTTTAACTAATAAACGCTTAAGTAAAGTTTATAAGTAAGGCCCCATAGGTTTAAAATACATTGCTCTTGATTAAGCATTGATTATATCTACTTATTGACATAAATGTATCATCATTTATGAACAGGAATTCCGTATACCTTATTGGTTAGAAAATAAATAAATACAGCCAATAGTCACATACATTTGACCCTGCTGTAAGATGTAAGTTGTGTGTAGTGCTCAATAGATATGAAAAATGACCAGGCTCTCTGACTGGTTATGAAATAAAAACGATCTAGGAATAACATTATTAATATTTATCATCAGAAATGTAGGAAATTCTGAATTCAGTTATCAAATAACCAAAACACTGTGTTTTTTATAGTTATTACTAATTAATTATTATTAAGCTAAGGATTTATAAATCTCATAGCAAACATTACTTGTCAGATAATGTGTTATCTGGGAGATAAAATTAATTTGGACATTAGAACGTCGGTTATTAATTTGTTTTTGTAACTTTGTTTTTTTTTAAGTGCTTTTTTAACTTATACCATTGATGATAAAGAGAATAAATAGTTATACACATATTTAACTTCAGCTCTTTTTTAAATTGAGTAATGGTTGCCTGAAAGAGAAACTTTTAGTGATAAGGCTGATTTGTGGCACCTTTATTATTATACTGTTTAATGTTGCCTGTCTTTCTTGTGTCTACAATAAAGAGTTACAATCTAAGTCATAGAATAGCATAACCAACATGCATACATTCATACATACTCATGCCTGTAATCCACATAGGGGTAGGCAACCAGTATATCCAAATTTCACAGATCGTTTCTCCATCCCATTATGTGATTAGCTGGGACCCTATTGACTCTGAGTTGATACTGAGCTGATCGTAATAGAAAAACCCAATATCACTTACCCAACCCAGGGATTGAACCCAAGACCTCAGTGTCCGCCTCAGTTGTAATGCGTACACATTACAACTACACTAACGAGGCAGTGCAAAACAAACATTACAAATATATGTAAACTTCAATGTAACAGCACTTGTAAATGTAAGATAAAACAATACTTTGTAAGTGTTCAAAACAATTCCTGTTTTACAACATGAGTTATTAAAAATATATATAAGTTTAAAAGTTAATATTTATAACTTATAAATAAACCTCCATAGAGACCTGACTTATAAAGGTTGTTCAAGCACTGATTAGTTATACAATCTTTTGTCTTTCTCTGTTAAAGCTATTTTATAAAGTTGCTAGAAAGAGACATAACAGTGTTAGACTAGTCAGTGCTTGAATAACGTTTATAAGTAAGGCCTTTTAGGTATAAAATTATGTTGTATAAAATATAAATGTATGTATTCAGTTTAACAAGTACTATTCTTGTCAAAATATTATTATTAAATCATACCCAGTCAATGATCTGTGCAGGACAGGTAATAAACAAATTATAGTTGATTGGTAGTTCCTGCCTTGACTCTTAACTATAATAAAACTACATTGAGAGTATTGATTATAAATACTTGAAATTCCTATTAAACTTTAAAGCCTTTTTAATAACATATACCTTGAATGAATTCCTTGTTTTTTTTTTATAATTTCAGTTTTAATAATTTTTTTACATTTCATCAGAATTTTGATTTGTGATGTCACATTGAAGTTTGTTGTCAGCTGTTAAATGTGGACAGTGTGAAATATTTTATGATAAAAGTTTAATTATATTGGCAATAATTTCTAAATATGGCAATAAATGGGTTTTGTGGGACAAAAGCAGTTTATAATAAAACAATGATCTTATGTGAGATGAAAAAAGTTAGCGACTGATCAATGCGACAATGATCTTATGTAATTATTAGTTTTAATGGATACATTCTTTATTTCATTTTTATTTACTACCAACCACTCAACTCAATTAAACTAAAAATATTTTACTCCTGTAAACGGCTAAAGACCAACATTTTGTCATTTTAGTTTTTAACAGGACTAAAATTATATCTGATATATTTTAAGTTTGTAACTAAGTTAAAAGGTTCCATTTGGACTTAAATCTGAATAAACTAAAATTACTTAATTTGTCTTTACTTGGGCAACTACAGCAATATCTATATTTTATGGATATTATAGTTTTAAGCATGCATCCAGGTGTGCCATCGGTTTACCTTAATTGACTGCATATTATTATGCTGATATTTGCCCATGAATCTGGGTTTTAAAATTGTGGCGTACCCATGACCTTAGCTTGTTAAACGGTAGTGGCACCATTGGACTAGGGCCAATCACCATCCGGTCCAACCTTCTCTTAGCCAGCTCGTTTCCTGAGAGCCACTGTGCCCCTTTATCAACTGTAAAGTGACTAGATCTCTTTTATACATGCATCATTTTATGAACAACTCGTAGCTGTTTTTGACTTTTTCCACTACTCTATGTCTATAATTTGATATAATCAGTATTGTATATGTATAGTCAGAGATAGTTCAGTGAGGTGGGGTACGGACTCTCGAGACGAAAGGTTCGAAACAAGGCTCAAGAGCAAAATAAGTATTGTGTACCTTCCCACAGCACTACTACTAGCCCTGTATTATACATGTCCCACTGCTGGGCACGGGCCTCCTCTACTGAATGAGAGGGGTTAGGCCGTAGTCCACCACACTGGCCTAATGCGGATTGGTAGACTTCACATACCTTCGAAATTCTTATGGAGAACTTCTTAGGTATGTAGGTTTCATCACGATGTTTCCTTCACCGTTAAAGCAAGTGATAATTAACAATTAATATACACGTAACTTAGAAAAGTCAGAGGTGTATGCTCTTGGGGCTGGTTTCGAACCTGCGGCTTTCGTCTCGACAGTCCATACCACTCCCACCTGAGCTATCACTGCATTTAGCTATCACTGCATTTAGCTATCACTGCATTTACACTCATCCCACAGCACTAACTTGTCCTATTCTGTTAGTTAATGTGACAAATTATATTTTTGTAATAATGTCGGTTGCTACAGTTTAAGAGATGTCCTTCAAGTTGTAAAATAGTTTACACAGATGTTTTTCATGAAAGCATTTTGAACATTGCAAGTACTTTTATGCCTGGTAGTCTTGTTTGTATAGATTTCAATTAATAGTTAGTTTTTACAGGTAGGTCATACGAGAGGCCACCTGGGTAGGTAATACTGCTTTGTCTATTTCTGTCTAGTAAATTGAAGAAGGACTTATTTATCATGGTGCCCCAGTTGCAAACAGTAGACTGCAGACCTCTGAGAGCCTTGAGATCCTCTGAGTTGAGGTCGCAAGTGATATCCAATTTAGGAATCATTTGGAAGGCAAACCCAAACTGGCTTCTACAAAACTAGGTGACCTTAACAGAGCCAAGCAGTACTTTACCTCAGGTCAAAGACTCTTACAAAGCTCAAGTCCGGCATCACATGGAGTACTGCTCACACCTCTGGGCTGGAGCACTGAAATACAAGCTTCTTTCATTTGATGTCTTGAGAGACGGGCCGTTCGAATCGTAGATCGCAATTACAAATTGTGATTACACAACCTGGGAATGGAAGTCCTCATGGTTCTCAGCCTTAATGAGCTGCCACTAGACCAATGAGATGACTATTATTATTTTATACTATCCATATTTTATATTGAAAATTGAGATGTTAGTAAAATACAACAAAATACATACATACGCACTCACGCGTGTAATCCCCGAAGGGGTAGGCAGAGGTGTAACCAGTACACCCACATTTCGCCGAGCGTATCTCCGTCCCATGATGTGATAGGGGGCGAGCCTATCGACATACTGGGCACTAATTCCAGACTCTGGGTTGATAATTTTCGTAATAGAAAAACCCAATATCACTTTTACTCGACCGGGGATCGAACCCGAGACCTCGGCGTCAGCCTGTCATAACGCGGATTCCAACTGCGCCACCGAGGCAGTCAGTTAGTAAAATAGTAGGTACTTATTGATGTAGAAGCTGATACTTATTTATGTGTCTAAGAAACATTTTTAAAATGCGTTGCATATAATGGTAAAGTTAACATATTGTTCAGTTGTATTCTTTTTTTTTATTGGCTTTAGATAACGAGATAATCAGGTCGCTCGCCTGATGGTAAGCGTCACAACTGCCCATAAACAGATTCAACACCAAACAGAACTTCGAATTATGAAGTACTGCATGACACTGAACTACGCTAGTCACTCTGATACATACAATGTTAAGTATCATAATGCCCAGTAATTTCACTGACGTCAATGTCACTGGAACACAACAATGTTTACACACGGCTACTTGCCGGCAGAAATAGACAAAGCGGTGGTATCTACCCAGACGGCCTCTCGCATATGTGAGACCTACCACCTAGTCTCTGCCTACCCCTATGTGAAATAGGCGTGAGTCTATGTATGTATGTATTGTTCAGTTACATAATGTTTGTCATTTGGAACACAATGTAAGAGTAATGAGCATTTGTACAAATATTTGCTATTTCCTGTGTCATTGGATGTCTTACTAGTTATGTCTACGTTTTGTCAGTAAATAACATAAATTCAAATTCAAATTATTTATTGTATCCATAAAATGTTATACATCATTGAGATTCAATCAAATTTTTACACTTAAAATTTTCCAGCCAGTTCGGAATGCTGTTTCGCTAGAGAAGAACAGACAAGAAACTGATTTACAATATTGATACTAAATTAATACAATTTAATTCGAGTTAAAGCAGTTCAGTTTATGCCAAAAGGAACATTATAACAAAATAATGATTATTGACCATGATATACTGTAATAAATAAAAAAATAATTTTTTTTTAAAATAGTTATAATTTATGTTACAAGAAAAGTTGTAGTTTTAATTATTTTTAAACAAAATGTGTTGAGTTAATATTCGGGCGCCAGGCAGACAAGCCACCATGAAACAATGCTCTCGGATAGAATAGCCAGAGGCTGGGAAATTTAATCTTTAGGGGGGTAGAATTAGACCAACATTGATAAAAGAATTTGGTTTATTCCCTGGTTACAAATTTACAGAAAATACACTGTCACTGTTGCACTTTTTATGCTGATAAATTGAGATAGATGTTCTTCAGCTGAAGGCTGTTAAAATAGATAAAATTAACTTACAGTTCTCATTCCCAATGTTACACTTAAATTAAAATCCGACTTCCAAGATGAGTCCACATGTTCTGCAGCACAAGGTAGCCAAAACACGCATCCAAATTTAAGAAGAATTATCACTGCAGCCAAACCGAAGCAAACCGAAGCAAACGTAGGAAAATTCATTCAAAAGTAGTAAAATTGGTAAAAAGGTTGAAAACAGGATTAAACGGAAGAAAACGGGGTTAACGGTAGAAAACGGTAGAAAACGGGATTAACGGTAGAAAACGGCCGCGATTGCGGCAACAAAATGTGGAAATATCCTCTCCAAAAATAAGACCATGGAAAGTCCTAATTAGATTTTCCATCAAAAATAAATAATTATGGCTATATTAAGCCATAAAGCTGTTTTACAACAAAACATGCTTTTAATGTCCTAGTAATCAAGGATTATTAAAAATTTTGTGGATTTACATTTCCACGACTTGTCTATCGAAACGAAGGGAAGAAAGTGAGATCCGCTTAGGGTTGTGCCACGCTCAGCGCGCGCGCAGCTCTAGGGATGTCAAAACGTTAATTTAAAAATTCAAACAATCGACTAAATTGATTTTTAACCTGTGACATAATTAATATGTTACATCACATACTTTCCCAAAAAATAAAAGAACGAAGTTCTTTTATGAACTTTGAAATTGAGCCAAAATATTCTAAGACTGAAGTCTGAAACGAAATTTTTAACATAAATGAAAACATCAAACAGATAATTCTAAAGGAACAACCAGTTGAATAATATTCAAGAGAAAAACGATTAAGTTATCTATAAGAGAAGATACTCAAGGAAAAAGACAAAGTTAGAACTTTAACCGAAGAGATAAACCAATTCTCCCAAAGAACGCCAAAAGATTCTTCAAAACAATTCCAAAGGAACACCAAGAGGTTTAAAAAGGAAATCCCAAACATCATCGAAAAATTTCTAAAAGAATACCAAAAGGAAAAGCAACACATCTTCAAAGGAAGAACAAAACCTCTTCAAAAGAAGAACAAAACATCTTCAAGGGAAAATCAAACAAATCATCTTCGAAAGAAGATTAAACAAAATAAAACCCACCGAACATCTCAATCTTTAATTAGCTAAGCACTATTAGCCGCTAAATTAAACCATTACAAGCTAACCAACTTCTCCCATCTAACAACTCATTCCAAGAAATAGCTAGGTCAATATAACCGCTAAATCAAACTAACCACACACCAACTTCAACAACTCTCACCATGAAATAGCTAGGTCAAAATAACCGCTAACTCAAACTACTACTAACTCGAACTTCAACAACTCCCAAATCAAACTATTACCAACCATCAACGCCATCGAGATCAGCTGGACAACTGTCGCTTACTCTTAGCTGTAACCAACTTTTCTAACACCACGCGAGATTAGCTAGACAAATTGTCGCTAACTCGTAACTACCTCAAACCCTTCAAACACCAACACCTTCATTGTAAGAGAACAGTAAAGCTAATTAGCTGCTGTCTACCACAATAACGCTACATCAAGAATAAATTTCCTGAAACAAAAAGTTATGACATTTCGCGGTCAGCACAACTCAACTCAGACTTTCTGAACGCGAAAGCATAGAAAATTATCGTATTACGATCGGCACAACTCTACTCCGACTTTCCGAGCGTAATAGACAAAAGAAAACTTGGCGAAAGCACAAGTCCAAAAGCAAAAGGTCTGGAGAAATCTCTCAGAAATAAGTATCATATTACGATCGGCACAACTCTACTCCGACTTTCCGGGCGTAACAGATAAAAGACAACTAACGCGAAAGCGAAAGCTAAAAGGGTCTGTCGCAAAGGCGAGCATAACAGAAAAGTGCTTGACGCAAAAGCGTGCAGAACAAAAGGTGTCTGACGCAGAAGCGCACAGAGCTAAACAAAAGTGACTGACGCAAAGGCGTGTAAGTCTGTCAAATCCGAGATTTGTCTAACAAAAGTGCTACCTACACTAGCTAAAGAAGCTTGTGGGTGCAAGTTGTATGTTAGCAAACAAGAGAAAAGGGTTTTCTAACAAAATACAATTTAAAGTTAAATTGTAATGTAGAAGTTACACATAATTAAAATAATTCTAACCTGAAACATTTCTAACAAAATGTCAGATAGAAGTAGAACAATGCTAACAATACAAAATGAGGAGTAAAAGTTCCTACAACAAACATATGTGTACAAATGACATGAAAAAATCCTTGTACAAAAACAGTATATAAAAAAATAAGATCTATTTCAGTTGGATCTGAATTAGCAAAGTTTCGCTGGAGCGTAGCATACTATTTGTTCCAAAAAATCTCCTAAATAGCTTTAGCAAGAAATAAGAATTGAATTATATATAGCGATAAGAAGTTTCATAACATACATCTCTTCCATAGTATAATAACCAATCATTCTTTCATCTAATTCATCCACAAACAGATATACGTCTTCTATCAGAATATAAAAGCCAAGAACTTAAATTCAAGTTTTCAAAATTAGAAATTTAATATTTAACTATATCTTTTACATGGTAACGACCAGTATAACCTTTAGCCAAGTCTTTCAAAACATAAACGTTATCTGAGATTTTTTCTACTACTTCACATTTTATAAATTTAGGAGCAAGCTTAGCCGAAAAATATGCAGGTGCATTAGATTGTACAAAACTACGTTTCCAACAAATATCACCAACCGAAAGAGAAATGACTCTTCTTCCCTTATTATAATAAATAGCATTACGCTTATAAGCTTTAAGTAAGTTATCTTGAACTTTAACAAAAACTTCACTAAGTGAATTTAAAGAGTACGCAAAAGAATTACGACTACCTAACTCAAGGTGAGATAAATCTTCAACGGATTTACTAAAACGATGGAGTGACGCATCAAAAATAAGTTCACGTCCGAACATAAGAAAGTTTGGTGTAAAATCAGTGGCTAAATTAACACTATTATTAAGAGACAATTGAACATGAGGAAGAAAATTGGACCAAGACCTATGATCGTTCTGAACAAAACAAGAGATACAAAACTCGATTACTTTATTATACCGTTCAACAGGATTATTCTGTGGAGTATAAAGAGTGTTATAGAATATTTTAGTAATATTATAGCTTTTTAAGAAATCTTTAAATAATTTATTAGTAAATTGAGAAGCATTATCAAGAATGAATAAGTTTGGAGTACCGAATTTAAGAAATATTTCTTTCTCAAGAATCTTACAAATAATTTTAGAAGTAGCATTTACCATTGGAAAAATCCAGCAATATTTAGTAAAAACATCTACAATTGATAAAATATAACGATGACCAGAATAAGTTTTAGGAAGAATTCCTATAATATCCATTGACAATAAAACCATTGGAGAGTCTACTTTTTTAGGATTAATCATGAAACCATGTGGAGGAGCATTAGAAGATTTATATGCTTTACAAATATCACAATTATTAATATATTTCTGAACATCTGCAAACATTCCTTTCCAAAAATAATGTTGTTTCAATTTAAATAAAGTTTTATGAATGCCTAAGTGGCCAGAATTAATATTATCATGATTATCACGAATTGTATTGATAATATGTTCTTTAGGTATAACAATTTTCCAATTTAAACGACTATTAGGATTAAATTTGTTTTTACAAAATCTATATAAAGTTTTATCTTCTACTCTAAAGTTTTTATATCTACTAGGAAATTTCTGACAATTAATAAATATTTTCTTATACCATGGGTCATGAATATCTTCATCAGGACAAATAAAAGTTACAGGAGCAAAGTCAATAGTGGATACTTCTATACGAGATAAAAAATCAGGAACTACATGTTGAGATCCTTTTTTATGAATTATATCAAAGGTATATTGAGAAATTCTAGCAGCCCAACGAGCAAGTCTACCGGAAGGGTTATTAAGTTTTAAGCCATTTTAAACAAGCGTGATCTGTTATCACAGTGAATTTCATTCCTTCTACATAAGGTCGAAAATGTTCAATAGAATCTAAAATAGACAAAAGTTCTCTTTCTGTAGTACTATAATTCCTTTCACATTTATTTAAAGATCGAGAATAATAAGCTACAGGATGTTGATCTCCTTTATCATCTTCTTGAGTCAAAACACTACCAATTCCTACAGAACTAGCATCACAATGCAAGAAATAAGGTTTTTCAAAATCTGGACAGTTTAAAACTGGAGCAGATATTAAAGCTAATTTTAAGTTAGAAAAAGCATTTTCAGCATCAATATTCCAAACAACAGGTTTTTTAGAATTCTTGCTTCCCTCAGTAAGTTTAGTTAAAGGTGAAGCAATATCAGCAAACTTAGAAATGAATCTACGATAATAAGAACATAGTCCTAAGAAACTTCTTAGTTCTTTTACAATAACTGGACGAGGAAAGTCCCTAATAGCATCTAACTTAGAAGGATCCGTATGTAATCCATCCTTGTCTACAACATAACCAAGATAACGAAGTCTGTCTTTACAAAAATTACATTTTTTAAGATTAACCGTAAGACCAGCGTCTTTTAAAATATGATAAACTTTGTTTAAATATTCAATATGAGTTTTAAATTCAGAGTTAACAATTATTAAATCATCTAAGTAACAAAATACTACACTATCAAATTCTGGACCAAAAAGTTTGTCAACTAAACGTTGCAATTCGCTTGGAGCATTAGTAAGTCCGAAACACATCCGCACAAACTCGAATAAACCACGACCAGGAATAACAAAAGCAGTCTTCTCTCGAGAAGTCTTCTCTAAAGGTATTTGCAAAAAAAGCTTTGGAAAGATCAATGGTACTTATATATTTAGCACCTTTAAGATTATCTAAAATTCTAGAAGGATAAGGCAATGGATAAGAATCTTTAATAGTCATAGAATTTAAACGACGTGAATCTAAACATAATCTGGTTCCACCATCTCGCTTTTCAACGGCAAGAACAGGAGAGCACCAAGGCGATTTAGAAGGTTGTATAATATTTTCTTTCAAAAGTACATCAACTTCATCATAAAGTTCTTTTTGTTTAGCAGGACTCAAAGGCCAATAACGTTGCTTAAAAGGTTCACCAGTTGTATTAATTTTATGTTCAACTAGGTGAGTAAGACCTAAGCCTTTCTTTTCATAAGAAATATCTTCAAAAAGAGAAATAATACTAGATAAGTTCAGTTTCTCTGAAGGAGAAAGAGATTCAGCAGCAGTTACAGAACAAATTGTATTGTTGTCTACTGGAACAAGTATAATATTCTTTAACAAATCATTCGCTAAACCGAATTTAAGCCAAAAGTCAAAACCCAAAATAATTGAAGGTCTAAATGAAGGTATAATTAAAAATTGTATGATTTCAATATTATCATCACATTTAACAGGCAAATCTAAAGTTCCCAACACTTTCCGTGGAGTACCATCTACAGTTGAAGCTAAACTTGAATCAGGTTTAATTGTATAACCAAATTTAAGAAATTGTAAATGACTATTAGAACCAAGAATACATCTATTGGATCCGCTGTCCAATAAACCAGAA
Source organism: Mimas tiliae (assembly GCA_905332985.1). Taxonomy (NCBI): domain Eukaryota; kingdom Metazoa; phylum Arthropoda; class Insecta; order Lepidoptera; family Sphingidae; genus Mimas; species Mimas tiliae. The sequence goes on along the minus strand of HG995246.1, from coordinate 15,975,209 downwards.
TAAGAATTATTATCAACAAAAAACTTTAAATATGGCCTAGAATCTTTAGGAGTAGTAAAAAGAATAGGTGCTGAACTATGAATTTTAAAAAATATTTTTAAGTAATCTAACCAATCAGAAAATTCTTTTTTAATTGTATAGTCATCAGGTGCAAACTTAGACTTGTTAACCAAGCATGGAATGTAACTAATAACTTTCTTTTTAATACCATTTAAATTTTTATTCACCATCGATACACTAGGCAATTTCTCAGAAATCCGTGATCGATGGAAACTAATTAGTTTTTTGGATGGGTAGAAATATTTTTAGGTCTACACACATCACAATCTTTAGTGAGTATCCCAGGCTTACGACAGCCAAAACACATAATCCCAGGATGGGTAGAGCAATCCCTATAAGAATGACCAAAAAGTTTACATTTTAAACAAGTAATACCATCAGCATTGACAGCATTAACTAAAGGTTTCTCAAATTTAACAGATTTAAATTCCTTTACAGGTTTTCTAACAACACAGGATTCAAGTTCTTTCCCGAATTGAATAAAGGATTCAATTGAAGTAATATTCTTTCCTATAAAATAAGGCAAATAAATTTGTAACATATTATGTTTAATTATAGTAATTAAAGTTATATCCGAAATAGTATTATTCAAACGACAAGCCATATCAACAATATCTGTAATAAAGTCAGGTAATGATTCACTAAATTTTTGTTTCTTTGTACGAAGTTCATATTCCAAAGAATAGTCAAAATCAAATTTATCAAAACGTTGTAACAACGCAACCTTTAAATCAGTCCAAGAAGAAATCTGTGCACGTATACCTCTATACCATTTAGTAGCTGTACCAGATAAAATATCAGTAAGTGAAGCCAAAAATAAATGTTCATCAAAATTTCTAAGTAAAAAATATTCCTCTATTTGAGTTATAAATTCTCTAACACACGTCTTGCCATCAAAACATAATCTGCTTTTCTTAAGAATTTTGTAACACGAGGTAAATTCCTCCTAACATTTTCATTTAACAAAGCTGAAGTATCAATTTGAGAATAATGTGGAATTGAAGATAAAAAAGGTTCCTGAATATTTGATAAAGTTATTAAGTTATCCGGATCAGGTAAAATATTTGAAACACCAGGTGCAGCAGCATGTACTACATCCTCCCTATCATCAGGCATAGAAAAAGTTTGAGTCTCCACATCCATGATCAAAAACTTCAAAATAACCAAGTAAAACCGAACTCAAAACGAGTATAGTTACCAAAACCAAAAGTTGAGTAAATAAATTATGAATAACTAAGTTTCACTAAACAATAATCCCCTATAAAGTGAGAGTGTAAATTGTTTTCAATTAATTTGACAGAAGTCAAAAGTTTTCAAAAGTAATATTTCCAAAGTATAATGTTTTTAAAAGTTTTCAAAATTTAAATCTATTATTATTTTGTTTAGAAAGTGCAATAGTGACTCACAAAACCACTTATGTTTATAATTAACATTGTTATATTAACATTAACAAATAGAAACAAGTTCTATATGAAACTTAATTGTTTACCGCAGAAGTAAAAGTGAAATTTGTATATAAATACAACATAAGATGACTGAACTCTGTCCTAATCATAACACAGTTAAGGTGAGCTAAATATTATTCTAATATAAAGTTAAATCGCAATTCAAAGTAACACTTAGTGAACACAATGTGTGAACATAAATTAAAGTTTGTGAACATTTGAGGTTATGAAATCTTTGTAACATTTTTTATATAATATAAACTATTATTAAGTACATACATGACCTGCAGAGTTGACAACAGCAATCCCGAAGTGGTAGTTTTTATTTAAAGGCTATGATTCTATACAATAAAATGGAAAGCACACATTTATACATCCCTAAACTGTGAACGCTAAAGCAATATGAAATAATGCAAACTGTCAAGTAAAAGTGATACTATTTTATGGCCTAAACCTCATGAACAACATTCATAAAAGTTGCAAAAGCTTATAGAAAGCATAATATCAAATAGCAAAATAGTAATTGAAGTAAACAAAGCCTGCACAGAGTGTCAGTCAAAAGTGAAAGCTAAATGCTTATCGTAACAAAATGCATCAACAAAAATTGTGCGTTAGCCACTTAAAATGAGTACATAATATGATCAAAAGTGCATCAATGACTGAGTTAAAACAATACAGTAACCATTCAAGTCCCTGTTCGCAGAGCGACAAATGTAATAAATAAAAAAATAAAAAAAAATTTAAAATAGTTATAATTTATGTTACAAGAAAAGTTGTAGTTTTAATTATTTTTAAACAAAATGTGTTGAGTTAATATTCGGGCGCCAGGCAGACAAGCCACCATGAAACAATGCTCTCGGATAGAATAGCCAGAGGCTGGGAAATTTAATCTTTAGGGGGGTAGAATTAGACCAACATTGATAAAAGAATTTGGTTTATTCCCTGGTTACAAATTTACAGAAAATACACTGTCACTGTTGCACTTTTTATGCTGATAAATTGAGATAGATGTTCTTCAGCTGAAGGCTGTTAAAATAGATAAAATTAACTTACAGTTCTCATTCCCAATGTTACACTTAAATTAAAATCCGACTTCCAAGATGAGTCCACATGTTCTGCAGCACAAGGTAGCCAAAACACGCATCCAAATTTAAGAAGAATTATCACTGCAGCCAAACCGAAGCAAACCGAAGCAAACGTAGGAAAATTCATTCAAAAGTAGTAAAATTGGTAAAAAGGTTGAAAACAGGATTAAACGGAAGAAAACGGGGTTAACGGTAGAAAACGGTAGAAAACGGGATTAACGGTAGAAAACGGCCGCGATTGCGGCAACAAAATGTGGAAATATCCTCTCCAAAAATAAGACCATGGAAAGTCCTAATTAGATTTTCCATCAAAAATAAATAATTATGGCTATATTAAGCCATAAAGCTGTTTTACAACAAAACATGCTTTTAATGTCCTAGTAATCAAGGATTATTAAAAATTTTGTGGATTTACATTTCCACGACTTGTCTATCGAAACGAAGGGAAGAAAGTGAGATCCGCTTAGGGTTGTGCCACGCTCAGCGCGCGCGCAGCTCTAGGGATGTCAAAACGTTAATTTAAAAATTCAAACAATCGACTAAATTGATTTTTAACCTGTGACATAATTAATATGTTACAATACCTACTATGTGTCCTTGGAGGGATTCATAATAATCTATAAAAAAACATTTTGGGTCGGTGCTATTGTAATGTTATGGTCAATTATATGTAGACAGCACGAACTACATATTGGTTATAAAAAAAAAGCGGCAGAAATATACAAAGCGGCGTTACCAAGCCAGAAGACATCTCGCATACGAGGGACTTACCACCTTGTAAACATGACTTACGTGTATTATTGTCGTAATTTATCATTAGCGAGCTTATTTCGTTTTGTCTCATGCAGGGAAGGTCTAGCCCACACTCCCGAACTTATGAGCGTTTATTTATAAGCCACCGGACGACACGATAAAATGCGGTAAGGGTAACAACTAACAACCCAAGCGCCACATATTTATATTGAATGTTTACTCATTTAAAGATATCACAAAACGACTATTACATACACACTCACGCCTGTAATCCCCGAAGGGGTAGGCAGAGGTGTAACCAGTACACCCACATTTCGCCGAGCGTATCTCTGAGCATTTCGTAATAGAAAAACCCAATACCACTTTAACCGACCCGGGGATCGAACCCGAGACCTCAGCGTTAGCTTAATCGTAACGCGTACGCATTACAACTGCACCACCGAGGCAGTGTATGTAGTATTTACAAAAAAACATAACATAATGTGGAATATGTTTCAATTTGACAGCCTCCGTGGCGCAGCGGGCGAGTAGCCGGTTGCGAAGCGTGAGGCCGTGGGTTCGATTCCCACACCGAGACAAATGTTTGTGTGTGATCCACAAATATATGTTCGGGTCTGGGTGTTGTGGGACCGCAAGTCCCTCGTAGTTCTTGATACCCACGATACAGGTTTACCTAGTGTGGGGTCAGGACTATGTGTGTGACTGTTGGGTGTATTTATTTATTTATTTATTTATTAATCTTTCGCAGACATGGAGTCACACATCCTGAACTCATACCACCAGGCCCGCTACCGCACCATCGGGCACAATATCATGCGCGCAAAGAGCGACTCGCTATCATCGTCCGAAAGCAGTTATAACCACAACAGTCCAGAGTACGCGCCACTGGCATCAGTTCAGCGGGTTGCATATAGGAACAGGTCCGAGGACAACCATGGGGAGGACTGGTGCCAGAATCAGACGGTTAGTGTGCACATGCGGTTGGTATTGAGATTCATTTTGTAAATATATATTTTTTTTACTGCCTGGATAGGCAGACGAGCAAACGGGCCATCTGATGGTAAGTAGTCACCGCCGCCCATAGACTTCTGCAATTCCAGGGCACAGCAAAGCCGCTGCCTACCGTCGAAGGATTACTCTTTTTAAACCTCGTTTAAAGAAGTAAAATTTTTAGAAATATAGTCATTGCAGCTTCATGTAGTCATCACTCATCACAACTTTGTGATACTTTTAATAACACTGACAAGATTGTAGTCATTTGACAATTCTTTTTCTTAATCTTATTCATTGTTAGATTGTACATGTTATCTGAATTGTATCAGCATTTCGCACGCGAATTTCTTTTGAGAGTTGAAATAGATACAAAGTAAACACCTGTAACCATATTAATATTATTGATTTAGTTGAAATGCAATATATAAGATTAGTTTTATTTTTCAGATCAACACAACACAATCAAGTCATGACACAACATCAGACGATGATAGCTCTCAGGAAGATGTTGATGATGATGAGAATATCGTAGTTCAAGAAGTAAACGTGGATGATGTTGACGTAGAAGTCGATGATGAGGTCGTAGATTCACAAGAAGATGCGCCCCATCTGCAAAATATGCAGATAAATAATGTCGAAGATACCCTTGTCGAAGGTCACGATTATGACGTTATTACCGTATATACAGTTAATCCCGACGACATAGACTTAATAGAGGCATCATCCGACGATGAAAAAGAACAAATAGACTTTGCTATCAATGAGAACGAGGACTCGGAATGTGAAGAGTCCGTGGAATATTTAAATCATGAAGATAATTCAAACGTAGTCAATTATGAACCACAGCCTGCGTCGGATATACGACAGAGAGTTATGGATATATTATCAAGGCCAATAGAAACGAATGGTGATGAATATTTATTAAAAACAGAAATTATACTGGATACTGACGAGCCCGTCGTCAAAGATGTTGATGAGTATTTTATCAAAGAAAAAGATAAAGAGACTATAATTGTTCCTAATGTTGATGATTTTTTTATAAAAAATAAATTACCAGAAGAAGAGACTGCACAATTTAATTTGCCTGAACCCCTACCTAATGTTGATGAATTTCTTGTGAAATCTACGCCCAAAGTACAGGCTCAAAAAGAATGTGTGGAGCCGGATAGTAATGTAGATACACACGATATGACCATAAATGAGTCGGATCTAGAAGTATTGCCAAAACTTGAGGATTTGAAACGTTTTCTACTAGAAGACTTGTCCGAATCGAAGTTGAAAAATATTCAAAGGTCATGCTCAGTTCCACAGTCGCCAATGCAAAGTATATTGGACATAGAGGATGCAAAAACATGTCTAAGCTTTGAAGATCTGAATTTGGACTTGTCAGATCTAACCTTTGACAACGACAAAGACAAGTCAGACAGCGCAAACAAGAGTGATGATATACCGCGTACGCTCACAGAGGAAGATGTCAATAGTTTCCTAATTACATGTAAAACAGAAAATAAAGAGCCTCCAAAGGATGAAGATGACTTCAGTCATCAAGATATGGAAATTGAACGACCGCTTGAAACGTCTATAATACACGCGACAATAGATATGAAAATGACATCTACACCTATACCTAAACCTGCGGTGATAGAGTTTAAAGCTAAAAAAACACCAATGAAAAAGGAGGTTGAAACAAAAAACGAGTTGGATGATTTTGTCGATGTGGAAATATGCAATGACGGTGTTATACCGGTTTTAGAGGCTAACAACTTAAGTTCTCTTCTGGAACAATTCGAGGCCACTGAGAAACTCAATATAAAGAGGCCTCAAGTGAAGACTGAGGAGAAGGCGAAAATTAAAAACAGCTTGACAAACGGTATGAGACTTCAAGACGCCGGCGTACAGTTGAACAAGAATAAAATGCGTCAAATTCTGGTAAGTACGTTTCTTTAGGTTCCACAGGTACAGTTGAAGAGCACATTCAATCTTCGTACGTTATTGCAGATGCCGACGACTATAAAAACTACCATGAGGTCGCCTAGTCCGGTTCACTCCGACCACGACTACTGCTCGTCGAAAAAGCGGCACAGTCTGCCGAATTTGAAGGGTGGCCAGAGTCTCCTCAAACCGGAGGTGTTGTCCAGCAACAACAGGATACTAAGCTCTAGACATAGGTCGTGCAAAAACAAAAAGGTCGTCTATCATCTCAGCAGTGACGATGAGAGCGACAAAGGTGCCAGTAAAAATAAAAAAGTGAACAAAAGTGACGACGCTGATTTTAAAACGAAAGTGATAAAGCAACCTGTAAAACCTCCCGCTCAGTCGAACTGTCGTAAAAAACTTTCGCCTCCCCACAACGGTTCAGTAGATTGTGTAAACAAAGACAACGGTTCTGTGATTATAAAAAGTGCTTGCAAAGCAGGTGATCTTCCTTGTAGTCAGAATTCAAACGGTAGCATTAAGTTAACTATTAAAAATAAATCTGAAGTTATACTTAACAACTGTGATGTTAGAGACTCTCAGAAAGATAAACAAGTAGAAAAGTGTACTAAAATTAGTGTAGGTGATAATGCAACGAACTGTGTAAAAGTTAAGCAGGAAAAAAATAAAGATGTAGATAGGAATAAACATAAAACTGTAAATAATGTAGAAAATAGCATTGTGAAAGAAGAGCCCGCCCGTCCAAAAGATGAACATTTTTATACTGCCTTGTTTAGTAACAAGCAAGACGTTCAGATACCCCAGACGATACAAGTCAAGTCGGAGAAAAGGCCATTTGAAGATGAATTGAACAAAATCGCAGAAGAGGCTATTAAAAAAGAGATGGAGCAGCCGCTAAAAAAGAAGAAACTTAATCTACAAGAGTATAAACTAAGGAGAGGAGTAAATTCAAACAACAGCTCGGCCACAGTTAGTCCTGAAGCGATATTCCCAGACATGCCTAGCACATTGAATCTAGATAAGACTAAACCTGTACCGCCGCTTACTCCACCGAATGGCGCTAACTCTACTGAGAAATGTCATAACGAAGTACCTAAGAAAATTTTCGATCCCATCAGAGAGGCGTCTAGAAAGATTCTCATGAATACAAAGAAACAGAAAGCAGAAGCTATGAGGAAACGAGACGAAGATTTTGTGATGAGTAAAATACCTAAAGTGGAGAACTTGCAGTTACAGCCATTGATAAGCGATGCGGAAATGTTGAAAATTGTAGGCATGGCCCCTAATGAAGCGCTACCTAAAGCTGTTGTAGAAAAACCGCAACCGTTGGGAGACTACGTGGAGATTATTATGGTTAGTGTTGGAACGAATACAGATGACAACGTGTTTAAAAAATTACAAGCTGAAACAAAAACCATAGAACTTCAAAGATCTCCACCAACAGACACGAAAGCACTGATCAATTTCAGAATAAAGAAATCTGATCCTGTGCTTAAACAAAATGTTTTCGATACCGTAAAACGAGATAAGCGAAGTCCTGTCGATGATAAAAAACAAGAGCCGAAAATTGATAAAGAACGATTCAAAGACATAACTGCAACACTAAAGAGTGTAGAAAAACAAGTAGAGACTAAAATTTTAAGCAATTCTCTATTTGCGAGTATACAAGATGTGGTAATGAAGAAAGCTCCTGACGAAGTGATAGAAAAACCAGAAGAAACCAAACATCCTAAACTAAAATCGCCTCAAAAGAAAGAGTCTAAAACTCGAACGGTAAGAATAGTACGCGAATACGATGTTAAAGTGGAACACGGTGAAGATAAGGTCATTCTTCACTTAGGCAAAGACAGGAGTAAACCTAAATCTTCAAATATCGTGGTCCAAACCGAACCGACAGTTGATTTTATTGACTTGTCAACCCCGACTATTAAAGACAAACCGGTCAGACAAAGAAATGACAGCGACATGTCACTGTCAAGCGAAAGTAGTCCTACGAGGAAACATAAGACTGAAGATAGAGTTGCACCCAAACCGAGGGTGGAGAGAGTGGAGAAACGTTCTCTGTCGAAGGAGAAGCGGTCAAGGTCGAAGGAACGTTACGAGCCCAAGTACAGAAGAAGATCGCGCTCTCTGTCCAGAAGTAGGAGAAGAAGAAGGTCGATCAGCCGCAGCAGGTCAAAATCACGCGGCCGGTACAGACGGTACAGACGTTCGGATTCACCTTACAAGCGACGGCGGAGATCAAGGTCACCATACCACAAGCGTCGATCACCATCCTTGAGGAGGGAGAGAAATCGCACCAGATCGAGGTCAAGACCGGAGGCCAGGTCGAAAAGTCCCGTTAAAAAGGTGAAGCAAAGTCCGCAGAATAATGGCACCGAGAGGAAAATCAATAAGTCCATGACCCCACCACTGAGGAAGCCGACGGTTTCTGAAAGTTCTGATTCTTCCTCCAGGTAAGCTATGAAGGGTTGGTTAGATGTAATATAAAAACATAGTCGAATTTCAGAATCGCGGAGAGGAGTGCATTTTGAAGTACAATGATGTGGGTCTTGTAAGACCTTTTAGCCAAAATGGTAAAAATAAAAATACATACAGTATTTATGAGAAGTGAGTTAGTTATATGAGTGTTTTGTATCTGAAAATGTTCTTTCTAGGTTCCCTCTTTTAGGCTAGTAACAGATATTAAATTCTAAGTTTGCGATCTATAGTTCCGATTTTAATTTAATTTCATCTAAATGGTAAAGATATTTGCATTAAGTATAGAAAGAAAAACATATATTCTTGTTCTTCCACCTGCTCTTATCCCACTCGCAGTGGCGTCCACGCAACATGCTTTTAACAAATCTTACAAATTGATTTGGCTTGTAGTTTTTACGACCGGCCGCCTGCCTGACATCAACCCTGGGGAGAGAAAGAAAAATATCTATTAAAAAAGTAATATTTTTAAACTGGTATCATCGTTAGTTGAACTCATTGAGCCGAGTCGCCATTTTGTTGACTCAGACTTGGACTGAGTCTAAGTTTGTTTTATAAATCTTAGTCTGTAATAAGTCGTTTTTCCTTACTGAACTTACAATGACAACAAACTTTTAACTTGTTTTACCTATATTCCTCTTAAATGATTTTTAAAAAGCTTGATTATTCATTAATAATTAATACACACGTAACTTAGAAAAGTCAGAGGTGAATGCTTTTGGGGGTCTGGTTTTGAACCTTTGTGTTATTAATTGTTAATTATCACTTGCTGTAACGGTGAAGGAAACATCGTGAGGAAACCTTCATACCTGAGAAGATCTCCAAAAGAATTTCGAAGGTATGTGAAGTCTGCCAACCTTCATTCGACAAGCGTGGTGGACTAAGGCCTAACCCCTCTCATTCAGTAGAGGAGGCCCGTGCCCAGCAATGGGACGTCTATAATACAGGGCTAGTTATATATTATATTGATTATTCATAAAGAAAGATTTAATTAAAGAAATGAATACAAACAGCCTCTTCATTTCTTTATTGATCTTGATGGTACACAAGCTGATGACTCATTTGATCTAAGTGCTCACTGTCGCCAATAGACATGATCAATGGCGGGTCATACCATGATATACTTTTTAAGCTTCGTTTGAAGGATATGTGTGGAATCACCGTAGAGCGAAGTTCATTCCAGAGTCTGCAAGTGCAAGGGAGAGATTATTTCTGTAAACGCAATGTTTCTACCTCCAACATTGCAATGTCCTCTAATATCCAGCGTTCTGTTCCAGTTCATCATCATCGTCCTCGTCTTCCTCCACGTCTTCGAGTTCCTCCCGGGAGTCTAGGAAATCCCGAAGATCCTGCAGCCCTTACACACGCGACGAACCGTACAGGAAGAAAGCTTACAGGAGTGTTAGTTCTGAAGATAGGTAATAATATGTCTCAAGTGTACATATCACGGATCGGACGGAAGGATCACGGATAATAAATAAACTTCGAATGTGTACTTCTGTACTTTCGGGTGCCATTATTAAGCTTAACATTTAGCTCAACGCACACTATAATATCCATGCGCACGTAGATGACAACAGTAGACGGATCTACGTTGTAAAAATTGGCACGCTTGGTTTCTATACGCTTGTACTTGCGTCATTTAACTGGACCATTATGGTCGTTCCCAATATTATCTATCGACAGATTCCGCAGTAAAATTTTGACATATTTTGTAAGGAATATCTGTCAAATTACTATTTGTAGTAAGCAAATCTATCTTTAAATAGAATATAGGGAACGGCAATAGTGTGTATACTATCTGTGACTGCTACTTATAAAAACTTCTTCACGTTATTATTTATGAACTTTTTTCTACATATTTTTTAAAGTAAGCAAAACACAAATTGAAACATATCTGTCTCACCCACTCCAGGGAAAGCAACACGCCTGTAGAAGAGAGACGGATAGTGTTCGTCGGCAGGCTCGATAAGGATGTAACTAAGTCTACACTGCGGAGTCAGTTCTCGAAATTCGGGTCCGTCGTGGAGGTCCGATTGCACAGTAAGGAAGATGGGTAAGTCTTTTATTATTTTGCCAATAATACAAATACAATGAAGATAAAGATCAATTTGTTTATTATAATTTATTAAACACATCGAACGAACAACAAATAAACTTGGTTTAAAAAATGGAGAAGTATAGTTGGCGCGGGCGGTATTGTTGTTTAAAAATCTTCTAATATATAAAATTCTCGTGTCACGTGTCCAATGTTCGTTCCCATACTCCTCCGAAAACCGACGTAAAGGGGCAGCTTGCTGCTGCGTTTCGTACGGCGAGTGAGATATCCGGAGGCCCAAATCCCCCTCCCCACTTCCCAATCCCTAAATCGTCCCTTTCCTTTAAGGTCGGCAACGTGCCCATGATTCTTTTGGTATTGTGGCCTAGATGGCTGTGGAGATCACTCACCATCAGGTGACCCACTTGCATGTTTCCGACCTATGCCATAAAAAAGGGCTGGATTTGTGTCTCTGGAAAAATCTCTAGATTTGTATGTACGAACATCCTCCACATTACAAGGTGGTAGGTCCCTCGTATGCGAGAGGCCGGCTGGGTTGGTACCACCGCTTTGCCTATTTCTGCCGCCAAGCAACAGTGTGTAAGCACTGTTGTGTTCCGATTTGAAGGACATTGAAGCCAGTTAAATTACTGGGCATTATGAGACTTGACACCTTATGTCTAGCGGGTGACGAGCGCAGTCCAGTGTCATGCAGTGCTTTGTTATTTAAAGTTTTGTGTGGCGTTGCTTCTGTTTATGAGCAGGCGTGGCGCTTACCATCAGGCGAGCGGCCTACTCGTCTCGTTATTAAAGGTAAAAAAACCTGTAAAACAACGAAACACGTGTACCACATATTACCTGCCTAATTTTCAAAATCCCATATATAAAACGAAATCGACTCGAGAATCCATCAGGCGATCATGCTCGTCTCGTCATTCAAGCTATTAAAATAAATAAATAAATAATAAATACATTAAGTTGAGCGTACAATTTGCCTCTTTAGATCTCGTTACGGTTTCGTAACGTACCAGCGTGCCCGTGACGCGTGGTCTGCTGTAGAAGCTGCGTCAACGTTTCCGCAGTACGACGTTGGGTTTGGAGGACGCAGGGCATTCTGCAGGCAGAGCTATGCTGATCTAGGTACGTACATTAAGCAGATTCTACTGCTCCAAAAATACTGGGTGTAAGAGAAACGCTTCCGAAGCTGAAAGAGTAATACTTTAAAGTCTAATGTCACCACTAGCCTTCGAAATTCAATTTAGTTATTGTTTTTTTTACAACTGCAGCTCGATCCTTCGATGAAATATAATTATATAAGTAGTGACTTATAAAAAAATATGTTAGTATAGTTAAATTTGTTAGAATAGTTGAGTTATCGATTCAAAAAATCATATAAATTGCCCGGGATTTGATTTGTGCCCGGTATGGCGATAGGCTCGCCACCTATCACATCATGGCACGGAAATAAGTTCGGCGGCAAAATGTGGGTGCAGCACTAGTTGCACAAATTCAAAATTTCAAATTCAAATAATTTATTCTGTAAATTGGATCATAAATATTACTTTTACATGTCAATCATTTTTTATACTACATTACATTTACGACGGCATTTCAGGGCTAGCCATGAGAAGAAATGCCGAAACAAACTCATGGGATATGGCCGCTTTCAATGTCCAGACATTGTTTTACAGAATTATGCAAGTGTAATGTATAGAAATTGCATACCCCTCTGGGGATAAAGGCGTAAGCTTATGTATGCATATAAAATAATCATTAAAGTTAAATAGCCACTCTATTGCTCGAATGGTGCGGTTACTGTAAAAACTAAACCGATTTTACATTGACAGCCTCCATAGAGTAGCGGCTGTGAAACGAGAGGCCGCGGGTTCGACAAATGTTTGTGTGATCCACAAATATTGGTTTCGGTTCTGGGTGATGTGGGTTGGCAAGTCCTTCGTAGTTCCTGATACCCACGATACAGGTTTACCTAGTGTGGGGTCAGGACTATGTGTGTGACTGTTGGTGTATTTATTTATTTTTATTTTCCAGATGGTCTTGAAGCTAAATATACAGAGAGCGCTTTCCACGGCCAGGGGACAATCCCAGCGCGAAGGCCTGACGACATGTCCTTCGAACAAATGCTTCTAGATATGAAGAAAAAACTCAGTCAACGGAAGAACGATAAGAAACGCACTGACGATAAACCTTGACACATACTTCTCAACCAATGCGTGGTTATACTGCCCACCCTGCGTCGTAGAGCCTTGAGTATATAGTTTTTTTTATCCTGGTACAGCAGTGGGTACACTGCACCTGCCTTCGTTATCGATTCTTGAATATATGGTATTTATCAGTGACTAATTGTAAGTACATTGCAGTTCATATATAATGTCGAATCATCGGTATAGATACTTCAAGTCATTGTTGCCCGCCCTACTATGTGTACGTAATGTGTTTAGACCATTAGTTCCCAAAGTGGTCCAGGGGTCCACGGGAGACTCGACTGGGGTCCATAGTTAGATATAATCTTCACATTTTTTGTCGAGTTTTGTGATTATGGTAGAAATGTAGCTGCAGGTCCACCGGAACCAGCTAAATTTTGAAAGTAGTCTATGAGAAAAGTTTGGGAAGCTCTGGTATAGACAAATACTTTAATGTATACTACTAGACAGGCTGTTTAGAAGTTTACGTCGTTATAATTACGTCACTTAACGCAGGAGTTTGACAGCTCACAAACAGGGAGCTCGATTGGGTTTCTAGTTGAGAGTAAGCGAGATGGTAATATTGAGTTACGGTCAATTGATCGCAACTTAGTGGTACAATTTCTATGTACCGCGCAGCTTGTCTAGTGTATACATTAAAGTCTTAGGGTATATACAACGGTTTTTTAAATAGACACGAGACACATTGACTATGAGTAGGTATCGATCTAAATGTATAGAATGACGGTAGACACGTCATTGTTAAATTAAAACTACTTGTTTACAAGCTCATGTACACATAGTAAGATGTGCAAAAATAGACTAATCTGTCTGTAATGTCATCGTCTAATCTAAAATATACGCGCCACCGGTAATTTTATTAACGGATTTGTTTAAATGTTTAAATTTAAAGGAGTGCGCCATTTAAGATTGGCAGAGTTATACTTTAATGTTTTGCGCATAGACCAATAAAGCTTAAGACGCCATATGGAATAAGTTCTAAGCGGGTGTTCGATGACCAGTGATTCGCCAGTTTAAAAGTGCCAATGTTATTCGTGACTGACGCTGTTCTACTAACGAGCTACACATGATACTGGAGCTTGTGTGACGATTTTCGGGACATTAGAAAAGATCTTCGATATTAAAAACCACGCTTTTGCAATGATATACAACTCGTGCAAGTTTGACCGACGAGTCCTAAAACAGCGATTTTTCCCGTTGCTCTATCAAAACGATATAAAAACGCAATCCTCATATATCATTGGACTAGTAGCATGTTTTCTATCTATCAAAGACATACACTAGTCGTCGCATGTTATATTACTTCGCGTGCCGACATCTTGCGCAATATTGTGCAATGCGCCAATGCGCACTACATAATCTAAGCGCATCGCTATGACAGATTAACTTCAACCATTAAGTACTTAGGAGGGCTATATTCTTAAGGGTCTTATTCATAATAAAACGCTTATCGAAGGTATAAACCTTCATTAGTTAAAACGTATTTTAAGCCTATCGAACGTTCAATAAAGCTCCGATAACTAAAATAGGTTTATCATACACAAAGTTGCTAGTTTACAGAAAATGATTGATTGATTGAATGATTTTAATATGGTTTGTCACTGGAAAGATTGGAAACAAACTAAATAAAAAGAAAATTGACGGAGTTTTGGCGGGAATTCTGACAGTGCGGTGGCTCTCTTGATTTAATTATTTCCTAAACTAGTTTAAAGTTGTGTTTGTTGTATAAAAGTGGTGTGGTTTTGTGCAATAATCATTTACGATGATGAATAGCGTATGGAAACATTAAAAATCAACAAAAAAAAAGAAAATTGACATCTCATCAATGTCAATTATGTCAACAAAGGTAAACAAACAGGAGTTATAAAATTCCACAAGACCTTGAAATTGACCACGCCGCGCCGCTGCGCTGATATTTCGTCGTTCTTGGGAAGAGTTGAAAATATATAATATAGTACTTGTCATTGGCGAAATGTATAATAGGGCGAAGCCGTTATAAATAAAGAAAAAGTAATAAATAAAAAAAAAATGACAGTAGACGTAAAATTATACGTCAACTAAGAAACAGCTGACCGATGTCGGCCATGTTTTTCACTATCGAACCCTTAAAATAGGTTTATAGAAGGGTTATAGCTTCTATAAAATAGTGACACTTTATAGGAGAGTTAATGAGCGTTTTAGCGTTATTGAACGATTATGAATAACAATTTTTATCAATCATCTTATAACGGCCTTATAAAGCTCCGATAACTTATTATGAATAAGACCATAGATCTTTACCTATTAAATTGCAGTTCTGTACGAAAAAGTTAAAGTACTTTTTTCATTCTTTTTATTTCTAATAATCAAAATATCATAGCCACATTTTATCATTCACGGTCTCTGTTTCATTGGTCAAGCCAAAATACCTGTGTAGTCAAAAATAAGCGTTGACAAACATCAACCGATGGAGTCGTGTGATCAGTCGCAATTTTGGTACGATTTGTATCTAAATGTCATGAGCGTGGGTACTCGCAAATGTCGCGTCTTGTAGGTTTAATAGTCTATGGTTTCGGTGTATTTTCGGATCCTACCATTTCCATAATTTTTCTTTATCTCCAACATAACATAAATTCACGCATATATCCCCAAAGGAGTAGGCAGAGGTGCAGTCAGTACATCCACGGTTGGCCGAGCTTATTGTTATAGTGTTGCTACAAAATATATCGATCAATGCCGAGAACTACATACATCCAGTGATAAAATTCATATTAAAGTCTTAGCAAATCAATTTATGTGTCTTTTTAGTAACTATTATGCGGCCAATTTGAATAAACAATCTCGATTCCCATCTACAGATCGATCTCGAAAATAAACCACTTTAACTTTATCCTTATTGGTCTTCGTCTCCGTATCCAGACGGTCTCCGTGGCGCAGTGAGTGAGTAGCCGGCCGCGAAGCGAGAGGCCGTGGGTTCGATTCCCACACCGAGACAAATGTTTGTGCACAAATATTTGTTTCTGGTCTGGGTGTTGTGGAACCGCAAGTCCTTCGTAGTTCCTGATACCCACGAAACAGGGGGTGTACCACCCCCTCCCCCCCATACCCATACCATACCCCCTAGTGTGAGGTCAGGGCTATGTGTGACTGTTGGGTGTATTTATTTATTTATTGGTTCATTTATGGGAATGATCTGCAGATATTTTATGGGATTGAGGTTGTTTTTGGCTGTAAATATATTATGTATTGAATAGATAATTTGGATTTTTGTTTGTAGTAAAAGAGAAGAGTTTGTACGTATTGATTTTTGGTTGCAATTTATATGAGCATGTTGTATTAAAATATAGTCTAAATATAAAATATATTAATATTATATATAAAGGTAAATTTCGCAGTTTTATTGTTGATTTTTACTATTTTATCTATGTATCTAGAGTATAACTTAAATCCATAGACAATTATGAGCAATAATAGATGCGACTTTTTTATGAAATTTACTATGAAGTAGTTTGCTGGTCAGTTATACAGTTGTATTAAAAAAATATAGAATAGTAATAAACTGCGAAATCTACCCGTCCGACTGACGGAAACAGCTTTTTCTACTTAAACGTAGTATGTAATCGCCGTTTTAAATGAATTTAATAGCGATATCTAATTGCTGTCTCGGTGGCGCAGTTGTAATGCGTACGCGTTACGACTGAGACTGACGCTGTGGTGTCGGGTTCGATCCCCGGGTCGGTTAAAAGTGATATTGGGTTTTTCTATTACGAAATACTCAGTATCACGGGCTGATGGCGATAGGCTCGCCACCTATCACATCAAGGGAGGGAGATACGCTCGGCGAAATGTGGGTGTACTAGTTGCTCTGCCTACCCCTGCGGCGATCACAGGCGTGAGTGCGTATTTTCAAACATGCACTAATAACATATCGCGTCTCGTGTCGTGCCTGTACAACTTTGTATTACCAAGCCGCATTCCTTTCCCTGTCTATGAGTGAAAATATGACCGCAAAAAGTTTGTTATCGCTATTAAATTCAATTGAAACGGAGTTTTATTCTTATTGGAACAATACAAGACTAATAAAACTGCATAATTTTAGGCAGACTTAACTTTGTGTTAATCGATATTCACCCGCTGCGGGCGTGTGCAATGTTGGCGGCGATGACAGCTGTCAGTGACACCTGTCACCTGTCACCCCTGACAGGTGTCACGTTGACAGTTGCGCAATGGTAAAAGACGTATGTATGTTCTTTTTGCTCAGTCCGCGTCTATTCCTTTAGAGTAGTTCTAGTTTAGTTCGCACATTTTGTAAATAATTTAGTTATTATTTTGTAATTGTTTTTTTCTTGTAAATAGATAAAAAAATAAGTGTTTGGCTACCTCTTTGTATCGGCTGTAGTTTGAGTTGCGCTGTTTTTCAGAATGATGGCACAATCATTTAAAAATATGTCGAAAAATTGAAGGTGATAAAAATAATGACTAGTAGTAGTAATATTATTATGTCATATTGATATTATGGCAAATAATCTGTATTGTTTTGTGACTGTCTGACTGTCTGTCTTGCTGTCACATCTGAACGTCGGATATTTAGAAGCCAGCACAATACGCCTGTCGTTGTGCCGCTATTCAAAAAACAGCGTGTTTTCCCTTTAATCTATGTAAATAATTTTAATCGTTACCACTACGTGCTAAGCTATTTTCATTGTATATTTTGTAACATCTGCTTTTGATCGAAGGTTAGTGCGGGGTTAATGCTTAAGTTCACTAGGGAGGTGCATTCGTCGATATCGACAGATCTATGACAGTTTGATGTATTATAACAAAGTACGTTATGGAATTATCGGTTTATTACTAAAAATATGATGGTACTGTTTTGCTGCCCGTACTTTCGATATAAACGAGTTGTTTGTCGATAAAAAATATCTTATGAATTTTGTATTTGGTTTTTTGGCCTGCCAATGGACGCCTTATATCTAAGTTTGTACATAATTAAATCGATATTATCTTCCATTGAGATTTTTCAAGTGCCAAAACTGGGAATCTGTTCCTATTTTGTAATGTACTAACTGCCAGAGTTTTCATTTCATTATACGGTGCATTTTAACATGCGTAAACTAAATTGTATTCAAAAGTGGAAGAGAAATGGTAAAGAGGTGATGCTATTATTGTCAAGCTTTATGTGAATATGACAAAATTAGGCTTATGAAGACAAAGGCTTACAAAAACTGCATTTTGCTTTCCATAAACAGCAACTGTCCGATATTAAACATGAGTGTCAAACGCGGCAGTTAGCGACAAGGCCCTTTGCCTGAAATATCGATGTTTATATCGATACGATCCGTCGAACGCATTATAGACATTCAGCATGAACAAATGTAATACATTACTAGATGGTTTTTATCGAAAGCCTAGTCAACGTTACTAGATGATATTTACGTTTTTTTGTATCTTATGTGGTGATAATTTATTCTACATATGAATAAGTGTATTTAAAAATATGATTTAAGTTTGAAAATTTTAAAATTAAGTTGATCAGTTTTTTGGGCACGTCGTATGGAGCTTTTTGCATCGACCTTATAGATAATGTATATTTCAATTAAATAAGCTTAATCATGTCTCATATTTTGATCAATGATAGATATTTAATCGAATTAAAATATAGTTATAATCGATGCAAAAAGCTTATGTTAGCAACTTTACAAAAATAAAATCTGAGCAGCTCTTTTTATTTGTCAAATGGTTTGACCGTTGTGATGCGTTCCTTTTCACGCAAACGAAAGAATACTTCGTGAAATTGTTTGCAAATAAAAAGATAGTACACTATTGTACAATTTTTTTAATTCTAAGCGCACTTAGTCATTAGAGAAATATGCCAATACTCGATACTTTATAAAAACGAAAAATAAATAAAAAATAAGATCATGGCTTAGTAGATTTTAGTTTTGTTTAAATTGATCTAATTGTGAAATCTTTTAATTTGAAGTAAATATCTGTTTTTGATTTGTCTGTGAACATTCTCACTTTTAGATAATCTCTTTTCTATGAATTATTTGAATACGTATAACCTGACAAGAACTACAACTTCGAAAACCTATTTAAAAAAATAAAAAAGCCAAGGTTTCGGGATGTAGGAACACTCGTGTGTTATTCCGATTCTTAAAAAAATATGAAAAAAAGAAATGTTGTGTCTTAATTATTTTTAATTCAGAGGCTATTTCTGGCCAGGTTATACTTTCTATTAATAATTAGAAAAAAAACAATGCTGGCATAAAATAAAAGAAAAAAGCGAGATATGTAAATCAAATTGACTTCGAAAATTTGGAAATGGAATACGAATTTACTAGAGAATTGAAATGCTTGGCTTCAATGAAATTGAAACAAGAAGGTAATCTTGTTGTATAGTTCGCGACAGGATCGGAACCATGGATTGATGGAAGGGGATCATTTATCGACTAATTCTAATTAAGTTTAAAATGATCGCTGCGAGATATAGTAATCATTTCTTGTATAGTGCATGTGCATTGTGGCATGATAACTGATTTTTGAACAGAAAACAAACTAACACCCGTAATAATGTGACGTCTTAGAGAGCAAGAGAACGCATATATTTCTCTATACGAGATTGGTCTGTTTTTGAAGCTAAACAAAAATGAACCAAGCACGTACAGAAATTTACACTTGGCAATCGAAAACGGGTTAGGCAAGTGTAATGGCAAGGAACTATAGTCTGCTTAACATAAATTCGTGGGTCCTCTAGTGCAAGAGACTGGCGTAGAGGTTGATTTGTAGGCTCGCCCGCGCGGTACACTCTGAAAGTCCAATACTGTAGTTATAGTCTAGGTTATAGTGAGAATGTTTTATACATAAAGCTGTTGAAAATAAAGTATTTTGAACATATTTTGTACATTTTTTATCAAGATCCTGTAGAATATGGTAGTTGACTAGATTTTTTTATTATTTAAATCAATAAGTTACGTTACTCGAAATCTATTGCAGAAAGAATTTTATAAATCGGACCAAAAATAAATAAGTTAGAAGCCATTCAAATCCTGTAGAAGGGGTAATTGTCAAATGACAAGACGACGCAAACTTTGACTTCACTGTGTAAAATGTTCATTATGGTGCACGCGTGCAAGCGAGATAGTGAGATATCCCTACTACGCACCCACATTTCCTCATACCATCATTTAAAGTAATAACTGCGGGCACATTTCTGAACCAATTTTGATTGTGTTTTAATAAAAGGGTTTCTTTAGCGTATCATTATCTGTTGCTTATAAAATAATGTATAAAATTCAATATAGGAAACTACCCTATTCGGAGTGTAAGTGGACCACCAACATCTTGGGCCCAACTTCACCTGCACGTGGTACACTGCTGATTAACAGACGAAGTAATGGCGAAACTTGGTTTCCATTGCGGGTCGTGGGGGATAGACGACGGGCCGCTCCACATAATACCAAATCTACCGTTAAATTATGATAGGAAGGCGGACCCTGGCATTGAGCCGGGATAACGACTGGTAAAGAAAGAAAGAATAAAGTTTGATCGATAAACTAATGATTCGAGGTATGCTTACCACTGATAGTGGTTGGCAGCAGACCCGGATCTACGATTTTTTCGAATTGGGACAGAAACTTCATAGTGGTGCCTCTCTCCAGCGTTTGAGATAAATTACAAAAAACTTCCAAATATATATAATGGTTGGCATTTTTCACTTTTCACTTGATTACCAGTGTTTTTGATTCTCACCTCCCGTGAGAATCATCGTTACGCCAACGACCGATCCGCTATATACAGATCGCGTGGAGACCTACATGGAGGGGGCTACGCCCTGATGTATCCACAGGTTGCCCTGAAAAGGGCGATCGTGTGAGGACCATACGTCACTTTTCACTTGTGGTGTGGGCCTGTGCGGCGCCTTTATCTTACAAGTCGACGCACGATGAGCCAACCAGGCTTCCGTATGCTAGGCGCTTTATGGAGCAAGATTTTTTAATTTTAATCATTATTATTATGATTTTGGCGCCCCCTGAAATTGCTGCCCGGGGCGGGTGCACCGGTTTGCCCGAGACCGTTTGATAATGAGAATTTCTGGTTTCGTTTTGCACCCAAAAAGTGGTCAAATGACAAGTTTGCACTGAGACTTGACTCCGCGCACTAAGCGGTGACGTCCTTACGCACTGCCACAAAATAAATGTGTTTAACGTGTTTGGAGTTCGATTACAGGCTTGTAAACTGTGTTGTGTGGTTTTGTCTTGTGTATATAGTTTAATTTTTTTGTGCGTTTTAATTTGGATTAACGAAATAATTAACTAATTATTTCTTCGGTAAGTACTTTTATTTATATTCTGAGGGTGTCGTAAAAAATATCTTGGCGATTAAGAGTTTATTGTTTTTCGAATAGTAATTGTTAATGTTAATTTTCATGTCGTAATTACAGTGGCGGGTGTGTCTCTCGAAAAAAACTTACGCTAAGTAGCTATCCAATTTTCTTTGTCTTAAGTCTAAAAGATACGAATAACGACATTCATGATAACAGCTATGGTTCATGATAACAACTAACAGTAACGGTAGTGGTCATATAGGTTCTACGTGACCTGCTTGGTTGAATGCCCCCCAAAAAGCATTTGGTTCCACTAACAAATCTCAAATTAATCTTGATATTATCCTACTTTCTTAGTAAGTTCTACCTAGAATATAATTTTCATCGCTTATCCTTATTTTATCGCTTTCGGTATATAACAAAGTACTCTGTGGTATAGGCATATAAGTAGGTAACAAAAAGATGAGAAGTTGAGAATAAGTAGAGAAGAGAGATGTCGCAATTAACATGAGTTCAGCAGTTCTCTACGAGATGGCGTTACTTGTACCTAAGTGCAGTATTGTAGGTATACCTGTAAGCGTCCTGTAGGTATGGGAGCAGTTTATTTATTAACTAGCGATCACTCCAGGCTCCACCCACATGAATGTCTTTTTCCGATACCCTATAACTTCCTCATCATAAAATCTATATCCTTACCAAATTTTATTAAAATCCGTTCTGCCGTTTAGCCGTGAAAACGTAACAGACAGATAGACAAAGTTAGGTACTTACTCTTGTATTTCTAATATCCAAAAAACCAGACCTCGATCTCTCACGTTAAAAACAATTTGACTCTGTTTGATTTTTCTTAACCTCCGAAAAAGCGAGGCGTTAAGTTTGACCCTTTTTCTCTGTGGTTGTGTGTGTCTGTTTGTGACTGACGATATTGTTCTACAGTTCGAAATATAAATTTTGGATGTATTACATAGTCATATTATTATAATCATTTAAATCATTTAATCACTTTTTATTACACACATCTTAAACAAGTATTAGGCGAACCTGTGTCGCGAGAAACCACATATCCAAGATATTTTTAATTAAATTATACTGTTCACTTAATACAAAGTTAGAATTATAAAACTGCGTTATTGAGAATTCTGATCATATTTTTCCGCCTCTCATCTCATTTAGCCGACTCCGGCCTCTAAGTACATAAAGAGGCATCAAAGTGCGGTGATATAGAATTCCTGCGTGGCGAGGGGAAGCGATGTGGCTTTTATTACATTTACCAGTTTGTGTGAAAAATGTATGGAGTGATGTGCGACGTGCCTACATCTATATGGAGGGTGGATTGCATGGAAACGGACTATTTTACATCTTTGTTCTAGTAAGCGAGAGCGCTTACTGCGTGATAAGTCTTTGCAGAGTCCGTCTAGTTAAATAACACCATTTTGTATATTTGTGCCATCACGCAGCAGTGTGTAAACACTGTTGGGTCCTGATTTGAAAGACAAAAGGCCAACAGAAATAGGCAGGCAACAGAAAGGGTACACACTGTTGTCTTATTTATTTCTAACTAGTTGTCCCGCGCAATTTCACCCGCAACATCTAGCGCTTGCAGCGCCACCTACCGGATCCAATTGTAAATATAAACCATCCAGGGACTTACTCAAATACCCACAAAAAGTTTCATCAAAATCGATCCAACCGTTTTTAAGTTTTAGCGAGAGCAACGAACAGCAATTGATTTGTATATATAAGATAAAGCATAGTTTTACAGCCGGCTGGCTACTCGCCCGTTGCGCCACGGAGGCTGCCACAAAGGATAATTGACTATATTTTTCATTACTTTTGTCATATTACCCGTTATCTAAAATCCACTCAAAATTAACCGGTTAAAAGCGAGCCTATCGCCATACTGGGCATAATTCCAGACTCCGGGCTGATACTGAGCATTTCGTAATAGAAAAACCCAATATAACTGTTACCCGACAGCCTCACAACTGCGCCACCGAGGCAGCCCCAAACAAAATATGAATAAAAAAATATGGAGCCTTCTCCACACTCGTAATAATATTTATGTTCATTCGCGTATGATACGGGGATTCGTCTCTGTTATGGTTGCGTCTCTTTGCTACAATCCCTCAAAAGTTCAACCCCTAAGATATCCGCTAAGTAGCATCTCCATATATACGAGTAATGGGAAGGATGTATGTTTGTGAATTTCATACTACAAAATTATAGTAGTTATATTAGCTTTTGGTCGTGGTACGTGTTGTTGTTTACCGTTGTCTCTGCCTACCCCTATGGGAAACAGGCGTGAGTCTATATATGTATGCTCGGGGTACCCGCGTGGAAATCTTTATAAACCTATTTACTTTAATTTTTTAAAACCTAACATCATAGTACTGAAAAATCACATTTGTTACAATGAAAATGACATAATGCACTCAGGCATAATGTAGCTGCTTATTGGTGAGAGAACTTTCAGAATTGAATCGATAGTTTTATAAATTTCAATACAAACTCACAAACTTTACCTATTTGTAAAGTGTAGGTGTGAGATATGGAAAATATGTTACAAAATAATATTGTAGGACGAATTATGCAGCATCGAAATTAATGAAGTCTTTGTCAATTCGTTTTGCTGAAATCTTAGGACTAGAGTTAGAATTAATACATACATACATACATAGACTCACCCCTGTTTCCCATAGGGGTAGGCAGAGACAACGGATTTCCACTTGCTACGATTGCATACCTCTTTGGCCTCATTCACTCTCATTAACTTTTTCATACACGCACGTAGAATTAATATTTTGGAGACTATTTTATTTCCTTTACATACTAACTTAATCAACAAAGGCTGGTCAAAATAGATGAAATAGTTACACGTATTAAAAAATAGGACTATACCTCCTTAAGATAAATATATATAAATATAAATTGACTGCATGATTTTTTTCCTTATAATGTCTAAATTCAACTTACCTAGTATTTTTGTCTTAGAACACACCACTGAATCGGAATTTTCAATTACTAACTACTGGATGACACTGCCTGCGCCATCAGTCAGCTGCGTGATGGCCAGTTATTTAGGTTTCCACTATTAGTAGAAATGTTTGCTGAACCTTTACACCACAAAAATCCAGAGACGCTGTACACAGTTTTGTCTACAGCATGAATGGGCTGGCTCGACCAGGTTGTTACCACTGTCTCACATATCCGGAGGCCAAAGTCCCTACGGCAAACCTCCTTAGAGGGCAAACCCTTTTGGATAGAAAAAGAACAATCGAAAGAATTTTGATTTGGATATCTTTAAGGCGGGCAACGTGTCCATGATTCTTGAGGTATTGTGGATGTTCATGAGCGATGGAGATCACTTACCATCAGGTGACTCACTTGCTCGTTTGCCGACTTCTGCTATAAAAGTAACATTATTTGCATTGAAAAACAAACGATGTATTTTATTAACTGAAGCATCCCCGCGGCCCGAAGCCAGTCGACAGCAACATCCAAATCCAATTTTGTAATAGACGTATTATTACAATAAATCGTATGAAAACGCCTCCTTTGATCATGGCCCGCGTGTTTTTGCTACATATGAGCACAGCCGAGGTAATTGATTCGGGGTTTTTAACGCCCAATTTAAATATTATTCTGTTAAAATATGGAAGGGGTAGAAGAAGATGTTTAATTCCAGTCTTCTATTAAATAAGTTGTATTGCTGGCTTTCTCTACTAAATGTGAGAGCTTAGGCCTTAGTCCACCACGCTTGTCTAATGCAGGTTGGCAGACTTCATATAACTTCAAAGATCTTATGTAGAATTTACCTATTAGTTATCAGATATGCAGGTTTCCTCACGATGTTTCCTTCACCGTTATATCAAACCATAATTAATAATGAATACAGACGTAACTAAGAAAAATCTGAGGAGAGAAGAAGAGTCAGAGTTTCGTTTCGGCATTAAGTACCACTCCCCATTGACTATCGTTTGCTGCTAGTAGAAGGTGTCTATGTATATTTGCCTACTCATAGTCTTTCTTTTTAGCTTGATGATGAGACAAGCAGGTCGCTCGAAGTGCTATGCCTGGGCATAAACTAACCTATCGTCTCATAATGCCCAGTACTTTCACTGGATTCAATGCTCTTCAGGCCGGAAGACCAGTGCTCACATATGCAGGTAGCGCAAGCAAGCAGAAATAAACAAAATGAGTTTTATCTACTCTGATGACCTCTCACTCGCGGGATGATAGATCTAGTAAAACCTTTCTATGTGTAGTATTTTTTTGCATACAAGTCTGTTACTGCTTGTAGCTTATACTTTTGTAATTCGGTCGTAATTCGTGCCGTTGACATGATTGTCTACAGCGTGGCACTACCATGAAATTTTGTTACTCCTTGTAGCTTATACTCTCGTAATTTGTAGAGCTTAAGTCTTGAAGGTAGCCATAGTGTAAAAAGGCAGATTATTTGATAACTAAACAAACTTAAGTGCTCTGAGCGGTAAGATTAAGACCGTATGGGGCCAAAAGTACAATAAAATCGCGGCTGCATAAAGTAAATCGCGTTAGATGTATTCTTCGATACATTTTGTATAGTGACCAGCAGAAAAACTCAAGTGTTGACGCAAGACCTTTGTCCGTCTGTCCGTTGGCCGCTAATCCTTACGTCATGGTTGCTTGTTGAAAGAATCTGATATTTTGAAATCTTCAATGGATTTTACGCTATTTGAGGTGAATATAAAGGTTTATAAAGACGAATGGATAGTTTTTTAGTTATACGATTTTGCTAAAGTGGGTTAAAAAGCGTAGTATATAAGCGAAATTTTCAAGAAATTAAGTAGTGCGAGTTGTAAAGCCACGCTGTAGACAGTTGTGTCTACAGAATGAACGGCTCGACGGAGTTGTTTTGTCTCACAGAACACCGACGGAAAACATCACCTTGCTGTTGCGCACGGTGAGTAATATATTCGGAGACCCAAATCGCCCTACCCTTCCTAATCCTTCAATTGTCTCTTCATCGAGCCGGTCTGTTCATTCTGTAGATAAAACTGTCTACAGCGTGGCTTTACCACTTGTAAAACTTAGTATTTTTTCAACGATAATAAATTAGCAAAGAAGTATACTTTTTAATAGTAATAACCAACGTTTGTAGATCTAAATTGCATGAGTCTGTTCGTGTATATTATGAGATAATCGTCAATAGTTGAAGATGATCCGCATATACAAAGATATTACAATAGCAACATAACAAAGCAATGTAACGCTTTGTAAAGCATTCGACTGATTAATGCGATAACGTGTATTGTTGATTTTTGTATAAAACGATGGATAAATAATTTTAGTTTATATTGGCGCAAGAAAGTGACGAATAAAAATTACGAATAGTCTTGGCAAGATGGTAGTTTAAAAACTGGTGGTGGTTATCGAATAGGTGGCACGGCAGTCGCGGATTTGATAATAAATAATAATAAATAAATACACCCAACAGTCACACACATAGTCCTGACCCCACATTAGGTTAACCTGTATAGTGCATATCAGGAACTACCTGTAACACTCAGAGATGTCAATTAACCTAGATTCTCAATTACCTGTTTGTTAGAGTTATATTATTTCTCAGTAACGTTAATTACATTATTTAACGGACGAGGCAATGGCGAAACTTGGTTCTATTTACGAGTTGTGGGAGTTAGGCGGCAACCCGTTGTCCTAAATAATACCAAGTCCAAATCATGATGGGAAGGCAGAAAGAAAGAAGTTAATTATATTATTTCTATCATCATCATTTTCTGTACTCAGTTCTTTCTGTCAGGGTCTGACTTCATCCTAATCTTCCTAATGATCTTGAGCATCATCCGTAGTGAGACAATGGGCTCAGAGTCAATTGGCTCTCAAGTTTCCTAGCGAGAGCTATGGAGAACCATATGATGCTATGGTTTAGTCATTTTAGTAAGACTTTTCTAAAGTATTAGATGAAAGCTTGGTACCTACCATTCAAGCTTTCGTATATTTTGAAGCTAGTCACTATGACCTATTTGTTTTATTTTTTGTTAAAAAGATTTGTCCCTAAGCTTTATTTATGCAACCAAAAAGAGATTTCTAAGAGTGAGTAACACAACACCAGTAGCATATTATGGTTGATTAGCTGCCTCTACAAACATTCAACACCGCCACTAATGTCGTCAGAAACACCTTAATCTTTTAGGGATCTGCAGTTAATAAAATATACAAAACATTGATGACATAGGTGTACATTTATTCATATATTTTAACTTAATACGAATGATGACTTTATGTAATAAACACGTTAGTAAACCATCAAAATTGTCGCATTCGATTTTGAGACAATACAAAACCTAAATTTTTATGAATGAATGAATGAATAAAGAATGATAAAAGCTTTACATAAAATTAAATAAGCCTAGATATTAACTGTTATTGTGGCGGAATACATGCACTATAATAGACACGGTAAAAATGTCTCGTCAATTATTATGGCCTGCCTGAAACTAGTCACATCATCCACCCCCGATACTTCCTGTCATCTTGAAACTGTAGACAAAACTGTCCTCAGCGTGGCTTACTTATGAGCCAAAGAATTTAGTACTACAGCTTAAATGACGAATATCAGTAGGCCAATTCTCGTAATTTTAAATGTTCAAAATATGATTCCGATCTAGTCTCAGCGTCAAGAAAGTTGCAAATGGCATTCTCTTAAACCAATAATCAACGTCAAATGCACCTAGCATTAGCATTATACCGTTATAGCTCCAGTAAATTTTATTCCACATTTTATTTTATTTTATTCTACATTCAATCTCATCACGATCTATGTTTACATTTCGCAAGATCCTCTATATTTAAAATAGCGGTTTTGCCACAATACACAAGCTTAACCGACGAGCATTAAAACCGCGAATTTATACGGAACTGTATCCTCGCTGCGGCGATGTCGCCTGGTTATTGTAAATGATTGTAAGCTCCATTGTGGCCGTTATCGGTACATCGGTGTTACAGGGAACACTTTCGGTGCTATGTTGTGAAACATTAGAACTGTGTTTGTCGTTTGTTAAACGAATGGGTAGCATAGGACCGTAGTTAGGATGTAGGCATGGGGACAAATAGTTATGGTATAAAATAAATATCTACAGTTTGATAACTTAATAAGCGTTTCATGGTCACCATACGACAAATAACTAATCAAGAAAAATCAAAGGTGCAGGTTGCTTTTAACCGGAAGAAGACTTGAAATGATGTGTACGTGAAATAGTTTTTTTTTTTTTTATAATTTATACCTTAGAGATGGGGCTCAGACGGCGCCGCGCGGCGGGTTCGCCCAATAATAAATACCAAATACCGTCAAATTTATGATACGATGCTAAAAGTCGGACCCTGGCATTAAGCTAGGCAGAAAGAGAATACATTTTACAGTTTAGAGTGTTTGTGCACTGCATCCGATCCCAATCCTAGATTACGATCCGAAATAGGAATATACTCGAATTCGGAAAACGTAATTGGGATTTGGAGTGCAATATTCATATAGAAATTTAATGAGAGTGAAGGAGGCCAAAGAGGTGTGCAAGGATCGTAGCAAGTGTTAATTCGTTGTCTCTGCCTACCTCTATGGGAAACAGGCGTGAGTCTATGTATGTATGTATGTATTCATATAGATAGTACTACTTTGGACCTACATTTCTCGCATTCCAATCCGAAGTAGATCACACTCATCTTCTGTTTACGACATTGGCAGCTTTTTATAAATACGTTATAATATGTTTACGCCAAAGCACACTGATGTCAAATATATTTAAAAACCTACTTATTCCCAACTAACTTTTTATTTTTTTATTAGCTTGAATGACGAGACGAGCAGGTCGCCTGGTGGCAAGCGCCACGCCTGCTCATAAACAGAAGCAACGCCACACATAACTTTAAATAACAAAGCACTGCATGACACTGGACTGCGCTCATCACCCCGAGACATAAGGTGTTAAGTCTCATAATGCCCAGTAATTTCACTGGCTTCAATGTCCTTCAAACCGGAACACAACAGTGCTTATACACTGTTGCTTGGCGGCAGAAATAGACAAAGCGGTGGCACCAATCCAGCCGGCCTCTCGCAAACGAGGGACCTACCCTTGTGAGTAAACTAAACCTATATCCCGTTCTACTCCAAATGGCTCCCATAAAATCACCAAAAAGTTGCGTCATTGCGTTCTGCTGTTCACAGTCCCCTACACCAAACAACATCCTGCTGTCCACAGTCCCCCAATCCCGACCTAAATACGTCCCCGTGGATGTTGACGTTCACGGAATCCCAGAGCCGCGGGACAATGGCGCCGTCGAGTGTACTTAATGGTTTTTCGGGATTAAGTATTTTGAGTAAAAGTGATGGATTAAGAACTAATACGGAGCGTACTGGGTCGCGATTGTTGTCATACAATTGCGTAAGTAGTGTATGGCCATTGATCTTTGCCGTAAGGACGTCTCAATTTTGGTGTGGAATTGTACAATATATTGGTGTAATTTTATTGATTTCAAACAGCATTCGACAATACGCAATCCATATTAAAATAAGGCGGCATTTTTCCTATAGTGGTGTAGTAACGTTGGTTGAAAATTTGGCCTTACTTACTTACTTACTTACTACTTTTAAGCACTGATTAGTTAAAACACTGTTTTCGTCCGTTTCTTTTTTTTTATCGCATAGGACGGCAAACGAGCCAGTGGGTCACCTGATGGTAAGTGATCTCCACCGCCCATGTACGCCCACAATACCAAAAGAGTCATGGGCGCGTTGCCGGCCTAAAGGAAAGGGATAATTAAGGGATTGGGAAGGGGAGGGGGGTTGGGCCTCCAGATATCTCACTCACCGTACGAAACACAGCAGCAAGCTGCTACTTTTCGTCGGTTTTCTGTGAGACAGTGGTAATGACCCAGACGAGCCGACCCATACATGCTGTAGACAAAAGTATCTACAGCGTGGCTTTACCACTCATAGCGTGGCTCTACAACTCATAAATCTTTCCACTCATAATTCTTGCCACTTTGTAAATCACGTTGACAGAGAAAGACAAGAGTGTTAAACTACTCAATGCTAAAGTAACGTTTATAAGTAAGGACCATTGTGTTCCGCTGTTTTGTGTTAGAAGTAAATAATTTCAAAAATCAACTTCAAGCACCGCATCACAGAGCGTTTGCTGTGTGCCCTTGTGATTTTCGAGATTCGCATTTACCCGTGTAGTCCAACTATTATATTTATATAGGATTATTACGGGAAAAAGCTATTTCGAACAAAACTAGAATCTCTGAAATTGGTGCATATTTGTCGGCCTCGTGACTTAGGCCTCCGGATATCTTACCATACTAAAGAAAAAAAATATCACGATATGTACAAACAGACAAGAGAGATTGCATTACTTCTATGTTACCAACTAAGGAACAACGAACCGTAAAAACTATGTATTAACTAAAATATCTTCAATTACCACTGTAATAATCCCACGTTCGTTAACAGTTTGCTATAGTATAAAAAGTAAGCTTTTAATTGAAGTCTGATCCACTTGATGTAATGGATCAAGGACGCCGAGAGTGGGCACGCGGCACCCATTACCGCCCTTAATTAAATATAATATGTGCTCACCGCCACGCCGCCGCGCCTGCCCGTGTGAAACGAACTTAATAATAAATAACATGTAGCTAGATGTGGTATGTGCTTTTAAAAGAGTTTGAAATGGGATTTTTATTCGCCTGAGTGGTGGGACGAGCAGGTCGCTCGCTTGATAGTAAGCCTCAAGCCTGCCTATCAACAGTGGCAACACAACACAGAACTGGCTTCAATGTCTTTCAAACCGGAACACAACAGCACTTATACACCGCTGCTTGGCGGCTGAAACAGACAAAGCAGTGGTAGCAACCCAGATGGCCTCTCGCATACGAGTGACCTACCTACCACCTTATATGGATGTGCAGCCGACCTCTAAGGAAAGCGATAATTAAAGAATTAGGTAGGAGAGAGGGATTTGGGCCTCCAGATATCTAACTCACTGTCGAAATGCAAGCTCCTACTTAAATCGATCTTCTGTGAGACAATGATAAAAAATCCGGTCGAGCTGGCGTATTAATGCTGTAGACTGTACTTTTCTACAGCTCTCCCACTGGTATTAAACTGACTGTTGGGTGCATTTATTTATTTACTATAGCACTTGTTCGCGGCTCCGCCCGCGTGAATAGATTTTTCCGAAATAAAACGTAGCCTATAACCGTCTCCAAGGTCCTATCTATCTCTACATCAAAATTCAGTGATTTAGTCGTGAAAGCGTAACAAACACATAGATATTTCTTTTTTTCATAAAAAGTTACTTCTTATACCTCCAAGAATATGTGTACAAAGTTTCATGATGATCGGTTAAGTAGTTTTCGCGTGAAAGCGTAACAAACAAACTTACATTCACATTTATAATATTAGTATGATTATTATAAATGTGAAAGTTTGTTTGTAAGTTTGTGTGAGTTTCTGAATTTGTATGTTTCTTAGTCAATCACGCCTTAATAGCTCAACGGTTTGACATTTGGCATATAACCTGGACTAGGAGATAAGCTGTTTTTTATCATGGAAACGCTCACGCATGTGGAGCTCTAAATCTAGTTCAGTATATGATTTCGCTGGCATTTCCAGTACTTTTATAGAGGGTGTGTGCTGGTCGCGTGGCGCGTCGATACTCGTTGCTTATTGTTACCTTTACACTTTAAAACGAGTGGTGAGGGCCGCCATTGTGCCCGATACATTTTAATATATCATAATTGTGTTGCTTTTATGCAGTTTTTGTTAAGGGCCTCGTTGAGCCGAGGACCGTTTGAAGATCGTAGGGCCAGATCGGAGTAGTCGTTGTTCGGATTTTACATTATTTGAAAGAGAATTTGGATGTAAGCTATATTTCTACTAATAAATTCTTGACAGCCTGCTGACAAATAATGGACTTATAAATAAATAACATACTTACAACCAACAGTCATACACATAGTCCTGAACCTACACTGTTAACCTGTATCGTAGGTATCAGGAGCTATGAGGGATTGACCCACAACACCCAGACCCGAAACAAATATTTGTGGTCACACCAAAATTTGCCTCGGAGTGGGAATCGAACCCACGGCCTCTCGCTTCGCAGCCGGCTACTCGCCCACTGCACTACGGAGGCGGTCAAAGTTAATATAGCCTTAATATTCGAATAAACTGGGTGTAAGTGAATCACTTCCGACATATTTGAATAGACAAACAGATCAATTTAACGCTAGCAAAATCAGCTGACGCTTGGGGTTAAAGGCCGTTAGTCATGCACAAGCGGTCATACACGTGGTCGTAAAAAGAATAATAAATAAATAAATAAATACACCCAATAGTCACACACATAGTCCTGACCCCACACTAGGTTAACCTGTATCGTGGGTATCAGGAACTACGAGGGACTTGCGGTCCCACAACACCCAGACCCGAGACAAATATTAGTGGATCACACAAACATTTGTCTCGGTGCCGAACCCACGGCCTCTCGCTTCGCAGCCGGCTACTCGCCCGCTGCGCCATGGAGGCTGTCAAAATAGGCAATATTATTTCACGATGTTTTTTGTGGTTGCTTTCTGCCGCCAATCAGCAGTGTGTAGTGTTCCGGTTTGAAGGATATTGAAGCCAGTGAAATTATGGGGCTTTATGAGTCTTAACATCATATGTCTCGGGGTGACGAGTGCAGTCGAATGCAAGGCATGCGTGGCACTTACCATCAGGCGAGTGACCTGCTCGTTTCGCCACTAAAGCTAATAAAAAAAATAACCGTAATCACTAGCATTGTCTGTCTTAGGTTTGGGTATTGGGTATTAGGTGGGGCATTTCCCTAGCAACTGTTATACTGTTCCACTAGTGTGCACGGGCTTGTTCTACTAAAGGGAGGGTTTAGGCTTAAGTATACAACGCCAGCATAATGCAGGTTGGTAGACTTCACTGTTCACATATTTACCAAAAAAATTTGGAATCCTCTCAGGTACCTATATAAGTTTTCTTGAACGTTAGTGAGCGATAATTAACATTGTATACACACATAACTTTGAAAGTCAATGATGCGTGGTGATGAGCTGGCAATAAACCCACGTCATCTGTCTCGACAGACTGTTTCACTCTTCGCTAGACTGTTGCCACATAAAAATAATGTAACACCCGAATAATCCGCGCCAAAACTCCATTGACATTAATAAAATGTAGCCAATTAACAAAATCAATTTCCCCAAAATGTACAATAGCATTTCGCATTCTTTTTTCAAATACAAATATAATTTTAGAAACGGCGTGGAGTACGCTGCCACACTGAATTACGTTGAATTCGTTCACAAATAACGAGGACCGGAGCAATTTCAGGTTTGAGCCCTTATACGGGCGGAATTACAGTCGGTGCCACTGCGACCCGCCTTCCAATTTAGACGGTAATGTGAAGGGCTTAAGGTGAATCAGAGTTGTTATTTTGTGTGTCGATGTGCGTACATACTGAGTGTACTTTTTATTCGGCTTATGTAGTATTTATTTTAAAATTATTTGAGCAATTTAGACGTATCCGTTTTCTCTGCCTAATTTGTAAGAATAAGAGTAATTAATAAGAATTTAAACAAACAATAACAGTCCGAGTCGACCAATCCACAAAATAAGCAGCCGTTCACGAATCTGATACATGTGCCAGCCATCAGCCTCTTGAACTGAAATGACGCTACCAAACGAATACAGGTACTGTCATTAATTTCCATCTGCCATGAAAGTCACTGCATTATACTTATATACGTAATCACATCTGTAATCCCAGATGGGGTGGGCAGAGGTGTAACCAGTACACCCACATTTCGTCGAGCCTATTTCCGTCCCATGATGTGATCGCGCGAGCCTATCGCCATACTGGGCACAATCCCAGACTCACACTGACACGTTGACACTGATAATTTCCTCAGATCTCAGTACAGCTGTCGTACTGAGTACGCGTTACAACTACGCCACCGAGGCAGTACAATATTAATATTATTATATATAGGAGTGTGAGCATAATATGTGTACGTTCATTGAAGTTAAGCGCAGTGGAGTGAATCGGTAACCGTAAACTAGTTTTATTATAACGATATATTCCGAGCAGAAAACACGCGGATTTACACGAGACGTTTACTTAACGCGCGAAATGAATTACATTTACTATTTGAGAGGTTTTGAAAACATTGTGGGATGGGGGTTGTTGTAAGCTTGCTATTAGGTATCTTTGACTGTGTAGTGTCTTGCATCCGTGGCTGAATGATCATGTACCCTTTGCCATTACGATACGACGACCGCTGGGAGTAAAGATGTATGGAGGTGATGCTAAATTGTTTTATTGGTATTTAATGACCTGTACAGACTGCACTATAAAATTTTGTTACTATTACAGTTTATCAATGGACGGTATAAGTATATATTCATATTTAACTGTAAAAAAGTAGCGCTACTAGCGTAGCGTTTCTTGAAATAAATAAATGGTATCCATAAACCTACTCGAAGTTCCAGTATCGTCAAAAAATTATGATTAAATAGGATTTACTAATTCGATTAGGTTTTACAGTGAGGTACCATTTATTCTATACACTATCTTATATTTTTATGTATACCTAAATAATGAAATTGAAGCGAAAAATTCAATAACGCTATTGCCACAAACAATATGATTACTTTTTAAATATTCGTATCAGGGAATCCATTTGCGCAGCCTTATCCTCGCTTACCGCGACGTGATAAAAACTCTGCCATATAAATTCACATCTGAGTAGGGGTGCGTGATTCTATCTATTATATTGAATATGGAGTTTATACACCAATTTTTGATAATAATGTTTTGGTATCTCACTGACCGTACTAAATGCTGCTGATGCATTGCAGCAGCATTTAGTACGGTCAGCTACATGCATGCATGCAGCCGCTACCTTAAGTCGGTTTTCTGTGAGAAAGTGGCAACAACGTGGCTCAGCTGGCCCATTTATTCTGTAGACAAAATTGTTTAGCGTGACTCTACCACATGCAGACGTCATCGGTTTTTAAATATGTTAAACAATTTTTATTTTATTAAGCTATTTCTCACTTAAGTAGAACTGTAAATGACAATTCAGCCATGAATTGAATGAATAGTTGAAAAAAATGAATAGTTTGGTGGAAAAGCTAGTTTGTGAGTTATGTCTCTTGTAAATGATCAAAGTTTGGAATTGCTTATACCCATTGCTGAAGTTTTACAAATTATGCGATCTTAGGATCATCCAATTAACCGAAAAATACACATCTTCTATAATATGACAACCCTGAATCTCAGTACAAACGGAGACAGGCGACAGTGAAAGTTAATTTGAAAATGGTATAAGCAGCGAACGACCAATAGCGCACCGGCCCGAGGGAGCGCGCCCAATCGCGGCGCGGGGATTTCGCGCGCTCTGAATTTTTATTAGCCAACATAATAACGCGCCATTTTGTGACAGCTTCAGTATTTTCGGAACGGATACCGTTACCGTAGTAATACTTAGTATTCTTTGCCATTACTGAGGTTACGAAACTACATATATTATATATTTTTTTAGATTAGACAATTTAATTACCTAATTTAATTTGGGATCGCGCCATTAATGCAAGTCGACGCAGCGATGATTGTCGACTCTACTTTTTAACATCGCTGATGTTTCTTATTGTGAAATATATTAAATCTGACCCTCTGGAGTCTGAGAAGACATTTCAATAGGTCCGTCATTCCATAAAGCATCTTGCATCGAGTTTTGGCGGGAAATCTGTCACTGCAGTCGGCCACATTAATTATTTAATAAACTATTGTATAGTGAAGATGGAAAATTTTCGTCGGTTATTCGATCTGCTTGAAGAAAATCGTTTACAAAGAATCGCACTAGAAGGAATTGACACTAAAACTCCGCCAAGATCTTGAAATCGACCACAACGGTGTATTATTTTTTTTGAGAAGATTTAAAAGAAACTATTGCCGTTGGCATAGCACAACTCAGTGCTGGTAGCCATTAGAAAAAAAAGAATAAGAAGGCCGAAAGCCACTAAGAGGAGATAGGCAGAGAGGAAAGGAGATGTATCATAAATATAAAAAAAAACTATACCCGGAACGATTTCGGTTTGAGGAACATCGAATTTAGTGTTATTACTGGCCATTATGTGACTAATGGCCGTTCCCAATATTCTGTCTATCGACAGATTTGCTTACTGATAGTAACATTTTGACACATTTTGTATGGAAGATCTGTCAAATCAATACGGATAGTATTCAAATTTATCAATAGTCAGAATATAGGGAACGGCCATTAAACAACTTATGTCATGGGGTGATGAAAGCAGCCCTAAGCCATGTAGTGCTTTGTAATTCAAAGTTCTGTGTGGTGATGTGTTTGTTTATGTCTACAGCGTACCTAAACTCGAGAATACTGTAGCTCAGTTCGGGATAGAGATAAACGAATTAAAGCCTCAATGAGAACTCTACGCCATCACAGCCGCAAGATATGTTCAAATTCTTAATTTGTTGATATCCTACAAAAAATGATGTCATCTATGTAAACGAAATATCAAACGTACAGATTTTGAAAATCTTTTACACCTGCAGCCTATAAGCCTACACTGTCACATTTTTAGGTTATCTAAAACGTAATGTCAAGCGGAATTGACCGGTCATGCATGCTTCAGTATGAGTGCTGCGTTCTATTTGGTTGACGGGTTTGAACCTCTGACCTTGTAGGAGCCATTTTGCTACTGATTGTTCACGTGCGACACACATTATGTGTGATAAATGCATTTTATAAACATCACTTTAACCTGAAGCATGCGTGCCGAACCAATCACGGCGCATGCCTCCTGATGTTTGTATTAGCAGTGTGCAAGCACTGTTCTGTTTCGGTTTGAAGTACATTGAAGCCAGAGAAATTACTGGGCATTATGAGACTTCTTCAAGATATCTTATGTCTCGGGGTGGCGAGCGCAGTCCAATGCCATGCAGTGCTCTGTAAGTCAAAGTTCTGTGTGGATTTTCTTCTGTTTATGGTCAGGCGTGACGTTTACCATCAGGCGAGTGACCTACTCGTTTCGTCACTCATGTTAATAAAAAAATAAAAATGTGCAGTTTAGTTTTGTACCCACGTAGAGTCTGGAATATTTGAAAGTGAGCTAGTTCCGGTCGATTCCGCTTAGCAACTGATAATACATTTTGGGTGACGGTCGACATTATGTTCGACTGCATTGTCCAGTGTAGTGACATTGCCGTGACAGGATAAAAACTAGCTTTCAAACAAGAACGTTTAACGTACCTATAAATCGTGTTTTTTTTTTTTATTGCATAAGCCGGCAAACGAGCAAGTGGGTCACCTGATGGTAAGTGATCTCCACCGCCCATGTACGCCCACAATACCAAAAAAGTCATGGGCGCGTTGCCGACCTTAAAGGAAAGGGATAATTAAGGGATTGGAAAGGGGAGGGGGATTTTGGCCTCCGGATATCTCACTCACCGTACGAAATGCAGCAGCAAGCTGCTACTTTACGTCGGTTTTCTGTGGGACAGTGGTAATGACCCGGACGAGCCGGCCCATTCATGCTGTAGACAAAATTGTCTACAGCGTGGCTCTACCACTCGTAAACTCGGAATATAAAATACAATAGAATTTAAAAATATTTGAAGTAAAAATCTTTATTATTGAAATATACTTACATCGCAACAGACGCATCCATTAAAAAGGCTCGTTAAAAAAATTAAACAACGCGAAAGAACGCGATATGCACACTCTTTTACAAAAATACAAATCCTGGGAGCAGTACAGTTTGGCTGTATGGCGAGTTTCCTCCGCCCGCGGCGTTGGCGCCTGGCCTCGACGTCATGGCTAATTATTTCCCGCCCTTTCCGTTTCCGAGCGCGCCCGATCAACGGCGGTTCCGCAAGAGCGGAATTCCAAATTCAAGTTGGACGAGGCGCCTCTCGGAATGCTTTTTTCATACGGCCTATTTATGAGTGAAACGTGGGTTATTTTGTGTTGTAGATTTTTATATGATGAAAAAATATGGTTGAATATTTTATTATATGGCCGTTAAAACATCCGGATCCGGAAATAACGCACACAAGTTTCTTTTTCTTTATTCAGCGTCGCTGTAATTTTATTTTACTTTTGATCAAGATTTTCCGACATAAGTCTTTTTTTGCGACATAATAATACCAGCCCTGTATTATATATATCCCACTGATGGGCACGGGCCTCAGCAGTCAGTACTCTCCACTGAGCTATAACTGTTTCTATAGAGGACAATGAACATGTAATGTTATTATTTATTACCATGGTACGTTATTACATCATGTTTTCCCTGTACAGCAGTAACATTTTGACTTCTTTACGACTGTCAGCCACGTAGTACTGTTGTAGTTTTATGTTGTAAATCTACTAGACACGTAGAGCGGTACGTACTTATGAAGCTATTTTGGGCTTAACTTCCCTATTGGAACAGGAGGTCAATTTTCGTAATTTAAAATGTTCAAAATATCATTCCGATTTAGTTTCAGTGTCAAGAGAGTTGCAAATGGTATTCTCTGAAACCAATAATCAACGTCAAATGTGAACATAATATATGTATCGTATTTATTAGTTTATTTAATGAGATCGTAAGTATAATAAAAGTTGACTGAAGCCAAAACGATATTTTGATAATATTTTTAAGTAAGTCCTTTTATAAACGTCAAAATTGTGACTGACTTGAGATTGTAATGACATCGGATCGAACTTAAAGAGGAGCAGAATACCATTTTTTAGTCAGATTAAAATCTAATCTCAGTTCGGTTAAAATTTATTCGCAGTATCAGTTAAATACGAGAATTGGTCTTCAGGTCTTTCTTTATGCTAGGGCATATCCCGGCTTAATACCAGGGTTCACCTTCCCGTACCATAGATTAGACGGTATTAAATGTTATATGGGGTGATCTGCCGTCTGACCCCCACTACCACCAAGGCAAGGGAACCAAGGTTCGCCATTGCCTCGTCCGTTAATCAGCAGAGTGTACCTACCACGTGCAGGTGATTTTGGCATTGGGCCTAAGATGTTGGTAGTCCACTAATTTGTTATATGTGCTCTTCTCTTTTGAGTTTGGATGTTCCAGAATCATATTAACCAACTTCTAAAAGAAAGAGTTAGTCATTTCGTCTGTATATATATATTTTTTGACTGTACCTCTGACGCCTCGATGGCGCATTTGTAATGCGTACGCGTTACGACGTGTTCGATCCCCGGGTTGGGTAAAATTGATATTGGGTTTTTACTATTTCGAAATACTCAGCATTAGCCCGGGGTCTGGAATCGTGCCCGGTATGGCGATAGGCTCGCCCCCTATTATATCATGGGTCGGAAATAAGCTCGGCGATATGTGGGTGTACTGGTTCTGCCTACGCCTTCAGGGATTGCTGGCGTGAGGCGTATAAATGTACCTTTTTTATAGCATAAGCCGGAAAATGAGCAATTGGGTCACCTGATGGTATCTAGACTGCCCATGTACACCCACAATATCAAAAGAATCATGGGCGCGTTGCCGAACTTAAAGGAAAGGGATATTATAGGAATTGAGAAAGGGAGGGGGAATGGCGGCTCCGAATATCACTATGAACTTCCTAAAAATATGCTCATTGTTGTCCCATATTTTGATGTTATGATCTCATGACCGATTACGAATCTGGGAAACTTCTCATTTATGTCAGCAGTACTTTGACTCCTTCTAACAACATGCAGCCAACTTATAGACAATGTATAGACGCGTAGGAGTGTTTTAATCGTGGCACACAAAGCTCCTCTGAGCGGTGATTAAAACAGAAACAGAACTCGTCGCAACATCGCGATGTGTCACAAGGAACTTTGTAGAGGCTAGAGACGGTGTGTTGCAGTTGAGGCCGAATGAGCTGTTTATGGCAGAAGAAATGATAGCTTGTTGTGTTAAAAAAAACAATAAAAAATACCACGCGTCAAATTGAGAAAGTTTTTAAGCGAATTCAAAAAAGGAGGAGTTCTAAATTCGGCGCACATTTTTTATGCTTTTTGTACCTCGATTTATCCGCTAATTATGTACCGATTTTGTTAAAAAAACGATTAGATAGAGTTTAGCTACTATGTGATTCCATTTAAATTTGGTTAAGATCTGAGAACGGGGTACGGAGTAAAAGAATGAAACTCTTCAACGGCACACTCGTGATTGTGTTATTGTATTGGAATTTACATGTCATAGCTGATAGCACGTACCAGCCGCTAAATATATAAAAATGAAATTTAACAAAACTTAAAAACCACCTTCAAAATAATCATTGTTAAGGTATTGTCACACGCTTTAACGGTTCCGTCAGGAAAAGATTACGAGAAAACCTGAGAATTTCAGAATATCCGAAAATTCTCCATAAGAAAACATGTGAAATTTTGAGACTATCCCGCCCACATAACCGCCATTGTAAGTTCTGTAAGCCAGGGTGGACAGTAGCATGCGTATTTTGAGACCGAGCTAAAAAATTCGGCGAGTCGCGAAGCTGTCTTTATCCCGAAACTAAATTAATCAAATAAAAAGATACGAGTTGGAAATATATGTGATTTTTTCATGTAATGTCTAGCAAAACGCATTAGGCCTGTGTGGTGTAAGCCCTAATCCCTATAATTAGTAAGAAAGACGACGTTTTATTTATTACTTTGATGACGTAACGAGCAGAAGGCCAATTCTCGTAATTTTAAACGTTCAAAATATCATTCCGATCTAGTCTCAGCGTCAAGAAAGTTGCAAATAGCATTCTCTTAAACCAATAATCAACGTCAATTTTCGATTTTCAATAAAAAATAAAATGTGAGCCGTCATGGACGCCTGGCAGATATGAAACATCGTGTGTGTACAAGTAATATGCATAGAAGATAATATTATTACAGGAATTAAATATAGCCTAATGTAAAAATGAAGTATTACGAATTTCTTACAGAAAATGGTAACTTTATTTAATAAACATTTATTTACATGTGATTTTTCCATATTAATTCCTTCATGAATAATAAAA
The DNA here is from genome assembly GCA_905332985.1 of Mimas tiliae. NCBI lineage: Eukaryota > Metazoa > Arthropoda > Insecta > Lepidoptera > Sphingidae > Mimas > Mimas tiliae. Next base: position 15,933,807 of record HG995246.1, on the reverse strand, counting down.
AAATAATTAATTGAAGATAATATTAATATAATTTACATAATTATTAATCTTAATATAATTTATATAATTACTAATATGATTAATATGAATATAATTAATTAATTTATATATAATATATATATATGTATACCTCAGTATAGCGTGGCGACCCGTCGCCACACCGTACACTCTACTACACATAAAATATATATATGTATACCTTAGTATAGCGTGGTGACCCGTCGCCACGGCAAGCGTCGCCACGCCTACAATTTACAAGTGAGCCTATAGATGTTTCACATCAAAAATATTATTAAAATGTTCGAATCTTCGGTTTTAGTTTCGGCAGCCGAAAATATCAGCTCATTACTAGCGGAAAAGTAGTGACTGTAACCGCGAATTGTTTTCCAAATTCCTACTTCAGTTTTGACTACAAAGACACCGAATCAAAGATGCTTAAAGTTCTATTAATGCCAGATGCTATTTTGGTGTGTTAGTTTCTCGTGTGAGTGTTAGCAGGTCGCTCGCCTGATGGTTAATTTTTGTAAATGTGTTACGGACTCCAAGTCAACCTCATTAGCTTGTGGTATCCTCTACTGATAATGCATTAGACCAGCATGGTCAGATCCCCGTGGTCCATACCCGTTAAATATCCTGATTGTGAGTCAACGAAACTCATTAATCAATACATTACTTTTTCATAATACTGTGAGTATACTCTAAATATCTTATTACATTCAATTTACCCGTTTTATTTGTACATACATACATACATATGCACTCACGCCTGTAATCCCTGAAGGGGTAGGCAGAGGTGTAGCCAGTACCTACACAGTGGTGGAGCGCAGCGGACCATAGACTCCATGTTTGTTCAGTGCAATAGTGCTGTCGTGTGCAAATAAACTACACTAACTACACTACCCAATTTTCGCCGAGCGTATCTCCGTCCCTTGATGTGATAGGGGGCGAGCCTATCGCCATACCGGACACAAATTCCAGACTTCGGGCTGATACTGAGCATTTCGTAATAGAAAAACCCAATATTACTTTTACCCGGGATTTATACTTCGACCCGGGATCGAACTCGAGACCTTAGCGTCAGCCTCAGTCGTAACACGTATGCATTACAACTGCGCCACCAAGGCAGTCAGTTTTATTTGTATCTACTATAAACTTTTCAATAGGAAAACTAAATTTTAATACTGATGTTAAAATTGTTTTATTGCTATAGCTCGGCTTATCCGAAATGACGCCCGTAATCAATCCTTAAACCACTTTATTTTCTATACAATAAGATTCAATATTGAGTGAAGATGCGCGTCAATACCTATAATTCTTGATACTATGAACTCCCCAATGGTCTCACGAAGTTCCAACCTTTTAAACCCACGTTTATGTGTCGATTTCCGAGTTCCGACTCACACATCGCATAACTATTGTAACTCGTAAATGTATGTAAGTAATTAGCAAGTCTGCTCTTAGTAGTACAACTTTATTTATTTCGGCGACTTGCCTTCATTTAAGATCTTGGATGTTTGCGACTGAGCGGTTTTGGTGCTTGGTTTTGAGATTATTTCGGTGATAGATAGTAGATAGTACCTAACTCTTTATTGTAGACACACAACAACAAAAACAGAAAACAGCTTAATAATAAATGTGCCAAAAGTGCGGGCTTACCACTAAAAGTGATCTCTTCCAGACAACCATTGGATGGAGAGGAATAATATGGAAGCAATAGACAGGGTGTACAATAAAGGGGCAATATTAATAAAATAGATAGGTCTTTTCGACCGTCCGGGCAGGTACCACCAGTTTGTCTATTTCTGCCGATATGCACCTAGTGTAAGGGTACAGTTGTGTTACAGTTTAAAGAGCGCTGAAGAAACTGGGCATTATGCGGCTTAACATCTTAAGTCTCTGGATGATAAGCGCAGTGAAGTGCAATGTATAATTTAGCTTATTGCAGTCTATTGCTGAACATAGGCTTCCCCAAGTATGCACCTACCAACTTGGTCTTTGAACACCCCGCATCCATCCGCTACCCACCAGATTTTTCAAGTCGTCGGTCCATCGTGCAGCTGAGCCGAGTGCGTCCTACACTATGACTAAACACGGTCTCCACTCCAGCAAGTGTCTGCTCCACCGACTATTGGCCCGTCTGCAAACATCCCCAGCCTACTTCCATGTCAATCTATTAATTCTGCGAGCAATGACTTTGGTTCTCAGGCCTATGTAGTAATTTGTAATTTAAAAACGTATCCTATAAGGTAATCTAACTTCTAAAATAACTTTTGCTATTCTTCTTTCTTAGCAGTGATAGCAGTGATAGTTCAGTGGGGAGTGGTATGGACTGTTGAGACGAAAGTCGCAGGTTCGAAACCAGCCCCAAGTGCATACACCTCTGACTTTTCTAAGTTATGTGTGTATTAATTGTTAATTATCACCTGCTTTAACGGTGAAGGAAACATCGTGAGGAAACCTGCATACCTGAGAATTTCTTCATAAGAATTTCGAAGGTATGTGAAGTCTACCAAGCCGCATTAGGCCAGCGTGGTGGACTAAGGCCTTAACCCTCTCATTCAGTAGAGGAGGCCCGTGCCCAGCAGTGGGACATATATAATACAGGGCTAGTATTATTATTATATATATTCTTCTTTCTTAGTAATATTTAGAATCGATTTTAGAGTGTCTGTCTGTCGACTATGATCTTATGACATAACTTTTGATATATCAAATCAAATATATAAATACATTTAAAGTATCAAGACAGTGCAGTCGCGTTGTAAGAGTTTATTCGTGCTCTTCAGAAGAATATCTCAAAGGTGTAGCCAAGTTACAATATAGCTTACAATCGTCGACAAAAGTACTACATTATTCATATTTTAATATTTTGTTACTACTTAGTGCTCATTATCGCGTCCGATAGCATGCTGAAGAGGAGGGACCATATTCGACAAGTGGCAAGTTGAGTTGAGTTTAAGATGAAATGTGAAAATGTGTGTTTACTAAACCGCGGTGCAATTGTGCGATGAGAACTGTACAAGGCCTAGTACAATTTCTAATAGTTTTCTAAAACGATGAAAGTTTTCCTTTTCTCTCCATACGTCGAGTTAGTAGCGACTATTGGGAACTGTGATGAATTAAAATTAATAATATTATGGTTAATTTTATTTCATATTAGTCGAATATGAAATTAGTTTTCAAGCGATTCTTTCCTTTATTACCGTATGAATTACTAGTTTGACATTTCGACGGTAGTAATTTTATACGAATTCGAAAACTGTGAACGTATTTGCAACTCGTACTAGGCCTAGGGGCTAACACGAATAACTTGCGAGAAAGTATTCGTATCGAAATGTCAAAAAAATATTTGAACCTTCATACAAATGCTAGCGTTCTCGATTCGAATACTTAGTTAGTACTTACTTAGTTTGAATAATACTTTTTTTTTATTAATAATGTAGTGTAAGTGAGTTACCAACATCTTACGCTCAAAGTTACCTCATCTGCTCGTGGTACATACACTCGGGTGATTAACAAACGAGGCAATGGTGAAACTTGGTTCCCGTACGCTTTGTGGGGGATCATAACCCCCGCATTAATATCAAATCAACCGTCAATTCATGATGACGAGGACCCTGAAACCAAACCGGGATAATGTCATAAATAGAATAATGAAAGCCTATTTGAATAAAGAATACTTCGTCTTTACCAAAGACTTTAATGTATACTAGGTACTAGACAAGCTGTGCGGTACAAAGAAATTGCGCACTTAGTTACGGTCAATTGACCGCAATCATTTAGTCGCCCGCGAGAGAGCGACAAGAGCAGTTATTGTTGTTTGAATAGCTGCGAACGTTAAATTCGATAAACTAACACGAAATTGTTTATTGTGACCCATAAAACATTGTCATTATTTACGTGCATATATTATTCATTCAATTTGAATTTATTTTACGGAAGTAACTATATTATTTCTTGGTTTTTACGACGTCATTCCCGCCTCGCCGGCCGCGTATAGGTACTATACAATTTTACTTCTGAACAGCCCGTCTATGGTATTAAAATATTTCGTCTTTACCAATAATAAAAGACTGAATAAAGAATATTCCTACATTACTAAGATTTGTATCTGCGACATTACCAGAGTATATTTGCTAAGATGTTGTCTCCCGCAAATTTGGCCGGGCGTTGCTTAACATTTAAATGTTGAATCATACTCGGCATCTACCCTCGGGAGCCACCCCCTATCCCGTGGATTAGTGGGGATAATGCCGGATCATTGTTCGTTATGCGTTTACTGCGACAAAAATGTAATCTTAGTTTTAAGATGTGGTAATTTTTGTAGGACACGATATCTTTATCATGGCTGCCTCGGTGGCGCGGTACGACTGCTGTGCTGAAGTATCGGGTTCGATCGCGGGGTCGGTTAAAGGTGATATTGGGTTTATCTATTAAGAAATGCTTGGTATCAGCTCCGAATCTGGAATTGTGCTGGGTATGGCGATAAGCTCGCTTCCTATCACGTCATGGGACGGAAATGAGGTCGGCGAAATGTGAGTGTACTGGTTACATCTCTGCCTACCCCTGCGAGATTTCGGGCGTGAGTGCATGTACATACATACATACATACTTATGTATGATATCTTAAAACAGCCGGGTGATGTTTGTGGCTAATATGGTGTTTTCGTTGATGGAAAATCTTTGTACTAGGAGCTAGAGTATTATATTCGCTTTGGCCTTGTCATCTTCTTGTTTTTTTTTATAAGCATAACTTTTCACGCATGCCCATAAACTGAAACTACACTAAGTAGAATTTCGAATTAAGAAGTACTGCATGCCATTGGACTGCGCTCGTCACCCCAAGACATGAGATATTAAGTCTCATATAGACTTAAAAACTTATGTTTCGGGATAGCGAGGGCAATTTTGTGCCAAATGGCCATACAATGATTTGTCTGTGTGGTGTTGATTCTGTTTATGGGTAGGCGTGGCGCTTCCTTATCACTTTACTTATTACTTTTTACTTATTACTTACTTATCAGGCGAGCGACCTACTCAATTCGTCATTCAGACTGATAAAAAAAGAAATAAGATGTTCGCAGGTTCAGCTTTAAAATAATAAGGTACTTATTCATGTTGGCTGACGGAAGCCTTACGTAATAACTAACCTTTGCCTGACAATATCACTTAGGTAAAAAAAACTTGTCAAATCCATCATAATATCTGTTCAAAATTCTAAATTCGTATCCACGTTAATCTCTCACACAGCCACCCCTAAAAGCGTCTCAAGAAAGTACACGAGTAAATTTTAAGTAATAAGGAAGCCCGCTAATCAGCCAACAGCCGCGTTAATTACGACGAATACCCGCCGACTGTCCGAGCGGAGCCGAACGCTTCCGAACGATCCCTATCGGTTCGCCCTAAACATTTGAATATGGAATTTGATGGCCAGTGATTAATAGGCAGACGTGACATCCACATTATACCTATAATGCCAAAGGTAAATTTAAATAAATATTTGGTATGCGGCTTGTCAATCGTTATCTCCTATAAATTAATTCGTGAAGAGAAAACTTCGGACCCCTTTTTAAGCATAGCACAGGAAACCTAAACTTCTGTGTTCCTATATGATCGTCTGTCGACTGAACAAAAGAAAAGAGCCGATTTATGGTGCATTTTTAGGGATAGGTATGTACATATGTATGTAATATATATTAAATGATTATTAAAGATACACAGTGTGTTGCAGGAAGTTTCTATCAATAAAAGCTCCACGTATACAGGTAATTATGCAATTATCCTATACGTATAGTACATTAGTGTGAGTTTGTAAAAGTCTGTAATTTTTAGACTACTGACAAGTCTAACATCTGAATTCACCAGCCACCCATTCCAATATATCTTAATATCAGCAACCATTACATAGTAAATTAGTAAGTTGGATTGGCTTCACATGGTCAATAAATAGTACGTAGGTACCAATACTTCGTATCTCATCTGCGAACTTAATCATTTTCTGTCACGGATCACGTTTATCCGAAGTTTAAATTTCGTCCCCGTCGTTTGAAAATTTGAATTAAGAAATTGGATTGGTGCCTTGTCCGTTGAAAGAGATCTTCCCGCCGGGATAACGTTGATGGGCCTCATTATTTAATACTTTGATGGTTTGCGGTGAATTCATATGTTGGATAACGTCTTTAAGAAATTGCATTTCATTAACAATAGTAAATGGCTATTAAATTGATTACAGAGGAAATGGTTGATTAAGAATCCCTAAAGGGTTTTAGTGAAGAGCTCTAGACTTACATACAACAGAAATAACTCAAGTACTGTCAAAGTCTAGATGCATTATATCAGCCCTATACTGTCTCATTGCACTGAACTGTGTTTGTTACTCAGAGATGGCAAACTGGAACACAGCAGTGCTTACACACTATTGCTTGGCTGCAGAAATAGACAAAGCGGTGGTACCAGCTCAGACGGTCTCTCGTATACGAGGGACCTACCATCTTGTAAAACGTATACACGTTATTATTCTGCGTTTGTCGTGCCATGACAAAAATCATTGTTGACACACATCGGACCGAGAGTGGAACACTATATAATATAATAATAATACTAGCCCTGTATTATATACGTCCCACTGCTGGGCACGGGCCTCCTCTACTGAATGAGGGGCCTCCTGAAGGAGGGGGATAGGGGTAATGCGGGTTGGCAGACTTCACATACCATCGACATTCTTATAGAGAACTTCTCAGGTGTGCAGGTTTCCTCAAGTTTCTTGGGGTTGGTTTGAACCTGCGACTTTCGTCTCTACAGTCAATACCACTCCCCGCTGAGCTATCTATGCTACTAAACACTCTTTATCGATGGTTAAACATTATACAAAGGCACTGAACAAGGGACTTGTGTCTTCGACAATCTATTTGATAAATCGCGATATAACAACTAGAGACTTACTGCCGTATTCAGAGACGTCAATTATATTTCAATATCCAATAGATATTCCTTGAACAGCCTCCGTGGCGCAGTGAGCGAGTAGACGGCTGAGAAGCGAGAGGGCGCGAGATCGATTCTCGCACCGAGACAATTGTTTGGGTGATCCACAAATATTCGTATATTATATATAGTATAGGCCGGCAAACAAGCAAGTGGGTCACCTGATGGTAAGTGATCTCCACCGCCCATGTACGCCCACAATAATAAAATAATCATGGGCGCGTTGCCGACCTTAAAGGAAAGGGACAAGTTAGGGATTGGGAAGGGGCCCCTCCCCTTTTGGGCTTCCGGATATCTCACTCACCGTACGAAACGCAGCAGCAAGCTGCTACTTTACGCCGGTTTTCTGTGAGACAGTGGTAACGACCCGGACGAGCCGGCCCATTCATGCTGTTAACAAAATTGTAAACGTAGTGTTGTATTAGTTTCGTGTATGGGTGTTTTCTCCCTAGAGGGTTTGACGCCAGGCAGGTAGCCGGTCGTAAAATCTACTTACAAGCCACATCTTTCTGTAACATGTTTTAAAAAGCATGTAGCGCCGACCCCACTGCGAGTGGGATAAGACATGTCGGTTATTAGTTTTAAGTCCAAGTGAAAGATTGAAATAACCTATCGTGTGGTACCTAAATCTTAACTGCTATCAATACGTTATAGTGTGGCTGTATTGTTTATTAGATTTATATTTTCATTTATTTTATATTTTGAATAGTTCATCAATTTTATCTTGGTACATATAATATATGTATAGGTTATGTTACCTTACGCCTTTATCCTCGAAGGGGTGATTAGAGGTGCAACTAGTGCATCCACGTTTCGCCGAGCTTTTTTCATCTCATGATGTGGTATAACAAGTCAGTATTACCCATTCGTCATTATATTGAGATAAAATTCAATTAACACAGAAATAGATTTTTAGGTACGTCTGCTAATAAAAACTTTAATCAACATGAAAGTAATCTGAGTGTGTCATCTCTAGCTGTAGTCGGATTAATATCTCTCAATGGAACGAAACATCGTCACAAGCAACGCTTTCATGCTCTATTTGATGCGTCCTTGTAACTGAACGTAAATGCATACAGTCTTTGAACCGTTTGAAAATCGAACCCGTTGCGTCAATCAGCCAAATTGGAGGTTGGCAAAGAACGGAACGCAGCGCGGTAACATTCCGCACCGTATCCGTGTTCTCAATTCAAATTTCAAATTCGACGATACGCAATGAATAGCGCTTCGACTACACCTTCTGTTTCATAGTAGTCTCTTTGATACTAGCATGTTCTCTAGGTTATTTTGATTAATATTTTTATGATCGAAATTTGAATATTTTTTGCGTGGTCATAATCGTTGGCCAATGTGTGTTTAGAGCTGAATTGAAATTTGAATATCCAGTTACAACAAATACGAGCTTTACAAGCCTTTAAATCAGTATTTATTATAGGTGTATTAATTTTTGTGTATGTAGAGCCACGCTGTAGACAGTTATGTCAACAACATGTATGGGCCGTCTCAACCGGGTTGTTACCACTGTGTCACAGTAAAGAGACTTGAAGTAACCTGTGTATAAAGTAACGGGCCAATATATGCTATAAAAACATTGTACCTATAAAACTGTTGTCACTTTTAAATCTACGTACAGTACCTACGATTAAAATTATGCATTTCGGAAATACGAACATTTCTAAAACACTAGAGACTCGATAGTAAAATAAGGATTTAGTTTTGACTGTTTTTTAATTGGTTAGAAATAATGATCAAGCTATCATAAGCAAAATTATTTCCCAACCATATAAACTGTTTCATTTCCGCAATCAATAAACGTTAAGACAGATTAAGAAACGGCAGCAAAAAGCAATCAATCAACCACATATGCGTACTAAAACCTTTCCAATTACGACCCTCGTTATTTCAATCGGGCAACACTAAATTACCGAATAACATGTTGACGACAAAACGCTTTTCAATTCAGCACTAACAATATTCCCTCGAAATGGAGGGCCCTTTTTGTGAGCGCCCCCAAATGCCAATCTGGGAAGATTGCTTTTTTCTTTTGTCAGTTTTTGAATACACGTATGTGCAATAGGTCCTTTTGTACATGATTAAATACTCTGCACGCTCAGTGTTGCCATCACTCGGATGAATAAAGGACCTTTTTACTTATCGAATAAGGTCGGTTGAGTTGCTGGCCAGTGTTATGTTGAGATGGAAGCGGATTGGTTATTTAATGGTTTCTTGATTTGCCGATTTGTTCCGTTGATTAATTCGGTTCGAATTTTGAATTTTGTTTTGATGTTTTCGGTCAGTGTGATTAATATGACACATGTCGGCGGGAACAAGATGTGTCAAATATTACTTGGATTGACGAATAAACATTGCAGTAACTAATATTTCGTTAAAGTGTTATTGATGTTATTGAGCTCATAGCAGAATAAAATGGGTTTGTTTACGTACTTCATTGGATCCGTAGCCGAGGTTATGATCCGAACTGGCCATATTAGATTATTTGGTACATGGAATTCAGATCTAGTGTCCAAGCGCAACCCATTTTACATGTACTACGGCTACTTCGGACCGGCCTTCGGTTTCGATTCGATTGTAGTGGTTAAACAGACTTAATCCGCCCGGTGCATCACCAATTTTGAGTCGGTCAGTTTTTTGGTGAGTGACTAAAATCACCGCCTCAAAATTGGTTAGATTATCGTTTTAATTTATATATAAAAAAATAATTTTAGTTGAAGAATCATCAAACTCAGTGCATAAATGTCAAAGTTTTAATCTGTTATTGTCGAGTTCAGCCCCTATGAGGACCTCTTTATATTTTCTTAAAATTTTAATTGGACCAACTCTAATCATCAAAACCGGACTACGAGTATTTTGTGAAAATGTAGGTATATTATTATGTTATACATACAGAACAAAAAAATAAAGTTAACACTACGCATTATTTAGCTATTCATTTCAAAAACGTAGTGTTATATTTTCTTTGGTTTTCTAATCAAGAACATAAATCATAGAGCCATTTTTTTCTAACCATTCACTCTATATATAAAATGATATCCGATTCAATAAATAATCTCAAACACACTGGGGAACGTACTGTAAAAGACGCGCTACAACTTTTAATGTGAAAAATACCATTATCATATCAAACCAATGTTGTATTAATATTACCTTCAAAAAGCTCTAAGTCATTCAAAAATGGATCTTATGCGATCTTTATTAAGTCTATTTATTTATACCTCAGCAGAAAATGTAATTGGGTATCGAAAACACCCAAGCAATATCGTTTTGATGCGTTCGGAATTTGAATTCAAAGCAAATTCAACTTTATAACGTCCTCATAGAGCATTATGCAAGATGTGAATATGAAAATATCAGCTTAGTTCGAGTGGCATTTTTCACATTGGGCCGGTCTCGTGCGCGGAGATTGTTCAACATTCATCTGTTTGGATGGTTTTATTCAATAAATATTAATGACTTTCAATGTTGGCTGTATACTTTTTGTATCTTAGCCCCCGTTTTTTTAAAGTTTGATTAAGAAAGTTTGATGTTGCCATTTTGGAAATCTATTGGAATATTTGACGTGGAAATTTTGGCAACTGTAATTTTACTTTTTGTTTATAGATGGAATATTTGTACGATTGGATTAATTTTATTATAATATGTTTGTGGTGGATGATTTGTTAAATCTTTGAATATTTTTGTTCCTTTAGTACATGAATAAGGAATATTCCTTATTCATGTACTAAAGGAACTAATTAAATTAAATTAATTAAAAATTTGCTCTAATAGATAACTTCCTATACATATGTATAGGAAGTTATCTATTAGAGCAAATTTTTCCCGATCTTAACCAAAATTATTGATTCAAGGCTGAAAGAAGTATTTTCCTAAGTCCGTGATTGTAAAAGCGTCGGTTCGGTGAAACATTTTACCATTATAACCAGAAAGTTATATAAACTTATGTGTCTATTCATCACAATCGTATTACTCTAATGTACTTCAGCCCAAAACCATGAAGTCCCAGGTTTGATTACTGAACTACTGAACTGAACATTTGCTCAGTATTATTCAACAGACGTGAAATAGCAGCTTGCGTATGGTGAGTGAAATATCCGTATACACAAATACTTTAATTATCCCTTTACTCTTCGATCATAAATCCTCTAGATCTAACTTCTCATACGAACTTGACGCATGAAAATGTCTTGAGTTTCATCTGTCTGGTCTGTGTCGGGCTTCTAGTAAAATTGAACTTTATTTGCATAGAGTTAACGCTTCAAATTAAATTAGTCACGTGGTTGTCATGACGATATTAACAACTTATCTGTAAAAACAGTGACAAAACATGGAATCCCATGGAGTCGATTCAATTTTTTTCAAGTAGTTAAGTTTTGCTCTATTAAATATTACTTTTTTTAATATTGAAATAAATATATTTTTCAAATAAAGAGCCACCAAAAGCCACCTTTTACACTTCATGTTTAAAATTTACTGGTGCTTCGGAAATGCTCACTAATCTGAGATGAAGCACTAAGAAACTTAGCCGTATGTTTTATACCCCGACAAAAAGAGGGGTGTTCTTAGCTAGGTGAAACTGAGCTGATGACTAGTTGACTTCTTGATCTGACCAGGGTCTGATGATTGAGTACGAAGGTGTCCACTGGAACGCAGTTTCGTGTTTGGGATCACTTAATAGGTTTCGATGAGTAATTGGGTTTCCAGATGGTGATCAGGGTTTGATGATGCGAAACGAACTGACAAAAACGTAGCTAAGCGATAACTTTTTTATAGCATAGGCCTACATAGGCAAACGAGAAAGTGGGTCCCTTGATGGTAAGTGATTTCCACCACCCATGTACGCCCACAATGCCAAAAGAATCATGGGTAAATGGTCGACCTTAAAGAATGCTTTCCCTAAAATATAGACATATGCTGTCGCGGACTTTTTTTTAGTACTTTTTAAGGGGAACAATTCTGTCATACATTATTTTAGCGAACCTTTAACCGTTTCCGTTTCGCACGCAGCGAAAACTCTCAAAAGAAAAAAACCCGATTTTGAAACATTATTCATTAGTGCTCCGCTCGTATTGGTCTTAGCGTGATAGCCTATAGCCTTCCTCAATATCTAACAAACAAACTCTTCAGCTTTATAATATTATTTATATATATTATAGTATAGATTGCGAACCAGACGACATTGTTGAAACAGCCGCATCTGCATATACCTACTGCTATTTTATTAAGTTTGTAGTCATATTTAAATTTGAAACTCTCTATTACTTGAAGATATTATGTAAAAGTAGAAAATTTGTCACTTAAAAATAAAAGTCATTTCACTATCTGTATAAAAATTATTTATTTTAAAAAGAAACCGCTTAACAATAAAAACGAATACGTTATGTTGGTTACACTGTTTCAGAGTTAGGTCAATTATGATTTCAATATTTTTTTAGGATTTGACAAAGGCGAGTATCAAAGTGACACCAAGTAAAGGCGCATGTTGTGAATGAAACCTGTGACCTTTTAAACACAAGCGATATTATAATTAATAAATAATAATGTGGGCTCTATAGACAAATTATTTGTACGACTTTACATAAATGAAATATAACAAAAAAATAATTATATTGATTTAGGTAAGAGTGATGTAGGAGTAAGCTCAATTTGAAAAGGATTTGATTGGGAATAAGACACAATTTCTATGTTATTAAAAATTATGAGGATTTGGGATTTATTGGAATTTGGACTTGATAAACTGGACGTAATAAATTAATATGCATCACAATGACGAGTTGTATAATGGGAAACCTTTTAATTTCGGTTTGCGCTCCGGGGGACGCTTGTCACTTAAGTATAATAAAGATTAAAAGATACAAATATATTATAACACTTGATGTCGTCGTTTCAGCTAATACCGGTGCTTACACTTTTTTTTGTCGGACGTGAATCTGCAATTTAAATAATTACAATTACAATAATATTATGATACACCTGTTTAAAGCTTCACATTTATTTCATCTCTCATGACTGTTAATTTATTATACATATTACATATACCTGCAGTTTGGGAATCGCCGTTTTTACTAATCTATGCCTTTGGGAATTTCCAATTATATTGCTATTGTCAAAATGCATCGAACAAATATTGGATTTTTTACAGGGTATATACCGTTCTTCTCCTCTTTCTTTTGCGACAACAGATATCCATTCTGCACAGCGAAATGGTTTACTAGGAAATCTATAAATAAATATTAATAAATTATAAACTACTCAATGTATTTCTTATTCCATAACAATCAATGTTTGCGGAAATAGTTTGTGTATATTGGATGATATTGGCCAAACAATGAGATATTTGTTAAATAATGTTTAAATACTGTTTTAAGGTACTCTAATACAGAAACTAACTTGTACTTACCGAAATAAAAATACTCCATCCGAAACCTTGCTATTACGATGATTATTTTTGGTTGGATGGTTAATTTGTATACGCGCACCGCGGCATTTTGACACGTCCTCACGTTGGCTATGGCTGGAACATACTAATCTGAAATAAGAGCACAAAAATATTTGTGCTCTTATTTCTTCGGCTGTTTTTTAAGCTGTCATGTTCAATCTGGTAGAATACTTTATCGATGCCTTTACTTTAAGGTCAGCAACGTGTCCATAAGTCTTCTGATATTGTGGGTGTTCATCGATGATGGAGGTTATTTATCATTAAGTAACCGACTTGCTTGTTTGCCAGTCTATGCCATAAAAAGACGATAATGGTAAAAATATATTTAAAAACAAACTACACAACATTTCCAATCACTACAAACTAAGGCGTTCGCTCCGTATTCCTATAAAAAACATGTAAATTAAAAAAAAACATTAAAGTGAATATTATATTAAAAACAAAAAGGCGGGAAGCTTGCTCGGCGACTGGTGAGCTTCAATCGAAAATGGAGCGTTACATTTAGTTGTGAGCCGCCGGCGACAAAGGGCGCGCTGTCAAATGCCATTGCTCAAATGAGAACGCAGTCATTCGCGAGTGTGGTGGAACGGAAAAATCATCGGCCGGGAATGTCATCGGTTGGCGCGCAAAAAACTGTCAGCTGTCAGAATAGGGAACATGGCGCGCGGACTGTTTATTTCTTAATTTAACTTTGTTTCAGTATAAGTTGGCGTTAGACTAGAACCTTTCCACTAAATCTCTACAATATTAACTTATACCATGCTAATAATATTATGTATAGAATACAGTATCAATTCCAGAGACACACGGATCAATATCGCCGCTCTACGAATTTGCTACGAAACTCGTAGCACTGGCTACGTTAGCTCTACTTTCAGTTTGGACGAATCGTTAAATAAATTCTAAGTTTACTTCAATATTATTAAGTTATTTTAAAGCTGTGTTAAAAGGATAATATAATAAATAAAATGTTTTTGTGTAAAAATTATAACTGTTTTACTTAAGACATGGATCGATTGGATTTTTTTTAAATATTTTCGACCGCCAATGTTTTATATTTTAGAGTTTTGTTGACGCCCCCTATCACATCATGAGACGAAAATAAGCTCGGCGAAATGTGGGTTAGACCTCTGCCTACTCCTTCGAGGATTACAGGCGTGAGTGCGTACAGTTTTGTTGAATTATCATCTACATAGGCCTTTCCAAGTTGGCGCCACCCTTGACGCCATGCCTTAATATGTTGGTTTTAATACATGTTCAAAATATCCAGTACATGAGCCCTGAGTAATTATGAATATCATAAGCTAGGAAGATTCAGTTCGAAAAAATATTCCCAGCATGAACAAAAAGGTATACAAGAAATGTTGCCCAAATACCTATTAGCATATTTCATTTCGTTAGTTACTGTAATTACAAACTAATAAACCATTATAGTTTCTTTCAACTTATATATAGAAGCTTCATACCAAGTTGTGCCACGCCGTATCCTCCTCAACGCATACAAATCTATGATAAAGCGACCATAAAAATATGAAACAAAAGACCTTGCTGAAAAGAGACAGAGAAAGTGTTGGATGCCTTCTGTAAGAGCATATTATGGGGAATATAACTGTGGAAACAGTAATAAGGCGTTTCTAGTAGTTAACTGGTTGAGCACTAGACACGCTTTAAGTGGTTGAGTGGTGCAAATAAAATAGTTTTATCCTATCGATATGCATACTCGTAGAAATGAGTTATATGGCTAAAGTGATAGTGTGGCCCAAAAAAGAACTTATGGATCTGCCAGGATCCAGCTGGTGGGAGGGCGTCTGATAATTATTTGTACCCAACTGTATAGTGACTGCACAGAGCATAGTTAAAAACATACAATACAAGCTCGGTACGGCGAAGAGCATTCCTGAATCAGCCTGCTTATTCATTAACTTTACGTCGGTCGGCATTATTCTTGCGACCTAGAGCCGCAACATCCTTCGACAGTTTGACATTATATTTAGACTAAACCATACTTACCATCAGGTGGGAGTGGGTATATAACATACAAAATACAGAACTTTGATAATTAATAATTATTAATTATTCCGCAACTAAACGCTTAATGTATTACATTTTTCTAAACAGATAGTCATATAAGTCAATAAATAATCTACACATAGCAAACGTGTTTTCAACCGCCATATTTATCAAACAAACTGCGATGCGGCGAGCGCTGCAGTTTCTATTTTCAAATTCAATTTTCGAACGCTGTATTGCAGTGAAAGAATTCGGAATTTAAATTTTGAAACAGCGAATCGGCGCAAAGACGCGCGAGTTTGAGGTGCGCTCCGATTGGGGTGTTGATTAGGGTGGTGAGGTGAGGTATTAGGCGTACTGAGGGTTGTCTGCTGAAATAATACTGTGTTCATTTTTTGGTTATCACCACTGCGAAGAAGAATATTTTGTTTCTTTTAATTTTTATATTTCGAGCGAGTACAGGGATTTATGCATTCATATTATTTGATTGCTTCTTTACCATTAATCATTAATGTATTTTGAATGAATAATGGTCTGGGAAATAAGCCGTAAATTTATTATAGAAAACACATATTACAACGCTATGTTGTTCTGTATTTATGGATTCTTAATTAAGTAATTATGCAACTTTATGATTTTTTTCGTTCTACCTGACGTTATCCCGGCTAGTGCCACGGTCCGCTTTCCTACTAAGATACCCCCACTTCGCCTATCTTGAGCATCGTCCGTAGCAAGACCATTGGCCCTCATATATCTCTCTAATACGTCAAGCCAGCGTTAAACTTTCTTATTTATTATTTATTCGACTTTTTTATTATATTTGATAACTACGGGTTTATTATCAACACTTAAACTAGCTGGATTAGTAGACATTCTTAGTGTTCAGATAAATCAGTTCTTTTTTATTAAGTAGACGAGGCCTGTGTCCACCAGTGGGACGTGTATTGTACAGGGCTAGTATGAGTATCAGTTCACTATGGATTTTGCTTTGTGTCTCTAATTTAAATGTACATCATTTATTGCATTTTACGTCGATACATTTTCTTATCGCACTGACGCCTGTAATCCCCGAAGGGGTAAGCAGAGGTGTAACCAGTACACCCACTTTTCGCCGAGCGTATCTCCGTCCCTTGATGTGATAGGGGGCGAGCCTATAGCTTTATTATTTTCTTTATTCAAAAATAAATAATGAATAATTTAGAAGACGGACTTTGGTATCAAGCCGGGATAACACCAGGTAGAAAGAAAGAAAGTTAATCTTCAAAAATTACCTTGTATTCAAGAAAAAAGGTCTCTATTATGAACAACCTAAACTTTCTTTTTTAACGACACCTCATTCTTTGTATTTTTACCGCAGATTGGCAGTTTAACTGTATCCCAACCCTGCTGCACATCAGCGGGGGTTGGGGGTGTGGACACGAGTGGGGGGAGCACCAGTGCCTGTGATTGGTGCGTGGCGCGTCACGTGCCGCTGGGAAATCAGCTCGGTCGCGCGATGTCGCGCGTGTTTATCCGCCGGCTTGTCACGCGCGCCATAGAGTAGCGTGACACGTATCGAATAGGAGGACGCGATTGGTAAAAAATAATTGACTTTTTATACGTTTTGAATTCGGAATTATTGACTTGCGAAAGTTTTAAATAGGTACTTACATAATATTAGTTCTTCTCCCCTTGTTCCGCTTTTTAAAGCTATCTGGGCTATGGGGCACAGTCTTCCACCATGTCCAAGTCATGAATGGATAGTTTTTTTACAGTATTAATTACAGTAGTAATTGGACAACTTTTGAAGCAAGTCTTGTTGACTAGGTACTCTTACCTTTAATAAACTGTGAATTATGGTGGTACTTCACTTTGCTCTAAGGCAAGGTAACATAATATATTGTGTTACTAACTGAGCTGCTGGAAATAATTCCATCAACTTTTCAAAATTTCGACGCGGGATGTTCCAAATTCAAATAATAGAATATCTCTGGTTCATTTCGTTCGAAATTCGTACGATTTTGTCAGTTAACCTGCAGTGCGTAGCCTGGAGCGTTAACGCGCGCGGCGCGCGACAACGTTTCGTTTCACGCTGTATTTATTTCGCACATCAAGGACAATGATTGTTGATCAACATTTTGTAAATTATATATTATTTTTTACGCAGATTTTTTGTTATTTTGAATGAAATAATATTTTATTCCTAGTTTAAAAGGGTGTATTATGATGTGTGACAGGTTATCAAAGTTATGCTATTGGAACTACGAAAATAATTAATGTAAATATATATTTTTAGACTAATATTTAAAGTGATAGAGACACGACGTAGATAGTTTTTTCAAAATTCGGGTATTGTATGTTTGGTTTGTGGGTGTTCAAAGGCGGTGGAGATCACTTACCATCAGGTGACCAATATCTTGATTGTTATTGAATAATCAACAAACACTTCAAGAAGATAATAACCGGTCGGCCATCTACAACACTTAAGACATCAATCGAACACTTTTCACAAGTACGCATATTAAACAAAATTCAAATAACAAATCACAACATTGACCCCCGCTCCATTAACAAATAAACTCTCTATTACTAATAAAATCCGACACAATTACATCAACAGCAGTGAATCCGCCATCAGACACCCTCGCCTCGTTCGCCTTCCTCGTCGCTGACTACGTTTTAATTTACACATATAGCTTTACAATAAACAAATAATAATACACCTTCCCACATACAATATAAGGTGTAAATTCGTCAAACTGAAATACACCATGGTTGATACAATCATAGAAATCACTCGAATCCAAATGGAAAAGGTGTCAAAGATCGAATTTACGATTCATTATACTTAATCCTTATAAAAATGGGGGAGATGTTTTAGTTGGTCCGTTCGAATTTCAATCTTAATGTGACAGATTAAAGTAGATGTTTCTTTGTTTTCTTAAATATGTGATTTGAAAAAAGCGCTCGGGACGTGCGCGTGTAAGTGCCCATTGTGGCGGCAGATGGTCCGGTAGTGTTCTATATTTGAATGAGGTGTCATCCCATGTCGTTTATTTTTTATTAATTTGGCTTTTTTAAGTAAGTGCAACTGGCCAGTTTGACTCATTTAACTGCCGGACTTCGAAGCGTGACCATGTTATATTAAGGGAGATTGATTAATATTTTTTTTTATATTATTTTATTACTCTTTTAGATGTCAATAAGATACTTAAATGATTTTGTGGTCTACAAAAGACAAACGAGAATTGTATTGATAATCCTTTAAATTATAATAATAATAATACTAGCCCTGTATTAAATACGTCCCACTGCTGGGCACGGGCCTCCTCTACTGAATGAGAGGGATTAGGCCCTAGTCCTTTAAATTACTTGATTTTAATAATAAAACATTATCGATAATTTAACCTTATATCTTCAATCTATAGACATGAGTAGGAATGGTTCAAGCAGAAATATTTGAAAGAGAAAATCCAAACTCAGGCTTGGACATAGGAGTGTTAACGGACTGAAAACTCTATAAAACCGCAGAGCTCTGTTGTAAACATTCTAATATCTTATATTTTTGGGCGTCTTTAGGACATTTGTCCAATAATTGTATTATTATGTGATATAATTATATTTATTTTTCCCTCATCAATTTATGATTATTTCTCCTTTCGACTGAGAGTATATTAAAATATGACTTATTTTTTTATCCTGTTGTCCATTAATAGTGGTATATTCAGTGCATTTTTTATTGCGCTTATCGTAAAATAATTGATATAGGAGTTATAAACCGGCGGCAAAGAATTGGAAATGTGTGTTGGCCCCATTAGCAGAGCGGCCATTACGCGCTCCCGTGGGCGCGACCATAGACTAGACTGGGCCACAGATTATAATACAAACAGAGCATCATTCAAATATTTTGATGTTACACTTTGTACTCCTTGACTCTATATGATGCTGACTGTATTGTCTGACTAAAGAAATTTCAAATTCAAAATTTATGGAGTTTTTTTTACATGTTTTAAGTTAATAAGGTGGTCAGGGGGACATATCATATGCAAAAGGAGATGATTTTTTCGACTCGTTTTGTCATAAAAAAACATTATCATCAGATCATGTCTATCGAAGCTAACATTATTGCATAGAATACTCGACTCACTGTGTCAAAAGTAGAGAAAATAGAGAACGTTTAAAATCAACTTTATTTCATTGAAGTTAATGTCTAAATATTAAATTTCTAGATCGAGATACGACGTTCTGCACCACGCAAAAAATTAGACGTATCTAGTGTCAACTAGAGATAATTAATTATGCACATACTTTTATAGCCCCGCCCTCTTGCACAGAGTTTTGGTAGGGTCAATTTCTTGCTTGAGTTACTTTTCTTGTCATCTTATTTCGGTAACAGTAATTGAATTTTTTTTTGTTTGTCTTCGTAGCCACAGTTATACACGTAGCTACAAATGTAGTTCGTATTCTAGTAGCCAGCGTCTCACATTGTTTTGTTAAGATTCTTTAAATGGCTTCTGCTAAGTATCTAATATGACGCCCCTAACCCGGTCTCGTCCACAAAGTAAACTCCAGAATGAATTTAAACATAATGGGGATTGACTCCACTCCAAACTCTTAAAAGTCGTCGCATCTTTATTGTGCTTTTCTGTTATATTATTTCGTCATGCCATCGAGAAAACAAGTCAAGCCAAAGTGGTCGAACTTCTCAGGGTTATTTCGCTGTTCCAATATTAATTTTTGTTGCGTGCATGAGTGTTATGTGTGATTACCTTTGCATGTGTAACTAAGTGGAGACGTATTTTTAAGTGGATTCATATGAGTGTTATCGTTCTAGTTATCTTATTTTGATGGTTTTAATATCTTAAATCAGAAAAAATAAACTTGTAAATTAGTTCGTACTCCACGGTCCCTCGCGCATAGAGTTTATTATTTTAATACAATATTGGCGTAGTCTATGGTCGGGCGGCGCGGCGGGCCGCCCTCCTGTTTTCCACTCTGTGGAGGGTCAGATTTCGCGCCATTTGGCCAACGGCTCGTGTAATAGCCCGATTAGGGCCAAACACGGTCCGACAAATATCTCAAATATAATTGTATAATAAATTTATTATGTTTATAATTTCGTGGTGTTGGAGAATGCTAAAATTATTATTGTAATAATTGACAATGTTTTTTATGTATGTATGTATTTTTTCCTTTAAATTATGGATGTAAAATATATTTTGAAGTTCCGATTAACTAAAGTCTAAGTAAGAATATGTGTTTGAGATCGACTCATGACTGATTTAAATTTGAATAGCGAGTAATCATAATGATTTCTTATGTTTACGCGAGTTTGACTTTGAGTTATGACTTTCGCGAAAAAGTTGCGGGCATTTTATTTCGAACCCTAGATTCCGACGAATATTCCTTTAAGACAAATATCACGTAAGCTTACCACGAATTAAACCATAGTCAGATCTAGAACCGACATAAACAACTATAGATGAAGCTCTGATCGGAGGACAGCAGTGGAGTGGAACAAAGGCATGTGTTGAAAACCTCCAACAAAAAGAGAAATGAATTACTCCTGGTACTTACCTGGTCACCTGATAGTAAGTCGTTTCCACTGCCCATGAACGTTCATAATACCTGAAGAATCATGGACGCGTTATCGAACTTATAGGAAAGGGGTTATAATGGGATTGGGAAGGGGATTGAGGCCTCCGGATTTCTCACTCACCTTACGTAATGCAACAGCATGCTGCTACTTCACGCCAGTTTTCTGTGAGATAGTGTAGACAACACTGTCCGTAGTGTGGCTTTACCACTTCTAAATATATCTAAATAGTTGTTTAGTACTCTACAAACCGTTAAATTCGGCGAATCATAATAATTATTATATCGATAGCCTCCGTGGCGCAGCGGGCGAGTAGCCGGTTGCGAAGCGTGAGGCCGTGGGTTCGATTCCCGCACCTAGACAAATGTTTGTCTGATTCACAAATATTTGTCTTGGGTCTGGGTGTTGTGGGACCGCAAGTCCCTCGTAGTTCCTGATACCCATGATACAGGTTTACCTAGAGTGGGGTCAGAACTATGTGTGTGACTGTTGGGTGTATTTATTATTATTATTATTTATTATCGTAATGGTATTGATTTTTGTATCAGGCTGAATGCTTCAAAATCCATTTTTAAAATAAGATAATCCGTAGACTCGACTCGAACTCGACTAGTTATTTGTTTTTAATTTAAAAACAATTATAAGCTGCCACTACTATTTACTTACTTATAATTTTATTGGACATAAAAAGAGGTTATTTTCAAATCGTTGATCATTCTGGACCTAATTAGGTCCAGAAATTAGAAAGAAATTTCTTTGGGTTCTAGAGAAACAGTTTGATTCTAAAATCCCACTCTGAACAATGAAACATTCCTGTTTTATCGCACTCACGACCTTTCTTTTCCTAGTAAACTACTCAACTAATCCCCATAATCATAGACATTACGTGAACGTTTTATAGAACGTGCGAATACATAGTGACTATTTCTGTATTCGTGATATTTCCATTTTTGGCGCGAAATAATCACAAAGAACTCTACAATTAGTAAAGAGCTTACACTCACGTACTGGGGGTTGTATTAAAATATAACAACCCAAACACATTCATTTTTCCAAGTAACATAATTTTCGTAAATTCAAATGTATCATAATCAATGATAACCACCGAAAAATACATCAAAGTCAAACATCAAAAGGGGCACACCCTCGTGTTGCGGGGTGAGGTGCGGCGAGGTGGGGTTAGTGGGGGGAGGGGGCTAGTAATTACTCCATTACTCGCCAATAGAGAACATAAGATGGTTTTTGTTTGCTCACAATGGTCGGGGGACGTAATTGGACCACTACTTGATGCCCTGAGGAGTTGCCGCTTAACCGGGTTTAGAGGATCGACTTAGCGATATTTCGATATATAGTTTAATTATTGCTGTTTTCCTTTTGCTAGTTTTTTTTATCGATATCAATTTATGTTTCTAGTTTAATTGTATTTTTTTTTGGATGGTTATATCCGTTATTGAATAGCTTATAGCATGCATTCAAATTTTAATTTAAAGTGGGAAGCGAAGGAATTAGTCAAGTTTTCATAAATCTCAGCAATATTTAAGATTAATAATAGAGAAACCATTATTTTCTAAATACAATTGCTTATTAACGCCTGACGTGTCAGGCGAACAGAGGGGCTAGCACGGAAACTTGCGAAAAGTTGTTCGAGCTGTCATCAACAACAATTTCTATGAGATTTTAGTACAGTAAAAGAAACTAATTTATATGGAATATAGACCAATGATCATAATCATAATCATAATCATTTATTTGCCTAAAACATGGTATAAAAGGTGTTATAAATAATATTTAAGGAATTATCTATCGAGCCCTCGATACCTTTACATTACGATTTCAATAGTTTTCCGTGCTAGCCCCTCAGTTGTTGTTGGGATAGATAATTTACGTTTTCAAATGTTGACGTAAGCTTCAGCATTGGAAAAGTTATTTACCTCATGTTCAAGTAATTAATTTAAAATGTTTTCATCATAATAGACGATTTATCAATAACAAATTACAGTTTTTCCAATTTTTATGAGTAACATATTCTTAGTTAGTAGTACTTCTCTTAGCGAAATGCCCTACTATGAGTTCATATCGGACATTCGCTACTACTTTCGCGAACTTTCTCTCCGGTTAAGCACCCTTTAACCGGCGCCGATGGGTCGCTGAAACGGTTTTCTTCCAATCATATTTAACAAACGATTAGGATCGTTTTCATTAATATAATAAATCCATTTAATTATAAGACAACGTAGGTAACGTCTTACAACGTCATGATTTTACAAAAAAAAAAAAATGTCTCGCCGGTATCATCAAGCTTGTTTCCGTCCCATGGTGTGATAGATGTCGAGTCTATCGCCACCATAACGTACACAAATTCCAATACAGGACAATTCTTAGGTACTAGGTGGTATGCGAGAGTCCCTTTGGTTTTTTTTTATTAGGTTGAGTGATTAAATGAGGAGTTCGCTCGCCTGAGCCGTAAGCGTCACGCCTGCCCATAAACAGAATGAGACACAGAACTTTGAATTACAAAGCACTGCATGGTACTGCGCTCATCACTGCGAGACATAATATGTTAAGTCTCATAATGCCCAGTAATTTCACTGGCTTCAATGTCCTTCAAACCAGAACACAACAGTGCTTTGACACTGCTGCTTCGAAATAGACAAAGCGGTGGTACAAACCCAGACGTTTAGGCAAGCAGCAATGTATAAGTGACTGATGTGATTTCGAAGGACATTTCAACACCAATTTTGATTTGACTGCCTCGGTGGCGCAGTTGTAATGCGTACGCGTTACGACTGAGGCTCACACTGAGGCCCCGGGTTCCATTCCCGGGTCGGGTAAATGACATTGGGTTTTTCTATCACGTAATGCTTAGTATCAACCTGGAGTCTGTTTTTTATTTTATTAGCTTGAATGACGAGACGAGCAGGTCGCTCGCCTGATGGTAAGCGCCACGCCTGCTCATAAACAGAAGCAACGCCGCACAGAACTTTGAATAACAAAGCACTGCATGACACTGCACTGCGCTCGTCACCCCGTGACATAAGGTGTTAAGTCTCATAATGCCCAGTAATTACACTGGCTTCAATGTCCTTCAAACCGGAACACAACAGTGCTTACACACTGTTGCTTGGCGGCAGAAATAGACAAAGCGGTGGTACCAACCTAGCCGGCCTCTCGCAAACGAGGGACCTACCACCTTGTAAATTGTGACCGATATGGCGATAGGCTCGCCCCCTATCACATCATGGGATGGATATACGCTCGGCGAAATGTGGGTGTACTGGTTACACCTCTGCCTACCCCTTCGGGGATTACAGGCGCGAGTGCGTATGTATGTAAATTTTGATTGCTCATCCTGGTATTTGAACCCATGACCTCGCCGGTTTCTTCGACTAATTACGCTGGTACTAGACTAGTACGATTAACCTCCATTTTACTTAAACGAAATCCATGTTATTTAAAAAAAACACATAATTTCTCTACTATTTCCAAAATTGACGCATCCATGCAATGTTAACTGAAGTACGGTAATGCGTTCGATCATTTAACTAACGTTTATAATCATTAAACGCGAGGGGGGCAGCTCCCGTGGGTCCGAGCGGCCCCCGGGACCTCACATCTGCGTACTGCACTGTTTGGACAAGCTTTTTATAATACATTTTGCGGCTTTTTTATTATTTATATGAGGTCGAGACTCGTGTCAATTTGATTCTGTGAAGATGCGGTCTTTGGATTATGATATTTGATGTTATAATGTTCAAGTGGAGTTTTTCAACAACGAAAAAAGAAGGAGGTTCTTGATTCGACACGTATATATTTTTTGGGGTAATTTCAATTATCTGGCAGCGGCACCGGCATCAACTTAAAATATACATACATACGCACTCACGCCTGTAATCCCCGAAGGGGTAGGCAGAGGTGTAACCAGTACACACACATTTCGCCGAGCGTATCTCCGTCCCATAATGTGATAGGAGGCGCGCCTATCGCCATATCGGGCACAATTTCAGACTCCGGGCTGATACTGAGCATTTCGTAATAGAAAACCAATGTAGTGTATAAGTATTCGTTTAAGTTACATTGGACAGTATTTAATAAAGAGTCGTAACTGAGCCTTCGATCTTTCAACACGTCTCCACGAACCAATAACATTCATTACATGGCGACATTGCCAGTCGGCCTAGCCCTGCGCCAGTGCTTCACGCGCATAGCAAACATTTAAATGAAAATAATGAAGAAAGAAAAAAAATCAAACATGAAAAATGTAGTACCAAAAAAGAAATATTACGGAAAATATTAAGAAGATAGAAAATGAAGTTAAAAAGAAAATACGAAATATGAAGTCCGAATAAAGAAAAATATATTTTATTTAAATAGATTACGTAATATTTTTTTACATAAACAACAATAAATGAAGTAATACAATATGAGTAATGAAAATCAGGAAGAGAGAAAATATGAAGAATAAAGAATGAAGTCTCTACAAAGAAATATATGAAGATCAAAATATAGGAAGAATGATATAATATGAAGAAAAAGTGCATTATTGTATTAAGATTAAGAAGAAATGATATTATAAAGATTAAGAAGAAAGAAGAATATCGTAACAAGATGTTCAAGCGGTGTCCAGGGTAATCCCGGCCCACGGAGTCCAGGGTATAGCCCAGCCCACCCAACATGCACAAGTGACTAGCTACGAGCACCGAGTCATCAGCCCGGTTGCATAGAAGAACAATTACGAAAAAGAAAAGTTATATCCTTTTTATATAAAATATTGTATAATCATTATATATACTATAACCAAGAGTTTGGTATAGAACAGAGATCATTTTAACTAGGTAATTATAAAAGATTTTTTAACATTTTTACATATTTTTATAATTTTACATGATTTGAATAGTACTATTTTATATTTTTATTAATACGTATGAATCAATAAAATTTACAGTTATTGATATTAGATAGTCTTTAATCAAGATTTAAAAATGGCAGAAAATTTTGACTTTGAAACAGCTCTATAATTTTTACCAGTTATGACAGGAGATGAAAAAATTACCAGAAAGTTAATTAGTAATATCGAATTTTATAGTTCCATTATCAATGAGAGTTCCAAAAGTTTATTGATCAATTTCGTATTAAAAACTAGAATATCACAAAATGCGAAATTTTATTTAAAACAGAATTATAATGTTATAGAAAGTTTATTGTTAGACATGAAAAATTTATTGTTACCAAAGAAGTCATTTATTAAAATACAAGAACAGTTATATAATTGTTACCAGGGAAATAGATCTATAAAAAGTTTTGGTACCCAGATAGAAGATCTATTTACTGAATTAACTTTAGCTCAATCTGATGGTGATTTAGTAAAATGTAGCATTCTCCGGCCAATAAATGAAAAAATGGCAATTAACTGTTTTGCAAATGGCCTTAATAGCAACAGAATAGCAATTATTATAGTAGCTAGACAGTTCGAATCGTTATCTCAGGCCATCCAAACTGCTATAGATGAAGAGAGCATAATTCGAAATAGTAATGTTTATTTTCAGCGTAGGCATCTTAATTATGTTCCTAAGTCTCAAAGTTTTCCATCTAAACATAAACATAATTTCTATATTGTATCGTATCACCAACATTCAGATAAACATGTAGATCATACGACTACCATATTTGCGCATCAGAATGAGGTGTCCGGTAGCGAGTACATTCCGCAAGCTCAGCGATCATCTCGCAGCGAGCGAGTGCACCGATATAAACAATTTCGATAAGAGCGTAATGAAATTTGATTCTGATGTTAGCCACGTATGTTCTAATGATAGTTATGATAATACAGATTTAAACATTTCTAAAGAACAGGAGTTAGACAAAACAGAGTCATCGCAGTATAATAATAGAAATAAATTAAAGAAAGAGATACATAAAAGTAAATATATTGAGTTGATTTTGAGTAATGATGTAATGAATAAGAATTTTATTAATATAATATCGAATAGTTTTTGTAAGTATATAAAAAAGAAATTATACTTAGACACGAAGTTTTTGTCACTAGGAAAGGAGTTAGTTAGAGAGTTTGAAGTATTTTGTAGAGATAAGAATATAACGGATTTGAGAATTAATAAAAATAATAATAGTAGAAGAGATTTAATGAAGTTTATAAGAGTAATGAGAAAATATAAGGTAGACTTGCGAAATGTAAGAATAAATGATAAAGTTATAGATACGAGAGTTAAGGTGAAAGAAAATAAATGTAAAGGGCAAAATGAGAATAAATGTAAAGATGACATGTCAACAAGTAGTCAGTTAAAGGAGAAGTATATTAAAAATATATTAAATGTTATACAAAAATGATCAAATATGAACCATAGTAATGGCAAGAATAATGAAAATATAGTAAACTGTGAAGTCGATGCAGTACATTGTAAAGAGAATAAAAGAAAGATAATAAGTTTTGTAAGCAGATGCGAAATATATGACAAGCGTTCTGTAGGTATAACTTAGTTTAATTGTATGTAATAAGTTTTTTTAAAAATGTAACAGTTTTGTTTTTGGCTGAAATGTAATACCTATTGTATTATTTTTTTTAATCAATCTTATGCATTGTTTATTTTCATTTCATTGTTTTATATACTTTTGTAGTTTTTAAATTTCTTTGTATAATCTTAATTTGTAAAAAAAATAAGAATGTCACGACATTTTATTTTTTTCCCCAAAGGGGGAAGGTGTAGTGTATAAGTAGTCGTGTAAGTTATATTATATGGACAGTCTTAATAAGGAGTCGTAACTGAGCCTTCGATCTTTCAACACGTCTCCATGAACCAATAACATTCATTACACCAATATCACTGTTACCCGACCCGGGGATCGAACCAGAGACCTCAGCGTCAGCCTCAGTCGTAACGCGTACGCATTACAACTGCGCTACCAAGGCAGTCCGCTTAAAAATAGTAGGTTCTCAATTCGACGCGTATATTATGCGATATCAATGCCAAATGTGCAGCTTGCTGCTGCGTTTCGTACGGTGACTGAGATATCCGGAGGCTCAAAACCCCTCCCCTTCCCAATTCCTTAATTATCCTTTTCCTTTAAGGTCGGCAACGCACCCATGATTGTTTTGATATTGTTGGCGTACATGGGCGGTGGAGATCACTTACCATCAGGTGACCCACTTGCTGGTTTTCCTGCCTATGACATAAAAGAAAAAAATGTGGACCGATTTTAATATTGATTTTTTCTTTTAATTTCAAAGAGAAACATACCTAATTGAAATCTCTTAGTACATAATTACTGTACGACATTACAAACGATATTCCTTTTAGAGGTCACATTTAATTGTATAAAAAGGGCATAACGATATCCATAAAGATTTATATCAAAGAGACAAGGATAATCACCGCATGGGTACGAGCGTGTATGTAATTGCCAAATCATGTAACTGGAGAGCCGGGGGAAGCACGGGGTGGGGGATGATCATTTTGTTTATTAAAGATTATGGCTCGCAACCCCTTACCTGGGGTGCGTTGTGGTTAAAATTATTTGGTAAATATGGGATTGCGGATTTGGTGTATGTACTTAGAGGCTAGGTAGGTATCTCGTATGCGAGAGGCCCACCGCTAAGTAAGTACCACCGCTTCCCCATGAGGCGGCTTGCGTATTGCCCGGATGGGACTTGGACTCCAATTTCCTCTCGTCAGATTTCTTCTGGCGTTCTGAGTCTTTCCGTCCCGGACAGAGACTGGTCCCCAGAGAAGTCAGGGCCAGACTAGCCTCCTTGCGCAGTATTAATGTGAAGAAGTGGGTAGCCAGGCGTGCTTGAGGGCCGTCCTGTAAAGACAGGCTGTTGCTTGACAAGCGCTACATTCCAACTGACGCAAGTGCTGACGGGACACGGATGTTTCGATTCGTTCCTATGTCAGAAAGGAGGAGTCTGCCGTAAAGTAGCACACTACCATATGTTAACTGCCACGAAGACACGGTCTAACACACTCTCGAGGAGAGCTCAACCTGGGACGAAAAGCACAGACGCCCAACAAGAGGAAGGCGCTGGCTTCATAACTAATCGGCGCGGCGCGGCGCCTCCTCTTTGTACATTTTCTTGGTGCGACGTCAAGACGGATGGCAGTGTGAAAACCTCATGCTACTGTAAAATTCGAAGGCACGACGTTCCGGTTGTGAGGGGCTTCAAAAGAGATGTGCCATAAAACAGTATTGGTGAGGCGGTACCGTCAGCAATCCAGGTATTCGTGAATCTCCCGAAACCGCCGCACTTGCGCCGCAGGATTTTATTTGGTACACCGGCGTAGGAAAATTGGTTATGTATGTTATCTAGCAATAACTCGGATGTGAACTAGATCGGAAGGTTGGTAAGTCCGGCATAACTATGCCTCCACCCCCGGGTTGGGAAGGTATCCGTAGATGGTTTTCCCACGCCAAGAAAAAAGAAAATGTAGGTCACCGGTTTGTCTACTTCTGGTCCCAAGAAGACTGTTGTATTCTGATTTGAAGGTATTATTTATTATACTACAGTCTTTTTAGTGTTAAAAAAAATAATAACCACCGTAATCTGCCTGCGGATATATTGTGTAATATCTATCTGTGTGTATCTCCCTCATTACACAGAATCGGTAAGTGTGTATAATAACGTCTCGAGTCGCGCCCGGGCTCATTACCTTGCCTACACAATGATACTACGTGTCATATTTTTAATTACGGTAGTTTATAAAACCATTTTACATATGATTTTTGAAGTTTGTCTCTATTAATAAATTATATCGAGCAGTATGACATATTATGTTAAAGTATTTCAATCATACCATATAATAAGCATGATCTCAGGGCATTACCAATCTCTTGACTAAAGAATTGGTCATCCACTATCGTAACCCCGGCGGTTTGAAATTATTGCCAATAAACATTTATAAAATCTAATTACACCAATTTGTTGAACAGACACCGTTCACATGTCCAAACAATTATTACACTACAATAAATTACAATGAAATTGTCAACATATCGGCCGAATTGCAAATTACCGCCATCTGCCATTTTGACAGATCCCAAAGGGTTTTGGCGCGCTGTCAAGCAGCCATCTTGCGGCCCGTAGACAACATTTGCAATTATACGCGCCATTGATCTTAGTTTTGTTAAATTAGCCGAATGGATGCGATTATATTGCTACTGTGATGTCGGCGAAGCAGTAAAGATTGTTTTTGTTTCGTTAAAGCAAAGGAACTACTAACTTTAATTTAGTGATGTGGAAACTATATGATTTTTTTGGATGGCGTCTCGATGGCGGTCCACGGAGTTTTTGTTTACTTAAATAGGTACTTAAATTTGATAACATTTAATACTATCTCCCCACGAAAGTGGATAGCATTATGTTATGTTACTAAATATCTATAAAATTACGGGGCTATCAGATCTCTATGTAGGTACTATTAAAAAAAACTACCTATATTGACGTCAGATGACAAATCCATTGAACGATAAAAGTATGAACTAAGTCTATTATAAATTTGGAAAATCCTCAGGCTTATATTGTATATTTCGCTTTCATATATTATATTAGATTGGTGATTAAATTATAGATAAGCGAAAGAAGAAATTGATACAAGGTTATCGGAATTATATTATACAAGATAGTGTAAATTTATACATAATTTAGTAACTAGTACTCTATTTTATTATATAAAATAAGTCTTCGGTAGTATAGTGGTCAGTATCCCCGCCTGTCACGCGGGAGACCGGGGTTCGATTCCCCGCCGGAGAGAACTTTTTATCTAGAGAGATGTTAGTTTTTTTTGTACGTTTTCAAGTCATATCTATTGCATTGACAGATATTTGGTACAATTATTATAAATGTTATTGCTTTCAGCGATAAAATGACATACTACTTACATCAATTCCCACACTATTAAATTTTGTAGGCAGTATGATTCAAAATCGCATATCAAACTTAATTTTTAACCCCAGACAAAAAGGGGGGGGGTGTTATAATCCCATCCAAGTTTGATCCCTTTGTCATTGGATCGTTGGTCCTAACCCTGATATTTTAAAGTTAATTTAAATGAACCCTGATCTGACTGTCAGGTAACCCTGATCTGATGTTGCAAGCAAGCTGTCTACAGTTTCCAACTCATCGACAATTATTAGTAGATATATAGTGTTTGAGATCATGGAATAATTTTCGATGAGTAAGTAGTTAGTATGCCCAGCAGTGGGATGAGAAAGGCTGTGATTGATGATGAGTAAGAAGTTAGCTTACATAATATGGTGATCAGGGTTTGTCGATAGTGGTTTTTCTATTTGGCATAGGCGGTAAAAAAACAAGTGAGTCACCTCCATGAACGCCCAGGTACCATATAGTTCCAGAGGAATAAATGGACAAATGATACCGACCTTATACGATATGGTTAATTAAGAAATTGGGAAAAGGAGGGGGAATTTGGAGCTCTACCCCTCTAAGCCGCTACATTACGTCGATTTTCTGTGAGATAGTGATAACACATCGGCCAAGCTGGCCCATTCATGCTGTAGACAAAAATTTCTTTAGCTTGACTCTACCACTCCTATAAGGAATGCAGGAAAATATCCAAGAGCTCTTCTTTATTGTATTTTTTTTTTATTTATATAGTATAGTATAGGCCGGCAAACGAGCAAGTGGGTCACCTGATGGTAAGCGATCTCCACCGCCCATGTACGCCCACAATACAAAAGAATTATGGGCGCGTTGCCGACCTTAAAGGAAAGGGATAATAAGGGATTGGGAAGGGGAGGGGGATTTGGGCCTCCGGATATCTCACTCACCGTACGAAACGCAGCAGCAAGCTGCTACTTTACGCCGGTTTTCTGTGAGACAGTGGTAACGACCCGGACGAGCCGGCCCATTCATGCTGTAGACAAAATTGTTTACAGCGTGGCTCTACCACTCGTTTCAGAAATTTTAACTCTTATGTTAGTAAATTAAAGCGATATCTATTGATATGAAATTAAATAGTTTATTAATCACATTGTAAGCAATTAAAATACCGCTTATGACAAGTCAGTATAAAAATAAAAGGAACCTATATATAGAAATCATATTTGCCGACATCTCATGTATTTGAAAAACTTTTAAAAGCTACAATTTTAATTTAATTTACATGTGATATGTATTTGTGTAACTGGTATAGTATTTTGACAATTAAAGTAAGTCTTCGGTAGTATAGTGGTCAGTATCCCCGCCTGTCACGCGGGAGACCGGGGTTCGATTCCCCGCCGGAGAGAACTTTTTTTTATTTTTACCGCTTAAGCAATAACAAAATATGTGTACTCTTTAGGCGGTGGTCTGTTACAGATGTTGAAAACGCTGTCTAGCGTCAGTTGAATCCGAACACTGCCTTCAACGTCAGGCTGACGTCGTATCGATATTTTCTACATGTAATATACAATCGAATAGAATCCTGATATCTTTTATTAATAATTCGACGAGTAATTCATCCTTTCTTTTTTATTTATTTTTCTCGCTATAATGCCTAATGCGAACGTACACATGAGCCACGTCAGGCGTACCAGAAATCAATATAGAGCGTTTTCATAGCATTCCATCGTCTAGTGTTACGCCGGACGCGGCATACGAAGCTTGTAACCAGCGACCATGTAAATTAGACCAGCGATCATGATGGCGACAACCATGGGGTTTTTAACCAGTAAAAATCCGGCATACCCCGTCTATCTTCTTTTAAGGTGGCCGGAAATCCAAGAGGATTTTCGCCATATAAAAAAAAAACCAGCGATCATATTCAGCTATATCTCGTCGAAGATATTTTTTTTATTATTTTTTTATTAGCTTGAATGACGAAACGAGCGGGTCGCTCGCCTGATGGTAAGCGCCACGCCTGCTCATAAACAGAAGCAACGCCACACAGAACTTTAAATAACAAAGCACTGCATGACACTGGACTGCGCTCGTCACCCCGAGACATTAGGTGTTAAGTCTCATAATGCCCAGTAATTACACTGGCTTCAATGTCCTTCACACCGGAACACATCAGTGCTTACACACTGTTGCTTGGCGGCAGAAAAAGACAAAGCGGTGGTACCAACCCAGCCGGCCTGTCGCATACAAGGACCTACCACCTTGTGTATATACTGTATCTTCAAGTTATATTAACGTGTCACAGGTAAAACAACAATGTTTGAATGCAGACGCACGCCATGCCGTCCCGCGTCGCCGATGCGTGAAATATACCCGCCACTATACAAAAGGGCTAATAACTCGTATGAAGTACCCTTAACTCACCCTCTAACGTGGTCTGAAGGGGAGTGGACAGCGTTTTGACCACAAAATATTGAGGTAGTATTGTAGACGAAGGTCTTCGACCAATGTGTGTTGCCAGTGATGACATATGGGACTGAGACGTGGCCTCTTACTATGGGCCGCATACGTAGACTCACTGTCACTCAACGGGCTATGGAGAGGGCTATGCTTGGTGTCTCTCTACGTGATCGAATCAGAAATGAGGAGATCCGTAGACGAACGAAGGTAACCGACATAGCCCAGCGAATTAGCATGTTGAAGTGGCAGTGGGCAGGCCACATAGTTCTCAGAACTGATAGCCGATGGGGCAGAAAGTTCTCGAATGGAGACCACGTACGGGCAAGCGCAACAGAGGACGTCCACCTACAAGATGGACCGACGACCTGACAAGGGTTACAGGAAGCCGATGGGTGCAGGCCGCTTCCAACAGGTCGGCCTGGAAGGCATTAGGGGAGGCCTTTGTTCAGCAGTGGACGTCTTGTGGCTGATGATGATGAGGATGATAGTCTTCACCATGATGTTCTATACTTTGAATTACAAAGCACTGCATGGCATTGAACTGCGCTCGTTACCCCGAGACATGAGATGTTAAGTCTCATAATGCCCAGTAATTTGACTGGCTTCAATGTCCTTCAAACCGAAACACACCAGTACCTATACATTACTGTTTGGCAGCAGAAATAGACAAAGCAGTGGCACCAACGCAGACGGCCTCTCGCATACGAGGGACCTTGTAAAATAAACAGCAAACTCTGTAATCCGCTAAACTCTTCTAAATAGAACCATAGATAAAATGTATTCAGTATGAAAAATATGACGTTATCTATGGAGCGATCGGTAATACCTCTGCCGGGATGAAGGCGGTAGCTCTATTGTTCGTACCGCAACTTTTTGCATTGACTGCTGCCATTTTATGTTCCCTCTGTCGGTGATTTTGTAAACAAAATGATGTTTTTTATATCATGTCGAAATAATTGGCACAATAGTTCAGAGCTACAATTGTAGATTAAAAACAAATTGAAGACTTGATGACACCAGTCTCTAAAGCTACTAAAATGAAAATGAAATGAAAGTATTTATTGAATCCATAAAAATGTTATACATCATTTAGATTCAGTCAAATTTTAACTCTACCGCCAGTTCGGAATGCTGTTTCGTTAGAGAAGAACGGACAAGAAACTCTAACGTTGCTCTTTTCAAAATTAAATATCACTTATACCCGACCCGGGGATCGAACCCGAGAACTCAGTCGTAACGCGTACGCATTATAACTGCGCCACCGAGCCAGTCATAATAGTAGTAGGATTATTCTCCAAGTTCCAACACTCTTGTGTCGTTTTGTGTCGTAACTAAAGTTGTTTTAATGTAACCTAGTATGAATATCGAAAACATTTACAACACATACTTTCCAAGTAACAACAGACATGTTAAATGCTGACTGTTATAAGTCGAGTTTGCAACACTATCTATCCGACAACACAGTGTCGTCGCGTGTTGTGTTTGTGTGTCGGGCCGGCGCGTAATCCAGCTCAAAGCCGGGCTGTTAATAACGTTACTTTGACGTGTGGCTGTAGCATGTAGTGCTCTTGCAACCCATTTGGAGCGAGGGTACTTTTTAATTCTTTTAACGTGGCGAGCCGTCGTGTGCGTATATTTGCCAAAGTGGACTGCACACTGCCCGAATAATTGATTTATTCAAACATTACTTAGATTTCGCCTTAGCTTAAAATTGGTTTGGATAACGGGTTAAAAATAGGATATGAATTAGAATGCGCTAAAGGTTTTTATTTTATTGTTTATTTAAGTTTTTTTTTATATGTAGTATTGCCTCCGTGGCGCAGCGGGCGAGTAGCCGCTTGCGAAGCGTGAGGTCGTGGGTTCGATTCCCGCACCGAAACAAATGTTTGTCTGATTCACAAATATTTGTCTCGGGTCTGGGTGTTGTGGGACCGCTAGTCCCTCGTAGTTCTTGATACCCACGATGTGTATAAAAAAAATGAAACAAAAATGTGTGTTAAAATTTTTATGAGGGTCAATGAGGCCAAAGAGGTATGCAAGGATCGTAGCAAGTGGAAATCCTTTGTCTCTGCCTACCCCTATGGGAAACAGGCGTGAGGTCTATGTATGTATGTATATATTTTTTATTGTTATATAGTTTAAATTGCAAGTCACTTACAACGTAGTAGGATATTTTTTCAACATGTTGGTTATTTAACTAAAGAAACAATATATTATCTCATTATAATCATTATTCCCATCATTGATCTATAAATAAAATATTGGTTTAAAGCAATTGCGATGTGAAATCATCTTTATTTTTTAGTGTTGTTCTTTGTCGATACGGAATCGAAGAGTGTACGATAAATTATCTCTACATGTTGATACTATCATAGGCAAATTTATAGCATCGGCTATGGAAGTGGATTGACATATTATCAAAACTAAACATTAACTATATAATGTAATAATATTCTATATATTCAATTTTCTGATAATGAATAATAAATTAAAAAACTCGTGTAGTTCAATTTCTTTCTTTTAAATGTTTGTGATCACTGATCAATATTTTTTGCAATTTTTATTCTAAGATTGATATAGTAGTCAGTGAGTAATATTTATTATCTACAATACGAAAATTAATGTCATCAATGAAATCATTTCAAAACGGCTTATTTGATAATATTGATTGTATTATTCTTGAATGTGTAAATAAATAAATTACCAAAGTCTTCAATGTTAAATTTATAGTAACAAAGTTTCAGACACAATGCAAAATGTATGTACCTGTAATATTGTATTATCGATAATCGATTAAAAACTCATCGCTTCTCGCCCATCCCTATAAGCCGTGTGTTCGCGCATCAAACCGGGCTCGGGAGCCATCATATTTTCATTTTTATCATTTTATTCAATCCTTTGCCGAAACCATACGTATTTTCAGAAGGCACTGGCTCTTTTTAATTCGTTTTACAATGATAACTGTGCTCTGAAAAACTGTTTTTTTATTCATCCAATATTACTTTGGACGTTGGTGTATGGCTTCGTGTAATGGTTCCACCCATTTATGTCATCGTATTTGGTATACTTACGAGTAATTTATTAATTGTTTTATATTAATGAAATTACACCATCAGTGATAAGTTACACGTGAATGTTTTGAGTAGAGCATGTGACACCCGGAGAATGCTAAAATTTACCGTGATTTAGTTATCTGGTAAACGAAAAAATATTTTGGGTAGGTAATTATATTGTATATATTATATATATACAATTATATTGTGTATATATATCGTATATTGGGTAATACATAATTATTTGTGATATGATACTAATGTGTGATTGAAATTTTTCTGCTCCTGGAGAACCACCTATATATCCAAATCGTATTTGTAATTTAAGCAATCAAATACTAAAATGTGAGTATATGCACATCAATCAAAATTTGGAATATACCTACTGTACAAGAGGCAATTTTCATTGCTTAATTATAATTTTTTTACAAAAGTTACTGTTTTTTCATCTAGTACAAAATTAGCCTGGCGTCGAATACACTGCCAGTACAGGAAGTCTGGAAGACCAACGCGTGCAGCGTAAATATCAGTTATGCAGTCATTAGCCTGCCTCTATTATTTATGGTCGCTTTTCGAACGTCCAGCGTCAGCCTCGGCCACCAACAGTGAGGTATGCGGGAAGCATTTTTCACGGAGACGCTTATTCGTACTGAAGTTTCGTATATTCC
This sequence comes from Mimas tiliae, assembly GCA_905332985.1. Taxonomy (NCBI): domain Eukaryota; kingdom Metazoa; phylum Arthropoda; class Insecta; order Lepidoptera; family Sphingidae; genus Mimas; species Mimas tiliae. The sequence continues at coordinate 15,896,759 of HG995246.1, read as the reverse complement.
GAAATATTGGGCTTTAGGTGTTTTTTTTGCCTGCAAAAACGATGTATGGAGATAAGATTGATCACATTATTTATTTTATTCATCACACACACACAGTCATTACAGGTATACCCAATTCCAACTGGCGGGACTATTACATAAATCTAAAAGACAAAATAACAATATCTTTTGTACCCGACTCGGGGATCGAACCAAAGACCTCAGCGTCAGCCTCAGTCGTAACACGTACGCATTACAACTGCACCACCGAGGCAGTCATTAGAAACTATACCTTATTAGAAAACGATACATAAATAAGTTCGTGAAAAATTTAAAGTATTAGAACATATTATACAAGTTATACAACAAGCATACATTAGGCACTAGATCGAACATTCCGTGGCGGGAATCGAACCCATTAAATTTAAGTTCACGTTAATTAACAACGCACTTACGGAGCATAAACAAGAACATTTTGGGAGCCCACCCTTATAATTTATTGTGAGCGTCTGTCGATATTTGAATAAAAATACAATTATATGTGAAGCCACCGTATTGTGACCGCATTAGATTAATTCGGCTCAAACTGATAAGCCAAGGGGCTCAAGTCAAATTGGCTCGACTTTATCAAATTGTTTTTAAATTTTGTTTATAGTAAATAAGGAGGTTTATATTAAATTTAGGTACAAGCGCCGCGATAGTGAGTTATGGCGGGAATTGTGACAGTGCGGTCGATCTCCTATTTTAATTAATTCATAAACTAGTTTTAATTTGTTTTTGTTGTATAAAAATGGTGTAGATTAATTGGACTGCCTCGATAGCGCAGTTGTAATGCGTAAGCGTTACGATTGAGGCTAACGCTGAGGTCTCTTGTTCGATCCCCGGGTCGGGTAAAGTGGTATTGGGTTTTTCTGTTATGAAATGCTCAGTATCAGCCCGGAGTCTGGAATTTGTGACCGGTATGGCGATAGGCTCGCACCCTATCACATCGTGGCACGGAGATACGCTCGGCGAAATGTGGGTGTACTGGTTACACCTCTGCCTACCCCTTCGGGTATTACAGGCGTGAGTGCGTATATATGTATTAATTGGGCAATAAACATTGACTGTGATGGGAACTTAGAATAACTACCTACTTACGCAAGGAAGATGTCCAAACAACGCATACTCACAATCATAAGCTGAAAATTCGCTGTGTTGCAAAAGAAATGTCAGCTAAAATGTATTTTCCTAATCATTTGGTAATTTGTAGATGGGCAAAATGTGTTTCGTACATTGCTTTATAAGTGAGGATCATACACATAATATGGCGAGTAGTTATTAATATGGTCATAGATACATAATACAAAAAGCGAATGTAGGACACGTTGTAACTCTACTAAAATGTTGCATGTACGATAATTTTGATGGCTATCTCTTGAAAGGGCCAATCCAGGAATTTCTGTACATTACACTCGCATAATTTCTGTAAAACAATGTCTGGACATTAAAAGAGGCCATAACCCATGAGTTTGTTTCGGCATTTCTTCTCATGGCTAGCCCTGAATGCCGTCGTAAATGTAATATAGCTTAAAAAATGATTGACATGTAAAAGTGATATTTATGATCCAATTTACAGAATAAATGATTTGAATTTGAATTTGAATTTGAATTTGAATTTGATATGCATACAGTTAATTAAATCGATTAGATACGTCTCAGTTAATCGATTAATGAGTCGATTAATTTACTTTTGTGGAACCATTAACCCACGCGTCAAATAGGTCGCCCCAAACGTTACCCCGACGGATAAAAACGATAGTTCCTAGTTAAAATATACATTTCTATTATTTTAATGTTCACGGCAGATGTCGTGGAATGATGATACAATAAAAATAAAGGCGACAATACCGCCCCCAACCTTAATTCTTTATCTAATTGCCCATTGCTTTAATGTAACTAAATTAAATTACTATTTCGGATCGCACACCGTAACGGAAATACCGACTTGTGTTACTAAAAAAGATTAAAATTAAATTTCAATTAAAAAAGACTTGAGTTATAAGCTGCATTCAAATATGAATAGCAATTTATCGTGTCATTGGAGTTTTGTTAAAATGAACTTTGCTGTCTATGGTGCGAAGGTTAGTATTACTTTCGTTTGTATTCTACAATATCTATGGTACAAATCCGTAACTCGACCCGCCACTATTTACCTATTCATTTTTCAAAAAAGGAACTTAACGCCCAAATCGACGCATTAATACTGGACAAAGGGAAAATAAACGGCTTTGTATAATTCGGCAAAGCTTTTTATTCCCAATAAATACAAACAAAATCTTACAGTCTAGTAATAAAGTTTAAAATGCTATAAAAAGTAATTTTACAACTGGTATTATACAAATCGGCTCTAAACAGAAGCGAAAAAGAAAAAAGCGGCTCCCTACGTTTTTTAAACTTTGTAATTCGTAGTTTCGAATTGCGAATGCGGCGTTCTTATTTCAAAACATCAGTAAGGTGTCATTGGACACTCCCTATTGTGTACGGCGCGGAGTAAGTCATATTGTGATATTTTGTGTGTTGCAGATCACGATGATTTTTTGATTATAATGAATATTCAGCTAGGTTTCCAAAAAGTTTTTAAATGATATTTCTGTATTTAATCTTTAATTAAGCAATAGTATTCACATGTTTAAATTTTTAAGCTCAAATTACTTGTAAAGAACCGCACCGTTATCGTTTATTCGGAGTAATTTACAGGTGAAGTGTAAAAAAGAGCCAACATTACTTTGAAGTAGGAACCTACTAGGGTTTATATTTTCTCAAGCTTTCACATTTTCCAGAAATGTAAACAATGTAGCCCTAGGAATATTGAACAACTTTATAAAATGCTGAATTTCTATGTATCACCGTCATGTTCTGTAAGAGTATAGCAAAACGTAAAAGAAATAAAACTTTTTGTTGACACGTAAGTAACTAAAATAGCGAATCTATAAGCATGTGTTGTGATATTTATGATTACTAGTGGTCGCTTAGTGGTCGAAACTCGACCTCGAGTTTGACATTTAGACATTGTCAATGTGAGCGTAAAAACTGAATGTTTTATTTTATATAATCATATGTTGTTTATATTACATATATTACTTTACAAATAGCATTCTGAACTCCTCCTCCATATAAACTTTAACTATGCCAAATCACACAATCCTCCGTGCGCGTTATATGCTCACAAAGAGGTCCGAAGTTTTCCATCCACGTATTAATATATCGTAGATTACATTACATTACTTATAACATGTAAGAAAACGGTTAAAAAATCCGTCACATCCAAATTTGATTTCCAAAAAAAACGGAAGCAAATCGCCTATATACCTATATATTGTTATGTATGTTTACGAATTACGAGTACGCATGCCTCCCCGAAATGTGCATCGATTTGGATTATTCTTTTATATTTGATACGGTTCACTTCGGTGGTGGTTCAAATTAAATTTAAAGAAATAAATTCACCCCAAGGCAAAGGGATGAACTCGGGTATGAAAGACTAAAACTTCGAGATTCTTTCACTAAAAATAGCAAAATTTAAACCTATTTACTTATTAAACCTACTTTTTTACCAAATATAATGTATCCAAAGAGGGGTTGATGTCAGGCAGGCGGCTGGTCGTAAAAACTACAAGCCAAATCATTATAGATAAATAATAAATATAAATAAATACACCCAACAGTCACACACATAGTCCTGACCCCACACTAGGTAAACCTGTATCGTGGGTATCAAGAGGGACTAGGGACGAGGGACTTGCGGTCCCACAACACCCAGACCCGAGACAAATATTTGTGAATCATACAAACATTTGTCTAGGTGCGGGAATCGAACCCACGGCCTCACGCTTCACAACCGGCTACTCGCCCGCTGCGCCACGGAGGCTATAACATGTGTTGAAAACATGTTGCGCCGACCCCACTGCGAGTGGGATAAGACCAGGTGGAAGAAGAAGGATGTATCCAAAATTGTTATCTTATCCTATGTTACTATGTTTTTACATTGATTATTAACTTGGATTATCATTATTTATTAAAATTATGTTTAGTAATGCTTTAATTATAAATTGTTTCCAACTTCCCGGGACAATGCAATTTTAATATCTCGGGAATTCTTGGGACCGATTTCACATGAAAAATCTCTAGTTGCTGCATTACAAAAAAAAACATAATTTTAAATCATTATCTCTCTATCCAATGCTATAATTAATCGAGGCGCTATTATTTGGAACGTATACATGAATTTAACTCGATTCCGTCTGTCGTCGGCACCATTCTGTGATTAAATGTAACCAATCGTGTTGCGAGCGAACTGCCAATTAACAACCGTATTAATAAACCTTATTTCAATTACATACAGGTATTGTATAAATTCTCCGAACGTCGCGTTGGTAATATTTAATTCGGTGAAATTCGGGTGTAAATAGCGGGAACATCGACTTCGTTGTAACTCTCAAGTAATTAATACTTGTTGCTTTGAAGATATAGATATTACAACACGGTTATTATGACGTGTTTCATGTAAATTGGGCATCGAAACCGCAACATTTTCAGCATACAAAATAAAAGTTCGTGATTAAATTATTATATTTAAATTTAATTACGTGTAAATATAATTAATCTATTATTTGCATTGCCCATTTTTTATAATAAATTTGTTGAACATAATGGCGATGTAATAAATAATAAAAACGAAATATATTTTTTGTGAAATAAACTGAAAATCATAACATTAATTGCTTTTTTTCTTAACTGTGGTAAGTATATTTCTTAACACATACTTTTTAAAAACATACCTCATAACAAAAAATGCATAAGATAAGATTCACAGATACTCGTACTTTCGCTATGCAGTACTCGTAATCAGATCGTTTTGAAATAGGAATCGTGTGTTTTTGATTTGAACGCGCAAATCGCGTTTGAATTGTCGCCCGTTTTGACACCTCTGACTTACAATCTTTCTAATGCAGTTATAATGGCCTTTATTTAACTTCATAAGGTTAAAAATAGCTTAACAAGTTGCTTCTTTTACGTACATCCTTAGTTTGCACTTCTGATATATCGTATTGTAAAGAAGTAAGTCGGAGAATCCGTTGGCTTAGCAATGCTCTACATTTTTCGTTTTGCAATCGTAATAACACTTCCTGAGAAGAAATAAGGTTTAATTTCAGCTGGCAAGTTGGTATATATAAAGAAATTATCTAAAATCTTCTTTCTTTGAAGAGATTATGTCGAAGTATTAGACGACTCTCTTGTTGCATCATAAGTATTATGGAAAAGACACAGAATTATTTCTGCGAATTGAATCCCGCAGTAGACAAGGAGGCCAATTCTCGTAATTTTAAATGTTCAAAATATCATTCCGATCTAGTCTCAGCGTCAAGAAAGTTGCAAATGGCATTCTCTTAAACCAATAACCAACATCAAATGTGAACATAGATCGTAATGAGATTGAATGTATAATAAAAGTTGACTGAAGCCAAAACGGTATAATGCTACTGCTAATGCTAGGTGCATTTGACATTGATTATTGGTTTAAGAGAATGCCATTTGCAACTTTCTTGACGCTGAGATTAGATATTTTGAACATTTAAAATTACGAGAATTGGCCTTCAGTAGTTGACCGAGTTGTTTTTTGTATTGATTTGAATGACAAGACGAGTTGGTCGCTTGTCTGATGGTAAGCGCCTGCCCATAACCATAAGCAACACCACATACAACTTTGAATTGAGAACCATCTAATTAATCGAGCTGTAATAGTAGAGCCACGCTGTAGACAGTTTTGTCTACAGTATGAATGGGTCGGCTCTACCAGTCCGATACCACTGTCTCAAGAAAAGTAACGCAAAGTAGCGGCTTGCTGCTGTTTCATACGGTGAGTGAGATAACCGGAGGCCCAAGCCCCCTCCTCTTCCTTATCCTTTTTCTTTAAGGTCGGCAACGTGTCCATGATTCTTCCGATATTGTGGACGTTCATGGGCGGTGGAGATCACTTACCATCAGATGACCCACTTGCTCGTTTGCCGGCCTATGCTATAAAAAAGCAACATTGTAATCGAACTACGCGTTTCGGAACTACAATGCCGTATATAGATAAAACCTTAAACATTTATAACGCCACCTTTTTGCGTCACGAGTTAAAGCGTCATCAAATAATAACCAAAAACCGAATTCAAAGTTACCCATTTAAAATGTTTCTGTTGTAACACTTAGTATGTAAATGTATGCTCTAATTACACGTATATCTGTCCGTCCGTGCGTCCACATTATGCTAATATATACAAACGAGCGGCAAAACATCGCCTCGGCCCAAAATATATGACTTGTCATACAAGATCCGAGATAATAGTGGATTTCATATTATTATAACTGTAGGTGACACAAAATTGAATGTTTTATAACATAAACTCACGACTGCCTCGGTGGCGCAGTTGTTATGCGTACGCGTTACGATTGAGGCCAACGCTGAGGTCTCTGGTTCGATCCCCGGGTCGGGTAAAGTGGTATTGGGTTTTTCTATTACGAAATACTCAGTATCAGCCCGGAGTCTGGAATTTGTGCCCGGTATGTCGATAGGCTCGCCCCCTATCACATCGTGGGACGGAGATACGCTCGGCGAAATGTGGGTGTACTGGTTACACCTCTGGCTACCCCTTCGGGAATTACAGGCGTATGTAAGCTCACGCCTGTGTCCTCGGTGGGGTAGGCAGAGGTCCAACTAGTGCACCCACGATTCGCCGAGCTTTATCGTCCCATGATGAGATAGGAGGCGAGCCTACCCCAGGTTCGGCTTTGTTCTGTCTCATGATATGATAGGTGGCGAGCTAATCGCCGATGTGTGAGCTAATTCATGTGTGATTTTATTCAAACACACATCGTGATTGTCTAGCCTGGGGCTTGAATCCAGGATCTCGTCGTTTCTCTGTACGTTGCCAATCAACCAATGAGCCAGTTTTGAGTGGTAGAGCCACGCTGTAGACACTTTTGTCTACAGCATGAATGGTCCGGCTCGTCCGGGTCGTTACCACTGTCTCGCAGAAAATCGACGTAAAGTAGCTTGCTGCTGCGTTTCGTATGGTGAGTGCGTTATCCGGAGGCCGATATCCCCTCCCCTTCTCATTCCTTTAATTATCCCTTTCTTTTAAGGTCGGCAACGCGCCCATGATTATTTTGGTATTATGGGCGTACATGGGCGGTGGAGTTCATTTACCACCAGGTAACCCACTTGCTCGTTTGCCGGTCTGTGCTATAAAAAAAAAGCCAATAAACATTAGGTGGTAGATCTCTCGTATGCGAGTGATCGGCCTTCTGGGTTGATACCCCACCGCTTTATCTATTTCTACCATGAAGCAGTAGGTTGTGTGTAAGCATTTTGAAGGAAACTGAAGCCAGTGAAATTGCCGAGGCATTATGAGATGACGAGCGCAGTCCAGTGCCATGCATGAATTGTATTCAAAGCTCTGTGTGGTGTTAATGCGCATGCGTGGCGCTTACCCTAAGTCTTAGGAACTACAAGCCAAATCTTTCTGTAACATGTGTAAAAATCATGTTGCACCGACCCCACTGCGAGAGGGTTAAGGGCAGGTTAAAGAAGAAGACATAACTACACTGTGAAGTGTGAACAAATAATGCATAAATTCGACTCTTGTTAAAGCTAAAAATAATCATCTACTAATGACGGTGTTACAAAATTTTCCTTCATCCATTTTTGTATTTGATAAAATAAGTACATATATTCACGTAATTAAAACATACATTATTAGTAACGGTAGTCAAGTTAAAAATATTTGTTTATTTATTTAAACTTTTTATACATAACATGTATAAAGGCGGACTTAATGGCGAAGGCATTCTCTACCAGTCTACCTGTGGGTGATGCAGAGACGAGATAATGTGGGTGTATATAAATCGTCGAATAGAATAAACTAACAAGAAAAAATAAGTAGACAACATACTAATACATAAATCTACATATATAGAAGACTATGATACAACATTACTTACATAAATACATATAAATATATGTTTTATGCGGGTGGAAGAAGAAGAATAAAATAATTACCTAAATGTGAAATGCGTTTGCTGATTGTGACTTCATCTGTCTATCTAATTCGATAAATATCCTTGTTCAGCGGGTGACTTCCCTTTCGATGGCTCTTACGATGGCTCGTGTCACTAATTAAACACACGAGCTAACATTTACAACGCAAACAGACGGACAAAAAAGCCGTTATTATACACCGTATCTCGCGGTTAGATCGCTAACTCGCGATGGACGATAGTGAAATTTCGGGGGTGAGCATTTCGGCTCATTTTAATTAATGCACCGACAAAACAACACGGGGAATTAAAAACATAATTTATATGTTATTTATGGATCATCACGGCACGCGAACGAAACCGAAGATAAATTGGGCAGAATTATGCCGGCCTGAATTTGTTGGATGTACACTGGCTGAACCCGGAACGCGACTCGCCTGAACTTAGAAAAATCAGAAGTGCATGCTCTTGGGGCTGGTTTCTAACCTGCGACTTTCGTTTCTACAGTCCGTACCACTCCCCGCTAAGCGATGCCGCTGATCTTTCTAAATTGATACGAGTAGATATATTATGGAACTGTTTCTAAATTTATATCGGGAAGATTTATTTATTTAAAATATTTTTGTATACCAAAAGATAGCATCGAAATACACCAAATACATTGTTTATGATGCCGGTAAACGATCACGTAGGTCACCTGGTAGTGAATGATCTTCATCATCCATTAATACCCAATGTTTTTACACAAAACATAAAATAAAAAAAAACTTATCGACGAATATGAGACATATTTTACTTTCTTCCCCACATTATTCTGCATCGATTGGTATCGGTCTCGACCTCATATCCTCAGGTTTCAGAGGAGATAGCGTGGCAAGCTTTTGGCAGCGGCGGCGGCAGTTACTTTTTTTTAGAATAGAGAGATACACAGTCATGACAAAAGCCAAACAGTACACGCCATAAACAATTAAAGAGCGTGGCGGTATCATGACCATCAGTTTAAGGGCCGATAGCCACCACTCTCCGATATTAGGCACGCCAAACGAGCGAAAATTACAAGCCGATATTTAAGGCCAAGTTCTCATTACTGTGAATATTCTGAGCTAAATCCCTGTTGATTTCAAAATATAGGTTAATCAAGAATCAGAATCAAAAATTACTTTATTTCATGTGCATAGCATAGGGAATTTAAAATCGTAATACATACGCATTTACGCCTGTAATCCTTGGAGGGGTAGGCAGAGGTGTAACCAGTACACACACATTTCGCCGACCGTATCTCTGTCCCATGATGTGATGTGTGTAATGCAATGAAGCTCGGCGAGTATCTGAGAATGTGAAGCTGTCTATCTCCCAACGAAATTACATACATACGTACTCACGCCTGTAATCCCCGAAAGGGTTGGCAGAGGTGTAACCAGTACACCCACATTTTGCCGAGCTACGCACCGAGTACGGATTACAACTGCGTTGAGGCAGACTATGAAATTAATCAAATAGAAACATAAGAAAGAGTTGGAAATATAAATTTACCCAATTATAATGAAGGTCGTGGGAACTACTCAGTATACGCCTTAACACCAGCACAAGACCCGCGGGCGGCTAACACAATGTCCACACGACATCCGATCGTTAAACACTGCTAATATTGTATAAATTATCTACCTAATAGAATCCCACCCTTCCACCACCACCCACCCGCGGAATGAATGAAGTCATTCTGCATCTAATCCTTTAGAGGTTAGGTTAGGATGGGTTGGATTTTTTTTCGTAAAATCATTAAATTATTTGCCATACATTTAAAAATAATCAACAACTGAGACAGCACTAATAGAAGAATCCATTTCTACTTTTATAATAACAAGACGAGCAGGTCGCTTGCTTGATCGTAGTTTTTTTTATTGCCCTAGATAGACAGACGTGCGGGTGGCCCACCTGATGAGAAATGATTTCCGCCGCCCATGATCCTCGGCAATGCCAGAGCACAGCCAGGCCGCTGCCTACCGTAAACGATAACCTAATTGATAGGCTGTATGTTTTCAATTCCTTTGACAATTCCAAAATTTACTTAGTGTAAATTAAATTTGTACTAAAATAGTGATCGAATGTTAAAGCGTCATTAGTCGCTGTTAATTATTGTTACCGAACGTCATTATACGGATCATTAGATGTTTATTGAACCAAATGGACCACGTTTGAATTAAATTAATTTAACATTTACGTTCAATAAGCTCCATTTATATCGTTGTTTTGTTTGTTGAGGTTTAGTTCTAGTTCTAAATATAAAAAGTGGTATTTTTTTTATTCTCCTGAATGATGAGACGAACAGGTGGTTCGCCTAATGGTAATCACCTTGTTGAGTGACGTCATGTACTACAATTTCATGTAAAATAATAGGTTCTTGTTTTTGTGAGTAAATAATACAACATGGTTATTTTCAATTACCTTTTATTATATATTATTTTTATTAGGTTTAGATGAGACGCGCAAGTCACTCACCTGGTGATAAGCGTCACACCTGCCCATAAACAGAAGCAACACTACTCAGAACTTTGAATTACAATGCACTGCATCGCACGGGACTGCGCTCGTCATCCCGAGATATAATATTTTGAGACTCATAATGCCCAGTAATTCTACTGGCTTCAATGTACTTCAAATCGAAATGCAAACTTATTCTTTAACGCAAAATATGTATGGTGCCGTCAAATTCCACTTGTTGCCATAACATAGGTGAGTATAAGCACTATTGTGATTCAGCTTGAAGGACATTGAAGACAGTGAAATTATTCTGCCTTATGAGACTCAACACCTTTACGCCTGGTTTATGAAAGGCTGACCAAAGTAAAATGAAATGTCAAATCTCATGTCAAGTCGAAATTGAGTTGCTAGGAGCGCGGTCAACACCTTTAATAATAATAATAAAGACTTTATTTCAGACCAAGGTGTCCATTTTGTTAGTAACAATGTTCTTATAGACTAGTGTTAACAATATGTATAAACTTCTCACAACAAAAACAAAAACATAAACATAAACAAATTCATCACTCACTACTGTGTCATTCCATGAGAAATGGCGCAGCAGTGATTGATGTAACTACAGTCCAGCCGACTGGCGATCATGCTAAGGATGCTGTTGGCGCTGCCACGTACTCTGCGCACCAGGGATGCACATCTTTTACGCATCGTAGCATACCAGCAGTCTACGCGATGTTCAGCAAACATCCCTGATGCACTACAGAATCGCCGAAGCCCCATCAGCATCCTGAACGCATTAAATTACCTTAGATAGTTACCATAACTTTCAAATTAATATGAAAAATCGTATGTCAAACGGTAATAAAGAGACATAAAATATCATTACATTTTTCACTAAATATTGTTTCAGCAACTCGAATTGATTTGGCAGCGATGTCAACATCAAAGTTCTGTTAGTTGAATGTTGATTTGATCAGCCTTTCAGAATCCGGGTGTTAGTCTCGGATTGACGAGCGCAAATCTAGTGGAATGCAGTACATTCATTATTCTCATATGTATCTGCCAAAAATACAGCTTCACTTACTTACACATGCAAAGGTAAAATCACACGTAGCACTCATACACCCAACAAAAATGTATGAACGTTCAAAATCAACTTTATTTCATAAAATTTAATGTCTAAATATTAAATTTCTAGATCGAGATACGACGTTCTGCACCGCGCAAAAAATTAGACGTATCAAGTGTCAACTAGAGATCATTATGCACAGACTTTTATAGCCTCGCCCCCTTGCACAAAGTTTTGTTGGGGTCATATTTTTGCTTGAGTTACGTTTCTTGTCATCTTATTTCGATGAATAAAATAATATATCAAAGCTGAGAATCGACCAATAAACGTTTTACAACAGCGCCACCTATTATATGATAATTGTCGCACACTTGAGATCATCAAAACGCCACTGGTAACCAACATTATAATTAATGAAAACATAATATCCAAATTGCCATTCATTATACATGCGCGTACAAATCGATTACGCGGCAGCATCTGTTGTTAATTATATGTTTTTAAACTAACAACGACACAAAGATATCCATTATCACTAACATTGCAGAGTCATTATGCTGCTATGTACGTTTTTATTTATTCATTTTTTCTGCCGCCAAGCAACAGTGTGTAAGCACTGTTGTGTTCCGGTTTGAAGGACATTGAAGCCAGTGAAATTATTGGGCATTATGAGACTTAACACCTTATGTCTCGGGGTGATGAGCGCAGTCATGCAGCATGCAGTGCTTTGTTATTTAAAGTTCTGTGTGGCGTTGCTTCTGTTTATGAGCAGGCGTGCGACAACAACATCAGGCGAGCGACCTGCTCGTATCGTCATTCAAGCTAATAAAAAATGTATATATACAAATGTATAAAGGCGGACCTAATGCCAAAGGCATTCTCTACCAGTTGACCTTAGGTGATGCAGGGAAGAAACAAAATAGGTGTATATGACAGACTTAAAATAAAAGAAAGCCAAATATAGAATAATATATACATTATAAAATACATATTATGAATAAATATTAATATATAAATACAACTGCCTCGGTGGCGCAGTTGTAATGTGTACGCGTTACGATTGAGGCCAACGCTGAGGTCTCGGGTTCGATCCCCGGGTCGGGTAGTGGTGTTGGGGTTTTCTATTACGAAATACCCCAGTATCAGCCCGGAGTCTGGAATTTGTGCCCGGTATGGCGATAGGCTCGCCCCCTATCACATTATGGGACGGAGATGCGCTCGGCGAAATGTGGGTGTACTGATTACACCTCTGCCTACCCCTTCGGGGATTACAGGCGTGAGTGCGTATGTATATAAATACAATAAAAACTAGTGAAGAGAATCTGCCACTTGTCTGGTCATTAATGCCCGAACTTCCAACTTGAATGTTATAGTGTTTAATTTTGAATTTGACTAACTGCCGTACATCAATCATTAGCCATTTTTATATCATAGGCCGGCAAACGAGTAAGTGCGTCACCTGATGGTAAGTGATCTCCACCGCCCATAATACAAGAAGAATCACGGGCGCGTTGCCGACCTTAAAAAGGTAATTAAGTAGCTGGGAAGGGGATTTGGGCATCCGGATATCTCACTCACCGTACGAAACGCAGCAAAAGGTGCTATTTTACGTCAGTTTTCTGTGAGACAGTGGTAACGACCCGGTTGAGCTGGCCCATTCGTGCTGGATACAAAACTGTATACAACGTGGCTGTACCATTTGTTTTAAACATATTATTATTTGGTTATTTCTTATGTTTACGCGAATATTACACATTGTTTATTTTATATAATTTTTTAAATGAAGTTAGGCAATGTAACATTAACTTTTCGAGACGACCTCCACCTCAGTCTCTCCTGTGATCACGAAGGCTGAAAAGCTTTCGAAACGTCGGGACTAAAATAAAAAAATTACCGATTAAATCCGTATAAACTAGTTTTATTTCAATCTATTATTATTTGTCAAAGACGTCAATTTATATTATTTCTGTACTCAGTGATTAATTACAAAGCATTTTCAGTACTCAGTAACCAGTGGCGGATTTCCAGTTTTGGCCGCCCTAGGCCCCAGGCCATGTGGTAAGTACCAGCCGCCCCTTTCTCGCCACCCATTATACAGACTCTTGTTATCATCAGTGATTTTTTTGCCATGATTGGGCGCCTCTAATATATGACTGCCCTAGGCCCGGGCCTACTGAGCCTTAGGGCAAATTGTGTGGATATCATCGAATTGACTTAATTGTAATGTAAGGTAATTGATATTTTGAGTGCGTTAGTAAATGTCTAGTTAAAACCTTCAGGTTGAGGTACAGAATTCGATTACTAACTTGGGAATTTCTTTTTTCTTGTTGCCTACCCTTTAGGTGTGATGCTGTAAGTATAAGTTTCAGATTTTGGGAGTAACGTATCGAAATTTTTTGTCCATGGCACATTGAATAGCTTCAATGCCCTTCAAATCGAAACAAAATAGTGCTTACACACTGCTGCTTGGCGGCAGACATAGACAAAGCGGTGGTACCGACCCAGACCGCCTCTCGCATACAGAAGGACCTACCACCTAGAAAATATAAGTAAACCCTCAGTGCAAATTCCAATTAGATTCAAACACAAATAATACTACATACCGTATGTATGTATGATCGAACCCGAGACCTCAGCGTTAGCGTAATCGTAACGCGTACGCATTACAACAGCGCCACCGAGGCAGTTAACACAAATAAACATCGAAAAATCTTGGGAACGCAATGCGTTCATTAATTTCCAACATAAAAACGGGCTAAAATTCCGGCCGTGCAAATGAAAAAGCAATCAAAGAGACATCTGCACGCGATAACGACCAAAAACGTGGCGGACACGCGTCGCCGATTCAATTTGGATAATTAAGTGACAGCATGATAACACACGAAGAATCGTGCAGGGTGTCCACGTTTTATGTAGACAAGTGTCTTTTTTATTCAAATATTATTTTGGGGCTTTTTACCACAAAGACAATAATATCAGGGAAAATAGAAGTCAAAAGACCAAGAGGAAGGAACCCGAAACGTTGGTCAGGTGTCGGAGCAGCTGGAGAAACCAGTCAACGTCGTAATCCATCAAGCCGAATAGCAAATGGAGAAAAACCATTGCAAGAATCCTTGTACGGAGTCACGATCCTCAACAATTAGAGAACGATATAGGATGAGACCACAAAGATATCCCAGCCCCATAATGCCCTAATATAAATACTAACACTAAACCTCTCGTATTCATTTATTCAAAATCATGTTAGCGAGAAATATTGCTTCATCATTATTTAATTCTGCTAAAGTATTTACAAACGGCCCAATATTATATTTTTTTATTTTATATTTTTGTAATAGAAATAGAAATCATTTATTGCACCACACCATCACACAAGAGTACAATTCACATAAGACCTTATACCTAACACAAATAATAAAAAAAAATACAAAAAAATCATGACAAAAAGTATAGAACTTATATTCATTTTGGCAAAAAGTTATAGTGGCAAAATGGCCTGCATTGTATCGAACGTCATAGTATATGTGCAAACGGGACTCAAGCCGCGAGCTAGTCGCGCTGCTGGTCTTCCATGAGCCCATTTTTCATAAATACCTCTCTCTTTGATATACATTACATTCTGCTATCATATGTTGGACATCATCCATCTTGCCTTTACTTCACAGTCTGGGGAGTTTACATTTTTTGTTGGAAATTCCCTCAATAAATCGATGGTCATTGGACTTGTGGCAGCATATCGTCGCTTAGCTAACAATACCGCGTAACTCAAAAATTGGCCATGTCATATTGTCATTGGGTATATTGATTTTGGCGCGTATCCAATAAATTTACAAAAAATATAAATTAACCATAAAAAAAACGATATTCAATTAGTTCTGCCACCGAGTTACTCATTGGTCTCTCCTGAAAACTAAGTCAATTCAACTTGGGCGGTATTGTTAGCTAAGCGACGATATTTAGTATTGGAAACCGTGAGATTCTATTACCAAATGCTTAGTATCAGCCCGGAGTCTGAAATTGTACCCATTATGACCATAGGATCGCCCCCTATAACATCATGAGACGGAAACAAGCTAGCTGATATTTGGGTGTATTGGTTATACCTGTGCCTACCCCTTGATACAGGCGTGAGTGCCTATGTAGAAATCGTGAGGTCTTGGATTCATATCCCTAGCCGGGCAATCATACATGATCCCATGTATCCCCTAGTAACTCCGTTCCTGCTCACATAATTAGTAGCCAGCATAAAGCAAGGTAATCTTTATCACGGTGCGATAAAAGCTAAATTGCTTTATTGTCGTGGACATTTCGTTAGGCATTCGTGTTTAGTGGCTATCGCGTAGGTTAATTAAATTGATACGAGTTTGAGGTTGGTTTTCTTCACGGTAGAGGGGAGGGGTAGTTTGTGTTATGGTTTTGTTCCGAACTTGTTGCCTTTTTCGTTATTTTAAGAGTAGCTTTTGCTCGCGGCTCCACCCGCGTGAATGTCATTTTCCGGGATAAAAAAGTATCTAAGTAGCCTAAGTTACTCCTTATTACATCAGCTATCTGCCAGTGAAAGTCCCGTCAAAATCGGTCCAGCCGTTCCAGAGATTAGCCGGAACAAACAGACAGACAGACAGAAAAAACTGATAAAAATAAATATTTAGGTATATTTACCGTATATGACCTACATTCATATGCATGTAGCAAAAAGCGGTTATTCTATTATTACAAACAGACACTTCAACTTTATTTATTTGTATAGATAGTTTTTGCCCATGACTTTACCTGCGTGAGTCCCTCTTTTACCCCCTTAAAATGTAAATTTCTAAAATAGCTTCTTAAATTACTTTACACAAAATATCATTTGCCCATAGTTCATGATCCTACCCTTAGTAGTTTTTGAGATATCGTGATTAATCAGTGAGTGAGTGGTATTTCGCTTTTTTATATACAATAGACTAGCTTTTCCTCGCAGCTGCGCCCGCGTGATTGTCTTTTTCTGGGACAAAAAGCACCCTATTATATGTCCTTCCTCTTTTACCTCTTTAGCAAATTTCATGAAAATCCGCCATGAAAACGTAACAGACAGACTGAGTTACTTTCGCATTTATTTATAATAGAAGATCGACTGTATGTCGCGTCATACTTCAGGATTACTTTCGAATAATAAATTAGGAGATATATATTCATTCTTGTATCCCCGAAGGGTTCGGCAGAGGTGTGACTACTACACTGTGAGGTGGTCGTACCACGGTGGGCTGAGTTTATTACACTCTCATGATGATCGTAGGCGGTGAGCCTATCGCCATATCGGACACAAATTCCAATACCGAGATTTATCGGAACGAAAACAAATCATAATTGCCTAACTTGGGATTTGTACCCGGACCTTACCTGCTTCTAATCCAAAAGACGCTGCCACTAGAATCTAGACCAATGAGGCAAAACTTAGGCTCGTAATCAGCAACAACACTTAAGAAAGCTCTTTGCCAAGTGTGCAAATCAAATCAAATACCTGAAGAATCATCAATGAATCAGACCAAACGGTGCATAGCGTGGCTCTACCGCTATTTTTTTTTACTAGACCGAATATCGAACCTTTAATTCTGTAGACCTAAGATTTTTCGTTGGTAGAGTTTTGTCTACAGCGTAAATTAACCGGCTCAACTGGGTGGTTATCACTGTCTCATGGACAACCGGCGTAAAGTAGAAGCTTGCTGTTGCGTTTCGTATGGGGAGTGAGATATCCGCGGAATCCGGATCCCAAATCTCCTTCCACTTTCCAATACCTTTCCTTTAAGGTCGGCGAGGTCGGCCCACACTGCGCTTGGATAGACGTGGTCTCCACTCTAGTACATACCTTACATTTTACCTTTTTTACTTATTATATACATACCTTAAAATTGACCAACAATTTTTTCATTTTCATTCCATCACATACCGCCCCCATTTTCCGCACCGGAAGTACGCGGTTAGTCCACCGGAACCGGATGTTGTCGGTTAGTGTCGGCGCCGCGTGGCCACGTTTAACCACGTTTTTGGCGTTTTTTTGTGATATTATCTTGTTCTGTTTGCACGAACTGCCTCGGTGGCGCAGTTGTAATACGTACGCGTTCAATTGAGTCCAACGCTGAGGTCTCGGGTTCAATCCCCGGGTCGGGTAAAGTGGTATTGGGTTTTTCTATTACGAAATGCTCAGTATCAGCCCGGAGTATGGAATTTGTGCCCGGTATGGCGATAGGCTCGGACGGTATCACATCTTGGGACGGAGATACGCTCGGCGAAATGTGAGTGTACTGGTTACATCTCTGCCTACCCCTTCGGGGATAACAGGCGTGAGTGCGTATGTTTGCACGAAATTTAATTTGCTACCTTCAAATCTTTAATTAAACGAAAATTGGTTACGGTCTGAATATTTACTAAGGAACCCGTGGACGAATGAAGACAATGACTTAGTTACGGTCAATTTACCGTAACTCAATATTACCATTTCGCTAACTCTTAACAAGTAAATGACTACTCTAAGGCTGAAATCTATATACTGGCATAAAGTAGTAGCTTGTTGCATTGTTTCGTACGGTGAGTGAGATATCCGGAGGCCCAGGTACCCTCCCCTTCCCAATCCCTTAATTATCCCTTTCCTTTCCCTTTACTTTCGGCAACGCACCCATGATTATTTTGGTATTGTGGGCGTACATGGGCGGTGGAGATCAAGTAACCCACTGACTGCTGACCTATGCAATAAAAAGAACTATAGAGCGTACTTTTTTAATTAGCGTAGGTGACGAGACGAGCAGGTCGCTCGCCTGCTGGTAAGCGCCACGCCTGCTCATAAACAGAAGCAACGTTACATATAACTTTAAATAACAAAGCACTGCATAACACTGCCGCCAAGCAGCAGTGTGTAAGCACTGTTGTGTTCCGGTGTGAAGGACATTGAAGCCAGTGTAATTACTGGGCATTATGAGACTTGAGACCTTATATCTCGGGGTGACAAGCGCAGTCCAGTGTCATGCAATGCTTTGTTATTTAAAGTTCTGTGTGGCGTTACTTCTGTTTATGAGCAGGCGTGGCGCTTACCATCAGCCGAGCGACCTGATCGTCTCGTCATTCAAGCTAATAATAAAAATTGAAAATATCTGTATATATTTGTATTTATATATTATTACTTTTATATATATTTAAGTATGTAGACAAGTATGGCTTATGTATGTATTTATTTAATTAAATTATATTATTTTTATGCCGTTATTATACCTTTTTCCCCCCTAATTTTTTTTTTTTTTTTTTTACTAGCCCTTTATTATATACGTCCCACTGCTGGGCACGGGCCTCCTCTACTGAATGAGAGGAGTTAGGCCTTAGTCTACCACACTGGACTAATGTGGGTTGGCAGACTTCACATACCTTCGAAATTCTTATGAAGAACTTCTCAGGTATGCAGGTTTCCTCGCGATGTTTTTCCTTCACCGTTAAAGCAAGTGATAATTTACAATTAATATACACATAACTTAGAAAAGTCAGAGGTGTATGCACTTGGGGCTGGTTTCGAACCTGCGACTTTCGTCTCGACAGTCCATACCACTCCCCGCTGAGCTATCACTACTTCTTTTATAACTACCCAATTGTTGACAGGTAGATGCCTCAAGCATTATGTCCGCCTTTATACGATGTTATATAAAAAATGTAAATAAAAATCGTGAGGGAAACTACATACGTCGTAACCAAAGACATTAATGTATACTACTTGACAAGCTGCGCGGTACATAGAAATTGTACCACTAAGTTGCGGTCAATTGACCGTAACTCAATATTACGATCTCACTCTCTCAACTACACAAACCCTATCGCGCTCTCTGTTTGTGAGCTGTCAAACTCCCGCGTTTTGTGACGCGATTTTACAGCCCGTCTAGTAGTATACAATAAATTCTTTGGTCTTAACCTTAGTACTCTACAAGAATTTGAAAGCTGTAAGAAATATACCATCCCGCATTAGGCCAACGTGTAGGACTAAAGCCTAATTCCTCTCATTAACAGAGAAGACCCGTGCAGGTCTGCAGTGATAGTCAGTTTATTTTTATGGTTGAATAGATTGAACTTTTAAGGTTCACCAATGAGGAATAGAAATAAATAGTCATAGACAAATAATGCGTATTCGTTTTATTCTCCATCATATTGCCAGCTTTATAAATTGCGTACGCGACGACGAAGTCCATTCAACTACTATCAATAAATAACATTAATATTTTTAGAATTAAGCATTGTTTTTAATTATGTATTTATTTACGCTAGCAACATTACAGAATTACATCCAAGCGTGGCAACACAGTTTAATAAAAACAAAATTTATTTAACCCTTACAGAAATTGCTGATTTATTTATATACAAAAATAGGTAAGTTTGTAAATTAACGTCAAAATGGTAAATAATAAATAAGAATTTATGTAGTATTTATTAGGTAGGTAATTGAGTAGTAATTTTAAATTATATGGGTTTTATTGAATCTGCTATTTATAAAAAAACCAATGATAATAATTAACCTAATATTAATAGTTTATGCCAAATTAAAGTATGAATTTAGAAATACTGTTGCCCTTACCATTGGTTCCTTTTAATAATTCGTCTTAAATTATAATTTTAACTTTGAAAAACATCAAAATTATTTTTGGCCAATGTAAGTTTTGTATCGCTTTAAATTCTTTCAGTAAATTCTAAAAGTTATGAATTTGACAAAACTATAGTAAAATGCCTACGCTACTCACATGAGCATTATAAAAAAGCATACTGAAGAGCTCCATTATTTACAAATTAACTAAAGAGCGTAATAAATAAATACAAGAGGATTTAAACACTTTCTTATTTACAACAATATACAATTATGGAATGACAGTGATTTTTGTACGTTACCTTCTTAATCGAATTGATTTTACACTAACGAGAATCTTTGCAGTGTTACGTTTTGATGTTTTGATGTTGCTCAATTTGTGATCAAAATATGAATGATCTTAACCTAAACCAACTTTAGAATTGCTGATAAATTGTTTACTTTTCAGTAATCGATAAACGATTTCAATGTAATTACATAAATCACCAGAATAATATCAAAACATCAAAACACACATAGTCTTACACAATAGAATATGTGTTAAAATCCTAATACTTAAACCAACTACCTATACATTAAAGTTTACAATAAACGATTTGGCATTCAACACTGACGTGACTCGTCCGTGGCACGTTCAATACTGTCCGTCCGCTCCGCCGTCAGTCCTGCGGGCGGGCTCCAGCGGACACTACACTAGGCTGGAGAGCGGTGCGCGTGACGTCACAGGAGATGCAGGCAGTGGCTGCAGTTGCTGCGGCGCCTGCGCACCAAAATACACGCCTGGCTCATTCGAGAATTGCGGATGGATTGGCATCGGCGTGTGCGGCATCGACGTCGGCCGCGACTCATGGTAAAGGATCGGAACACGCACTAGCCTTTGAGCCGCATGCGCCATATTGGCCGCTTCAAGCTCTGCCGCAAGCTGCCGCTTCCATTTATTACGTCTATTCTGAAACCAGATCTTCACTTGTGTCTCCGTGAGATGCAAGCTTGCTGCTAGACCAGCGCGTTCCGAACTACTCAAATACCGTTTCATATCGAACGTTGATTCCAACTGAAAAACTTGGGAACGCGAAAACACAGTTCGCGTTTTCTTCTTTCGTTTGCCCAAATTGGTGCTTGGATCTCGTTTCTCATCTTTGTCGAAGTCGTCGCTTTCGTCTATGTCTGGGTCGGAGTCCTGGGGGTCCTGCTGCTGTGGATAGAGCGCGGGGTGCAGGCGAGGTGAGCGGGGTGAGGAGCCCGACGGCGAAGGGGGCGTGGGTGCACGCGGCGGGCTGCGAGGCCGGGGGGAGCCGCCCGCTGAGCCCTCCTCGTTGGTCGTCGAGTCCTCTGTAACAACATTTCCTGTATTTGCAAACGGAATGCAATAATGTTATGTGTTGGAATCACGCCCCTACCAGCGTCACCCCTGCGAGGCGTGAATGTTTTCATTGTTATAACTAAACAAAATGTGTACAATCATAACAGTTGGACTGAACCACATTGTATCATGATAAAAAGCGACCCACAAACTCAAACTGGGTTTGATTATACAGTAATGTAATGACTTTCTCACTGAACAGAAATCCGTCAAATTGCCCAATGGCAAGCGTCGTAGTTCAATTGAAATCAGATTAGTGAGAGTTGTAATTGGATACAACGATAGGTACGCGATATGTGTCGATTTGGACCGGCGTGAAGCCCTAGAAATGCAATCCGCTCTGATTTGTTGTGCTCTATTGACTTTACACGAAACATCGATAATAGCGACTGTACACAATGTTTAAAACGGTCTTGATTTGCTGATTTTACTGTGATATATATTGATGATATTATGGGGAACAAGGTAGAGTCATGTTGTAGTCACTTTTGTCTAAAGCGTGAATGAGCCGGCTCGACCGGGTTCACTGTCACATAGAAAACCGATGTGAATTTACAGAATTATCGGTGCCCAATTCCTCCTCCCGTTCTCAATACTTAGGTATTCCTATCCTTTACTACAACACATTCATTATTTTTCTTGTATTTTCTTATTTAGTCTAGAAAAACCATAATATCTCAATAATTATTATTGTTTGTAATATATTAAAATATAAACAGATTTGTTTTTATACAAGCTGTACAAAGATTAATCCTGTTACATATTTCAGTGAACTATATTTGTACTTGTAAATACATCAAATAGAAGCAATTATTTGCTCGTATGCAAAATGTTAAAAACTCTAATATTACAATTAATGGACATTATAATCTACGAGTACTAATCTGTTTATGTTCATAAACAATATCAATCAACGTAGTGTAGTTAAAAATATACAATCCCTTCGAGAACACGTAGTACAAGCGTTTCAGTCGACAGAGCAGCAAAACATCTTCAAATTTAAATTTCGAATGCGTTCGACATTCGAATGCAAAATTGGAATATGGAACTTGGCGTGAAGTCGGATGTCATCAACGCTGTCATACGGATCGGTACATTTGAATATTCAATATTCGCGTTCATACAACATTCTGCTCTCAACACGCTGCATGAAAGATCATATTTCATTGCAGTGATGTTCGGACAAAGAATGTATCCAGTATAAGCAGGTCTCTGTGTTATATGAATATGTGTTACGGTGAGAGGTCAGCGTATGGCGGTGTTTTGTTGGAATTGATTTTCGAAGCCGCGCACTCATAATCCTTTGTTACCGGTGGCTCGGTGTTTACACAAACGCTTAGCACTATAAGCAGTTTATGAGTTAGAATAACGACAGTAGGTTGTTTGATTTATTTGTTTATGACGTCATAGCGTAATAATTAAAGATATTACAGTTTTACTTTGCACGCCTTTCTATATGCGTGATGTGTTTGTATAAAGACAACGAATGTGTGTGCCTATCACTATTGACTTAAGTGTATAGGATGACAGCTGATGGGAGCCAATTCTAATTTCAGTCACAATTTTTTTACTAATACATATTCGCAATCTAACATTCTCATACCAAGACGTGGGAAGATGAATTGAAATATCTATACCCACATTATTGTCAATATTACGAGATTAAATAGATAGGAAATAAGTATCATATTTAAGATATTATACTGGTATATTACTCAGTATCATAAATGAAGAATAGTGAATGAGTTGATGAACTCTTTATTTGGTGAACGTTTCGGCTTTAATTGCAATTACACAAATCTGCGGATAAGTGCTTGTGGACGCTTATAAGATTTTGTGGTCTTTGTTGGAATACATAAACACTGCCCACAATCTTTTAGCATCAACATAATATGAGTTTGACTTAATTAACAGAGAACCCTTAATATAATGAGTTTTTTTACTATTTAGCTAGTACCCAATTATTATTTTTTAGATACAGTTTAGTGTAAAATTTTTAGTTAGTATGTTAGTTTAGATAGTCATCGTATTTTAGAAAAATTACCACAATAACATTTTGCCAGGAGATTAAACAACACAAAATACAAGACGCATTCAGCCGACTCAATAATAAAAATTAAAAAAGCGCAAAAATGGCGCGGTCCTCGCTCAAGCGTCGTTCAAAAACCGCATTCGAAAATTAAAACAACCGCACGCAACGCTACGTGGCAACACCGCTTTTGGCGCGAACGAATTCAAAAGTGGAACTCACGGGAGCGAGGGAGACGGACAGGCCACTCGTAACAAGTTGAAATGAGACAGCACGACGCTTGACGTTTCGCGAGTGTTGCTATACGTGAATAATTATAAGAGGATGGTAGAAAAGCATTGTACGGTCGGTTTGGGCCGCGTGAAATGGCGTCGCCTTTGTCTCGGAGTGGATGGGTTTTGGGGAAATTAAAGCGAGACGAGCGGGGTTGAGTGTGGCGTTACTACTATTGCTTGTTTAGCGGAAATGTACGTTTATTGTACGGACAACAATCATGCCCGCTTTGTGTGCGAATACGTCGCGTATTTGTTGCGATTGCTACGATGATTCTTTTAATGAGTTCCTATCTGATACGTAATGACATGTTTTTGATGTTTTTCTTTTGATGTTGACTACTACAATTTTGAGCGACAACTAATTGCTTATTATTTGCACATTATTATGATTTATTTTTTGATGATTATCTACTTAACACAATCCTTAACACTGACTGACAGACAACGCTCAGCCCAAATCGTTTTGTCTATAGCATAGCAATAGAAATAAATTTTGCATAATATGACGTAAGTGGGCATTCAGAAATCATTTTTGAAACTTCATCCCTTATGGCGGTCAAATACGGGACAAAAGTTTGTAGTAGAAATGCGTAATTTTTAGAAGAAATTGAGAATTGGTAAAAGAGAGGGCATAGGCAGAGCAGGTTACCCAAAAATTGTAATTTGTATTTTGTTATATAGTTATAGTTTATTATAGTTTCTGAGACGTTGCCGAAGTCCTATTGGTCACACGGATAATTTAAAGATGCATTAGTATGGCGGGTGTATAAATGTTACTGTTGTATATATAAAAATGATTTCACAAACATTAAAACAAAAAAGTGGCTATTACGTCTACACAACCCACCAAACCAAACCAACCTACAAAACCCACGCACACATTGACTGTTCAAGTAACTTCATCTGTTTTCTTACAAGGACAGTTGCCACACATGGCCCACTAGATTTCATCATTAAATCGTCTTTTAATGTTAGTGTTATTCCAAGAAATATTGGTGTAAAAAGTTATGTAGCATCAAGTTTTTTTACAAAACAAGGTTTATTTACCCGGTTTCTAATAATAAAAAAATAGTTTTGTTTAGACGATTTCAGAATACGAAATATCGTTTGACAGCGCCCAACTGAATTTTAGTGTTTTTAGTCTAGTTTAGAGAGTTTTGTGAGAACAGAATCAGCACCAACATCTATCTAGATTCTGATAGATCACTACCTAAGGAGCTATGCTGAAAAATATGCACCTGCTTATTGCATTATTTGATAGAACACAAGTAAATCAGAGCGCATGGAGCGGTGAGTGGCGACAGGGATTAGCTCCGCTGCACCGTTGCGGCTTCACGCTGCGGTCATCGATTCCACGCACCGGCACCGCCGCACCGGCTCCAGTTACCACGAAGCCGACGCGGCCGCGGCCGTGCGTTCCAATATTACATCAGATTTGGTATAAGGGTTTGATAGATGATTACTTTGTCTTATCTTTCTGCCTGGCGTTATCCCGACTTAATGCCACGTCCGCCTCTTTATACCATAAATTTGACGTTATTTATGACGGGGCGACCCGCCGTCTGACCCCCAAAACCCGCATTTATGTAATTAGATATGATTGTTGTAAACAAAACTATCTACACGTGGCTCTACCAAGTAGCGGATCCAGAGGCGAAGGGGCTCAACGCTGAAAAAATCAATATCCTGAATCCGCCACTGCTCTACCATGTAAAAATTCGCATTGACAAGCACCATGAATAAGCGGTGGGCGTAGTCGCGTAAATGTAATAGGTTGTGCTGCCTCTGTGGGTCTGCGCGTGTTATGAAGCGTCATCTAATTGAACCAATACACACCTCGTGGCGGTGAGGTTCTTTCTTGAGGTCTCTGCCAGTACCAAGGCGCGGGCACGAGGCCCCCGTACCGACCGGCGAGTGCGCTCCACTGGGATATCAAACCCAATCTGTAACAAACATAATATATTTTAGTTTTTTTTACTACTGCCTCGGTGGCGCAATTGTTATGCGTACGTATTACGACTGCTGTGCTGAGGTCTCGGGTTCGATCCCCTGCTGTAATCTAGCTCAGATTAGTAATTTGTTTACACTCCTCTTCCACCTGTCCTTATCCCACTCGCAGTGGGGTCGGCGCAACATGTTTTTAAACACATGTTACATAAAGATTTGGCTTGTAGTTTTTACAACCGGCCGTCTGCCTGACGTAAACTCTCTGGGGAAATCAACCCCTCTGGGTAGTTTTATTTACATTAAAATTGTTAAATAAAAAGCGATGATGACCTAGCGGGAAATGGTACGGAAGTCTTCGGTTTCAAACCAGCCCCAACGCACACCTTTCGACTTATCGAAGTTTGCATTCATTGTTAATTATCGCTCGCTTTAACGGTGAAGGAAAATATTGTGAGACAACCATGAGAATTCTCCGTAAAAATTTTGGAGGTATGGGATGTCTGCCTGTAATTCAAGGTTCTGTGTCGTGTTGCTTCAGTTTATAGGCAGGCGTGTTTAGCATTAGCCGAGCAACCAGATCGTTTCATACAGGATAATAAAAAAAAAGTTAATGGCTTTTTAGGAGGTAATACTAGAGCTGCTAATGCAATTCTGGAAATTCTTCCCCCAATAGGAAGATACATTATCCTACTGTGGTGAGAACTGGCTTGACCACAATCACAGGAAAAAATAACTTAGAAATATATGTGTAGATTGAACGTAAACTCTGCCTATCTCTCCGGGGATACAGGTGTAATTTTATCTTTATAAAGATAACATATTTGGTTAAATTGTTATTATGTTAATCTTTAGTTAATCCGTAGTTTATATATTTTGTAGTTAATGTAGGTGTGGTAAAGCGGCTTACGTCACCGCAAGTGTTGTCAAATATTTAAACCGTTAATACAAACAGGACGTTGATTATTGGTTTAAGAGAATGCCATTTGCAACTTTCTTGACACTGAGACTAGATCGGAATGATATTTTGAACATTTAAAATTACGAGAATTGGCCTCCTGGTATCAGTTGATAACAGCCGGGACCGAGTTTTTAGGTGTCCTCCACAGCACAGAGACACTCAGTTGAAGTACCACTAAGCGGTCAACCAACCATGGACTAAATGCCCCGAGCATTGCTTACCTCGCTAATCATTTACCGATCATTAAGTGCAACTGACTATGAGCGCCTACAATGACCAATGCTCAGTAATTTCACTCCCTACCATACGAATGATTTGTACAAGTGATAGAGCTACGCTGTAGACTCTCGACTGAGTTATTACCATTGTCAAACAAAACATCGATGTAAAGTGGCAGCTTCCTGCTGTTTTGTACAGTGATTAGATTTCCGGAGGCCCAAATCCCCACTCCCGTTCGCGATCCCCATTCCTTTCCTTTTAACTCGTTACCATGATTCTGTAGTGGGTGTTCTTGAACGTTGGAGATCACTTACCATATTTTTCTGCCGCCAAGCAGCAGTGTGTAAGCACTGTTGTATTTTGATTTGAAGGACATTGAAGCCAATGAAATTACTGGGCATTATGAGACTTTACATCTTATGTTTCGGTATGACGAGAGCAATCCAATGCCATGCAGTGCTTTGTAATTCAAAGTTAATATAATAATTTATAAATAAATACACCCAACAGTCATACACATAATCCTGACCCCACATTAGGTAAACCTGTATCGTAGGTATCAAGAACTACGAGGGACTTGCGGTCCCACAACACTCAGACCCGAGACAAATATTTGTGAATCAGACAAACATTTGTCTAGGTGCGGGAATCGAACCCACGGCCTCACGCTTCGCAAACGGCTACTCGCCCGTTGCGCCACGGAGGCTGTATCAAAGAAAACCACAGATATAATTCCATCCCAGCTGTCTTAACCATCCAATACGATTGGATGTTACAGCACAATTCCATCCAAACTGTCCCGCGCCGATCGAAGGAAAAACACTAAGTGATATATTGCAGGTACTTCCGACGGTACAAGTTTTGTCGCTTATTGACTAAGGATATCGATAGCTGTGGAACTAGAGATGAGAATTTATCGATACCATTCGTCAAATGTTATGATCTGAGTGGTTTATCAACCCTTGACTAAAAGGGGTTATAAGTGGACCCCTCGGTCTGTCTGTGGGTATGTTTCTCTGGTTCTGGTTTAAGCTAGATGCGAGTCGTATTCTGGGGGCAGCCAGCGTATATCCAGTAATTCTGCCATCGGGACGGAATGTCTTTTGATGGTTGACATTGGATTGCATTGCACTACATCAGCTTCAGTGTAGTCACTTTGTCTTGCCAGAAAAAATAGATATATATGCATTCACGCCTGAAATCCCCGAAGGGGTAGGCAGAAGTGTAACAAGTACACCCACATTTCGCCGAGCGAATCTCCGTCTCATGATGTGATAGGGGGCGAGCCTATCGCCATACCGGGCACAATTTCCAGACTCCGGGTTGATACTGAGCATATCGTAATAGTAAAACCCAAAATAACTTTTTCCCGACCCGGGGATCGAACCCGAGACCTCAGCGTCAGTCTCACAAGTAACGCATTACAACTGCGCCACCGAGGCAGTCTATAAAATAGTTATGTTTGAAGAAAACATGTTCAACCGTAAAGATTCTTTAGATTTTTTATTAACTTTATATGATGAGACGTTCAGGTCGCTCGCCTGATGGTAAGCGTCACCCCTGCCCTTAAACAGAAGCAACACCGATCAGAACTTCGAATTATGAACCACATAGCACTCAACTACGCTCGTCACCCTGAGACATAAGGCGTTAAGTCTCATAATGCTCAGTAATTGCACTGGCTTCAATGTCCTTCAAACCGGAACACAACGATGTTTAGACTGCTGCTTGGCGGTAGAAAGAGACAAAGCAGTGGTATCTGCCCATACGGCTTCTCGTATACAAGGGACCTAGTAACTAAAGTTGGGATAGTTAACGGATAAAGTATGTTATATTGTTCAAGTATATTTGACAAATAAACTCTACAGTTTACGAATATTAAATTCAAATGCGATGCGTTTGCGATGCTACGCGGCTACGAACACCTACGTACGGTGTGGCTACGAGTAACCTACGAACACCTACGTACGGTGTGGCTACGAGAAACCTACGAACGCCTACGCTCAGATAAAGGGATGTCTCACGGTCACGACTGCATTAGTTATAGATAAACCTTATCTATCACTAGTTTTTTTAAGCATAGGCCGTCAAACGAGCAAGTGGGTCAACTGATGGTAAGTGATCTCCACCGCCCATGTTCGCTCACAATACCGAAAGAATCACGGGTGCGTTGTCATATTTAATGGAAAGGGAAAAGAGATTAAGAGACTGGAAAGGGTAGAGGGATTTGGGCCTCCGGATTTGTCTCACTTAGTAAAACTCAGTTTAACGAAAGCTAAATAGGTTAAATACTATAATAAAGGTATTTTTATAAGCTAGCTTTTGTTCGCGGCCCCGCCCACGTGGAAGTCTTTCCGGCATATTTTCGAGATAAACCGTAGCATGAACGGTCTTTTCCGGGATAAAAGTATGTCCTAATCCAGGTCATGGGCTATCTGCGTGCCAAATTTTATCCAAAATCAGCCGTTACGGCGTGATGGACTAACAAACATCCAATTTCACAAACTTACAAAATTACTTACTTTCACATTTATAGGAAACTCATAAATATAATTGGCCAAACGTTTTAAAACCCAATAATTCCATAATTGAATTGTATCCAACTAATATATTTCACACAAATATGTAATATCTATTTAAATATCGATAAAGTTCAACACTATTGTTGATATTAGTTCCCACTGTGTATTGGCGTTTTATTTTGCAACCACCGACCGCGAGAACAACGTCTATTGAAAGGTTTGCATCGATACTTTATATAAATGTCACTGGTTAATAGAAATGTGGGACCAACACTTTTTTACAATTGTTTTGGTTTAAAAAATCCTCTTTTTATAAGTTGGCTAAACGGGATATTGAAGTAATTAATACCCTTGCAATTGTATTCATGTAATGATGTTAATTAAGTTAATAAGACCATGCCTGTGTCCCCGGAGGAATAGGCAGAGGTGCAACTGGTACACCCACAGTTCGCCGAGCTTATTTCTGACCGAGGTGGCGAGCGTATCACCATATCGGACACAAATTCCGGGCAAATTTTCGAATCGAATACGCAAACACAAATTATTAACGTTCGAATAATGTAACGCAACTCAAGCGTTTAAGATCGTGTTAAAAATGTTAAGAGCCTCTTACCTAACAAAATTGAGTAGCTTTTCAGTATTCGGGCGTAAGATAGTTAAGATTTCTCCAAAAGTTGAATTTTATGGACGGAGCTTTATTCTCTCCACAAGATCGTTGTCAAATTGTATGTAACATATTGATACAGCATCATTATTAATTTGAAATTGTTTTTATATCTTATTCTAAATACTCTTAATTCCTAAGCCTATTCAATTTAAACGACAACTCGTTACTTTGTGCAGATACCGAAGTGGTGATCATTAGCTAACTGGCTGTAGCCTGAGGCGAGAGGAAAAACTCTAAAAAAGGCGCAACAAACAATAATTAGCCCATCAAAAAATAAGGGCGCGCGGTAAATCAATAAGGGGTCTAAAAACCCCGCTACCGATCTGCATTGGCCGGGTAATCCGGCAGAACTTCTCCCGCACAAATTCCATTACACGTTTGAAATCGGAACGTTGCGACGCCGCCGCGTGATTGGTCGGCTCACCGCTCTCTGATTGGCCGTCGCGGTAACCCCGCCTCCCCCCGGGAGGTTATAAAAATCGATGCCGCGCGTTCTGAAGCTCTTTTTGCCGCGGCGCCGTGGCGCGTCGCTCGACACTTTTCACTTGTTACTAATAATGCCGTTTGTGCTCGCTTTTATAGCTTAAAGTGTTTAGTTGTATCCGTTGTCCGTGCAAGCGACACGGGAGTCTTTTGTTAGTTCAGATAGGGGTTTTAAAAGCTCCTTTTCTATTTTACTTCGAGATGACACTCTAGAAAATGGCTTTTTAGTACGGCAACAGTCCGTCTCACGTTAAAATCTTAATTTATCCGGTTACTGTCGGATTAAATATTCTTATAGCATGAGCAGGGCGCTTATGCTCTTGTATTTACGTTGTTGCAGTATTTTAAAGCCGTATTTTCCTAAGGACTATGGTTTTATATGGCTAAGCAAAAATTGCATAGATTGACGTTGAAATATTCAGTCAGTCATATAATTAATATATCTTTATATATATAATTCTACTGTACGTGTGTATGTCACTGAACTCCTCCTAAACGGTTGGACCGATTTGAATGATTTTTTTGTATGCGTTTGGGTGGCGCCCTGGATGGTTTAGATTCACAATTGGACCCGGCAGGTGGAGCTATAGTTGCGGGAGAAACCGCGCGCGACAGCTAGTATTTATATATAATTCTTTTTGTATTATACATATTGCTTTTCATTAAACATAATTAAAATTTTCACCAGTTTTTCACATATTCTGTCGTATGAGATTTTGAACCGGTATTAAAACATTGATGTTACTGTTTCTTTTCTCATTTACTGAAAACTTTAAAATGCCATGTTTTTTTTTTATTTACGCATTTCGCAATGTTCGTCTATATCAAAACTGCGTTCGTGTTCCTTGGTGTTCTAATATAGACTTGTTACAATATCAGGTCTGGAAAGCGTCTGTGATTCTTCTGGCATTGTTGTAGCCCTTCATGGGCGTTGGAGATCACTCACTATCAGGTGACCCACTTGCTCGTTGGCCGAACTATACAATAAATACAAAATAGATGATGAACTAATATTTATTAGTCACGGTTCGCATTGGTTGCATATTTGTAAAAACTAAAATTGCCGAAGCTTATAATTTTATTCGGAGCACAATAATACAAATTTTGTCTTAACATAAAACTGAGACAGAAAAAGTGTTGCAAATACCCCAAAAATATATAGAACAAATCTGTTAACGGTACATTGCAAGCCAACCCCAAAGTGCAAACTTGAGTACATTCCGTCGTAAAAATCAACAAGCCCCTTATATCAAATCGTCTAAACCGATAAGTACGTAAGTACCCCACCCCTCAAGGAGTGTATGGAGTGGCTGACTGCTGAGATATTCTTACCGTGGGGTAGTTTGTGCCACGACTCAGAGGCGCGGTTACATTTTATGAACGAGTTGGGGTAATTTGTGACTTTATTTAATTTTTGGACTGCCTTGGTGGTGTAGTTGTAATGCGTACGCGTTACGACTGAGGCTGACGCTGAGGTCTCGGGTTCGATCCCCGGGTCGGGTAAAAGTGATATTGGGTTTTTCTATTACAAAATGCTCAGTATCAGCCCGGAGTCTAGAATTGTGCCCGGTATGACGATAGGCTCGCACCCTATCACATCATGGGCCGGAGATACGCTCGGGTGTACTGGTTACACCTCTGCTTACCCCTTCGCGGATTACAGGCGTGAGTGCTTATGTATGTATTATTTAATGTATAATTTTGACTGAGATTGTAGGTGTGGTTTAATTGAATAATGGGGTGATTTTTATGTGTAAATCGATCTAATGACACTTGAATCTGTTCATACGGTACAAGTGACATGATAAAGGTTTAGTTTAGATTTAAGAATTTTGAGTATAGCTTTAAACTTTGTCAAATCATGAATCCTACGCTTCTTCTGAAATAATATAGTTTTATCGAGCGATCATAATTTAAGAAGGTAGAGAATTCGCTTTTTTTAATATATGTATTGTATGCCAAAATCAATTTATTTGTAAATAATCTGATTCAACAGCTGAATATAAATAATAATAAATAATAAATACACCCAACAGTCACACACATAGTTCTGACCCCACACTAGGTTAAACCTGTGTCGTGGGTATCAGGAACTACGAGGGACTTGTAGTCCCACAACACCCAGACCCGAAAGAAATATTTGTGGATTAGACTAACATTTGTCTCGGTGTGGGAATCGAAGCCACGGAGGCTGTCAAATGGCTGTCAATATGAGTTAAGCTTCAATAATAAAGTAAGAAAACAATTACCCCATCTCTCACAACTTGCACCGCGGGTTACGTTGTTAAATTATTTACATTTTGTCGGAGCGGGTAAAGTAGTCAGATTGCAACGCCCCGCGGGCCACACGCGGAGATTTTGGGCGGCAACACTCGTAGGGTACAGACACTGGGCTTTTAACAGTGTCAAACTTAATCATAACCGCTTTTTACACATGAGTGCATTAGTTGTATGAAAATAACCATTTCGCTTTGTATTCGGTATATAATATTGAATATACATTCAAATATTGTAGTTTAATTTAGATAATTTCGCCATAGTTAAAAAGGTCATATTACTAAATCTATAATACTTTATAAAGCATGACATAAGCTAATGCTTCTATCCCAGAGGCTTAGGCAGAGGTGCTACTAATGCACCCATTGTTTGCCGACCTTAATTCCGTCCTATGGTGTTGATACGGGGCAGTGTATTGCTATACCAGGCACTCATTTGTAATTTTCGAATCAAACACTCCAGTTACAATTATGATTTCCCGACCTGGGATTTAAACCCAAGACCATTTTCAAAGCCTAATTATAATTACACTGCTAATGAGGCGATCTATTATTGTAGACTTTCTACGCGTACCTTTTCCTGTAAGCTCGGTAACGGATCCATAATTATTCTATTATTGTGAGTGCGTTGGAGACGACTTTCTTTATCCTAGCTCGGCAAAGTGACTACGCTATGAGTAGCGTATGCTGATACGTACGATGTTACGCTATGCGCTGATGGTAAGTATAGCGCATACCTGATGGTATACCTAGGTACCATCAGGGGACCCATTA
Source organism: Mimas tiliae (assembly GCA_905332985.1). NCBI lineage: Eukaryota > Metazoa > Arthropoda > Insecta > Lepidoptera > Sphingidae > Mimas > Mimas tiliae. Next base: position 15,863,066 of record HG995246.1, on the reverse strand, counting down.
TCTAATTTACCAGCTTCTATTATAAAAAGGTATTGCAACGCATTCCGTGCACATCTAGTTATTTATAGGTAAACTTAGTATAACAAACTACAAATCCCGCACGTCAACACAAATCTCAGAACCACTATTTCCCAGACACATCCCGGTTGATCCCATATTATATGTTTTTCGAGTTATTTACGACGGCCCCTTGATCCCCCGCCGGAGGGCAGACTTTACCCCTCTTTTATTCGTGTTATACCTACCCCATTAAGTAATGTTTTCTAATTTTACCTTACTAGTGATGAAAAAGTTATTGTTATTTGTAAATAATGCTTCTCATTCACAGGGGTATACATTACCCCAATATTTTTATTATTATTTTAGAAAGTGAATAGTGAAATTTCATCATGAAACTACTCGGTCTCTGTAGTGTATGTTTTTTATGCGGTAGGGGTAAGCTGTAGACAGTTTTGTCTACAGCATGTATGGTGTGGTTCGACTTGAATGGGACCATTATCTTATAGAAAACCAATTTTATGGAGCATCGTGTATATTTCCGTTAGCCTAAGAAATCTTGACACATCCATGATGGCTCTGAAGTTGTGGGCGATGGTGGTGACTTACCATAAAATATTTTACAAGGTGGTAAGTCCCTCGTATGCGAGAGGCCGTCTGGGTTGCTACTACCGCTTTGTCTATTTCAGTGTGTAAACACTGTTGTGTTCCGGTATGAAGGACATTGAAGCCAGTGAAATTACTGGGCATTATGAGACTTAAGATCTTATGTCTCGAGGTGACGAGCCCAGTCAAATGCCATGCAGTGCTTTGTTATTCAAAGTTCTGTATGGCGTTGCTTCTGTTTATAGGCAGGCGTGGCGCCTACCATCAGGCGAGTGACCTACTCATTTCGTCACTCAAGCTAACAAAAAAATATATTAAGTTAATTAATTATTTATTTCGTACAGAGATCGATTAGTAAAACAAAACATTTTTTTCTAATTTCCCTTAAACAAATGCCCTGTCATAACACCAAGTATTCGCAACTTTTTTTACACGACATCTTATTTTTTAATTCAACGCAAGCCGAGACACCCCATTTGTATTCTAAACAAGCAGCTGTGAGCGATGTAAACGTCCTTATTCCCACTTTCTTTGTGCCCTTAATTACCGAGTGATGGAGAGACATTCTGTACTCGTTGTAAACGATCTGTCATCCTGAAGCCGATGGTATTTACGCAACTTTTTCATAATTAGCATGTTTGTCTTTTGTATCTCCGTCTTAAGAACATGAAAAAGTGGGTTTTATAATTATTCTGAGATTTAATAATATTTTGTAGTCACCTCATTGGTGACTCAATTTATATCTCTGTGTGGTGTTGCGTCTGTTTATGGTCAAGCGTTGCGATTACCATCAGGCGAGCGACCTGCTTTAGGGACCTGCTCTGCTCTGTTCTAGGGATAACCAATATATATTAAATGGCTTAAGGCCGGCGTAATTCTGGTGACCGTCGAGGGACGCGAATGTCTCCCGACAGTCAACGTTATACACACATACGCACTCACGCCTGTAGTCCCCTATGGGGTAGACAGAGGTGTAACCAGTACACCCACATTTCGCCAAGCGTATTTCCGTCCCATGATGTGATAGGGGGCGAACCCATCGCCATACCGGGCACAATTCCAGACTCCGTCTTGATACTGAGCATTTCGTAATAGAAAATCCCAATATCACTTCTACCCGACCCGGGGATCGAACCCGTGACCTCAGCGTCAGCTTCAGTCGTAACGCGTACGCTTTACAACTGCGCCACCGAGGCAGTCGGTATTATATAATGCTAAATAGATCCTTCTGGGTTATTACCAAATCTAAAGGCTATAAAATAAAACCCTTTAACCAAAACGTATTCTAACGGATGGCAATATAGCGGGTCATAGCTGTAGAAACAATGCAATTTAATAACATAAATAATTCTACCTATGTACCACAATACTATAAATAAATCATACTAATATTATAAATGTGAATGTAAGTTTGTTTGTTACGCTTTCACGCGAAAACTACTCCACCGATTATCATGAATCTTTGTACACATATTCTTGGAGGTGTAAGAAGTAACATAGGATACTTTTTATGAAAAAAATATATCTATTTGTTTGTTACGCTTTCACGCCTAAATCACTGAACCGATTATGATGAATTTTGATGTAGAGATAGATTGGACCCTGGAGACGGTTATAGGCCACGTTTTATTTTCACGCGGGGCCGCGGGCAACAGCTAGTATTAAATAAATAAATAAATCAGTCAATAAAAACATCTATCAAAGTTCGTTCCATATTACCCGTTTATACAAATTTCAACAAGCTGACTAGCAATTCGCAAACGTCACTTTGTACAAGACAGCCGTCCAGTCCCTAATTTGTTACCCAATATTACCACTTTTACCCCAATCCTGCCGTGTCGAGAGATAAAAGGGTCGTAGCCGGGTACCGTGTCCCTGATTAGATGGCGTAATGATGTTTCCCGGGTATTAAACGGATAAAACCCGTGTACGAGTTTTGTTCTGTTAGTTTCGGGGACTATTTTTGTAGCTAAAGTCCGGATTAAGTTTGTTGGAATTTTTGCGGGTGATTATTGTTCTTTGACCAAATATCCTGATGAGCTTGGAGTGACGTTTTTATTAACCTGAACGATGAGACGAGCAGGTCCCTCACGTGGTCGTAAGCAGTAGCAACTCCACTCAGGACTTTTAATTACAAAGTACTACATAGCACTGTCTTTAAGGTTGTCTGGAAGAAATCGCTGTTTGCGATAAGATCGCCCATTGTATCACCCTTACTGTATGATCCTCGTTTATAAGCTATCTACTTTATTTGGTGTGCAATAAAGAATATTCTATCTATCTATTTCTAACTGTGCTGTGCTCCTCACTCCAAGTTATACGTTGACTCTCATAATGCCTAGTAATTTGACGAAGTTTTAATGTCTCGATTCGATTAGAATCGATTATCAACGTCACTAGCTTTTACTAGGTGGTAAGACTGGGAGACCCCGCCAAATCTATCATAGAAAAAACAAATAGGTAGATACCCACTTTGCAACTATCGGTATTATATTTGGTGTAACTAAACCTAACATGAATTATTAGCAAAATAGGTTAATATTTGTTTTCATTTCTGGAACGGGTGTGGCGGATAGACTCTACGTTCGAAGTCTATAATGATATATATTTCTTTAAAATGAAATCGATAAACAAAATGAAAATAAATTACTTGATATTATCTGTCATAAATAGTCAAAATCATATATAAAATATATCATTGAAACTGCTGAACATATTTTTTTCAAACATTATTAAGAACCATCTCGATTTAACCTACTTTAAGAAAACCGCATTCAATTCGGTCCAGTTATTTAGGTACTATAGTACTATGAAGACACATGACAGATGGACATATTATTATAAACAAATACAAAGGTGCCAAACATAGAACACCCGTCTTTCAAAGACCTGAGGGCCAATTCTGCTATTTTAACTGACACTCCGAAGGAATTTTAACCGAACTGAGATTACATTTTGAATTAATTAAAAATATGGCATTCTGCTCCTTTAAAAATTCGATATCATCTCAGTTAAATTGCATTTAAACTGTCAATTCGATCAACTTTCAATGTCTTTCTTTTGTTGAAATTATGGCTTCGCATTATTATGCATTTCGCCAATGACAAGTATTTTACCGAATTTTACGTATCAGCTGCCATAGACTAAATTGTAGAAATTAAAAATGACCTAAGCGACAAAATCAATGTTACCAATTCACAATAAAATACCCAAAATATGACTAATTTCAGTGATTAAAAAATGACGTAACTGGAGGTTATGATTTTTTAATTAATTGATTTGACTAATTCCATGTATTTTATTTATTTAATTAATTTATCTATTCCATGGCATAACTGAAGGAAAACGGCACAACAGCACCACTGAGGCAGTCCTTTCCGGAAATAACCACAATCGCGATTAATTTATTGAAATTTGAGATTCTACCGAATTACGGTTTTGCAACACTGCTGAGGACATATTTATAATAATTATGAATTGTGCGAGAGTTTTGGCGGGAATTTTGACAGTGCGATTGATCTCTTAATTTAATCTACACTAATATTCTAGAGAGGAAAGATTTTTTTGTAATTTTGTATGTAACAAATAAACTAAAAAACTACTGGGCCGATTTCAAAAATAATTTGGCCGTTAAAAAGCTACATTATCACTGAGTAACATAGGCTGTAAACTCATTTCTAATACTTTACTGAAATAACGAGTACACAAAGTCGAACAATTTTGACTACTTTTAGTTGCTTGCAGTAAAAGAGAATAAAGTTAAGAATTTATCTGCAGTTAACTCACAGTCACTTCACCTCATTGTTGCCAAGTCAGATTTTTGAAAATACCGTGGTGTCCACATTAAAATACGGTATTTGCGCCAAAAATACAGTGCTTGATGGGAAAAAATACAGTGTATTTTACAGTGTAATAAAATGTCGTACAAAAAAGGAAATAATTAAATTATTAAGTAAAATATAAATTTATTTTAAACTTTATATCCTAAACTAACTTAACATTTTATTTGTATATATCGATCGCTGCAGAAATGAATGGCTGCGATGATGATGATATCGGTTTAGTTTTTTTAATATGTTTAATCAAAGAGTTTTATGTATACTACTAGACAAGCTGCGCGGTACATAGAAATTGTAGTTTAATAAATTAATTAAATTGTAGTATAGTAAATTAGTTGTATTACTAAGTTGCAGTCAATTGACCGTAACTCAATATTATCATCTCGCTTACTCTCAATTAGAACCCCTATTGCGCTCCCTGTTTGTGAACTGTCAAACTCCCGCGTTATGTGACGCAGTTTTACTTCTAAATAACCTGTCTAGTAGTATACAATAATAATACGAAATTTTGACTGTAAAAAATACTGTGTCTCCATATACGGTATTTATAAAAATACGGTGTCCAGTAGATGGCATGAAAATACGGCAGATCTGTTGTAATTACAGTGCACTTGGCAACACTGCTTCACCTTCAGTCACATTTCGTTCCCAATTAATATTTTGACGTTTGTCTATAGACGAAATGCATTTTATATAGTTAAGTGTCAAAATTGTTACCAGAATGCCGTTTTGGTTCAGTCAACTTGTATTCTACTTTCGATATCATTGCGTTCTAAGTTCTTGAATATTGGTTTAGCAGAATACCATTTGCAACTTTCTTGTCGCTGAGATTAGATCGGAATGATATTTTGAACAATTAAAATTACGAGAATTGGCCCTCAGATCCCATAAACCGACGAGCATGTATTAAGAATTTAATGAGAGTGAAGAAGGCCAAAGAGGTGTGCAAGGATCTTAGCAACTGGAAATCTGTTATCTCTGCCTACCCCTAAGGGAAACAGGCGTGAGTCTATGTATGTAGTCTTTTTTGTGGGTTAAAAATATCACAATAACTTCCTTCATAAAACATGAACTTATAGAAACGCCTTTAAAGTTCTATAATGGTGCTTCGTTTAAACCCACTAATAGCCCATTCAGTATCCAGTGACCGTCCACTTGTACGCTAACCGACGTCGGTGGGATAATGCCGAGGATCGATTAGTTTCCGACCGCGCTCCTCTATGGCCATTAGCTCAACTTAATCTGCGAGCGATCTCCGCTTGTTTGATACGGGACAGTCGCTTAACTTGCCCGTCTGCTAGCACGAGAGATCGCCGACCTTGCTGTTAAAGTCTGGCGATTTGGAATGAATATTCAAATTAAAGTTCGACAGTTTATGAATTTGAGATATTTCGTTTTAGACTGTATAAATGTCATTTGTAGATTAATTTTACACTTCTGTCCATTAGTGGCTATGCTATTAAAACTAATTCGACAACGTTAAGCACTCAGACATCGTCGAAGCTAATAAATTGGTTGGCTTTTAGTCAAATCGTTAAGATAATTTTTATATATAGAGCTTGAAAATCTGGAATATTTCTTACATTTATGAATAATGTAAATACATACTGTCTCTTTCTTCCACTTGTCCGTATTCCATTCGCAGTGGGGTCGGCGCAACATGCTTTTTAACACATGTTACAGAAAGATTTGGCTTGTAGTTTATACGACTGACAGCCTGCGTGAAGTCAAACAACCTCCCTTTCCCAATCTCTTAATTGTCACGTGCCTTTAAGGTTGGCAACACGCCCATGATCCTTCTGATTCTGATTCATGACTATGTGAAGGTTTGGGTGTATTATTATTATTTTACTCTGGACTGACAGACCGAACCACCCGGAGCCCTGCCATTACAAATTCGTATAAAAGATTTTTAAAGCGCATAATTCTAATCGCACGCAGTACTGTAGTCTAACATGAAATTATTAAGCTTAACTCTTAACCACGAAGGGGTAAATTTTGCTTACAACTAGTCCTGCAGCCACGTTTCACCGGGCTTATTGTCGTCCCATGATGTGATAGGGGGTGAACCTATCGCCATACCGGGCATACATTCGAATCTCAGGCAATTCATGTATGACTTTATTGACATGTATGAATTTGAAAACCCAAACACTAATTGTAATTGCCCATCTGGGAATGGAACCCAGGACATCACAGTTCTCAGCCCTAGTACGCTGGCACTAGACCAGTGAGGTGATTCATTCCATCCAACATGAATTATTCAAGAATCTTAAGACATCTTACGTCTAAATTCTTTCCACTATTTAGTCAGTAACTGAGTTAATATGTCAAACACAACACACAGCGGACGTTTTGCTAACAGCGGAGTGCAAACGAGGCTTCAAGATCGGGTTAACCCTCGCCTAAGCTAAATACACTTTGAGCGAATAGTTTATGAATCTTAACTCGTTGAAGTTTACAGTAATAAGCTACGTTAATAGCTTTGTTTTAATTACGTAAACAATATTGAGTAAGACAAATATATGGAAAAAATATTAAGAGCCTGATTTAATAGGTAGTAGGTCCCTCTGAAATGAAATGAAATGAAATGAAATAGTTTATTAATCATGTAGGCAATTAAAATAGCGCTTATGACAAGTCAGTACAGATAGACAAACTTATGTACAAAAATCATATCAACTAATGTATACATAACATACATAGCATCGTCAAATACACTAGGCAATTACACTAAATTGTTTATTTGTTGTCTTTTTATTTTACATTATTAACAGTATTTGTAATATGGAAACGTCCATTATTAATTATTAAATATTTTGAGTCGGTATGGACCACTGCATTTACCGAAACGGCACGAGTTTTAAAACTACCACCGGATCCAAAACGACCCAGCTTGAGAAGACCCGGCGAAACAAACTCAGTGGGCTTAATTTACCACTGGATACAACGCGGCGTGACCCAAACTCTGAGAAGATCCAGCTACTTGAACTCAGGGGGCTTGTTTTAGGTCCGGATTTTCAATAATTTATATTAGGAAATACAAAGTCCTATAGTTAACTTTAGGGAGATTGAATGCGGACCATGTGTATCTCCGAAGTGTTGTTTTAAAACTACCACCGGATCCAAACGCGACACAAACAAACTCGGAAACAAACTCAGTGGGCTTGTTTTTTGTCCGCTTACTATATTCTTGAAAGGCATGACTTGTCTTTAAAAAAATTGCCAATTTTCCGTTAGGTATTATTTATTCGCGATCGGTCCTCTTATACGAGAGGTCGTCTGAGTAGGTACCGCTTTGTCTATTTCTGCAGCCAAGCCGCAGTGTGTAAGTATTGTTGTGTTTGTTTGAAGGATACTCACAGAACTTCGAATTACAAAGCACTGCCTGGTATTGGACTGCGCTTGTCACCCCAGACATAAGATGTTAAGTCTCATAATGCTGAGTAATTTTACTGGCTTCAATGTCCTTTATACCGGAACACAATCGTGCTTACACACTGCTGTTTGGCGGAAGAAATAGACGGCGCGGTGGTAGCAACCCAGACGGCCTCTCGCATACGAGGGACCTAGTAAACCAACGGCCTATGCTATAAAAGAAGTACAACACAGTACTTACCTCGACAACATAGCATCATTGGCATTTCCAAAATGATTAGCAGCCAACGCCGCTTCCAGAACATTCGACTCTCGTCTCGGCTCAGTCCGGTTAAGAATAGAGCTAATGGAGAAGCTGGTGTACGGCGCACTGCCTGTCGCCTTCTCTTCTTTGTCCTTCTTTAGCTCGTAGAAGGGGCTCTTCTGTTCTTTTCTAGAAGGTGAGGAGGTGATGTCAGGACTACTTGCGCCGGACACCACGTTGACTTCGATGTCGCGGTCGTCCTGGGATGAGGCTGGGGAGTCCATTGTGATCACTGATGCATTTTAGGTCTGTCTGTAGAGAGATAAAAATATTATGTGCAAAAATTATAGACAGTTTTTTGTAAACCAAGAATGGACTGGCTCGACTGGGTTGTTACCACTGTCTCACAGAAAAACGAAATGAAGTAGCAGCTTGCTCCTGCTTTACGTATGGCGACTGAGATATCCGAAGGCCAAAATCCTTCCCCTTCCCAATCCCTTAATTATTCCTTTGCTTTAAGGTCTTTAACACTTGCGTGATTCTTCAGGTATTGTGGACTTTCATGAGCGGTAGAGATTTTACCATCAAGTGACCCACTTACCGGTCTGCTGTTTTTATAAAATAAAACTCCTCTGACGTTTTTGAGAAACTTTTCTATTTATTTTGATACATCAATCTTATTACAGTTTCAAGTTTCATTTTACGATTTGATTGGCTAGTCTTATCACTGTTTGGTACCGTGAATGCACTAGATGCACCTCTGCCTACCCCTTGGGAACACAGGTCTGACCTTCTGATATGTAAGCTTTTATTTTCATTATGCACAATAAAGAGTATTCTACTATTTTTTTTATTAGTATGAATGAAAAGACGAGCAGATCGCTCGCCTGATTGTAAGCGCCACGCCTGTCCATAAACACAATACAGAACTTTGAATTATAAAGCACTGCATTAGACCGCCCTCGTCACCCCGAGTCATAAAATGTTAAGTCTCATTATTTATATTTTTTTCATTAATTTTTATCTAAAAACGTACTTTTCTGTGTAAACAGAACGCATATTTCTAAAAGATATTTGTTGAGATAATAAAACAGCCGCATCACAAACCTGAGCAGTCCCGCGGGTCCTTAAGAACCCACTGGTATATATAATTCATGTTATTTAAGTGCGTTATTGTTCTTAGCTTTTCGGGCGCGTCCCGCAGGCATTGCTAATAGTAGGGTGCCTGCCCACCCCCTATTGTCTGCGTGATGAATTATAAATGGAAATGTTTGCGAATCTTCAAGATCTAATCGCATTTGGTATGACATTTTTATAAGGAAATCGGATGTATGATTTTATGTTTGTTATCAGATTACCTACTAATGTAATATTTTTTTTTATAGTATAGGCTGGCAAACGAGCAAGTGGGTCACCTGATGGTAAGCGATCTCCACCGCCCATGTACGCCCACAATACAAAAGAATTTTGAGCGCGTTGCCGACCTTAAAGGAAAGGGATAATAAGGGATTGGGAAGGGGAGGGGGATTTGGGCCTCCGGATATCTCACTCACCGTACGAAACGCAGCAGCAAGCTGCTACTTTACGCCGGTTTTCTGTGAGACAGTGTGTATTGGTATAACTTTTGTACTGGTTTAATGTGTTTAAGGCGTTTTGGCAATGATTCAGCCATTCAGCAGCATTCACCCCTTCGACAATTACAGGCGTGAGTGCGTATGTTTGTATGTATATTTTCGACAACCTCTATGGCACATTGGGCGAGTAGCCGTGAAGCAAGAGGCCGTGGGTTCGACTTCCACACTGAGACAAAATGTTTGTGAGTTCCACAAATATTTGTTTCGGGTCTGAGTGTTCTACCCAGAGGAGTTGACATCAGGCAGGCAGCTACAAGCCAAATGTTTTTATTTATTAGTTTCAATGACGAGACGAGCAGGTTGCTCGCCTGATGGTAAGCGCCACGCCTGCTCATAAACAAAAGCAACGCCACACAGAACTCTAAATAACAAAGCACTGCATGACGCTGGACAGCGTTAGTCAACCAGAGACCTAAGGTGTTAAGTCTCATAATGCCCAATACTTTCACTGGCTTCAATGCCCTTCAAACCGGAACACAACATTGCTTACACACTGTTGCTTGGCGGCAGAAATAGAAAAAGCGGTGGTACCAACCCAACCGGCCTCTCGAAAAGGTGGTACCTTGTAAACTTGTGTCTCTGTAACATGTGTTAAAAAGCATGTCACTACGAGTGGAATAAGGGCAGGGCTTTTAACACATGTTACATAATGATTTGGCTTATAGTTTTACGACCGGGCGACTGCGTAACGTCAACACGTCTGGGGAGAAAACACGCAGACCCGAAACAAATATTTGTGAATCACACAAACATTTTAATCTGGTAATCGAACCTATGTCCTCTCACTTCACAGTCGGCTACTCGCCCACAACGCCACGGAGGCTGTCGGTTGCAGCATTTTCTATTAATGAAACAAAAATGATCAATAGCATTTAAATACTACCCTTTTCGTTGTTTTTGAGTGGTAGAGCCATGCTGTAGACATTTTTGTCTACAGCATGAATGGGCCGGCACGTCCGGGTCGTTACCACTGTCTCACAGAAAACCGGCGTAAAGTAGCAGCTTGCTGCACGTGTGACGTGAGATATCCGGAGGCCCAAATCCCCTTCCGAATTTCTTAATTATGCTTTTCCTTTAAGGTCGGAAACGCATGATTCTTTTGGTATTATGGGCGTACATGGGCGTTGGAGATCACTTACCATCAGATGAGCTACTTGCTCGTTTCCGACCTACGCCATAAAAATAACACTAACATTGTAGTAACACTTTGAACAATCATTATTATTGAAATAACATTTACACACAAATGACTAAATATTATCCGTAATTAACGTTTTCACGCATGTGTAAATCGTTTCAATAAATAAAGCATTATACAATAAAATATCGGTGGCAAGTTGTCAGCATATCGGTTGAATGGTTTATCATAACGTGTGGCAATGAAACGAGCAATTCCCAATGAAATGCCGTTTGAACTGTAACCCTTATCAATGGACGGTTATTTTATAAAGTGCATGAGGTTTATCGGCTATGTTTTAATACAATATGTATTTTAAGGTTATGATTTGACAGGTGGCGCAGTTGTAATGCGTATGCGTTACGATTGAGGCCAACGCTGAAGCCTCGGGTTCGATCCCCAAGTCGGGTAAAGTGGTATTGGGTCTTCCTATTACGAAATGCTCAGTATCGGCCCGGAGTCTGGAATTTGTGCCCGGTATGGCGATAGGCTTTGAATCATAAAGCCCTGCATGCTACTGGACTGCGTGTCACCCCGAGACATAAGATATTAAATACAGATATTGAAATTACTTATCATTATGATACTTAACCCCGAGTCTACGGTCACTGACATATGCGCATCTGTCGCATGCTTCCGGGCCCACGCGTGGGCCACGTCGGCGCATTAAGTTTTTTTTTTAATGTTGTAATTAGATATTTATAAAACTTATGTCGTTAGAATTGTTATTAGATAAGCTATCATACTATATAAAAATTATTCTGTATAATTATAAATTAGATTATATAAAATCAAGATAAGTTAATATTTTTGATGATTTCGCAAATTTATTGTAAGATAAATCTCCCTTGTGTTAAAATAAAAACCATTATTTAGATAATTGGCATGTTATTTTACATTATAATACATAGTTTGCTTAATTAAATTGAAAAAGACACGTTCATTTGTTTATTTCATCATCCATCGTCACATTTTAAAAGCGGCTCAAAAAAAGGGTCTATTTGTGTTTACGTTATCTTCGAACTCGAGACTGTGTGAGTCATACGACGTGCGATAACAGTTTGTATTTCAATGTGCAACTCAACTCTCAAGTACTATAAAATAAACAAACGATCGTTCGTCTGAAGTGTGAACATAAATATTTAGACAACTAACAAAGGAACCACTTGAAACTAATGACTCTCCGAACTTTGGGTCGTATAGGAAATAATGTTTTCCATCAATTCTAAATATTAATGTACCTATGACAAGACGATAAAATATGTAATCGAAATAAATCATTGGAAGGTATGTTGCTTTATAAAATCATTCCAGAACACCGCCACGAAATTTGTTATTTCATTCAGCCGTTGAGGCACGCCGCGCGCTGATTTTGGCTAGGGTGTATTGCGGAATTATAATTAAGGATTAATATTTTTTTGTTTTGATTCATGTCAAGATGACACAGTACGTGTTACGACACTCGTCCACATTAGTAACAAGTACGTGTGACAACCACGCCTCACAGTGAGGCGAAATGTCGCGGAAATGAGGACGCATCTTTAGGAGTTAAATATCGAGAAATCCCTTATTACCCGGTGTCGATTGATAAAAAACAATACTCTCCCAAAATTTTTGCGACTTGGGCTGAGGGATGATAAGTCAATGATGACTTTGCTTGTTATATTGAATATACTAGCTTTTACTCGCGGCTCCATCCGCGTGAACGACCTTTTCCGGGATAATAAGTAGCCTATGTCCTAATGCAGGTCATAGTCTTTTATTGTGTGGCAAATTTCATCCAAAGCCGTTCAGAAGCCCAATTTTCGTATTTAACTGATACTGCGAATTAATTTTAACAAGACTTAGATTAAATTTTGTTTTGACTAAAATATGGTCTGTTCCTTTATAAATTCATTCCGGTGTCAATATAATCTCATTTCGATGTCATTGCAATCTCAATTCAGTCACTAATTTGACGTTTATATAAGGTCATGTGACATTTCAAAATGTTAGCAGAATACCGTTTTGGCTTCAGTCAACTTTTATTCTACTTTCGATCTCATTACGATCTATGTTCACATTTGACGTTGATTATTGATGTAAGAGAATTCCATTTGTAACTTTCTTGGCACTGAGACTAGATCGGAATGATATTTTGTCATTTAAATTACGAGAATTGGCCTCCAGATGTTAAGGCGTCATTGACTAACAAACACTCAAGTTCAGAAACACACATCACATTTATAATAGTAGTAGAATTACGTGGTTTGAATCCAAATGACCATAAAGCTTATTTATAAATCATACTAATAACTTCTGAGTGGTAGAGATACGCTGTGGACAGTTTTGTCTACAGCATGAATGGGCCGGCTCGTCCGGGTCGTTACTACTGTCTCACAGAAAACCGGCGTAAAGCAGCTGCTTGCTGTTGCGTTTCGTACGGTGATATATCCGGAGGGCCAAATTCCCCTCCCCTTCCCAATCCCTTTCTTTTAAGGTCGGCAACGCGCCCATAATTATTTTAGTATTGTGGGCGTAGATGGACGGTGGAGATCACTTACCATCAGGTGACCCACTCGTTTGCCGGCCTATACTATAAAAAAAACAGTTAGTCAACGTCACTTGCCTACGAAATAATTCAATGTACAGACAATACACTTCTTAACTATAGATAGTAAATTGTAACGTGTTACAATGGAGTTAAAATTAACCATTATGTTAGCAGTCGACCGCCACACCCGGCCGTAAAAAAAATAACTTTATGCCATCGCGTTTTAAACGTATTTTATCTAATTAAATTTATTTCGCGATTTTATACGCGTAACTAAATACTAAATGTGCAAAAAGCACGAATTTGATTTAATAAAGCATGTTTATTGCTCACCGATGGGCGTCGCGCCTTGCCCTTGTCACCCCTAGGCGTTCAGTCTCATAATGCTGTCATTTGACCGGCGTCAATGTCCTTTAAACCGGTACGTAGCAATGTTAACACATTGCTGCTTGACGGCAGAAATAGACCATTATTAGATCAGAGAGGCGATAAATCACCGACCATTTATCTGAACATTTATGAATAAGCGTGATCATAGAAAAATCAGTCGTGGTTATTTTGCCGCAAATTGTAACTCGATACAGATAAAAATCACCAAACAGCCGTCGATTGCGACCCGATGTACCATGATTAAACTGCAATCGATACTTTATATCGATTGTAATCTACGCGCATCACTTGCGTTTTATAACCGAGTTTTTTAATGTGTCAATATTTTTGTGGGAGTTTAAGTTGTCTATAATTTTTTTACTTGTTTTTTTTTAAAGATATTTAACGTACACACATAAGCTCACGCCTTTATTCCGAAGGAGTAGACAGAGGTGCAACTAGTGCTGCACCCACATTTCAATGAGCTTATTTCCATCCCATCATGTGATTGCCTGACCTGGGAATTCAACCCAAGACCTCACGGCTCTTAGCCATAGTACGCTGTCATTATACTAATGAGGCGATTCATTGTATTAAATACCTTCGATAATAATATTAGCCCTGTATTACACTGTCCCACTGCTGGGCATAGGCCTCTTCTATTAAGGAGAGGCCTTGGTCCACAATGGCTTAATATGGTAGAATTCACATCACCTTGAATTTCTTATTAAAATCTCTCAGGTATACAAGGTTTTCACAAATCATCATGTTCTACACCGTTAAGCCTTTAGTTTAAATGCCTTTAATAAAATAAAAAGTAACTAATTAATTATATCTCTGCTTAACAAAATTTATCAACTAACATTAAAACTCCACAAGTTTCCGAGAAAAACGCAATTTCAATTTCAAGTTGAAGTTACCCCGCTGTAAAATGTCGAATAATCAATTCATTAATTGAGCCACAAATACATAATCAGACAATCTATCTCTCAATTTAGGTACAGTCTTTTCGGGTTACTTTGACCTTAACTGCTAACTATGGCCCAAACCAGAAAAACGGTTCAATTTAGGTACTGCCAAAATAAAATTCATTAGCAATATCTGTAACTTTTGGTATTTTACTACTATTGTGAAAGTTTGGATGTTTGTGAGTTTGTGAATTTGGATATTTTTTAGTTCATCACGCCGTAACCACTATCCCACTACTGGGCAAAAGTATCCCCCCTCTCTCCACATATTGCGATCATCTCACCATCTTTTTCTGGATTGATTGCATCGTGGCCCATCAAGTGTCCATTTTTTACAGTTTTTGCCCATCGTTTCAGATGCATTCAAGACACATAGCAATAATACAAGCCTCATAATATTAATAGTATAACCCTGGAAAACATTTTTTATATCTTAGCTAACGAGCAAGTGGGTCACCTGATGATAAATGATTACACTCTTAAACGCATACAAAACCGGAGAATTAGAGACTTTAAAGGACCTTAAGGGATAATTATGAGATTGCGAAGGCGAGGAGGAATTTGAACCTCCGGATAGATATCCGACATTATTACTGACTTTACGAAACGCAAGAGCAAGCTCCTACTTCACGTTAGTTCCCATTAATTCATGCTGTAGACAAACTGACTTCATAATGACACTACCGAGCGTAAAACATTCTAATTAAATAGTAAATCTTAGAAACACAGCCAATATTGTAAAGGAAAGGTGGTGAAATGGCCAGTGACCACACAAGATCGGCAGATGGCCACTTGCGATCTTATCACTGCTGTAAACTTCGGCCGCCATAACCCTTTGCATGTTAATCGCGCTGCGCCGTCTGTCACACCGAATAAGGGTTTTATTAGTGACTAATTATGTTTTATTACCGTAAAAATTAATTTATTTTGGCAATAAAAAGGTTTAAATTTCAAAAATATATACAAATTGATATTGAAAGTTGAAGATCCATATGAGATGCTACTCCTTAAATCCTTAGATCATTTGCCCCCTCTCTAATAAATAAAAGATAAAAAAGATACTTGTCATATCATCTGTCAAATATGTGATTGTGTCCTAGTACGCCAAAGAGACTATACTGCACGTGATGGCATAGTGCAGTATAATTAAATATGAATAGAATTATAACTAGTTCTTTAATATAGAAGAATTTACTCGTACTCCAAGCCGCACTGAGACAACATATAAGACTTTATCCTAAATAATACGGACGCCTGTAATCACCGAAGGGGCAGGCAGAGGTGTAACCAGTACACCCGCATTTCGCCGAGCGTATCGCCGTCCCATGATGTGATAAGGGGCGAGCCTATCGTCATACCGGGCACAAATTCCAGACTCCGGGCTAAAACTGAGATTTTTGTAATAAACAAACCCAATACCACTTTTACCCGACCCGGGGATCGAACCCGAGACCTCAGCGTCAGCCTCAGTCGTAACGCGTACGTATTACAACTGCGCCACCGAGGCAGTTCATCCTAAATCTCGTTGGTTAAATCAGTTAAGATATATTTTGTGTATATATATGTGTGTGTACTTTACGACATTATTAATTACTAGCTTTTGCTCGCGGCTCTGTCCGCATGAACGGCCTTTTCCGGGATTAAAGCAGCATATGTCCTAATCCAGGTCATGGTCTACTTGTGTGCCAAATTTCACCCAAAACCGTTCAGCTGGGCGTGACTGACTAACAACATCCAAATCTACAAACTCACAAATATCTAAACTTGGACATTTATAATAAGACAGTGTGTAAGCACTGTTGTGTTCCGGTTTGAAGGTCATTGAAGCCATTGAAATTACTGGGCATTATGAGACTTAACACCTTATGTCTCGGAGTGACGAACGCAGTCCAATGTCATGCAGTGCTTTGTTATTTAAAGTTCTGTGTGCCGTTGCTTCTGTTTATGAGTAAGCGTGGCGCTTACCATCAGGCGAGCGACCTGCTCGTCTCGTCAAAAATGTTTTTTTTTTTGAACACCGCTTCCTCGAGTTATGGTTCTTTAAACGTTACCTTACGGTGTGACAAAAGTAGTTTAGTTATGAAAACCGAATGAAAGCGCATCTTAGTTGTTAAAGGGTGGATAAAATTTGACTTTGTAATTGAATTTTACGAGCTCAGCGGGCGACTGTTAAAAAGTTAATTTCGTATATTAAAACGGACTAATGGCCTTCTGTCCGTAACTTTAATTAATTATCACTACTATGTAATGGTTTAGATAACTTTAGCTAGAACTATGATGCGTGGGCGTTGAGTTTTTGTTCTACAAGTTAGTATTATTTTACAGATGAACGTAAGTACCCTACCGAGTATATCAGCAAAAACAACACATAATTTTATGCTTAGTTAGTTATCTTGTAAAATGTATGTAGCACTTTTAAACGGCAATTTTAATGTATCAAAAGAAATCTAAAATTATACCTATAGCGCGTTATTAAAAGTGATAAAGCATAAATAATGCAGCAACAAAAATTTTAAGATCAAAGGAACTTAAATTATACAGCCAACGATAATGAAATTAATAACGTAAGCGATGGTTTAGCATGAATTATATTACAGGTAAATTTAATTTAACAGAAAATATCAACTGTGCATGTTTCAGTGAATGCAGTGATTTACGGACCCCATAAAACTAGTCAATAACCATACTAAAAAGATTTTTTGGGTACACTGATATATTATTCTGTAATAGTAAAGTTATAGGTACATTTCGACACTTTTTAGGGATTTCCAACAGTTACTACAATTTGGCTATCATGGTCGAGGGCATCTGTCACATGACATGAGACGACACGTGGCGTAATGCCACAAAACGCTATCTCACTACCCGAGTTTGAAACTCACTGAGCCTTACTCTTAAATGTAGAAATAGTCATGTAATAACAGCATTAACACTAAAAGTGTTAAAAGTGTTCACACTACGAGTGGTAAAGCCACGCTGTAGACAATTTTGTCTACAGCATGAATGGGCCGGCTCGTCCGGGTCGTTACCACTGTCTCACAGAAAACCGGCGTAAAGTAGCAGCTTGTTGCTGCGTTTCGTACGGTGAATGAGATATCCGGAGGCCCAAATCTCCCTCCCCTTCCCAATCCCTTATTATCCCTTTCCTTTAAGGTCGCCAACGCGCCCATAATTCTTTTGTATTATGGGCGTACATGGGCGGTGGAGATCGCTTACCATCAGGTGACCCACTTGCTCGATTGCCGGCCTATACTATAAAAAAGTGTTATATCAAAATTACTATTTCATAGCCCTTATATATGTTTACTAATGTAAATTGTTCATTCGATTTGACGTTTGTGAAACTAATTGAGTTGCTAAATATAATTAAGGACTGTTAAAAAAGTCGACAATATTCATATTTAGCCACTAAATAATGTGATGTAATAATAATAACCCATGTAATAATAATTAATGTTTAACAAACCAGCGAAAATGTATTAGAAGATGCATGAACGTGGGAGAGGCAAAAGAAGTGTAGCTGGTCGTAGTTTGTGGCACTCTATAGTCTCTACCTACCCCCGTGCAATGCAAACGTAAGTATGCATGTACGTTTAAAAATTGAAGACAATTTTGTTCGTCGTTATTCTAGGGATTATCCATACTAATATTATTATAAATGCGAAAGTAAATCAATGTGTCTGTCTGTTACATTTACACGGTTAAAGGCTGAATGGATTTTAATAAAATTTGGTAAGGAGATAGGACATAGAGTACTTTTTGTCCCGGAAAAGACATTCACGCGGGTGAATCTGCGAGCAAAAGCGAGTAATAAATATATATTACTGGTTGACATTATTCAGAGCCATATTGCATGCCTATTCTTTAACTTCGATGCTTTTAAATCACTTCACAATATATAACAAATATTGTAATTCCTGTTATAGTTTGAAATAAAACTAATTTATACGGATAATCCGTTTAATCACGGTTTCATTTTAATTTTGGTACCGACGTTTCTGACTGACGTCGACTGTTTTAGTTTTCCTAAATAATTAGTGTCTTAAATTTTTTTTTTGTGTGGCTATGGGTTGTTTTTTTTACACCCAACAGTCACACACATAGTCCTGACCCCACACTAGGATAACCTGTATCGTGGGTATCATGAACTACGAGGGACTTGCGGTCCCACAACACCCAGACCCGAAACAAATATTTGTGGATCACACAAACATTTGTCTCGGTGCGGGAATCGAACACACGGCCTCTCGCTTCGCAGCCGGCTACTCACCCGCTGCGCCACGGAGGCTGTTGAAATAAATTATTACATCTCACCGCTATGACTTTAACCTCATACTTCGAGACTAGACTACGGACTAGACTATCAAAATGATCTAAAGTATCAAATCATTAACGATATATAATTCTGATTACAAGGAGCGGTTAGAACTTTTTAACGTAAAAAACAAATTAATTTGTTTAAACGCGTACAATACACGAGGGAATGAAATATATGAGTGGAACTGTACGACGGTTCGTCATTTTGGCATTAGTTAATTAATTCCCTACGTTATAATTCAGGTAATTATGTTCTATTCAGTACTTAATGTGCTTAGTGTTATTATTTTTGTTTTAACACCGTGTTTACTTGCGAAAATTTGTATTAAATATAAATTACTTGTGCTTTTTACCCTTTATGAGATAGGGGATGTGTAATGTGAAGGGTATATTAATAACATTTAAAATAATTATATTTAAAACTGGCAACTGTGCGATAAAAGTGATTTGAGTCATAAATATGTTTTGATATTCAAATTATAATATAACTTTAAAGTTAAACTGTAATGTAGAGCTTCCACAACTTCACTGATAATCTTAATACAGCTGTGTCCGATAGACTCTGCCTACCCTCGTAGGATACAGACCTGTGTATACATATAGGTATATAGGTATTAATATCATGGCAATATTAAAATATTTTACGATGAAATTTATAAGTACTTAAATGAATTTTTCGATAGCGTTGACAATATTGTAAATAGGATTTATCATAACATTTAACTCACGCCTGTATACCCGAAATTATCGATAGAGGTGCAGCTAGTACTGCTCCCTCGATTCACCGAACTTATTTCCGTCCCATGATGTGATAAAAGACAAGCCCATCGCCATACCGGGCACAATTCCAGCCTCCGGGCTGATACTAAGCATTTCATGATTGAGAAACCCAATACCACTTGACTCGGCGATCAAACCCTAGACCTCACAGCACAGCAGTCGTACCGCGCACGAATTGCAACTGCACCACCGGGGCAGTGCGATAGTAAATACAATAGTCTTTGTAATAAGACAGTAGTACTAGTAGACAAAACTGTCTGCAGAGTACACTGTCTCACAGAAAACCAATGTGCAGTACAGCTTACTGTTGCGTTTCGTGCAGGGAGTCAATTATTCATAGGCTTAAATTCCTAAATTAAACTATTGTTTTGTGTTGTCGATATCCTGCCCTTAGCCTTATGAGCAGCGATAGCTCACTGGGGAGTGACACGGAAAGTCGAGACGAGTCGCAGATTCCAAACCAGGTCCAAGAGCATGCATCTGTGACATTTATAAATAATAATAATAATAAATAAATACACCCAACAGTCACACACATTGTCCTGACCCCACACTAGGTAAACTTGTATCGTGGGTATCAGGAACTACGAGGGACTTGCGGTCCCACAACATCCAGACCCGAGACAAATATTTGTGAATCAGACAAACATTTGTCTAGGTACGGGAATCGAACCCACGACCTCACGCTTCGCAACCGGCTACTCGTCCGCTGCGCCACGGAGGCTGCAATGTCATTATGGCTTTCATTATTCCTTTCCTTTACGGTATCCGTTCATTATGTTATTGTTCATGGGCGGTGGATATCACTTAACATCAGGTGACCCACTTACTCAATGGCCAACCTATGTTATGTTACAAAATCATAATAAAATACATGTGGACATATTGACATGTGAGTACTGTTTTTTTTATTAGTTTGTATGACGTAACTCGCTTGCCTGGTGGTAAGCGTCACGCCTACCCTTATAAAGGCACAACACCACACAGAACCTTGAATTAAACCGCACTACATGGCGCTCGTCACCCCGAGACATAAGATATTAAGTTCATAATGCCCAGTAATTTCACTGACTACAATGTATTCAATTAACACAAAACAGAAGCAATTCCATATCGTGACAATGTTGAGCTAATGTGGGGCAAAAGTAATAACTTAAATTTGCCATCCTTGTCATAAACAAACAAAGTATTTCAAACCGGAACAAAACAGTGCTTACACATTACTGCTTGCCGGAAGAAATAGACATAGTACCAACCCAGACGGCCTCTCGCATACGAGGGACTTATCACGTCATAAAATAAAATTATTAGGTATTGCGATAGGCTCGCCCCCTATCACATCATTTGTCGGCGAATTTATCATTTGAGATAAGCTCGGCGAAATGTGGGTGTGCTGGTTACACCTCTGCCTACTCCTTCGGGGATTACAGGCGTGAGTGCGTATGTATGTATGTAAATAAAATTACTGCTGAATACATTTCTGACAGACTTCTTAGTCAGTCATGTTTGAGATTGTTCTTACCATCTCGATTAAACCAGATTTTAAATACAAGATAACCGTTCGACGGAATAATTATATTATTAAAAAGTTTAATCTTGAATTAAAACATCTTGGCTAGCTATCTAAACGTAGTGATTTTTCTTTTATCTTTTATATATATTTATATAATTCTACTGTACGTGTGTATGTAACTGACCTCATCCTAAACGGCTGGACCGATTTGAATTTTTTTTTGTATGCGTTTGGGTGGTGCCCTGGATGGTTTAGATTCACAATTGGACCCGGTAGGTCACGCTACTGTAGTTGCGGGTGAAACCGCGCGGGACAGCTAGTTTAATAATATATCCTTAATACATTTTGATAGGTAGACATAAATGCCGAGTGATGCAGAGTTTAAAGAATAAAAAAAACAAGTAAACTAATTTGAATCATTCCGGTGGAGGAATCATAGCCGCGGCCTGCATTTGAATTAACGACAATTTTGTTTTTGTAATTTATTAAAAATTGTAAGTATTTACCGCTGCGCCGTGTCTTGTAGAGCATGATTACCCGTCGGTTGTGCCTATCATTAGATAGGCACAACTACCATTGGGTAACAAATAACAATAAGTATACGTAGCAACCCGGTTATTTATCTAATATTAACCCTGTAACTTTTGTTAAATATATAAAAACTGTCTTCACCGGTTTAATTTAAATTCCAGTAACTGAAAATATTTATTATTAAGTAATAATAAGGAACAACACAAAAGTAACGGACGCATTAGAAAATGAATCAAAAACGAAGTGACACTAAGCTGAACAAATTGCACGTGTCAGTGAAAGCAAGAGGACATTACATTTACCAAATGAAAAGGACCAGTGGGTAAAAGGAAAGTTGGTAGAGGTAATAATCAGTCGGCTGATGGCATCACCAAAATAATCTGAAAATACTGTATGATAATAAATGGAAAATGTTGGACAAGGCCTTCACTTAAGAAAGTACCCACATCCAAAGAAGCTTATAGCTAACCATACTACCACATATACTACAACCATAGTAATAAAGGCTTTCTTATTCAATTATTATAACTGAAAAAACTATCATAACAAGATAAGTTGCTGTAAAATCCAAGAACACAACTATAATGTACTGATTATTTTCAAATTATTATTAGTAAATTTAATAATTTAGCATTGACATATTTAGAAATAACTAACTTATTTTACATTTATTTAACACATAATATCAACTTTTGGAACATATCTATTTTAAACTTAACGTCAATTGGAAACATTTTAACATAAAATAAACGAAAAGTTAAAATTCGACACTGTATCCAAGCGTTAAACTTTTATTTCATATTCCAATGCATTTAAAATATTCCAATTAAAATAAAATAAAATTAATACCTAAAAATCTAAACTCCTTTTAGAATATAATCACAAATAACACTTCACATAAGCACAGTCGGTAACGGAACAATGGGACGGCGATATATATTGGAATCGGCGCGTTACCCCGGGGCGTTCGAGCCGCGCAACTCTACCCCGATAACTGACAACTACCCTTAGATTTTGGGGCGTCACTCTCGAACAGAAACACCCCTTACCGCTCCAGCCAACCGTCAGGGTAGTAGTCCTATCCTTTTCCTGCAAATATACAAAGATAAATGACACGAAAAGACAAAGGAATTTCGCCTCTACGTTGGTAAAATAGAGTCGTGTGCGAACGTAAGAAAATCCGGTATAGTTTGAGGATGGGTAATCGATTGTAAAAGTGGAACCTCAGAGGCCTAAGCTAACGCAATTAAGAACAGGCGCCCGCGTCTGAAATTGTTGAAACTACTTTCGTGTTGTGTTTGTGTTAAATTTTGCGGTTATTACGGTTAAGCCAGTTAATGGCCGGTGGGGGAGGCGCGCCGAAATGTGGCTCGATGATAATTTTTGTGCATTAGTCGTCTAATCTTTGCGTATGATGTTCCTAATTTGACACAATTAGCGCTTTGTGTCCTGTAAATAGAGTTGCGGGTTTAATTATCGTGACTTAATATTGGTAACACCTCTCAAGTCTAGTTGTTTATGGATGTAAAAGCTATGTTACGCATTGTTTTCAAAAATAGGACCTACTCAAAAAGAATGAATAGCAATAAAATATATTAACTTCCACATGCCCTTATCCCACTCAAAGTGGGGTCGGCGCAACACGTCTTTGTTAACACATGTTACAGACTTGACTTGCAGTTTTTAGGACCGGCTGCCCACCTGAGGTCAACCCGTCTGAGAGCACCCAGCCGCGAAACAAATATTTGTGGATCATACCAACATTTTGCTCCTAGAATTAGCTCCTAGCCTAATGGTCTGACTAATTTCAATTCGGCAATCATTGAATTGTAAAAGGTGAATAATTTTTGAAGGACATTAAAACCAATGAAATTACTGGCCATTATCAAGACTTAATCTTGCATCTCGGAGTAACGAGCGCAATACAATGTCATGCAGTGCTTTATAATTGAAAGTTTTACGGTGTTGCTTCTGTTTGGCCATGCGTGCCGGTTACCATCAGACGGGCGACATGCTCGTCTCGTCATTCAAGATAATAAAAAATGCAAAGTATTGTACATATTTTGCATTTTTTGCGTTACGTATAATAAGAATGAAATCTTTAATTAACAATCAATAATCTTTTATCATTCAAGGGAAAATAAAGGGCAGGAGGAGGCCCGGTTGTAGGAGGATATCGTGGCTTAAAAATCTTCAACATGAGCTCAAGATCATTGTTCCCCGCAACAGCTTCCAAAATTAAGATAGCCTGTATCATCGCCGACCTCCAGTAGGAGATGGCACTTAAAGAAGAAAAATCTTTCATCGCCATTTTGAATGGGCGTCTGCAATCTTTTCATCGTGGGCATTGCAATTTTATTTCCAAAGCGGCGTTTGGATGGACATTATATTATTACTTTACAATAAATAAATACACCAAACAGTCACACAGTCCTGACCTCACAGTAAGATACGAGTCTTGTGTCGTGGGTATCTGGAACTACGAAAGACTTTCGATCTCACAACACCCAGACGCGAATAATATATGTGTATCACACAAACATTTGTCTCGGTGCGGGGATCGAACCCACAGCCTCCGGCTACTCCCCCGCTTTGCCACAGAGACCGTCATTCTGTCCTGTGTGTCTCTTCGAATAAGATTTATCAATTAACGCTTAAGACAACTATTTTGAAAAACCTATTGGAATCTTTCTTCCGGTGTATATGTTTGAGTGTGACTTTTGTATTATCTCGTAGTTTAAGGAGGTGGTGAAACAGGTGCTGAGCTTGTAATATTTTTTTGGATAGCTTTGTAATTCGTAAGACTTCGAAAATATAGATGGAGAATGCTGCAACATAGTGTTAATTTTAATGTGGTAGAGTGTATGTGGTAGAGACGCTGTTGTCATTTTTCCATAGCATAAATGAATGTGCCGGCTCGACTGGGGTGTCTTTCATTGTAAACCGAGGGAAGTATCAGCTTGCTATTACGTTTCGTACGGTCAGTGAGATTTCGAGAGACCCAAATAATCCCCCTCCCTCTCCAATCACTTATTCCTTTCATTTAAGGTCAGCAACGCACCCATGATTCTTCTGGTATTATGGATGGGTGGGTCTCTTGGTCGTTTAAAGGAATCGAGAAGCGGTTTTGGAACAATCAATTCGTACGAACCGCAGCGGCGGACGGTCACTTCATTTATTTATTTATTTAGTAGCAATACCATTAGGTAAAACACAATACTAACTTAATTTAAAAATCAATTAAGTAACAAATCATGTGCTTACCTTTTAAAGGTATTTACAGCTAACACAAAAAAATTACAATATCATAATAACGTAATACCTAATAATTATTATAAATTATAAGATAAGTAAAGTACACACATTAAAATAATGCTATTTTTTTAATGAAATGAAATATGTGAAATACGTGAACTAAATATTGTGATAAACAAATAACTTAATTTTATTTTTAAATGGGCCAATCTTATTGCTTAAAATGGCAGCGTGTTTATTGTTTTTTATTGTTCATACCGGTTTTCGGTGATCAAACCCAAGACCTCAACACAGCAGTCGTACCGCGTACGTATTAAAACTCGCTGGCTGAGGCTCGAGACAGTCATTTGTTCAGAGAGTATTTTCTTAAAAACTTTATATTTTACAACTGGAAATGAAATCATGAAAATGGTACATAAATGCCGCTATTGTTTTTTAATCACCAATTTCTCCCTCTTAGGGGTAGAAATCGAAATCAGATCGATTCTCACTCTTTCTCACTCTCAGTCACATAAAAAAGCGTCGACTTAAGAACTTCCTATATTTACGTCGGTTAAAAGTTCCATAAAAAACCATAAACAACGATAAGATACGTAATAAAACCATTCCACATTAAGTAATCGTAGGACCCCACTCGTACCAGGGCAATTATAAGGCAAATTAGTCATTAGGGCGAAAACAGACGGAGCGTCGGGGACGCGCAGGAAATGCCGCCAGCTACCACACTAATTTACCGCTCCGTGCTCTGCCCTTAAGGGTTGAGGGTGGGTTAAATGTAACTGATTCGGTTAAACCATATTTGAACGGCAAAATTGTCTGTTCTTACCTACTGCATGGCGATGAGATAAATTTAATTTCATTCTTGGTGGGATGAGTTAAAACGGAGTAAATATATAACAGAGCTTAAAATATTGACCTATGAGAATATCAACTAGTCAGGTCGGTCCTATGAGAGTTTATCTGGGTAGATTAGGTAGGTCCCTCGTATGTGAGAGGTCGTCTGGATTGGTACCACCGCTTTATCTATTTCTGCCGCCAAACAGCACTGTGTAAGCACTGTTGTGTTCCGGTTCGAAGGACATTGAAGCCAGTAAAATTACTTGGCATTATGAGACTTAACATCTTATGTCTCGGGGTGACGAGCGCAGTCCAATGTCATGTAGTGCTTTGTAATTCAAAGTGCTGTGTGGTGTTGCTTCTGTTTCTAGTAAACCGTGGCGCTTACCATCAGTCCAGCGATCTGCTCGTTTCGTCACTTAAGCTAAAAATAAAGGTACCATTTTGAATGTATGTGGTAGAGAACCCTGTAGACAGTTTTGTCTACAGCATGAATGGGCCGTCTCGATGAGGTCGTTATCACTGTTTTACCGGCGTAAAGTAGTGGCTTGCTAGTGTATTCTTTTACGGTGAAAGATATCCAGAAGTCCAAATCCCCTCCTTCCAATCCCTTAGGTATTATCCTCTTTCTTTATGGTCGGCGACGAGTCCATGATTCTTCTAATATTGTGGGCGTTCATGGGCGGTGGAGATCACTTACCATCAGGTCTCTGCCGCTGTATTATGAAAGAAATTGAAGCTGCCGAAATTACTACGCATTATTAGCCTTAAGTATAGTATAAGTAGCATCTTATATCAAAGTGTGAACAGTGTTATGCAGTGCCATGCAGTGTCATACACAAAGTTCTGTGTCGTATTGTTTCTGTTTATGGCCACCATCAAGCGAGCGACCTGCTCGTTTCGTCATTCAAGCTCATTAAAGAGTGACCTGTTAAGTAAGTATGAAAATACTTGTAGCAGGAGACCCCGCTCTTCTGTAAGTTACACCAAAATATACTGATATGTATATTAAAACAAAAATAGTAAAATAAATTTATTATAATTAAAAAAACGGCTCTATTGTGTGGATGTGTGTTATACGTTTATGCACGTTTGCCTGTAATTCTTCAATCAGGGTACAAATTGCAATAATGCCTATAATTTCGTCATGGCGTCTATTCATCCGTATGTCACAGACATTTTACTCGAAGACTATTGGTACCATAGGAATGTAATTTGGATAGTACGTGTAAGTATTCTATGAACCACCATCAACATCTATCATCATCATTATCAAATCTAGTCAACTGCTGCTTTAACGCTAGGATATCGATCAAAACCGACAAGTAATTCCCTATTACCTTAGGATCGAACTAAATTCGTTGCGGCCAATTCGCCGAACACAAAAATAACATGTGTATCATACAAAAATAAACATGACAGCGGCACAAAGCGTGGAGCATTATCCAATTTTTACACTCATTACTTACAGTATTTACTTTCAGATACAATGGCGGGAAAAAATTAACAATAGATCGTGTAGTGGCAAAAAAACGCGGACTCTCAAACAACGCCGCGGGTGGCGTCGGACAATAAACAATTACAAACATTTGAGATATTTTTTTAATTTTCGCTATCCATATAAACTAAACCGTATCGAGTTAATGTAAGGTTATTTTTGGGTTGGAAGTCTATAAAGTCGGTAAGCTGTTGATCCTATGAGCTATCAGCTACCTAAGCAGCTATTGACTATATAAATTATAAATGAAATCGGATCTTCGTATTGTGTTCGATTGGAGCGTAATTATGTCATTTAATTTATATATCTAAGGCCTAGGCCACTCTAGGCCTCTCACTCAGTGCTGTACAAAAACGTCAAGCCCTTGGGCATTTGTCCTACTAAAAGAAAGAAAAATGAAAATGTTTGGATTTTTGTGTTTGTGAATTTGGATGTTTGTTAGTCAATCACGTTTCACGGTTTTGGATGAAATTTAGCATTCAGTTACACCATGATCTGAATTAGAACATAGGATTTTTTATCCAGGAAAAGGACGTTCACGAGGGCAGAGCCGCGAGCAAAAGCTAATGTGAAATAAAAAGTTTACCGTGGTGTTAACCTGTATCGTGGGTATCAAGAACTACGAGGGACTTGCTGACCCAGACCCGAGACAAATATTTGTGGATCACACAAACATTTGTCTCGGTGCGAGATCCGAACCCACGGCCTCTCGCTTCGCACCCGGCTACTCGTGTCGGCATCCATGATTCTTCATGCACTGTAGATGTACATTTACGGTGGAGATTAGTGATCACTTCACATCAGCCACTTGCTTTTACACCAGTCTTAGTTTGTTCAGCACGGTTCCAATGTTAACAAAGTAGGAAGCCTTAGAATTTTTAAAGAAATTACATAACTCTTTAAAAACCGCATTTACAATACGCCCAAGTAAATAATGAGCAATGCGAAGTCATTACAATATTTTTTTTAAGAACTAGGGGCTTTGCCCATGTTTTTCCACAAAACATAAAATTAAAAAAAAAACAAAGTCCGACGAATATGAGACATATCTTACATTCTTCCCCACATTATTCTGCATCGATTGGTATCGGTCTCGACCCCATACCCCCAGCGGTTTCGGAGGAGATAGCGTGACAAGCTTTTGGCAGCGGCGGCGCCAGTTACTTTTTTTTAGAATAGAGACTTTTTAGTTTATTAATTTAGTACCGAATCAGTTATCATTATGAATATTTTTTTATCTGGCACGCGAAGTGACTACATTAGACTTGATGTTAAGTACAGTGCAGTTTAAATATAATTTATAGAGACATTATACCCCTCGACGGTCGGCAGAATTGTGCCCGTCTGAAATTACTGGATATACACTGACTGATCGCGGAAAACGACTTGTCTGAACGACCCTCTATAGCGGGTTTTTCACCACGTGTACGCTGGTCGATATCCACTCATGTACAAAAGTGATCAGACACCCTACCACCAGCACTGGCTTCTTCTTGCCAGGCGTTATTTTAGCTCAGTTCCAGGATCCGCCTTCCAACTCAGTCACTTCCACTTCGCATCTGACCCCAGACGTGCATTAGAAAAAGTCTATAATTTATAAGATTTTATTCATATTCTTCATTATTTAAATGACTGATTTTCTTCAGACAAAGTCACGAACTGTTTCAGATACTGAAATACAATTAAACTATGCAAGTTTCCAATATATTTTTGTTCAATTTGTACCAATATGCAATCAATCTCTATTTTCTAGTTATCTAGTTTCTACACCTTGTAAGTCTCTGAAGAAAAAAACTATATAATAAAATTAAATGATAACCGTCAGCTCATTATGTAGCAGTTCATTATCAGTTATTTCTGAAATAGACGTAGATTGCAGAAGCGCATACATTGCAGTACATACGCCTTTGAAAATAATACTAACGACATCTTTTGTACTATTAATAAACTAATTACTGCCATCTAGTATAATAATTGCGAAGCTCTTGTAACAACACCACAACTACATTAATCTTCCTTTCATGTAAAAATTACAGATGTCGCTAGTTTTCCAAAATATTATACTAGGTAGGTACCTAACTTTACCTTACGATAGAAGAGTGATATTGCTTACAAGACAGGGGGTCTAGAAGAGTGACTTCTTACCTGACTTATTTGACCCCTATATCTGTCTATGGCACCGTAGCACCTAAACGAAGTTGGTTAAATCAAGATGATATGAAATCGAGATGAGTTCATTTAGAAAATGTTGGAAGAAGCCTGTCCCCGTAATAGTATACCTACTCTGGAAGCAGGTTCGATTCTATAATGCATTTATTTGTACAACATGTATACAACTGATTTAGACGCCATTTTCACTATCATTTAGAGAATTTATTCCGGAAGTTTATATGTATATCACGCTATGACCCATGGGAGCAGGGCAGTAACATGTCTGCCATGTCATGCGAGGGACAGCTGTAGTGAAAATAAAACAGCAGTTGATAACAAAAAAATGTATATCCAATAAAACAATCAGAATGTAAATAAATATGGTAACAAAAATAATATTATGAGGTATAATGTATATAATATAAAACGTAGACCGTAACGTAGTGTTAATTACCAAAAATGTTTCAGACTAAAATGTATTACACCAGGATTAATTTTAATACTATATATTATATTGATAACCTCCGTGGCGCAGCGAGCGAGTAGCCGGCTGTGAAGCGACAGGCCGTGAGTTCGATTCCCACACCGAGACAAATGTTTGTCTAATCCACAAAATTTGTTTCTGATCTGGGTGTTGTGGGACCGCAAGTCCCTCGTAGTTCCTGATACTCACGATACAGGTTTACCTAGTGTGGGGTCACGACTATGTGTGTGACTGTTGGGTGTATTTATTTATATTTTTTCATTTCTTTCTAGAAAGTATTTTATACTTGTCTGTGTGGTGGAAACAAGCGGGTCGCACATCTGATGGTAAGCGCCATCTCTGGTCATAAAATACACATCACATAGAACTTTGAATTAAACCTAGAAAATAATTTTCTGTATGTATGTCTCCAATGTTACGGGTCGTAATCGTGTATAAACAAAACCATCCCCAGGATGTGCTCAAATGTGAATTCTAAAAAAAAACTCGGTTCTTTAAAAAATCATATACCATTCACGCACTATATGCGATTAGTGTTTTTTTATGTACTCAGTGATATATATAAATACGAATTACGCAGTAAAAACTTTTTATCCATAGTTCATAATAAAAATTAATGCCACGTATGTGGTCAAGACATTTTCTAAAGTCAACACTTTTTGTAAAAAATCGAATGGGTCCATCGAAAAGCATATTTCACTGGCAATAGCCCGGCAAACCAAGTGGGCCACCAAATCAGTGGCGTAGATGATTTTAAGAAACGGAGCAAGTTCGCAGTTCGACGCGTATTTTTTTTTTAAATTATATTTGTTTTATAAGTAGTGTTGCTAGTAAATAAAATTACTCTATTTCTATTTCTATACAGATTTATAATTCTGTTCTAACTTTCGTCTTAGTCCGTTTCTTAGTAATACTGATATTAAGATTGCTTGGAAACCATCCATCCTCCGTCACTCTGGACTCAATCACGTGTTTGTATATAAGAGCGGATTGCCGCGCAGTTCGTTTCTTCACCGGGGAATCGAAGTCCACTTCGTAGAGACCAAAGCGTTCACTATAACAAAATTAAGAATTACGCCATCTATATTTGTATAACATTACAGACATAAAATAGATATTAAGTTTTCTTAAAAGAAGTATGAATCATCATACTTCTGTCTGTCATCAGTCAGACATCAGTCTGGTGATGAATATAATGATGTCGATAACATCGATGATGACTATGAGATCGATATGGTCGAATATATCGATGACATATAATATGATGACTATGAAAAAGATTTAGAATTTTTTAAGATATTTACAACATCGCACAGGCAATTATTCTAATAACTACCTTAAACGATGTAGAACATTTCATATTCTTCCATTGAATGAGCGTAGGCGAATAGCTGACCTAGCATATCTTTCCAACATTCTCAATGGTACGGTCGACAGTCCGGAATTATATAAGATTGGACTGCGCACACCTTCTGCTAGACTCAGAAAACCCAACCTCTTGCATGTTCCGCTCGTTAAGTCTATATATCGGCAAAACACATACCTAATTAGAGCCTGCAGATCATTTAATGCTGTTTCTTGTTATGTTGATGTCGATCTTTTCGACACCAACAGTATTAAACTTAGAAAAACTATGTGCAATATATTTTTTGGCGCACATAACACATAATTTATTTAAGTCGCTGATTACCCTCGGCTTATTTAGTGTACTTATAGTTTATATCTGTGGAAACTTGTAATTGACCTTTCTTTGTTTAAACTATTTATTACTCAACATGTTAGTTGTAAGTTTTCCCAATAAAATAAAATAAGATCGATATGGTCGAATATATCGATGACATATATGATGACTGTGAGATCGATATGGTCTATTATATCGATAGCGTCAATCATGACTTTGAGATCGATATATTATATTCTTTCTTTCCGCCTGGCGTTATCACAGTTTAAAGCCAGAGTCCGCCTTCCCATCATGATTTGACGCTGCATTTAGTACTGTGTGGAGCAAACCCGCGCCGTCTGACCCCCACAACCCGCAACGTGAACCAAGTCTCGCCTTTATCAAAGTCAATATCGATATAGTCAATATAGATGATTTACATATAGCTGATACTAGTATTGACGATGTCGATGATATCGATGTTGATAACGCTAATGTTATCGATGTTCATGATGTTAAACTTTATGGTCACTCTGAAGTTAATCACTTCACCGGCCCTTAGAACCTCCTCAGTGTCCCCCTTTAATCTATCAAAATTCCTAACTACTACGTCGCTTCAGATTTCAGACTTTAGGGCGGCTAAAAAGATTACTAGAACTATACTTATATCTACATAGATGTTGATGATGTCCAAATCAATGATATCGATATTTATTATGTCTAAAACGTAGATATCGATAACTTGAATTCTCTCGATGTATTTCAATGGTGACTCTATCGATGTCGATGTTAGTATTCAGCAGTCCAGCTCGGTGCCATTCCATGATCAGTTTGATGGTATATACTAGCTTGAGGATATACCTGACACCAGCAGTCCACTCTACGTTGTCCATGAGACTCCAGGCGGTGTAGGCGTGGACATCTGTCCCATCTTCCATGGCCAGCAGCAGTGCTCCAAGATACTCCCGTAGTACTGCGCCGCGACGGGCGTCATGAAGACCAGCGTCAGTAGACCAACCGTGTTCCGTGATCATCATGCGAGGGTAGGAGTATTCCAGGTTTAGGTAGATGCAAGCCTTGTATAGGCCGTAGGGGGCACTCTGGAACATGAAATGCTATTGAGCCTATTGAAAAATCACGATGAGTTAGTTACCTGGGATTGGAATGCTCGATATGGTCATAGAAGAAAGAAAGCAAGAAAATAACATTATTTGGCATAAGGACACATGAACACATAAAACAGTTAAGCACATACATATATAATAAAATATATGCTTATATATTAATTGAAACATAAAATATAATATATTAAACTTTTGCTCCGGATGGCCCTGTGCCCTCCCGATGCATCTTCAGACTGTGTCCGAGGTAACACCAAATAGGCCACAGGCTCAGCATACGACAGGTAGAAGAATCAACCTGGTACTGATATTCTGCCAGGGCCTCATAGGCTTGTGATCTATCTTATCATGGGACGGAAACAAGTTCAGTCAACCGTGAGTGTACAAGTTACACTTCTGCCTACCCTATAATCTATGTACTTAACTCTAGTTATACTTAAGTCTTATAAAATTACCTTCAGCCAAGGTGATTTCGCCTGCAGCCACTCTTTGCCTGATGAGAATTCGACTCCAAGATCATCAGCGAATGACGGCGATGGAAACTGCTGAGTGGATGGTGAAGCCAGCAGAGTGGTGTAGTGGTTCATGCCCAGGAAATCTGACGCACCTGGTAAATACACACTAAGATTTTATCTGTGTGAGTATAGGTAGGTAGTAGATCCTTTGTATGCGAGATCCCATTTGGGTTAGTTCTTAAACAATTGCTAATTCATGTGGTTAAAGTTTAAAAACAGCTTTTTTTTGAATGGCAGTCACGCTGTAGACTACAGCTTTTGTCTACAGCATGAATGGGCCGGCTCGTCTAGGTCGTTACCACTGTCTCTAGCAGATACCGACGTTAAGTAGCTGCTTGCTGCTGCGTTTCGTACGGTGAGTGAGATATCCGGAGGCCCAAATCCCCCTCCCCTTCCCAAGCCCTTAATTGTCCCTTTCCTTTAAAGTCGGCAACGCACCAATGATCCTTTAAGTATTGTGGGCGTACATGGGCGGTGGAGATCACTTACCATCAGGTGTCCCGCTTGCTCGTTTGCCGGCCTATGTAATTATGAAACATATGTTCAATCTGACTGCCTCGGTGGCGCAGTTGTAATGCGTACGCGTTACGACTGAGGCTGGCGCTGAGGTCTCGGGTTCGTTCCCCGGGACGGGTAAAAGTGATATTGGGTGTTTCTATTGCGAAATGCTCAGTATCAGACCGGAGTCTGGAATTGTGCCAGGTATAGCGATAGGCTCGCCACCTATCACATCATGGGATGGAGATACGCTCGGCGCAATATGGGTGTACTGGTTACACCTTTGCCTACACCTTCGGGGATTAGGCGTGAGGGTGTATGTATGTATATATTATCTATGTAATTGTGGTTACATTGTAGCTTTAGTGTTGTAATTTGTAAAGTAATTTGGCAAAAAAAACCATGTAATTATAAAACATATGTTCAATCTGCTTCCTTAAACGTCTGTGGTTCTTACCTTTCAATAATTTAATTTCTTCAGCAGTCAGCTTCGGCAGTCGAGACCTCGGGAACCCTTGTTCCTTGCTCTTCTTAGCTATGGTTTCTTTTACTATCGCCGGAAAGTCCCCTTGCGTCGACCATATTGGGTTCATGTACATACCTATCTATGAGATTTATTATAATTATAATAAATGATAATATCGCTTTAGTCCTAGGCCTCGATATTGGAGGGTGATGTATTTTATATTTCAATTTTTTTTCAGAAATGTAATATTTAAATATGTAACAAATAATCTTTAACATTAAATAATAGAGTTGTTTATTGCCAAAAATTAGATTAAAACAGCTATTTTAAAAATATTAATACAAAAACAGGCGTCTGTTACGCCCGGCTTCGCCAGCCTTTTTTTTTTTTTTTTGAAAGAGGTGGCAACGGAGCAAGCGGGTCACCTGATGGTAAGTGATCACCGCCGCCCATGGACACCGTCAATACCAGGGGATTTGTCGGCGCGTTGCCGGCCTTTGAGGAAAGAGTAGGCTCTTTTCTTGAAGGTACCTAAGTCGTATCGGTCTGGAAATACCGCAGGTGATAGCTGAACTTAACTTTAGGGGACGACTAACGCTCAACATAAAGTAGTACTCACTATATTTATTATTTTTTGCGTCACGGCGTTATTCACCGTTAACGCCCGATTTCTGAAAGGCTGATCAATGTTAAATTAACTAATCAAATGTCAAATCTCATGTCAAGTCGAAATTGAGTTGCTAGAAGCGTGATCAACACCTTTGATTTGACACGCATGTTAGCTAAAAGTACTCTCAAATTAATTTGAAAAATCGCATGTCAAACGGTCCTAATGAGAGATCAAATATTATTAATATTTTACACTAAATAACGTTTCAGCAACTCGAATTGATTTGACAGCGATGTCAAATCAAAGTTCTGTTAGTTGAATGTTGATTTGATCAGCCTTTCAGAAACCGGGCGTCAGTCTCTTAAAGTTAAGATATGGTTGGTGAAAATTATCGATCCTATAAGAAATGTACTCACAGTGAATTCTCTAGCGATTTTGGCAGCTTCTTTGTTCTCTGTGGAATTATTTAATTGATCTATCCAGTTAACGGCTAATGATATGCCGACGGAACCTGGAATTGTACAAAATAGTTTTTTTTTATTTATTATTATTACATTACAGTGTCATTTACAATAAATTTCCATGTAGTTGGTAGGATATAAATCAATATTGCTTAACACTAAGGCTAGGGTATCTGATGCCATCCACACTAGGGCGAGCCTGTCTCGTGGATGGCTTGGTGCCGTTTAACAAAATATTGTGTACTGATAATTTAGATAAATTTATTTGAACAATGAATGAATCAAATAAATATGTATGTAGATAGTATATAATAGTACCTATAGGCACCGTGCAGAGAGGTGATTTGATATACGAAAATAATCGACTGCCTCGGTGGCGCAGTTGTAATGCGTACGCGTTACGACGGAGGCTGACGCTGATGTCTCGGGTTCGAACCCCGGGTCGGGTAAAAGTGATAATGGGATCTTCTATTACGAAATGTTCAGTATCAGCCCGCAGTCTGGAATTTATGCCCGGTATGGCGATAGGCTCGCCCCCTATCACATAATGGGACGGAGATACGTTCGGCGAAATGTGAGTGTACTGGTTACACCTCTGCCTACCCCTTCGGGGATTACAGGCGTGAGTGCGTATATAATACCTACTTTATAACATTTAACAATTCAAATAAACTTACCCTTGCGTTTACTCTTGTACTGGCTCTCGTAAAGCCTGTACACCTTTGCATGGGCCAGAAGAACATTTTTGACACACAAATAATCACCAAACCCCTTTGAATCTATCGCTGGCGCCATTGCCGTGTCTCCATACCCCTCCAAACATATCGAGTTAGGTTGATTAATTGTGATCCAATATTTAACTTTGGATCCAAGTTTGTCAAACAAAACTTTGGCGTAGTCCACGAACCAATCAACGATTCTTGGGTTGGCCCAACCACCCAAGTCCTGTAAACGTTGGGGCAAATCGAAGTGATATAGTGTGACCATTGGTTGTATATCATACTTTAAGAGTTCGTCGATTAGATTTTCGTAGTATTTTAGGCCTTTTTCGTTTACTTCGTTGTCAAATCCTGTAAGAAAAAATAGCTCCTCATATCCATGCTTTCATTAAGATAACCTTTTGTGTCAACCATTTTGAAACTAGCAGCTATAATTGAGGGTTTTTAGCATAGGCTGGCAGACGAGCAAGTGGGTAATGTAATGGTAAGTGATCTCCACCGCCCATGCGCGCCCACAATAGTAGAAGAATTACGAACGCGTTGCCGATCTTAAGGG
This sequence comes from Mimas tiliae, assembly GCA_905332985.1. Taxonomy (NCBI): domain Eukaryota; kingdom Metazoa; phylum Arthropoda; class Insecta; order Lepidoptera; family Sphingidae; genus Mimas; species Mimas tiliae. Next base: position 15,826,349 of record HG995246.1, on the reverse strand, counting down.
AAACGGATAATTATGGGATTGCGAAAATGATTTGGGCTTCCGGATATCTCTTACAGTACGAAACGCAGCAGCAAGCCGCTACTTTACGTCGGTCTCCTACGAGAGTGGTAACAACTCGGTTGAACCAGCCCATTCACGCTCTAGACAAATTTAAATGATCAGTTACCACTTGCCAAATAAAGATATAGAAATATGGTAATGTTAAAATGCACCCTCCGGTGGCGCCGGCTGCGAAGCGAGAGGCTGTGGATTCGATTCCCGCACCGAGATAAATGTTTATGCGATCCACAAATATTTGTTTCGGGTCTGAGTGTTGGGGGACCGCAAGTCCCTCGTAGTTCCTGATACCCACGATACAGGTTAACCTAGTGTGAGGTCAGGACTATGTGTGTGACTGTTGGGTTTATTTAATATTTATTATTATTGTATTTCAGTAGAATTCGGATATAACGACCTTCAAGGGACCGGCGATACTATGTCGTAGTAACCGAATGACGCACAAAACGGCGGGATTATTTCTTAAGTACATACCTAACTTACCAATAAATATTATAATAGCGAAAGGTATTTTAGATAAATAAAACATTTTATAAGAATCACATACTTATGCTTTATTTTAGGTCGCGCTGAAGCTTGAACCACTATAACAATGCCTTATCCGCCTGCTCAAGAGTAGAAGTCCTTACGCGTTTGCATTTCAAAATATTGGCATTAAACCGATCTTATCTTTATTGTGGATATTCTAGAATGAGATACGCCAAACTCCTTTGCGAGGGTTGTGTTTGATTCACCGGCTTCTAATCGGTGTAATAGTGCACTTTTTTCTTCAATTGTAAAACAGCTTCGCTTCACAGAACTCATTCTGTCGAGTTTAATGAACTTGTCATAACAGGTGACAAACGCTAACTGTGATTTACGCGCGCCAATAACGAGAGGTGAAGGTCGCGGGGCGGGGTGAATTGGGGCGTCACGTCGAGGTATTGGTGCGTAGGTTGTGTTAACAAAACATTACGCGTGGTTTTAACCGGACGTATTATTATAAATAATGGTCGCTATAAGCAGTTGGTCGCTTAAACCGGAGTCGCACTAAACGGTTATATTTTCTCAGTAACTAATATTGAAACCTAACTTGAGTAAACATCGTCGCTAAAACCGGTTAGTCGTTATAAGCGAAGTCGTTATATCTGAATTCTACTGTATTTTTAATACTAATAGTTTCATTAGGCCCACTTACACGACGGTCCTTAGGTCGAGTTTAACCCTCTAAACCAGAGACTCCAATAGTATGAAAATTTGACATAAGTAAATAAGTTTGGTGGTAAATCTCGATTTGGGATCGTCGTGCAGGTCAGTTTTAGTTGATAAGTCTGTCGTCCGTGTATCAACTTTGTAGTAAGTAGACACTCTTTTTTCTTGGCAATCATAATATCTACTGTATTTGTATTACTGTATATTTACCCTCAACCGACGAAAATGTATGAATGTGGAAGAGGCGAAAGAGGTGTGTTAGGATCGTAGTTTGTGGTACTCAATAGTCTCTGCCTACCCCCATGGGGCATAGGCGTGATGTGTACGAGTGTGTGTATTTACCCAAATCATTTTGCATGTTGTATTTGCCTTAAAAGGTTGTACACCTAGCATAAAAACATAATTTAGTAATTATTGGATAAGTTTTGTGTAACAACCACTGGCGAATCTTTAATAAATAAATTATTATTAATTAACCGCTGACAGAGTTGACACCGATTGTGACAATTGAAAAAATTCAACTTACCAGTAGGTAGCACTCGCGTCCAAGCTATGGAGAACCTGTAGAAGTCAACGTCAAGCTCCCGCAGCATCTCCACGTCCCGTTTGTACTGATGGTACGAGTCTGAAGCCACGTCACCGTTAGTACCATCCGCCACCACGTCAGGATGGTCGTGCAGGTAACGGTCCCACATGCTTTCGGATTTACCTGCGATATAATAAATAAATACACCCAACAGTCACACACATAGTCCTGACCCCACACTAGGTAAACCTGTATCGTGGGTATCAAGAACTACGAGGGACTTGCGGTCCCACAACACTCAGACCCGAGACAAATATTTGTGGATCAGACAAACATTTGTCAAGGTGCGGGAATCGAACCCACGGCCTCACGCTTCGCAACCGGCTAATCGCCCGCTGCGCCACGGAGGCTGGCGCTGTACATAATTATAGTCTACTCATTATTCCTTTCCTAAAAGTTCGACAACGCACCCAGCATTCTTCTGACATAGGTCAAATTCAAATAATTCATTCTGTAAATTGAATCATAAATATCACTTTTTTTTATGCTACATTTACGACGGCATTTCGTGGCTAGCCATGAGAAGAAATGCCGAGACAAACTCATGGGTTATGGCCGCTTTTAATGTCCAGGCATTGTTTTACAGAATTATGCGAGTGTAATGTACAGAAACAGGTAATTGGTGGTTATTGGCGTCGATGAACACATAGGCTTTTCATGAAGACTTTTTAGTATAAAGCATGAAATGAAATGAATTGAAATAGTTTTATTAATCATGTAGGCGATTAAAATAGAGCTTATGACAAGTCAGTACAAGATAAAGAAACTTATGTATAGAAATCATATCAACTAATGTATATGTCGGCGCCGTATCAGAGGTTCCTCCCAGATCCGTGATATAATGCAAAATACTGTCCTTTTATAATGACTTTATTCGTTACCACACGAATTATAGAAAATTACTGTACCTTGCTGCTGAACAGCAATGGTTTAAATAGCAATTCTTACAATAGAAATCCCTTCCATCTATAGTGACAATCAATCATATATCTGTATTTCATTTGAAACTAGTTTAAACAAAACAAATAAATATTATAAAATTTAAGAGTTCTTTAAACATATAATTGGATAATTGTTATACATCACAAATCAATTATAAACTATTTTATAACAATAATTCAATAGTAGCGGATGTTAGCAAAACACTATTTTACAATAAATAGGTGGTAGCAATAAAATCGTTGCTTTTACAGTCTGCGCGATAAATTAAAATCATACAAATATGTAAATCACATCAAAGTAATTTAGCGTAGATTTAAAGATAGTTCCTAATTAAATAATTCGTAATTTGAACACATTTCCGGTAGTTGAAATTAACTTTGTAACATAGCAGTATAAACAAGTAAAAAAAATATGAAAGCATGTAGATAAATTGCCAAATAATTTGAAATGATTATTGGAATTTATTTAACTACATAATTACATCAATGTCAATACTTCCGGCTATAATAGTTTTATTTTTATGTCATCAGTAGAGGGCGGTCTGAAAGTGCGCCCATATATACATAACTAGCCTTTGCTCGCAGCTCCGCCCGCGTGAACGGCCGTTTCCGGGATAAAAAGTAGCCTATGTTACTCAGTGATGATGTGGCTTTCTAACGGCAAAAGAATTTATGAAATCGGTCCAGTAGTTTAAGTTTAAGTTTATTTGTTACATACAAAAATACAAATGCCTCGGTGGCGCAGTTGTAATGCGTACGCGTTACGATTGAGACTGACGCTGAGGTCTCGGGTTCGATCCCCGGGTCGAGTACAAGTGGTATTGGGTTTTTCTATTACATAATGCTCTGTATCAGCCCGGAGTCTGGAATTTGTGCCGGTATGACGATAGGCTCGCCCCCTATCACATTGTGGGACGGAGATACGCTCGGCGAAATGTGTGTGTATTGGTTACACCTCTGCCTACCCCCTTCGGGGATTACAGGCGTGAGTGCGTTTGTATGTATATTGAACTTGGGGAGATTGGTCCTCCGGTTATCTCACTCACCGTACAATACGCAACAGCAAGCTGGGCAGTGCTACTTTATGTAGGTTTTCTGTAAAACTGTGGTAACAACACGCATGAGCCGATCCATTCATTATAAAACTATGTAATTTATATAAATTCTTACCATCTTCATTCCAAGCACCTTCAACTTGAAACGCAGATGATGCCACGCCAAACATGAAGTTTTCGGGAAATTTTCGCACTTTGTAATCGCGCCATCCTACTGATACTGATAGAATACTGAAAAATACAACTTATTGAACATAAAATATAATAGGGTAGTTGACTAGATTTTTTTTATTAATTAAATAATAATAAATAAAACGTTACTCAAAATCTATTGCAGAATTTTTTTTATAAATCGGACCAAAATAAATAAGTTATAAGCCATTCAAATCCTGTAGAAGGGGTATTGTCAAATGACAGACGACGCATACTTTGACGTCACTGTGTTAAATGTGCATTATAGTGCACGCGTGCAAGCGAGATAGTGAGATATCCCTACTACGCACCCACTTTTCCTCATACCAGCATTTAGTCATAACTGCGGGCACATTTCTAAACCAATTTTGATTGTTTTAATAAAAGGGTTTCTTTTGCGTATCATTTTCCGTTGCTTATAAAATAATGTATAAAATTCAATATTGGAAATAGGGTAGCTATTGCCATCGGTTTTTTTTATACCGGCTCGGCAAAGTGACTACGCTACAACTGATGGTAAGTGTAGCTCAATCCAAGAATAGTGTCCACGAACGACAGATAATGTATCTATTGTAGGTCGGAAGAATTATGCCGGCCTGCCAATTGCTTCGTCACACTCCGTTTAAAGGACCCCATTTTGTGGGAAGGACTGTGGGAGGGAACACATGGGCCGCGCATACTATTTATGGTCCACCACATATAATAAATAATAAAAATACTGTATTAACATCCTACGGGCACATGCCTCCTCTCCTGAATGAGAGGGGTTAGGCCTTAGTCCACCACGCTGGACCAATGCAGGTTGGCAGACTTCACATACCTTTGAAATTCTTATGGAGAACTTCTCAGGTATGTAGGTTTCCTCACGATGTTTCTTTCAACGTTAAAGCGAGTGATAATTAACAATTAATACACACGTAACTTACAAAAGTCATGAGGTGTATGCTCTTGGAGTTAGTTTCGAAACTGCGACTTTCATTTCAACAGTCCGTACCATTCCCTGCTGAGCTATAATATATATTTTTATATCCTTCTTTAATATCTAAGGATAATTAAACTAAGATTGTTTATTGAAAATGGCCACAAGCAGATACCACAATCAGAGCGAGTACCTTAAATATAATTACCACTGATTTTTTATCATATCAGATGACATTAATCTGTCTCTTATCACCCATTGTTTAATTAGTTGCTGACACACTTCCATGTCTCTATTTATTTTAATACAATGAATGCCCGACATGGATTTTTAACATAAATTAAACAGCTGTCGCATTCACCTGTGTGCATATTACTGCTCCACTCCCTTGGGTCATAGCATGATGTTATAGAGCTATGAACCATTTTCTTGGCAAAATAAATATTGTATTAATATGACATCAATTGGTTAAATTGTTCCAAAGTTACATAATTACACACAGACACACCAATAATTATGTACTTAAATAAAGATTGAAATAATATGTAAATAAAGTTTACACCTCATTGGTTTTATGGCAACATACTTAGGCTGAGTAACCGGTGAGGTACTAGGTTCAAAGTCCAGATCGGACAATCACAAATTGAGGTTTTGATACATGATGTGCCCAGGATTGGACACTTTGCCCAGTATGGTGATAAGACTTGTCCCCCATCAGGTCATGGGATGGCAAGGGTAGCGAACCATATGCATGCTACTTGCAACTCTGCTACTTAGGGGATACATGCAAGTAATTTAAAAAAAGCTTATTCTCAATAAATTATAACAAAACTATAATATGGGCCCCTTCAATAGCTATTAATTTTGTTATATCTATACTAGAAATAAAGCTAGGTACAAATATCTATGATGTATTGGGTATATTATGGTATAATAAAAATAAATGAATGTATTTTCTTAATGTGTTTTATTCTTACATATAATTTTACACTAGAAAAATAGACTAGTCAAATAGACTCATTACACCAATTATTTCATAGTGGTAATAGTAGTAGTATCTATAATATGTACTATTAGGTTATCCACTAAAGTTATCATGTTTTACTTATACTTTTTTATATCGTGATTTTGGTTACTTATAATAAGTACTTCGCAATCACACATATGCATCAATAATAATAAGTACTTTTAATAAATTGTGTGCCTAGCTTATAAGTCATATTAGGGCCTTGAACTCGACTGACAATTCTCTGTCACTCTTGTTATCAACCCTATTTTCTTAGCTTTACATAAAACAAATAAGTTGCATTGTTAAATCAATATACAAAATTGAAACAAATATATATAAATGTGACCAAATGTTCGACCTTCACCTTACCTTAGAATACAAGTTAGAATTATTATCATTTTTACGCACTTAGAAAAACAAACTTCTGAAACTTTCAGTACACACTACACGCACACGTCATTTACAAATCGCACGTTATTTAATAATAATTACTATGTAGTGCGAACCTGTTATCTAATCTTACTTATTTCAATAAATTACTTGTCATCAAAAAACCACGTAAAGTTTTCGCGCGCTAATTTTGTTTTTTTTTTTTTTTGTATGTTCCTTAAGGAACCGGCTAAGATCAGAGACCATGCTGCCAAGTCATTAGTTATATTCTTTTCTTATATTCCAAGAACGATGAAACGGGGGTGTGGCCGATTTCAAGGTCTTGTTGGAGTTTTGGTGTTAATTCCTTTCAGTTCAATGCTTCTTAGACGACTTTCTTCAAGCGAATCGAAAGCACAAGGTCGACAATACCCTTGATCAAAAATCACCTAAATTCACTTATTTCAATGTTTCCATACACTATTCATCAGCGTTAATGTTTATTGCACAAAATCACACCACTTTTATACAACAAACACAACTTTAAACCAGTTTAGGAAATAATTAAAACAAGAGAGCCACCGCACTGTGAGAATTCCCGCCAAAAAACCGCGCTAATTTTGAATGACTTGAAGTCATCTGTCATTGTAATATTTATGGTTATTAGTCCTTTGAGCCTTAAGAAAAAGTTTAGAATTTTTGAATGAGCAAAATCAAAAGGTGTTCGATTTGTTTCAGCTAATATTGAAGAAATTCACATTAATGATATTGGAAATATAAGAAATATTATTCAAACTAATTTCTGATAATAATAAAAATTAGCTAAATTAAAATCTATAATTATAATTTAATGCAACATTGCGCGATGTTTGGTGGAGCGATGGTAGAACGCCTACTAATTGAAATTAAATACGTAAGTATGTACTTACCCTAAACTACCGGTATGGCGGCATGCATTGATATTAGATTATTATGAATGGATATGATATTATCACGGTTGTTTTTCTTATGCACTTTGATAACTTGTTTACCATCTCGAGATGACAATGACATAATACAGTGGATTAGATAACCGCTTCGTAGATAGCGCGTTGCCATGTAGCTCTGAAATTTCCAAAACAATATAAACACTTGACTGCACTTGAAACGAATTATATTTACATTTACTTCTTTAGTATCTATATAATTTAAGATCACGCCTGTAAGGAGTTGGCAGAAGTGCAATTACACGCCCACGCGACGCGAATAAGTACCTATAGGTAAAAGCCAGCAAACGAGCAAATGGGTCACCTGATAGTACTTATCTACTTACACCGCCATGAACACTCACAATACCAGAAGAATCATGAACGCGTGAGCGTCATGAGCATTGCCAAACTGAAAGGAGATTAAGGGATTGGAAAGGAGGAGGATTTGGGCCTCTGAATATCTCACTCATCATACGAAACAGCAGCAGCAAGTCACCATTATGTTGGTTTTCTCTGAGACAGTGATAACACCCGCTCGAGCCGGCCCATTCATGCTGTAGACAGAACAGTTTACAGCGTGGCTCTACCACTAAATAAATCCTAACAAATCATTGCGATTATTACGGAACCCTCTGTGCGGCTCGACCCGCCCTTGGGGAATTTTTTATAGCAAATACTGGTAAACGAGCAAGTAAACTAGATGGTAAGCGATATATATTCACCGACCATAAACACTCACAACACATCAAGTATCATGGGAGGGTTATAATAAAATTACTAGCTACAATACACTCATAGTAACTTGCCCGGGCTGAAGGCAGGCCCGGATTTAAGGGGGGCACACTTGCTCCACAAAGCGCCTACCATACGGAAGCCTGGTTGGCTCACCTGTCAACTTATAAGAAAAAGGCGCCACACAGGCCCTTTGTGAGTCATTCTTCGCTTTTTATTTAGTTTTCATAAGTTATTTATCTCAAACGGAGAGGGGTGCGCCATTCTCAAGTTTCTGCCCCGGTTCAAAAAAATCGTAAATCCGGGGCTGGCTGAAGTTAGTCACGAGTGGCGTCGCAGCTATTCTGTTCAGAAACAAGAGTGACGGGGGACGCAGAGGGCAGGTGATGTGCCAAACTTCAGCCCGGCCAGGTTATTTTACACATACTGTACTCAGATGGAAGAAATCGCGGGAAAAGTCTAGCATGAGATAAATTATCTGAAGTGGTAGCAGATCTCCTGCGATAGTAATAATACATCCGCAGATATACACTTGTATATAAATGATACACGTCAGTCGAATATTTGTGCAGCATGAAACTCGCGGTGGTATTAAGGTGAGTCTAGTTATAAAAAAAGAAAAAAATATATATCAGTGAATTGAACCTGATGAATGAATGATCTCCTCATTGGTATAGTGGCAGCGTACTTGGGCTGAGTAGCCTGTGGGGAGCTGGATTCCCAGGTTGGATTCGAAAAACCACAGGAGTGTCGAATTTGTAGTTGATATGGCTACGAGTATTTGCCAAAACAACAGGATGGAAATTATCTCGGCAGACTGAGGTGCACTAGTTGCACTTCTTCCTACTCTTTTGGGGATATCGGCGTGTTTTTATTGCAAAGGCCAGTAAACGACCAAGTGGGTCACATATTGGATGATTGGAAGTGTTTTCCACCGCCCACAAACACCCATAACAGAAAAATTATGTACTTACGTGTTGCCGACCTTAAAGAAAGGGGGAAATTATGGTAATTAGGAAGGGGATTTGAGCCTCCGGATATCTCACTCACTGTACAAAACGCAACAGCAACTGCTACTTCACGTCGCAACGGATTTCTGTGAGACAGTGGTAACAACTTGGTCGAATTAGCAGCCTTGACTTTGTATGAAATTATAAAGTGTATTGTAAATAACTAGGTAGATTAAGTAGGCAGATAAGGATCATGTTTGCCTGTATGGGGCTGGCATAATCACACAGTGACTAAGAAGGCCCCCAAAAAAAAAAGATAAAGAAATAAATAAAAAAAACTTGGTCGAGCCGGCTATTCACGTTGCTGGCAACTCGCGACTCGTGAGCCTTCTATTGCTGCTCGAGAGAAAGTGAAGAGTCACTCCTAGATAAAAATCCTATCATTTGGACCGTGGCGTTGAAAAGTTCTGCTCATGGGGGCCCCCGATGACGCAGTCTCCGGGCGGAACTAGTGGGAAAAGCCGTTGCAGTTTTGTTGCCGACCACTGAGGAGGCCACCTCTCTATGACGCCACGTTTCCCGGCGATATCGTCGTTATCGATTTCACCAGGAGATATTCCGAAAGTTTCGGCGAAAGAATTTAGGGCGACGGTGGTTCAACTGTAGGGCAAATACCCTGGGATGCAACAATATTCCTGGCACGTGTGGGTGCTAGGTGTCCTATCTTTGGTAGTATGGTGCATTCATACCTGTCTCACAGGTGTGTGGTGTAAGCGCTGATGGATGGATTTTTTATTGCGGGTTTGGGTGTCGTGAGGCCGAAAGTTTATTGTAATTTCAAATTTTTACTACAAAAGACTCGTAGACTTTCTGGCGTATTTGTCCTGTTCGGTTTCACTTGCTACAAATTAGTGCTTCGCTCTCATGGGTCATAGCATGATGATAGTATATAAACATAGTTTATTATAATTATAATTATTGTGTGAATATGATCTCCATCGTCCAATTATTCAAAAGTTAGTTAATGGTATGACATAAACTACAAAGTTGAAATCCGTTTTTTGCAGGTGGAATTTTACAAATGTGTAAAATATGTCTCATTGTTTTTAAGCAATATTTGTGCTCAATTTCACAGCCGTATTTTGTTTCATAAAAAGTTTTATGTAGGTCAAGGTCAACCCGACGAAAACCGACGTGAAAAAGCAGCTTGCTGTTACGTTTCCTATGATGAGTGAGATATCCGGAGGCGGAAATCCCCTTCACAATCCCTTAATTAACCCTTTTCTTTTAGGTCCGCGACACATCTATAAGGCCTCAAATATTGCGTATGTTCATGGGCAGTGGAGGTCACTTACCATCCACCCACTTGCTTGCTCGTTTACCGGCATGTGCTAAAAAAATTCATGATTTGTACTTGCAATTGCTTTTCTATTCTTTGCAGTTTGGTGTTGGCATGCTGCCATGCAGTGTCCGTGAAGCAGGGGAGGCGGTTCCCTGATGATTTCCTCTTTGGCTGTGCCACGGCCTCCTATCAAATAGAAGGAGCTTGGAATGAGGATGGTAAAATTATTTCATTTAAAAATTTAAAGTACTTAAAAGTACTTCGGTAACGAACTTGATGGTACCAGGTATAAATAAAAATCACTTTCCTCTCTCTCTTTGATAAGAGTACGTAGACTTCTGTATGGATAAGTAATTGGGTCATTTTTATACAGAAATCAAAACTATGCTTTCACACATACCATAGTGCGTGTGAAAGCATAGTCTCTCATAGGTCTCATAGAGACCGCATAGTAAAATTTATGAATACGGTGAAGTTTACGAACCCTATTGAGTTATGCCTGCAAGAAGTGATATAACCAGATAGAAAGCAATACGGCTTTTTGTATTCCTTATTTTCTATTTTTTTTAGGCAAAGGCGAGAACATTTGGGATTACATGACCCATACAAACCCCACAGTGATAACAGATCAAAGCAATGGAGATATCGCCGCTGATTCGTATCACAACTACAAACGCGATGTGGAAATGATGCGGGAGTTGGGTCTGGATGCGTACCGCTTCTCTTTATCCTGGTCCAGAATTCTGCCCACAGGCATCTCCAACGAAGTCAACCCAGCTGGCATCGCATACTACAATAACTTAATTAATGAAATGCTCAAATACAACATCACTCCCATGGTGACTCTATACCATTGGGATCTGCCACAAAGGCTGCAGAAGCTGGGTGGTTTCTTGAATCCACTCTTCAGCGACTGGTTTGAAGAGTACGCGAGGGTGGTATATGAAAACTTCGGCGACAGAGTGAAGCTCTGGCTCACATTTAACGAGCCTCGAGAGATCTGCTACGAGGGATATGGCGACGTCCAGAAAGCACCCATACTCAATGAGACTGCCGTCGGCACTTACCTCTGCGCCAAAAATCTCGTGATCGCTCATGCCAAGGCCTACCATCTGTACAACAAAGAGTACAAACCAAAGCAGGGCGGCGAGTGTGGTATCACCATCAGTGTCAACTGGTTCGGACCCCTAACTGATTCCGAAGAGGATCAATATGCTGCTGAACTCAAACGCCAAGCTGAAGTATGTACATTTGTACTATTTAAATTGACATCTTAGATAGAAAAGTCAAATGCAGTTTTTCTTTGCACAGACGCTGGCGACAGGAATGTCTCCCACTTATCGACATCTTAAATTAAATACTTAGGTATAATCCCCAAAGGTTAGGCAGAGGTGTAACCAGTACACCCACATTTCGCAGAGCTTATCCTATCGCCACACCAGACACGATTCCAGACTCCGGGCTGATACTGAGCATTTCATAATTTAAAAACCCCAATATCATTTTACCCGACCGAGTCGAAGTCTCGCATACGAAGGACCTAGTCTGAAAATACAATAAGTGATTACTATTTTGTTAACTAACACTTGAATGACAGCTCCGTGGCGCAGCGGGCGAGTAGTCGGCTGCGAAGCGAGAGGCCGTGGGTTCGATTCCCACACCGAGACAAATGTTTGTGTGAACCACAAATATTGGTCTCGGGTCTGGGTGTTGTGGGACCGCAAGTCCCTCGTAGTTCCTGATACCCACGATACAGGTTAACCTAGTGTAAGGTCAGATCTATGTGTGTGACTGTTGGGTGTATTTATTTATTTATTACTTTATTTTAGTGGGGATTGTACGCTGAACCTATATTTTCCGAAGAAGGAGGCTTCCCAAAAGAAATTGCTGCGAGAGTAGCAGAAAACAGCGCCAAAGAGAACTACCCCTGGTCTCGAATGCCATCATTTACCGAAGAAGAGCGGAATTTTGTCAGAGGTGCATTTGATTTCTTGGGAGTCAACCACTATACTGGTGTTCTAGTTAGTGCTGCTGATGAGTATAAGACACAAGTATACCCCAAACCATCATTGTACAGCGATATTGATGTTGGCACATACTCGTCTCCAGATTGGCTTCAATCAGCATCATCATGGCTGCTGGTAAGCTAATCTATACCTACATTTAAAATTGTCCTGACTGACTGATTTATCAATACCTAAACTAAACCACTGGGCCTAAAAAGCTAAGATTTTGTCAGCATATTCCTATAATCACATAAATGACTACAAATGAATGAATGTTTTTTATAAATGAAGGTTTGTATTTAGTATATTTTTCAATATTTCAATCTTTAAGAGAAGAACGGTAGTAGGAAAATTTGTATAGAAAAAATAATGTTTATCCCAAAACAGAATTATACGGCCCACGTGAAATCTAATAACTCCTATTTCTAATGCTACTTACGACATTCACAATATTTTCTCAATAGTAAGTAATATTACCACAGGCCAGGTTGTCCGCTCTTGTCGGTTTTTAACTTCTATTTGGTTTATGGTGGCATAGCTTCCAATATCAAACACCTGATAGTAAGTAACCATTACTCAGGCGCGAATGCAGATTTTCAATGGTAAGCAAATTCTGTTGGATTGACGAAAGATCACGAGATCTGCGCCTGCTTGACATAGTTTTACAGATATATTTACATTCCTAGAGACTCGTCGAGCTTCACTGATCGGTGTTAAAAAGATGTGTGCTATTGTTTGTCCTGGCTTACAGGTGTAGTGGCGGTTGTGTAGACGGGACAGTCTCAATTCCATTACTTGTCTATTTATCAAATTTTCCTAATTTCAGCTTTCACCTGACAGCATTTACAATGCCCTCACTCATCTTCACAATAAATATAACGGTGTTAAGATTTACATTACGGAGAACGGTTGGTCTGAGTCACCTGGCAATGGTCTGATTGATGATAACAGGATCACATACTATAGAGCTGCATTGGAAAGTGCACTGGACAGTCTGGAGGCTGGTGTTAATCTCAAAGGATACATGGCTTGGAGCTTGATGGACAATTTCGAATGGATGGAAGGATATACGTTAGTATTTGGAATCAATATAAATTACAATATTCAAAGGATAATGCAGAAAATGTATAGAACAATGAAAAGTTGTTTTTATGCATGTTACAAGCACTATTTTATTGCTGTCTTGTCACTATTGACTAATCATTTTCCCTATAGACTCCGGATCTTGCGATTGATGTCTAAGCGGAAATCAATAATTGTAGAAGATCATAACATATAATTTTTCATAATTATATATTATATTATGATTTCTTATTAAGTTTAAGTAAGCTTATATTAGTTTTTTTCAAGTATCCGTCTTATATCAAGTACTACATAGAAAGTAACGAAACAACTTAAGTGTTCGACAAACGGGAAATAGGCAAGCAGGAGTTCCAGCATTCCAACAATGTATCAATGTTCAATGATTTATTGATTTGTAATCCGCAAGACCTAGAGTCAAAAAATCTATCATGGAAAAGCTTTATACCTATACATATTTATATTATTTGTAAATTGCTTAGGCAGGATTTGTCCTTTACCTTGTTATCTAATTTCGATGTTTACCTTAAATAATTTAGATAGTAATATAAAAATTTGATGAGTATATAGGTATTGGAGACTGTCGGCCATATTCACAAACAATAGTTGCATACCTATCTTCCGTATTATTATTAACTATTTTTATTAGCTTTTGATAACTCTGCGAAGTATTGGGTTAAATTCTGGTTTCTCTCTTTACAGCGAATTGTTTGGTCTATACGCGGTTGACTTCAATGACCCAGCTCGTACACGGACACCGCGTAAATCAGCTTTTGTGTACAAAAATATCATCAGCACACGTATGATCGACCATAGCTACGAACCTGAGAGTTTGACTATGACCATCAGTGATGGTAAATAATGGTATGCTCGATACGGAGTTAAATGATACGTGAATATTTTGTAGTCAATAAAGAAAGTCTTAAGTTTCATACTTGTTTATTTTAACGCCATCTATTTTCATCTCACCAGAGAGGTTGACGTCAGGCAAGCGACCGGTGATAAAAACAAGCCAAATCATTCTTTATAACATGTGTTAAAAAATATAACATGTTGCGTCGACCGCACCGACCGACTAGGGCCTAGTGAGTAGTGACTAGGCCCTAGTGTAATGTGTGTTAAGTTCAGGTGGAACGTGAATAGGTGGAAGAACGTCATCTATTTACATAATTAAATAATACTTACCGTTTTTTTTTTAAATTGCATGTAAAAGATAATTTACTCGTCTGCGCTTATCAATATTATAATTGTACTTTTACATTTCCTAATAAATTGCCTACTACCTAATACCTACTTACTAGTACTACAATAAAGGTTGTAATTAATTGGAATAGCAATAAAACATACATATTACTTAATATATTATATTAAACTTAATTTCATTTATAATTACAATTCTGATATAATACGTTTTAATACCAGCACAGTTGTAATGCGTACGCCAGTACGACTACTGTGCTGGGTGTCGGGTTCGATCCCGGGTCGGGAAAAGCGATAGTTTTTTTCCAGCCCAGTGTCTAGATAATTCCAGGAACAGGCCAGTAGGTACCTACTACCTATTTAAATGAGTAGAAATCTATTTTATTTTGAAATAAAACTAGTTTATACGGATTTTATCGCGGTTTAATTCCGTACAAACTAGTTTTATTTCAATGTGTAATATTCGCGTAAACCTAAGAAATCACTATTTTGCTATCTGCCTTACATACAATTCTTGCTGTCTTTTGTTTATCTTTGGTCAGTGGCCAACCTAGTGTCATAGTTTTGAAACCGCCCGAAGGCCTCCGACTTGGCTTAACGACTGTTGTCAGTTAATAAGAGCCGAAACATAGTTTTTACGTGACCTCCGAAGTATGGAGACGCTCAGCTGCAATACCACAATTTTTTTGCTGTTTTTTACTTTACTAATGACCTGATGAAGTCACCACATTAATACCTGGTAGAAATAACATTGCAACAATAACCATCAACCTCTTGCGCAAAAAAATACAAATTGTATCCAACATCGCAACGTTTTACGAAAATGCTGCATAAATAATAATTACAAGAAACCGATATCACAGAATGGGAGTATCGAATGGAGGTTTCATATAAAAACCTGAAATTCTTCCAAAATCTTAATTACATCTAAATTGTTCCACAGATGTTTACGTTTTTCAAGGAACATCAGCTGTGCATTCAGTACTTACTGTTTTTATAAATTATATCTACCTATGAATTAGATGTAACACGTGAAGTACCTATCAAACTGTCGTAAGTATAGATACTTTAATTGTTTTTATGATCATCATAAAAAAAATAGTTATTTAAATTCAGTATCAAACAAAGGATTTTGATCCTAGGATACAGGAAAAATATTCCGGTGACAGCATTCACGACAAACACATTCAACTTCTAAAACCAAATAAGTAATCACAGCTCAACAATTTACACCAACTTCAGTCTTACCAATACAGTTCAGCATTTAGTTCTATCATCAGTCGAATTATTATCCTTAGAACCCAAAGCGATCTGGATCTCCGAGAAACTCTTCCCCTTCGTCTCAGGAATACAGAACAATATGAATAAAGTGAAGATCACACTATTAACGCTGAAGATCCAGTAAGTTTCTGCCGGGCCGATAGCAGTGACCATTTGATCGAAGTACTTAGTCATGAGAAACAGGGAGATGTAGGAGAAGACGCTGGATAGACAAATGCCGATGCCACGGGCCGAATCTTCGAAGAGTTCAGCTGTCAACACCCATGCTAGGGAACCGACGCCTGTAAAGAAAAAGGTAATTTTAGGATGTTTGATGGTTATATAAGTGTCAAACAATAAAAAATATTAAAATTGAGAGATGTAACCGATGGAAGTACTAAAGAATAGAATTTAAAAAAAGAATAATATGATCTACAGAATTCGTATGTAGCAGACACGTAGGTACTACACAGACCTAAAAATATTATCGTCATAGATTTGGACAACATTATCGTATTCACATCTAACGAACGTAATGTGCCGCAGACACTACAATTGTTGTTGTGAATTGAAAATGTTGTGCCGATGCTGTCTGTACTCTGTACGTGTAATGAGATGAAGACTGATAGCAAGGAATAGAAGCTAAAACAATATTTATCGTTTGTGGACCGACTTAAAAAAATAACATTGAATAGTCAAAAATAAGTAACTCTGGAGTCGGTGCAATTTCATGCACCAGCACCAACTTTAGTTAGTAAAATCATAAATCTTAAAAAAACAATACCTGCGCTATATCCAAAGACTACTAGAATCAAAGACACTATAGGCAAGAAGTTCATAGCACCACTAATAGGTCCAACATCTTTTAACTTGAAGAACACGCCCAGGCCGACCTGAAATAAAAAATACAGGTGACTATTTTTTTTATATAACATGCTAATACTCTCCCGATATTCCAAAGACGGTTTTTGTTACACAAGTTTTCGATTGTGGTTGTCTAGTGCCATGCAGTGCTTTATAACTCAAGTTCTATTTGGTATTGCTTCTGTTTCTGGGTTTCATCATTGAAGCCAATAAAAAATATGCAGTAAATGTACCTATGTAATGGCACCCAAGTCTATAATATAATCCCAAGTAAAAAGTTGTAATAGGTCTGTATTAGACCAAATTTATAAAAATTGCCTAATCGCATACCTAGTTTTACTTGAATATTTTCCCTAGATACTTCTTCTTCTTCCATCTGTCCTTATCCCACGGCCCACCGCGGTGGCGTTGACGCAACATGCTTTTAAACACATGGTACAGAAACATTCGGCTTGTAGTTTTTACGACTAGGCGCCTGATTACTGAATATTGTCCCTACATTACAAAAAAAATAGTTTTAGATAATCAATTATACCTATATTATTTTACTAAAATGTCTTTGGTTTTTATACATGTTGATTTTAATTCCTTTTATCCTGAGCAGCAAATTTATTTTGCAATTTACACCAAGCCTTGGTAAGTAATTTCAACAATATTTACATTGTCTGGAAACTCTATTGAAAAATATTGTAGAATACAATACTCATATACATATGTATATGTTTTTCTGTTCCATCCGATCACAATAATTGTATCAACACGCATATATTTTTCATAGTAATAGAATAATCATTGTCGACAGTATTTACAAATAAGACATTGAACCTTAACTGTAATAAAAATATATTATAAAAGTTGATTTATGTTGTGTATTTCATATTTTTCTAAGGTTAATCATTGTCTTTTATAGCATGGGCCAACAAACGAGCAAGTGGATCATCTGATGGTAGTTAAGTGATCTCCTACCATATGAAAGGTATATATGAAGACCCAGAATTCCAGAATGTGTTATTGCTATTTGCTATGTATCCCACGCCAATGACCTTGACGATTTGGGTTAAATATCTAACGAGTTATCGCGCAACAGAAATGCAGCGCGGGGCAGCGCTAAAAAACAAAAAGGTTCGCAATTCATAGTGACTTCTTAGGTTTACGCGAATATTACACATTGAAATAAAACTAGTTTATACGGATTTTATTGCGGTTTAATTTTTATTTTAGACCCGACGAACGCAGTCTGCACTTGCTGAACATTCAGACGAAGGCTCGAAACATTACCTTAGATTTGACAAACCACAAATCCTTGCCAAAGAACACCGATTCCTACCTAGGATGACGAGGCTATTGAAATTAAGAAACACCCAAATTTCAATAGAGAAGATGGTTGGAATCTTGCACAAGCCTGAGATCTAATTTATAAATCTGATTAAATCAGAACCCAAAAGATCAACTGCCAGATCTCAAGACACCGTGACTGCGTACTCGTACTCTTTCTGTGTAGATCGGACTAGTGTCAACTAACTTTTTTAAATAATTTAAAAAT
Organism: Mimas tiliae; assembly: GCA_905332985.1. Taxonomy (NCBI): domain Eukaryota; kingdom Metazoa; phylum Arthropoda; class Insecta; order Lepidoptera; family Sphingidae; genus Mimas; species Mimas tiliae. Next base: position 15,808,085 of record HG995246.1, on the reverse strand, counting down.
AAATGTCTAATTTTAAAATGAAGGTAAGCAATGTAACATTAACTTTTCGAGACAACCTACACCTCAGTCTCTCCCGTGACCACGAAGGCTGAAAAGCTTTCGAAACGTCGCGTCGGGACTAAAATAAAAATTAATCCGCGATAAAAGCCGTATAAACTAGTTTTATATCAAGGTTCTCAATTCGTCTGTATATCTATCTACTCATATGTTGACGCATAACTCCGCCAAATGTGGATGGATTTGTCGGATTCTGTCTGGATTAAAGATCATAAGTTCCAATAATTTTAGCATAGATCATCTATGTTTTGTGATATGGCGGTTTTCCTACATGGTTGTTTATTTTATACACGATGATAGCCTATGGAAGTAAGAAGGGCTAAAAGGCTATAAACTGTCGAGACGAAAGTCGCGGGTTGGTAACCAGCCCCAAGGTTATCTCTGACTTTTCGACACACTTGTATTCATTGACAATAATTGATAAGGACTGCCTCGGTGGCGAGGTTGTAATGCGTACGCGTTACAATTGAGGTAACGCTGAGGTCTCGGGTTCGATCCCGGGTCGGGTGAAGTGGTATTGGGTTTTTCTATTACGAAATTCTCAGTATCAGCCCGGAGTCTGGAATTTGTACCCGGTATGGCGATAGGCTCGCCCCCTATCATATCGTGGGACGGAGTTACGTTCGGCGAAATGTGGGTGTACTAGTTACACCTCTGCCTACCCCTTCGGGGATTACAGGCGTGACTGCGTATGTATGTATGTATAGTAAGGTTTAATTCCTCTCATTTGTAGAAGTCCCGTGCCCAGTACTGGCAGTATATTATAAGGCTTAGGGCTAAAATTATAAATTTTATAAAATTGGAGAATTAAGCACTTACCATTCCAATAGTCATTGCAACCAACGTACTCGATAAAATAGGTTTCCTGCCGAATCTATCCGTCACTAACGTTGTACAAAGGCTCGCTACCAACTGTATTATTCCGATAATCACAGAAGCCACCTCCGGCTTGACGCTCGTCTTCGTAGATTCCAATATTGTTTGCAAATAAAATGATATAGAGTTAAATCCTATAAACTGCAACCAAATGCCAATGAATAATACTATCCCGAAGGATTTCAAGAAGGTTCTGTTTCTGAACAGTTCTGTTATTTTTACATCAACTTTGTGATCTACTAGAGCGTATTCGTTGAGTTCTTGATTCGCTAAAGTGTCTGAGCCTCGCAGCATTTTAAGGACATCAAACGCTTCCTTTTTCTTTCCTGTAACACATGATATAACAAAAGATGCTTTTTAATTATATTTTATAGATACATTTAATATTCATATTATATGTAATTCTTAAGAAAATCATTGTAAATCAACAGCAATTAACAAGAGGTTGCAAAGTCTCATCATTAATTATTATCAAATCAACATCTAGGTAAGAACACTAATATTATAAAAGGACGATGTAATGCGTACGCGGTACGACTGTTGTCCTGAGGTCTCGGGTTCGATCCCGGATCGGGTAAAGTGATATTGGGTTTTTCTATTATGAAATACTTAGTTCAACTCGGGAGTCTGGAATTGTGCCAAATATGGCGATAGGTTCGCCCCCTATCACATCATGGGACAGAAATAAGCTCGGCGGTATGTTTGTATACTAGTTACCTACACTTTTGCCTACTCCTTAGGGGGTACAGGCGTGAAAGCGTACTTATGTATTATAAAAGGAAATAAGTTTGTGACTTCAGGAGTTTCTTACTTTGAACTACAGATTGGATTCTAAAATTTAGCTATTGCACTAATATTAATTAACCTAAATTATTAAAACAATTAGGTATACAGGGGATGAAAATAACAATAGAGATGGAAACCATAATACACAAATTGTCGAATATGAGAATATTTACCTTTAGAATACAAGAAATAAGGGCTGTCAGGTAGAAACAGAAGAGGCACAGTCGCCACTATACTGAATACCGTAAACACCACGTTCAGGTTTACGTATGATATGAATGGACCCATACACAGCATAATGACTACGCCTAAAGAACAAAGTATCTGAAATATTGTGCCAAGAGCGCCTCGGATCTCTTTCTGAAAAAGAAAAATGCATATATTTAATATCTGTTAATCCATCGTGCCTAAAAGTGATAAGTACCTACCTACTGCAATTTGTTCGCTAATCAGTTTATACCATTTTGTCTGCATGTCTTTTTCTACAATTCATTGTATCCTACTAACTACCTACTATTTTAAATGAAAAAGTTTAGATGTTTGTAAGTTTGTGAATTTAAATGTTTGTTAGTCAATCACGCTTTAACGGAATGATTTTGGATGAAATTTGGCAAACAGTTTTATCCCGGAAAAAGCCATTCACTCAGGCGTGAGCAAAAGCCTGAGTGAATGGCTTTTTGGCCTGAGTAGTATCCTATAAGACCTACGCTGCTTTACACTGCTGCTTGTCAGCACGTGAAGTTTCTAGAAAATATTGCTAAGGAAAAATTCGGCATGGGTATCTTCCTCGGCTTCATTGCCAGCACGAATATTTGGTGACAGATTCGTTATCATAATCGTATTATTTGAATGAACCTACATTCGTTTGTTTGTATTTTTGGCAGTTCTTATTTTTAAGTATGTATCCTCAGTATTATTAATATGACATACCTTTATTAGTAAATGAAGGCGTATTAAAACCAGCGGTGTGACGACAAGGAAAAAAATAATCATCCTTGGACTAGTGTAACCTTAGGTGTGACGAGCTAGTGTGATGACTAGTCGATCGGCAAACATTCATACGTCGTCACAAATACCAAAATTGTCTGCGGTTGGTTGCTCAACCGTGGCGGTAAAGCCCAACAGGCTTCGAAATAAACTTCTGAATAGGAATTATGTTCATGATGGCATTTGAGCACTGGTCTTAAAAATTTTGTCAACATTGATGACTTATCAAATTAAATTTAGGTAAATATATGATCCGATGTTGATGTTAACAATTAGAACTCTACACGGATACGGGATTGTAGTCTACTTGGTTTCAGTTAGGCATCGTCAAGGAATTAATATTATCACTAGCCCTGTATTATATACATCCTACTACGGGCCTCCTATGCTGAATGAGAGAGGTTAGGCCTTAGGCCACCTCGCTGGACTAATTCGGGTTGGCAGACCTTCGGATGGATGGATGACCTGCGACACCTACGGAAGGGAGGGTTATGAATAACGGATCGTAGGACAGATGTAGGAAGATGATCGCTAATACTGTTTCTATAATCAAAACAGAGGGGCTAGGAATTGCGAGAAAGAATTCGTGTCGAAATGTCAAAAAATTGTTTGAACCCTCATACAAATGCTAGCGTTCTCGATTCGAATACTTATTCGTAAGTTGTGTGTGCTCGCCCCCCTGATTTCCCACCGGATGACATTCGGTAACGCTCAACCGGTCGGTAAGTACTCTTTTACGTGTGTTCGTAAGTTATACGAATCGGGAATACCTATAACTACATGTAAAACACGTCCCAGATGACACAATGTTTGTGACTCACTTGGCCCTCTTTCCATACACTGTTCATCGGCATTACATATGTTTATTGCACAAATCCACACCACTTTATACAACAAACACAACTTGTAAACTACTTGGTTAAGGTTAAAAATAAGTAATCGACCGCACTGCCACCCCGTCAAAACCACTCTGTAAGTTTTGAAGCAGTTTTGATTATTTTTAGGCGCATCCATACTCTCCAGGAGTTAATGATGACGTGAGGCTACTTGAGTACGAGAGTGTGGACAGCGTCCTCGCGGCCTCTCGTCTTCTTTCACCTCGCCTCTCTAACACCCCACCCGGTGTTGGTTTTCTGGTTCGAGTAAAGACACCAGACACGAGGCGAGTGTATTAACTGAATAAATTGAGATAGCACTAGAGCGTTTGCTCGGCACATCGTGCAAGAGCCTCCAAGAGGCAAGCTTAGCGAGGGTGTAGTGCCGGAGCTAGAGGTGGAACAACGGCTAAGACTGCCAATGAAACGTATGAAAGGATCCCGTCTTACTGAAACATATCTGAAGTCACCGTTTTTCTATTCAGAAAATTTCAGTAGATAATTTTTGTATAGAAGTAGAGTTCTCCCCAGAGGGCTTGACGTCAGGCAGGCGGCCGGTCGTAAAACTACAAGCCAAATATTTCTGTAACATGTGTTAAAAAGCATTTGCCGACCCCACTTTGAATGGGATAAGGGCACGTGGAAGAAGAAGATATAAGTAGTGTTACTTACGCTAGCAATTTCCGAGGCATAGATTGGTACAACTGTGAAGACGAAGGCATCTGATATACCAAGTAAGGCACGGCTAAGCATCAGCACCCACACCTCTGTAGCGAATGTGAACAGAAGACCCACCACGATCTTGGGCACACAGGACAGTATGATGCAGTACTTTCTACCTATTTTGTCCACTAGGTATGCTGATAGGAAATTTGCTGTAACGAAACATATTAAAAAATATAACATGATGATGTGATTTTACGAGTGGTACAGCCACACTGTAGACAATTTTGTCTACAGCAATGACCAAACTACCAAAAACGACATTACACCCATATTTCGCCGAGCGTATCTCCGTCCCATGATGTGATAGGGGGCGAGCCTATCGCCATACTGGGCACAAATTTCAGACTCCGGGCTGATACTGAGCATTTTGTAATTGAAAACTCCCAATATCACTGTTATGCGACCCGGGTATCGAACCCGTCAGACCTCAGCGTCAGCCTCAGGCGTAACGCATACGCATTACAACCGCGCCACCGAGGCAGTCAAATATAATAATATAATATTTAGTTACAACACGGATTTATCAACAATAATTTGACGTCACGATAGCCAACATGCGTCATCCGGATCTTACAAAACACGTTTAGGCCGACGACCATGGGGAAATACTGGAAAAAGTTTTTTAGTGAACGTATTTCGACCGAGAAGAACTATGCAAATGAAGGAAGGGCACCAAGAACAATGAACGAGCTAAAGAATAAACAAACAAAAACAATCTATAGGAAATTAATTAAGTCAAAGAAACTCACCATTGATAAAAACAAGTGGACGATTTTTTTACTTACTCTGCTATAAGCATATATAAGTAACCTGTTTACTTACTCTACTTTAACCGATTATGCATTCCATGATTTTTCTTTAAAAAGGGTCAAAAAGCCCAACTCTTTTTAAGTTTTTATGGAAAATAAGTAGCATAGTAGTAGAGAGTAGTAGTAGTAGTAGTAGTAGTAGTAGTAGTAGTAGTAGTAGTAGTAGTAGTAGTAGTAGTAGTAGTAGTAGTAGTAGTAGTAGTAGTAGTAGTAGAGAGTAGAGTAGTAGTAGTAGAAAGTAGAGTAGTAATAGTAGTGAGTCGTCAGGTAACAAAAAAAAATAGACCATTCTCAAGGACTAAGGTAAACCCTATCGAACATCGACTTGGAATCAACATAAAGCATTTCTGAATTCATTCCTTTTTAAGATAATCTCGGGCATAACATACAGACGAGTCTTTTTAGGTCAGTTAAATTTGTCCTCATTTGGCGGAGATGTCGCATAATTCTAACGAATTCACACAGTTCGATTTTAATTGATCAACTGACTTGAATCAATAAAAGCTGTATGTTTTTTTGTCGATCAATTTGATTGAAAGTCTGTTCAGAGTTGAGACGGTTCAAATTTAGCGGTTTAGCAGTTGGGTGCAACTGAGTCACTTGCTGGTGTTAGCGCCCATGGACACGCACGATACCAGAATAATCATAGAACTTGGGAAGGCGGGATTTGAGTCTCCGGAAATGTCACCCATCGTCAAAATTTCGATGTTTGTTAATCAATCACGCCTTAACGGCTGAATGGTTTTGGATGAAATTCGGCACACATGAAGACCATGACATGGATCAGAACATAAGCAATTTTTTTCCGGAAAAGGCCGTTCACCCGGCCGGAGCCGCGACCAAAAGCTTGTACTACATAATATTACTTAAAAAGTACACAAATCGTAACTGTATTTATAACATTACTTAGTAAGAAATCGAGTATTGAAAGTCGATACTTGCAAGTGAAAGTGTGTTTTCTGTACAATATCAAGATTTCATAAGGATTCAATAAAATAAACGAGTTGGAGGTTAATTCTGTGAAATCCGCATTTAGTTATATTTACTTGTAGTTAAGTTTATGGCGCTTATGATTGTTTGGTCACGTTTTGAAAAAACAGCAAGAGTATGTGCAGGTGCCTGTACCAGATTACCGGGTACCGCGGACGGCCTAAAAGATTATAAGACGTGAGAGCCAATAGTATCACTACGGAACATGCTGAAGATCAGGCTAATGGAAGCGTCCAGAAGTAGGAAGGCGGATCTTGGTCGTAAGGTGGTATAACGCTAGACAGAAAGGAAGATATTTATTTGCAATTTAGATACGCATAGAGGTTTAATACTGACAATTCTGTTCTCACGAACTGAATTAAACTAAATTATATTTAGTTCACACATCACTCCTGTCCAAAAGGGTGATAACCTGTGGTGGTAACGAACTAAAATGACAGGACTTTAACAAATATTTGTGTGACATGGCATAAAACAGCTTCGGCGTAGTTGGCGAGTAACCGGCTGTGAAACGAGACGCGGCGAGTTTGATTCTCGCACAGAGACAAATGATTACGTGATCCATAAATATTTGAATCCGGTCACTAAGCTCTTGACATAAATAACAAAAAGTATAAATGTTCGGGGTGTTGAACCCTACTTGGTTCGCGATTCCGACTAGCCCATTACCAGTTTATAAATAAGTTTTTTTATTCATAAACACTTGGCAAACCGCATTTTTTATTATTATGGCCTAATGACGGTGGGATTGCCCCGTAAGATAAACTTTTTGTACACATATCCAGACCCGGATCTACGTTTTTTTTAACCGAGGCAGTACCTTAATAGAGGTTCCCTTTCTCCAGCGTTAGAGATACATTACTTAAAAACCCACCAATATATAATGGTTGGCATTTTTCGTGAATGGGACAATATGAACCCTTTGATAAATTTGTACTTTTCACTTGTGGTGTGGGCCTGTGTGGCGCCTTTTTCTTACAAGTAGACGGTGAGCTAACCAGGCTTCCGTATGCTAGGCGCTTTGTGGAGCAAGTTGTTTTATTTTTAATCATATTATATTATGATTTTGGCGCCACCTGAAACTGCCGCCTCGGGCCGGTACCCCGGTTTGGTGTAAGTTCCAAATACCGAAATCCGACGACGTACAAAAGTTCGAGACATCGAAAATCTCTTTACGGAGCTCAAATGGACCTGGGCGGGACATGTGGCTAGGTGAGCTGTGACAGGTGGAGTAAAGCGCTAACTGAGTGGTGGCCAAGACAAGGCAAGCGCAGCGTTGGCCGTCCAGCGGCAAGATGGGTGGACGACCTTGTTCGGATCGCTGGTCGAACTTGGATGCGACATCCATCCCATGATGTTTTTTTTTTATTATTTTATTATAATAATACACCCAACAGTCACACACATAGTCTTGACCCCACACTAGGTAAACCTGTGTCGTTGGTATCAGGAACTACGAGGGAATTGCGGTCCCACCACACCCAGACCCGAGACCAATATTTGTGGTTCACACAAACATTTGTCTCGGTGTGAGATTCGAACCCACGGCCTCTCGCTTCGCAGCCGACTACTCGCCCGCTGCGCCACGGAGCTGTCTGACGTGATATCAATTTTTGATGTAACCCCAGAGGGGTTGACGTCAGGCAGCGGCCGGTCGTAAAAACTACAAGCCAAATCTTTCTGTAAATGTGTTAAAAGCACGTTGCGCTGACCTCACTGCAAGTGGGATAAATGCAGATGGAAGAAGAAGAAGAAGATGTGTGACATCAGTTAATCGCCGAGGCGTGCAATATTAACCAATCTGTAATTATAACTACAAACCAAATGTAACACATAAGGATAATTACGCTAAAGAATTGAAGTCCAAGGCATATTATTTGAAGGTTGGCAGGTCTGTGTTGTAATCACGCTTCAAGGTATTTTTTTATAGAATATCGGGCAATCACAATAATTTGTGTTGAGTTTTTCATATATAGATATACACTTTTGTTTACAGCATGAATGGGCCGGCTCGACCGGATTGTTTTTTTTTTCATTTTTTTTTTCATTTATTGTGGATAACAGTTACATAACAGCTGTATCATAGAAATAACAAAAAGCAAATAGTCTTAATGTAACCAACACCGCTATCCACAATTATATAGTTAGATAGACACTTAGCAGAACTTAATTGCTATTTTGTAATATATACCTAAAACAGTGATTGCACTATTATAGTGATACAGTTAAACAAAAACATGCAAACATGTATTCACAATAAATGACTTTTTCGATCAAAACCAAGAAATAATATAGTTACTTCCGTAAAATAACTTCAAATTGAATGAATAATATATGCACGTAAATAATGTCAATGTTTTATGGGTCACAATAAACAATTTCGTGTTAATTTATCGAAAAAATCCACTGTCTCAAAGAAAACAGACGTAAAGTAGCAGTTTGCTGCTGCATTTTGTACGGTGAGTGAGATATCCTGAGGCGTTTAGGCCTTCCACTTCCCCTTCTCAGTTCCTTAATAATCCTTTTCCTTTAAGGTCGGTAACGCGTCCATGACTCTTTTGGTATTGTGGGAGTTTATGGGCGTTGGAGATCAACAAAATCAGTTGACCCACTTGCTCGTTAGTTGCTATAAAATAACTTACGAGGAATCCCTGTGATGAAGCCAATGGAGACGATCCAGGACCCTTCGGCCTCGGTCATGGGTCGTGACAGCACAGTTTCTGTCGCATTTCTGAGCTTCACCAACACTGGAGAAGGCCATGCCAGGCCCAATCCTGTGCATATTACGCACAGGTTTACTGAAAACAAGTATTCATTTGATTAGATTATCTGTCAACAGTAATAGCTTAGCGGAGAGTGGTACGGACTGTCGAGACGAAAGTTGCAGGTTTGAAACCAGCCCCAAGAGCATCCACCTCTGACTTTTGTAACTTACATGTTATTATTGCTGTCGTATTGCTTTCGCTATCTATGGGCGACGTGTTTTTGCACTGCAAATACATTTTTATTTGTTTTGACTTTTCAGTGTTTTTATTTTGAAGTCGGTTTTTATGTTTTGTTAAAACTTATTTAATTTTTAATTAAAGCAAAGCATGTAATTTCGAATACAATAACCCGAGTGTCCGTTGAAGAGTTTCATTTTTTTACTCCGTACTCCGTCATCAGATCTTAACCAAATTTATATGGGACCACATTGCAGCTAAACTATCGAATGGGTTTTTTCCAACAAAATCGGTCCACAATTGGCGGCGAAATCGATGTAAGTACATACATAAAAAACAAAAAAATTGGTAAGTATATATGCGCCGAATTGAGAATCTCCTTTTTGGAGTCGGTTAATTAGGTCATAAGTAACACTTGTTGACAACCGTCCACACTTGTTACGCGTATTTGACACTGTCCAGGAACTTGGTACGTCGAATATCTCAGATGTAGACGTACACCAAGCCTTCGACAGTCACAATTCACAAATTCTTCCACGACAGTTACAATTGCATTACAATGGAGATAAACACGAGAAATGACCGGAAGTCGACAATTTTACGATTGTCAGGCATCACAGCATTCTGTTTAATACATACCTAAGTACTTACATAGTTTCGTTTGGACCTATGACTTTGTAAACACTAATTCTTACAGCAAATAATAGACTAATTTGATCTAGTGCCAGCGTATTAAGGCAATGAATGATACCAGTCAGGTTCGGAATACGATTCCACGGTCGGGCAAAAAAAATTAAGTGTATACAAAATTTTAAAGTTATCTTGAGATTATTTCGCCGATCGTATCTCCGTCCCACGATGTGATAGGGGGCGAGTTTATCGCCATACCGGGCACAAATTCCAGACTCCGGGCTGATACTGAGCATTTTCGTAATAGAAAAACCCAATACCACTTACCCGACCCGGGGATCGAACCCGAGACCTCAGCGTTGGCCTCAATCGTAACGCGTATGCATTGCAACTGCGCCACCGACGCAGTCTAGGCATACTGTAATAAATAAATAAATATTTTTGTACTGACTTATCATAAACGCTATTTTAATTGCCTACAAGATAAATAAACATATTTATTCTTTTATTCCAATATACGCCAGTCACTAACTGATCGCACTACTTAGAATCGTTACGTGTTTTATCTAGGTTTCAAATATTATGGTAAATAATTTTACAACTAGATATTTACTTGACACAGCGAACATGCCTGAAGTCAGCAATTCTATCAAATCATTGTGTGCGTTTGATAAAGACACGTGAGTTGCTTGGATAGAAATAAAAAAATCTAAGCAACCAATTTTGGGTCAGTTTTATTGTAGTTTAATGGTCAATTATCGATATTACCAACTGGAAATTGTTTATTTTTTTGAGCCGATAATTTTTTATATCCTAGAAAAAAACAATACATAGAGGAACCTTACATACGTGCATACCGGGCCCGGATCTAGGGGGGCAAACCGGGGCACCCGCCTCAGCGGCAGTTTCTGGGGGCGCCAAAATCATAATATAATATGATTAAAAATAAAAAACTTGCTCCACAAAGCGCTTAGCATACGGAAGCCTGGTTTGCTCATCGTCGATTTGTAAGAAAAAGGCGCCACACAGGCCGTTTGTGCATCATTCTTTTCGTTTAGTTTTTTTAAGTAATTTACCGCAAACGCTGGAGACCGCCTGCATGCCGTGGCAGGTAACTAGAAAACGAACGCGTGAACTATAAAATGACGCTTTCAAGCATTGTGTTTACATTGTCAAATATTAAATCATTTTGTTTTTCCTAAGTCATAACTCATAAGGCTCATATATATATGTAATAAATGTTGTCAAATGGCCATTGGTACATGTTAAAAAATGTAAACAAATACCTACCTTCTCAGTTTTCAAATCATTTCTTTGTAGAACGTGTCAATGACACCAGCTACAATACAATTAATTTAAAAGTGAGTAAGTAGTATATATTTACATTTCTAGAACAGGTATGGCGATTAGACCTGAGGTATTAACTAATAAAGTACTTGTCATTAAAATTCTGGCATCGTAGGTAGTAGATGCATTGTAGGTAAAACGTCCATAAAATAGCTGTGAGTAGTGAATAAAAAAAGATTTTTATGTAAAAAGTTATTTACCAATATACCCAGTATTTGACCAAGTGTCCATGAACACACAAGAAAAAAAAGATTATACAGATCACAATTACAGCCTTCTTACATCAGTCACTAATCAAATAAACGAAATTAAAATATAAACAATAACAGAAATTAATTAAATATCAAACACAATCATTATAAAATTCGAATTACAAATTCCCCATTATTTTTAAAACTGGAATTTCATATACTCACCCAAAATAACAACGAGGTATTGCCGCAAAAGAGGTCCGATCGTAGGTAAACGCATTTTTCACTAGTTTATATTATTATTTAAACACTAGTTCACTACACTAAACACTGGGACACACTTCGAACGGTCGAAGTAAAGGACTCGAATGAATGGAACCGTATGAACGCCCCTACTACGATGACGCACTAGCGACTAATTTCTTGACTCTATCGAATTTTCATCCGAATACGAAATTTAACCAATTTTCATGTTAATTTGATACGGGAAATAATTTAATACACATACTTTTAACTTTAGCTAAATAATGCTGCATAGCCATATTACATATTAGTTAATATAAGTACTCGCAAACAAATATGAAGCTTATTATGTACTTCATAATGGTTGAATTGAATTGAATAAAAGGTTGTTCTTAGGTTTCTATATTGTTAAAAATAAGTGCAACAATATAAAAATTCCCATTTGAAAGCATTTGAGTTTGATGTAACTAAGTCCTGCACTACTATTACTTTATTTAATTATATTATGTATATGTAATCTTTTTACTTTAGCGATCTTTAGCATAGAAGCAGAGTAATACATTATCAGAGACTCTGGGTTGCTGAGCCCTTTATGTACCGAGACGACTGTATTCAAAAGTTAATTTAAAAATTTGCATAACAACAAAAAAAGGAAACTTCTTTTGTAATTGCTTTATAAAAGGCCCAAATTCGAAATACGCAATGATCATTACATAGTCTAAGCCATTAGATCCCAAAGTGGGCTACGGGAGACGGGGGTCCATAGTTAGATCTAATCTTCACATTTTTGTCGAGTTTTGGGAATATGGTAGAAATGTAGCTGCAGGGGGTTCACCGGAACCAGCAAAATTTTGTAAGTGGTCTATGAGAAACAAAGTTTGAGATCCTCTGGTCTAAGCTGACCTTGACCATCTTGCCTATATTAATTTTAAGGAAAGACATGACTGACATAGTGGTGCACTATGGACTATGGAATATGGTCAATTAATAACCTCATAATACAGTATGTAACAAAAACCCTGGTGGCCCTTTTTGATCGTGAAGATAGACATATAGACAGCTTCATAAAAATAGTTGAATAAAAATAATAATAAGCAGAACAGGTTTAAAAAATGTTATTTATAACTGAATTTCTTTAAACGTAATAAATACCGATACCGATTGAGTCACGCCGCGCCGCTTTGTACCGACAAAGCAGTTCGACCTAATTGTGTGAGTTCGTGTGTAGAATAGTGGCATGCACGAAGGCCGAAGGTGCACGACGATAACATCGAAGACAAACAAATCCTTGCATAGGAGATTCTACGCAAAGTACGCTATCTGTGGGACGTGAACTCGGCATAAACCACATGCGTAATTGGAGAGTTCTTAAAGATGATAGCCAGCACTCGTTCGTAGTTCCAACATGACGGCGAGCCGACGCACTTCGGGCGGAAAATGAGAAACTATTTAGATACCGAATGTGGTGGAAGATGGATTAGCCGCGGTGTACCGGTCAATTGGCCCGCGCGATCATCTGACCGTACACCTCTGGATTATTATCTCTGGGGTACTATTCAGTAGTCTGTTTTCCAAAAGAAGTGTGATGCCGAGGTAGAAATGCCTTCACGAATAACCACAAAAAATCTAATCAAATACATCGGTTCTACAACGCGTACCGTCAAATATTGTGAGCCGGTGTCGCAAATGCCTAGATGTACGTACAATTTAATTGTAATTACAATTTACAAATAATAAATTAATTCAAGTTTAAAAAATAAATATGATTATTTTCATAGTCCAATTTTTGTATGCGAGTTTTCTCATTACATTCGAATATCGATTCCGATTTCATAGTTTAAATGTCGAACAGGGTTTTTGTTACAGGCCCGACCAAATCGTGTGTCTTTTCGAATCGAAATTTTTAACATAATTTGTGATTGCCTGACCTGGGATTTGAATCAGGACCTCGTGGTGTCTCGGCCTGCATACGCTAATAGACCAATAAGATGATAAATAGTGGTTTAGCTGGTATAATAACGGTATTATGAAACAGAGACTGCTATAATTGCACCAGAGTTATGCCACGTTTATTTTTATTAGTACCTAATTGTAGAAAATAAATTAACATAAACAGAACATCGTAGTAGGGGACTCCACAAAAATCAAGATTGCCAAACGTTACCTCAATACGCAAAAGCTTTCACTAAATTATTTGATAAAAGTTATCCATTTCTTGTTTTGCAGTGTCATTTTGTAAGTGGGTCACCCTGTGTCCCTTAATTTGACACGTGACGGATTATGAAGTATTAAAAAGAAATAACCTGCCAAGTTTGAGGAAGACTCGCGGACAGAGTTCCGTACGTACTCGTACCTTTAAATCGCACGCTCGTCAGTCTAACGTGGCATTGGGCAATAAAAAAATAACGTTTTTTATCATCGGTTGAAAAGTCAGAGGTGCATGTTCTTGGGGCTGGTTTTGAACCTACAACTTTCGTCTCGACCACTCCACTGAGCCTTAACTCCCTGCTGAACTATCGCTTACGTGCTTATGTGATATATCTCTTACTTCACATCGGTAATATTTAAGACCATCTTCACCATCTCGGTCGGCCGCAGCCCATTCATCCTTCAGACAAAGCGCCTCATCATGGCTGTAAATGCGTTAAAAATAACTTATTAATTGCGATGACTGAACACACTGCCTCAGTGGCTTAGTTGTAATGCGTACGCGTTACGACTGAGGCTAACGCTGAGGTCTCGGGTTCGATCCCCGGGTCGGGTAAAAGTGATATTGGGTTTTTCTATTACGAAATCAGCCCGGAGTCTGGAATTTGTGCCCAGTATGGCAATAGGCTCGCCCCTATCACATCATGGGACGAGATACGCTCGGCGAAATGTGGGTGTACTGGGTACACCTCTGCCTACTCCTTCGGGGATTATAGGTGTGAGTGCGTATGTATGTATTCATTGCGATCGTATAGGGTTTTTGCAATGTTTCGTCCTTCTGTAGGTAAAACTGGTTTCCATTACGTAAGCAAACGTAAAAAATCTTGGTGACCGCATTCAATTACAAAATACTTAACTTTTAAGGTTCACAAGGAAGACTACCTAAATAAACAATTTAAATAAATATATTAAAGGCCGGCCGAACAAGGTCAACAAACAAGTGGGTCACCTGATACTGAGCGATCTCCGCTCATGAACTGTCATAAGTAGGTACCATAGATTTATTTTTTATAGCTAAGATTGAACGACGACGACCCAAACATGCTTTGGCAGAGCACTTTCCTTGCCCAATTCGAATCGCAATAATAATACACGACCCCGACATAGGACGTTACCGAAGAACTCCTACAACTGGCCCTCAGCACAATGATGTGCAGAGGCGGCCCTAAACTATACTCCCCAGCGATTGCTCAAGCTGAGGTCTGAACCATCTAAAAGGCGCCTCTGTGCTTAATCGCTACTATCGCGAATTTCAAATAGGACCAGTAATTGTTAAAAGGGTATTTGCATGGATGGATGTTTTAACCACTGTACGTCATGTGACACGCAACAGTGAGCTGCTATTTCACAAGGGTTTTCTGTGATACAGCGGCAGTGGCGGATCCAGAGTTTTGGTTTGGGGGGAAGGGGGGCTTGACCCGAAATTAGAATAAAAAAATTGAGAATAGACTATACCTACTTAAAATGGAATAAGTAAGTAGTAAGCTATGAAAATTATATTGCAGGTAGTATATAGTAGTACTAACAAAGTAGGATAATATCAAGATTAATTTGAGATTTGTCAGTAGACCCGAATGCTTGGGGGGGGGGGGCTTGAGCCCCTTAGCCCCCCCTGAATCCGCTAGTGCATGTTAGCTTATGTTAATAGGGTAGTTTCCTATACTAAATTTTATACATTATTTTATAAGCAACAGAAAATGATACGCAAAAGAAACCCTTTTATTAAAATACAATAAAAATTGGTTCAGAAATGTGCCCGCAGTTATAACTTTAAATGTTGGTATGAGGAAAAGTGGGTGCGTAGTAGGGATATCTCACTATCTCGCATGCACGCGTGCACCATAATGAACATTTTACACAGTGACGTCAAAGTTTGCGTCGTCTGTCATTTGACAGTTACCCCTACTACAGGATTTGAATGGCTTTTAACTTATTTATCTTTAGTCCGATTTATAAAATTCTTTCTGCAATAGATTTTGTGTAACGTAACTTATTGATTTCAATAATAAAAAAATCTAGTCAACTACCCTATTATTGATTACAAGTTAAATAATGTAAGTGTATAATTGTTTTATTGAAATTTGAATGCGTATGTTTAATACGATTTTTTCTAGTGTATGGTACGTACGATCCCTTAAAAAATAAAGAGCCTACTCAAGTCCCAACAGTACTGAACACCAAAGAGTTTATAAAGAATATGATTTAAGAGGCAGAACTTCTCTACAAAAAACAATGTACATACGAAACGTGCAGTCAAAATAATACCAGGTCATTCCGCGTTTCGTGTAAATTAGGACGATCCGCGGAATAAAAAAAAAATCAGTAATATAGTTTCTTTTACCTCGTTTAGTTAATAAAAAAAATAAGCTTGAAATTGGACTAGTGAACAAATCACTCCGTGTTTGACTAAATACCATATATTAAATGTTGTACATACTACCCTAAATGTTAAATATTGATTCGAAGTAAAGTAAGTATTGAAGACATATATTATTGTTTTATTGAAATTAGAATGCTTACGATATTTTTTCTAGGATTTTTAGCAAAATACGATGTATGGTACGATCCCCTAAAAATAAAGTTGGCAACATTAGTGAAATGTAATCCATTTATGTCCTATAACATCAGGCTGCTAGGCAGCATAGAGTTCTTAGTATTCTTCATAATTTGATCGGGTTTTAGCCGCCATTAAAAACAAAGCACGTTTCATACATCAAATTTTCTATAGGAGTTTCGCCAACCTGCGGACCACTACGATACGTTATACGACTGACAAATGACAAGTGACATTTCTTTCCTTTCATTTCCAATTTTCTGAATCGAACTTTATTGTTTGTAATTAATAAATAAATAAAGCGATGTAATACAAAAAATTAGTAACAAACATTTATTTGAATGAGTGCATCTGATACGTTCCTCGTAATATAAAGATGGATGACGAGGACTATTGGAATACAAGTGAAACTAAAGCGCAAGCCTTAAGTTTTGACGATGATGTGGTATGTTGTTTTATTAAAAAATAAATTAATAAAGACATTTAAGTCTGTATAGCCTTGGACCTTTACTAGGATGTCCTGTGCCAATTGCCATAGCCCATAACCCACTAGGAAAGCCAAGGTCTTTTTTGAAATTGTAAAAAGTATTTTTATATAAATAAACAAGAAATTTTAAAAATATAATCTTGAGATTATAGATATATTGACAGAATAAATACTACATAAATAGTAATAAATATGAACGGATGTTTATCCTTAGTTCCCTTGTACAACAAAAATAATTTACCTACTGTTTTAGCTTTCACCCCAAGAAATCCTGGCAATTGGTCAGAAGACATACCCTGGGCAAAAAGAAGAAGGGCCTTTCAGTAGTGCCAACATAACAGCAGTGAAGACAGCACAACTGCCTCTGACCAGCCTTGTATCATCTAAAGTTTTAGACTTGAGTAAGTTGATATCCAGCACTTTCCATCTGCTTGGCCTTATCCCGGCTTATGCCAGGTTTCGCGTTACCATAATGATTTGATGGTGGATTTAGTATTACGTGGCAAAACCTGCTGCATGACCCCCTAACTAACAAGAACTAAATTTCATCATTGCCTCGTCTATTCATCAGGAGATTGTAACATGTGCAGGTGAGGTTGGCTTTGGGCCTAAAATGTTGTCCAGCACAGCCTATTGAAGAAGTCCTATATTATCTTGCC
The DNA here is from genome assembly GCA_905332985.1 of Mimas tiliae. Taxonomy (NCBI): domain Eukaryota; kingdom Metazoa; phylum Arthropoda; class Insecta; order Lepidoptera; family Sphingidae; genus Mimas; species Mimas tiliae. The sequence continues at coordinate 15,790,718 of HG995246.1, read as the reverse complement.
TTCTAACTTCGAAAGAATAGTTTAATGCTGCGAAGCGAGAGGCCTTGGGTTCGATTCCCACACGGAGACAAATGTTTGTGTGATCAATAAATATTGGTCTCGGGTCTGGGTGTTGTGGGACCGCAAGCCCCTCGTAGTTCCTGATACCTACGACACAGGTTTACCTAGTGTGGGGTCAGGCCTATGTGTGTGACTGTTGGGTGTATTTAATTTATTTAATGCTGTGATTCATATTTGTAAATTTGGTCGGCGCTGTATTTCTGATCAAGGCCAGTGTAGCCTTTTTCTCCTCCTGTTATATTATTTTTTTGCTCTTGTTATAATGCACAAAACTAAGCTTGGTAAATCCTCTATGCACTAGTTGTATATCTGCCTACTCCTTTGGAGATGTATTATGCATGATATTATTATGTACTATCGTATGTTACACTATTGAAAACACTGCATATTATGCTATGTTTCAGTTATTTTAGCCCAATCAGGCAAGGACCCATCGAAACAAGTAAAACAAGAGCCCATAGAAACAACAGCTGTTACATTGAGAAGACTAATCTTGGGCAGGAGTTGCTCCCTGCATGTCCATCGCAGTATGAAGAGTAAGACTGAACTATTGGATGGGGCGATAGCTGTGGGAGATGGAAATGCCATACTAACTGTATTTTTTTTTTTTTTTTATCTGCGATCAGTCAGAGACTATAAGCGGATGTTTTGGGCGCGATATGGCATGCTGAGCGTGTCCCCCATTGAAGACAACTGCTCATAACTCAGTATCTACATTTGGTCTAGGTTTAAGATAACACGTCGCTTCAACCGTGTTTCACGCTTGGCACTTATCAACTGTGCTACTAGGTCATTGGGATGATTGATAAGCTTACTAAGTACTACTATACTAAGTGTATGTATAATATTTATTTCCATAAACAATTTGGACTGCCTCATTGGCGCAGTTGTAGTGCGTACGCGTTACGATTGAGACCAACGCTGAGGTCTCGGGTTCGATCCCTGGGTCGGATAAAGTGGTATTGGATTTTTCTATTACGAAATGCTCAGTATCAGCCCGGAGACTGGAATTTGTGCCCGGTATGGCGATAGGCTCGCGCCCTATCACATAAGGGGGTGGGTGTACTAGTTACACCTCTGCTTACCCTTCGGGGATTACAGGCGTGAGTGCGTGAGTGCGTATAAACAATTTATTATACCAATGCTGGGTAAAGGCTTTATTCATTCTCTTCTATTATTTTTGGTATCAGTTTTGGTGTATTTTTTGCTCATATAAGGTAACCCTGTGACATTACAGCTGAAACTGCCCTTAAATCACATTTGGTAAATGCCAAGCTGAGACTTCTAACATTCATGTTATTATCTTAATACCAGGTGACTCTATTCCTAACCGCAACTCTCAACAAGAAGCTGGTATATGAGCTGCTCTCATCAAGACCCATGGCTCTTAACCACTACATCAGTTTCTTGCAAAATGAAGGAAAAATCACCGAGCTCACAGATTTACTTGCGTATGTATGTGTGTTACTCATAATTTACACATCTGTAGTATTGTTTTCAAAGTTCATGTATGTACATATGTATTTTTTTTATGGCATAGGCCGGCAAACGAGCCAGTGGGTCACCTGATGGTGAGTGATCTCCACGGCCCATGTACGCCCACAATACCAGAATAAATAAATAATATAATAATAAATAATCGTGGGTGCCGACCTTAAAGGAAAGGGATAAATAAGGAATTGGGAAGGGGATGGGGTTTGGTTGGGCCTTCGGATATCTCACCACGCCGGTTTTCTGTGAGACAGTAGTAATGACCCGGACGAGCCAGCCCATACATGCTGTAGACACTTTTGTCTACAGCATGGCTCTACCACTCTCAAAAATTTATTTATTCAACTGATAGGTCTAAATTCCTGAATCGATATAGATGCGTTGCTAAATTCCTTGTATCATTATATTGTATATGATCAAAATTTTACCAAAATATAAATAAGACCTATTTGTTTGTAGAACTTTTATTTGTACTTATATAATATTTAGGGCTAAATTTTATGTTTTTTTTTTACAAGAATTACTTATTAAAATTATATGTTATTCCGCAGAATGCTCGGTAGGAGTCCCGATGCAGCTGTAAGTACTTAAGATTTATTACAGCTTCCCAAACATTTTATAAGTGGTAGAACCACACTGTAGCCACATTTGTCTACAGTATGAACAGGCTGGTGTGACCGGGTTAGCATTATTGTATGAGCTTGCTGTTACGTATCATATGATGAATCAGATATCTGGACCCTCAAATCCTGCCCGTCCCATTCCCAATCCCTATTTCATTTCATAAAGGTTGTCAACGGATGCATCATTACATTGGTACTATGAGTGGTTGATAGTGCTGGATATAGCTTATCATAAGACTCAATGTTCATGTGCTGGGCTCTGCTATAAAAAAAACTATTATTTTGCCTGTATTGTGTGTCACATGTGTTGTATTATTTGTAGGTGGCTCAATTCCAACACATAGTGAAGACTCAAGGCAACAACGTAGAGGGTCTACTAAAAAAGATGACCAACTTGTTGGCGAACCACTTCAGCCAGCCTGGAGTGGACACCCATCAAGCCAAGATGGTTGGCGATTACGTTAAATTACTTGGTAAAATTACCAATTATTATTTTAAAACTATGATGAATTACAGAATAGTTTGTAATATGAAACATACACATAGACACAAGGCTATTACAAAAGCCAGGCACGTATTCAGGGGGGTGGGCTAAGGGCCGAACTATCCTCTTCCGATTAATTCAAATAAACTAAACTTCCTAAGTCGACCAGAATTTTTGAGTTTCATCACGGCTTATTCAAATATTTACAAATAATGAGTGTGTTTAATATTAACCAACAGAATGGCAGAATGTCGCGAGCAAACCCGAGTTAAACAACAAGTCTCCACTGCAGTGCCTCGCTCACGCTTGCTCGCGACACTGGCACGAAGGAGCCGGCAACATGATGTCGCCGCTCACACTCTGTCAGCGGCAACAGGTATACTGACGCACTGACGCACTGACGCACTACATAACATATCCGAGTAGATATAGCTCCCGGTCCAACTAATACACTCATACTTCACAGATTGTATTGACCAGGGATGTTGCGGATGCAGTTTTTTTTACATCCGCGTAAGCGAAACCGGTTGCCAATTTGTTAAGGCTTATATTCGCGGGAGATATAACTTAGTTTAACTACATGAATAAATGAAAGAGATGACACGATTTTGTATGAATATTTAAAAAATTGTGCATTAAATTTAATTTAATAAAAAAACAGTGTCGTTAAATTAGGTAGCAAATGTATACATTAGCGCCAAAATATCTATACTTTTACAATAAACCCGCGTGTTTTCCACTCATTATGAAGTGATTGTAGCCAGAGTTAATACGGCCCATTCACTTTTTTGTTTACTTGAAAGGGGCTCGAGACTAAAATAAAATTTCCTTCCTATTGGTCAATCAGCGAAAAATTTCTTGTCGCAACTTCAATCACATCAGCAACCTAAAACCCTCCGCATTGACTATTGCGGATGTCTAAACTAATGCAACATTTTCGCAATTACAGAAAAATCCACAACACACAAATATATCTACAACATCTCTGGTACATACAGACATAACCAAAAGTCGATGAACACATCCAAATTTGTATAACATAGTAAGATATACAAGTAGCTCAATAACATAGTACCAAATTGGATGAACATCGTAAAGATCGAACTTAGTCGAAAAAATATTGTTAAAAGTAGTCGAACATTTAGCTTACGAACATGAGGCACAGTTACTACTATGGTTAATTATGTTTTGAGAAAATATAAATGTTACTAGATTGCCACTAACAATTAAACATTGACAATACAATACAATTATTATTATTATTGCAATTTACTAGTTGGTTAGTCCTTGGAGGCCGTGGTACCACCGCTTTATCTATGTTTACCGCCTAGCATCAATGTATACGCACTGTTGGATTCCAGTTTTAAAGACATTAAAGCCAATTAAATTACTGGGCATTTAGAGACTTAACACCTTGTCTCAGGGTAACGAACAGTAAAGTTCTGAGTGGTATTGCTTCTGTTTATGGGCAGGCGTCGCGTAAATAATAATAAAATATTACATTTACAGATCCCTCCCCTCCAATACGATTGGGTCGTGCTGAATGTGCACGCCAAATCAAATAAATGGGACATCGTTGAATCTCTATTTACTAAAAAAGTAAGTATAATTTTCGCCAGTTTATCTAAATTAAAACTAGATACAAATTATCTTGTGTTATTGTGTCAAGTTAAAATCTTCTGTAGAAATGCATGTAGATGTTTTTTTCCTTACGCAGGACTGGCTAGGTCGCACAACAGTGGCGTCTCATATTCCCATAGAAACCCTACTCTCTCGGCTGAGCGAGTTGCAAGCCAGCAAGCGGCTCATGATGACGTGCCTCAACAGAGCTGCCAGCCATGACGACCGACTTGTACTGGCTCTCAATTATAAGGTGAGATATATTATATATACACATCCACATAGAAACCCTACTCTCTCGGCTGAGCGAGTTGCAAGCCAGCAAGCGGCTCATGATGACGTGCCTCAACAGAGCTGCCAGCCATGACGACCGACTTGTACTGGCTCTCAATTATAAGGTGAGATATATTATACAACGTGTTACTGAAAGGTGTGGTCATATTGAGCGGTAGAGCCACGTTGTAGATTGAGTGGTAGAACTACGTTATAAACTTTTTTCTACAGCATCAATGGGCCGGCTTGCTACTGTGTTTCGCACGGGCTCAAATGCCCTCCCCTATCCAATCCCTTATTATCCGTTTCCTTTAAGGTCGGCAACGTGTCCACAATTCTTCTGGTATTGTGAGCGTTCATGGGCGTTGGAGATCACTTATCATGAGGTGACCCACTTGCTCGGTTTGTTAGCCTATGCTATATAAAAAAAGTTATTACGTATACGCGAAGTTACTCGCGTCCGTAGGATTTACCATCTTCCCCAAGACCCACCCTACACGTGCCCCCTGGGTGGTGCCAAACGAGTAACATAAGGCTTAACATAAAACTATTCCCAACGCCGAGTTGTAGGCGGCGGTTAACTAACCTACTCGCTAGCAGACTGGAAGGCCTGCCATGAAGGTAGGAAATAACCTTCTCAACCCGTAACCTTGCGGGCGTGTCTCGTGAGACCAGGAGCCTGGGCTTGGTCGCCTGGGCTAAGAGGAAGATAAGCTCTATAAATAAATCCTAACGTGGGAAACGTGCGGAAAGGATGAATGGCTGAGGGTTTCAGCCTCTAGCGCCAACCTTGATGGACCTGGCAAACATCATTGTATCATGCCTTCTCTCTGAAATGGGCGTCACTCGGAGAGAGGCTATTTATATCGACCCTACTCGTGGGAACTATTATGAGCAACACAAGAAACTCCAGCACATCAAAACCAACCCAAACAACCCTTACCCAACAGGTGTTTCATCCTAGCTTATTTATTAAACAAATATCCTCGTCCCTGAGCGATCTTGGACAACCGTCGCAAAGTAAACACCCAGAAAACTTAGACCTAGAGAAGGACACCACACCAGCAACAGCCTCTGAAGCAAATATGACACAATATCCCTCGCCACCACCTTGGCAGCAAGTGCCTTCCCCCCGCCACAATAAGAAGAGGAAGCTATATGACTCGCCACCGAATATGGATGGCACAAAATTAAGTAACCGATTTCAAAACTTACCACTAGATCAGACTGACAACAACGAGTCAACCAAGCTTAAAAAACCGAATAAACCTCCACCAATTATCCTTTATGGAATACAGGATGTCAAGGAATTGTCTAAATTGATTGAAACAGTCAGTAGCAAGGAAGAATTCAAACTTAAAATCGTAAATAAAGCGTCACTGCACTTTCTTGCTAGCTCCGTGGAGGAGTACAAGAAAATAATATCCGTCATCAGAGCCAACGGACATATTGGATACACATTCACCCCAAAGGAGCTGAAAAGCTACCGCATAGTCATCAAGAACCTTCACCACAGTACCCCACACGAAGCTATAATTGAGGCCGTTGAGGCTACTGGCAACAAAGTGAGAGGTGAAATAATTAATGCACGCTACGGTCCAGAAAAGAAACCAACATCAACATTCTTCGTAAATTTGGAACCACGAAATGACAACCCAAATGTTAAAAATATAAACTATATTTATCATCAAAAAGTTACAATTGAGGACCCTCGCAAAACAAAAACCATAGTGCAATGTAAACGCTGTCAAGAATATGGTCATTCAAGAAACAACTGCATGAAACCATTTAGGTGCCTCAAGTGTGGAGAAAACCATAAAACATCTGAATGTAATAAAAAAGACCGAAACACGCCTGCCAAATGTGCACTATGCTCTTGCGATCACACAGCCAATTATAAGGGCTGTCAAGTATATAAGGAGCTCCTTGCACGGAGGTTCAGAAAAACGGAGCCAAAAGAAAGACAGAACGAGCAACCCCCCGCCCTATCAACTATTGCTCCTGAACCCCATGCTCCACCGCTTTTAAAGTCAAAAGTGCGCGTGCCTTATGGAAAAACTCACGCCCAAGTCGTAGCTTCAAGTACTGCGGGCGCGGAAGCAGTAGTTTTGAGATCTGACAGTTCCATACAAGGCGCTACCCTCACCCTGGAAAAAATTCTCATAAAACAAAGTGAGAAGATAGATGTCCTAATTCAACAAATAAGTTCCATGGTGGACCTTATCACAACACTCGTCTCGAAACTCTCAAAATGACCTCTCTTCATATAGCAACTTGGAACATAAATGGTCTTTCACCCAACTCTCATGAACTAAGAATTTTTCTCATCACTAACAAAATCACACACAACCACAAGAAGCCGCATATGCATCCCTGGGTACTGCGTGTACTTTACATCTCACCCTGACGGCGGAGCCCATGCCGGTTCTGCAATCATAATTAAGAACAACCTAAAACATTACCTATTGGAACCGTATTCAACCTATCATCTTCAAGCTACTACGGTGAGAATTGAAGACCGATCTGGATATATTAACTTGTCAGCAATATACTGCCCTCCGCGTCACAGAATAACTGAAACTATGTTCACCGAGTATTTTATGTCGTTAGGTACCCGATTTATAGCCGGCGGAGACTGGAATGCGAAGAATACCTACTGGGGCGCAAAGACAACTGTAACAAGGGGTCGCGAACTAAAAAAGAGTATTGATGCAAATCGGTTAATACCGTTATCAACTGGTGAGCCCACATACTGGCCCACAGACAAGCATAAGACTCCTGACCTCCTAGACTTTTATATTGCAAAGAATATTTGTCACCTTTACACGCACCTAAAATCAAGCCTCGACGGCTCCTCCGACCACACGCCTGTCCTACTGCAGCTGAACACCACAATCAATGAACACGACTCAAATGCTGACTCCTTGCACAATATAAAAACTGACTGGAGCAATTTTAGAGATTATTTACTGACCAATATCAACCTAAATGTACCACTTAAATGCCCCGAGGACGTCGAAAATGCGTGCCTGTATATCACCAATCTGATCCAGGTTGCAGCATGGATAAATACCCCCGAACTGACAAAAACCACGCCGATCACGCCAATTCCAGTACAGATCCGTAAAATGATAGCCGAAAAGCGTCATTTGCGTAGGGTCTGGCACCTTTCACGCAATGGAAGAGATAAAACCCAGTTCAACAAAGCGATTGCAGAGCTAAAAGACATGATTAAGGAGTCGGTTAATGAAACTCTCAAACGGAAACTAGAATCGATGTCCCCTACTTCCAGCGGACCCCATTCACTCTGGAAAGCCACAAAAACTATGTCTCAACCCCAGCAATGTATTCCGCCCATTAGAAATGGAAACTCTTGGGCACGTACTGACCTAGAAAAGTCTGAAACTTTCGCACTTCATCTTGCGGAAGTATTCAAACCTAATGTAACCGAGGGCCCTGAAGACCCGGAAATAGATACCTTTCTAAACCAAAACCTCCAGCCGAGTGCTCCTCTGCGACCTACATTTCCAAGTGAGCTGGCTAAGGAAATCTCAAACCTGTCACTAAACAAGGCCGCCGGCTTTGATTTGATCACACCAAAAGTACTAAAACAGCTTCCAAGAAAGTGCATTATATTTCTCACAAACTTGTTCAATGCTATCTTACGAACAGCGCATTTTCCTACACTATGGAAATTTTCGCAAATTATTATGATCCACAAACCGGGTAAGTCTATCAATGAAGTGACTTCATACAGACCAATTAGTCTCACCCCACTATTGTCAAAACTGTGGGAAAAGATTCTCCTGACTAGACTTGAAACTATCCTCGATAAAGATCAAATCATACCCTATCACCAATTTGGGTTTCGCAGGTATCACTCAACAAGCTCATAGAGTCTACAATACTATAAGAAAATCCCTTGAAAAGAAAGAATACTGCTCCTCAGCGTTTTTGGATGTCCAACAGGCATTTGAGCCTATCGCCATACCGGGCACAAATTCCAGACTCCGGGCTGATACTCGAGAATCTCGTAATAGAAAAACCCAATACCACTTTACCCGACCTGGGGATCGAACCCGAGACCTCAGCGTTAGCCTCAATTGTAACGCGTACGCATTACAACTGCGCCACCGAGGCAGTTACTGCGCTACCGGTGATAAGCATTTTCGTATGCGAGTTATTTCATTAAGTCTGAATATCGATGCTGATATCACAGTTTAAATGCCCAACAGAGGTTTATGTACATACATATTGTATACATATAGAGACAGGTTTTTTTTTACTTTAACAATTTTTACTCATGTAGCGAATATATTACGAGTTCCAGCATGTTGTTGATAAAAGTGTCTGCACCGTGGTTGTACCGCTTTGAAATTTCCTATTGAAATTCTAATGTTTTTCAGATACACGACCTAGTGATAGAGATATACGCGAAACAGAAAGACAGGGCAGCGCTCACCAACTACAAAATGACCCTCAACCCACAGAGCCAGGAATATATACTCGCTGAAAACACGCTACGGGATCCGGTAAGTGTAAAATTGCTTTAGGCCATCGAAATAAGATAACTTAAGCAAAAATATGACCCCACCAAAATTCTGTGCAAGAAGGCGGGGCTATAGGTAGAGCCACGCTGTAGAAAGTTTTGTCTACAGCATGAATGGGCCGGCTCGTCCGGGTTGTTACCACTGTCTCACAGAAAACTGGCGTAAAGTAGTAGCATGCAATAGCATGCTGCGTTTCGTACGGTGAGTGAGATATCCGGAGGCCCAAATCCCCCTCCCCTTCCCAATCCCTTACATATAACGCGCAATAATATATAGGCAACGCGCCCATGATTCTTCTAGTATTGTGGGCGTACATGGGCGGTGGAGATTACTTACGATCAGGTGACCCACTGGCTCGTCTGCCGGCCTATGCAATAAAAAAACGCATTCTCAGCCCTAGTGCGTTTAGACCCATGAGGCGATAGACACTTAAAAACTGACTTCAAAACCCGAATCGTGGCTCGTTTGAAATTTCCATTTTACCGTATCAGATCTGAACCTAATAACTACATCTGAACTATATTAAAATATTTTTTTACAGTCAATAAAATGGAAGAACTAGTCAACTACACCGGATTTTTTACACCTAAGGATATTACTAGATATTAAGCAAATTATCGAATTTCTTATTTATTTTTATAAAAATAATATGGTCTCGTTAATAAATCTCGAAATTATATCTATTAAGTTGTTTTATTTTATTGTTCTTATAGTTCTTTCACTAGTAATTTCCTCATCAAGTATCTTCGAAAGACTTTGCATCTTCATTAAATTGTCGATAGTTTTTTTTTGTCTGGCATCATCCCGGCTTAATGCCAGGGTTTGCCATCTTGTACCATAGATTTGACAGTATTTGGTATTTATATGGTGCGCCCCCACAACTCGCAACGGGAACCAAGTTTCGTCATTGCCTCGTCCGTTAATCAGTAGGCCTAGTACAAGTTACAAATACGTTCACAGTTTTCGAATTCGTATCAAAAATACTAGGTACCGTCGAAGTGTCAAACTAGTAATTCAAACGGTAATAAAGGAAATAATCGCTTGAAAACAAATTTCATAATCGACTAATACAAAATAAAATTTACCATATTATTAATTTTAATTCATCATAGTTCCCACTAGTGGCTATTAATACTCGACGTATTGAAAGAATACGAAAACTTTCATCGTTTAGAAAAACTATTAAAACTTGTACTAGGCCTACTGCAGAGTGTACGAGCTGGTGAGGTTTAATTTGAATGTTGATGGCCCACTATTTATCTATCTATTTATTTATTTATTTATTTATTTATCTATTATTAATAATATTATGAATAAATAATACACAGACTGCAGTACTCTACTAATATTATAAATGTGTAAGTTTTGTACCTTGGCGGCTGAAAGGATATTGATAAAATTTCGCTTACAGGTCGGCAATAGACTTACGCAAATTTTATCCCGAGAAATACATTCACGCGGGCCGGGCGTAACCGTGTGCAAAAACTAGTATCTGCTAAAATTATTTTTGTATAAGTTAGGCATTGATGACAAAGAAATATAAACATAAGCAAAGCTATTTTATTGAATAATTTTCTCTTGAGAAAAATAAATTAAGCATGGCGTTGACGCATTATTTTATTTTATTATCTACCTACCTATCTAATTTATACTTTATCTACATTTTTTTATAGCACAAATCATTGAGTCAGTGAAGTCGAACTACCGGTGATAAGCACTGATTAGTTAAACACAGTTTTCGTCTGTGTCAAGCCACATTATAAATCACGTGGGACAGATAAAGACCAAAGAGTGTGAAACTAATCAATGCTTAATTAACGTTTATAAGTAAGGGCCACGTTTATTGAGAGTGGTAGAGCCACGCTGTAAACAATTTTGTCCGGGTCATTACCACTGTCTCACAGAAAACCGGCGTAAAGTAGCAGCTTGCTGCTGCGTTTCGTACGGTGAGAGATATCCGGAGGCCCAAATTCCCCTCCCTTCCCAATACCTTACTTATCCCTTTCCTTTGGGGTCGGCAACGCGCCCATGATTATTTTGGTATTGTGGGCGTGCATGGGCGGTGGAGATCACTTACCATCAGGTGACCCACTTGCTCGTTTGCCGGCCTATACTATAAAAAAGGGCCACATTATATTAAAAACATTGCATCTAACTAAAATCTTGGACTCATAGCAAAAGTGTTAACATTCCAATGAACTTTGTCGCTGACAAATGACAATCCGTCAATAATGTTTCTTTCAACTATTCAAGCCTATTAGAACTTTAATTCGACGGATATAAAGTAGATATTGCAATGGGGATATCCGAAAAGTCAAACAGCTGTGTGCATTTTCCTTACCATTATGTTTTATCAATGGCGAGTGATTCATTTTGGTAACAGGAAACTTGTTTCTTTAACACGTGATTTTGCGTCAATACTTCTTGAAATAATCTATAGTATACAGCGAATGCCCGCAAATTAGCAAACGGATCACCTGATGGTAGTTTATCACCAAATGAATATTCCCAATCAGAGACGTCTTAGGCTACGTCATTCTATTAACTAATACCTACTTGAAATATACAACTGTAGGACCTCGGAAGCAAACTGAAATAACCTTCATGGTATTGTGGGTGCGTGGCTATGTACCGCGTGATCGCAGATTCGATTACAGCATGTTTGTGTATTCTGCTAAATCAGCTTCAAGACTGGTTGTTGTTAGAATCAAGTCCTCGTAACTAATGACAAAGTTTATTGGGTGCATTAATTTACGAATTGCTTAAAACTTATTAATTAGCTTTATTCTCTCTAGTTGTAGCAGTAAATAGTACTTTATCTTAACAAATATCTACACTTATAACCAAGGTCGATATGATAACCACGTATAAAGGTGAAAATTATAGATATGAAATAGCGGTGGCATTGGGGTTTTCTGTGATTATTTATTGTGATATTGAACGAATTTGTTCTTTTGTGATTTAACTTCAACTCGGGTGTAATTAGATAATAATAATAATACACCCAACAGTCACACACATAGCTCTGACCCCACACTAGGTAAACCTGTGTCGTGGGTATCAGGAACTACCAGGGACTTGCGGTCCCACAACACCCAGACCCGAGACCAATATTTGTGGTTCATACAAACATTTGTCTCGGTGTGGGAATCGAACCCACGGCCTCTCGCTTCGCAGCCGACTACTCGCCCGCTGCGCCACGGAGATATTATATTACATTGCATTGAAAAGGAACAAAACTCGAGCAAGACGTAACATTCGTTTTATAATTTATTTAAACAACTTTAAAACTAAGAAACCACTTATTTGTTAATTATGACAAAATATAAAGGTTGTCCAACAATTAAGCAGTCTATTGTTTTGATTGTAATATAAACAAAAAATATTTAGCAATTACTAACAATTTGAAAACCCGACAGTTTTGCGCAATTAAATATAAATAAGTACGTATTTTTGAGACAGTCATATCTATTTCCATTTTTTTTCAAATTGGCACGTAAAACTACATTGCTTGAATTAGGTACTGAGGTATCTGTAAATTTAGTGATAAACGTGCCAAAGAATAAATGAAGAGGTAATTAAAATCCTCATGGATCAAAACCATTGATGACTGAATCTCAGGGTGACATTAGTTCCAATGTACACTGTCTACAAGTTTTATTGGCAAATGCTCTAAACTTGCTCTTCACCGCAGCAGCATCCGTCGTCTACTTCAACGCCACACATCTTTAATATAAACACACAGAGAGACACGCACAGTAGACATCTTAAGATCTTCCCACAGGTACCACAATCACACCTACACGGACAACACATCTTCTCTTCTTTGCTCTTCTATACTTCTCTCTTCTGACAATTATTTTATAAAGCCCCTCTATTTAAAGTTGATTTTATCTAATTGATAAATCTTCAGGGTCTTTTGCAGCCTCTATTGATGATATTTAATTATTTATTTATATTTTACTAAAGCGTCGAACCGCTCGTCACGGCGTCGTGACTTCATCTGTTTGGTTGGTTAAAAGTAGGTATTGTGTATTACTAGTTTCGTAAAATGACGCACTTGAAATAGTATGACTCAGATAGTCGGTTTTGTCTGTACAAGCATTGGTTTGCGACTTTGTCCGTGGTGACACATGTAAGAATTAAATAATGTGAATTGTTAGAAATTCATAAGGTACCTACCAACACTATATCGCGTCGTCTCGGTGCTCTTTATCCGCAATAAGTAACGAGTTTTCTTTGACAGCCTCCGTGGCGCAGCGGGCGAGTAGCCGGCTGCGAAGCGAGAGGCCGTGGGTTCGATTCCCGCACCGAGACAAATGTTTGTGTGATCCACAAATATTTGTTTCGGGTCTGGGTGTTGTGGGACCGCAAGTCCCTTGTAGTTCCTGATACTCACGATACAGGTTTACCTAGTGTGGGGTCAGAACTATGTGTGTGACTGTTTATTTATTTTCTTTACATACATACGCACTCACACCAGTAAACCCCGAAGGGCTAGGCAAAGGTGTAACTAGTACACCCACATTTCGCCGAGCTTATTTCCGTCCCATGATGTATAGGGGGCGAGCCTATCGCCATACCGGGCACAATTCCAACCTCCAGATCGAACCAGAGACCTCAGCATAGCAGTCGTACCGCGTAGGCATTACAACTGCGCCCGCGCCACTGAGATGTCTTCTTCGGTTTTCATTATTTAATTTACGTTATAGGTACCTACCTATTTTGTTATGAAGTATTGTGGATTCACCTTATCAGAGCATTTAAGCGAGTAAATAAAGGTGTGCTTATCATCACATTATCATAGTCAAATTACAGATAAAATTGGTTCATAGCGACTCATTTTCCGATAGATTGTTATGAAATCTGCTTTTTTGTACCTACTCCTAAAGTACCTACTTACATAGACATTAAATACGCATTTTTGTGCAAGCCATAACCTTTTCACGCAGTCGGGAAATAATATAATGAATTGTAAGCCTATTTTGTTTCTTCTTTTACATTCCACGTGGCATACTAGTGGGAAATAGTCTTGTCTACAGCATGAATAGGCCGGCTCGACAGAGTTGTTACCACTATATCACAGAAACCCGAAGTAAAGTAGCGGCTTGCTGCCGCGTTTCTTATTCTTAAGATATGCGGAGGCCCAAATCCCCTTATCCCTTTCATATAAGGTCTGCAACGCGTTCATAATTCTTCTGGTACCTATTGTGGGCGTTAATGGGCGGTGGAGATCACATACCACTTTGCTAACAAAGTGCTGGGCTATGCTATTAAAAAAACTAAATAATTAACTACAAGTGAAATAAAATCGTTAAGTTTTTTTTACCTACGGTAATACGTACCGGTACAATAGTTCGTGGAGGAAATCCATCATGAATCACTGTCCACTGCCATTACGGCATCGACTCTACGGCCTAAAAAAAGTACCATGAAGGTTGCATTATAAGCATAGTTGGAGCCAAAGAGGATCAATACTAAGATCAACTAGGTACTATAGGTTAGCATTGTGTCAAAATAATGCGGCACTGAATTCAAAAACAACCTCAATAAATGGATTTACGGTGGAGCCAAACAAAATTAAAAGTAGAACCTCAATAAATAATGCATTTCCAAATCACGCAATTTAATAAACACCAACATAGGACGTTTTCCTAAAGTTTAATGGTCTCGAAAGTTACTTGCTCATTTTCACCACAGGAGGGATATTAGAAATCGATAAACTTTGAATGGAAACAACATAAAATTGGATTGGAATACATTTTGAATGTGTTGCTTCAATAGCTGCGGCAGTTTGAGGTGCTTATTCTGCTTCATGTGTTGTGCATACCTCTTCCATTTATGCGGAATAGAGTGTGATAGCGACTGCAGTCCTTGTTGTCGGACAGAGGACGAGTGGCAAGAGTGTAGTTTCCAAGCAGTAGACAGTGGAGCGCGAAGAATCAATTAGACAGGCTGATATAGTTCTAAGACAGCATTTGGCATCAGGTAGGTATAGTGGAGTCACATTGGCGTATTCGAATAAAGAAAAACATTAAGTATATCTACAATGGATGAAGATGCTAAACCACTTGGAAACATTTGTCAATTTAAGAAATAAAATAATCATAAACTATTATGTATGTAAATAGCAAGAAATATTGGGAGCAATGATAATTATGGATGCACAGATTTGGATAAATAATTATATATCGAAAATTGTGATTAATATATTTACTTATATTGTGTTTTATTGTTTGTTTTAAATCATTTCTATGCATTATTATTAGTAAATCATTTCATAGGCCTAGGCAGACCGCCACTAAAGGTAGATAGATATTTACGCCAACAGTATTTATATATAATAGGTTCGTATCGGAATAATCCTCTATATATAATCCTTAAATTCTACTACCTATTATTACAACCCGTATCGGGCCCCAACGTTATTTAGGAAAAGATCTGGAGGCCAATTCTCGTAATTTTAAATGTTCACAATATCATTCCGATCTAGTCTCAGCTTCAAGAAAGTTGCAAATGGCATTATCTTATACCAATAATCAACGTCAAATGTGAACATAGATCGTAATAAGATTGAATATAGAATAAAAGTTGACTGAATCCAAAACGGTATAATGCTACTGCTAATGCTAGGTGCATTTGACGTTGATTATTGGTATATGCCATTTGCAACTTTCTTGACGCTGAGACTAGATCGGAATGATATTTTGAACAATTAAAATTACGAGAATTGGCCTTCTGTAATTTCTAAATGGTTGAACAGATAAACTTGAAGGGTTTAATTAGTGGGGGGACTGGGGGGGATTCGGGCATCCGGATATCCTACCGTACGAAACGTAACAGCAAGCTGTTATTTTCCGTCGGTTTCCGTGAAAAAGGGGTAGGTAACAACCCAGTCGTGCCGGCCCATTTTCATATTCGATATTTTTTTCGTTATTTTCATATTCGTCTATAGCAGGGCGCTACCACTTGGAGCGGCAGACCAACAACCGTATCTGTTGAGTCTTTAGCCAAATCTTTCCAGTAATATCAACGAATGAATAGAGCTAATCCTACATAGGATAAGGGTAATCTCTATGGGTAATAATATATTATCACCCCTATATTATAACACTGTCTCACTGCTAGGCTTGAGTCTCCTCTATGAATGACAGACTATATTAGATTTTTTTTATAGAGCTCTAAATTATGCAGTTTTCCTCATGATGTTTTATTTACCGTTAAAGCAAGCGATAATTAATAATGAAGACACACGTAACATATATTACGTGTATAAACGACAGCCTCCGTGGCGCAGTGGGCGAGTAGCCGGTTGCGAAGCGTGAAGCCGTGGGTTCGATTCCCGCACCTAGACAAATGTTTGTCTAATCCACAAATATTTGTCTCGGGTCTGCGTGTTGTGGGACCGCAAGTCCCTCGTAGTTCTTGATACCCACGATACAGGTTTACCTAGTGTGGGGTCAGGACTATGTGTGTGACTGTTGGGTGTATTTATTTATTATTATTATTATTTATAAATGTCACAGGTGCATGCTCTTGGACCTGGTTTGGAATCTGCGACTCGTCTCGACTTTCCGTGTCACTCCCCAGTGAGCTATCGCTGCTCATAAGGCTAAGGGCAGGAAAACGACAACACAAAACAATAGTGTGTAACATTTTATTAACATATCACAAATTAGTTGTCTTCGGCGACGTCCTCACACAGCTCATCACAACCGCACAAGTGGCACAACATAGCACACAGCGTGATACAACACAAACACCTCAAACACCGCGTGCAGATGTCGTTGGAGCCGAAACAACAACAACACATTTCTGAATAAACAGATTCTTGATGTGTTTTGCAATGTTTTGTCGTTTATTGCTCATGTGTTCCTTGGTTTACTTGTGTATAAAGTTTACGGTAACTGAAAAAGATGAGTAGAAGATGTGAAGATTCTCTTTTTTCGTCGCTTAAAATACTTATTTTTTGTTTTTTTTTTTATCTTTGTACAACTAATGGCTGAAACTATATTCTATTTACGGCTAGATTTGCTTACTATTCTGACAGATCTTTCATACAAAATGTGTCAAAAATATATCCCCAGTATGTAAATCTATCGGCAAACAAAATATTGGGAATAGCTATAAGTGACTAAACTGCAACTGATGGTATATACAGTGGAGTCTAAATATAATGTCAACCGTAATGAGATATTGCGTTTCTCGACCTTCGGGAAAACTATGCAGGCCTGAAGTTACTGGATACCTATGCACTGGCTGGCCCCAGAACGTGATTTGCCGGAACGAGCCACCATGGCAGATATATCACCATCTGGACAGTGATCGCTATACAGTTGGCTACGAATATGTTTCAGGACTTAGATACCCTCCCACCAGCCTCCCAACAACGTTAAATGTGGTCTTATTTGACAGCCTCCGTAGCGCAGTTGGCGAGTAGCCGGCTGTGTTCGATTTCCACACCAAGACAGATGTTTGTGTCATCCACAAATATTTGTTTCGGGTCTGGGTGTTGTGGGACCTAGTGTGGGGCCAGGACTATGTGTGAGGTTTTTTTAAAATTATATAATGTTTTGTATTTCCTCGTAGTGATATGCAGATCCAACGGATTTGCTGCACTCCTTGCACACCTCTTTGGCTTCATTGACTCGATTACCTACGAAATCGAGACAGATGTGAGTATGATGTATTTCTCCGGAAGGGTGAATGCTAGACTAGCTATTGTAAAAACTAATCCAAATTGCAAAACCCTTTTGCGATATCGCATCTTAGGCTCTAATAATTACGGGGACTGGAGGATGATGATCTGATGTTGTATCCATTTTTGAAATATTGCTGCACCCAAAATCGTTGTGAATTTACCCTGGGTCCCACCTGGTTTCCACTAGGTTGTTGAGATTTCGCCAGTTACCTGTCGGGCTAAGGTTTATGAATCCTTTTCTTTTGTTATGAATATTTGAAAATACTTTCTAAGACAAAAAAGATACATACAATAAAAGATAAATACTGTGTATTTTTTCTAAATTCCTCTAATTTGCATCGAAATTGCTGCTTTTCTTTGAAATTTTGATGCCTCATCTTTACATTTAGAAGTTGACACTGACTTGTGTCAACTTGTGTTTAGAAGTTAACACGTCGCAGGAGTATAGTTAGGTAATATATCAATGAGTATAGTAAATCTTCTTGCATGTCTCGAGACGTTGAAGGTTTCATTAAATTTATTTGATCGGTAGCGACACAGGCACCGACTCTAAAGAGACCTATAGAATGTTATTTTTGACTTTTCAGTGTTTTTATTTTGAAGTCGGTTTTGTTAAACGTTAGGTATTTTGTTTCACTTTTAATAATGAGGCAGTCCGAATTTGAACCTATCTGATTACATACAAAAAATACTGTACATTATATATTTTTTATTGTAAATCATGATGAATGTTGGTGTTGATGCTCTATTTTCTTCGACGGTATGCTGAATCCTGTGTCTTTGAACAACTGGTCCACGTCATCTTTATCCAGCACCAGGGAAGGCTGAAACAAACCCCATTAGTTAGAGCCAGTGGACAGCTGCGATACAATTCTTTCCGATAAGAAGCGCATAAGCTCACGATTGTGGCCCCATAGGCGTAGGTAGAGGTAGGGCAATTAATGCAATCCTAGCCTAAATAGAGTGTAAGTGGGCCAACAACATCAACATACGCATGTGTTTGTGTGTTTGTGCGTTTGTGTGTGTGTGTGTACGGTGCACAACGGTTTGCCGGGATTGCGTGAGCAGGAAACCCAATGATCCAGAGACAATAGGAAATCGGATTATTTTCGAGAACCAGAAACAATAAAAATAGCCTATACTTAAAAGTAAACTAGCCGCTTTGCACTGAAAAGTGCAGTTGAGTTTCAAACGCCACGAGCGTTCTCGTGGAGCGACGATGCTGGCTCCGTTCTCGGTCGGCGTGGGCTGCGTCGTCGTGATTCCTGGTTCCCAGACGTTCTTCTTACTTGCTGACTACTTGCGGACTTGCAGACTACTTGCTGACTTAAACCAAACTGTACTCACCACGGATTGTCTCCTCTCAACCATTGTTACTTTTGAAGTTTGAATATTCAATAGTGCGTTTGCGCCTGGCCTGTCGGTCATTAAATGGCAACTTGGGAGTAAGTGTTTCTAATTTTCTAATATAAGATTTTCAGACTGCCTTAGTGGCGCAGTTGTAATGCGTACACGGTATGACTGCTGTGCTGAGGTCTCGGGTTCGATCCCCCGGGTCGGGTGAAAGTGATGTATCAGCCCGAGGTCTGGAATTGTGCACGGTATGACGAAAGGCTCGCCTCTATCACCTCATGGGATGGAAATAAGCTCCGTGAAATGCGCATGTGCTGGTTACACCTCTGCCTACTCCTTCGAGTATTAAAGGCGTGAGTGCGTATGTAGATTTTCAGACAATCAAATGACCAGATGCGCTACACACAGTCTAGCCATACGAGTGGCGATGTTATTAAACGGTCCTTGATAGTTTTTTTTATATATTTGAGCCGAATAAACCTACGTTTTGAATTAATTACAAATACCCGCCAACTTATAGTATTTAGTTGTCGCACTCTACATAGCGTATGTAGAACAAGTCTGTCTCAACCTTCATATTTCAATAAAATAAAATATAAACGGACCAAATGAACATAATTTTATAATACTATGCACAAAATTTATTCAAGACTTAGACTTACCTCATTGGTCGATCTCTAGTCTGCTTCCATCGAACCCTCGCCGGTGTTTCCTAAAATGTAACAATCAATTTTGATACGCTTCCAACAACATGAAGGCCAATTCTGGTAATTTTAAATGTTCAAAATATCATTCCGATCTAGTCAGCGTCAAGAAAGTTGCAAATGGCATTCTCTTAAACCAATAATCAACGTCAAATGCACCTAGCATTAGCATTATACCGTTTTGGCTTCAGTCAACTTTTATTCTACATTAAATCTCATTACGATATATGTTCACATTTGATGAGGTTTAAGAGAATGTCATTTGCAACTTTCTTGACGCTGAGACTAGATCGGAATGATATTTTGAACATTTAAAATTACGAGAATTGGCCTACCGAATTGAAATTAAATTAAATTTAAAAACCATTAAAAATAACTCACCCGTAGAAAAGCTGTAGGTTTCGATGGCTCAGTATTGAGCAAGCTTTGTTGATACAATACAGGATATGACCTTGGTTCATCTACGGTTATACCTTCATCCACAGCTTCCTCTTGACTTTCACTAAAGACAAGTATAAAAATACAATATTGGAAGACACTTAGTATGAATTGTTACCCTTGATTATCGTGAAATAATATTCCGTATTATTATTTCTTGTACCTTGCCAGTCGGGAGAGAACTGCAGTCACAGAACACTATTAACTGCAGTGCTCCCTATAGTGGCGAGCGTATTTATAAGGTGTCATATGACGTAGATGTCATGCTTATTCTTATCTACCGCCGCTATGAATACTACGATACTTACCCTCAATAGCCATACACTACACATGAATTCTTCTACTCGCATTAGACCACGGTGGTGGAATAACACCTTTTAGGTAAAGAAGGAGGCCCGTGACCAGTGGTAAAAACAGTTTATAGGTATATAATGGCTGATAAAAACATCTGCTTGACCGTATTCGAGAAAATAAATGCTCAAAGATTAATAAAATAAATAAAATCTATTACAAAAAAATGAGCCAACACTACTTTTAACTTTAATAACGATGATCCATCTTTCACTCCATGTTCTGCCACAGTCTACAGATGGAAAAATTTAGGGAAGAAATCTCAAAGGCTATGTAATAAAGTGGATGTAGTCTTATGTTCCTAACAAAAGGGGAAACAAACCGCCATCTTCCAAAATAGTGTCTTCTTGAGGTCCGCTCATGGTATGTAGCTATAGATTGCGCGGGATTTTCATATGTTCCGTGTTCACCTTTTTTCTTCACCAACTCTTGTTCTATCTTGTTTATGATGACTGCTTTTGTTATAGCTAGAATTTTAGCTAACATGAGGATTTAAAATAATTCAATGGCTAAGATAGTTTCTAATAATTGGGCCACAATAATCAGTTTTCGCCGGTATCCGGAGTACAAAGATAAGTTACGTAAAGTAAAAGGTTTAGGTAGGCTGCGTTTTGTATAATCAGTAAGACTACCCCCATATTCCGATCCCTTGTGGATTTGGCTTGGCCCACCGCAGAATCCCGCTAATCAGTGTCAATCAGTGCCTATTTATCTTTATTTTAGTAATTTGTGTTGGTATCTAACTTAAAATCTTACACCAGAAAAATGATAAGATTTTTCCCTATGCTCTTGACAATCGCCTTCACTTATAGGTTAGCAACGTATCCCTGATCCTTCTGGCATCGTGAGTATTCGTCGGTCTGTAAACTCACTATCACTTTTCTGCAGTAAAGATAAATAACTTCGTCAGGATGTTCAAAAAGTTTAATAGTCTATTCACATTAAATGCAATATTATATTACTGTTCACAATTTATTACACTTGCTATGATTATTCACAATTCTAATTACACTCGGGCAGCGTTACCACGAAAGAGTTCTAAGCACGACTAAGTTCCCTCAAAAAATAATGCGCCAGCTTATATACCTTAGCAATCACCTCCACCACATCTCATCTTATTATCTACCCGCTTTACATAGTTATTCCCCCGACTACCTTCACTAACACCAATAACGGTGGTATAACTTATATGAGGGTAACAGGTCTATGTGCAGGTCCCTCTTGTTCGTGTCTCGACTTATGCTACAAAAAAACTAATAGTAGGTACCTTGTTGCTTAAAATCTTTGTTTCCTCTAGTTATCGTAGTGTAAATATTCTTTCTGCGAGGAATCAACTCCTGGGGTTCATCGTCATCATAATCATAAAGTTCTGATTTCTTTTCTAATGGACGTCGTACCTGCAAAAGTACTTCCAACTTTTGTTTAGCATCAAGACAGCTTCGTGTATGAACTTATTTTATTGCAGGGATGTAACTGATATCAATAGATATGTTAGGATTATTACTAGATATCATCATCATCACCATCAGCCTGAATTCGTCCACTGTTGGACGTAGGCCTTTCCAAGTTGGCGCCACCCTTGACATATACTAGATATATCAAGACATTAGCCTTTACTATTCGCCTATCTAACAGCACACGTGCTTACACAAGCAATAGGCTTGGAGGTAGAAATAGACAAAGTTATGGTACCAAACCAAACGGCCTCCCGCATACGAGAGACCTATCACTTTGTCTTGAATGCCGGTTAAATAAATAATGTTGCTTGACCTAGTAATCAAACCCAGGACCTCCCTGATTCACAGGCGTTAATTGCTAACTCAATCTACTTAACTATCAATCTATAATGAGTGGCTGAAATCCACTTACCGGCCCACAAAGCAAAGGATATTGAGACCTAGGTCGCCGCTCAGTGTGGATAGGACAGGGGGCCAAAGAGCCTGGTGAAATAGTCCTCTGGCCCAACATGTTTGTATGGGAGAAGTCACAAACGAGAAGCAGCCGAGGCTTTGGGAGTCCGTGGCGGATCGCACCGCAACCCACTGCGCGGAGGGTCCATACAGCCAGCTGGGTGAAGTGACCCCAAACAGCCCCTCTGGAATTGAATCAACTCCTGTCATCAATGGTCCAGTTGATATCATACGACAAGGGAAAGCAAATTTAGAATGCTTCTGGTGTGTGTGAGTGAGGACAAGTAACTGGATTGTCCAGACAAAAATTGTCCCAACTAAGACATTCACGCGGGCGGAACCTCAACAAAAGCTAGTCCTACTACCTACTATAGTAAATGTGAAAGTTTGTGAATTTGGATGTTTGTTAGTCAATCACGCTTTAACCGGCTAAAAGGATTTCGATGAAATTTAGCACACAAGTAGATTATGTCGGGCACTAGAATATATGCTTTTTATCCCGGAAAGGCAGTTCACGCGAGCGTTGCCGCGAGTCAAAGCTAGTAGGTATCTAAAGATAAAAACTAAACGTATTGAAACTTTATAAAATGTTATACGTAACACTTATGATAACTTTTAAAAGGTGGTAGGTCCCTCATATGCGAAAGGCCGGCTGGGTTGGTACCACCGCTTTGTCTCTTTCTGCCGCCAAGCAACAGTGTGTAAGCGTAATTACTGGACATTATGAGACTTAACACCTTATGTCTCGGGGTGACGAGCGCAGTCCAGTGCCATGCAGTGCTTTGTTATTTAAAGTTCTGTGTGGCGTTGCTTCTGTTTATGAGCAGGCGTGGCGCTTACTATCAGGCGAGCGACCTGCTCGTCTAGTCATACAAGCTAATAAAAAAAAAAAACTTAAATTGCTATCAATCCTAGTTCTCACCTAGATGTAAGTTTAAACGGCGACGTCAGCTGTTTGGGCTGGACTCGTCTTCTCTCTCCCCACCACGCGTCCAAAACGCGCCGTATACCGCGCAGAGCACTCAGCGCGTCAGAGTCGCTGGACCCACGCCATCTAACCTCTCCTACTGTCTGCCCAGCGTAGGGGTAGCGTACTGAAAATTTACGGATTCTTTTTAGGGCTCCGCACCTGAAGAGTGCTAACGGACCCCTATTACGCCGTCTGTACGTCTGTCTGACTGTCTGTGCTACCTCCAAAGGGTTCTACCTCCAATCTTTTGAATCATACTAGGTAACCGGTTGAATACGTGTTAGGTATTATGTCGGATATACAAAAAAATATATAAAAAACACATCAGTACAAATAGCTGCGCTGCTATATTCCATACTGCTAGCTAGGTGAAGTGATTCGAAATGACCTTTGGAATTCAACTTAGTCGAATTGAAAATACTTTTGTAGTGGAAGGAGAACACGAGCAATGGATATTAGAGATAGATGGCTCGCTGAACAACCTCTCTCGGCGCTCGCGTCAATCCGGAGTAGAGCCACCGTCCGCGGGTTAGAGGTGTCTCCGCAATCTTTGAGTTCCGACATTACTTACCAAATTAAGCAACCAATGTCATATTTTATCCCAAAATTAGTTCCAGGTGGGCACTGATTAGGAAGGGGATATCTGTTGAGTTGTCTGATCTTGGGGCTCCAGTAATCTTACTGACCATACGAAACTCAACTACGAGGTACTTCACATATGTTAGGTACCCCAGTCTAGCCAGTCCGTTGCTGTAGACAAAACTAGCTAAAGTACGGCTCTACCATTTAAAAACATTTTAAATCGGTACAAATATACCTGTGGCTCTACAATCGTCATGTACAAAGTGACATTGATCTGCGAGTCTCTTTGCAAGGAACGCCAGTTCACGGTCCCATTCCTAAAAAATAACCATTAGATGGATATAAAATTAAATAATATCTCTAACTAAATAAAATCTGTACTTACTAGCACTTGAGTCCGCGTAGGTGAAAATAAATTCAGACTAGGAGTGCCAGATAAAACACTCGGGATAAACTTCTGATGTCCACGACTCAGGAAAGTCCAAGTGTATGAATAAAGCGTAGATACATAAGGTATTTCTTTGAATATGTATCATGTATTAATATGTTTTTGTGTGGTAGAACCACGCTGTTGACATTTTTGTGTACAGCATGAAAGGGCAACTTGACCGGGTTGCTACCACTGTGTCATAGAAAACTGAACTGTTTCGAACGGTGAGTGAGTTATCCGGAAGGCCTAATCGTCTCTCCTTTCCAATTCCTTAATTATCCCTTTGCTTTACGGTTGGCAACGCGTCAACGATTCTATTGGTATTGTGATCGTAACTTATCATCAGTAACTTACATTAATTTCTCGTTTGTGATTGCGTGCTGAGTAGTTAATTTTGTTAATTATTTGTTTCACTTACCACTAGCATCATAATTTGGGGTTTTGGTAAATGTATCCCACCACGAACGCGTTCATTTCCCGACGCAAGTCGTTGGCGACGTCTTCAAACGGGGTTACCATTAATGAGAAATATAAACAAAATATAAGTACTTACCTACGTACGTCTCATATCAGTATAACACACTATAATTTGTGTCCAACCGTGTCTTTTACTATGATAATAATAAAAAAAATGTCCTGTATTATAGACGTCCTGCTGCCGGACACGGACCTCCTTTGCTTTATGAGAAGGGTTAGGCCTTAGTTCACCACGCTGACCTAATGCGGGTTGGCAGACTTCACATACCTTCGATTTTTTTATGGAAAATTTGTTAGGTTTCCTTCACCGTTATAGCAAGCGATTATTGACAATGAATTCATTGTTATTGTCACACGTAACTTCACACTAAAAGTCAGAGGTGCATACTCTTGGGGCTGGTTTCGAACCTGCGATTTTCTCGACAGCCCGTACCACTCCACGATGATCTATCGCTGCTAATCACTTATATGTATAGTTACCTATTAATATAATGTGTTACAAAGTGCTTCAATTCGTCTGTGAATTCTATCTCTGTATAGTTCTCACACGATAGTCCGGGACCAGCCTGTAAAAAATGTGTAAGTACCTACATATTTTTTTTGTTAAGAACGTTTTATTTCATGTTTGACTCTAGCCAGCAGCAAGTACCTATCCTATAACATCTATTGATAGGGGAGTATCGCATTTTTGAATGAAATTACAATGAATTACCTGGAGCCAGGCGGGGATCCAGGGGCTTTTACCTGAGGGGCAGGAGGGGTCCATTTTCGTTCAAAAGGCGCAGAAGCAATTTCTGTTCCATTTACAGGGCGTAAGAGCATTTGATGTTTCAAAAAGGTGTAATTGCCCTTGCTGGTTATAGTGAAATAAGAACAATATACTAACTTCAGGAAACTGGCAGCCAACATGCCTGCCTTTGCCTTGACACAATCTCCAATACCGCACCGTGCAGTATTGGTTGTCATCTGATATCGCGGTCGCAACAGATATCAACATCCACGCACAAAGAGCATGTCTTATCATTTTTTGGTAGCTGCAAATTATTTGGTATATGAAATAATTGGGATATTTAATGTGTTAGAAACGGTCTGCAGCATGAATGGACAGATTCGATCGGTGCGGTACCATTTTACTGTTGTGCATCGTTCGGTCAGTAACTCACGCACTGCCTGTTCTTCTGTGTCTACTACGGGCTGTTTAGAAGTAAAATTACGCCAGATTGACGGCTGAGGCGGGAAAGCGGGAGAGGAGAGATACTGCAGTGAGCGAGATGGTAATATTGAGTTATGAATTGAACGTATTAATTTCTATTTACCGCGCAACCGCGGTCGGTCTAGTAGTGTCTATACATTATAGTCTGGTTCTATACCTACCACCACTCACATTTTTATGTTCTCCTTTACTTCCTAGGATATCGGATTTCAGGCTTTCACAAGGTGGTAGGTCCCTCGTCTGCGAGAAGCCGTCGGGGCCATCACCACTTTGTCTATTTCTCCCGCCAAGCAACAGTGTGTAAAAAATCTGTAGTAGCCAGTTCAGTAGAACTTAAATGAAATTAACCTCTCCTTACCCTTTATAAAATTAAATACAAAAGCATATTGTATAACATTCATTAATAAAAGGGAGTAAAAACGAATAAATGCGAATAATAACTACATATTTGTCAACATTTTAGTAACAGATGCAATTTGAAGTTGATAAGTACGTTTAGAAATCGTCGAAGTATAAATAGGTAGAACATACTTAAACCTAATGTTATATTCTCTTTGCATAAACTAGACTGCTTCGGTGGCGCAGTTGTAATGCGTACATGGTACGACTGCTGTGCTGAGATCTTGGGTTCAATCACCGGGTCGGGTAATGATATTGGGTTTTTCTATGATGAAATGCTTAGCCTGGAGTCTGAAATTGTGCCCGGAATGGTGATAGAATCACCCCCTATAATAATAATAATAAGTCTTTATTTTCGGACAACAAAAATCCATTGTGTTAGTAGTACAAACAATTACTTAAAAACTAATGTTAGTGACAATAGCATATATTTATGTGCATAGTATGTGTAGACGACGAATAAGCAAAGCGCATTTTTAGTTTATCATCCTCCACACAAAATGCCTCATAATAGGTGACATTATAGTCTCCACCACGCTTTTCAGGATGCTGTTGTGACTGGCCCGTATCCTACTTACGAGGGATATAGTTTGCTTTCGAAGAATGGCTTTGAAACCATCCGTCCTGTTATGACATCATGGGACGGATATAAGCTCGATGAAATGTACTGGTTACACCTCTACCCCTTCTGGTATAACATGCTAGGCGTGAGTGTTTATTTATGTATATACCTACTGTACTCGGAGCATATTTCCAATTAATTTTACTATCTCAAATCATGCAAGAATCTTGGGGATTTTTAATAATTAGCCTGTTTTAGTGAATGAATGGACTTATTCAATCCAAGATCTACAAAAATATAACTACGTTAATGTTGCAGAGGGTACCAAAGCTAGAGTTTCTTGCTCGTTCTTCTCGAGCGAAACAGCGTTCCGAACTAGCGGTAGAATTTTGACGGAATCTAAATAATGTATAACATTTTATGGATTCAATAAATATTTTGAATTTGAATTTGCTAGTGCAAAGTCAGACATTCTTTCAATTGTACAGTTTTTTGTATTACCTATAATTAGTTTATGTTTTTGTGGTAATTTTATTAACTAATGCTAAATGCTAATATAATGCTAATCAATAGAAAAAAGATTTTTTTACAAAAAAATCCTTTTTTTAAATATAAATTCATTTGTTACTGGAATTCATAGTCAAACAGTTTTTTTTTTATTTCAAATGGCCAGTACTGCAGAACGGAAAGATTTCATTAGGGACTGTTCCCTTAGATTGAAAAGTAGACATTAAAAACGTGAAGAATCAAACAACAAAATGCAGGTCGATTATTTTATTATGAAATACAATAATTTATGTGTCATCGTTTATATTTACAACGCTCAAACGTCCTCTTACTAGCTATCGCTATATAGGTACTATATCAACAATAGTACAGTACTATACTTAGTATATGATACACCGGTGACTTACAGTGGGGGTGATTCTGTGCAATGCAGTCTGCGTACTAAAAATACGCATATTTAAAATACTTCTATGTAGTTCGATATTATATATACTGTCCCTAATATAAAATCTAATTGGACAGAATATTTAAGCCACCCAAGATTATAGACTTCATCAATGGAGGCAGATATTTGGCCTTAATTGAAATAAAAAATTTAGAGGCCTTTGTGTTATTGAGTTGTAATATATTTCTTAATAACTTTATTTGTTATTTAATTGCAATTTTATTTAAAATACACTCAAATTTTTAAGACAATTTGTTGTATATAAATAATATTAATTTCGGTGACTGCACTGCTCAAATAATAGAAGTACACATGTTGTGAACCTCTCTATATGGCATCGGTATCATTTAGGTGTGCTTACAAATGTTGTAATAAGTATATCAAGATATCTCACAGTCGAAATGCAATAAAACAATCCAAACAAATAAAATTAATTTTACGAATTATCACATATTATGTCATACAGAAAAGAAGTATGTAATATTCGTAAACGTAATTTTAAATAACCAAATGTGTACATGTTTTATGCACATAAAAAAATCATTAAAAGCTCCACTTTTATATAAAAAGGAATCCAGCACATTCCATCAACTCAATATATTTATAGCTTAAATAATATATTATTTTAAAAACCATACCCTCACTTAAAAAATACAGGGTTAACTACTTTTATGAAATAAGTTGTTTAATTTCACAGCAAATAGAAAAACATATTATTATGATAAAAAATTAAGGGTTATCGCAAAATATTCAAAGACATCTATGAAGTGTGATTCTTTTTACAAATTTTTCAGTTTATTAAGTTTTTGCAGTTCTGTTTCCTTTTCTGATTTATTTTTAGCTTAATATTTTGTGACATTTAGATTTGTAGTTAATTCCACTGCGCTATTGAAAAACTAAAATCCTTATAAATGTTCACTATCATTACAACATTAACATAATAAATATTATGACCCGATTTAATTCATGCAAGGATCAATATCGACTGCTAGGATTAAAAGGTTTTTATATAACTCTTTTAGGCTGAACATTGCAAATATGTTGTTCGTCATTACTTATTCATTTATGCAAACGTTTTGAAATCGTACAATTATTTAAACAAGAATAAATAATAAAGTCATGGCGAGAACGTTGCTTTTTCTTAATTTATATCAAAAAGTTTGCATAAATTTTTATTCTAAAAATCGGTAGGTATTACAAAAGTGTTTTTTTCACTTAAAAATACTATAAAAAATTATAATCCACTTCTTTATTACACAATAAAGCTCTAAAAACATATTTATTTTCCAAAATCCCTACGAGATCTTTACAAAAATCCTATCATCCATAAAAACGATCCTAAATATTATATAAAAAAATGCAAAGCTATTAAAATCGCAAAATTTGGCGTTTTGTAAAAAGTCTGACTTTAAATACGACTGAGAGCGATTACATTAAAAAAATGTTAGCATATTTTTTTTACATTTTATGCTAACGTTATTATTTTGATACAAAAACTCATTTTTCTGAAAACAGTTATTAGAAAAAGCTAATACCTCTATCATGGATGCACGTTATTTTTCATATTTTCTTACAAAATGACATTGGAAAATGCTTCTACCTTTTAACCAAAGCATAAACATGTAAAATCTAATATATAAAAAATCCTACATTTAAATGAGACTTGTAAAGCTATCGTATGTCTACCAATCATTTAGTAGCATAATAAGAATACGTTCTTTATAAAATACGCAATAATTCACCTACATCTATAATACAATGTTTATAATATTAAAAATGTATGAATGTTGCGGGCGAATCGAAGTTTTAAAACCGTGGAAGATTTAAGTCTCAAAATTAGCGATAAGTCTGCAACAGGGTGAACAAAACTAATCGAGAGAAGACAATCTTTAAAAAAATGTTTTACTGACCCTCGAAGGTAAAAGTGATTACGGCAAAACGTTTTGAACAGCTATATCATGGAAAATACGTTTTATACACGTTTACTTGTTTAAATATCGCTGCAATAAAAAAAAACAGAATTCGTACAAGTAGCAAAGCTTTAAGAAAAATGAGAATAGTACCTAATTATACGTAAACAAAAAGTTGATTCATATAACAAGCACAATGTTTCTGAATACGAATCAATTAAGTTCTAAAACACGATCCACTACAACATTCTTTCATTAAATGCTTGTTTAAAAATCTTCTTTTATACATAATTTACACATCAGTCGTAAGAAAAATATCAATAGTCTTATCGAAGCTGTATTATTTACATGATGCTTACACATGACGCGTAACGTGACATTAAGTGACGTCACTACAATATATTAAGTATGTAAACAATATGTGATGTATATATTTATGAAATTTACTCATTTTGAGATTTTACTACGTGTACTTGATGTTATATTCTGTTCTAGTAAAATTAATATTTTAACGGATATTTGAAATATTATAAGAGGTGATAATTTCTCTTTTTATTACCGATGTATTTGTTACCGATTTTTGTCTTATCTAAAATGCAAAATTAACAAAATATAACCTGAAGTACATGTAATAAGGTTATTTAATATCGGTTTAACTTATAATAGATATTAATAAAACAACATTAAAAATAGTTGACCTTAATACATTTATGTATTACTTAAAAAAATATGGACATCTGATATTAAGTTGATAAGTATTATGTTTAATTATAAGTGTTGTCTTAAACTAACGCATAAATAAATTTCATTGAAAAAACTTCAAGATTCGAGGGAATGTGTTGGTATAATGTAGAACGAATAAAATTAAACATGGATTCTTATGCTAACATAAAAAAATATCAATATCGATATAAGAAAAGTATATTTCACCTAATAAAATAACATAAGTTGTCGTATTATCTACATAATTAAATAAATATGTGTATAAATTCCAATGCGTGAAACAATATTACCGCCAATTAAAAAAATCGTGATATTTCTTTTGATTCTAACCTAATCATTGATAATAATGCGTCACTAATTATAATTCGGAAGCTAATTTTGTGAAGTTTTTATTAAGATAAATGCATGGTTGGTTATGTGAATAAACATTAGAAAATCTTTTTAAACAGTAGCGATATGACGACAAAACGAAATCCAGCAAAACATAACTTTAATAAAATGTCAAAGGAACGCTAAATGACTGCAACGTGGAATACTATGTGTATCTAAAATGACCTAGAATATTTGGCAACCTTTTACGCGGAAGTAAACGAATATTTTTACATATGATATATTTTTATGTTTATAATCAGCGGTTCTTCAACCGATAAACAAAAGTTATTAGGTAGGTGATTAAACTGACACCGCATAATATAAAAAAATGGCGGTCTGTATGTCTTAGTTTCCTTTGCCTCTGTATATAGCCATATATGTACGATTAAGTACTATTGAACTAGTAGATTCCTCGTATGCGATGACGTCTGGGTTGGTACCACCGTTTTGTGTATTTCTGCCGCCAAGCAACAGAGTGTAAGTACTGTTGTGTTTCGATTTAAAGGACATTGAAGCCAGTGAAATTAGGAACGGGGTATTATGAAATTTAACAATCTATGTTTCGGGGTGATGAGCGCTAGGGTCATGCAGTGCTTTGTAATTCAAAGTGATAAAGACACAACACTACACAGATGTGATTTTGTGTCTATTTATGGCACTTATCATCAGGAGAGCAACCTGCTCGTTTCGTCATTCAGCATAAGTTAAATTCCCAATAGTGGCAAACCAATAATTGGTAGAAACAATATTAAAAATGGCACTGCGATGTGGAAACCAGTTGTAGGAGAACACCCACTGCATGCCGGCCTTGATATCCATCATGGTCGGCAATCGGAGGTCCTGGCGTTCAGTGTCTTTATTTCTGCCAGAGAGTAATTTTGCAGATAGAGTGTCGAAAGTGATCAGGAACAATCCGATCCCTCCTGACACCAGTGGAGAGGACGTAGTAGGCGCCGGACTATCGATTGACCGGCGTCTCCCACCCTGTGGAATGGGGGCGTTTGGAGAATTCCACCACGGTATCCCCTGCCTGTCGTAAGAGGCGACTAATAGTGGGACATCGGCTGTCACGGGCGCGCAGCGGGGGCTTGTCGTAACTCCCCTTTATAAATTTGTACGTGCGATTCTGAAATGGACGGCAGTAAGATGGTCGATCTCGCCGCTGCCCGTGGCGTTGAGGTTGTTCTTCAGTTGTCCCCTCCAAATATGGAGACGGGCCGCACCGTGGAGGGGCGGTTCCGGCTGAAGCCGGGAAGCTTACTTCGAGAACCCTTATGTAATAACCCAAACACGAGGTCGTGCCTAATTGACAGCCTCCGTGGCGCAGCGGGCGAGTAGCCGGTTGCGAAGCGTGAGGCCGTGGGTTCGATTCCCGCACCTAGACAAATGTTTGTCTGATTCACAAATATTTGTCTCGGGTCTGGGTGTCGTGGGACCGCAAGTCCCTCGTAATTCCTGATACCTACGATACAGGTTAACCTAGTGTGGGGTCAGGACTATGTGTGTGACTGTTGGGTGTATATTTATTATAATGCTCTGAAGAAAACCACCGCGTTTTTAGTCGATATTACCGGTGTAGGGCGCAGTGTTGCGGACCCGGCCCAGCGGTCGTCCGGATGTATACCATCTCTTCCAGGCGGCTTAACGTTGGGCGTACACCAGTAGAGCCCGACATAATCGTCCCGCCCCCTCGGAGTGGGGCGTTTAAAATGATCTTTCGTACCACCGAATACAGTTTCATTTCTTAATGTACCACTTTTGATATAATGGGAAATAACCGGTAGAAACGAAACAGATTATTCTTAAAATGGAACACCAGACCAGGAAAAAATAATATTGAAATATTATGCACTGGATATACCAACTCTTAAAGACGTCTACACCTGGGCTTTTAACTTGATTGGCGCGCCTTGCTTTGACGTATCCCACTCAAATGTCCGTACATTGGCTCCTATTAACTGTCATTCAATTACATTATTTTGATAAGTGCGCTATAACATGCTTCATAGTTTTATAACCATACAATAGGTAAAGACGGCACTTGTAAATTGTAAGCACAGGAATAGAAACATATACTTATTTAGTTATAATTTGTTGTGCTCAAAAATCTTTACCCATTTTTGGAAATATTTTTTTCATCTAATTCGTGTACCAGGATAGTATTTTCAGTTCTTTCTTTATTTTAATCAAGCTGTAATATATTTGAGACGCATCTTAGATCCGTGTAGGAGTGCAACTCAGACAGAGTGGCAGTGAAAAGACTAACATCTAAAACAGTGGAAACTCAATCTTATGTCGTTACACATACGGCTGATATTAATACTCTATGGATACATCCACTTTAAGCGAATATCAACCGAATACGTAAGGATCTAAGACTTAATTTTGTTATTCTCTTGACCACCACTCAGTCCTTCCGTGACGCCAATAGAAATTCATGAATAAAAATAAAAAAGAAATAAAGTTTAAAAAACTACTAAGATACTTAGCTTACGAATTTATTATCAAGGCAAGCCAATTATACATATAGACTAGATAGATAGGCAGTGAAACTACGTATAAAAATAAGAATGTGAATAAAAGATGAATGATTTCAAAGCAATATGTTTAAGATTTTTTTTTTACATGACACTTGTTGACATCGCCTTCGATAGTAATCGATAGAGATTTCAATCGATTTTAATACGACTCTAATCCAATGATCATCATTGCTTACACATGAACACAAATGTTGGTAGTGAAGTGAATTTCAAATGTGCGTGAAATTCATAGAAAAGTTATGTTAATTTAAGTTTTCTAAGTTAATCTTTATATGTCAGGGGCGTATACTGTGGTCGCAGCATAATTTAAAGAACGGGAACTCTTTACCGTTGTCATCAACATTCCCTTAACTTTAGGGGACCCCTAATAATGTTTTCAACACACCAACAATGTGATACGGCATATCTAAGTGCTGAACATGTTTAGGGACTATATTTGTGAGGTGGGAAATACGTAGACATGTTTAGATGTTCTAACGTCAGTTAGGTGCTCTCAAACATATTTATGGGTCCCCTAAGTTTAGAGAACGCTGGTGATAATTGACATTTATGTTCCGCACACATGTGGTAAGTTCCTCGTAAATTTATAATCATCATAGATTTCCAACATGACTAATTGACTAATGTTTACCTTGGTAGGTGGGTAGTTTGTGCATTTTACGAAGACCTGCGAACTTCGAATTCCGAGCCCACTTGTGTTATTTCTATGCGTCTTGAAGGGAAACTAGAGGATCTATTGCTGTTTACTCTAATGCAACCTTTGTTAAGCAATAAACTACTTCTATAAAAAAAACAAAAATTGGTAAGGCCCAATCCCCCAATTATCCCATTACTTTAGGCCCATGATTTTTCTGGAATTTGATCACCAACCTTTAGGTGACCCACTTGCCCGTATGCCTTTGCTATAATAAGTAGCATTTCCTCGTATATACGCCGCACGTTTACAGCGGTAATCGTGGAGAGCACAAGTCTTCTTCAAATGCACACACTACAGATTTTATTTTGTTTGCAGCATTTATCGAATTGGGATTTTAGTAGAAAAACTGATTTTCTTATTATCCTACCACATAAGCGACATAGGGCTCATATATCACTTACGTGTAGTACCTCATAATAATGACATTAACTCATTATAAATTTCATATAGGGATGTCTAGAAAATATACTATGAAAAGGTTAGTTATCAGTACCACTGTCGTCCTTTAAAACATAAAACGATTAATATTATTAAAATAAGAGTACCTCTTGCACGCTTCAATTCTTGTCAGATTTTTTAAAGCCTATAAATAAATGTTAATTATTCACCCATAGAACCACCCTTAAATTCATTCGTTAAAATTCATTTCAAACGAATGATCTATATTATTTGCAATCAATTCCATGCTGAAAAACTTTGAAATTATGTTTTCGTAAGTATAGTTATCAGCAACCTGATTTCTGGAATCACTAAGTCATGTGACTCATGACCAAACAGATACCAAAATAAATCAATAAATAATTAAAATCGATAAACTATCGATACAAAACCAACCCTAACATTGTATAATATACAAGATTATTTTTAGAAAATCGATACATTTAACACCCAAATAGTATCGATGTGTGTTCCAGTTAATTTTAACAATTTATAGCGATATTCGTTTCATCATAATCGATAATTTATGATACACACACTCATGAGATTAATTGCAGATTGTCGATACATTTTAACATCGAAGTGGAATCGATAAATAATTTGGTTTAGTCGCCTAACATCGATATTTGTTTTGTGAAAAGTTCAAAAGCTTTCTTAATATAAATATTGAGTATTCAGTTCATACACTCACTCATTGAGCAACTCTATCTATACACGTCTATGTACAGCACTTATTAATTACATAAGCTATGTATGTACATTGGTGTTGTAATCTGAAACAATAATACATTTCAATTAGTATTTCGCTCTAGCATGTCGGAATAAGGTTTTATTATATCAAAATAAATTATGTCTCTTTTTAAATACAAATACTAAATGTTATTTTTCTTCTTATAACCCCCACAAAAAGAGGAGGGGGTTGAAATAAGTTTGACCCCTTTGTTTGTCTGTATGTATGTATTTGTCTGTGGCATCATAGCGCCTAAACGAATGGATCGTTTAAATGATTTTCTTTTATTGAAAGCAATTTTAATCGAGATGGATGTTAGCTATGGTTGAAGAAAATTTGCATTGAAACAGTTAGAGATGTTTTTCTGATCGATTGTAGGGTTTTTTAACGGTCAGGTTTTATGTAATAGGTGTTACGCGATGTGAGTGTATTTATGTTATGATACCTGGTTACAGTTGAGTGTCGAGTTGTAGAGTAGTTCTGTCAGTGATGTCTCGGCCGCTTGTCGCTGGGCCGGTGCGCGTGCGCGTGCGCGGGCGCGTGGTGGCCGAGCGTGACGAGCGCGGAGGCGACGGCCAGCCCGCCCAGCGGCGGCGCGCGCCCCGTGCCGCCCGTCGGCAGCCGCACCAGCAGCGACAGCACCGCCGCGCGCCCCCCGCCGCACGGCTCCAGAGCCACCGGGGCCGGCACACCCACTACTCCTGCAACTGTTCCACAATCCTCACCTATAATACCTATCACATCTCCTTAGTGCAATGCACAAAAACTACATTGCCCTTTAATTTGTTTCTTATTTAAACTACACTGGATACTAACATAGCTCTTAATTATCACTGTTACTAACTTATATGGATAATTATCTGAAATAAATGGATTATTATTTTATAAGAACAGACCCACACGCGTCACGCAACAGGGGAACTTCGTCGGTGATGATCAGACGCACCATGTTTATATGTAATTACTTCAATCCATTGCAGCGTCTATGGGACGGTCTTACTCATAAAATATATCACTCCAAATATCACCACCCATGCTGAGATATTAACATTGTAACCACTTTTGTTCGCAGCATAAGTAGCCCAGCTCAACTATGCACAATGTCTCACATAAACAACTTACGGATATCTTAGAAACCGCATGAGTGGAAAGATGATAATGCCAGACGCACGACTGGTCAACTCAGTTCATATTCCAGTGATGCTAGATTAACCACCATTCTGTTACCATTAACCATAACCAGGCCTAAGCAGCGATAGCTCAGTGGGGAGTGGTACGGACTGTCGAGACGAAAGTCCCAAGTTATGTGTGTATTAATTGTTAATTAATTATTACTTGCATTAACAATGAATGCAACATCGTGAGGAAACCTGCATACCATTTTCCATAAGAACTTCAAAGGTATGTGAAGTCTGCCAACCTGCATTAGGTCAGCATGGTGGCTAAGGCCTAACCCATCTCATTCAGTAGAGGAGGGTCGTGCCCAGCAGCGAGACATGTATAATACAAGCTTAGTAAAGAAAGGCCTCAACTAAAGACCTTGCGGTGAGTTCCTTCAGCACAAATAGTACGTTTCCGGGGGATCCTGATATACCTGGATTGCTGCCCATACCGTCTCTACATGCTTATGGACGCTCTCGGTATCCACAACAGCACGAGTCTTCACGCTAGTATCCAACTATGGGTATGGTCACTTACCATCAGCTTGTACGTTTACCCGTGTAAAATATAAATGAACAGCACTCACTGCCTCCCCCCTTCTCCAACTCGACGCACACTTGGCTGAACGGTCGGGACGCCATCTGCTCCATCTCTACGAACAACCGCTGTCTCCTTCTGTACATGTCATATCTCTGCGGAATAAACGTATGATTCTAATAATTCACAATATGCAGATTACTTTTTATACAAGTAGTAGCATTTACCCGCGGCTCCCCCCGCGTAAAAGTCTTTTTCTGGGATAAAAGTGGCCTATGTTCTAATTCATGCCTTGGTGGTCTACCTGTATGCCAAATTTGACCCAAATCCATTCAGCGTGATTGATCTACAAACATCCAAAAATTTAATAAATCCAAATTTCATGATCCCAGCGTCAGAAGTTATTGAGAAATCGTGATTAATCAGTGAGTGAGTAAGTTCAAACCCCCTCCCCCCTTTTGTAAGTAGAATTTTCCAAAATTTGTGACTCTCATATTTCATAATGTTTAATAAGCAACATTTGCGCTCAATTTCAGTCGTGTTCCCTTCCATAAAAAAGTTGCATACAACGTACAAACCCCTCTTAGCTGAAGTCTACATTATACAAACTATCATGATCCCGGCTTCAGTAGTTTTTGAGAAATCGTGATTAATCAGAAAGAAAAATGGTTTATTGTCTCCAGTGATACGCATGCAACAAAATAAAACACAAATA
This sequence comes from Mimas tiliae, assembly GCA_905332985.1. NCBI lineage: Eukaryota > Metazoa > Arthropoda > Insecta > Lepidoptera > Sphingidae > Mimas > Mimas tiliae. The sequence continues at coordinate 15,752,752 of HG995246.1, read as the reverse complement.
ACTTAATTAAAAGTAAGTAAAATAAAAAAAAACTGCACGCCTGCACCGTGACAACTAGGTCGCTAACTCAGCATGATGCTGTGTTGTGGCACAAAACCATAACACAGCGCTGATTTTCAGTAGCCACCTAAAATCAGTGAGTGAGTGGTATTTCGCTTATATACAACGTGTTACAGAAAGGTGTGGTCATATTTTAGGGTCACTACATAAACCTTACCATTCGTACTTATGTACCCGATCTTTTCAAAACCAAGTCATCCAAAAATTTCACGTTTATTTTAATCACTCGTTTATTAAGTTCAATAAGATTAATGACATCACTATTAATTATTGTGAACGACACTCACTTTTCAATAAACTTAAATAAGATGTACGTAATTCTACGGACATACGTACGTAACTTGTAATATAAACACAAATTAACACTTGAAAGAGACTGTGTGCTGAAGACGATTGGTACCATCCTCTAGAAGCATGTTAAAGACTTCGTTCTCGGGTCTTCCATCAATGAATTTGGCTTAAACAGTCGACGATCCTCTTAAAAGCTGTTATCAGTTAAACCAACACAAAGTACCAATACATAATACTTGTTTTTAGTCAAATACAACATATTTTTTGAACTCGTAATCATACTTCATAAAATCAGAAATTGCCAAACTGACTTAGTCAAATAAATATTGACATTTGACAAATGTTTTATGTTTTTTTAAATAAAAAATAATTAAATGAAAGGAGGGCTATAGTATCATTGTTTATCATTTAGTGTTGTTCAAAGTTGAAAGTATTTATCGACATGTTACTCATTCGATAAAAAAGAAAATTCTATATTATTGTCCTAGCAATGCAATCGGATTTGGTACTATGGGAGTTAAAATACTTATACCCTACACTATACATTGCTTAAATTTGCCCGCCCCTTTCTTAAACACGTTGTATATATAGATTAGGTTACATGTATGAAGTAGTCGCCTCCTGCATTATATTGTGTTTGTTACTTTAAGAAATTGACGACTGAAGTTTGGTCCTTCGAGCCGGATAATTTTACATATTCAACAATTCTAATCTAAAAATAACGTAAGTACCTGTTTAATCTTCCAGAGCGCAGCAGCAACGAGTAACAGAAGCAGGAAGCACGATGAGAATGTGATGAAGAACTGCTGCAGATTCAGTTTGGGGTACTGCGAGAACGAGATCTGAATCCAGAGAGGCGGTCGGAAGTCGTACACGTACACGAAGAACGTGGTGAGTGTAATGTTGTCTTCTACACCGAACGCGTGCTCTGATTTCGCGAATCTAGAAATAATATTTCTTTGTCGTTTATACTCTTAGTTCTTTTATAGGTTGTATGTTTTATTAGTCAAACAGATACTGATTAAAGTGATGGAAAAATTTATTAACTAGCTTTGCCTTCGATTCCACTTGCGTTATTGATTGTTGGTTAGAGAGAATTAATTGGTAAATAGCTAAGCGTATTGCAGTTATATTTAAAGCGTGCGAGACGCATTTTATAATTGACATGGTGTAACACTAGGTAATGAAACTGATAAAAGCTACTTCTAGAATAATCCCAATCTAGGGGAGGCCCAAACCCCCTCCGCTTCCCAATTCCTTAATTATCCCTTTCCTTTAAGGTCGGCAACGCACCCATGATTCTTTTGGTATTGTGGGCGAAAATGGGCGGTGGAGATCACTTACCATCAGGTGATCCACTTGCTCGTTTGCCGGCCAATGCCATAAAAAAAACCAGAATGGAATGATCAACAAACGTCTCTATGCTTGCAGATATATTTTTTATTTGTTTGTTAGGGTCGGCACGATGAGGTTTATGTTTGCACATGATGCCCTATGCTGGAGTATTGTACGTACTTGTACTTGAAGTTTGTGCAGTTGAGGTCACTGAAGAGCGTCCGTTCGTTGGGGTCGGCGCGCGTGCGCACGGTGAGGTTCATGCGCGCATGCGCCGAGCATGTGATGCTGAAGTCCGCGTCAACATCCGGCTTCACCGGCGCATTTCGGAAGTTTATCGCGGAGAGGTGACGGTCTTCCTTTTTCGATAGATTAAACGTGAACTGATAGTCTACTGCTAGGTCGTCTGTGAAAAAAGATGAGTAGTTAATAGAAATCTAATCTGCTATAAACAAGGGGCAATCAACGGTGAACGTTGTTGAACGTTGATGGGATAGTATATTTATCGAAATTAACCAAATTATATAATAATATTATTTTGTCGACATATTTTTTGTATAAATGTGTATCCTATGAAGTTAGAAAGAAATTATTATGTTTCATTATGACCAGTTTGCGCCAGTTTTTAGATTAAGCCATATATAATACTTACAATAACAAGCTCCCTTGTTATACAGGTCGGCGTGATAATGATTAGTGTTATCACACTTATCACACTTATCACCGGCTAGTCCTTTAGTTGCGCAGTAGCATCGTCCTGAGTCAGGTGCGCATGCAGTGGCGCGCGCGTTACAGTCGCAGGGTTGACACACGCCGCCGTTGAGAGGGTTGCCCCAGTGTCCAGGAGCGCAGGAGCCGCAGTGGTCGCCCAGTGCTCGAGCACTGCAGGGCTGGATGCAGCGCGCCAACGAGTCGCATAAGGCGTGCCCGTTGCACTGACACGCTGGGCAGCGGGTGAAGTGCCATCTGATAACCAATGGATTTAGTTAGACAACAAGTACTAAGGTTTTTTTTATTGTCTGTTCTGTCTAAAGTTAGATTTATTATGGTACTACCGTTAAGTAACGTATACGGCTAGAGGAGTCGTGCGCATTGTTAAATCTTCATGTAAAATAATATGAATTGAAAGGAAATGAAATTTAAAGTTACAATTTCAAGTCGACTTTTTATGATGACCTAGTACAGAATTTATCAATCTTTACGGCTTTTTAAGTCGTTCACGATTAGCGCGCATGTGGTGCATGTGATGCATGTGACGCATGTGATGCAGTACGTGCCTGTGATGCGGACACAGTGCGGGCGCGTGCGGTCTCCTGGCGCCGCCGGGCAGGCACGCGCCGCGGCCGCCGCCCGCGCCGTCGTCGCACCACCCGCACGCCGGCTCCGCGAGGCACGCGCCGCACGACAGGTGCGCGCCGCACCCCGCGCCGCCACCACCGCCACCACCACCGCCACCACCGCCGCCGCCGCACCCCGCACCGCCGCCGCTAGTCGCCCACGCACGACACCCACCCAGCGGGAACGATGCACCGTACGCGTTCTGACAACACACAAACATACTATGCGGGTCACTTTTTTTCAAGTACAATAAGCCTGTACTCCCCGAAGAGCTAGGCAGAGGTGTAACCAGTACACCCACATTGTACCGAGCATATTTCCGTTTCTTCGCACCATGATGTGATAGGCGGCAAGCCTATCGCCATATCAGGCACAATTCCAGATTCCGGGTTGATACTAAGCATTTCATGATAGAAAAACCCAATATCACTTTACCCGACCCGTTAATCGAACCAGAGACCTCAGCGTCAGCCTCAGTCATAACGCATTACAACTACGCCACCGAGGTAATCAATAACACGAGGCTGAAATCTACAGACTGTAAGGGAAACGCTTCCGAAAACAAAGTCAGGTTACCGCCTACTGGTGCATACTGTGTTGGTAATTATATATACGGCACCATAAACAAAAAATAAATCTTTATTTATTACTTTTTCACGCACAAGCTTGTTTAGACCAATAAATACAACGACTAAACATTCAAATAATTAAAATCGTATTTTCTAAATAACGTAATGTAAAGGTAATAAAAACAGTCGTTGACACTCGGAACTTGCTTTTCTGTTGTAGTCAAATCCTATACAAAACTGGGAATCACCTTTAAATTTTATAAATTAAAATTGATATTTTATATTCATCGCATGGAACGACAATGATTATCAAAGAAAAGAAAAATAACACGAAGACCCGGTCGCATTATAGGTGTATTTTTCCCCAAAAAAAAATATCGATAAATATCGAGTCACATCACTGCTGTCTTCTATGACAAGGTAAAATTTCGACGAGACAAAAAATGAAGTCAGTCATTTCAAGTTTCGTAAATATCAAACTGAGTTTTTCGCATATATTTAGGATTTCTTACACCCCAATACTGAAATGCTACTCAACTGTCTGACAGCTAACGGCTACTTATTTTCATAGAATTTTGACAGCTAAGAGGGTCTCAACATGTTTAAAATTATCTCAAAAGCTTGAATACCGTTTCAGTATTCGAGCGTTTAATGTATTTCATACATTTGATTTGATCCGCTGGATGGAAAAGTGAATGTGATGCTATATATAAAATATAATGAATATTGTGTTTTGTTCATTAATGAATTGTCAACCACCACTTTCCAATTTTCATACGACGACGACTTCTAAAGACCTGGTTAGGCTAGATCGAGGCAACTATTCCCTGGTTCGGAGGCATCTCAGCGATAATTTAATTTTTTATGTTATATTTTGTTTTTTCCATGTTTTACGCTAAGATTTCACGGCGCAATATACTCCGTTACTGAGTTCAAAAATAACCTTAATTGGATTCCCTGAGAACAAGCAGTTCTTTCTTTATTTCTGGATGTCACTATCCCGACTTTCCGCTAGGGTCCGCCTTATCGTACCATAGATTTGTCGATATTTGCTATTATATAGGGTGACCCGCCGTCTGACACCCACAACTAGAACCAAGTTTCGCCATTTAATCAGCATCTCGTCCGTTAATCAGCAGAGTATGCGACGTGCAGGTTGGTTTTGGGCCTAAGATGTTGTTGACCCACTTACACTTTTAATACAGCAGTTAAAACCCATTAAAAATTATATTTATACAACGTGCTACAGAAAGGTGTGGTCATACTTAAGGGTTGTTGTATACACGAATGACAGTGAGTGTTCACGTACCGGATCTATCAAAATCTAGGCATCATAAAATTACACACTAATTTTAATAACTTTTATTACGATCGATAATTTCGATCACATCACTATTCATTATGAACGAAAATCTCTTTCTAAGAAGCATTAATATCGTGCTGCAGACGATATACCATGTTCCAGAAGCACTCTGAAGGCAAAATTCTGGGGTATTTCATATATGAAATTGGCTTGAGCCAACGAGCGTTCTAGACTGCACCAACGCTAAACAACATTTCTTATTACTCGCTTTCAGTCAAAACTACATATTCTTTCACTTTATAAATCTAGTAAATACTGAACCGACTGCGTCAAATAAATGTAGACATTTAACAACTGTTTTATAACAATACAAAATTGAAAAGGAGCTGTCACCTTACATTTTACGGATAACGAATGTGCTTTAAAAACACTTGCAATTGAATCGAATACTTAACTTGATGACTGGCTTGGCGTAAGTGAAAATAACAATTCTGGAGTGAGACAAAAGACAAATAATAAAGTAGGGTTACCTCATCCTGGCAATGCGATTAGATTTAGTACTGCGGGGGTGAAAAACTTATATCGTACACTATACGTTGCTTAAACTTGACCACACCTTTCTGTAACACGTTGTATATGAACTCTGAATACAACACAACACCTTTTTTGAGAGTTGCACAAAACAGACAGTGTTATTTTAATAGAGATCGACACTACTATCGATCTCTATTAAAATAACACTATAGAATATCTACATATTGGATAAGCACGTTACCTTATCGACGCATCGTGCAGCTGATGCGCACCAGATGCACTCCTCGGCGGTGCAGTTGGCGCACGACACAAATGTAGCGCACGGCGCACTGCACGCCGCTGACGACGACACGCTTCTACAACAACAATATACAACTTCATGTAAGTTTACTCCAAAACAATGGTAGAGCCACGCTGTAGACAGTTTTGTCTACAGCATGAATGGGCCGGCTCGTCCGGGTCGTAACCACTGTCTCACAGAAAACTGGCGTAAAGTAGCAGCTTGCTGCTGCGTTTCTTACGGTGAGTGAGATATCCGGAGGCCCAAATCCCCCTCCCCTTCTCAATCCCTTAGTTATCCCTTTTCTTAAAGGTCGGCAACGCACCCATGATTCTTTTGGTATTGTGGGCGTGCATGGGCGGTGGAGATTACTTACCATCAGTGACCCACTTGCTCGTTTGTCGGCTTATCCAATATATATATCCAATATTTTTAAAACCTGCATACCTGAGAAGTTCTTCATAAGAATTTCGAAGGTATGTGAAGTCTGCCAACCCGCATTAGGCCAGCGTGGTGGACTAAGGCCTAACCCCTCTCATTCAGTAGAGGAGGCCCGTGCCCAGCAGTGGGACGTATATAATGCAGGGCTAGTATTATTATTATATAAGGGAGTCTATATCCAGTCGGCTGCAAAATTACCATCCCCCTTACCAGTACTTTCGATAGTTTTGTATTTGTCAATAAAAAGACCGAATTTATTTTTATAAATACTACTAGTAAGTTGCAAATCAACCTCTCTGTGTATGGTTTTCTGTATATTCACCAACACGCTGTATAATTCCGTTAAAAAATAAGTAACACGCTTACCGTACTTCTTCTGATGTGTTCGCTGCTTTACACTTTATTGTGTCGTAATCCCAGTAACAAGCTCGCTGACTTAACTCTTCCGTGCCCTAAATTCAAATTCAAATCATTTATTCTGTAAATTGGATCATAGATATCACTTTTACATGTCATATGCACTCACGCCTATAATCCCCGAAGGGGTAGGCAGAGGTGTAAACCAGTACACCCACATTTCGCCGAGCGTATCTCCGTCCCACAATGTGATAGGGGGCGAGCCTATCGGCATACCGGGCACAATTCCAGACTCTGGGCTGATATTGAGCATTTCGAATAGATATTACTTTTACCCGACCCGGGGATCGAACCTGAGACCTCAACACAGCAGTTGTAACGTGTACGCATTACAACTGCGCCGCCGAGGTAGTCTTAATTTCAAGAGAACTGTAATAATGTGCCTACTCATCTACATATACTACTAGCTGTCCCGCGCGGTTTCTCCCGCAACTACAGCAGCGCCACCTACCGGGTCCAATTGTGAATCTAAACCATCCAGGGCGCCACCCAAACGCATACAAAAAATCATTCAAATCGGTCCAACCGTTTAGGAGGTGTTCAGTGACATATACACGTACAGTAGAATTTTATATATACATACTAGCTGTTGCCCGCGGCCCCGCCCGCGTGAATGCCTATTTCCAGGATTAAAGTAGCCTAGTGGGCGTCCCCTGTGAGAAACGCGCTTGACAAAAATACTAATACCGCTATTAAAAAATAGGGGTTGATCGCAGAGGATTGAAAATTTTGGGTTGTATGTATTTTTTAATGCTGTATCATAAAAAATAAACACAAAAATGTTGTCTAAAAAATAAAATTAGCGGTGGACCACCCTTAACATTTAGGGGGATAAAAAATAGATGTTGGCCGATTCTCAGACCTACCCGATATGCATACAAAATGTCATACAAATCGGTCCAGCCGTTTCGGAGGAGTATGGGAACGAACATTGTGACACGAGAATTTTATATATTAGATATACATACATGCGTATGATGATGTTGATGTGAATGGCACGCTGCGCATGAGTGGTATCTGCCGCACACTTCCCTGAGGGACTCCTCGTTGGAGTGGCACTCCTCTATCGTCGTCGCTATCTGCAACGAGCAATACTAAACAAGTGTACTTCGAAACTCGTAGAGTACGCCTATGATTCTTTGGGGATTGTGGGCGTACATGGGCGGTGGAGATCATTTACCATCAGGTGTTAAGTAGTTTGTTTTTGGTAACCGACTGCAAAAAGGGGATGATTCTCAATACGTCTGTATATACCGGGTGTAAGGGCAACGTTTCCGAAAACAAAAACTGGTGATTACAGACCTGATACAATCGCGAAAGTCGACATATTTTTTCCAAAAATTTCACGCAGTCTTGTTTGGACCAATAAGTACAATCAAGTTTCATTTAAATATAAATTAAAATTGTATTTTTACTAATAACGTAATGTAAAGGCAATAAAGCAAAAACAATTGACGCTCGGAATCAGCTGTGTAGCGTGACGCACGGCGCGATGTGTCTATTGACAGTTATTGAGTAATTAAGCGCGGTAAAGCGCGTAGGTCATTGACCCCGACTTTAGTATTAGTATGCATTACATTGCGGGATTACGTTTCAAAATAGCAAGTGAACAGCAAATTAATAGTGTTTTCTTTTAAGTTAAAGTAGTGTTTAACTATATCGATTTCGGCAGTGGCTCATTACATCCGGTATGTTCAATGTATATTCACGCAGAACTCCAATATAGTTAGATATATTTTGATGTTTGTTTTTGTGTTCGAGAGACTTTATTAGTGTAGTGTAGTGTACTCACCCTGTGCGCTCGTCGTGCACACCGGATGCCGGTGGTGATGGTGTTGGTGTTGGTGTTGGTGTTGGTGTTGGTGGTGGCGCTGGCGCTGGCGGCAGCAGTAGTGACAGGCGCGGTGCAGACGCCGCACCACACGCAGCCGGCCGACACGCACGCGCCGCACCACGGCGCGCGCCCGCACCAACCCTCCTCTACCCATACACGCACACCACACACCCATACATAACATACAATATGTAACAATAACTGACTGCCTCGGTGGCGCAGTTGTAATGCGTACGCGTTACGATTGAGTCCAACGCTGAGGTCTCGGGTTCGATCCCCATGTCGAGTAAAGTGGTATTGGGTTTTTCTATTACGAAATGCTTGGTATCAGCCCGGAGTATGGAATTTGTGCCCGGTATGGCCATAGGCTCGCCCCCTATCACATAAGGGACGGAGATACGCTCGGCGAAATGTGGGTGTACTGGTTACACCTCTGCCTACCCCTTCGGGGATTACAGGCGTGAGTGCGTATATACTGTAATAATAATCATACTTATTATTTGTACTTTAATTATTTTATTGTTTATAAACCGTATTTCGATTGATTACCTCTGCAAGAGCGATTTCTCGGAGCTAGAGCGAGATAGCATGTTGCGACGTCTACGTGCATCAAACGTTTCGTCAGTACGTCACATCAGTCAGCTGTTCATCACTTTTCAGATGAAAATAACATTTTTAAATATCTTCATTCTTCTAACCTACCTGTGTAAGGTTAATATCTCGTTTCTGTTTATTTTTTTTAATTTTAAGTATTTTTATTAACCTGCCTATATGTCTATCTTCACACCTTAGATAGGGCCAACAGAGTTTTTGTTACATACTGTATACTACACTACTAACATTACATACATACATACGCCCTCACGCCTGTAATCCCCGAAAGGGTAGGCAGAGGTGTTACCAGTATACCCACATTTCGCTGAGCATATTTCCGTCCCATGATGTGATAAGGGAGCCTATCGTCATATCGGGCACAATTCCAGACTCCCGAGTGATACTGAGGATATCGTAATAGAAAAACCCAATATCACTTTTACCCGACCCGGGGATCGAACCCCCGACCTCAACGTCAACCTCAGTCGTAACGCGTACGTATTATAATAATGCGCCACCGAGGCAGTTCAATACAAAATTAAATGTAAAAAAAAACATACAATAGCAATAAAGTAAAAATAAATAACCAATTGCTTACCAAAAGTAGGCTCAACTGCGCACGTTTTCACCGACTCATCAAAAGACTCCTTCCATCCAATTTCTTCTAACTGATAATAAACAAAATACAATACGTTAATTAAAATAGTGAAACTAATTATTACAAACTAAATGTATCAAAAAAGAATCATAAAGTATCAACACCCGTATGTCCCGCGCTCCTACATTCTGACAAACAGAATTATATATCAACTACAGAGCAGGTAAAGTTTGTGCTCATGACTCATGCCGGTACCTGTAACTATACCGGTATCTGGTAAATTCAAATTTATTTTGTAAATTGAATCATAAATATCACTTTTACATGTCAATCATTTTTTAAGCTATATTACATTTACGACGGCATTTCGTGGCTAGCCATGAGAAGAAATGCCGAAACAAACTCATGGGTTATGGCCTCTTTTAATGTCCAGACATTGTTTTACAGAAATTATGCGAGTGTAATGTACAGAAATTCCTGGATTGGCCCTTTCAAGAGACGCGGACGATTAGATTAATAACCAAGATACTTAATTTGACAATTGAAACCCAACCTTAATATGTCGTACAGAAAATCTTCGCGTGCCTGTACGCCATTCAATATATTTTTATGATCGTATGTCAAAAGACACAAGGTTGAGTTTCACACGGCCTGGCAATCGTCCTGGCTGCCTTGAGGCAGGCCGCCTCAGTAGCATGGACTATTATCTATACTAATATTATAAAGCTGAAGAGTTTGTTTGGTTGAACGCGCTAATCTCAGGAACTACTGGTCCGATTTGGAAAATTCTTTCAGTGTTAGATAGCCCATTTATTGAGGAAGGCTATAAGCTATATAACATAATCGGGCGGAGCCGCGAGCAAAAGCTAGTCAATAATAACGTACTACAATATACTGTACATACAGGCACACAAGTCTGTTGGTTGATCCGCCAGACGCACAGCCTGGCGGTGTTCATGGCTGCCTCGAGACAACTCGCCTCCGTGACGTGTACATTACACGGCGCGCCTGTCTCGAACGTTAAGGCATCGGAACGGAGGCGACCGTCGAAACTGGAATAAACAAAAATTGTAAAAGTAGTGATTTCTTAGGTTTACGCGAATATTACACATTGAAATAAAACTAGTTTATACGGATTTTATCGCGGTTTAATTTTTATTTTAGTCCTGACGTTTCACGGAGTCACGGAAGAGATTGAAACTGACCACGAAGGCTGAAAAGCTTTCGAAACGTCGGGACTAAAATAAAAATTAAACAGCGATAAAATCCGTATAAAGTAGTTTTATTCAAATTGTAAAGGTATTTCAAACTAGCTTTTGTTCGCTTTTGCCCGCGTGAATTTCATTTTCCGGGATAAAAATCATGGGATGGTGACAAAGCAACCGCAGCCCTGTTATACCGGATCTTATCAAAATCTTGACAGCCTAAAATTCACGCTTATTTTAATCACTTCTTTATTACGATCGATAAGATCGATCACATAACTATAAATTAAGTGAAGTGCGTAAGCAAGAATAACCATGTTGGATTGAGACAGAGGCTCAGCTGATTATCATATAGTGTTGTCTAAAGTTGCAAGTCGAATATCGATATGTTACACATTCGAAAAAAAATATGTCCTAGCAATGCAATCGGATTTGGTGCTACGGGGTGAAATACTGATATCGTACGCTATATATTGCTTAAATTTTACCACAGCTTCTATAACACGTTGTATATTTGTACTTGTGGCAACATTCGAGTGAATATTGTCTAGAGCACACGTGACACGAGTAATGGTATAATTCATTGTAAATCATCATACAGGATGGATGACCCATCTTACTTGTAGGCCTAATACAAGTTTTAATAGTTTTTTAAAACGATGAAATTTTCGTGTTCATACGTCAAGTATTAGTAGCCACTAATGGGAACTATGATGAATTAAAATTAATAATATGGTTAATTTTATTTCATATTAGTCTAATATGAAATTATAAATAATAATAATAAAAAACATTTAACAATTAATTTTCAAGGGATTCTTTCTTTTATTACCATATGAATTACTTGTTTGACACTTCGACGGTAGTAATTTTATACGAATTCGAAAACTGTGAACGTATTTGTAACTCATACTACTGGTGGATTTCCCAAGATTTCCCACAATAAAAGCATCATCCATCTCACCCAGCATGTAACAGTGCAGTCCGTCTCTTGTATGGTAGTAATGCAGAGCCGAGTGCAGCCCTCGCCGACCCATGAACATGTTCACTACCACCAGCACCTCCAGCTGGATACCATACACCACATCTGTAATGTACACAACAGGTTCTAAAACGATAATTATCATAAAACATTCTATAGACATCTCTGTGGCGCAGTGAGCGAGTAGACGGCTGTTTATTTATTTATTTATAATGCTTTATTGTACATACACAGTAAAAAACTAAAAAGACAAAAAAAAACATAAAAACTTTTATATATAGTACAATTGGCGGCCTTATCGCTCAGGGCAATCTCTTACAGGCAACAATAATAATAACCATAACCATAAATGTTTATACATACATACGCACTCACGCCTGTAATCCCCGAAGGGGTAGGCAGAGGTGTAATCAGTACACACACATTTCGCCGAGCGCATCTCCGTCCCATAATGTGATAGGGGGCGAGCCTATCGCCATACCGGGCACAAATTCCAAACTCCGGGCTGATACTGGGGTATTTCGTAATAGAAAACCCCAACACCACTACCCGACCCGGGGATCGAACCCGAGACCTCGGCGTTGGCCTCAATTGTAACGCGTACACATTACAACTGCGCCACCGAGGCAGTCAGATAAATGTTTATGTGATCGACAAATATTGGTTTCGGGTCTGGATGTTGTGGGTTGGCAAGTCCCTCGTAGTTTCTGATACCCACGATACAGGTTAACCTAGTGTGGGGTCAGGACTATGTGTGTGACTCTTGGGTGTTTATTTATTTTGATAACTAACCCTAATACGAATAAGATATTTACTATTAAGCGTCTATAAAATACGTCAACATCGAAATCTGAAATAACTTTTTTTAGTAATAATTCTAAAAATAGTGTAATGAAACTTATATCATTCGAAAGGTACTGTTCGGTGGTTTTTTTTTATACTGGCATAAGAAAGTGTTTATGGTCACGTTGTTAAGTACAGTGCGATCCAAATATAATGGTGATCATCAATCAATAGAAGAAGAAGAAAGAAAGAAATATTTTATTGACAGGAGTACATACAACATAAGTCTATTAAAATAAAATAAAAAAAGGTATAAGTAGTATAAAGAAAAAGTTATACAAACTCCGTGTCAATTAGGTGGCACACTCAGCGTGATGCTGTGCTATGGTATATACCATAACACAGCGCTGATTTTCAATAGAATAATGTCGGCCTGAAGTAACTAGATATACACTGGCGTTGACCTCAGAACGCGACTTCTCTGAACAGCGATTATGGCAGGTTTTTTTTAATAATATATTGGTCGTTATTTAGTCGGGTAAAAAAATATATATCAGGTACCCTCCCACTAGTTACACAAAAAACTACTTTAGCTACTTAAAGCTTTAGCTTTAACTACTCGTGATTAACCCATTAAAATAAAATAAAACATATTTTTAATGAGTAAGCCTTTGCTCGCGATTCCACCCGCGTGAATGTCTTTTTCCGGGACATAAATTATATCTTCGATTATCTCCTTACCAAATTTCATCGAAATTCGTTCAGCCGTGTAAACGTAACAGATAGAGTTAATTAGTTATCATTTGTGTTATTAGTGTGTATGAGCGCACATACCTGACATCATACAATATAGCACTGCTGGAATAGCACCTGGAACCAGCCGAGCTGGACACTGCGGACACTGCCGACACTGCAGCCGCCGCGCTGTCGTTGTGTGCATTACCACCGAACACTAACATTACACCTGTAAGCAAATACATATATATATAGACACTCACGCCTGTCATCCGCGAAGGGGTAGGCAGAGGTGTAACCAGTACACCCACATTACGCCGAGCGTATCTCCGTCCCATGATGAGCCTACCGCTATACCGGACACAATTCCAGAATCCGGGCTAATACTGAGCATTTCATAATAGAAGAGCCAATATCACTTTTACCCGACCCAGGGATTGAACCCGAGACCTCAGCACAACAGTCGTACCACGCACGCATTATAACTACGTCAAGGCGTTACGACTGAGACTCGTCCCCTATCACATCATGGGACGGAGATAAGGTCGACGAAATCAAGGTTACTGGTTACATTACCTGGTGTACTGGTTATGTATGTATAAAACTAAAAAAAAGTTGCTGGTTAATGATTTTATAGTATTAACCTGGTGATATGAACACAGCTGTGTGTAGGTATCTAGGAGTGGGCGCGGAGGGTAACGGCCTCCACATTCGGCTCTCCACTGTGTACTCGTATAAAGCTGATGATGGCGCCTGCAATGGAAAATAAACACGGCGCAATTACAAATGGCAACCAAAAAGTGGTAATTGCAATATATTAAATACAGGAGGTCAAAATTGAGAGGCTATGTATTCCAATTTTGTACGAAATCGCTAACTTTGCCGTTTTTATAGTACTCGTAGGTCATTATGTTCGTTTTTGGTCGAAATAGATAAAAAATTACGAAATAAATATGAGAAAAATATACAGCAAGCTGTGGTCAAATTTAAGCAACGTATAATGTACGGTATAAATATTTTAATTATATTTAAAATAAATTTAAATATGTAAATACACCCAACAGTCATACACATAGTCTTGACCCCACACTACGTTAACCTGTATCGTGGGTATCAGGGACTTGCTGTCCACAAAACCCAGACCCAAAACAAATATTTATGTATCACAAATATTTATCTCAGTGCGGGAATCGAACCCACGGCCTCTCGCTTCGCAGCCGACTACTCGACTACTGCGCCAACTTTTCACTTCGCGTAGTAGCAAATTCGATTGCATTACTAGGACATAAATAAGACATTTATATTTTTATGGAATGAATTACATATCGATATTTGACATGCAACTATCGACAACACTAAACTATCAACAGCTGAGCTTTTGTCACATTTGTCATTATTCTCGTTCACGCACTTCACTTTATGCGTAATAATGTTTAAGGGATATCGATATGGACCATGGGTAATATTATTAATTCACGGTGTATACCTGCGTAGCCTCTGACTCTGACACAAGCCCCCCGTGCACATACACTTTGTTTGTGAGTTGGTCCCACACGGCCGTGTGTCCAAATCCAGCACGAGCTGGCCAACCCTTAGTGGTCGCCACTGACCATACACCTTCGTCGATATAGTACTCCTGGAATTACGCAAATATAGTAGCAAATTTCAATGGACAGGCCAAACCCCCTCCCCTTCCCAATTCCTTAATTATGCCTTTCCTTTAAGGTCGGCAACGCACCCATGATTCTTTTGGTATTGTGGGCGTACATGGGCGGTGGAAATCACTTACCATCAGGTGACCCACTTGCTCGTTTGCCGGCCTATGCCATAAAAAAAAGACCTCCGGAGGCCCTTGAAGATAGGTAACGCATCCATGATTTTTCATATATTGTGGGAGTTTATGGGCGGTGGAAATGATTTACCACCAGGTGACCCACTTCCTCGTTCGCCGCCTTCTTTAATAAAAAAGATAGTTTTATTGGTTGATTTCCGGGATCTAAACTAAGATACATACATACATACGCACTCACGCCTGTATTCCCCGAAAGGATAGGCAGAGGTGTAACCAGTACACCCATATTTCGCCGAGCGCATCTCCGTCCCACGATGTGATAGGGCGCGAGCCTATTGCCATACCGGGCATAAATACCAGACTCCAGGCTGATACTGACCATTTCGTAATAGAAAAACTCAATACCACTTTACCCGACCCGGGGATCGAACCCGAGAGACCTCAGCGTTAGCTTAATCGTAACGCGTACGCATTACAACTGCGCCACCGAGGCAGTCTAAACTAAGATTTAATTTTTTATTTGATTTAATTGATTTAAATTAGTTTATGTTACATCTCTTGTACAAATGAATGTTAACTGTGTTTACTATTAAATAAACAAAAAAAAGATATTGGAAAATGTCTATTAGTCTATTTGAGTCGCCATTTTTTATAACATTAGTAGTATGACCAGCTCACCTGTACTAAATGTAGATACCCGTAGTGCGGCGAATGTCCGAAAAATACCAACATTACCGGCTTCCTAGTAGCACCGATATACACCAACACTGCCGAGTGACCTGACACGTGCAGACCGCCTGATGGACAAACAATAAAGGGGTAAATATAAACTAAACATAACATAGGCTCACGCTTTAATCCACCAATTGTTAGGCAGAGGTGCAACTCACATTTCGGCGAGCATTTTTTTATGTTCGATAGTTTTTTTTTTTATATTTTATGGCGACTTCTACAGACCATTTAAGACTTATTTTACAACTTGCATTTAAATTGGGAAGTAATGAAAGCGGGCCTTTAACCCAATTTCATAATGATAATACACTCAACAGTCATGCCAATAAGCCAGATATTGTGGTAGTAGGTCGATTAGCGCGCCGGGCAATACTTATTGATGTCACCATTCCACATGACGAAAACCTCGTTAAAGCCGAAAAAGATAAAATATCCAAATATTTAGACCTGGCACACGAGGTCACTGACATGTGGGATGTGGACTCAACAATGATTGTCCCGATAGTCGTTTCTACTAATGGGTTGATATCAAAGAGCCTCAATCAACACCTCCAGAGGCTCTCAATTGGTCGTTGGGTCAAGAACCAGATTCAGAAAGCAGTGTTATTGGACACGGCACGAATTGTGAGGAGGTTCCTCACTCTGGGGTCCTTACCACCGGTGGCTTGGGTTCTAGGCCTCGCCATTGGAGGGCGATACTTTTTATATTTTTAAATGTTTTTATTTAGAAATGTAATATTTAAAAATGTAGAAAATTCCTTTTAAAATAAAGAGTACTGTACACTCAACAGTCACACACATAATCCTGACCTAACACTAGGTGAACATTTGTCGTATCAGGAAGTACTAGGAACTTATGATCTTGCAACACCTAGACCCGAAACATATCGTAAATCACACAAACATTTGTCTCGGTGCGGGGATCGAACTCGCGGCCACGTGTTTCACAACCGGGCATTTCACCCGCTACGCCACGGAGGCTGTCAAACATAAAGAATTTACATAACAGCGGCAAAAATATAAAAAATAATAATTGCGAAATCATACAGTTTGAAAAAATATCGTATGACACAACCTCGTAAATAACAGTACATTTTATATTTTGGTACGAGAAACTCTTGATATAAATTAAGGCTTTAGTACGCAAACTTGTCATAGGTGGTAATTACTATGCCGGCATTACCACAATGTTTGAGCGGCGCTTGTCTATGCGGCGAGCAGGTGGTGGGCGTCTTGTTCCTCCACTGTGGTCGCTCCTCATCCAACTGTATCCGCCATAACTCATTGGTCACCTCGCCTGCTCTACCTTCCAATCCAGCGAGACCACCCCTGCAACATACAATAACTCAAAATTAAACGGATAATTAACGACAATATAACGATATGCAACTAAAATGAAACGACCATATTACACAAATGCAACTAAAATGAAATTATTATGTAATGAATATGCAACTAAAATGAAACAACCATATAACAAATATTCAACTCTTTTTTTGTAATTAAATGTAAGGTGTAAGTAAGTAAACCAATAAAAACTATTGGTTAGAAAATAAATGCCACTTTAAATTAAACGGATAATTAACGACAATATAACGATATGCAACTAAAATGAAACGACCATATTACACAAATGCAACTAAAATGACATTATTATGTAATGAATATGCAACTAAAATGAAACAACCATATAACAAATATTCAACTCTTTTTTTTTAATTAAAATTTAGGTGTAAGTAAGTAAACCAATAAAAACTATTGATTAGAAAATAAATGCCACTTTAAATTAAAGGTAACCATACTATATAATAATAATAATAATTAGAGGCTCTCAATTGGTCGTTGGGTCAAGAGCCAGATTCAGAAAGCAGTGTTATTGGACACGGCACGCATTGTGAGGAGGTTCCTCACTCTGGGGTCCTAACCACCGATGGCTTGGGTCCTAGGCCTCGCCATTGGAGGGTGATACTTTTTATATTTTTACATTTTTAATTTTTTAAGTAATTTAATATTTAAAAATGTAAAGAAAACTTTTAAAATAAAGAGTACTGTATGTAATAATTTATTTAATTTACAATTAACAATGACTCATATGTCATCACAAATTACGTAGTTGACCGTGATGTAGCTGATACACACTTGCTACTTTGCTACAATGGGCATGTTACTTTCAAGTTTTAATAGGTTCACGATATTACTCCCTGCAGCGGTGTTCCCTGAGCGCTATTACATGTCATTCTTTAAACGAGGTTTAAAAAGAGTAATCCTTCGACGGTAGGCAGCGGCTTTGCTGTGCCCTGGCATTGCAGAAGTCTATGGGCGGCGGTGACTACTTACCATCAGGTGGCCCGTTTGCTCGTCTGCCTATCCAGGCAGTAAAAAAAAAAACTGACAGTGATGAATTAGTATTTTAGAACTATAGAAGTAAACAACATTTTAGTAGCAGGTGTATTCCAGGCTTTGTGTTTATTCATTCATTCATTCTATTCAGCTTTTATGCGCCCACTGCAGGGTATAAGCCTCCTGCGCTTTACGCCATTCTACTATATGTTGAGTCAATCGTTGCCAAGTGACACCTGCAAACTTTTCCAGATCATCGACCCATCTAGATAGCGGTCTGCCACGTTTACGCTGACCATTGCGTGGCCACCATTCTGTCAATGACTTACACCACCTGACATCGTCGCGTCTTGTCGTATGTCCAGCCCATCGCCACTTGAGTTTCGCTATACGAGACCTTATGTCTTCCACTTTAGTCATTCGTCGAATGTCGAATGTCTGTTAATATTTATAGTCTTTACTAACCCCCTCTCTGGATCGTCTGATGCTACCACTCCGCCATAGACAATGAGTTCAGTCCCGAACATTATGGCGGCGTGTGCAAACCTCGACGCAGGCGCTTCACCGACCGTCTCTATGGCTTCCCACTCGTTCGTTGATACTCTATACCTGTGAATGTCATAGACAAGTGGATATAGGCATGGTAATGGAAAAGTTTCAAAAACTAGAAAAATTACACTGACGCGTGGTGGTAGTAAAAGGTAGGTTTCTCGTATGCAAGGGTCAGTCTGAGTAGGGAACCACCATTTTGTTTACTCCTATCCCCAGCAGTCACAGTGTGGCACACTGTTGTGTTCTGGTCTGAATGAAAATGGAAGCCAGTAAAATTTCTGTGCATCAAGGGATTTTTTGAGTAACAGTTAGCGCTGTGTGATATAAAATTTAAAGTTCTAGATGTTGTTACTTTATGGGCAGGCGAGCGTCTTGCTCGTTCCGTTATTTATTTGTATAAAAAACCATACCGACCTATATAAAAATGGTGAGTTAGTAAAGGTCTCCCCTCCCACCCTTAGTAGATCATCCCCGTAGTTGAGTAGCGTGATCCCGGCGGCGGGCGGCGGCGCTCCCCTCCCCTCCCCCTCCCCCTGCTCCCCGGGCTCGCGCCACGCCCAGCCCCAGCCCGCGCGCGCGCGCTCCCGCCCGCACGCCGCGCCCGCGCGCGAGCCCGCACACACGCACCCGCTAGCCGTGCACGTACCCGCACCGTATGCCGCGTTGCACTCGTCTGCCGAATACAGTACAATTCAACTGAGATGGTATTCAATTAAATCATTTATTGATCAGGCAATTAATATAGCGTTTATGACAAGTCGGTACAATGATGAAAGAATGATAAAAGGAATAATCTACGACGTATCACTGAAACTTATTGTCAAATTAAGGCAATGTATCCGATGGCATTGCTAGGACATAAAGCATTTTCTTCTTTATCGAATTACTAACATGTCGGTATTCGACTTGCAACTTTGGACAACACTAAATAATAAACAGTTGAGCTTTTGTCTCACTCCAACATTGTTATTCTTGCTCACGCACACACTTAATAGGGGTGTGATCAATGTTATCGATCATAATAAACAAGTGATTAAAATTAACATGTGCGATGTCTAATTTTAATAAGATGCGGTATATCAGTCTCAGTAAATATCAGTAATCATTGTCAGATGTATTTAACGACCCTTCAATATGACCACATCCTTCTGTAACACATTGTATACACATTATAACAGAAAAATAAAAATACTTTTTAATTCTATAATTGTGCAAAAATAAAAAGTCCTTTATGCCTCGAGAGTTAAAATGCTATATGACATAATAAAATAATGCTTGTACATAAAGAAGACATTGGTATATCAAAATTAATATCGACTACTGTAAATGAAGGTTACCTGGACACAACGGCTGGTCACACGCTACACCCGTCCAGTAAGGTTCGCACCTACACGTGCCGTCATCACATTCACCATGATCTGAAATCAAAATTATCATACCAACATTTACCTGCACCCGTATGCCATGAGGGTACGAGTACTGTTATTGTTACTTGTACTGAAAAAAATACTATAAAATAAATTTATTTGATCGAAATACTTTCTCCTAAATACTCACTTCTGGTCAGAGTGGTAGAGCCACACTGTAGACAGTTTTGTCTACAGCATGAATGGGCCGGCTCGTCCGGATCGTTACCACTGTCTCACAGAAAACTGGCGTAAAGTAAGTAGCAGCTTGCTGCTGCGTTTCGTACGGTGAGTGAGATATCCAGAGGCCCAAATCCCGTTCCCTTTCCCAATGCCTTAATCCCTTTCCTATAAGGTCAGCAACGCGCCCATTATTCTTCTAGTATTGTGGGCGTACATGGGCGGTGGAGATCACTTACCATCAGATGAACCACTGCTCGTTTGCCGGCCTATGCAATAAAAAAACAGACTCATAATAACTATAAAATATAAAACTCACTGGAACAATTAGTCCTATGATCGTCGGACGGACAGGAGTACGCCGCGTACGTGACATTGAAACCTTCCATCGCGTACGCGTCGTCTGAGAAGAAATGCAGCAACGCGCTGCCGGAGCGGGCGATCACCTGCCGGGTCCAGCCCGACTCACCAGGCTCCAGGACACCACTGGAAAACATACGGATAAAATTGTAATACTTCTTCTTCCACCTGCCCTTATCCCTTATCGATCAAAAGTTAAAAGTTAATAAAATGATTAAAGTTTCTTTATCCAAGTTAGGACAAATGAAAAGGTAGGTCACCCGACGGTAAGTAAGACAAAATGAATATAAGGGATTCTTTTTTAGAATATCTGCTATCAAAACACATATTATTATTCTATGAATACTTAAGCTAGCTGCCGGTTAAAAAATAGATTCCTTTAAGGACGGCCAGTCAGATAGACGGCGCGGCGCGGCGTGGGCTATTTAATAGGGGTGCCTTAGCGTAACACTAACGGCACATTATGAACGCAGTATCATACCTGAACACAGCCAAGAGTTTCTCAGCTCGAACACTATCGCCATCGTAGACGTACAGATGATCCCAACCGCACTCCGTGGCGAAGCTCTCCAACCTGATCCGCACCACGGGGAACGTGGGCCCCACCCGAGGGGGGCTCACCAGCCAAGTGCACTGGGTGCTCACGCTGTAGTTCCCAGGACCGTCTGATATCACCCCCATCGGAGCAGTCAGGCTGAAAATAATGTATTTTTATTTTTATTGCCCTGATAGGCAGATGAGTGTGATGAGTAAGCGGTCACCACCGCTCATGGACATCGCTAATGCTGATTTCGTCGCTTAGCTAACAATACCGCGTAAATCGAAAATTGGCCATGTGATATTGTCATTGGATAAATTGTTTTGTCGCGTATCCAATAAATTTACACAAATTTAAATTAACCATACAAAGCACGATATTCAAATAGTTCGACACCGCGTAATTCATTGATTACATCACAAATGTTCATAAAAAATATTCAGTTTATTATATCTCCTAAAACCTAAGCCAATTTAACTTGCACGGTATTAAATACACCCTAACTATAGCTAGCTGTATCTTGTTCACTATCTGTAATATTCGTTCATCTGTAAGTTATTTTTTTTATTGTCTGGTTTCATCATTTCATTTTTATTTCAGATTAACTTGTAATAATTTATAATATAATAGATTTTTGTTTTGTTTATAGCATTTTAATCTTTGTTTTAGGTATATCAACTGCATCAACCGGGCATCTCGCGTCTGAGTGGTTTTACTCTTCAATTCTTATCGCGTATTTGCCTCACTTGATGTTGCTGTCTGCTAAAAAAAAAGGAGAAGGTTGCAATAGTATTCACTGAAATAAAACCATAATTTAATTAAACATCGTGCCTGAGAGCTCCTACGCTCCATGGCCTCATCGAGACAAAACCTATAGCAAACAAAAGCGTCCGGAAGTTAGTTAAATATAACAGACGGGTAAAATCCACGACCGTGCCCTCGCCCTCTGCCATTCAGGGTCTCAATTCAGTGTCTGAAATTGCCGTGGTTTTGTAACAAGGAATCTCTAATTAAGACTCAAATATAAGGTTGATTAGTCACAAATGCTTAATAATAGAACAATAAGCAGGATGGGATGAGTCATAACCAAATACTTAAATGTAAACTACTAGACAAACTGCATGGTTCATATAAATTGTACCATTAAGTTGCGGTTAATTGATCGTAACTCAATATTACCATCTCGCTTACTCTCAACTAGAACCCCTATCGCGCTGCCTGTTTGTGAGCGAAACTTCCGCGTTATGTGACGCAATTTTAATTCTAAACAGCCCGTCTAGTAGTATACTTAAAGTCTTTGGTCATAAGTATTGGAACGATATAATACATGTCTATTATTATTATTATTGAATGGTTGAGTTACTGTGAAAACTGTGGAATTTTGCATTGAGACAAAAATATAATGCTCATTAAACGATGCTTATTTTTGTCCAAAGCTGTTTAAAGATGTCAGCCTATATTACCACTTCAAATTGGACTTACAGTTTTTGCAATGGGGCCTTTTTTATTGCATATGCCGGCAATCGAGCCAGTTGGTCACCTGATGGTAAGTGATCTCCACCGCACATAAACGCCCACAATACTAGAAAAAGCATGGGCGCGTTGCCGACCTTATAGGAAAGTGATTAAGGGATTGGGAAGGGGAGGGGGATTTGGGGTTCCGGATATCTCACTCACCGTACGAAACGCAGCAGCAAGCTGCTACTTTACACCAGTTTTCTGTGAGACAATGGTAACGGACGAGCCGACATATTCATGCTGTAGACAAAACTGTCTACAGCATGAATATGTCGAAATATGTTTACCACTCTGAAATTGATCCTGGACCCTGAGCCCGAATTCACTATGTCTATTTCTAATCTTCTAACGTAAGGCGTAGACATGTTCATTGCCGTGGTTAGTGCGTGGCAAGACTTTTGCGCGGTATCTAAACTGCAATACGGAATGGAGACCCAGTTATAATTACACAATAATGAGGCAGATGTCACACGGCGATAACACTGGATGATAGTCATTTGCATCATAAACGACCAGCTGATTCATTAACGCTTAACTTACACCTACATTTATATTTTCACATAAGTCAGGGCTTTCTGTCTACTGAGATGACTTCGGATTTAAATTTTTACTCCCCTTGATTGACGAGACGAGTAAATGGCTCGCCTCATGGTAAGCCTGTCCATAAAGAGTAGCAACGTCAGTAAGAACTTTGAATTACAAAATACTGCATGGTACCTTCTGCACTGCACATAAGATGATAAGTCTCATAATGGCCAGTAATTTCACTTTATAGACTCGAAATTTAACCTAGTAGGTCAAAAGTTTTGTATTATCTGTTTAACAATACTCCATGACGCAATTAAGATGAAAATCGCCTTCAGATCATTACCATTGTCTATTAAAAGAACATACATTTAAAACACTAAGGACTAGAGGCAAGTCTAGTCTAGATTTCTATAACACGAGCACGACTCAGTTTAGGAATCGGGGTGTTATTTAATTAATGAGTCTCTTGTACAACCATCCTGTGCACCCTATTTTAAAAAGTCATGTATATTATGTCATTGTATACTATGGATACCTTGCATATATTGTTGTACTGTATTTTTTGGAAATAAATTATTATTATTAAAAATTATTATTATTATACTAGACATTGAAGCCATTGAAATTAATGGATATTTAGAGACTTAACAACTTATGGTTCGGGGTGATGAACGCAGTCCAGTGCCGTGCAGTGCTTTATAATTCAAAGTCCTGTGTGATGCTGTATATGTTTATGGGCAGGTGTGGCGCTTACCAATTAAGATATTAAATATTAAATATACTGCTCTGACTGCCTCGGTGACGCAGTTGTAATGCGTACGCGTTACGATTGAGACCAACGCTGAGGTCTCGGGTTCGATCCCCGGGTCGGGTAAAGTGATATTGAGGTTTTCTATTACGAAATGCTCAGTATCGGCCCGGAGTCTAGAATTTGTGCCCGGTATTGCGATAGGCTCGCCCCCTATCACATAAGGAACGTAGATACGCTCGGCGAAATGTGGGTGTACTGGTTACACCTTTGCCTACTCCTTCGGGGATTACAGGCGTGAGTGCGTATGCTAAAAAAATATACTAGTCTAGTCTCCGCAGTCCGTTCCCTATATTCTGTCTATCGACAGATTTGCTTACTATCAATAGTATTTTGACAGATCTTCCATACAAAATGTGTCAAAATTTTACTGGCAAGTCAGCAAATCTGTCGGTAGACAGAATATTGGGAACGGCCATAAGTGGGAGTCGCAAATCGCGTCTTCGATTCTTAAAAGATATTCTAAATATATTTTCTACTAGAAAGCCTACGCTAAGGAGAGAATTACCTTCGTTATGAACAGCCTCCGTGGCGCAGCGGGCGAGTAGCCGGTTGCGAAGCGTGAGGCCGTGGGTTCGATTCCCGCACCTTGACAAATGTTTGTCTGATCCACAAATATTTGTCTCGGGTCTGGGTGTTGTGGGACCGCAAGTCCCTCGTAGTTCTTGATACCCACGATACAGGTTTAACCTAGTGTGGGGTCAGGAATATGTGTGTGACTGTTGGGTGTGTATTTATAAATAGCATTGGTAATTCCCAGCTTAATAATAGGATCGTTCAATATTCTATTAATACTCTCGCAGATCTCGTTATTTAGTAACGGTCTTAGAATGGGATATATTCTATCGATCGGTGTATTTCCGGAGTTTAGGTACAGTACAGGCAAGTAGACAGGCAGTTCACCCCACGCAGGCAGACGTCAGGCAGGCCGATCGAAAAATCACAAGCCAAATCTTTCTGTAACATGTCTTAAAAAGCATGTTGCGTCGACACCAAGTGAAAGAGGCAGGTGGAAGAAGGTACTAATACTGGCTCTGTATTATATACGTCCCACTGCTGGGCACGGGCCTCCTCTACTGAATGAGAGGAGTTAGGCCGTAGTCCACCACCCTGACCTAATGTGGGTTGGCAGACTTCACATACCTTCGAAATTCTTATGAAGAACTTCTCAGGTATGCAGGTTTCCTCACGATGTTTCCTTCACCGTTAAAGCAAGAGATAATTAACTATTAATACACACATAACTTAGAAAAGTCAGAGGTGTATGCACTTGGGGCTGGTTTCAAACCTGTGACTTTTCGTCTCGACAGTCCATACCACTCCCTGCTGAGCTATCACTGCTTGGAAGAAGGTACAGTACAGGCAAAATGACTTGTCCGGCATAAAGTTGGTCACGAGGGGTGTCGCAGCTATTGTTTTCAGAGACTGCTTTGCTGTAGACAGTTTTGTCTACAGCTTGAATGGGTCGGCTCGACCGGGTTATTACCACTGTCTCGTAAAACCGACATGAAGTAGCAGCTTGCTGTTGCGTCGCGTAAATCCACTTTCCAATCATTTCCTATATTATTATTGTTTTGTGGATGTTAATGAGATCACTTACCATCAGGTGACCCACTTGCGCACTTGCTGGCCTCTGCTATAAAAAAGACTAAACTTTGATGCGAAGCTTAGAGGGTGCATGAACTTCAACCCCACCACGTTATTTAGTTGTGTATTAGGTATTATTTTATTAAATATTGCTGAGCACAATGGGTGATCCCGGATTTTTTGAGGAGAGTAGGGGGTGCTATAGGGATTGCCTCTGGTGGCAGTTTACCCTATAAATATTTACGAGGACAGTTCACAGGACTACAAGGTGGTAGGTCCCTCGTTTGCGAGAGGCCGGCTGGGTTGGTACCACCGCTTTGTCTACTTCTGCTGCCAAGCAATAGTGTGTAAGCACTATTGTGTTCCGGTTTGAAGGACATTTGAGCCAATGAAATTACTGGGCATTATGTCTCGGGGTGACGAGCGCAGTCCAGTGTCATGCAGTGCTTTGTTATGTAAAGTTCTGTGTGGCGTTGCTTCTGTTTATGAGCAAGCGTGGCGCTTACCATCAGGCGAGCGACCTGCTCGTCTCGTTATTCAAGCTAATAAAAAAAAGGAAGGCGATTGAACGTATTTTTTGTTACAACAATGACATATATACATACCTAGTTCAAATATACTTTATATAATGTATCTACGTATTTGTCTATTATGAAGGGAAAATATTATAGTTCCAGTTTTATCTTATGATATGGGTAAAAATACAAACTAGAGACTTCTGTGTTTGATCAGAATCTTATCCATTTACAGTGTATGTAAATAAATGATTACTTATCAAAACAAACATTGTCATGAGCCCATAGTTGTCGGATAGGTTACCTACATTCTGGGTTTTTTTTCAAAATGTTCCGTATCATATTTAATTTGCCAATAAACATTCACTGTCTCGGTGGTACAGCCGTAATTCGTACGCGGTACGACTACCGTGCTGAGGTCTAGGGTTCCATCCCCGGGTAACAGTGATATTGGTGTTTTCTACCAGGAAATTCTTAGTATCAGCCCGGAGTTTCAAATGACGCCCGGTATGATGTTGCGCTCGCCCACGTCGTATTATGGATGGAAATAAACTCGGCAAAATGTGGGCGCAATACTCTTCCAACCTCTTCAGGGATTACAGGTGTGAGTGTACAATATTTACTTTTATTTTATTTATTAGCTTAAATGACGAGACGAGCAAGTCGCTTGCCTGATGGTAAGCGTCACGCCTGCTCATAAACAGAAGCAACACAAACACAAAACTTTAAATAACAAAGCACTGCATGACACTGGACTGCGCTCGTCACCTCGAGACATAAGGTGTTAAATCTCATAATGCCCAGTAATTTCACTGGCTTCAATGTCCTTCAAACCGGAACACAACAATGCCTACACACTGTTGCTTGGCGGCAGAAATAGACAAATCGGTGGTACCAATCCAGCCGGCCTTTCGCAAACGAGGGACCTACCACCTTGTAAAATAGGTACATTATAATTTATGAACTTCGCGAAACCTTACGCGCATTACGAAATCACAACTTCGCTTGTGGGTATTCCTATTGTAATATACAACAATATACTGTTTAATGGCAACAGGAAAAGGAAAAAACCATTCGCACAGAATCACGCACGTCGTGATATCGCAGTGATTCCTTGATCCTTTTCTGTCGACAAGCAACAGTGTGTAAGCACTGTTGTATTTCCTCCGTCGTCGTCCCAAACATGTTTTGGTAGATCCCAACGACTCCATCACAGTCGCTATCGAAGCAGCACTTTCCCTGCCCAATCCGAATCGCAATAATAATACGCGACCCCGACATAGGACACGCCTGCGAGTCCGAAGAACTCCCACAACTGACCGTCGGCACAATGATGTGCAGAGACGTCCCTAAACTATACTCCCAGCGATTGCTCAAGCTGAGGTCTGAGCCTTCTAGAAGGCGCCTCTGTGCTTAATCGCTACTAAATACATTACATATTTCTGGCTAGAGCGCCATAAGCGCCGGCTTTATTGTCAGGTGAAGCTGTAAAAGCAATAAACACCATTACACTGAGCCTATCGAAACACAAATCTATTCGAAAAAAACTGTTTTGTTTCGGTTTAAAGGACATTAAAGCCAGTGAAATTACTAGGCATAACAACATACATATGTCTCTTTGAGTGCAGTCCAGCACCATGCAGTGTTCTATAATCCAGAGTTCTGTGTAACGTTGCTTCTGTTTATGGGCAAGCGTGACGCTTAACATCAGGCACGCAACATGTTCGTATCGTCATTCAAGCAAATAAAAAAAATACATATATACATACGTACGCACTCACGGCTGTTATCCCGCAGGGGTAGGCCGAGGTGTAACCAGTACACCCACATTTCGCCGAGCGTATCTCCGTCCCTTATCTGATAGGGCGCGAGCCTATCGCCATACCGGGCACAAATTCCAGACTCCGGGCTGATACTGAGCATTTCGTAATAGAAAAACCCAATGTCACTTTACCCGACCCGGAGATCGAACCCGAAACCTCAGAGTACAACAGAGTATTACAACTACGCCACCGAGGCAGTCAATTACAAAATAAATAAAAAAAAGTGTTTATATTTTCCTTATATTTCTCAAGTAATTTAAATACATTTATTTGTTTTGAGTGTATAAGTAAACGCTTGCAGGTGACAATGCACCTAAGCAAACAAAATCCTATATAAATTGTGTAAAGTGTTTATAATTTATATTATAATTATTCATAGTTACTACGTATATGCGGTAGAGCAGTTCTGTAGACATATTTGGCTTCAGCATGAATGGTCTACCGCGATCGGAGGCAGTATCACTGCCTCACAGAAAACTGACATGAAGTGGAAGTTGGTGTTGCATATTTTTGATTTTTTCGGAGGTCCAAACCCCCTCCCCTTCCTAATCCTAATTCCTAATAATTAAGGATTTATCCCTTTCCTTTAAGGTAGGCAACGCACTCATGATTCTTTTGTGTTTTGTGGGCGTATATGGGCGGTGGAGATCACTTACCATCAGGTGACCCACTTGCTTGATTGCCGGCCTATGCCAGGTAAAACAAATATGTACGCTTGTGAGTGACGAAACGAACAGGTCGCTCTTCTGAAGGTAAGCCACGCCTGCCCATAAACAGAAGCAACACCACACATAACTTTGAACTACAAAGCACTGCATGGCATTGGACTGCGCTCGTCACCCCGAGACACAAGATGTCAAGTCTCTTAATGTCCAGTAATATCACTAGCTTCAATGTCCTTCAAACTGGAACACAACAGTGCTTACACACTGCTGCTTAGTGGGAAAAATATACAAAGCAGTGGTACCAACGCAGACGGCCTCTCGCATACGAGGGGCCTACCACCTTCTAAAGTACATACAGTGAGTGAGAATTCCAAAGGCTCAAATACGCCCATCCCTTTCCAATCCTCATTCCTTTCCTTAAAGGCAACACATTATGATTCACCTGTATTGTGGGTCCAACAACAAAGGAGATTTCAAAATGTCCCAGTAAAAAATAATCTTTTAAGCTTCTTATAACATCCATTATGACTCACCAGTCTAATTTAATTAAAAAATTACTAGTCAATGTTGTTAGGTTACCTATATTTCAATATAATGCCTGAATCATTGTTAATAGGTGGTTGGCATCAAAATAAGATAACTAGAACGATAACTCTCTAAAAGCTAGGAAAAAATAATACTATTTAAAGACAGCTACCTCGTCCCTCTAGAGAATAGATACTTGCATTTGTATTTATGATGATCAGAGCACATTAGTGAAACCATTTCATCCTTAATGCCAGTAGAATATATACTTTGATGTACACTTAATATGGTTCTAAGTTATGTGTATCATAGGAAGATGTTTTTTTTATTTAATTTTCCCTATAGACTCCCTATAGAAAGAGCATTCTTATTATTACTACCACAGCAAAGTTCCTAAACTACACTAGGTGGTAAGCACAGTGTAGTCTCAATATAATGTCAATAATAGAGACATTGAGCCCCTTGACAGCAGAATAATGCCGGCCCGAAGTTACACAGATACAGAGCTACTTTCACATGATATGATATTATAAAGAGGAAAGATTTTTTTGTATTTTTATATGCAACGAATAAACTTAAAAACTACTGGACCGATTTCAAAAATTCTTTTGCCATTAGTAAGCTACATTATCACTGAGTAACATAGGCTACTGTTTATCCCGGAAAAGGATGTTCACGTGGGCGGAGCCGCGAGCAAAGGCTAGTATATGATATTAGTATGGATGTAAAAAACAATGTGAATACAGAGGCAAATCATCCTATATACCCTGATACTTCATTTTCTTTTTCATTCTGTAAAAAGGTTGATTTTGAACTAAATCTAGACTTTAACACTGATATTCGGCACATCTGCAGAATGGTTTGAACTTTTACTAATACATACACATGTAACTAACATACTTATAACTAAAATAAACCAATAATAATACAGTTTTCACCGTTTCTAGACTACATGTGTGCACATAAACGTATATTCAACTCAATAAAACGGTTTACATCCAATTTACAAATCCATTTGCATATGAAAAACATTATAAAGTATGTTACTATTTTATTGGCACAAATAGTATATGACAAGCGACGCAACACCGATGTGACCTTCGGCAGGAAGTGAAGAAGCCAAAGTGTATAATTGGATAATCCTCTGGCTGCTTTCTCTTGCCGATTTCATATACATCGCGCCGTGAAAGAGGTCACTGAACTGATCGCTCCAAACGCATTTTTTGGGAGTGTCACCACATTCTGCATACTCACTTGACTTTCCCGCCGCAGTATTGACACTCGGGACCCTGCCAACCCTCGTAACAAACGCATGTATCGTTCTTACAAACACCATTTATACAGTTATATTCACTACACTTGGTATGAACACACTGACAAAACAATAACACTATCAAAACTGAACAAAGGTATGGCGAAAGCCATCGACATTTTCGTCTGTATTTAGATTTGAACAGGAATAAAAACATTTGTAGAGATTCTACCATTTTGGTGTATGCATTTTCATTAGGTTTTGTTATATCGCGAACGTACAAGCGGTTCCGACTTCGCGTAGTTTCGTACGGTACTAAAAGTGGGGTTGCCACAATCACCGCAAAATTTACGGGACTTCACAAACTCGGCACTTAACCAACTGCAAAATACGGGGAGGTTCTCAATTCAACAAGTGTCTTTTTTAAAGACCCCTCTTTATATTATCATCAGTTTGATCCCTTTGTTTGTCTAGATGATGTCTTTGGCATCGTAGATTCCAAAAATGAATGGCCTGATTTGTGACTATGTGTGTGACTGTTGGGTGTATATGTTATTATTATTTCCATTTGGTACTATTATTCGGCCAACAATCATACTTTTGTATTTGGAACATGTAATGATAAGTGTATATACATAGATTATTGATATTAAGTACTTATTAAAAATATAAAGAAAAACTGTCTCGACGCATATTCGATCCAATATAGCATTACTGTACAATACCTACATATAATATTGTATTTTTCATGCAAATTAATTGTATTGTTATTTAATTTTGATAAATAAATATCTTAAACCATAAATACCTCTACTTTACTATCTTTCTCTTATAATTATAACATTTTTGTATGGTGTAAAATAGTTCTAACTATCTTTCATACATAACAATTTTTTTTTGTAATTTAACAGTGTTCATTTATAAAGTCAGTTTTTGAGTTATAGTAAAATAAGAATATATGTAACTAATTTTTAACTGCTTTTAACCAAATTATTGATTCCCTAATTTCAAGATATTATTTATTCGAATTCGATAGAATAAATATATCCAAGAACCTGCTTAAAAACTTATTTCACTGAACCTATAGAAATTAAGGTAGAATAGTTCAATAAATCTGATAAAGGATTATTGAAAAATTGTGCTACTTTTACTAATTATAATGAAACATGCAATTGTCAGTTATTCAAATAAGAAATATTTTATTTTATCGATATTTTTAAAACATTGGTCACATTACTTTGACATTTTCATAATGTGCTGCCATAGATTAAAAAATGCAAATCCATTTACAACAGATTATAATAAGATGTTGCGAGTATAAATAGTTTTATACTACGTTTAACAAAAAATTTAGAAAATAGGTGATTACGTCATAAAAAATAGGCTTTGTGATTTTTGTGACTAGCAAATAGTAATTATGTTGTGTTCGAATAAATTAATAAAATTAGCGCCATCTATTGATTATCACAGTTATTAATCACAGTATAGGTAATTATTCTTATATCTCAGTAGATGGCAGTACACGCACTTAATATTATAAGATTTTTAAAATGTTGTTTAAATTAAATAACATCTATTGTAGGTATATCACATGTGATTATTATGACGTGATATTGTATTAACGAAGGCATGGAAATATTTTGAAATTGCTTATTAAATATTTATGAGTCTCTACATACTTCGCAAATAGAACAGCAGAACAGTAAAACTATCCAAAATTGGCTGTTCTGATTTCTGAGCTACAGTCGTTGGTATTTGCACGATGATCCTAAATCGGGTTTAACCCACTAAACCAGTATAAATAAATAAATAAATAAAATAAATACACCCAACAGTCACACACATAGTCCTGACCCCACACTAGGTTAACCTGTATCATGGGTATCAGGAACTACGAGGGGCTTGCGGTCCCACAACACCCAGACCTGATACAAATATTTGTGGATCACACAAACATTTGTCTCGGTGCGGGAATCGAACCCATGGCAACCGGCTACTCGCCCGCTGCGCCACGGAGGCTGTCAAAGACTGGCTGGTAAGAGTCGTCATATCGTATGAAAATAGGACGATAAGTAAAATAAATTTTGTGGTAAAATTAAATCTGGATTAGGATCGTCGTGTAAGTGGGTCTAAGAGTCTTAAAGGGTCTAGTTTTAAATATCATTTTTTTTCAGCTAAAGGCTTCTTTAGAAAAAATTGAAACTATCAAACAACCATTGGATAGTGTCACTCTCCTATTCAATGTGCGACTTAATTTTTTCTCGCAATCTTCATTATTCTAAAGCCGTCTTTATATGAAAGCATCGTTATATGCGTGCGAGCGGCGATTCTTTGAAATTACTTAATATTCTTTTGTTTAGTTTGATTTATTGTTAAATTAAATTATGCTGTTTGTTCGTACCTACTTACCTGTGTTTAATTGTGATGCACAATAAAAATAGTTACATAAAAAAGAGAAGTTAAAATTGAAATTTTAGAAATCGTCGCTTAGCTAACAATACCGCGTAACTCGAAAATTAGCCATGTGATATTGTCATTGGATAAATTGTTTTAGCCGCGTATCCAATATTATTACACAAAAATTAAAATTAACCATACAAAGGCAAGATATTCAAATGGTTCTGTCACCGCGTAATTCATTGGTTACCTACATCACACATGTTCATAGAAAATATTCAGTTTTATGTCTCTCCTGAAAACTAAGCCAATTAAACTTGCGCGGTATTGTTAGTTAAGCGACGAAATGTCGTTTAATTTTCACATCAGATAGTAAAGTAGTACCCTGTACCAAAGACATTCAGTATCTACTGTTTTAAGAGCTGGTGCAATTATATTTAATTTTGATTGATACCGACTAGGTACCTTAACGGTACATCTGGGTAGGTATGCAGTAGGTAGTTAGTCCACGGAGTCAAATTAAAATGTATAGTTTTTTTTTTATTAGCCTGAACGACGAAACGAGCATGTCGTCACACAGAACGTTCATTACAAAGCATTGCATGGTAATGGCAGTCCATTCACCCCGAGACATAGGATGTTAAGTATCATATTGCCCAGTAATTTCACTGGCTTCAATGTCCTTCCAGCCGAAACACAACAGTGCTCACATACTGCTTCTTGGCGGCAGAAATAGATAAAGCTGTGGTACCAACGCAAACAGCCTGTCGCATACGAGGAACCTACCACCTTGTAAAGAACTTTAAATATATAATAAATATGTGGTATTTAGTAACCACCTAACACTGACTCTAAAAATGTATATACTATAATATATTTTAAGTATCAACACATAAAGCTCTTGCGCTATCTCGAAAGCGGTAGGCTGAGGTGCAAGCAGTGCACCCACGGTTCGCCAAATTTACGTCCGTCTCATGATGTGGTATAGGACGGGCGTGTGAGTGTAGCACTAGTTGCATCTCTGCCTACCCCTTCGGGGAAACATGCGTGTGTATAAGTCATGTGTAATTATAGATTTTCGTCGTTTTCTAGTCACGTGTCAGACCCACGTGTGTATGGTGTGATGGTGTACACGTGGGCAGCAGAACATATCATTAAGGTGTATACAAGTGTGTATTTGAAATGATTTTCCTTATGTTTAAATGTCATGCTTTTCCAAATGTTATGTTCTTTTAATATAACAGCTTATTTTGTACGACGCGTTATTTTCTTATTCTTTCTGCTTCTTTGGTAACCTACACTGAATACTGAATATATCTCTCAGGAAATAATAAAGTATATACCAAAGACAAAAAGAAGTACCTACCTATGGGAGGTGCGGCGTTTTTTTTACGCTGATTTAGACTAAATGTTTAATACTATTAGTTATTACTAGCGCTCTGCCTCGAAGTAATGTAATGCGTACGCGTTACGATTGCTGTGCTGAAGTCTCAGTTTAGATTCCCGTTAGTGGCAAATATCTTAAGCCGCATTTTCGGCGCATTATCTTTGGAGTCATAACAAAATAACCATACATTATTTGTTGCAATAGTGACAGCGCTTATAGCAGCAATTTACGCAGCAATACTTAGTTGTGAAACCGGTGTCCTGGTGTTCGATCCCCAGGTCGGCTAATTCTAATAATCATCATCATAATAATAATACTAGACCTATATATACACGTCCCACAGCTGGGCAAAGGCTTCCTCTACTGAATGAGAGGGGTTAGGTCTTAGTACACCACCCTACCCTAATGCGGGTTGGCAGACTTTAGGTAAACGCCTTCAAAATTCTTAGTGAGTGTAAATAATAATTGTTTTATTTTATATAATAAAATGTACCTACCTACATATTTGTAACAGATATTTTATAAAAATAGATTTCCGCACTCCTCCTCCATATAAACTAAAGCTTGTTAGCTTTGTGGGCGCAATATGCTTAAAAAGGGATCTGAAGTTTTATCTTCACGTACTAAAATATATAGATCTATATTTAAGGCAATGAATTTAAATACAAAAGCCGTGAACTCTCACCAAGTTACCTTAACTACTATTAACATATAAACAAACGAACGGGCGGTTTTCAACGAAAATGCTCGCATTTTGAACGAAATAATGTTCATTACACATGCGATGACAACATTTAGAGAAACATTCAGTTTTCGGAATTATAAAAACTCCCTAAAACTTGTGTTTTACTCGTGTACTTTAGCATAGTGTCGTTTTGGTATCACGAAAGGGTAAACACAAAGACTTTGTCTTAAAGTCTTTGGGTAAACAGGACAAAATTGTAGTTTTTATTACTAAAGGCCATTAGCTAGGTACTTTATACTTACAGAGTTAATTTTGCTTTGTTGCAAGAATTATAGGTACAGTAAGTTAGATTACGGGAGGCCCGAATATGTTCTCCAATTTCTAATCTTTTTCTGTCAGGTCGGCAAGGCATCTATGACTTTTTATTTCTATTTATTTTAAAAACTGTTTCGGAAGAAATTTCTTCTGCTACTTTTCGCAGACAGTTCCGAAACCATAGTCAAGATGTGTTGATTCAAGAGATAGAGCATTAATAGTCTTTGAATTTCATATAGTTTATAGATTTATTACTAAGTTTATTACCTATTCATGTAAGGATTTTTGATAATAGGTAGTATTCTTGTTTTCGACTAGAGGGTACCCAGTTTTCGCGCAGTATGTTTCGGGTACCGTGGTCCCTTTATTGGACGTGGGCGTTAATTGAATTGAGGTCTGCAATGCCCGTTTTAAAGCCAGTGGTACAAAACTTAGATCCTGGGTTTCAAAAGATGTCGGAAACAAGAGTGTAGGATATTTTAGTCTACCTATTCTAATTGAATAGATGCGTCTTAACCAGTTTTTAGATTTACTGGTGATAGTCAAGTGATAGTAAATATTCATGACAAATGAGCATTAAATTGCACCTGACTGTGTTGCCATTACAAAAAATATTTATATATTTTTTAATTCAAAATAATTTTGTCTATAAACAAAAACAGGCCAAAATTTCCCACCTGCCGGCAATTTCGCGAATTATGGCGGTGTTCGCGTGCAACTGTTTGGCATTCTACGTGATTGCGATAACGAGACTTTTTTAACGTTAATTTTTAACTAATTGGCTTATTACTGGCAATTATTTATAAAAAGTAAGAATAGAATTTGTTTTGATAGAATTAAAATAAGGCGCGACCGTTGAGCGATTTTGTGCGACAGCTCCGTGGCGCAGCGGGCGAGTAGTCGGCTGCGAAGCGAGAGGCCGTGGGTTCGATTCCCACACCGAGACAAATGTTTGTGTGTACCACAAATATTGGTCTCGGGTCTGGGTGTTGTGGGACCGCAAGTTCCTCGTAGTTCCTGATACCCACGACACAGGTTTACCTAGTGTGGGGTCAGGACTATGTGTGACTGTTGGGTGTATTATTATTTATTATTATTGTTTGCGAGAAACTTATACCTACTTCTATTAAATCCTATAACTTAAGTGATTCAGATAATTTTGAAAGGTTACGATATCCTTTTTCTCCCTTGATAGATAACAGCATTTTCTTATATAATAGCATTTAATTTGGTAATTAACATTTACTTAAGACATATGTCTAATAAGAATGTCACTCAGGTCTGTAATCCCCGAAAGGGTAGGCAGAGGTGTAACCAGTAGGTACACCGACATTTCGCGAAGCGTACCTCCGTCCCACGATGTGATAGGGGGCGAGCCTAATAATAAGTACTTACTTTAAAAAATAACTGTCTTATAATTGTTGGTTATTTTTACTTGGACATTGTGAAACAGGTCCTTAATCTAATATTGTAGTAATCTTATGCACATAAATTAATACGGAAAAGCTGATGTCCTTAAAGTTAAAAAGTCAAAATGTTTCTACTCGTATAATTTAAATATTATTTAAGTGCTACAGCCACACTGTAGTCAGTTGTCTACAACATGAATGAGCCGGCTCGACTGGATTGTTACCACTGACTTACGACGTGATGCGTATCGTACGGTGTGAGATATCTGGAGGCCCAAATCTCCTTCCTCTTCTCTTCTTTTTCTTCTCTGAACCAATCGTGCTAACGCCAGCCAGAAATAAGGAAGATCAAAAAATAAAACCACTCTCTAGATTTACATTAGGTAGGTACTCATGAAAACGAAGTATGATTAAAATTATGAAAAGTTAAGCTTGTAGTTACAATATTCATTAAGTAATTGCGAAAATATTATGTCGATAGTTACATTTAAATTGGCCCGTCTAAAATCACATGTTAGTACCACTTTGAACTTTAAATAAATGATCATACATTAATTTTGCATACCTACTATTTTATCATAATGGTATTACTGCGAATATTCTTTGCTTTGTATGACTATGTTAGCTTTACGATAAGAAAACCATTGCATTTTGTTGGTCATATCCAAAAGAGATTTTATAAATTCCTGAATAATTTCGAATTAAATATGTCAAAATGTAATTATTTAGTCTTTAAAAGCAATTTGTATTATCATATTAAGTAAGTACCTGTGTTAAAAGTTTCAAATACATGAAATAAAACTAAATACAATATACGTATTATATAAAAAGGAAATCACACGCCTACCAACCTCACGAAAACAAACAAAAATTCAAATTTGGAACGCAGACGAACAAAAATCGTGTCCCCCGTACCTCGTACGCAGCTGCGCGTTGACCAAGGTCAGTGCCATTGTGCTTCGCGAGTGCATTGCCCAAAGGCTGTAAGCGAAAAATACACACAAACACACACGCGCGTCGCATGCAAGATTGTGCAAGACGGTGTGAGTGCACTCCACACAAAAAGTATCCGAAATGCACTTCAATGATTAAATTATGTGTAGACCGGTGACACTCTTGTATTATACCTACAAGTCATTAATTCTGTAAGTACAGATGTTAATATATGTACATGTCCACATGGTTTTACTATTTGGAGTCTTGTATAGTTTGTGAATCTAAATCCCCGAATGAGGTATTATCAAAATGATCTTATTCATGCGATGTAAAAATAGTTTATTTTTATTATTTGATATGTGTTAGCGGTTAACATGAGTTGAGGATAGGATACATACGCAGGTGTTGCACATAATGTTATGGATAAGATGCAGGAGAGCTGCTTTAGTCCATTCACTTTCTAAGAAAGTCGCCGTTTTATGCAAAAGTGTTACCGAGAAGTGAACGGGATTGGTATTGTGGCCATTACCAAAATTGACATTATTCTAGTAAGTTTCTCTTGGGTAAAACAAGCAGACAGTAAGACTCTGTGTTTTATGAATACCTATGGACCAGCACTTGCACGCGGTTCCGCCTGTGTGATCCCCCTTTTTCCCTATAAAATGTAAAATATCCATAAATCCTTTCTTAGCGGAAATTTCATGATCTTAGCCTTATTAGTTGTTTTATACGTAATAGGCTCGCGTTTGGCCACTATCACGTCTGATAGTAAACGATGGTGTGACCTAAGGTGAAGCAGCAACTTGGTAAAGTAACATATTAGAGCTGAAATATAATGGGACTTGCAGCTGGCCTTACTTCCCAAAAATTCGATAGTTACCCCAGGTATTCCAGCATTAGGTTAATATTTAGCAACCAAATTATATTCTACAGAGCACGCCTATTGTCATTATCACATCTTGCTTCTGACTAAAATGTTCGAATAAACCCATAGGTACCTACGTTACAAAACGAATGATTTAAATCATATCATGATTTATTTAATATTATTTTATTATCATATTTTATATAATTTTTCGAATTTTTATTGCTTTGCAATTGAACGTTCAACTCGAGCTCAAAAAGATGTCTCACCTGTGCGGCAACTCCTTACTCTTTGCGCGCCAAAAAAAAAGCGTATCAAGTACCCGAATTATACTCACACTAAGACGCAAGTAAGTCAAGAGCAAGGGAGTAAGGTCATGGCTGCGCTTTCGGCGACGCGACGATTCGGTCGTATTCGGCGCTGCTCGGCTGCGCTGGCGCTCGCGGTGATTGCTTATTGCACGACGGGCTTTGTCCCAAGTCCCAACCCAATGTATATTATATACAATATGTATTTAAAGTATAGTTAGATTGTTAAGGAAATATATGTATATAAATAATGTTAAGTACTTTACCTAAATAAAATGATGCTATACTATAAATAAATGAAGCGCACGTTTGGCTTATAGTCAAGAAAGGACAGGATAGTCATTATCCTGTTGACGAAATAAGTTCCTATTTGGAGATATAATAAAATGAAGACTCTAGTAAGACCACATTCTATTGTAGATAGATGTTGATGTTTTGTTCTTCTTTTCAACCTACGAAACCAGAGGAGGTTCTTAATTCGACGCGTATGTATATATTTTATTGTATGTATAACCGCGTGGTTATACATACAAAATATTATGTATTGCGTAGTTGCGTTGCGTTATGCGTATAACTCCGCCAAATGTTAACTGATTTGGATTATTCTATTTTCATTCGAAAGATTTTAGTTCAAAGTTGGTCCCATTTATATTTTAATAATATTTTTTTTCCTTCAGAGAGTGAAATCGGGGATGAAATATACAAACTTCGGCATTTAAGCACCGATTTTGATAATTCCTTCACTAAAAATAGTGAAATAATAACTTTTTAACAAAAAATAAAACTAATTACTATTGCACTGTATTGGTAGAAAAGCAGTAGAGGCACCGACTCAAAATTATTTATTTCTATTTCAAACTTTTTAGTTTTCTTTTTGTCGGTTTTATTTTTTGTTAAAAAGTTATATGTGATGAGAACAGATCGGTCTTAGACAAATTAGGGCTTTATATGATTCGCTTCACAAAATTTCTGAATGGCTTACACGGTTCAATTTTAGTCGATAAATTGCTAAATCGCTTGCAATTTGAATCGTCTTAACAGACTTTCAATAGAATTGATCAACAAAACCAGTCTTCTAAAAGTGCGTGTACATTTGTGTCATTTGAACGCACCGAGACTTCCGTGATCGTGACAGTCACGCCGCGTGACACATGTACACGTACTTTTAGATTACATATGACACACATTCATTTACTCATATCACGCGTAATAAAAACATATGTGTGGATGGTTAAAAATGGGTAATTATTATAAAGGATGTATAATTAATTAACATACGCACTCACGCCTGTAATCCCCGAAGGGGTAGGCAGAGGTGTAACCAGTACACCCACATTTCGCCGAGCGTATCTCCGTCCCTAATATGTGATAGCCTATCGCCATACCGGGCACAAATTCCAGACTCCGGGCTGATACTGAGCATTTCGTAATAGAAAAAGCCAATACCACTTTACCCGACCCGGGGATCGAACCCTAGACCTCAGCATTGGACTCAATCGTAACGCGTACGCATTACAACTGCGCCACCGAGGCAGTCTAATTAATTAATTTATTTAATTATTATACTTAATTAAGTAATTCACCCATAATTCTTGTTATTGTGGATGTGCATGATCGGTTCAGAGGTGACCCACTTGCTCGTTTGTCGGACTATGCTTTATAAAAGGTACCAGGAGACCTACGAAATAACCAAGGAAAATAAAAAACAGATTGTGGATTGGTCCCTATACAACACTGTACAACTTCAACCCCTTTCTGAATAAACTTATTAGTTTTCTCCACACAATCAATAGATGGCAGCTCTAGTCTTCGTATAAGCGCATAATGAATGTTTCATAAGAATTATGTGGCTCATTACGTCATGATGATATTATTAAAATTTGGTAAATGTTTCCGCAGCGATAGCTCAGCGGGGAGTGGTACGGACTGTAGAGACGAAAGTCACAGGTTCGAAACCAACCTCAAGAGCATGCACTTCTCGACTTTGACGTGTGTATTAATTATTAATTATCGCTTGCTTTAACGGTGAATAAAACATCGTGAGGAAACATGCACACCTGAGAAGTTCTCCATAAGCGCCACGAATTCACATAAACAGAAGCAACACCACACAGAACTTTGAATTACAAAGCACTGCATGGCATTCGACTGCGCTCGTCACTCCGAGACAAGATATTAAGTCTCATAATTTCACTGGCTTCAATGTCCTTCAAACCGCAACACAACCATGTTTACACACTGCAGTATGGTGGCAGAAATAGATAAAGCGGTGGTAGTACCAATCCAGACGGACTCTCGCATACGAGGAACCTTCCACAAGTTAATATTTGGTCAAACTTAATAAATAATAATAATAAATACACCCAACAGTCACACACATAGTCCTGACCCCACACTAGGTTAATCTGGATCGTGGGTATCAGGATCTACGAAAGACTAGCGTTCACAACACCCAGACCCGAAACAAATATTTGTGGATCACACAAACGGTGCGGGAATCGAAACCACGGCCTCTCGCTTCGCAGCCGGCTACTCGCCCGCTGCGCCACGGATGCTGTCGACTTATCCGATAAATACCAAACCCGAAATGACTGCATTTAGTTTGTAAAGC
Source organism: Mimas tiliae (assembly GCA_905332985.1). Lineage (NCBI taxonomy): Eukaryota > Metazoa > Arthropoda > Insecta > Lepidoptera > Sphingidae > Mimas > Mimas tiliae. The sequence goes on along the minus strand of HG995246.1, from coordinate 15,711,419 downwards.
TTTTTGTAGAAATTAAATACCATTGGCCTAGCGACCAAGTGTCCCGCCTCGCGGCGGCGGCAATTCTCGAAATTCATATGTTATTTGCGGTCGACATTATCTCTACTTCCCTGTAATTGTCGATTCTTTCACAGACATGTGACATTTGGTTGACGACTGCTGTCAAATTAACATGTTTTGTTTTATTGTTTTTTAACATGTTGGCGACTGAATGCTAGCGAACATGACTTCGGTTGGATTTAGTGCTGATAAAACATTGTTATTAAATAGCTTTCCTCGCATGTTCGTGTGATCCACAAATATTTGTTTCGGGTCTGGGTATTTTCTCCCCAGAGGGGTCGGGCACCGGAAGGCGGCCGGTCGTCAAAATTAAAAACCAATTCTTTCTGTAACATGTGTTAAAAAGCATGTTGCACCGCTCCCACTGAGAATAGGATAAAGGCAGGTGGAAGAAGGAACGAATTTTTAGTGTTTTTCAGCAGTGGACTGTGTATAATATGGGACTGATTATCTATGTTTTTTTATTGCATATATCATATGTATGTAAGTATATTCGTGATTTTATAAAAAAATATAGAATTAATTTTACTAATTTAGGACTGCCTCGGTGGCTCAGTTGTAATACTTACGCGTTCCGATTGAGGCTAACGCTGAGGTCTCGGGTTCGATCCCCGGGTCGGGTATAGTGGTATTGGGTTTTTCTATTACGAAATGCTCAGTATCAGCCCGGAGTCTGGAATTTGTGCCCGGTATGGCGATAGGTTCGCCCCCTATCACAACGGGGGACGGAAATACGCTTGGCGAAATATGGGTGTACTGGTTACACCTCTGCCTACCCCTTCGGGGATTACAGGCATGAGTGCGTATGTAGAATTAATTTTAGGTACATACATATATTACTGACAGTAATCGAAAGGAATATTTTTCTGTTCGTTCGTCGTAAACCAATCTTAAAATTGGTGAGTTAATAAATTCGGTTATTTTAAAGTATCGGGGTTTTTGTTGAACTACCCACTTACGGCACTTAGCCGATAACCTCTGATTATAGGTTTTTTGGTTAATTTTGTATGCTTTTGATGTGGTTTTATGGCCTATATTCTTTGGCCACCTGTCCCGAGTTAAATGAGCTTGGTTCTACGGTGCTCTGGGGTTTTAGGGTCAAGACAATGCTATTATTCCATACAAGTCATTGATATGTCTTTAGAATGAATATACAAAAATGTTTTTGAGTTGTATTTTTTCATTTTCAGATATTAAAATATTTTTAAAATATTTTAGTCCAATGTAGACATGTTGGAAAAAGTGTTGATTGAATTTTTGACATTCTATAAAAATATTGTTTTTGATAAAATATGATATTCGATAACAAATATCGAAATAAAATATCGATATACAGAAGTAAAAATATCTATATATAGACATTTTTCCAGCAAGCCTAGTCCAATGCCAATTTCTTTAAAGGCGTACTCAGGTTTTTTTTGTTTGTGTCACAAATCAATTAATTTGTGCGAAAGTGAATTAATAGAAATAAAACAAATTTACATCAACAAATGAAAGAAATTTATTGTATACAGGTTTTTAAATATTTTCGCATTCTCACACCTGCCTAACCAGCCGTCTCGTGAATATATTTAACGTAAGTTATAAACACCATATAGACACGGGACAATACACGTTGAAAAAAACCAGCTTTTTTCATTCAAAATTGTCCCATCCAAAGTTACAAAGTACGTAAGAAACAATTTTAATATAATATTATCTACAATTCCACAATGTCAAATCGGTCATTTTTCAAATCAACTTTTAAAGTCGCCTTGCGACTTCGAATTTATGGACGTTATAAAAAATTTCCAATTTTTCTCAACTATCAAAAATTTCAGTCGAAACATTGTCGATCTTTTCACACTAAAAATTTGACTAGATTTTTTAAAAATACATTAATGTTTGGGCCAATTGTATTCGCCAATTAGTTTTGAGGTGACCCGCTTACCAACCGCGGTCGAGGCGAGCCATCTCACATCACTATCATCACTTGACTTACTGAGGAAATGAAAAATATATAATAGCTTTATATAAAGTGTAATAAAAATAATCATCAATGATCGCTTCAATCAACGCGAAATCTATCAATGACATTTAAACAATTGTAATAAAAAACTAAAGGAACAAAATAACAAAAAATATAGAGGCGAGTGAGGGTATATTGAAAAAAAATATTTCATATAAACTTGTACTCAATAATTAAATAACAATATTATAATTTGATCTTATTAGCTCTTATCGGAGTTTATATATTATTTAAAAAATGAAATGTGAGCGTTTTATATTTAATTGATAACATTTTTACACTTACGCATTGGTCCTTTGCCTGTTTTGGATCACGAAATGAGAATCGAATCTAAACCGAGTGGCACAGAACACATCTACTCATTAAGGAAGTAGCGTCCCCCAGCAATGTGATGTTACCTCGCTTAAGCGTTCAATTTAATCGTATATATTACATTTTAAAACATTTTCTATTGATCTAGTCCAATCAACACCGTACCGTTTCATAAACATAACATTATATTTAATATGTCTAAAATTAAATGCTTCGTGTTGTACATATTCTTTTTATACTTAAACAAAATAATGTAGACTCGTGCGCACCCGAGTGCGCGCACCGTCTTGATCCTTTAGAACGTCCGTTATACTATTATACCTTTCCACGATAATTCTAAATGTCAATAATAATAAGTCGAATTATTGTAATAATAGTACAATAATTATTAAAAATTAATCATCTAGAAAATACATACGAGATGTAAAAAGGAAAACAATTAGTGACAATAAAGGTGATCTTACATTTAATTTTATAGAAACACAATCCGGTTCCCCGCGCGCGCGCACCGAATCAGCTGTGTCAAGTCGCGTCGAGTACAAAATATAACGAACATACTCGACTACTGACGAGTTACTGACACACACAACACTGTGCGCGCGAATGGAAAACGTGTATACACAGTTAGGTACAGTCACACAAACAAACAACTTGTGTTCAAAATGCTTAGAAATAACATCTGGCAATGTCTTTTACGAGTTCCCCGCGAAATTCCAGCTCGACTATCACATCTCGTTTTAAATTCAAAATTCGAATTCTACAATTCGGCGGTCGAATTTTAAAAATTCAAAAAGAGAACAACGCACTCGCCTCCTTCGGAATTTGGAACGTGCGATGGCTGTATGCACATAGTAGTTCGTTCGCGTCTCGCGGATTCCTAGATAATAATTTGTTTAATTAATGAAATGCAACTTCCATCCGTTGTCTTTTTGTTCCTGGACCGATCGAGGACCGTTCAAGACTCTAACCTAACCCTTACGGAGAATTTATTATAGTTACGAAAAAAATTAACAGAATATTAAAGAATTACTACCGGCTACCTATTAATTGAAAAATTACACTACAGTATCAACTAAAATGCTTAAACTATGTGGAAAAAAATGTTCGAACAATATACAATAAAAATGATTCACTAATAAAACCAGCGATCTCGCAGTGGGCGAGGCGAGTGTTGTCAGAGTGCACGTCCAACCGAGGTTTTAATTTCATCGTTGAACTATTACTCCATTGTTACTATTGAGGTATTTGAATAGAGGCAGATATTTATTTTGTTTTTTTTTGTGGACTCAGACAACAACCACTTTCAGCCTCGTTTAAAATAATCAACACACGTTCGTGTTGGTTTGGAATCAACTGTACGCGTTTAGAATGTTGATTATTTTAAATGTTTATTGCGTCGCTTTAAATAACATATTAAGTGTTAAGGCGGCGTTAGGCGTATACCATTTGTACAGATCGAGCGCGTCACGTCGCACGTCGCACGTCGCGCATCGCCATATTCTCTAGTCATAGTCTCTACTATATCAGTCGCGAACTCTCTCTGTGTCCCGGGAATAGGGAACCCCGTACGCTTTCATATAAAACAATTACATGTTTAACATCTCAATATAATTAATATATAGGGTTATTTAAAATAAAGCCACTTAAAATTAACTAACGTTACAAAATAAGATTAAACAACATAATGATTTGTTCCCGATGCAAAAAATATTTATATTATAATTAAAAAAATCTAGTAACATTCTAAACGGAATGTTGATTTTTATCTAAATTCTCTTTGCAAATTGTCCCATCCTATTTCTGTACAATATTACACAAAATAACCTTTTTTAAGCTATCAACAAATGTCAGGCATAACACACAGGTCCGTGTACGTATTTTTAAACAGCTTGTTCGATTTTTCAAAAATGTTTTCTTTTCGGAAAAAATCGAAATTGCGGGTCTCGTAGCAGGTACAGTTAACGAAAAAAATTGAAAACAAATCAATTCTAATTTGTTTTTCTTTCGAATAAAATCGAAATGCGGTCTGGTAGTTTAGTATTAAAAATAATAAGAATTTTTGTTTGTATTTTTATCGAATAAATTCGAAATGCGGTCTGGTAGGGTTGTCAACACGACGGTAAATATTTTATTCAATGTATAAAAAGTACTCAATGAGATAAATGCACGTAACGTTTTTTAGATTTTTTAAACACTAAACGCTAAAAATACGTCGAAAATTATGCACAGAGAGAAACAAAGTGTAAGTATGCTATCGACTAGTAAATTTTGAATATAAAAATTTTGTATTTTTCATTAAACAGAGAATGCATTCGACATCTCGGCACTGGGGATATGTATTTCGATTTGGATATTGTTTGCTATATTAGTCGGTCCGCGGGTAAATAGTATGCAATGCATGTCGAAACGTCGAGTCCACACTCCAACAGTCCTATTCTGCACATCCGTGGTCTCCGAAGAAAATGCACGATGTTTAACTTGTATATAATATAATTATGTATATATTTAGTTACATACATAATACAAAGACTTCTTAATTTTCATGAGGCGCACATTTACACATAACTTACAATAAGTGTCGTATGATAATTTTATATCCAATAGTTTTACCTACATTTATTTGGGAGAGCGTATACATTTTTTCCATCTCGTACTTCAATAATATACTTTTGATTGAACACCGAAAAATTTCACAAGTTTGAAGATATCATTTAGTATTTTTTTTGAGGATTTTTGGGCTAGTTATATTTTTTAAAGTCGACAAGAATATAATAATGGTTGTCCACATTTTTGTATAGTCGATAAAACATTTAAAACTTGGACCATGAAAAATAAGAATATATCTTCTTAAGATACATTAATAGTACATAAAATATATAAGTTCACTAGATGTATTTAATGTACGTACGTGTGTATATAAATGATGGGGGACCGGCGGGCCCCCGCGGACCCCCGCGGGTCGTCACTCAAACCGCACTCGTAATACCTAAATATCACATTCAGTAATATGGAAATCCACGTGTTAGCTTAGACACAGTTTAAATTACCATTATTTTATACAAAATAATAATTGCACATAAGTCCGAGCGTGTTTACGCGCGTCGACCACGCCACGACGCGACCGCGACGCGACCGCGACGCGACCACGGCGCGACCACGATACGACCGCGACGCGGCGGAGGCGCGCCCCGCCTCTACAACAAGTGCCTTTTCCTTTATCTCTCGATACAAAAAGACAGTACCACAACCGCACTACCCGCCATTAGCGCTAATAATTTCATTCAATATATTACCTATCTAATTATAAAAACACTGCACAAAATCTGCAATAGTTCACTTAAAAATCGATAACATTTACACTCATAGCTAGCTTTATCATTAATTTGTTGCAATGTTTTTTTTTTACTTTTTAGTTAATTAAAAATTACTTTAAAATAGTTAATTTTATAACATTAACTTTTGGTTGTCTTTTACTTAAAAAAAAGTCAAACGTCAAGGCTCTCCGGATTAAGGTGAGTTTGGACAACCCTAGCGTCTTATGAGACGCTCAGTGTTGTTCTATTGTTTTAGTTTTAAAATCACTACTATAACATTATTCTTAAAAAAATGTAGTTATAATATTCCAATACACTTTTAAAATTATTATAATTATGTTAAACAAATTACAAATGACTTTCTATGTTTTTTCATCCTACGGCCACATTGTCGGGCGAATATTCGCGTCGCGTTGTCGTGACACAAGTTCGCTGTTTGTCTTCGATGATGAATGCTGTGACCACACATACGCCAACATTTGTCTTGTGGGTACTCGTGTTCACCTGATCTCAATAAAAAGAGGAATGTTTTGGCTACATTTATCGATTATCGATTTTTTGCCGAAGCCCATATGGCCGTAGCATCATAGACAGCGATGCTAACGCAGTAGCGTATCAGAACAACATTAAGCGTCGCACACAAACGCAGCCGACACCGTCATGGGATACTAAACACTACAATATTGTGATATTGCATTAGTAAAGCTGTGATATATTGAACTGGTTGTGACTTTTAGGTAACTATTGTGATATTTGGTGATACATGTGTTCGTGTGTGTATGTGTGTTGTGTATGTTGTGTGTACAGCCAGGCTGGCACACGGAAGCAGAGAATGAAACTGGACGCGGAGTATACTGCGTGTGTGGAGAGTGTAGAGTGAACCAAACGCGGGAAGGAAGGAACAGGCCGCGGCCGGCGGAACTGGGGTCGTGTCGGTTTATTGTTTATTGTCAGTGAGTGTACGCGGAGCGGCAGCGGCAGCGGTGGCGGTCGCGCCAACGGAATGTACTTTACATAATATTATCACATAGAGCGAGGAGATCGGAACGTCTCGCGTTCAGTACCCGACGCGCGTCAGTGCTGAGGGTGGAGCGGGCTCTAGGCACGGTCGGGGGGCGCGGCGGGGGGCGCGCTCGGCGGCGACGCTCCGTCTGACGCGGGCGGGCTCGGCGGCGTCGGCGTGCCGTTGCGCGGCCGCAGCTTGTCCGCACGCAGCCGCTGCACCGCCTCGCGCATCTCCGCCGCCAGCGCGTGGTCGGAGCTGTCGACGCGTGGCCGGCGTGCCGGTGGCTCGTCCACGTCGCCCGCCAGTCGCCGCAGCAGACTCGGCGCGTCGGCGGGCGAGCGCGACTCCGTCAGCCGCTGCATGAGCGCAGCGCCCGGCCGCTCCAGGCTCGACCGGATGATGCCCTCTAGGAACGAGCCGTTGGTCGGCGGCGGCGCCTCGTCACGCAACCGTCGCATCATGTGTGACGCGTACAGGTCGGGCGCGGGCGGTGGCGGGAACCCCGGCGCCGCCCAGAACGGGTACCCGGGCGGGTAGCCGGGCGCGTCGGGCCCGTTGAGCCCATTCGAGAACGGCTTGGTCGGCGGCTTCGGCGGTTGTGGTTTCGGCGGCTGCGGCTTTAAGTCCTGCGGCGGCTTCGGCTCGCGCTTCCTCGGTCGCATCAGATGCCGCTCCTTCACCTTGTACTCGAGCGTCGAGTGCGGCACGCCGTAGTATGAGCCGGCGCGGTGCACGGACATCTCGCCACGTTGCACCGCCTTCACCGCCTCCACGAGGCTGTCCCTGTCATAGTTACGGTACTTGCCGCGCTTGGGCCGCGTGCCTTTCCCGCCGGCGGCCGGCTGTCCGTTGTTGTTGGAGTTCGCCTTCGAGTTGCACGGCATCGCATAGTTCCGCTGGTTGTCCTGCTGTGTCTTGATGACGGACACGTGCCGCGCGTCCGGCCCGCGCAGGAACTGTAGCTCCGACTGGTGGGAACGATCGATCGGCTGTTGGAACTTCTGGCTGATGCTCTTGGCGATGACATCATTGAGCGAGGTGAAGATGTGTTGTGTTACGGGTGGGTCCGCGTACACGGCGGGCAGCAGCAGGCTGGGGGATGGCTGGAGCGGTCTGGGCGGGGGGAGCGGCGTGTGGGGGGCGAGGGGTGCGGCCGCGGGGGAGGGACTCTTGTCGTCCGGTGGCGGGAACGTGGGTATCTTGAGTATGACGGATGGCGGCGAGTCGACGCGCTCGTCGCTGTCGGGGTCTGAGTCTGGCGGGTCGGCTGGGTACTTGGTGACTTTGTTGCGTAGCGTAGAGCGCGGGATGCCATAGAGTGCGGCGGCGCGGCGCGTGCCGAGCCTGCCCGCGTGTATGTCGCGCAGCGCCGCCTGCAGCTCCTCTTCGGTGTAGCCGCGCCGGGCCGATGACGCCGCGCTGTTGCCGGGCGACGCCGACGCAGACGCTGACGAGCTCTCTGCGCATGCGCGCTTCAACCTACGACAAATGACTGCTGTTATAATCATGACAAAGGATAACATTACATGACGATAGGATTGCCCCCTGTTACATCATGGGACAGAAATACCATTACAAAGTGTGGATGCACTCTGGTTACCGGGGTCTGGGGTATGTTTTTATAGCAAACGAGCTTGTGGGTCTCCACCGTCCATGAACACTTATAATACTTACCTAGATGTGTGTGTGTGTGTCAGTGACGCAGCGTCAATGATGACGTGTTTGTACTACGCACTACGTAAATGTAAGGGGGAGAGGGCACATCATTATCAATAAGGCACTTTCAATAGGATCATCGGAAGTCTGCCTTAATCCTACTAAAACTAACCTCCAACACAAAGATACAAAGTTTTTTCAAGAGGATCATATCGTGCAAATATTCCAGTGCAACTAAACAGTGAGTCACACTGGTGCATTTTTCGCCATTCAGGTCAACACCACAGTAAACACCACAATCGCTCAACACCAAACATTTCAAAACCGTATTTAATTCCAGATAACGTATTATTTGCGTACGACAGATAAGGGCTATGGACGTGTCCTTACACCGCCCTTGATTTGCAAAAAACATTCCTGCTCCATTTCATTAAAGTTCACAATTGAGGGCGTCTGATTGTCGTCTTCGATTTCATCTTTTAAGTTCTTGTTTTTCGTTGTGCGAGGCATGTTATATTGGATCTTAGGGGTATGTGGTAAGGTTGTAATTGGTTTGTTGGGATGGGAGCGATCTCTGAGGATGCAAGGTCGATGCACCGCCAGTCTATCGGTGCATTTTTATTTGTTTTGGCCGAGTCGTGCGACCCACATCTCGACGGACCGAATGAATTTATTCTGTTATCGATTGGCCATTGTGTATAATATCGGAGACATTGGCTTCTTTATAAAAACGCACTGGAGTTGACTGGCTCAGTGTAATGGTGTTTATTGCAGTAGGATATATTTTGGTCCTCTTGGTCCGACGAAGTAAGAGGAGTTTTGTATTCTAATTTATTTTTTTCGAATGGATTTGTGCTGTTAGCTTATATTGCTTTTATAGCTTCACCTGACAATAAAGCCGGCGCTTATGGCGCTCTAGCCAGAAATATGTATAATGTACTTAGTAGCGATTAAGCACAGAGGCGCCTTTTAGAAGGCTCAGACCTCAGCTTGAGCAATCGCTGGGGAGTATAGTTTAGAGCCGTCTCTGCACATCATTGTGCCGAGGGTCAGTTGTCTCCCACAACTTCGAACTCGCAGGCGTGTCCTATGACGGGGTCGCGACTCGCGTATTATTATTGCGATTCGGATTGGGCAGGGAAAGTGCTGCTTCGATAGCGACTGTGATGGAGTCGTTGGGATCTGCCAAAACACGTTTGGGACGACGACGGAGGAATTCTATTAATAATTTTATATGAATGTTCTAGAAATTTCGAAGTTGGGTCGTGGTAATTTAGAACATGTGTCGCTTAAGATGTCGTCACGTTTTAGGGAGTATGTCGGTCTCAAACGCTTGTGCCAGATCGTAACAAGGGTACGATTCCGTGGGCGGCTTAAATAGCGCTGGCTTGACGTACTAGAGGGAGACATAAGACCCAATAATCTCACTACAGAAGATGCTCAAGATCGGGTGTAGTGGAAGCTTTAAGTAAGAAGTTAGAACCTGGCATTAAGCCGGGATATCGCCAGACAGAAGGAAAGATTGTGGTAATATAGAGCTGTATTGGCCAACATCCATATCCACGTCCCTGTTTGTAAATGGAAGGGAGATCTGAGACCAGGAGGCCAATTCTCGTAATTTTAAATGTTCATAATATCATTCCGTTGATTATTGGTTTAAGAGAATCCCATTTGCAACTTTCTTGACGCTGAGACTAGATCGGAATGATATTTTGAACGTTTAAAATTACGAGAATTGGCCTCCAGTAGTAAGTAGGACTTATTGCTTACGTATTATGAATATAACATTATTAATAATTCATACGCACTCACGCCTGTAATCATTATGGGGTAGGCAGAGATGTAACCGGTACACTCACATTTCGCCGAGCTTATTACCGCCCCATGATGTGATAGGGGGCGAGCCTATCGCCATACCGATACAATTACAGACTCCGGGCTGTTAATGAGCATTTCGTAATACAAAAACTCAGTATTATTTTTACCCGACCCGGGCATCGAACCCGTGCCCTCAGCAGTTGTACCGTACGTCACAACTACGTCACCGAGGCAGTCCACCACCGTACAAGTATGATCAAAACCTGCTATAATGGCTCCTTCAGAGGAGTCGGATTCTAGAGTCAGCCAGTGTCTTCACGTGGTCTGTAACTGCATTATTCTGGTAACCGTTGAGGAATTCAGTGTCAGAGACAGTTTATTGGGACTGCACTGTACTTACCGTCAGTTGTAGTATAGTCACAGTGCCGTGGCAGAATAAAAAAATGATTGCCTCGGTGGCATCATCTTTAAGCAATCATTAACTTAATACTAATCATAAACCAAATTTAATATTAACTGCCTCGGTAACGCACTTGTAATGCGTACACGTTACTATTGCTGTGCAGAGGAGACGGTTCGAACCCCGGATGGGTAAAAGTGATGTTGGGTTTTTCTATCATGAAAATGTTTAGTATCAGCCCGAAGTCGGGAATTGTGCCCGGTATAGCGGCAGGCTCGCCCCCTATCAAAGCATGGGACGGAAATGAGCTTGGCGAAGTGTGGGTGTGTGGGGATTACAAGCGTGAGTGTGTATGTATGAATAAAAAATGATATTTTTACTAAGTTTCGACAAATAAAGTTCTTTGTTAGGATTCTTAAAACTGTCTCCATCTTTATCTAATCGCAAAAGTGCATTAAACTGCAAGAATTTCGCCATAAAAATGCACTACATTTAGATAATTGTACAACGATTCAATTCAAATAGTCCGTGTTGTGTCTGATACCAGATAAAACGACTTCTTTCGCAATTCGTCATTACAGGACATTGACGTTTAATGATAAAGGTTCTTGACTCACTCAAGATTACCTATTTACAAATGTGTGATTTTTATGACTGCCTCTGTGGCGCAGTTGTAATGCGTACGCGTTACGACTGAGGTCTCGGGTTTGATCCCCGGGTCGGGTAAAAGTGATATTGGGTCTGTCTATTACCAAATGCTTAGTATCAGCCCTAGAATTGTACCCAGTATGGCGATAGGCTCGCCCCCTGTCACATCATGGGACGGAGATACGCTCGGTGAAATGTGGGTGTACACCTCTTCCTACCCCTTGGGGGTTTACAGACGTGAGTGATTTTCATGTTTATTTATTATAAAAGTAATAATATAATACTAGCCCTCCTATCCTCTACTGAATGAGAGGGGTTAGGCCTTAGTCCACCACGCTGGCCTAATGCGGGTTGGCAGACTTCACGTACCTTCGAAATTCCTTAGAAGAACTTCTCAAGTATGCAGGTTTGCTCACAATGTTTCCTTCACCGTTAAAGCAAATGATAATTAACAACGAATGCACACGTAACTTAAAAGCCAGGGGTGCATGTTCTTGGGGTTGGTTTCGAACCTGCGACTTGCCACTCGACAGTCTGTATCAATCCCCACTGAGTTATCGCAGTGTTTATTATGACAAAAGAAGTCTAATTTATATTACTAGGTGGTAGATTTCTCGTATGCATGCCGTCTGGGTACCACCGCCTTGTCAATTTCTGCTGATAAGAAGCAGTGTATTTGCACTTTTGTTTGAAGGCCATTAAAGCCAGTGAATTTACTCGGCATTATGAAACTTAACAACTTATGTATCGGGGTGAAGAACTCAGTCCAGTGCCATGCAGTACTTTGAAATTTTAAATTCTGTATCGTGGTATTCATGTTTAAGGATAGGCGCTTAACATCCGGCGAGCCAAGAACAACCAACCAACCTTAACAACAAATACTTAAAAACCGGCTTCAAATGCAATTGTTGTGAGTTCAGCCCTTAATAAACTTGGGGCCACGAGACGAGCAGGTCACTCGTCTACTTATAAACAATATCAACTTACAAAGTACTGAGTACATTGTGTTCCATTGCGCTCGTAGACATATAATTTACCTTTGATATAAAGTTTGATATGATACAGCCTCGGTGGCGCAGTTTTAATGCGTACGCGTTACGATTGAGGCCAACGCTGAGGTCTCGGGTTCGATCCCGGGTCGGATAAAGTGGAATTGGGTTTTTCTATTACGAAATACTCAGTAACAGCCCGGAGTCTGGAATTTATGCCCGGTATGGCGATAGGCTCGTCCCCTATCACATCGTGGGACGGGGATACGCTCGGCGAAATGTGGGTGTACTGGTTACACCTCTGCCTACCCCTTCGGGGATTACAGGCGTGAGTGCATATGTATGTACCTTTGATACAATAACCCGGCAATGTGAAGGTATCGTGTGTCACAAGTTCGTCGACCTCCATAGCCGATCAGTTTAGTTTTCATAGTTTTACGAGTGCGTTCACATTACTATTGTTTTTGTAATCTGAGTTGGCAGTAGGAAATGCCCATTATGTGCCGTCCGTTGCAAATGTTCTCGATATTCAAGACGTTTAACTACGGCTAAGGAATTTCTTATACCCATACTAGCTTTCGCGCGAGGCTCTACATGCGTATTCACGTGACGGCCTTCGTGGCGCAGTGGGCGAAGTTTCGATTCCCGCCCTGAGACAAATGTTTGTGTGATTCACAAAAATTAGTTTCAGGTCTGGGTGTTGTGGGACCGTAAGTCCCTTGTAGCCTGATACCCACGATACAGGTTTACCTAGTGTGGGGTCAGGACTATGTGTGTGACTGATGGGTGTTTTATATTTAATTGACAGAGTTATGCGTGTATGGTGATGATAGAAACAAATATACGCGTTGAATTGAGAATCTCCTCCATATTTTCGTCGGCTAATATAATTTGACTAGAATTCGTCAATACAGAAGCTAGATTATACGTCAACCCTCCCTCGCCGTTTAGCCGACTGCAGCTAAAAGCTGATTATAATACTTTTATAAACACAATTATCTCAAGTGGTAGTAAATGGATTAGCAACTGACCCGCCGGCCTCGATGGCCTTAAGTACCATCAGTACAATGCTAATTTCATTGGCCAACTCACTCACAAGACACAGCTTTTAGCTAACTTTTAATATATGCCATCATAATTCTCTGACTGCCTCGGTGGCGCAGTTGTAATGTGTACGCGTTACAATTGAGGCCAACACTGAGGTCTCGGGTTCGATCCCCGGGTCGGGTAGTTGTATTGGGATTTTATATTACGAAATGATCAGTATCAGCCCGGAGTCTGGAATTTGTGCCCGGTATGGCGATAGGCTCGCCCCCTATCACATAATGGGACGGAGATACGCTCGGCGAAATGTGGGTGTACTGGTTACACCTCTGCCTACCCCTTCGGGGATTACAGGCGTGAGTGCGTATGTAATTCTCTTTGTTTGTAATGTCGATGTAAATGGAAAGGATATTACTCGTACCTACTATGCTGTCCAAATATATAGGTATAACCATGCTGTAGACAGTTTTGTCTACAGTGGGAATGGGCCGGCTCGAACGGGTTATAACCACTGCCTTATAGAAAACCGACGTAAAGTATCCGCTTGCTGCTGCACCGTACATATACCGTGAGTGAGATATCGGGAGGCCCAAATCACCCAACCCTTCCCAATATTTTAATTATATGATTCTTCAAGTATCCATGAACACCCGTTCATGGGCAGTGGAGATCCTTTACCACTAGGTGACCAATTTGCTCGTTTGCCGGACTATGCTATAAAAAATATAATTGTGACATGTTTAGATATTTTTATCCTTTTGTACCGATACTAGGTGGTAGATTCCTCGTATGCGAGAGACCGTCTGCGTTTGTACCACAGCTTTGTCTATTTCTGTCGCCAAGTAACAATGTGTAGGCAATGTTGCGTTCCGGTTTGAAGGACATTGAAACCAATGAAATTACTGGACATTATGCCATGCAGTGCTTTGAAATTCAAAGTTCTGTGTGGTGTTGCTATAAAATTATAGTTCATTGTATAAAATTATATTTTGGGTATGGTTTTTACCTGTTGTCAAGAAGTTTGGAGTCCGGAGGTGGTGTCCCGCTGGTGCTGGAGGTGGATTTGGCGCTGAGGTCCAGGGGCTGTTCCGCCGGGCTTGGAGACGACAACGTCGGTGGCTTGTCACCACCCTCGCCTAGCCTGGGGGTGAACATACGGGTTAAATACGAACTTTTTTTTACGAACACAATTTTTTTATCCCTTGAAACAAGCAGATCGCTCGCCTGTTCTGATCTCTATAAATCGGAACAATTTTGTACTTCGTACGTTTTTTACGTATATGCCTCCCTCAAGAAATTGTCTAAGCAATGATGAAAACTGTATCAAAATCCATCAAGTTGTTGACAAGAAGGCGCACAAAATGCACAGAGCAAACACAAATAACTTTATTTTATTGTGTTTAAAGATACAAGATACATATGAGATTAGATTATCAATTTTATGTTCGACAATTTTCGACAATCATATCGACATTTACTTCATATTATTAAATTTAGTTATATTGGACTGCCTCGGTGGCACAGTTGTAAAGCGTACGCGTTATGACTGAGGCTGACACTGAGGTCTCGGGTTCGATCCCCGGGTCGGGTAAAAGTGATATTGGGTTTTTCTATTACGAAAAGCTCAGTATCAGCCCGGAGTCTGGAATTTGTGCCCGGTATGGTGATAGGCTCGCCCCCTATCACATAAGGGACGGAGATACGCTCGGCGAAATGTGGGTGTACTGGTTACACCTCTGCCTACCCCTTCGAGGATTACAGGCGTGAGTGCGTATGTATGTATGTATATATTATATTGGTTTAGTAACAGCGTACATCGATAGGGTGTGAAACCAGTGTGGCCCAGGATTAGATTCCTAGATCCAGATTATCAAAAATGTGTTGAGTGTTCCTAAGTTGCCGGAAATTGGAATTTGTACTCAGTATGGCGATAGGCTCTCATCCAATGACATCATTAGGTGTGAATACGTTCAGCAAACCGTGAGTCTACTAGTTGTGCCTCTGCTTACTCCTACTGATACAAGCGTGAACGTATATTTTTTTTATAGCATAGGCCGGCAAACGAGCATGTGGGTCACCTGGTGGTAAGTGATCCCCACCGCCCATGTACGCCCACAATACCAGAAGAATCATGGGCGCATTACCGACCTTTAAGGAAAGGGATAATTAAGGGATTGGGAAGGGGAGAGCGATTTGGGCCTCTGAATATCTCACTCACCGTACGAAACGTTGCATGCTGTATTCACTTCTAGAAGGACATACACATTAGTGCAATTCTACTTTTATGTATTTTAGTTTCTTAGCATGTAAGTTATGTGTAAGGTCCAGTTTTTTTTCCTTATAGTATAGGCTGGCAAACGAGCAAGTGGGTCACCTGATGGTAAGCGATCTCCACCGCCCATGTACGCGCACAATACAAAAGAATTATGGGCGCGTTGCCGACCTTAAAGGAAAGGAATAATAAGGGATTGGGAAGGGGAGGGGGATTTGGGCCTCCGGATATCTCACTCACCGTACGAAACGCAGCAGCAAGCTGCTACTTTACGCCAGTTTTCTGTGAGACAGTGGTAACGACCCGGACGAGCCGGCCCATTCACGCTATGGCGTATGGCGTTAGGCTCGCCCCCTATCACATCATGGGACGGAAATAACCTCGGTGAAATGTGGGTGCTCTGGTTGTATCTCTGCCTGTCTCTTCGGCGATACATTTATTTTGTTTCTAGAATTTATCTGAGTCCTCGCCGTTTTCAAAAGCGCGCAAAAGCAACTTTGTTTCTGTTCAAAACTTTACAGAATAACGCCCATATTCAGGCTCTATAATAATATTTTCATAGCCTTTATATGTTGTCACTCGAGCCGAATTATGTTACAGTTGTCATTTGCACAAGTGTGAGGTGCGGGTTCGATCACAACGAACCATTGTACGAATTTACGTTATTGACACATCTTAGCTAAACAATCATCCGAAACAATGTGTTATAATTATAAACTAAATTCAAATAAAAAATGATTAAGACGGAAAATATGCGGAAATATGTTCGCAAATTCACAAAACTGTGTCAGGGGTTTTGCAAAAAACAAATAATTTTAGAAAGATAATTTCCTAATGATTGGGAAGCTTATATTTATTAACACCAATAAATAATAATAAAATAGCCTTTATAAATCATTTAATATATTCAAAAACAATTATGTGATTGTTTTTGCAACAACACGTCATTTGTTTTTTCTTCAGATATATTCGTAAAAATATTTTAACATTGTAGAAGTACATTGCAGTAGATACTTATGATATAATTTATTTAATTTATAAAATTATAGATAGGCTAAATAGAGTGGAAACATATCTTTTGATTGGTATATGTTTTATCTGAGTTGCCCAATTTCTCACTCGTACTACATACACATCATGTTTTTGGGACGTCCTTTCGACCTACTTGCACTCCAAAAATAAAAGAATAATTAACAATGAATCAACCATATCTCATTGATGTAAATGAAAAACTATTGTCTCATATTTGTTACCTGTGTAAACATTATTTTAGAGCACTTTTGCATTATAGTATAATTATATCTGCTAATTTTTACAGGCAGCGTATTTAGGCTAAGTCCTCGTTTTAAATTCCAGGTCAGGTAGTTATAATTTGTGTTTAAATTCTAGATTCGAAAACAACACTATGATTGCGCGGTATTGGAATAAACGCTCGGTATGGCGATAGACTCATCGCCTGTTATATAATTGGGCGGAAAAAACTCAGCGAGCCATGGGTACACTAGTTGCATCCCTGCATACCCTTTCAAGGATACAGGTGTTAAGTCTGTGGAGATGCACCAAGAGGCTCTCCAGGAGGCCGTGCTTGGTGACAATGTTGGTTTCAACGTAAAGGTGTGAACGTAATTTATCTATTTATCAATGGAACTTATATATAGTGTAAAAAACGTTGTACTCAATATCTTACTATGAGATTTCATAGTACGTACACGCTCTAGCTTAATAAATGGTTTAATATATCAATTTGGATGTTAGGTCCTTTTATTCTAAACGGTACATTGATATCACAGGGAAGTAAATACCTACTACATATATTATATATTTTCCAACAAGTATTTTGAATAAATAATAAAATAATAAATACACCCAACAGTCACACACATAGTCCTGACCCCACACTAGGTTAAACCTGTATCGTGGGTATCAAGAACTACGAGGGACTTGCGGTCCCACAACACCCAGACCCGAGACAAATATTTGTGGATCAGACAAACATTTGTCAAGGTGCGGGAATCGAACCCACGGCCTCACGCTTCGCAATCGGCTACTCGCCCGCTGCGCCACGGAGGCTGAATATATTATGATTATGGTATTTATGACTTGTTTAATATTTTGACGTTAAACGAAAATGGACCAACCACGTATTCAGAAATGTAAAGCTCAATTAGTGTGGTTCTTAAACTACCAGGCATTATGAGACTTAACATCATAAATCTCGGAATGATGATAGCAGTTCAGTGCTATGCAGTGCTTTGTAATTCAGGGTTCTGTGTGGTGTTGATTCTGTTTATTTATGGACAGGCGTGACAAGCAACCTGCTCGTCTCGTCATTCAAGCAACAAAGGTCTCATCTGTCCATATTATAAAATCAGAATACCTATCATTTAATTTTCATACCAATTTGTTGTCAAATAACAACATAGTTATACCACACTAAGCTCGTCTTGCACCAAGTTATTCGTGCGACAGACAATCGTTTTAATACATCTAGCCACAACAATACAGTATTATGCTCGTAGAAGGCTGTTCCAGAATGTCTTTAGTTATTTCAAGTTACTAAGCGTCTCAATAGTAATGAATGAGGACGCAGTGCTCGGCAGGCAGGTGACACGCGCTATGCAGACTACGATACTATATCGATATTACCATATAAACTACTCAGTTAGCCACACACCTGTAGGCCTAGTACGAGTTACAAATACGTTCACAATTTTCGAATTCGTATATAATTACTACCGTCGAAGTGTCAAACTAGTAATTCAAACGGTAATAAAGGAAATAATCGCTTAAAAATTAATTTCATATTCGACTAATATTAAATAAAATTATTAATATTATTCATTTTAATTCATTATAGTTCCCATTAGTGGCTAATAATACTCGACGTATGGAGAGGAGACGAAAACTTTCATCGTTTTCGAATACTATTAAAACTTGTACTAGGCCTACTGTACTTGATAAAACCTTTATTTATTTGACGATTTCACGTCACTCCTTTTTTGCTGTTATTACCATTGACATGATTAAGATCTGTTTTAAAACTATTAATGAAATATCTATGTCTAATAGAGCAGTGGAAAAAATATATTTGCAATATTTTCTGCTTATTATTGGCTAGTTACGTGAATATATCGTGCTGCTTGAATTACTTTATCAACTGCAGGCTATTATTATACAATTTACACCTGTAGTATTATATGTGGGCTTTTTATAAATAAATATATGATTAACTGATTATATGTTTATTATTTTGTTTACTGAATCGTTAACAAGTATGGGTTAAATAAAATTATCATTTATTATACTTTAAATTACTATGTGTGTGGTGTGGAAAGGCCTATGTCCAGCAGTGGACGAATTCAGGCTGATGATGATGATGGTGTACTTCATATTTAAAGGCACTATAAAAAATTCATGTATCGTATTTGCATCAAAATCTTATGTTTTTTGTAGTGACCAAAAGACTAAGGGGCTTAGCATCTGCAATACAAGACGATTTTTTATGTTATGCCCTGAAAAACTAGTTTTATCTAGTTATGTCTATCCACGCTAATATGGTTGTATATCTTATGTCAATCGTAGAGAAGTTACTACTTTCAACCTCTCTGTGGTATAGTCTACGAAAAATAACAGAACGACGTAATTTTATCGAAAGATGACACTTTTAAATGAGATATTTGTTGTCTTTATCTATCTTTCTCGCGCGCGAGATATGTAGTGTCGCATATGCTAAACTCACTCACCATGGACATACCAAACATACAATGAGCCTTTTAATCAATGCTTCATACATTGACTGCCTCGGTGGCGCAGTTGTAATGATGTATGCGTTACAACTGAGGTTTCGGGTTCGATCCCCGGTTCGGGTAAAAATTATATTAGGGTTTTCTATTACGAAAAAGCTCAGTATCAACCCGGAGTCTGGAATTTGTGCCCGGTGTGGCGATAGGTTCGCCCCCTATCACATCATGGGACGGAGATACGCTCGGCGAAATGTGGGTGTACTGGTAACACCTCTGCCTACCCCTTCGGGGATTACAAGCGTGAATGCGTATGTATTCATACATTATGATCCCATTATATCATTGTCCGTTTAATTGCCTTAGAAAACCATATTTTTTAATAATATTGTCTTTAACACCGAGACATGTTTAGTTCCAAATCGTATCGTTCTAATATCGTTCTCAACATTACCATCGTTTATATAAACGAAAAGTGTCTCAATGGGTATCGAGGCGATGACGTGCCTGTGGCCTCACAAAAGGCGCGCCGTGACGGCATTGTCACCGCAACTTCGCACAACGTGTGACTCTATTGTATATAGGAAATATTCTTATTTCATGCATTTTATTTTGTCACTTTGATTCATAGATTTACAATTCTGTAACTCGTATCGTATATAGTTGAGTAGATTTTGCTCACGGTTCCGCCCGCGTAACGAATTTTTCCGGGATGAAAAATAGCCTTTGTCCTAGTCCAAGTCATGGTCTACCTGTGTGCCAAAAATTCAGCCTTAGAGCGTGATTGACAAACAAAAACATCCAAATTCACAAATAACCAAACTTTTACATACATACGCACGCCTGTAATCCCCGAAGGGGTAGGCAGAGGTGTAACCAGTAGACCCACATTTCGCCCAGAGTATCTCCATCCCATGATGTGAAAGGGTGCGAGCCTATCGCAATACCGAGCACAAATTCCAGACTCTGGGCTGACTCTAAGCATTTCGTAATAGAAAAACCCAATACCACTTTATCCGACCCGGGGATCGAACGCTGAGGGCGTCAATCGTAACGCGTACGCATTATAAGTGCGCCACTGAGGCAGTCTTTCAAACTTTTACATTTATAATATTAATAGAAAGGATTAAACTTTTAGATGACGCGGTAGACCAACTTTAGCCTAATGTAGCGGTGTTGTAAGTTTGTAAGCTGCGGTGTGGTGTTTTTTTATTTTTTATTAACACACCAGTAACAGACTCCGTGGCGCAGGGGGCGAGTAGCTGGTTGCGAAGCGAGACGCCGTGGGTTCGATTCTCGCACTGAGACAAATATTTGTTTCGTGTCTGGGTGTTATGGGACCGCAAGTCCCTCGTAGTTCCTGATACCTACGATACAGGTTAACCTAATTTGGGATCAGGACTATGTGTGTGACTGTTGGGTGGGTGTTTAAAACAAAGTTGTCGTTGTCGTTCAGTAAATAAATAAATAAATAAATAAATACACCCAACAGTCACACACATAGTCCTGACCCCACACTAGGTAAACATGTATCGCGGGTATCAGGAACTACGAGGGACTTGCGGTCCCACAACACCCAGGCCCGAGACCAATATTTGTGGTTCACACAAACATTTGTCCCGGTGTGGGAATCGAACCCACGGCCTCTCGCTTCGCAGCCGTCTACACGCCCGCAGCGCCACGGAGCTGTCAAATTCAGTATTAATTGCATTAAAATTACACGAAATAATAACAATATTGAAAAGAAGGTGGAACTGAAGGTGTATAAGACATTCACAATATTATATAGTATTAATGTGTATAGTGGGTTCTGTTTCAATGATCGTGAAATGGTATCTAACTCATTGCTTATCAATAGAAAGACGGCCTTAACTGTCACCACAATGGCTTTGTATGGCAACTAGGTCTCACTCTGGTATTTGCATTGATGTATAGAACTTTACCAACTGATTTTGAGAGTTTTCTGCTTGTGTTATTAACATTTTATATTTCAGTCTAAATAGCGACCAACGTAAACATGGTCAAAAACCCGCCATAGTAGACCGTTCAGGCAAGTCACGTTCCGGAGTCGGCCAGTGTATATACATACATACATACGCACTCACGCCTGTAATCCCCGAAGGGGTAGGCAGAGGTGCACTTCTGCTGGTGTACTAGTTACAACTATGGGCACCGAGTACAATTTCGGAGGCTGATACTGAGCATTTCGTGCCTAACAGAAAAACCTAATATCATTTTTACCCGAATGGAGGGTCGAACCCGAGACATCAGTGTCAGCCTCAGTCGTACCGTATACGCAATACAACTGCGCCACCGAGGCAGTCATGGATTAGATTATGTCGGTTAAATATTTCGCCAGTCTTCTTGCCCTGTTAACCTTAGCTGGGTAGACTTCGTGACTATGCTTTCTTTCACCTCTAAAACTAGCCGACGAGTAGCTTAATAGCTAAGTTTTAGCTCACATTCAGTGATAGCTTGTGTGAAGTATAGAGTTGACGCGGCGCGGCGCGCCTGGGCGTTCTGTCACAAAAGGCTCTGTGCCATTGTATGTGACTTGCTCACTCGAGATGTGTTTAAGCAATTGGTTTAGTACATTTTGCTTTCACTTATGAAGTTTTTTTATTACTAGCGTGAATGACTACGCCTACCCATAAACAGAAGCAACGCCATATAAAACTTTGAATTACAAAGCATTGCGTGGCACTGGACTGCGCTCGTCACCCCGAGACATAAGACGTCATGTCTCATAATGCCCAGTAATTTCACTGGCTTGAACTTGCTTCAAACCGAAATACAATAATGTTTAAACATTGCTGTTTGCATAGGCCGGCAAACAAGCAAGTGGGTCACCTGATGGTAAGTGATCTCCACCGCCTATGTATGCCCACAATACCAAAAGAATCATGGGCGCGTTTCCGAACTCAAAGGAAAGGGATAATGAAGGGATTGGGAAGGGGAGGGTGATTTAGGCCTCCGGATATCTCTCTCACGGTACAAAACGCAGCAGCCAGCTGTTACTTTACGCCGGTTTTTTGTGAGACAGTGGTAACGTCCCGGCCGAGCTGGCCCATTCATGCTAGAGACAAAACTGTCTACAGCGTGGCTCTACCACTCATAAATCGCAAACACAAACACACGCGTCGAATACCTACAGAATTTTATAAATAATCTCAAACAGTAAAAAATAGCCCAAAATGTATGTGATAATAGGTCTACCAATGGTATAGCTACAGCTATTGGAATGAGATCAAGGCGTCGAATTGTAGCGGAACTGTGGACTGTCAGCATCACATCCGGCACGGAGAGATCGTGACTTCGATTGGAAGCGAGATGCGACGGATGTCGACACAATCCGGTTTTAGGTTTTAAAATATATCTGTATATACGCACTCACGCCTGTAATCCCCGAAGGGGTAGGCAGAGGTGTAACCAGTACACCCACATTTCGCGGGGCGTATCTCCGTCTCTTATCTGATATGGGGCGAGCCTATCGCGATACCGGGCACAAATTTCCAAACTCCGGGCTGATACTGAGTATTTCGTAATAGAAAAACCCATACCACTTTACCCGACCCGGGGATCGAACCCTAGACCTCAGTGTTGGCCTCAATCGTAACGCGTACGCATTACAACTGTGCCACCGAGGCAGTCCAGTCAGTCAGTTATAATATATCTGTTATCGGATTAAAATGTTTTTTTGAATACCTACATTTTAAATCTACACTAATATTATAAAGAGGTAGTAGGTTCCGAGAGGCCCTCTACGTTGGTACCACCGCTTTGTATATTTCTGCCGCTAAACAACAGTGTGTAATCACTTGAAGGACATTGACGCCAGTGAAATTAATGGGCATCATGAGACTTAACAACTTATGTCTCGGGGTGACGTGCACAGTCCAGTGTCATGCAGTGCTTTGTAATTCAAAGTTCTGTGTGGCGTTGCTTCTGTTTATGGCCAGGATCGGCTTCTCATCATGATTTGAGGATGGATTTGGTATTATGTGGGGTGACTTGCCGTCTGAGCCAAGCCCGCAACGGGAACCAAGCTTCATCATTGCTTCACTTGTTAATCAGGTGTATTACGTGCAGATGAGGTTGGCTTTGGATCTAAGATGTTGGTAGGCCACTTACACTCCAATATCCAGTATACAAATGTTTGTCCTCTACAATAATATACAATATGATTTGGGCATGTAGAGAGGATGCATGAAAGAAGATTGACGAAACAAATATACATGGCAAGTGTAAATGGTACAGTTGGGAAGGGAAGGCCTCGGCGAACCTTCATAGATCAAGTTGGGGATATTCTCGAGAAAGGCCAGAAGACCAATTCTCGTAATTTTAAATGTTCAAAATATCATTCCGATCTAGTCTCAGCGTCAAGAAAGTTGCAAATGGCATTAATCTCTCATCTCTTAAACCAACAATCAACGTCAAATGTGAACATAGATCGTAATGAGATTGAATGTAGAATAAAAGTTGACTGAAGGAAAAATGGTATAATGCTACTGCTAATGCTAGGTGCTGTTTAAGAGAATGCCATTTGCAACTTTCTTGACGCTGAGACTAGATCGGAATGATATTTTGAACATTTAAAATTACGTGAATTGGTCTCCAGGTCAGGAGTACCCTAAACCGACGTGCATGTATGAAAAATTTTATGAGAGTGAATGAGGCCAAAGAGGTATGCAAGGATCGTAGCAAGTGGAAATCCGTTGCCTCTGCCTACCCCTATGGGAAACAGGGGTGAGTCTATGTATGTATGTATTATAGTGACGCGAGTCAGACGACCATCTCAATTGCGCTGAAGGGGCTGCCAACGCGGGAAATTCATCTGAGAACTTCTCAAGTATGCAGGTTTCCTCACGATGTTTCCTTCACCGTTAAAGCAAGCGATAACCAACAATAAATACACACATAACTTAGAAAGTCAGAGGTGCATGCTCTTGGGGCTGGTTTCGAACCTGCAACTTGCCACTCGACAGTCCGTAGCAATCCGCGCTGAGCTATCGCTGTTATTAATTAAGGCCTTAACTCTACACATTTCTATCAGTAAAGTTTCAATGACTAACACTGTGACATAATAAGATTGTTACAACTGACCTACTGCCGAGACAATGCCGGCAAAAGGACATACGATGCAATAACATTGTCACTACATCACACGTGTTGATTACCTATTATTAACCGATGAAAAAAGACGAGAAGATTCTCTATGATTCTCTATGCGTCGACCATATGTGTTTTTATTATGAGAATATTTAAGCCATGGTTATAATAAATTGTCTGTAAATCGTGATGGTCCGAGTGCAATTCCAAGATCTTGCAATTATTTGGCCATTTTTTTTATACAATTAGCAGAATTTGAAACCCGCCTAAATGTCATGCACCTCTGACTTTTCTTTGTGTTTATTAATTGTTAATTATTATCGGTTCCTTTAACGAATCGAAAAATCAAACACAAATTGTAATTATCCTACTTAGAAACTGAACCTAAAACCTCACGGTTCTCAGCCTTAGTACGTAAGGTGTTATCTATATATCTGTTCCAAAAATGTAAACAAATATCTACCCTCATTACAATTATCACTATTAAATTTAGTGTAATTAACATATCCTAATTGCAGAGGAATTGTCGGAAAAATTGGTAGACATTTGTTTACATTTTTGGAACAAGTATAGCAAACAGACTTTAAGTAGAATAAGTTATTTGAGTGGTAGAGCCACGCAGTAGACACTTTTATCTACAGCATGAATGGGTAGAAACCAGCTCGCAGAAAACAACCGTAAAGTAGCAGCTTGCTGCTGTGTTTCGCACGGTGAGATATCCGGAGGCCCAAATCCCTCTTCCTAATCCCTTTAAGGTCGGCAACGCACCCATGATCCTTTTGGTATTGTGGGCGTACATGTACGGTCGAGATCACTTGCCATCAGGTGACCCACATGCTCGTTTACCGGCCTATGATATAAAAAAATATATACATATCGGCTCATATTAGTCTACCTCTAAGCCAATGAGGCGATATTAAGCATTACTTGCAAAAAATATCTGATAAATTGAAGTATACGCAGGTCTTCTTATATTGACACGTAACTTCTCGTTACCTAACCAAGCAAGGCTGCCTTGGCCAAGGATCTATGAACGAGCTAAATTATAGTTTAGTGCAGAATATTGAATGGCGCCCTTCTAATGGCATTGAAACAAAGTTTAAGGCGAAATATCTGACAGCACTTTCAATGTGGCGGTGAAGTGCGCGGACATTTTGCGAAACGACCGAGATGAAGGATATATTACATACATACGCACTCACGCCTGTAATCCCCGAAGTGGTAGGCAGAGGTGTAACTAGTACACCCACATTTCGCCGAGCGTATCTCCGTCCGTATATCGTCATGAAGGATATGTTATCATGGTAAAACCACGATGTACACAGTTGTGCCTGTAGACGAACGGACTGACTCAACTGGAGTCGTACCACAATCTCATGAACTTAGTTAAGTCGCAGCGTTTCTGTTGTGTCTCCTACGGTGATACTCTACAGTGAGATTGCAGTATGTTGAACAAGATCTCCCCCTTCCTAATCCAATGAAATGAAATGAAATAGTTTATTAAGCATGTAGGCAATTAAAATAGCGCTTGTGACAAGTCAGTACAAAATAAAGAAACTTAAGTCCCTATTTGGTTATTTAGGGAGACAACATAATTTCGACTTATTCGACATGGTGGGTGTACGCTGTACAGAGCGATGGTATAAAGAAGTAATATTTTCACTTTGGCAGTGTTATTATATTTTTTGGAGTAGAGATCAGTACAAGTATATTAAGGAATATATTTACCGTAAGAAACGCAGCAGCAAGCTACTACTTCACGTCGGCTTTCTGTGAGACAGTTTTAACAACCTGGTCATGCCGGTCCATTCATGCTGTAGACTATCTACAGCTTGGCTCTATCACTTAAAAACGTTGCCTACTAACACAAACTTTCAATTAACTTGTGGACTCAATTTTGGACTGTACGGTTTGCCGACGGGCCTGATGTAGTTGGATCGTCATAAATCCTAGACTTTATAATATTTGTCTGGTTATATACCATGTTTACTACATACATTGTATTTCCCAAAATGCATACTGTTACATAAATCATCCGTAGAAGGCTTATTCGTGTTGCGTGACTGCTTGATTTATTATTACAGTGTTCTTTAATCGATATTCTGTGAATGGGGATCTTAAATCGGTTATACTGGTAAAGCTATCAATGAGTTAGAAACAAAAAAAAGAAATTCTTAATGTCATTTCTATTGTAAAGAAATTTTCAAATGACAAAAATATATTTTACTGCTGTAAAATGCGCAATCTTCTTCCGTCTGTCCTTACCGCACTCGCTGTGAGGTCGGCTCAACATGCTATTTAACCAAAATATAGTTTCCTACTGTAAAATGAGCGGTAAAATACTAAAATGACAAGGCTGTTAAGGCTATAATTTGTCTTTTTTTATTAGCTTGAATGACGAGAAGAGCTGGTAAGCGCCACTCCTGCTCATAAACAGAAGCAACGCCACACAGAACTTTAAATAACAAAGCACTGCATGACACTGCACTGCGCTCGTCACCCCGAGACATAAGGTGTTAAGTCTCATAATGCCCAGTAATCACACTGGCTTCAATGTCTTTCAAACCGGAACACAACAGTGCTTGCGCACTTTCTAGTCTTTCGTATGCGAGAGGCTGTCTCGGTGAGGCGACTTCGTGAGCTTTGAAGTCCCACAAATGAAATTTCATCTTTCATATAAAAATCGATGTAACTCATAAAAGAAAAAACGCATTGAATCGAGAACATCATCCTTTTTCTGAAATCGATTATTTATTTATTTATTTAATAAATATATCATCATCATCATCATCAGTTACAAGACGTCCACTGCTGAACATAGGCCTCCCCTAATGCCTTCCAGGCCGACCTGTTGGAAGCGGCCTGCATCCATCAGCTTCCTGCAACCCTTGTCAGGTCGTCAGTCTTAATTTTGTACTGACTTGTCATAAGCGCAATTTAACATTAATAACAATATATGCTGCACTTTAAAAAGGACACTGTCCAGCAACTGCGCGGCAGTGACACGGATATGTAATGTAAGTAGCGTGTAAACAAAGCGATAGACTACCTCGGTGGCGCAGGTGTAATGCGTACGCTTTACGACTGAGCTTGACGCTGGGCCTCGGGCTCGATCCCCGGGTCGAGTAAAAGTGATATGGGGTTTTTCTATTACGAAATGCTCAGTAGCGGACCGGAGTCTGGACTTGTGCCCGGTATCCGGTGCCCTATTACATTATTGGACGGAGATACGCTTGGCGAAATTGGGTGTACTGGTTACAAACCTCTGCCTACCCCTTCGGGGATTACAGGCGTGAGTGCGTATATGTAAACAAAGTATTTTCGTCTGTATTAGAATTAGCGGAAGTACATGTACGAGAAAACATTTATTTATTATGTACAGTCCATAAATACATAGCCTTGGGACGTGACGAGAATCTGTATGTCTGTGCGTTGATTACAAAGCACCCGTTATAACATATTTTCATATATTACGCGTGTTTATTATTTTAAGCAGATGGCGCCTGATGATTCTGAGATAGTTGTTACAATATATATATATATATATACAACGTGTTACAGAAAGGTGTGGTCATATGTTAGGGCCATTACATACACCTTACAATCCTTACTTATGTACCGGATCTTTTCAGAACCAAGACATCCAAAAATTTCACTTTAATTTTAATCACTCCTTTATTAAGATCGATAAGATTGATGACATCACTATTAATTATTATGAACGACACTCACTTTTAAATAAACTTGAATAAGATGTACGTAATTCTACGGACATACGTACGTAACTTGTAATTTAAACACAAATTAACACTTGAAAGAGACTGTGTGCTAAAGACGATATAGGTACCATCCTCTAGAAGTATGTTAATGACTTCATTCTTGGGTCTTCCATCTATGAATTTGGCTTAATACAGTCGACGATCCTCTTAAAAGCTGTTATTAGTTACACCAACACAAATACCAATACATCATACTTGTTTTTAGTCAAATACAACATGTTCATATGTTGTCGTAATCAATAATACTTCATAAAATCAGAAATTGCCAAACTGACTGCGTCAAATAAATATTAACATCTGACAACTGTTTAATGTTATTTTAATTATGAAATAATTAAATGAAAGGAGGTCTATAGTATCATTGTTTATTATTTAGTGTTGTCCAAAGTTGAAAGTCGATATCGACATGTTACTCATTCGATAAAAAAGAAAATTCTATAATTATTCTCCTAGCAATGCAATCGGCATTGGTACTATGGGAGTTAAAATACTTATACCCTACACTATACATTGCTTAAATTTGCCCGCCCCTTTCTATAACAAGTTGTATATAAGCTCACGTCTTTATTACCGAAGGGGTAGGCAGAGGTGCAACTAGTTCTACAACTATGTTTCGCTGAGCTTCTTTCCGTTCCGTTTTCATCCTATTCACAACCACATTTGGCGGAAATATCGCATAACATGCAGGGTATATTTTACTTCATGTTTTAATTATTTTAATCAATAAGTTACGTTATCCATGTGGTAGAGCCACGCTGTAGACAGTTCTGTCTACAGCATTAATGGGCCGGCTCGTCGTTACCACTGTCTCACAGAATACCGACGTAAAGTAGCAGCTTGCTGCTGCGTTTCGTACGGTGAGTGAGATATCCGGAGGCCCAAATTCCCTTCCCCTTCCCAATCCCTTACTTATCCTTTTCCTTTAAGGTCGGCAACGTGCCTATGTATGTTTTAGTATTGTGGGCGTACATGGGCGGTGGTGATCACTCACCATCAAGTGACCAACTTGCTCGTTTGCCGGCCTATGATATAAAAAAAAAGATAAAAAGAAAATGGTTTATTTATCTCCTAGCAATATAAATGGATTTGCTACCACTGGGGCATGAAATACTAGTATAGTGGTTCATACACTATACGTTTCTTAAATTTGACCACACTTTTCTGTAACACGGTGTATAAGAT
Source organism: Mimas tiliae (assembly GCA_905332985.1). Classification (NCBI taxonomy): domain Eukaryota; kingdom Metazoa; phylum Arthropoda; class Insecta; order Lepidoptera; family Sphingidae; genus Mimas; species Mimas tiliae. Next base: position 15,682,082 of record HG995246.1, on the reverse strand, counting down.
AAGATAGTAAATATGTTTACCTGTCAGTGTGATGCCGTTGCTGTGCCAGGCGCTGTATCATCCAGGCTTGCGTGAGCGGCGACGGCACCAGCCCCGTACCCAGCGCAGCCAGCGCCGCAAGCATCTGCTGGAACTGCACACACATCTCCGTGTACGCCTGCTGTCGAAACCTTATACTATCCAATAGACTGGCTACCACTAACATCGCAAACAAACATGGCTCTATCAAAAAAAAACCGCGACCAAAAGACGGTTGCTAATGTTTGACTCTTTTGGTTAATATCGATGTTTCTACTATTAGCGTGGGTTATGTCGAATGATTGCAAAGGCGGTTGTATATTGCATCTCGATACAACACAACACTGTAGTATAAATACATCTTTATTGTAATAAAGAACCAGTGGTTCACATTTCATATTGTTTTAAGTTCGTTTTAGTAGTGATTTCTTAGGTTTACGCGAATATTACACATTGAAATAAAACTAGTTTATACGGATAATAAATAAAAATAAAAATTAAATCTAATTCATTTTAAACTAAATGTATAATTTTAAAATGAAGGTAGCCATTGTAACATTAACTTTTCGAGACGACCTACACCTCAGTCTCTCCCGTGACCACGAAGGCTGAAAAGCTTTCGAAACGTCGGGACTAAAATGAAAATTAAACCGCGATAAAATCCGTATAAACTAGTTTTATTTCGTTTTAGTAGTAACAGTATGTGAAAATCAATAGATTTCGAATAGAATTAAGACATTCGAATACTTATTCACAAGTTGTTGAGGATAGCGCTGATCTATGTTAATTTTTGGATAGTGCCATTTTTGTTTTCTATGTGGGACGTGCCCAACTCTGAGTTGGCCACGTCACTTTCGATCGTTAACGAGAAATATAGAGGAAAACATTGACGTTTACTATACACGTCTTTAAAACTCATGGTAGAGTCACGGCTCTATTAAACAACACCAAATATAAGTTCGCTGGCAATATAATTCATTCATATAGAAGATCACAGATGGTAATACAACGTGTAAGATTTCAATGCACGAAACCAATATCGATTTGGTTTAATAAATAGATTATATCCATATTGACACATCGAAAAGAAAATATCCTATATCTAACAAAAACTTGTTAGTTTTAGAATTATAGATGAAAGGTAAAAAGAGTATAATTTAAGAATTATAATAACAGGATCGATTATAAAGATCTCTCAAAGCAGGACAATATATTTCTGATTATCCTGTGAATAAACTCGTTTCATCGCACTTTTATTAAAGCTTTCATTTCCTTAATAATTTTCGACGAAATTATTAAAAGATCAATTCCACTTTTAATATTCCGGTTGTTTGTTTACTCGTGACATTTTATTAAAACTGAACACTATAAAATTAAAACTGATATCATTTTGTTCATAAGCCACGGTTTTAATTACTTCATTGTACTTATCTTTAAAATTCTTAATGAATATTTTGAACATATAATTACCCAAACTAATTGCTTTTGCCTCACGTACGAATGCATATTAATTTTTATTGTTCTTGTGCATCATTAAAATTAAATGTTATTGTTTTAGACTATTTATAACTATATCATCAGCGCTTTAGACTTTGAGACATCCTAGATCCTGTCAGAAAGCGACAAGCTGTTTTTTTTACTGGTCAACATTTTTTTGTCAGTGTGGAATATATTATCTGACTGCCTCGGTGGCACAGTTGTAATGCGTACGCGTTATGATTGAGGCCAACGCTGAGGTCTCGGGTTCGATCCCCGGGTCGGGTAAAGTGGTATTGGGTTTTTCTATAACGAAATGCTCAGTATCAGCCCGGACTCTGGAATTTGTGCCCGGTATGGCGCTATCGCTCCCTATCACATAAGGGACGGCGATACGCTCGGCGAAATGTGGGTGTACTGGTTACACCTCTGACTACCCTTTCGGTGGTTACAGGCGTGAGTACGTATCTATGTATGGAATATATTACGTGAAATCTAGTTTATTACAATTGCTATTATAGCTAGGTACTACATTATATTCTACTAGCATCACAATAGAAAATTCATTTAAAGTTAGTGAGTATTTAATTTGAAGTATTTTCTGTTTTATTACATTCAATTTGGCTTCAACAGGTGAAACGGTTGGCCCAAACAAAATACAATTTACAATAAATGAGTTCCTTGTAATATCCGTACCATACAATTACAATTTATTAAAAGGTATACCAATTCGAGTCTACGTTTAAACATTCAACAAGTTGCATTGATCTTACACGTTGTACTAAAACCGTACACTTATTTTTATAGTCTAAATTAATTTAAATAATAAAAAAGCCATAATGTTTGTTTTCGTATCGGTGGAATTTAAGAGGATTTCCTTCAGTGACGCAAGCTTGGCAGAATATATTTGGTAATGATCTTGTAGCCTTGGACCGCCTCTTTTTCTCTTCCTTGTATTTATTATGCCGGATAGCATCTAAGTTTTCCGCTTGTATCTGTACAACCATATTCCTTGGTATTACAAGCAATAACTGAAGACACCACATTTTTAGTTTTTAATCGAAAAGCAAAATTATGTCTCAGAAGGTTTTCTCCAGAAATCAATAGGGGTCTTGCCCTATTTGAATTAAGTGACCTCTTTATTAATTGAGTAAAATATTGAAATGTTTCTTTACATTAATAATAACAGAACCATCTGAGAGTCAAGCAGTACAATAATTAATAACGTACATTTTCCGTCAAACAACAATTATGTGCAACGTTAATGTCAATACAAAGTCTTTTTCTATTGACTTCACCTTTGATTTACGATCCTTATTTTCCATGTTTTTAAAATACGACCAAATTATGAGAAAGTCTATTCTGAACAGAGATCCTCTTACTTTCCGCTTCTTATAAAATATTTTCCCTATAAACTTGGTAATAAAGCTCAAAGTAATACTAAACTTTTTATCAGTTGCAAGAAAAAATATTTTTACTGCTTTCTTCCTTAAAGGTTCTTGCAAGTGACTGCAAATATTCACAAAGTAACAATGACGCGCAACAAGTAGCCAAGCATGTTGAGCAACGACAGGAAACTATTGTTTATGAAGGTTGTTTATCCAAAAATATGCAAGTCATGATCTGGATGCTCTGGCAACCTCACACACTGACACCGATGGGAACCATGTTGTGCGTCACGGTTGCCTTATGAATACATGACGAGTGACCACAGGCGATCGTTACCTGCGCGATGGTCTGCGGGTTCTGCACTTGTAACTGCAGCAGATGCTGCAACAGGGGAGGCGCCGCCGCGGGGCTCTTGGCCCCCGACACAGAGCTGCTGTCCGACTCTGACGCTGGACTCTGCCGACAAAAACATATTAATGAGTAACTAGTTGGTAAATAAACAGGAAAAATACGAAGGCATTTCTCAATTCGTCTGTATATATTTTTTTATGTATGTTTTTTTAAATACGCTTTCGAAGACAGACCAGCTGACGGCCCACCTGATGGTAAGTGGTCACCGTCGCCCATAGACATTAGCAATCTGGCATTGGTAATGTCTGGCATTACACAGCCAAGCCGCTACCTACCGTGGAAATGCTTTTTCGAGCCTTGTTTGAAGGAGATGTCATAACGCTGAGGAAACACCGCGGAGGAATGTTCATTGCAGAGTCTGAGAGTGTGTGGGAGAAATGACCTCTGGAAGCGCACTGTACTGGAGGTATGTTGGTTCACACATAACTACGCCAAATGTGGGCCGATCTGGACGATTCTTTTTGTATTCGATATGGCATAGGTACTCTGATTGTGGTCCCATTTATGGACCGTCAAGAGACGCAGAGCGTCAAGACGTCTCTTGACGGTCGACATTATATTCGGACTGCACTGTACTTAACATCAGGTTTAGTTTAGTCCCTGCCGTGCCAGGATACAAGAGTGACAATTTGATAATCGCAGTAATATGTTGTAAGCGAAGCTGTTAGTTTTTAGTGACCAGTGAGCGGAAGGAAACCTCGTGCAAATCACACCGATTAAGAGCGCCATCCATCTAGATGGTGGGGACAATCAGCGAATCCCACATTCTATAAATAAAAATAAATACAACAGTCGCACATAGACCTGAACCCACAGTAAGATACGAGTCTTGTGTCGTGGGTATCAGGAAGTACAAGAAACTTTCGGTCGACACCCAGACTAGAAACAAATATTTGTGGATCACACAAACATTTGGCTCGGTGCGGGAATCAAACCCGCGGCCTCCCGCTTCACAGCCAGCTACTCGCCCGCTGCGCCATTGAGGCTGTCATGGCCATTTTCATGGCTTTGAAGTCCATCCCGTGTGTTTACAGCATTTTGGACAGCCAACTAGAACTTCCGTGAAGTCCTTGCGAATTACAACTGACAATTACAATAAAATCAAATCTTTACGAAAACATTTTAATTTACGTCACCTGATAAAGTGATTATTAACAATTGTCTCGACTAAGGTTGGCGGTCCGTTAAGATGCTATTTTCCGGACCATATTTAATTAAACGTAATTACTATTGATTAACAAGGAAATATCGAAATATGTAAATATTAATTGAGCTTATTGAAAATCTTTAGTTTTTAGTTAGAGTAAACTGCTCTGTTCTTTTTTTATTAGCGACAAGGTGGCTCGCGTGATGGACAGCGCCACGCCTATAAACAGGAGCAACAGCCCACAGAACTTTATATTACAAATCACTGCATGGCACTGGACTGTGTCACTCGGAGATATAAGATGTTAAGTCTTAGAATGCCCAGTAATTTCATTTTCTTCAATGTTCTTCAAATCGAAACACAACAGTGCTTAAACACTGCTGCTTGGCGGTAGAAATAGACAAAGTGATGGTACCATTCATTTTCATTTGGACCTCCGGATATCTCACCCACCATTCGAAACGCAGCAGCAAGCCGCTACTTTTCGTCGGTTTTCTGAAGACAGTGATAACAACTCTGCCGGCCCATTTTATGCTGTAGACAAAACTGGCTACCACTCAAGAAATTATAATATTAGTTATATCGTGGCGAGATTATGGAGTCCAGTGTAATTAAAATGGCAATAATTAGCTAAGACTGGGAAACCCTTAATTAGGCGGTCGTTTTGCCAGGCTGAAATTAATTGAGCCGGAGTGCCGATATGGCTATTAGAGAAACAGTTAGAAATACTGTAATAGCAAGTTGTTTGGTTCGTTGGTATATCCTTCTATTACCAGCAAGGCAGCAATCATTCGACATGATTTCTAACCGACTTCAAAAAAGAAGGTTCTCAATTCGAAGCGTTTCTTTTTAAATGGATAGTTTATGAACCGGTATCTGATATTCAATTGCTTTCATTCGTTCTGCCTGGCGTTAATGCCAGGATCACCTGGCTTTTATATTTGAAATATTATGAGAAAGACTTTTACACGTGCAGTGAAGCAAAAAGTAGTAAACAATATTTGTAAGTTTGTGACTTTGTTAATTAGCTTGTAGGGCTAAAATCTGGAAATGCTGTTCGATTCTGATAATTCTTGCACCAATATGAAGTTAAAAATGCGAAATGGGGTGTACTGGTTACACCTCTGTCTACCCCTTCGGGGAATACAGGACTCAGTCCTATGTATGTGATTTATATATTTGAATGTGTTATCTTATTTGGTAAGTAGTATTTAGATATTCAGGGGTGGTTAAACAGATGCTTAAAATAATGGGAATTAACTAAAACCTTAGTTAATTCAATTATACTGCAACAACAATAATGTTTGATTGAATGCTTGCCGGATCTTGTTATGAATGCTATCGAATTTGGCACAAACAAAATGAACAGTCCATTATCTTATTAGTCGCCGACGTTAGGCCTTGTACCAGATATTTAAATTTTGGCATTCGCGAATGTTCACTGATTGTCAGGAATTCAGTCTTTGTATACCCGATAGCTTGAATCACTTGATAGATTTTAGATGATAAATTTCCATGAATTAAATTACGCTGAGGAACTATATATTAAAACTGACATTTTTAAACGACATAAAAAAGGAGGTTCTCAATTCGTCTGTAATATCTTTTTTATGTATGTTTACTTAAATATGACAAATATGCTCCGATTTTTCCGTGGTGGTCTCATATAAATTTGGTTAAGATCTGATAATTCATCTACTCCAGTACCCGGTTTCTGAAAGGCTGATCAAATCAACTAACAGAACTTTGATTTTGACACCGATGTCAAATCAATTCAAATTGCTGAAACGTTATTTAGTGAAAAAAATAATAATATTGATGTCTCTTTAGTAGCGTTTGACATACGATTTTTCATATTAATTTGAAAGTTATGTTAACCAACATCAAAGCGTGTTCAGTCAATGACAATTAAGAATAAAAATTAATAAAATGACAATGATTAAAACCGGATTATCACAATAAGGACGCTATTTCACTCACTATGACGTATGTAAAGACTTCTGTTACATCTAAGCGCTGGCCCAACAGTCTAGTAAATGGGCGGTTGGAAAATTCAGCCGCAAATGGTCATATAGAGACGAAGTTTAATACAAGTACATGCGGCAGGCGGGCGGTGCGGCGGTGGCACTGCGCTGCGAGTTGCGACCGGTCGTTTTCACCTTGAAGTTTCGCTAATCGCGTCCACCTTGAATATTAACTAACGGATTGTTTAGCCACAGCGCACACGTCATCCGACCACGAGTCAAATGTACATAGAACATACATGTACATAACACAACATATGTGATTTGCAACTTACAAGGTTTCATTATTTAGAAATATATGATTAAATAACGCTGTCGAGTCCATGAAGGCACCGGGTGAATTGATCGTTTAGGAAATACTACGAGGTAGGCCGCTTGTATACGAGAGTTCATCTTTTTTTATGGCATAGCCCGGCAAACGAGCATGTGGATCACCTGATGGTAAGTGATCGCCATCGCCCATGTACACCCGGAATACCAAAAGAAACATGGGTGCGTTGCCGACCTTCAAGGAAAGGGATAATTGAGGGATTGGGAAGGGGAAGGGGTTTGGCCTCCGGATATCTCACTCACCGTACGAAACGCAGCAGCAAGCTGCTACTTTACGCCGGTTTTCTGTGAGACAGTGGTAATGACCCGGACGAGCCGGCCCATACATGCTTTAGACAAGTGTCTACAGCTTGGCTCTACCACTCATCTGCGTAGGAACTACCACTTTGTCTACTTCCTTCGCTGAAGAGCGGTATACGCACTGTTATGTTCCGGTTTGAAGGACGTTGAAGCCAGTGAAATTATTGAACACTAGTTAGTGCTCGCGGCTCCGCCCGTGTGCGTCCTTTACCGGGATATAAAGTAGCTTATGACCAAGTCCAGGTCATGGTCTACATGTGTGCCAAATTTAATCTAAATTTATTCAGCCATTAAGGTGTAATTGACTAACAAACATCCAAACTTTCAGATATTTATTAGTAGTAGGATTATGAGACTTAACACAGTCTGGTGCGATGTATTTAGTATTTTGTAATTCAAAGATTTGTGTGCTGTTGTTTATTGACAGGCGAGTGACTTGCTCGTCTCGTCATTCAGGCTTATACAATAAACTATCTGAATTACTTCACACAATTATAAAAGCTGCTTTCACGGTATTCAGAATAGATTATCGTATATTCCAATAAAATTGAAACTGAAAGGCTGTTTGATTAATAAGTAAATGTGATATTGTTTATTCCAATGGCAAATTCCGTAGATATTTTATGCAAGTCGGAATAAGGATAAACAGAAAATTAAAAGCTTTTGTCATATTGACTTTGAGCCGTTAGTCAATCGAAATTATTATGCAATGCATATTTAGTTTATTTGCTTTGAAAAAGAATAAATATTTAATAATAGACATGTTTAATGATTGAAGAATACCGGATATAATATATACTTCAATTAAAACCAAAAATAAATATCTATATTCTATGCTTTTATTTTTTTATTGTAGCCTGACAAAGTGGCAACATTGAATGTTTAAACAGGGATTTCTTTTCATAAATAAGCATTTTTTATTCAAGTAAAGTTAACAAATGTATATTAGATATAGCTATTATTATAAATGTCAGATTGTTTTCCAGTTAGTTGCTGAAGAAAAGGTACCTAAATAGATACTTTTTATATACATGACAAACGAGCAAGAGGGTCATCTGATGGAGTGAAAGTGAATCAGTTGTAAATTTTCGAGGTTCTTGGTTTTTCGTCAATCTTTTGGCTGAATGATACACACCATTAAAGGTATTATTGCTCATTAGGTTCCGTGACTCAATGCTACCCTTCAGTTGAGTCGGCCGGCCCCATTCACGTTGTAGACGAAAATAGCTACAGCGCGACTCTACCGCTGATAGAGTTGTAGGATTTACTATCCTTGTGTGTCGCTAGCCTAAACGATGTAACGTGTAGAACACTCGCCTGATGGTAAGCGTCACGCGTGCCCATAAACAGAAGCAACACTACACAGAAATTTGTATTACAAAACACTGCTGGCACTGTACTCCGCTCGTCACCCCGAGACATAAGATTATTTTCCTGGTATTGTGGGTGTTCAAGGGTGGTGGTGATACTTTCATCATGTGACCCACTTACTAGTAAGCCGGCCTCTGCTACACAACTATCCCGAAGAAGGTGGCGTTTACATACTGTGGATAAAACTCATTACGGAGAGGCTCTATCTTACCCTATTAAATAAAGAGGAAATAATTGATTGGTTGTTTGAATGTAGATAGTTTGGAACTACTGATCCGATTTAATAAAATCTTTCACAAATAGAAAGCCACAATATCTTTGAGTAACATAGCCCACATTTTATTGCAATTTGTGACAAAGGCCCACTCCAGATATCGATTCTGTAGTCAAATTGTATTAGGATAATCTCTGGAACTATTAAGCCGATTCAAAAAATATTTCTACTAATATAAAGCTACACTATTCTTATACAATAAGATAATTTACTGTGTTTTGTGATCACGGTGCTCCCCTGATATTGATTTTGAGTCACTAAGGGGAGTATTCTCTGGAACTGATATATATAATATAAGCCCTGATATCCAGCTATATAGTCCTATTTAAACTTAAACGCGTAAAATTCTGGGAGAATGCATAGTAGGTACAAAAAATATAGTTTTTCGTCTAACTAAGGCTGTTGTGCCTAGTCAGATAAATTTGTTGGTATTAAAACTGGGGTTGTATATACTATTTTTTCTTTCTGCCAAGCGATATCCCGGTTTAATGCCAGAGTTAGGCTCTCTACTTAAACTATCCCACTTCACTGGATCTTGAGCATCCTCCGTAGTGAGATCATTGGCTCTCATGCCTCCCTCTATTACATTAAGCCAGCACTTTTTGGATCGTTCGTGGGATCGTACGCGCTTAGTGATAGAAATATTAGTTGATAATTGATATACATAGAACTGTCAAATGGGATACCATGCATTCCATTTTTAAATAAAATTATACGTAATATTAGCCATAACCACGCTGTTTGATTTTTAATTATAGAACATGAATCTCTTCAACTAGCCAATTAATAAGTGGAATGCGGGCAATTACAACTAAATTGAGCGGTAAACCCACCATCTGATTTGTTTCAAACGATCTAACGAGATGGCCTGCCAGCCTTGTCGCCTGGGATGCCAGCGCGTACATTTTAATTATTTATATATTGATACACTGCTAATAGTAGTTGTAAAGTAAGAAATATAAACCGAGATAAGTCATTATTTTATAACCTACGAAAAAAGGAGGTTCTCAGTACACCTCGAGTATAACATTGCACATATTTTCACAAAGTGATCCTCTTTGATGATTTTATTCGATAGATAAGGTTATAGATCAAAGTTGGTATGTACCATTTAAATTTTATGATCGTTGTATGTACGAGTAAGTAACAATTTAAAATAAGTGTTGGAAGCTACGAGTCAATAATAATATGAGGGTTCCACATTCGTATTACATTTTAGGGATTAGTCCACAACAAATGGTCTTAGAACACAAATATGAGCTGTCAAATACCGGAATAGTAAACGCGTGTTTAGATTTCTTATTATTAGCAGACAACGCGATATTGCCACAAAAAAATGAATTTAATTATTTTTCGTATAAAATAAGCCATTATCCTTAACTTGTGTGTTGTGAGAAGGTTTTTTTTCGGGCACGGCAGAGTGACTATACTGGACATTGCGTCCTTCGACAGTCGGCAGAATTATGTCGGCCTGAAGTTACTGGATATACACTGGCTGAACTCTGAAACGTGACTCGCCTGATGGATCCACTATGACCGGTTTTTCACAATGTGTACGGTGGTCACTATCCAGTCTGGTATATAAATGACCCTCCCACCAAAAGCTATAGATTTAGATCTAATTTTTAGGTTGATAATAATAGATTAATGTGACTAATTTCTTTCAAAAGTTATCAGTCTTGAACGGTTCAGGTGCTGTATCGTTTAGTAAAGATTAAATTATATATTAAAATGACATAAATTGTTTAGTAATAAATGTTGCAACAAACAAGACAATTATGTTTCATTATGTTGGACGTTAAAAACGTGTAACGTTCTTTATTTGAACTTAGCATCATGTTGAAACAATGTTTGTATACATGAAGTATATATTGTATACAGTCAGTGATGACAAGCCGCGCCGAACAGCTGCTCCCATTATCCGAAATCGGAAAAAAATACTGGCAACATAATTTGCTGCTCGCTAAATGGTGGGGTCTACACATTCTAATTCTAAACTCGCGGCCTCGACCAATAGCGGGCGAGGACGAGCCAACATGGCGCTCGTGGGAACCGGTTAATGGGCCGTTTGAATTTAGAATAGTATTTTTATTAATGTGTTCGGGAACAATTGGTGTTTTTTTCTCTTTTCTAATTCGCAATTCATTTGTCGTTCAGTGAATAATATAAATAAATTTTGTTTATAATTTGAATAAGGTCGGCCTTTGGCCAAGGTACATTGTTAATATGCAATTTGAAATTAGATTTAATTACAGCGTAGATACAGTAACAGTAAATTATTTGAAAATTTTATTTTGAATCTATTTCAAGACAGCTTGATTATTTTTCTTAACGTTCTTGAATCTAATTCTAATGTTATTCGCAACAGTTACATACTGCTTAATTTTTTAATTTTTTTTTATTTTATCATTATTTTCCGTCGTTCACGGGACACTGCAATGTTTTTAAAGCAATGTTTTTAAAACTATTTATTAGTAGTCTCTATGTAGGTACAATTCCAGTAGGTTATTAGCGGTGTTTATTCCATAACCCTTATCTGTATATAGGAAAATTATATTATATATTTGCGGCACACGTGGCCCAACCTATAATTTTGCCTCGAGTTATTTGCGCTATATTTTAATAATCAACCGGTTTTTATTTTATGTTTAACTTCTTGTTCACTGTTGATTGTCTATCGCTTAGAGCAGGCTAAGACCGACTAATTATAATATTTTATTACAAGGTTATGGACGGGTTTAGTTTGATGATTTAAGTCTTGTTCAAGGGCCTTCGATTAAATTGTGTTTGAAAGAATGAATATTAATTACATTTATTTTCTGACTTTTAAAGGAAAGCATTTCTATGTGATAATATTTCATAAAAAACTATTTGTGAGGAATGTAGAGCCATCACAAATTGTCTAGAAGTAACAATTCCACAAATTAACTTCATTCGAAATGTTTACGATTCAAAAAAATATCTAATATTTTCTAGTACTACGGTACATAAGTGCGTTCAGTTTGGTAGATAACCCTCGACGTTGTGTGCCAAGGTTTCTGTGCTGCACACAGACATACACAGACACACATCGTCGTGTTATGTAATGACTCTTGCCTGATTTGTTGCTTTTAGTTTATGTTGCTATGTTACGTGAAATATTGCAAAGGTTTTATTAAAATACTTTAGTGATTTCTTAGGTTTACGCGAATATTACACATTGAAATAAAACTAGTTTATACGGATTTTATCGCGGTTTAATTTTTAGTTTAGTCCCGACGTTTCGAAAGCTTTTCAGCCTTCGTGGTCACGGGAGAGACTGAGGTGTAGGTCGTCTCGAAAAGTTAATGTTACAATGGCTACCTTCATTTTAAAATTATACATTTATTTTTAATTATTTAAAAAAGTTAGTTGACACTAGTCCGATCTACGCAGAAAGAGCTCACAGTATCTTGAGGTCTGGCAGTTGGTCCAACTTTGGATTCTTGCTGATATATTACATGATAGCATATATGATGTTCTAATCTAAATAATACCTGTAGGACATCAATATACCTTTCTGACTATAAATTCTAGCTTAAAATTCTTCTACTATTACAAATGTGAAAGTGAATTTTGACGAAAGAAAGTTTTGATGTTTGTGAATTAGGGTATGTGTTAGTTACTCACGCCTTAACAGGTGAACGGTTTTGAATGAAATTTGGCACACAGGTAGATAACCTGGATTTGGACATAAGCTACTTTTATCCTGGAATAGGCCGTTCACGCGGGCGGACCCGCGAACGAAAGCTAGTAGATAATAAAGAGATAAGTTGTGCGCAAGCTACATTCATTGTCTTATAAATTCTTATAAAAATAATGTTTCGGATAAAAGCTAAATATTTTATAGCTTAGTACAGTAGATTTAAAGTAAATTATAATTTCGAAATACTTTCAATTTTGTTTATTAAATGTTAGATCACTATGTGGCATAACGATAATTTAAAGTAAATGTTTTATTAATTACAAACGAACAATAGCAAATCTTTGTGTGGCAACATTTTAGAGCAACAAACAAAACTCATAAACGCACAGATTAAAAATCTAGACAAGTTGACAGTCAGCATGGAGTTATCCAAACACGGTCCTTGTCTATGATCATGTGCTCATTATGCCAGCTTTGTACTGCATTATATAACACGTCTGGTACAAAAGAGACAAATTACTACAAGTTTACATTAGCAGACAGAAAAAACACTATTTGTCGAGCTATTTGTTGAGTGGTAGAGTCACGCTGTAGACACTTTTGCCTTCGGCATGAATGGGCCGGCTCGTCTGGGTCGTTACCACTGTCTCACAGAAAACCAACGAAAACTAGAAGCTTTCTGCTGCGTTTCGTAGATACGGACAGTGAGATATCCGGAGGCCCAAATCACCTCCCCTTCCCATTCCCTTAATTATCCCTTTCCTTTAAGGTCGGCAATGCGCCCATAATTCTTTTGGTATTGTGGGCGTACTCGGGCGGTGGAGATCACTTCACATCAGGTGACCCATTTACTCGTTTGCCGGTCTGTGCTATAAAAAAAATAAAAGCTAAAAACTTCATCTATGGATCACATTTTTGAATGTTGTAACAAGCATTTGTGTTAAGTTTTTCATCATATGATCACGTCGTACTTTAATAGTATACCTACTAGATTAATTAGATTGACATTTGAGAGTGATTTATAGTTTAAAGAAAGAATATAAAGTCTGTAATAATACAGAAATGGCGTGAGAAATTTTTGATATACGTTAATATCGTGCTGGCCGCATAAAAACGGCGAAAGAAAGACAAAAAGAAGTGTTCGCCAAATAAAAAAGGTGCATTTGATGCATGAATCACACTCAGTACTCAGTAGTATTTCATGTTTCGAACTAATAACACCAACTAACCATGAAATCGGCTCATGTTGCGTTTTCCATTTCACACTATAAAAAAAAGCAACAAAGCGCACTCAAATCACAAAGCCGGCGCTTTCCAACATTTCCGCTACTTGAAATGGAACGTGCGAATAAAAAAAAAATATGCGCACGTAATGAAAAATAGCCACGAATTTTGATATATTAAAACGTTATTCACTCGCCAACTTTACATAATCAGAATATTACATGTGAATAAAATGCTCCCACTTTTAAAATTTCGAACAATCACTGTTAAAAAAATGTAAAAATTTAAAACGTCACATAGAACAATCATAAATAATCACACGCCACTTTTACAATTTAAATTTACACAATAATCGCCACAAATCGAATTTCGAGCATTTCTCCAACGGTATTGCTTGACCCGCGCATGTAATTTGGTAAAAATCAAACTCTAAGTACCCGACACGAAAAATATTCGTAATGGTGTATTTTCGTGTTTTTTTCGCGCACGGCGATGATTAGCGAGCGCGTACGTACTGGGGCTATTTGTCCGCACGTGTTCCGCGCCGAGGGTGGGGCCTGGCACGTGAATTTTCCGAGGTTTCCACCCTCCACGGACCGCCCCTATAGGCTTTTCTGTCCGGCCTATGCTGTTTAACTGATCGGCTTGGGCCGGCCGTGGAGTCGACTTTGCATGTACTTTTTGTACGTTATTTGTATGCAAAATATCGCGTTCATTAAAGGCTTATAATGAGGGGAGGAAAACATATATTTTTAACTTGACTAGCGTTACTAATAATGTATGTAAATTTAATTACATGAATATTTGTACTTATTTTATCAAATACAAAAATGGATGAAGGAAAATTTTGTAACACCGTCATTAGTAGATGATTATTTTTAGCTTTAACAAGATCGAATTTATGCATAATTTGTTCACACTTCACAGTGTAGTTATGTCTTCTTCTTCTTTCCCCTGGCCTTATCCCACTGGCAGTGGGGTCAGCGCAGCATACTTTTAACACATGCTACAGAAAGATTGGTCTTGTAGTTTTTATAACCGGCCGCCTGCCTGACGTCAACCCCTCTGAGGAGAACACCCATATGCGAAGCATTTGTGTTCACACAAACATTGGTCTCTGTGCAGGAATCGAACCCGCAGCATCTCGCTTCACAACCATTTGCCCACTGCGCCAGGGAGGCTGACACAGTGTAGTTATATATTGAAAATAAATAACTTTGAATTATTGTATGTAGAATTTCAGACAATAACTACATATTTCACAGTATTAGTTGAATAAACAATCTTATAATTATTTTACAAGTAACATGATCACTTTTCTAAACCTTTGTAACATTGATATATATTATAAGCCACTTAATTTCAATTTAATTCCACTTAACTTGAATTACTAATACGATTACTGTATGATTGACATATATTAATAAAAATAATAAAGGAAGAGCGATGCCATGGAGTCATGGTTAGCAATAAAATTAAGTTTAGTCCAAACGATTACATTACAGACCTGTTTCACAATCGAGTAAGCGTTATCTATCAGATAAAATATAATAAGACAGCTGAATACAAGGCTGTCAGGCTGTCATTACAAACAGCAACGTATGTCAAATTTAAACTTTCTAAATTGGCTGTATAATACATTATCTGACAAAAATTAAAATAAATTGACTCACAAGACTGGCATTAAGAAAACTATAAATTAATAATAATAAATAAATTTAGCATTATTTGTTAATAACGGAGTATAACAGTTTAAACAATTGCCTATAAATTCTATTGTCTGATATTATTTTAATAGTTTGATTTATACCAATTTACTTCATATACTGAACGATAAGAATATGACAAGTCATCAAAAAGAGTACAATTAAAATATAATTTTCTGCTCGCTACATAATTATTGTTCTATTGTATAAGCATGCAACGGTTCTTATATATAAAACATAATTACCACGATAAGGTCTTTGACACTACTGTACGGTTATTTTGTGTGAAATTATAGAATACGTAATTTTGGTATTATAATTATTTATTATACCATTATAAAATCTAATCTTTGGTTATAAAATAGACGTAAAATATAAAGTTATCATATTATAGTCAACAAGAGATGAAGGACAGTTACTCGAATTAACTTCATAAAGGGCAATTTTAGGTGGTGTATTAAAATGATCTTAAAAAAGATCACTTTTTTCCAACAGGATTTATTTTAACTGCTACAATAATCTTTTGTAGGAAATTTCTAATGATGTAAACCCAGAGTAAGATATTATTTTCATTAAATCATCTTACGTATTGATATTTTGGTTCAATTTTGCAGATAGTAAAATATGTGTGAGCTAGTTAATATGCAGTTTTCATTTGTGTGATAGGTAAACACAGTTATGTATGTTTGCAAATATATCAATCACACATAGCAGGACATGCAAGAATGAATTGAATTATCTATAATAACCAGTGCAGTGAAATATAATTACAATAGTTGGTAATTGTATTTTTTTATTATTTACTAAGGAATCAAAATTTCTTTAAAATGATTATAGGGCAAAGTAATAAAATAATATGATGAGATATCTACTGTTAACTCATTAGGAAATTATTAGTAGTATTATTCGACGAACCACTTGAGTGTATTCAATTAACCTGCATACCTGATGATGGTGCATAAGAATTTAAAAGCTATGTGAGGTCTACCAACAAGCTTTAGGTCTGTGCCTAGCAGTGGGACAGTTTTAAATACGGAACTAATATTATTATTATAAATATGAAATTTGATAGCCTCGGTGGCGCCGCACAGTTGTAATGCGTACGCATTACGACTACTGGGCTGAGGTCTAGGGTTCGATCCCCGGATTGGGTTGAAGTTATATTGGGTTATTCTATTACAAAATGCTCAGTATCAGCCCGGAGTTTGGAATTGTATGGGGATAGGCTCGCCCCTTATCACATCATGGGATGGAAATAAGCTCGGCGCAATATGGGCGTACTGGTAACACTACTGCCAACCCCTTCGGGGATTACAGGCGTGAGTACTTACATATATATGTATGAAACTTTAACAAATATACACTACATAACAATAAGTAATGCAAGCACAACATGTTTTGACTATGCTTCGGTATATATTATAAAATATGTCTTCATCTATCTTTCCCTTATACTAACGGTTGATAGTTAACAACGGTGCTGTAAAAACTCATGGCGGTGAGTGAATTCATTTCATGCATCAACCATTTTCGGTATGCAATTATACGCCACTCTTTTATAGTTTTAAATATAGAACTATTGCTACTTGTTGCCATTTTATACAACAGCTAAATGTTAATATTAATACTGATGTGGTCGCGCACTTCGTTATTATTTTCCATACAGCCCTTCCTTCAAAAATTATTTGTAGTTTTTCTCCGCTTGTGATAAAAACAGAATATCTCGAATATATTTAATGTTTATGAATTATTCTATGAAAAAAACAATTTCGGTTAATATTATAAAATGACTATTTATTATGTACCTAATGTGTGAATTAATTGTTAATTATCGCTCGTTTTAATGGTGAAGGAAACATCGTGAGGAAACCTGCATAACAGAGGAGGCCTCCATAAGAACTTCGAAGGTATGTGAAGTTTGGCAATCCGTATTAGGCCAACGTGGTGTATGTACTAACGCCTAACCCCTCTCATTCAATAGAGGGCTCCGTGCCCTGCAGTGGGACGTGTATAATACGGGGCTGGTATTATTTATTTAATTAGGTACTTAATTTCTGTAAGTACCTACCTAATAATAGATTTTCCAAAAAAAAAAATTTTGGATTACTAACAACTCTATTCTTATTTTCAGAAATAATTATGTCTAGAAAACATTAAGTCAACTTTTAAATTCGGATGACTTTTTTATTCCAGCTTATTTTCTTCATTAAAGTACTGGCTACAATTGCCACTCCATTCATCGCACTGTGCGAACGCTGCCTACTTTTCATGCCCTACGCCTACACGTATCCACTATTTCAGTAACAACAAACACTGCCGACGTTAAACTCGACTTTATTATTTGGAATATAAAGCTCAGAATTACCTGTGACGTCACCGTGGCACGCACCCCGTCTCTGTCGCGCGTATTAATCAAAATACGAGTTTTTCAACTTTGACGTGGAAACGCAGAAAATGGATAAGGCATTGTATTGTAAATTGGAACGATGGTTGCCTGTGTTGCATATCCAGTATTGTTTGATCCCTGACTACGGGATCGAATGTACTTCAAAATAATAGGGTCCCGACTAACGTGTAAATATATGTGAAAACCCTTACATTATTTATTATTATTATTGTTTATGTGGTTTGGTCACGTTCTGAGGAAACCACAGGAGTACGTCGGTCGGAAATGTCTGTGCCAGAACGTACCAGGAGTACGATCCTGCGGACGGCCCAAAAAACGTTGGCGTGACGTATTAAAGGAAGACATGAGAGCCAATGGTCTTACTACAGAGGATGCTCAAGATCGGGCGAAGTGGAGGCGTCTTAGTAGATAGGCGGACCCTGGCACTAGCCAGGATAACGCCAGGTAGAAAGAATTGTATACGTTTAAACTTGGAAACGTGGTTCCTGTTGCAGGTTGTGGGGCTCAGACGCAGATCACTCCATATACCACATATCGTCAAATCTATGCTACGAGAAGACGCATCCTGGTATTAAGCTGGGATACATCAGCCAGAAAGAAAGATTGTTTGGGTTTAAAGATCTTTAAAACTTACACTTTTTATAATTTGAAATATAACTAATAAAAAACTAGTTAAATGGAATTTCAAACAAAAGGTACATTTTAAACCCAAAAAGGCAATTATTTATCAATACACAAAAATTATCGTATGTCATATAAAATAAAGAAAATACAAAAATCTTAAGTCTTAATGATATTTGTTTTGTATAAAAGTAAAATCGGTTGAATATTAAAAGAAAAAACTCTAGCTATATCAAAATGGATAATTATACATACATACATACGCACTCATGCCTGTAATCCCCGAAGGGGTAGGCAGAAGTGTAACCAGTACACCCAAATTTCGCCGAGAGTATCTCCGTCCCATGATGCGATAGGGGGCGAGCCTATCGCCATACCGGGCACAAATTCCAGACTCCGGGCTGATACTGAGCATTTCATAATAGAAAAACCCAATACCACTTTATCCGACCCGGGGATCGAACCCGAGACCTCAGCGTCAGCCTCAGTCGTAACGGGTACGTATTACAACTGCACCACCAAGGCATACTGTATTATTATTTTAAATAGTCTTTAATTTAAAATTAAGAATGAAATAAATACATTTTATTTCGATTTCGTTTAAGGACCCAACATGCCTAAACCGCATTTCGAACACACCGAAAATTATAAAAACTTTAGATAAAATTATAAAATCTTAATTAATAATCCAAGCAAAGCGAGGTAGGAAACTAGTAGCCGTATAGAAAAGGGTCGGACAACCAAACGGAAAGAGCCCCGAAGCTGTTCCTTCCTCATACATGGTGATTGCATGACACGGCTCAAGTTGGCTGGTTAGGGTCCACTGCAGTAATTGCCCGGGGCACCTAAAGGATTTACAATAAGCACAATTATAGGACAATGATTGTATGTGTGCGTTTATTATTTCTGTTAATGGATGTCTGTCATTGTCTATTCTAATGCGATAAGATGAGCTCGTCTATATTATAATAGAAAGAGGTTTTTTATAGCATAGGCCGGTAAACGAGCAAGTGGGTCACCTGATGGCAAGTGATCTCCACCGCTTACGTATGCTCAGAATACCAGAAGAATCATGGGTGCAATGCCGACCTTAAATGAAAGGGATTTGGGCCTCCAGATATCTCACTCACCGTACGAAACGCAGCAACAAGGTGCTATTTTACGTCGGTTTTCTGTGAGACAGTGATAATGACCAGGACGAGCCAGCCCATTCATGCTGGCTCTATCACTCAAAAAGAAAGAGATAGATTCTACACCACAATAATGTAACCACTGTTGGCAAAATTTCGGCGCATTTTAATATCATAAGCTGACAAACCAACAAAGTCAATTGATGGTAAGCAATCTCCAGCGCCTTTGAACACCGTCAATACCAGAAAAACATGAACTTGCTGCGATTTATTTTCCTCAGTCATAGAAGTTAACAGAAAAACTATTATTTAACATCAAACTCAGGTAGTAGTCGCACCTCGGTAGAGCTGGCATATTGATGGCTAACATTACTCAATTGTATTGTAAGTCAATACAATATTGACTTACAATACAATTGAGTTGAAAAAAAACACCAGTCGCTGCATTCGAGATGCATCATATGGCAATGCTAAGTGATGAATCAGCGTATAAGCGGTACAAAGTTCAAGGTTGGTGCAGCAAAGCTTTTTGAATCATACCGGAATTTATATTGTGTCATCATACCCCTTATCCCTATATGATATATAGTATCCATCTTGATAGTGTGATAGAATCAGATCTTGAGTAACGACATCGTTTAAAAATATATTTTTTTGAATGTTAATTGAATGTGGAATATAATATTTTGTTATGTTTACGCGAATATAACATATTAAAACCGTACAAATAGTATCAATTTATAAGGATTCTATCGCGGTTTAATTTTATTTTAGTTTCAACGTTTCTGCCACGTGACCACGAAGGTTGTAAAGCTTTTGAAACGTCGGGGAAAAAATAAAATTAAGCCGCAATAAAATCTGTATAAATTAGAATTATTTCAAAATTGATGAATATAAAAAAAAATAAAAAAAAACTACAGTAATAATTTAATGTTGTACTGAAATCTTGATGCGCGAGTCCGACTCGCACTTGGCTGGTATTTTTTGCATTATTATTCAGTTTAATTCCATTAATTTAACATTTTTTTTAACATGCTTTTATTGACTTGGTTTTGTGTAATAGCGGCCGTAGAACGTAACGTAGCCGTAGGCTAACCTGTTTTTTTTAAATATGTATTATATTTCTAGCTAAAATACTTAAATAATAAATTGTAGATTTTGTTTTTTTTTCAAGGCACAGTTTTCTAAATTCGTTACATATAAAGTTTGAGAGTTGGCTTCCACCATTATTCATAGAATTTATGGCAACTGATCCCAACGCCCGTGTACCTAGACATACAATATTGGCAGAATTACGGATGCATTACCGATCTTAAAGGTAGGGGATAGGACAGGGATTTGCGACCGGATATCTCACTCATCGTACGAAACGCAACAGCAAGCTGTTACTTTACTTCGGTTTTTTGTGAGACAGTAGTAACAACCTCCGTGACAGCCTCCGTCGCCCAGTGGGCGAGTGGCCGGTTGCGAAGCGAGAGACCGTGGGTTCGATTCCTACACCAAGACAAATGTCTGTCTAATCCACAAATTTTTGTTTCGGGTCTGGGTGTTGTGGGTTGGCAAGTCCCTCGTAGTTCCCGATACCCACGATACAGGTTAACCTAGTGTGGGGTCAGGACTATGTGTGTGACTCAATGGACTGCTAGACGCACCGCGATTTGGGTTTTTTGAAATAGGTTTTTGCAGATTTAACGTAAAATGATCTCAAGCTTAGTCAATACATCTTCTTTGAACCATTCTTCTGTGATCATACTCGTACATGCATCAGTGCTATGCAAAAATATCATGACTTGCAAAATCGGCATGCATAGTAATAATATATGTAGGTATTTCAAACAAAGTGGCGTGCATTTTATAATTATATATTGGAATTAATATTGCATTTGGAATTTTGTTTATGCGAATTCATTTCCTTCCTCACAATTAAGTATTAATTAATTGTTGTGCCGATGCTAAAGTAACGAACGAATGTAAGGTATTGTGATGGTATTTGACAGCCTCCGCGGCGCAGTGGGCGAGTAGCCGGCTGTGAAACGTGAGGCCGTAGGTTCGATTCCCGCACCTAGACAAATGTGCGTATGATCCACAAATATTTGTTTCGGGTCTGGGTGTTGCGGGACCGCAAGTCCCTCGTAGTTCCTGATACCCACGATACAGGTTAACCTAGTGTGGGGGTCAGGACTATGTGGGTGTATTTATTTATTTATTGTTTTGAACCCAAACTATAGCATGGTTAAGATTCAAAGCTGATCGATGACTGCCATCAATTAAGTTATCCACAAAAGGCACATTTAAAAATGGGTTCCATGACTGTCTATACATTTCGTTTGAGTTATGCCTTGGCAGTATTTAGGGCCTCACCACAGTACAACGTAAATGTATTTAAATTATGTGAATAACGCGACGGATCTACGGTCAAATGTTGTATAGAGTTCTGTGTACCAGCGTTACACGGATGTCGGACGATGTTACGTCATAAAGTGGCGAGGCTTAAACTCGCGATAAGGCATACGGACGCCGAAATAACAGGGCGGTACTCACGGTCGCGCCGCCCGCTGGGGGGGCCGAGGCCCCGTCCGGCGCCGCCTCGCCGCGCTCACCATCCACGCAGAAGTAGCACTTGTCCGCCGGCCTCCAGTCGGCAGGCTCGTCTAACTCCAGCTTGGGCTGCGTGGCCGGCCTTTTTATAAGGCTTTCGAGGATCGTTTCCGGCCGCCTCTCGACCTTGGGTTCTTCGCCGTCCTCCTTGGGCCGTTCGTCTTCGGGCGCGTTTATCTCCTCTATGGTCTTGATCTTGAGCGCGGGCGGTGGGTCGGTGGACGGCATCGACTCCTCTTCGCTCGACGGCTCTGGTTCGTTCCGTCTTGGTATCAAGGCGTCCTGGTATAGTTTCCATTTTCTTCGACCCATCAACTCCTCTGCCACCCGTTCTAGACCTGGAAGAAGGTAAATATACTTTGTTAATTTTATATAAACATTAGAGTAAATGTTATATCACTACTTTAAATAAGCGAGGATGTAAGAGTTATCTTTAAAAAGTAGTGTAGAAAGTGTTAAAGAATATGGTTATAGAATTTTTCTTTGTAGGGAAACATTGACTGACTACACACAGGCAACAGGCATGAGGCATATGCTTCCTGCTGGTGCATATAAGATTTTTAACGTATTTGATAACATTATTAGCATATACATTAACCAATACGAATCAAAATATTTCAAACTAGTGGAAAGTATTAAAAAGTATTTTTTTATCCTAGCTTTACAAAGTCACTACGCTACACCTATCTAGACACGCGGTACCCTGCCAAGCCAAAAGCCAAGTCAAACTAACAGAATATTAATACATTTATTAGATCAAATTAAATTGAGTAACTCGAAAAACGGATTCGGGCACAGATGAGGATGCTGTCAAGTAGTTTTATGAAGTAATCCATTCTGTTCTAAAATGGCATATAATAATGTTTCATCAGAAATTTATAGGTAAAATGATTTCTAAATTGTATAAGACGCCTCAATCTACCAAACCACAATACATTAATCTCAGAATTATACAAAGTATACACAACTGTAGACACACAAAATATATCTGTCGAGAAACTACGTTTTTCTTGTAAGTGCACAATGTTTCAGCGGGCGGTGGCCATTAGTTTTGGTAATGTGAAAGTTTTTACACGGTCGAGAATGAAATTTGTTTGGCGTCATAACGTTTCCACGGGAGATGTAGCCGGTTGCGTAAAAATCAGGAATGTTTTGTTTGTATTTTTGATTCCAAACTTATGCTGGATATTTGATAATATTAAAGAGATGTTTTTGTAATTGCTAATATAAGAATCGAAACGAGAAGTTGAGATGAATTAAAGTACAATGCTGTAGATCAAATTCAGATCACAAATTTCTTTACTGACATGTTTTATTCAAATTTTAAACGTAAAGGTGGACTTGATTCCGGACTATACAAACGCAATAACAAAGAGGCCTCAGTTCATAATTATATAATAAGAGTATTACAAGACTATACAAACAAAAAACAAAGTACAATTCGATGAAGAAAGAGGAAAAAAACATACACAATGAATTGAAAATACGGTCGAAACCGCGAGCAAAAGCTGTTGCCTGTTGCTAATATAATTCTATTAACAATATTAGAAATACTACTCGTAAATTCACATAATTAAAAACAAGCGGTTTTATGACTGCCCATAAACATAGCTTTGCTAATGTAACATCGTTAATACTACGTTTTATTTCTAACATGAATTATCTTTACATATGCTAATAAAAAAACGCAGATGGGTTTGAGGTCAATACACTAACTTCAGTCAAATCATAACGAAGTTTTAAGGCTAGTGGACTTTGCCGTTATCGAATGGTTTTTCGCAGTCTCATCAAAAGTATTAAAAGCATTGGGCCGAATAAAATGTTAGAGAAAATATTTTACTTCTTTGATTTTTTTCCACGGTTGTGCTAAGTTTGGCTGTTGCGATGAGTGTTGAAAATAGAGCTCCAAGACTGCAGATCAAGAGCGGTCGCTCATTCTAGATTTCTTCTATTATATTTTATACATAGACTGCTACCTCGATTTTTTTTCGCACCATACGTATACCACAACAGTAAAATACTGAAGGTATCCGATGCATGCGTCCCGTACAGCCCCCACAATCAAACATGCGACCACTTAAATACGTATTGATGGACATACATTAGAAAATATACATACATACGCCTGTACTCCCGAAGGGGTAGTCAGAGGTGTAACTAGTACACCCACATTTCGTCCTATGATGTGACAGGGGGCGAGCCTATCGATATACCGGGCACAATTCAAAACTTCGGGTTGATATTGTGCATTTAGTAATAGACAAACCCAATATCACATTTACCCGACCCGGAGATCAAGCCTGAGACCTCAGCGTCAGTCTCAGTCGTAACGCGTACGCATTACAATTGCACCACCGAGGCAGTGAATAGTTAGAAAATATGTCATCATATATTAATTGGTTTTATGGTTCTAATAAGTTAATTAACCAATAACAGAACTTTACGAGTCAAGTTTACATTACAATAGATATTGGACAGTGTTTAGAAAGTTGTCTGTCTGTTGTCTTTTAATTTAAGCTGCTATTTTATTATAGAAAGCGTATCCTATTGAAATTCAGACGTTTAGAGCGGCCGGTTTTACAAACTAATAAAAACATACTTTCACACGTCGAAATTGTCGGCCGAGTACGCCAGGTGCGCAGTTGGAATATGCGGGGGTCCCATGCCCCCCTTACGTCAATCTTACAATCACTGATTTCACGCCTACACCGCGTTAAGATAACTACAGTTAATTCATAAATCGTTGATTCCCACATATTCGTGGAATTTACGTCTGTTATAAGTATTTAGCTTCTTTATAACTAGTTTCTAGAATATAATGTAGCGGTACAACGCCTAAATATAGCAAAATTCATGAATGGATATTAATTTCTGCATAGTAAGTGGCACAGTATCTAATCTAGATTGAGTAATAAAATTTTTATGTTTTGGATTGCCACGATTTGTATATTAAATAAATAGAGTTGTTGATAATTAATTTTATTTACCGGATTTCATGATCCGGTACGATTATTACTTTATATCTTGTCTGTTTCTATTTATTGAAAAGCGTATGTCATACTCATAACTTCATTATCTTAAACCTATAGCTTCTTTGGTCTCGTGGCAGCGTACTAAGACTTTGAACCTGGTGAGATCCTGTGTTCAATTCCCAGGTCAAGAAATAACAATTTGTTTGAGTTTTCTATAAAAAATCACACATGAGTTGCCCGGGATTTAAATTTGTGCACAGTATAACGTTAGGGTTGCCTCCTATCACATGGTGTTACAGAAATTAGCTCAGCGAACAGTGACTGCAGCACTAGTTTCACCTCTGTCTACCCCATCAGGGATAGATACGTGAGCTTAATGTATGTATCTCAAATTGGTACTTCCTAAATTGGTTGTTTAATACGTTATATGGCGGTTAAAATTTGGGTTAATATATTAAAACCCCCTTGGAGTTATGCGAATGCGTTCATCTTGCTTGGCACTATGGTGTTTAAATGTAGATGTTAATATTTATCGAATATTAATTAAAATAGAAATTTTACCAGGGCGATAAAATGCACTCCAGCATTTATAACTTATATTAGGACGGGACGCCCTGACAGCGGGCAGCGGAGACATTTATTTAAAAATACTTATTTTTTTTTATTCACCTGAGTAACAATTTTATCAGCTTATTGATGGTAATCGCCACCCCCGCCCATAAACAGTATAAATACCATTTAGAACTTTACTTTGCACAGTACTACACTGAAACTGCCTCTGTTTAGGACTGAACTGAGACATTAATGCTAGCTTCCTAATTCAATAGGTTTTTTAAAACGAAGGCGCACATAAATAATTTAAAAAAAATATATTAAAAAAAACTTGCAAATTATAATTTTCTAGTCGAAATTGACATGTTGACATGTTAACTAATTTTATGTAGATCGCATAGTACATTACTCGCTAGGTATTCGCAGGTCATCGTTCTAGCCAGGGCGCAAGGGAGACTTGGTCCATTGGCTATAAGACCCGCTAATCACTGCACATATGGCCGCGTCCTGAACACCATAAAAACGAGCTTGCCCACTGTAATATATCTAAACGCCATACAAGCCTCGACTTAGTATTCAAATGGGGTTTTTCACGCGTTATCGATTCTATTGGCCAGTTACCTAATGATCTTTTCAGTGCCCGGCCCCAGGTTCGAGTTATTGATGCATGGAACTTTAACGTTTGATTGGACTAGAAATCATTTGGAAGTCAAACTTTTTACTTTGGTTTGCGGGGGTTAAAGTTGTTGAATAGTTCATACTTTGTGTGATATATAGTTTAAGAATTAGCTGTATATTGACACGCTCCATCAATTAACTACTTAACTTTATCAATATTATTCAAAATCAAGTCACGGAACTGTTATTTTGATTGTGAATTAAAGTTACATTTGAATATAATTTCCTTGTGATTTTTGTCTTTTATATTAATAATCAAAGTATGTGCTGTTGCGTTTCGTTCCTACGAAAATGACTATATATACTTTCGTTCCTTCGTTGCTTCCTAGCAATG
This sequence comes from Mimas tiliae, assembly GCA_905332985.1. Classification (NCBI taxonomy): domain Eukaryota; kingdom Metazoa; phylum Arthropoda; class Insecta; order Lepidoptera; family Sphingidae; genus Mimas; species Mimas tiliae. The sequence goes on along the minus strand of HG995246.1, from coordinate 15,655,456 downwards.
ATTGAGATTTCTGGACTTCTGACTCTTATATTGCCTTCCCTATCACAATTTCTTTTTTTATTGCCCAAACAGCCCCTTACTTTTAGGTGACCCACTTGCTCGTTTGCCGCACCCTGCTATATAAAAAACATCCTACCTTAATAACATCATATTACTATTTATGATCATACTAATTATATTATTCTACTGTACGTCGTTAAAAATATTTATTATCCAAAATATCAACAAAACAGTAACTGTAAAAAAAATATCGATATCGATACTGGTACGTTATTAAACATAGCACAGTTATAGCAAATATAAATAAAAAAGACCAATAACCCGTTAAGAATTGAATTGCAATCATAAAATCGCTTAAATTAGCATAGATGGTACAAAAACAACTAGAGAGTCTATAGCGTTTGTTACGGGGATTAGCAACATTTTTTGTAAATATAAAAACGTTATTTATATAACGTTTCGGTTATAACGTTATGTTATTATACCGAAGTCAGAAGAATTATGATATTTAAAAATAAAAAGAGAATTGCAAATCTTTGCACTCCTCTTATTAATTACATAAGTATAATAAATAATATATTGAATTTGTGTATGGTACTTATGAATTAGTTGAAAATATGCTATTGCAAAATAAAATATACATAAACAATCATTGTCTTGGGTGTATGTTATTAATAAGAATTCAGCAGGAACTTAGTTCTATAATAACTCTATTTTTTATGTTATTTAATTTTTACTTTTCAAAGTAACTAGTCCAGGTTTCAGGAGATTAATAAGCCGCAGAATAAGACGTCCACTTAATAACGAATTTAGGTCTTAGGTTTTAAATTTAACAGTAAGACCGATAAATCAAATATTAGAAATCAAGATAGATGGCAAGCCACAACAGTAATTTCAATTACAAACCCAACATTCTCCATTATTAAAGTGGTAATAGTCACAAATGTATTAGAAATTACTTTATAATGACCCGCGGACGTTTCCTTTGCTGGGTTAGAGAAATATTTCCTAATCATCAGTTACTCGAAAACATCATCATGCTACTGTAGGTACCTTATCACATTCAAAAGTGGGATCGGCGTAAAATACTTTAAGTGTGACAGAAAAGATAAGGCTTAGTTTTGCTGCCTGTCAACAGCTCGGTTTTGACTGCATCCTTGGATATCATTCAGTCATTCTCATATATTACAAAATATTATCGGATTTAATATACCTTAGGCCTCTCGGTCTAGACTAAGTCCAATATTTACGTATTGTTTACAATACCTTTTTTCTGTGTGGGATCTTTATAAAACAACTTAGTTACCAAACAGTCAAAAATGACTTATTTTCTCTTACGTTGGCAGAATTAAGTCTAAACCATATTTTCAAACAAAAAGGCATAAAATAAAATTATTGTCAGAATTGCAAATCAAACATAAAAGTCGGTAACTTACGTTGTTACCCAGATCAAGGCGAACTACGCATTGGGTTCATAAGACAAAAGCTGTTAATATTTACGACGCGACGTGATAAACGTAGCATATTATTTAATTAGTTAAGACATGTGTTAATAACTTGAATTATAATTTCTCAATGGAAATCAGCCATTTGAGCTGAAGTGGAAAATTATGAATTCTTCATTGTTTGTATACATTTTCAAGTCTCATCATTAGGATCTAAATCTTTATTCTGTGAAGCAGAGGCTAAAGAAAAATAAATATTTAGGTACAAGCAATCTAGGCATTTTGCATTATAATAACAATCAATTACATTAGAAAAGACATGTCTTCATTAATGATTTAGAAAATCAGAATTATATAATATGTAAATTGCGGTTTCCCTAGATTACACTATATCGTACACTCCAAAAAATTACATAATATAAAATTCAACCATCTGATAAAAGACATTTCTGCTAAACGTAAAACAGTTGCCATAGGTTGTCATCTATTAAAAACATATTAAATTTTTAACAACGGGATTATTTGTTTTCTATATATATTTTTATTTTACTTTAAATCGCGAACATATAATTTAGCACAATCTAAAAGGTGAATTTAAGCAAGTTGAGTAACTGAAGCGTGTCCCGCGCTTCTCCGTATTGTAATTAAAGCTATGGCTACCTCACCGGTGGGTGTAATAAAAAAATAATTATACATTACATTGAGTTCCAAGTAAATCGGAACAGCTAATGTGTTTTGAAAGCTGCTATAATTTTTCGTACCGTTTGCGAAGAAACCGTTGTTTGGTATGAATAATTTTAAGTAGACGTAATGTTGCCGTACGTAACGACTGCCTCGGTGGCGCAGTTGTAATGCGTACGCGTTGCGATTGAGGCCAACGCTGAGGTCTCGGGTTCGATCCCCGGGTCAGGTAACGTGGTATTGGGTTTTTCTATTATGAAATGCTCAATATCAGCCCGGAGTCTGGAATTTGTGCCCGGTATGGCGATAGGCTCGCACAAGGACACATAAGGGACGGAAATACGCTCGGCGAAATGTGGGTGTACTGGTTACACCTCTGCCTACCCCTTCGGGGATTACAGGCGTGAGTGCGTATGTATGTACGTAATGTTAGAAGGGAAAGTATATTAATAGGCACATTAGGGTAATATATTTATTGCTTTAGTCTATAAAGAATGTAAGGGGATCCAAGTCCAACTAACAATTGCCTACCTAACTTTATCGGCTCGTGATAGACCCTGATGACCAATAGACGAGGAACCTGCGACCCACCAACGCGCATTGGAGCCGCGTTGTGAAATCGCGGAAATGGTGGAAGTGGCCCACTTTGAAAATGCGAGGTCGATTAACACATAAAGTAAGATCGATATGTAGGTATATCACCATTGTAGGTCTACACACTAGTTCTGACGGATCGAATTCTGTCACATCTCATTGCTGCTCCCTTATGAACATCATTGAACTTAACACCAGTTCTAATAAAGTAGCTTTTGGGTGTGGAAGTCGTTCCCGTGATATTTCTGGGATTAAATGTAAGCTTTGTCAGTCTTCAGCCCATAAACTATTCCTATCCAAAAAAAAAATATGTCGATTCGTTGCTCCGTTGCTGCGTGAAAAAAGGACAAACAATTTTATAAGTGGTCACACTGTAGACAGTTACAGCAGTGTCAACAGCATAAATGGGCCGGGTCGACCGAGTTGTTATCACTGTCTCACAGAGAACCAACGTGAAGTAGCAGCTTGCTGTTGTACTTCGTACGGTGAATGAGATATCCGGAGACACAAATCCCCTTCCCCAAATTATGCCTTTCCTTTAAGGCCGGCAACGCGTCCATGATTCTTCAGGTGTTGTGGATATTTATGGGCGGTGGAAATCACTTACCATCAAAAAACCCACTAGCTCATCTGCTGGCCTCTGCTATAAAAAAATCACACTTTCGCATTTATAATATTATCTTATACAACGTGTTACAGAAAGGTGTGGTCATATTTTAGGGTCATTACATACACCTTACAATTCATACTTATGTACCGGATCTTTTCACTACAAAGACATCAAAAAATTTCAACTTAATTTTAATCACTCCTTTATTAAGATCGTTAAGATTGGTGACATCACTATTAATTATTATGAAAGACACTCACATTTTAATAAACTTGAATAAGTTGTACGTAATTCTACAAACATACGTACGTAACTTGTAATTTAAACACAAATTAACACCTGAAAGAGATTGTGTGCTGAAGACGATATTGGTACCATTCTCTAGAAGCATTTTAAAGACTTCATTCTCGCGTCTTCCATCTATGAATTTGGCTCAATACAGTCGACGATCCTCTTAAAAGCTGTTATCAGTTACACCAACACAAAGTACCAATACATAATACTTGTTTTTAGTCAAATACAACATATTTTTTGAACTCGTAATCATATAATCAGAAATTGCCGTACTGACTGCGTCAAATAAATATTGATATTTGACAAATGTTGAATGTTTTTTTAATTATATAATAATTAAATGAAAGGAGGTCTATAGTATCATTGTTTATCATTTAGAGTTGTCCAAAGTTGAAAGTCGATATCGACATGTTACTCATTCGATAAAAAAAAAAAAACTATAATTATTGTCCTAGCAATGCAATCGGAATTGGTACTATGGGAGATAAAATACTTACACCCTACACTATACATTGCTTAAATTTGCCCGACCCTTTCTATAACACGTTGTATATAAAATTCTCGTGTCACAATGTTCGTTTCCATACTCCTCCGTAACGGCTGGACCGATTTGTATGAAATTTTGTGTGCATATCGGGTAGGTCTGAGAATCGGCCAACATCTATTTTTCATTCTCCTAAATGTTAAGGGTGGTCCAAAATTTTATTTTTTATTTCTTAGACAATTTTTTTTGTTTTTATTTTTTTATGATACAGCATTAAAAAATACATACAACCCTACATTTTCAACCCTCTACGATCAACCGCTATTTTTTAATAGCGGCATTAGTATTTTTGTCAAGCGCGTTTCTCACCGGGGGCGCCCACTAGGCTACTTTAATCCTGGAAATAGGCATTCACGCGGGCAGAGCCGCGGGCAACAGCTAGTATTGTATAGATTAGTCGATGAAAAAACTACAAGTCCAATAGCACCAGTAGTTTCGCTTAATAACGTTACGCAACTGATGACACGATTGTTTCCGGCTCCTAATGCACAATCCATTAATATATCGTGAGAAATTGACTCAAATCATTGTTTGAAGTTATCTTATTCATATAAAGTCAAGATATTTGCCAAATCAACCTTTATTGATTTACTAGATTATAAAACTTGGGTATTATATGGATAAATAAAAGCTATTAATATGGCGTTGACCAATAACCGTTATCAATGGTATAACGCTAATGTACTCAATTTCTCGAAATATTTATGTAGCATCTAGCTATCCCGATTTTTTAAATACTACTAAATGACGAGACGAGTAGAATTCAATTGTGTAAGTCTATAAACACCAAATATCGTCGCTTAGCTAACAATACCGTGCAAGTTAAATTGGCTTAGTTTTCAAGAGACAAAAAACTGAATACTTTTTATGAACATGTGTGATGTAACCAATGAGTAACTCGGTGACAGAACTATTTGAATAACATGCTTTGTATGGTGATTTTAATTTTTGTGAAATTTATTGGATACGCGCCAAAAACAATTTATCCAATGACAATATCACATGGCAAATTTTCGAGTTACGCGGTATTGTTAGCTAAGCGAAGATATCTGAAAATAGCTCTTAGTGACCTTTTTTGCAAACAAAGAACTTGAAAACTTCAAGTCTTTGTTCAATTATATCTTGATTAATTGCAGACTGCGAGGTTTTCCGGTTTTTTTACTATGTACCAAATTGTACTGAACTTTTAAACTACAAGAACAAGTTTTTTTTAAATAAAGATGAATTGTTATGATATGTCCTCCCTTTTAAATATATCTTTGTAAAACATTAACATGTTATCATTTATCTTTATTTTAAACTACAGGATATTGTTAATGATATTACTGGGTGTAATGTCTATAGTAATTAATGTTATAATAGGATAACTAGAAAGTAAGTGGTTCGTTATATGTAGAAGTTTACATCATCATTATTATTGAGAAGAGCAGTTAGTTTTTCTTGCAATGTATTATTTAGTGGCTCCTTCCGAAATGGCGGTGAATTGACGAAATCTATATAATGTGTAGCATATTATAGATTCAATAAATATTTTGATTGGAGTTATAATGGAAATTTAGTCGGCATCGGAGACAATAAATATACAAAGCTTTATCAATCAAAATCAATTCATGTTGCTTATTGGTTTAACGAGTACAGTTTAGGAAATATAATGAACACCAGCTGAAGTATGAGCCACCATAATCGAATATATGCCAGTTACTTCTTAAAGTTTACTAGAATTTGGCAACAAATTACACAAGACATATTTTTTGTCATTGAATCAAAGAAGTTTAATTCAATAGTGGTCGCTTCAGAATCTTATGAATCGTAGTCCAGCGGAATGAAAACGACAGTATAAAAATATAATGTTACTGAAGATAATCAACACGTTTACGTAAATTATTGCTATTAACGTGCCGATAACAAGAAAGCAATTAAAGTTTCATGAATTTTCCAACAATAGGCAATAGCACAGTTCCGTAAGATAATCACTTGGACGTCATTCATTTCAAAAACGCAATAATTCATAATCTATAAACGGATATTTTTAACCCAAGGAGGATAACCTTATAAATGTTTATTTTATAGGTCGGCAAACGAGCAAGCTGATGGTAAGTGATCTCCACCGCCCATGTACGTCCACAATACTAAAATAATCATGGGTGTGTTGCCGAAATTAAAGGAAAATGAATAAGTAAGGGATTAGGAAGAGGCCCATTCCAGCTGTAGACAAAACTGTCTACAGCGTAGCTCTACCACTCAAATGTTGTTTGTGAAAAAAAAGTTTAAGAAAGACTAAGTATTGTTCCCGGTTGTAGATAGATCTAGATGTAAATCCAGACTTGTATCAGGAACATAAACAAATATCTACCAATTTTTCAATAATATCTATTGTATTTGGCGTAATAAACAAATCCTAACAAAGAAATTATTACAAAAGTGGGCTTTGTTTACATATCTGCTACAAAGTTACTCCAGGCAGAAAGAAATAAAAAGTAGTTTCATTATTGAAATAATTATTTCCAATTTCTTACCAGGCATATTGTTTTTGTGATCATCAAAAGTGAAATGTAATTAGGATCAAGGTGTTCTTATGGCTATAATTCATACTGCTGTGATCTCTTATTGAATCATTATTTGGACTAATGGCTAACAAGACAAAAAAGAATAATCGAAGCGAAGACACTAACTAATAAATCTATTGAAGATAGACAATAATTATACGACGTAAAAAATATGGGACAAAAGGTGATTTTGTAGAAAATGTGTGGTGTAAACAAAGGACGGCGGTGGCGCGTGCGGCGACTACTGATTGGCTAAAACTACGATTAGACCGGTCTGCCGCAAGGTCGCTGTGACTCACGAGTCACGATGCATTTGTGTATGCATGTTTGAAGGTTTGACGTGCGTCACAGGCGGTGGCGAATGGCGATACGCTATCTCATTAATGTAATAACGCGTATGTTCAAGCGACTTCTTTTAAAGCGGATTCACACGGTTCGGTTTTAGTCGATCAACTACTTGAATCAACAAATCTGATGAATGAGTCAGCTCAATCGTGTTGTTACCACTGTCCTACAGAATACCGACGTAAAGTAGCAGCTTGCTGTTGTGTTTCGTACGGCGAGTGAGATATCCAGAGGCCCACTTACTCGTTTGCCATCTTCGTCCACAAAAAATGCGATATATCACATGCTAGATTAGTTTAACCGCTATAGGCGTTGATTAACTAAAGCCGGACCGTGTGAATCCACTATCACTGAACTTCAGTCTGCTTATTCTCTTACATACTACAAATCTTCTGGTTCAAACAAAAATCCACGGAATCAGAATATTGTTGCTGGGATCTTTGATGTTGGAGATTATTTCATAATTATACCGTTATATGCGGTGTCTTACAAAATTGTAAAATAAAATCAAAGAAAGAAATAAAGATAATACTACTCTTCTGGTTTAATACAGTAGAGGACACATCCCGTTAGAATGATACAAATAAATCTTAATTGGTTCTGTAAGCATTGGCCATGCGATGCAAAGTTTTATTACTAAATCTAATTAGATACAAGCCGTTACAAGACACTCATGTTTCTGAGAGGCCAGCTTCATCAAACGTCATCTATCATTGTCCAAACTTTTTCAACCCGCTACAGTTGACGCCGTGTACTGCACAACAAGTGAATCAACGCGGAAATGTTCGATGTCCTTGTTTGGTGCATCGCGAATATGCGTGCAGAATAGTCGACATTATTGCCTTTTAATTATCATCACTATTATATCCTACTGCGATGTGCCTAGTTTGTAATAGATCAATAATGGCGAGACGAAATCTTCTTGTATTCAAGCGATTCTTAATCGACAGGTCCTTATGACCTGCATTTGGTCTTCTATTTAATTCGTTTAGGAATGACGCTACTAGACAATTATGGATGCTTTATTTCTGTTGAAACAGACTGTTGTCAGTAATTGGAACAGCGTTTAGAAGCAGCAATGATTCACGTTATTTAAAGGTTGTTTCAATTGATGTCAATACTAACAAAACGTCTTTCGAGAATTGCTCTGCACAGCTCTTCTCTAAAAATTGTTTTTTTTATTTTATTTTAGTTTTTTTTGTGTTAAGTTTGTCTTTTACTATTTTTAGTAAAATAATTATTAATATCGGTGCATAAATGACGACGTTTGAATCTTTCATCCCCGATTTCACCCCCATACGGGTATAATTTATTCTTGATATTACTATTTCTGGGACTATTACCTCCTCGGTTTTTTTTCGTCGATTAAAAATTACAAGAATGGAAATTACGAGTGGTAGACCCACGCTGTAGGCAAGTTTGTTTACAGCATGAATGGGCCGGCTCGTCCGGGTCTTTACCACTGTCTCACAGAAAACCGACGTAAAGTAGCAGCATGAAGCTGCGTTTCTTACGGTGAGTGGGATATCCGGAGACCCAAATCACCTCCCCTTCCCAATAACTTAATTATCCCTTTCCTTTAAGGTCGGCAACGCGCCTATGACTCTTTTGGTATTGTGGGTGTACATGGGCGGCGGTGATCACTTACCGTCAGGTGACCCTCGTTTGCTCGTTTGTCGGCAATGTAATTAAAAGAAAATAAGTCAAAGATGTTTGTTACCTACTTAAAGACGTTCTAATACAATCAAAAGTCAAATTGGCTGTTGTTTACATTTCCGATTTTAGCATGGAATCAGCAGTACCAGCTAAAACTATAAACAAAGCGGTATCACAGATAATTACTTCTAGGTATTGCATTACTCATTTATTAGTCAAACCTAATGATTTCGATTAGTCATAGATTGTATGCACCCTAAAAACATTCAGGGTTTAGACTTTAGACATATGGACTTTTCGCATTACTAACTGTTCTGCAAAACAGACTGTGCTAGTAAAATTGAATACCAAAGCGGGTACAAATTCCAATCGAATACTCATACACTAATTGTGATTGCCTGACCTGGGATTTGAACCCAGAACCTCACGGTTCTCAGCCTAAGTATGCTGTCTCTAGACCATGATTAAATTGAAGTAATGTATAGAAAAATTACTGCATAAGACTACATAGCGATAGCAGAAGCATAAATGGCTACAGCTGGTTTCAATAAAAGTGTAGACAGCGACACTCTTAGTCAAGGCTGAGATGAACTAAACAGAGAGAAGAGGGGACGTTGTAGACGAAACATGATGATAGTTTTGATGAAAACCAGAAGCAGATAATAGTATAATTATTTGGGTCAGTTATAAGAAACGACTTAAAAACCAGTGTGTCTGAAGTAAAAAAAACCACTTTGCTAAAGTGGACACTATAAAACAATTAGTTAATGCCATAAGTCTGAGAGTATATGAAGTTGTAAGATATAATTTGAGATTAACTAATATTTAGCAGTGGATGAACAATCCATCGCAATAAATGTGCTTGAGAGTTAAAGGTAATGATACCATTACCAGTCAAGTCATGAATAAGGAATAACAGCTTATCTACAACTCTGTCTATAAAATTTATCTTAGATCTGAATATAATTTCAAGATAAATATCCATATACATACAAACGCCATTAAGGTCTATGATTCCATTTCTTCGCTTTTATTGATCAACGTGTCCTTTGAAATAACGACCAACTAAGCAAAAAGATAAAATTTTCATATTACACATTTTAAATTATTAAACAATCTTTGCCTTGCCGTCGAGGGCAGCGCGAACTTGGAAAGGGCTATGTCCAGCAGTGGACGAATTCAGGCTGATGATGATGATGATGCAATCTTTAATATATCTCTAATCATGGAGATAAAATCGAGTTAGAAACTTCTCAACTCATTAAAATATCATAATAATGTTAGTGTGTGTAATTGTATATATGTAAAAAAAAAACATTCATTACGTTATAGAAGCTCACCCCTGTAACCCTGAAGGGTTAGACAGTGGTATACCTAGTAAATCAACTGTTTTCCGAGGTAACTAAATTGGGGGAGGGATAGGTGGTGAAGCTTTCGCCATATCAGGTACGCTACTCGTGTGTGAATTTTAGTATCAAAAACACAAATTGGATTGCCCGACCTGAGCTTTAAACCCAAGACCTCACCGGTTTCTCAGTTATACTGCCACTAGACTAATGAGGCGACTTAAAAATGTTCAAGCAATTTATACTTACACAATAAATACATTAACTTATCCTGCAATAAATTCAGTTATCATAACTTTAAATATAGTTAACACGCCAACACAAAAAGACGTAATGGATACAAACCATGAACCAATGGAAGCAAAGGGAACAATATCAGATACTGTTGTCAGAAAAGGAGACAATAAGGGCCGGATGCTGTGTGTCTCGACCTACAAGTCCGACAATATGCATTACTTGGGAGTCGGTAGAGCTTTTTATCTCGCAAACCTGTTACATTAAGTTAAAAAATCCGAATCTACATCAGACATTATGTACTAGATATTGTTTACTTTGCCCGAATGACAAGACCTGCAGATCGCTGGTCTAATATTAAGCGCAACGCCTCCCCATAAGACGCATATTGCTCAACAATTTAAATTTTATTGGCTTCAATGGCTTCTAAGTCGAAATCCATCATTGCACACTGTTGTTTGGCTGTAGTAATAGACGAACCAGTGATACCTGTCCAGATGGCCTCGCATAAGAAGGTTATACTATATGTAGATTTAGTCACAAGCTTTATAGATATATAAAAAAGATAATTAATTTAACAGTGTTTTATAAATGTTATTAGTTTGAATCCAGCGGATCTATATTTAAATAGTGTAAGTTAATTCCAGATATTGGTTCCGTATGGAAGTAAGAAACGATCCCTAAAATACTAGACAAAAATCTCATGTATATGTGCGTAGTTTAGCTATTGGATGTATTTATTTATCTTCTTCTTGAATAATAATCGATATGCTAATACTATAAAATATCTCATAATAAATACTTAAATACCATAAATACTTTATTTCAAGGTAGGATTTAATGTTTTGCATAGTATATAAATTTATTCAGAACCTTGAACCATGACGTTTAAATGTACCAAACACACCGATAAATAAACTAACAAGTTACTAGAATATTCAAACCTATTAACAAAGTGCTAATTAAATATACGCCTACACTATTTCCTCGTATATTATACAGCCATTTATCCAAATATGTTCACAGTTGTATGTCATAATGAAACGTAACAAAAAAAAATTACCATAATACTTTGTTTATCAGTTCCCATCGCTCACGCAACGGCGAACACGGAAAAAACAAAAATAATCGATTATAATCTATGATATAACTTTTTTTGAAATGCATAACCGTTTCGCAAAATTACTACAAAAAAATTGTTTCTTGTGACATAAAAGGTTACGCACCTCTGGAATCGAACGTCATTTGAATGAGGAATTAGAAGATGGCAAAAAATATGACCATTAGAATAGGAGTGACGGGCGTGCGAGAGGGACCGAGAACGAGCGCGCGCATCCATTGGCCGATCGGTTTTTATGCCTTAGTTCCCCTAATCTTCATTTCGAACATCTGCCATGGTAATGTTTATACGAAATGGTACTTTAAATTTATCGAGTTAAGATCTAATTTGCAATTGTCAAAGGGTTAGATTCTTTTTTTAACTATCTATCGGCCGGTCGTTGCACGTGAGTTATTTCAATTTTTTAATACATCTCGTCGAATGGGTTCCTTATAAGGCGCCTATTTGTTCGAAGGGACGAGCTCTTTTTAATGTAATTGTTGTGTTTAATAACGCTTTATTGGCAGATGGAGTTACGTAATGGCTCATTTTATGTAATAGGCGACCGTACGCTGGCCATTTCGATTCATTTACATGGAAAATTTATGATGGACTAATTTAAATATTGTTGTGTTAAAAAACCTTATAAATAAAAAATCGACTACGCATAAGATGTGTATTGTTTTGTTTGGTCCTATCGATTTTTCACCGACGAAAAACGGAGAAGCTACTTAATTCGTCTGTGTAGGCATATTTATGTATGTTCACTCATAATTTTGCCAAATGTGGACCGATTTGGATGATTATTTCTGTGTTTGATAGGGTTTACTCCTAGGAAAGACCCATATAAATTTAAAAAAAACAACTAAGAGGATATAATCGGAGATGCAAGAAAACAACTTCATAATTTATGCGGCGATTTTGATGATTGTTTCTCTAAAAATAATACTTAAAATAAAAAAAAAACACAAAAAATGTACCACTCAAAAAGAGACCTTTGAAAGAGAGCTTTGAAATTTTTCACAATTTTGTAATTTTTTATCAATTTAAATTTATCAATCATTGATCATTATGATGCAATAGACCCGACTCAAAATTTAATTTTTTTATTATTAGATTTTTTGTTTTTTTGTTTCAGTCTGTTTTCAACTACTTATTTATTTATCGAGTTACTTTGATTAATAGAAATAAAAAAGATTAAAATAAAAATACTTTAACTTGTTTCGTATAGAAGGCAATTTCATAAGCTATTGTATTATTTAATGAATTCCTTCAGTCGGCCAGAAGTGCAAATTATTCCATTGTTTTTATAAGCCTGTGACATTGAGTTGAGGAGAGTAATTTAGAAATTATTTAATTTTGATATTAAATAGTGTTATCCTGTAATTGACAAGTATTAAGACGAGTTACTCGAGCATCTGGGAAGCGCTTAGATTACAAAACGTTGAAACACAATATATCGAAGTCTTAAAGAATATATACCGAAAATGCACAAGTAAGGTAAAACTAGAAACCTCAGGTCCACAAATAGTTATAAAGAGAGGAGTACGACAAGGAGACCCGATATCCCCAACAATTTTCATTTCTGTCCTAGAAAATGTTTTCAGGAAGCTCGACTGGAATAGATGTGGCATATTTATAAAAGACACCTATTTCAATCATCTAAGATTCGCGGACGACATAGTCATAGTAACTGAGAGCTCTAGCCAACTACAACACATGATCACTACACTTCACTCTGCAAGCATACAGGTGGGCCTCGAAATGAACTCTTCAAAAACAAAGATTATGACAAATAGTTTACAAAAACCTATATACGTTAATAACTTACTATTGGAATATGTAAAGGAGTATATATATTTAGGACAACAAATCTCATTTGCTAAAAATAATAATTTACTGGAAGTTGAACGAAGAGTAAAATTAACATGGAATAAATATTGGAGTTTAAAGGAAGTTTTTAAAAGCGACCTCCCAGTAGAAATAAAGAAAAAAGTAATGAACTCAAACCTTCTGCCATGTCTAACATACGCATGCCAAACATGGAAATTTAACTATGTTGTTAAAAACAAAATTACTATATGCCAAAGGGGAATGGAGCGCAGTATGTTAAATATTAAAAAACATTATCGGGTTCGCCACTCAAAAATAAGATCCACAACAAAAGCGATTGATGCCCTCTCACACGCACAAATTCTTAAATGGAAATGGGCAGGCCATGTTGCAAGACTGCAAGACAATAGATGGACCACAAAATTGACGTCTTGGACGGGGCCAATTGGCAAACGTAAACGAAGAAGACCACATACACGCTGGGAAGATGAGATCGTACGGATAGCGGGATCACGCTGGTTGGAAGTAGCGAAGAACAGAGAAAACTGGCACTCTCTGGAGGAGGCCTTCACCTCAGGGGTTCTCAAATAAAATAATAATAATAAATTTAAAACTAAAATCACATACTTGTTATGTAATAGTAGTGTAAGATATGAGAAATATAAGGCTTTTTTATTTTTTTTATTTTATTTTATTTATTTAAGACGAGTTAATATATTATATTATGCCTGACGATGACGGCTTAAGGGAAAATACAGAACAGCCTTAACATTAAGTGCGATTTTCATTCCATCCAAATTTTGAACAAACGGTACAGTTAGGAAGATTAATGATATGGTAAGTAGTGTAAATACGTGTTGTGGTAAAAGTAACAAATAGTAACGCCTGACATAATTAGCGATACAAAGCGGCGACGGCCGGAGCCTCGCTTACATACACATGCTTAGTACAAACACGCGTGCAAGATTTATACACTATCAGCGACTTGGTTCGGTTTCACCCAAGCAAATTCGAAATTTTAAATTAATTCTCGTAAACAATGGTACAAACGTCATCAAAATATTTTGTAAATCAAATATGTACTCAGTAGATTCTACAAATCCACTTAAAATAATTTACAATTATTAGGCCTTAAGCAGTTGACTTCGGTGCAATTGAGAAATATTTCATATTATTAGTGGACCAATTGTTGGGCGCTGATGACTGTGGAGCGTATTAAATTGTTTTTTTCCAACAAAAGCATTCATTTTTAAATATCAGTATTCAGGTAAAATTATCGCTATTTGATAGATTCGGTCAATCGTATACGAAAGGCTGTCTGGATTGGTACCAGCACTTTGTGTATTTCTGCCGATAAGCAGCAGTGGGTAAGCACTGTTGTTTTTCGGTTTGAAGGACAAATAATAACCAAAACCATAAAAAGCAGTGATAGCTCAACGGGAAGTGGTTTAGACTATTGTGACGAAAGTCCCAGGTCCGAAACCAGCCCCAAGTGCAAGCACCTCTGACTAGTCTGTATTGTTTATGTGTAGAACAAATGTCCTAATGTGCGAATCAGGAAACATCGTGAGGAAACCTGCTTACCTGATAAATTCTCCATTAGAACTTCGAAAGTATGTGAAGTGTATGAACTCGCATTAAGCCAGCGTGGTGAACTAAGGCCTCATTAGTAGAGGAAGCCCATGCCCAGTAGTCGGACGTGTATAATACAGGACTGGTGTAATTATTGTTAACTAAAACCATGATGGCATCACCTTTTGAAACCCTTCACTGTTCAAACTAAAATATTTTATAGCAAAAACTAAACAATATAATATTATGAAAATAATACATTATCAAAACCGAATAGTGTGAATAGATGAGTGTGCCGCAGGTGTGCATTGTGTAATCGACAACTATTTAATATTACCCATTATAAAACGTCATAAAGAATCAGTACGACAATTTTTTTATTACACTAGGGGCTTTGCCCATGTTTTACCACAAAACATAAAAAAAAAAAAACTTAAAGTCCGACGAATATGAGACATATCTTACTTTCTTCCCCACATTATTCTCCATCGATTGGTATCGGTCTCGACCCCATACCCCCAGCGGTTTCGGAGGAGATAGCGTGACAAGCTTTTGGCAGCGGCAGCGGCGGCGGCGCCAGTTACTTTTAGAATAGAGAGATACATACATACATTGACTCACGCCTGTTTCCCATAGGGGTAGGCAGAGAGAACGGATTTCCACTCGCTACGATCCTTGCATACCTCTTTGGCCTTATTCACTCTCATGATTTTTTTTATACATGCACGTCGGTTTTGGGTGACCTGACCTTTCTCAAAAATATCTCCAACTTGATCTATGAAAGTTTGCCGAGACCTTTTCCCCCCAAATAAACTCTCATCGGACTAAAATAAAAATGAAACCGCGATGAAATTCGTATAAACTAGTTTTATTTGAATGTTTAATATTCGCTTAAAAATAAGAAATCACTATAAAATGATTGTATCAAAATGAATTTCAAATACTAATTATTCAAAAAGTATGCTATTTACGTGTGTTTAGTTTCTACCGATAAATTAATTATCTTTTCTAAAGAGCAATTAAAATACTTTTTCATTCTTGATCAAAATACTGAGAATACCTCGCTCCATTATGCGACCTTAAATACCTCAGAAGGCCATCAATTCCAACGAAAGTTGGAGCTTGCCGTACTGTTGATCACCACGTCGGGTCCATAATAGCCGCTAGCCATTGACAACTATGGCAGAACTATTTTCATTTAAACTGTTTTGGTATTTACATCGACATCGATTGGATCTGCGGTAAAAATTGTTGTGGCCCCGACTTTATGAAACTCCCTGTTTATTGTTTACTAGCTTTAAATATGGATGATATTTGATATTTACTGGATATTTTATGTTAGTATTTACATTTACTTAATATAAAACTGTAGTGGTAAAAATAGTTCTGAGAAAAAAAATATTATGTTTTGCTCCATTTTTAATCTTAACATAGACGTCCAATTATCGCGTCAAGTGCCAACGTGTCCACCTTTTAAGGTTCGAAGCCCAGTTTACCAATGTGTATGTAATTCGGTATAATAAAAATCAAAAGCTATTACTACATTATACTTTTTTATAATGATTTACGGCTTCAGTTACGTAAGAAGACACTCATCGTTTTTTAAAAATTGAATCTTAAATCGATAATCGTAAGAAATAACGTCATAATCGATAAAATTAGCCGCGGCACACAGACACACACGCATACACGTAAACCATAAAAACCCATAATTTAATACTTGAACGCAGCCGTAGCACGTAATTTCACAAAGTTGGTACCACTGCCTAATGACAGTAGAAAACAGGGTTGCCATCATGGGAGTACATGATTGGACATAGTTTTTGGATTTGTGTCTAGTAATGTATAATTTTGTAGTGTTTTTGATCACGAAAAGGACATTAATATTTTTATAGATGGTGGCACATAGTAATTGGATGGACGGGGCAAAAATGATGCCCGGAGGCACTTTTGCATCGGTTTGTAAATATAACGAACCCTTTTACGCTATAAGCAGAATAAAAACTTAAAGAGATGGCTTTATTTAACATTTTATATAATTAAAATCTTAAAAATTTATTTGTTGAACAATACTAACCTAACCAGTTGTTAAAATCCCAGGAGGCTAATTCTCGTAATTTTAAATGTCAAAATATCATGTCTAGACTAGATCGGAATGATATTTTGAACATTTAAAATTACGAGAATTGGCTTTCTGATATCAGCGACAGGCTCCGTGGCGTAGGGGGTGAATAGTCGGTTGTGAAACAAGAGGCCGCGGTTTTGGAAACAAGTATGTTTGTGTGGTCCAAAAATATTTCCTTCGGGTCTGGGTGTTGTGGAACCGTCAGCGCCTTGAAGTTCCTGATACCCACAATACAACCTAGTCAGGACTATGACTGTGACTGTTAGGTGTGTTTAATTATCTGTTGGAAAACGATCTATAACATAACTCAAACCATTTCGATTAAACCAGCTTTAAAAAAAGACTGCATTCAAATCAGTTTATTATTTTATGCGCCACGATGGTACAGACACATTACAAACAGACAACGGGGTTAAACTTATAAAAATAATCTTTTTGTTGGAGGTTATAAATCCCACAAAGTTACAAAAATAAAGAAATTCTATTTAGTCTTAACCAGCTGATAACCCTAGATAGAAACGCGCAAACACAAAAATGGCGGACGCAATAACAAAATGATGGTGCGTTTCGAATCACACAAATTAACTTCTTTTGTTAACGTGAACTCGTAAAATGCCGGGGAAATTTTCTTTGAGCTCTAATGCCGACTATTGTTGAGAAAAAATATAGCAAGCCACATATCTACCGCCATTTGTGGAAATTATTACATTTCACGAAACGCGCCTTTTTCTGCCACAAAATGGCGGAGATTGAAACAAAATTAGTACTTGGAGTTGAGATTCTTGAGGAATTGTTGAGGTAATAGAGTTTTCGCCATTATTATATTTTTTTGTAATACTAGGGGTACACTGATGTAATAAATGGGGTATTGGATGTACCCGAGGCTACAGCGATAGCTTTATGAAAGTCACAGGCATAAATTAAAATAGATATTGCAAGTACTTTAATCTGTATGAAATCAAGTGTGTCACATTTTTAGTACCTGCTGACGTCACAAGAGCAATTTAGTGATGAGATACCCTTGAACACTTTTCAAAAGTGTTATAAAAGATAATTAAATGATTTAGGTCGGTGCTATTGCAGTATAATGGTCAATGATAGATACCTCATACTCAAAATTGTTTATATTCTTAGCTTGTTAGTTTTGTTGAGCTATATTTTTGGGAAATAGATTTTATTGTGCTATTGTGTTTAGTGGAAGAGTCATCAATATCGTCGCATAAATGTCGCAGCTTAAATTTTTCATTCTTATATTTCTCCTCCTTAGGGTTGAATTAAATCTTCTAATTAATAAATGGGATAACCGCTGTAGTAAACCATATCAAATACAAAAAATAATTACGCAAATCGGTCCACATTTGGCGGAGTTATGCGTGAATTACATTAAAAAAATTGGAAACGAATTGTGAAACTTATAAAATATATTTATCTGTGTTTGGCTGACGTGTTATTGCTACTGCAATAACACGTAGAGTGCGGACTAAATCAGAGCACTACGCATGCGAAAGATCTGGTACTTCGCCTCGCCAGTAGAATTAGGCGAAATATAGGTACATAATTATAATAATACACCCAACAGTCACACACATAGTCCTGACCCCACACTAGGTTAACCTGTATCGTGGGTATCAGGAACTACGAGGAACTTGCGGTCCCACAACACCCAGACCCGAAACAAATATTTGTGGCATCTATCACATCTATGTCTGTGGTGAAGGCACTTTCGAAAAATTTGTTACTCCATCATCATCGTACATAGGTATTCCATCATCTCAACAATCATTTATCTAAATTATAAACCTGTTTTTATAAGCACTTGAATAATAGAAACGTTTCGCAGCGCGGTCAAAGTGTAGAGTTCGAAGGGTCGCGCTTTCTACCCTCGTATTGTGAACGTTTAGAAACCAACAGCGTTAGGTACCACAAGCGTGGTATGTGACCATCGAAGCTAAATAGATGCAAGATGTGCAGGAGTTCGATCAATAGTGGATCCAGGGGGGGGTCTAAGGTACTCAATCCCCCCCCAAAGCATTTGGGTCCACTGACAAATCTCAAATGAATCTTGATTCATTTGAGATCATACTTTATTAGTACTACATAAAATATAATTTTCATCGCTTATCCTTACTTATTCCACTTTAAGTACTCGTAGGTATAGTATATTCTAAATTTTTTAAATTCTAAATTGCGGTCAAGCCCCCCATCCAAAATGAGTGTGCTTAATAAAGTAATAATGGGGTATACGAGGATCTCACACTGTCCGGAACCCGAAGAAAAAGCAAAACGAGCAAGTAGGTCATCTGATGGTATGTGATCTCCACAGCCCATGTAAGCCCATAATACCAGAATAATCATGGGCGCAATGCCGACATTAAAAGAAAGGGATTGGGAAGGAGAGGGGGATTAGGGCCTCCGGATATCTCTCTCATCGTACGAAACACAGAAGCAAGCTGCTACTTCACGTCGGTTTTCAGTGGGACAGTGGTAACAAGCCGGCCCATTCAAACTGTAGATAAATCTGTCTACAGCGTGGCTCTACCACTAGTATGACCGACAGGCTCGCCAACTATCACATCATGCCGCTGTAATAGACTTGTCAAATATTAGGTATACAAAATGCACCTCTACCTACACCTTTGGATACAGGCGTGAGATTATAAATAGTATGACGTGGTGTGCGTAAACATCGATCCAAAACGGTCATTAATTATAATTGTTTACATTGTAAATACCATTTTGCTAACATTACCGGAAAATTCTTATTACTAATTAAAAACACATGCAGTCAATACGATACTGCTTAATATTTCAATGCACGCAGTTCTTTTCCGCATAATGTGCAGCGAAACAAATAAGTAAATTCATTTGCTGTAGAGCGAATGGTCATGAAATTTGTTCGACCGGGTTGTTGCTATCCAAAACCGATGTAAAGTATCAGCTTGCTGTTGCGTTTCTTATGGTAAGATAACCGGAGGAGGATAAGATTTTTGAGTGGTAGAGCCACGCTGTAGACAGTTCTGTCTACAGCATGAATGGTCAGCTCGTCCGTTACCACTGTCTCACAGATAACCGGCGTAAAGTAGCAGCTTGCTGCTGCGTTTCGCACGGTGAGTGAGATATCCGGAGGTCCAAATTGCCCTCCCCTACCCGATCCCTAAATTATCCCTTTCCTTTAAGGTCGCCAACGCGCCCATGATTATTTTAATATTGTGGACGTACATGGGCGGTGGAGATCACTTACCATCAGATCATTGGTTCATTTGCCGATTTGCTATAAAAAAGTGCATAAAATGACAAGTGCAGTGCGTTAGTGCGAAATGAGTCCGACCTTGTGTGCGTAGTGCTTAGGTAGTAGTGCGTAGTGCTTAGGTATTAGATATAGTGATATGTGTAGCAGCGTGGCGTGCGCAGCCTGTTTGTATGTCACGGTCGCGCACAGTATCTCGCAGCTGACGCACCGCGCCACTGCATTCGGGGATCTCGACTAAACTATAACTATAGCTAGCTTTTTATCTCCGCCCGCGTGAACAGCCTTTCCGGGATAAAAAGTAGCCTATAACCGTCTCCAGGGTACCATCTATTCCTCTACCAAAATTCATCGAAATCGGTTCAGTGATTTAGGCGTGAAAGTGTAACAAACAAACTCACTTGCACATTTATAATATTGGTTAGGATGTCTATTTATCTATTTGTCTAATATACATTGTATATGGTAGTAGGTAGGTAGTAGATAAGCACACTATATTGATGTTTCAAAAATTTAATTAACGTTTATCGCACTCGCTATATCGATTCAAAAAATGATTTATGATTTGCTTGGGATTGGAATTTGTGCCCGGTATTGCGATAGATTCGCAATCACATCATGAAACGGAAATCAGCTTTGCGTAACATGAGTGTACTAGTTGCACCTCTGCCTACCTCTATAGACGTTTTGCTATGTAAGTAAAGGATGGAATGATTGAGCAACAATAGACTAGTAACGTGGACTAAAAGGCCAATTCTCGTAATTATAAACGTTCAAAATATCATTCCGATCTAATCTCAGCGTCAAGAAAGTTGCAAATGGCATTCTCTTAAACCAATAATCAACGTCAAATGCACCTAGCATTAGCAGTAGCATTATACTGTTTTGGCTTCAGTCAACTTTTATTCTACATTCAATCTCATTACGATTTATGTTAACATTTGACGTTGATTATTGGTTTAAGAGAATGCCATTTGCAACTTTCTTGACGCTGAGACTAGATCGGAATTATATTTTGAACGTTTAAAATTACGAGAATTGGCCTTCTGTAAGAATTAAGAATAAGTATTATGACGAATACAAGGATTGTAGTTATACATTTCAGGATATTGGGTTAATCCGTTGTGGGAACTCATGAGGAAGCCAATGGCCTAATTTATTTTCACAATAACTATGATAATGACAACCTCCGTGGCGCAGTGGGCGAGTAGCTGGCTGCGAAGCGAGAGGCCGTGGGTTCGATTCCCGCACTATCAGTGGGGTCAGGACTATGAGTGTGACTGTAGGGCGACAAAACTATATTTATTTATAAAAAGTATAATTTCTTGAATAATAAGACGAGCAGGACGCTCGCCTGATGTTACGCGTCACACCTGCCCAAAAACAGAAACAACGTCACACAGAACTCTGCATAACAGAGCACTGCATGGCACTGAACTGCGTTCGTCATCCCGAGACATAAGATGTAAAATCTCATAATGCCCAGTAATTTCACTGGCTTCAATTTCCTTCAAACCGAAACACAACAGGGCTTACACTTTGCTGCTTGGCAGCAGAAATAGACGGCGCGGTGGAACCAACCCAGACGGCCTCTCGCATACGAGGGACTTACCGCCTATTAGGCGAGCACTCTATCAGATCATGGTCGGAAATGAGCTCAGCGTACCACCTAGTAGACGATATCTGGATATACTGGTTACTACAACTCTTCCTACCCCTTTGGAGATTACAGGCGTAAGTGCGTAAAAATGTTTTGAAGCCGAATTACACAAAATGTTCAAAACTCAAGACTGCCTCGGTGGCGCAGTTGTAAAGCGTACGCGTTACGATTAAGGTCAACGCTGATGTCTCGGGTTCGATCCCCGGGTCGGGTAAAGTGGTATTGGGTTTTTTCTATTACGAAAATGCTTAGTATCAGCCCAGAGTCTAGAATTTGTGTCCGGTATGGCGATAGGCTCGCCCCCTATCACATAAGGGACGGAAATACGCTCGGCGAAATGTGGCTGTACTGGTTACACCTCTGCCTACCCCTTCGGGGATTACAGGCGTGAGTACTTATGTTCAAAACTCAACGTAAATATAAATAATGTTTAGTCATCAACAGTTTAGAATGGTTCTATTTACTTCTGTCGTGTCGAATCATGTTTATTCGTTTCGCTGAACGTGCGCTATAGGTAATCTATAAAATGTCTAGGATGCCTAACTTAGTCACGGATTTACTAAGCTAGTACTTTTCCGGTATAACTGTTGGAATTTTGTTGTTCGTAGCGGTGGTAGAGTCATGCTTTGTTCTAAAAGGGCAGCCAGAGTTATTCTGTTGGGGGAAATACTATATTTTAATTGACTACAAACAGGAAATTCAATTGTATTTTGTTTAGGCCAAATGTGAAATGATTTTGATGATTATTATTTTAGTATTTATGGCGATAGGCTCGCTCCCTATCACATCATGGGAGGGAGATACGCTCGGCGAAATGTGGGTGTACTGGTTACACCTCTACCTTCGGGGATTACCAGCGTGAGTGCGTATGTATATATATATATATATTGAAATGGTGGAAATTAGGCAACTCCTGAACAGATGACAGCAAATGTACCGCGATTTGGGATTTTCAGTCAAGTTTTTTATGGGCCTGTGATTTTCCACTGCTAGATAGTCTTTTAACGGAGTTTAGATTTATAATCCACCACCCTGGTTGAGTGCTGGTTGGTGGATCGCGATAAACCACGGCCGGATGATGTTGGTTTAGGTTCCGAAAAACGTATGGACTCTCAAAATACTGCAGTAGTATATAAAACCCCAGCATAATGACACCGGTCGTAAAATGCAAATTTTATTAACGTATGAGACGTTACAGCTTTTTACGACTATTTAATTATGTCATGTCACATTATTATGTAATGTTGGACACCAGCCCTCCTTACAGAATGGGTTACAACGTATCGGCTCGGTTAGAGCTTTTTTTGACATTCAAATATGTACATAAATCGAAAACAATACAACACATGTAATAATAAATACATATACCATCGAAGAACAAAGGTATTTAACCATAATATCGGCCTTAATTTAAAACGTTGACGAATTTCAAACTAGGTTTATATAATAATAAAGCAAACAGTTTTTACACTGTAACAAGTTCAATTAAACCTAGTTTTAAAGTATATTTTTTTTTATAAAGCCGTAACGGTGGTTTTGAGTTGCCAGTACTACTGCAATTATAAACAAAGTAACCTTATGGAGTGAAGACGTTAAGAATTTACTCGGAACCTCTACAAGCTACGAATGCACTGCCGTCACATACACTTTTAACAGTTATTATAATAGATCACACGTTACCTTTAAAGGTTGATATTCTTATCAAATAATGCACTGATAACTGACCCACACACCCATAGGTTTTCCAACTACACGAAACAGCACCCGGACACTGTGTTACAAAAATCTAAACAGCTATAACTAACGCACAACAACGCCCATTTTATCATTCCAAAACGGACCAATGCCATGACAAGTGACGTTACAACTTTACGATACACCTCACGTAGTATTACAGAACTTTATTACAATATTACAGAGTTCATAATCGCGTAACTGCGTGTAATATGCACGTAAATACAAGGCGGTTGGTTGTTGAATTACCAACACAGTTGTGAATGGGTACATACACGCGTAGAGGCGAGTGTCACGAAATCCGACCAGTTTGTAGGTTAGAGCTAGCGCACGCGCAGGGCGGTGGCCATGACGGCGCATCTATGCGTATTTTCCTTATTGGCGGATTAGTGTTATTCAAAATGGGAAAATTCTCGAATGGTTCATTGTTCTAGTGGAAGTAAGCAAGATCCTAACTAAAATTACGTATTTAGTTTACGTATTAGTATGTAGTTCTATATATTTAATAATAACCTCCCCTCCATCTCATTACTTTTATACACCTGCCTTGTTTATTCTCTGCACCACCCAATGGTTGACTGGTAGAGAATGCCTCTGGCATTAAGTCCGCCTCTACATATTTTGTATAAAGTGTATTAAATAAAAATAAAAATAAAATTAACTATGTAATTGTTTGCCCGACATCTGCCCAATCGTCAGTTTAGGATTGAATTTCAGAGTATTTCTAATCTGAAATTTGAATTATTTTAACAAAGAAAGTATATGCGAATCAATCAAGGAATGGGTTCTCTATTAGGTAAAACTTACAACCGATCTGGTATTACTTGTACACAAGTAAGGATGTATAAAGAGGCGATTCACATCACCTATCGACACTCTTGTGAACATTTTTTTAGATATGGAACAAGATATAGTAATCAGTTCACGAACACAAAATAATACACAAATATATATGGCAATCTATTACCATTTTTTTTTCTGATTTACACTTAATAAGGTTCATCTAGGATTCTCTAGAAAACAAAACAAACAGAACAAAAAGAAACTCAAATCTTATTACTATTATAAATGTGAAAGTTTGGATGTTTGTGAGTTTGTGAATTTCAATGTTTATTAATTTAATCACACCTTAACATCTGAACGGTTTTGGAAGACATTTAGCACATCGGTAGACCATGACCTGGAATAGGTCATAAGCTTTTTATCCAGGAAAAGGTAATTCACGCAGGCGGAGCTGCGAGCGAAAGCTAGTAAGACATAATGTTAAGCAGTTAATTCAATCACTACAATGTAACATTTTATACTTATAGTTGCTGTCACTATTCCCGTATATGAACATTTTATAATTGCAAAGTTGACGTCGAATCCAACGTATTTTTATTCTTGTAGACCTTACGATCTCTAATGAATAGTCAATTTGAATACTTTATGTCTAGGTCTTATACAAAATCAGCATAACATTCGATATCAGTATTTATAAAAGCGTAATAACCTCACACCACCTCACCGGCCTCGGTGGCACAGTTGTAATGGGTATGCGGTACGACTGCTGTGCTGAGGTCTCGGGTTTGATACTCAGGTCGGGTAAATCTGATATCCCATGCGGTGTCCAGACCAATTTCTTGACCGCTCTATAAAAAGCCTATGTTATTTCTAAAGCCCCAAAATGTCAATGTATCTCTTTTTTCACTACTTTACCTATCTCGACAATCCATACGTAGTGTTTTATATTGTATCATGTTATATCTTGCAAATAGTTCCCCTTTAGCCCAATAAAAAAATATTAAGATAATGAATCACTTAATGAAAAAATCAGATACGCCTAACTGCAGTACTTGTAACAAAGTTGAAGATGTCCAACATTTGCTGATGGAGTGTGTCAAGAATAAAAATGAAAGGAAATTATTATTTAGTGACTGTAACCTAAATATGATGGATGTTGGTGCAGTCCAAATTATTCTAGCAAATCCACAATCAGTCGTTGCAAAAAGATTTTGTCTTCTAGCAACCCTCACTAATTAAAATCCCATTCCTATTTATTTGTTTAGTCGGCGTACTCATAAACACAATATGTACTTATTGCATTTATCTAATTTGCTTGTTATAGTATAAGATACGATGGGGTTGACATATCCGTATGGATATGAACAAATAAAAAAAAAAAAAAAATGATAATGAATATCACCCGCTTTACTTGTGAAGGAAAACATCATGAGGAAACCTATATTCGTTAGAGCTCTTTATAAGAATTTCGAAGCTATATAATATAACAACACGGATTAGGCAGTGCAGTGTAGAGGATTAAGACGTGTCTTTTCCCTCTTATTAAGAAAAATATATCAGCATTATTAAATTGTAATTATCATTGAGAATGTCCCAGTATTGCATGTGGCGTGGTCCCCGTGCGCCAATGGCCTTGTACCGACGCGGCCTAGACTACGTCCAGCTTGGTTGTGATACGGGACTTGTGATCCCGCGCCGCATCGTGCCTAGCTATATGGTATACTCTTATAGTTACGTTTACACGAATACAGATGGCGCTGAAGATAGTGTTGGATTATTATAAGATCGCACATGTACTCCCGTAGGCAGAAGTAAAACTAGCACACCCACGGTTCGCCGAGCTTATTTCCGTCCCATGATATAGTACTTCACAAACTATCATAATACGAACCATCAATATAAATAAATAAATACACCCAACAGTCACACGCACATAGTCCTGACCCCAAACTAGGTTAACCTGTATTGTGGTATCAGGAACTACGAGGAACTTGCGGTCCCACAACACGTAGATCCGAAACAAATATTTGTGGATCACACAAACATTTGTCTCAGTGCGGAAATCGAATTCACGGCCTCTCGCTTCGCAGCCGGCTACTCGCCCACTGCGCCACGGAGGTTGTGACAGAAATACTTATAGTTCCAACTAATTGAACATGTTGGCATAGTCAATATATTTAACAAAGGTCTTGCGAGCTTTATGACGTGCTAACTGAGTAACATGTGCTAGGCCTTTGTTCAGCTTACTGTTGGTCATAGTAATTGTGTGGTAAGATTGAGTAGGGCACTTCACCTAATCAACTGGACTCTGATGACACTTTGTTGAGCATTCGTTTCATGAGTGGTAGAGCCACGATGTAGACACTTTTGTCTACAGCATGTATGGGCGGGCTCGTCCGGGTCATTACCACTGTCTCACAGAAAACCGGCGTAAAGTAGCAGCTTGCTGCTGCGTTTCGTACGGTGAATGAGATATCCGGAGGCCCTGACACCCTCCCCTTCCCAATTCCTAATTATCCCTTTCCTTTAAGGTCGGCAACGCACCCATGTTTTTTTTGGTATTGTCGGCGTACATGGGCGGTGGAGATCACTTACCATTAGGTGACCCACTTGTTAGTATGCCGGCCTATGCCATAAAAAAATTGGTGAAGAAAAAAAAAAAAAAAACAATATTGGCTTCAAGTGTGAATTGAAGTCCTGGGTTCGAATCCCAAGGCAGGTGTGTGAGTTGCTGATGATGATGGGATAGGGGGCGAGCCTATCGCCATACCGGGCACAAATTCCAATCGCGGGCAATTTATGTGTGATTTTTCGATACAAAAACTTGAAACAAACAAAAAAAAACAACCTTGGAATTGAACCCAATACCTCACGGTTCTCAGCCTTAGTACGCTGCCATTAGACCGCTGAGGCGATATAAATATTAATTTGATAGTAAACGAATAAAATGGGACACATGATGGCAAGTGATATCCGCTGCTTGTAAACACCCATAATCCCAAAGGAATTATTGTATTGCCAGCCTTTAAAACCAACAATTAAATTATTGAAATAAAACTAGTTTATACGGATTTCATCGCGGTTTAATTTTTATTTTAGTTCCGACGTTTCGAAAGCTTTTCAGTCTTCGTGGTCACGGGAGAGACTGAGGTGTAGGTCGTCTCGAAAAGTTAATGTTACAATTGTACCGCGATAAAATCCGTATAAACCAGTTTTATTTCAATGTGTAATATTCGCGTAAACCTAAGAAATCACTAATTAAATTATTATTGCAATTAACGCCAATGGTGTTTGTTAAATATTGTGTAAATTCATTTTATATGCACTAATTAGCGAGGTGTTAAAACCTCGTATTATGTTCGGTGGCCTAAGTTGTAAACTTAGTTTTTTGTCTATAGCGCAAACGCGCAGGAGATTCACCTGATAGTTAGTGGTACTCGTAAGATGGTAATTGTTTTAAGTAGTACACCTACGCACACATTTTGGTCAATGTCATGAATAAACCTCAATTCGCTCGAATGGACGATTTTTACGACCGGCCACATGCCTGACGTCAACCCCTCTGGGAGAAATTATGTTACGTTGGTACCACTAAACTGAACTAGATGTTCGATGCTAAGTGGTCGCGAGGTCATGGTGTCGCGCGACATTAGCCAATACCCGGGCGACACTAACGAGCCGGCGACATGATTAACGATCGCTAATTGTTGCACACACATACACACAAATATGGGACATGATAATGGAAGTTTTTCGCCATGTCTATTAAACATGTGTTTTGTTAGCCTGAAGCTTTTTGATAAGCTGACTGCTTCGGTGGCGCAGTACAATGCGTACGCGTTACGACTGAGGCTGACGCTGAGGTCGCGTGTTGGATCCCCGGGTCGGGTAAAAGTTATATTGGGTTTTCTATTACGAAAATGCTCAGTATCAGCCCGGAGTCTGGAATTGTGTCTAGTATGGCGATAGGCTCGCCCCCTATCACATCATGGGACGTTGATACGTTCGGCGAAATGTGGGTGTACTGGTTACACCTCTGCCTGCCCTTCGGGTATTACAGGCGTGAGTGCATATGTATGTATGTATGTATGGGCGTTTTATTGATACCATTTGAAGGTTATTTTCTCAGTCGGATTACCATATTAATTCAGAGTTAGTGATAATTTTGGATTTTCCTCGACTTGCATCTTTCTTTTAATAAATAAATAAATAAATAAAATACACCCAACAGTCACACACATCGTCCTGACCCCACACTAGGTAAACCTGTATCGTGGGTATCAGGAACTACGAGGGACTTGCGGTCCCACAACACCCAGACCCGAGACCAATATTTGTGGTTCACACAAACATTTGTCTCAGTGTGGGAATCGAACCCACGGCCTCTCGCTTCGCAGCCGGCTACTCGCCCGCTGCGCCACGGAGGCTGTCTGCTTCTTTGGTGTATACATTACAGATCATCATGCATTTATTGCATGCATGCTGTCAATTCCATACCTTGATACACACCTATGGTATTGCGTGCTTCATTGTGCTATACGCATGTATCAGAGGAACTTGGAAGTTGAAACACGTAGAAGTGTCGACACAGCTTTACAACTTGCAAGTTGAAAGCTAAAAGTGTCGATCTTACTTAAAGGCCTATTTACACGATGACATTTTCTTACCTATTGCATACAATAAAATCGAAGAAACAAAATGGCATCGTGTAAAAGGGGCTTTACAATTTGTAATTGCATTGATGCGTCCATTGTCTATCATTTAGACAGGTTGAAATCGTGGAAACTTATCGATTGCCTTGTAAAGACCTTCGATTAGATACTAGAGGGTACTAGATAATACTAGATCTTGCGACGTGATTATATTGACAATATTATTTTAAATTTATTAATTTTATTCAAGGTGCCTTTGTAAATACTATTTTCTGTTGTCATTTTATGACACAAGTTTATTTTATAAGAAAATATTTGTTGATTCTTCTAATAATGGAAGAAAGTGTATGTCGGGTGCTTATTAGGTAAATAATAAAACATTACGTATGAAGTTTAAGCAACATTTTTCAACAATTAAGCCAAGTTCACCTATAATACTCCATTGACATGGCGATCGACCAACACGCACTGGACAAGAGTCGTGTATTATTAGTCCCAACTATTATTAGGCTAAAACTAACTAAACTATTTGACTTAGGAAAGGGTATTTCGCTTACGTCTGGACATGACAGGCGCATAAAAATCTCTAATATATAGCACTCAATTGTTTCTAATGCATTGTTGTGAGATTTGATCCGTGTTATTGAGTATCGGAATACTTTGATTGGCTCTACCATGAATAGAGCACCTTATTAATGTGTTTAATTGTTTATTTAGCACTATAAGCTTTGAAAAAATATAGCATTATAAGTGGGCCAGCAACGTGTTACGCCCAAAGCCAACCTCACCTGCACGTGATACACTTTGCTGATTAACGGACGAGGCAATGGTAAAACTTGGTTCCTGTTGGAGGTCAGACGGCAGGTCGACCCATATAATATCAAATACCGTCAAATCTATGCCACGAGAAGGCGAACCCTGGCATAAGTCAGGATACCGACTGGCAGAAACAAAGTATTGGAAAAATACTAGTTAATCTACATTGTACGAGATTTTTCACTGTATATACATCCTTAAATTTACAGCCTCCGTGGTGCAGTGGGCGAGTAGCCGGCTATGAAACGAGAGGCCGCGGTTTCGATTTCCGCACCGTGACAAAATGTTAGTGTGATCCACAAATATATGTTTCTGGTTTGGGTGTTTTCTCCCCAGAGGGGTTGACGTTAGGCAGGAGGCCGGTCGTAAAAACTACAAGCCAAAACTTTCTGTAATATGTGTTAAAAACTTGTTGCGCCGACCCCACTGCGAGTGGGATAAGGGCAGGTAGAAGGATATACATCCTGAAATACACAGTGGGTAGACAAGGCCACATGTATGCAGTCTAAGCATATCTACTAATACTCTCATTCAGTTATCAGCTAGGTATAAACGTGTTAAGCTTTTTATCACTGTATTTTATGATACGGCCGGCCCGACACATACATTATTCTATCTGTAACGAGTTATTTTATAGGGTAGATAGAGAGATAAATGAAAATATTAATTATATTATGCATATGCATCGTTTTTGTTAAAATTGCATTATTACAATTTCCGTTTTGCTTACCTATTTTGTCGTTAATAATCAGTGTTTAAAATAATCCATGTTTATGTCCCTTTCATTCTAATGTGCAATAATTTATGAGTGAAAGAGGTATAAGATTAGGAAAGGCTTTTATTTTTTCCGTTATGTTTAAAAACAACAATGAGAGGTGAAAAATATCCCCATCAATGTCAATATTTTAATCACAGATTTAGTCCCGTCATAGAAATTGAACTAGCCTTTTTTCTCAAGATTACTTAAAAATCATACTTAAAATAAAGTGCATTAAAAATTAAATTTCCGTCACAAAATCGAAATACGCATGCGAGCATTTTTAATTAAAACTTAAATTATTAATAGCGGTTATCGGTTATCTACGTACAGACGGCACAACACCTGTTTCCGCACAAACCGGACCGCGCTAGAGAAACTCACCGTGCAGCCATCGGACGCGTTATATGTACATGCGTTTATACCATTCACTGTACTTTGTATGTCGGATTGAACAACGAAGCATTATAATTTATCGAAAAGGTTCTCCCGGTACATCGGCTTTCAAAAGGTCCTGTCAAGTTCGATCTTATATCGGGCAATTTTTTTATTTTCACAATCTCTGAAGTAGCTAAATACAGAGGATTACCCGCCATAAGGCAAAAGAAAGTCCTTTTAGGATTGAGTTCTCTTAGTCAGTTTTTTCTTTGATGACACAATTTTATTTTAACTCTCCATAAAGTCAATCGAATTTCAACTCTGAGTCAGTTGCTTTTTGCGATTCGAATCTATATTTTCTATGCAGCCGTGAGCCTGCGATAATTCATCAACATCAAAGCTAGATGTCAATTAGATATGTAATTACATACATTTGAAGGTATTGGCGCACCGGAATATTGGAACAAGGGCGCGGCCTTGTCTCGGGGATTGAGTTTCTGCCGTACACCCATCCGCACAACGAGACACCTGTGCAAAGCTCACAATTAACAATATACGCGAAACTTATGCGGTGTTCTGATTCATTATATTGCTAAATCTATGCTGCACCTATTATTTTTAAAAATTGATTTCGAGTTTAGAACAAATAAATTGAAATCTTCGAAATTTTCAATTAAAAAGTTTTGTCTTGTGTTGTCCTTATTTATGCACAACTACACAAAGCAACATGAACATTCAGCCATAAATAAATGCGGTTAGCATAACATAATTCATCTATGTAAAATATCAGTTTTAACAGGATGTAGAAGCGATTAAATAACGAAGGTCACGAGGCGGTACCCGTGTATCTGAGAAAAAAATTAATTCAAAAACCAGCCAATTATGTTATGTGACGAATAATGGCCAACCAACCACGGTCACGAGCTGATGATTAATGCGCTTAGTAAAAAACAACTAAAATGGCGGGTTTGAGGAAATAACGTTGTAGTTATCGTTTTAGTATTGCGTTGGAGGTTTTTAATTTAATACTCAGTGGTTTTTTACGCATAATAAACCGCATATACTTGGTTTACACGCCTGTTTATAAATCATATCGGTGTTAGGTTCCCGCCAATTTATCTGTCAGTGCGGCATTTTTATAATGTGCATACGCACTCACGCCTGTAATCCCCGAAGGGGTAGGCAGAGGTGTAACCAGTACACCCACATTTCGCCGAGCGTATCTCCGTCCCATGATAGGGGCGATCCTATCGCCATACCGGGCACAAATTCCAGACGCCGGGCTGATACTGAGCATTTCGTAATACCACTTTACCCGACCCGGGGATCGAACTCGAGACCTCAGCGTTGGCCTCAATCGTAACGCGTACGCATTACAACTGCGCCACCGAGGCGGTCCAAATGAGACTGCCTCCATACCATTCATACAAATGAGTTTCATAAAAATAGTTTCTTTGATGCTTATCAATGTTTATAGCAAGCGCCTTGATAATTATCATTTCAATTATTTGTTTAATAAGCATGACTCGTGATAAATAATATAAATTAAAATGGAAGACTGCCTCGGTGGCGCAGTTGTAATGCGTACGCGTTACGATTGAGCCTAGCGTTGAGGTCTCGGGTTCGATCCCCGGGTCGGGTAAAATGGTATTGGGTTTTTCTATTACGAAATGCTCAGTATCAGCCCGGAGTCTGAAATTTGTGACAGGTATGGCGATAGGCTCGCCCCCTATCACATTGTGGGACGGAGATACGCTCAGCGAAATGTGAGTGTACTGGTTACACCTGTGCCTACCCCTTCGGGGATTACAGGCGTGAGTGCGTATGTATGTATGTATAAAATGGATTTATTAGTTGAGTAGTAAATTCAATAAAGGTTAAAATGAATGTTGTTGTGTATTTTTATTAAAACTTATACCAAACTTTATCACAAAATATTATGCCACCTAGTGTAAAGAACTTTAGAGAACATTTCATTTCCATTAAGGTGACAAGCTCGTTTAGTAAAACAGAAGAGATTGCATTTATGTCAAACGATTAATTAAATTTCCAATCAGACTAATCGCCATGTTGGATAGTGAAAAAAAAAAAACATGACAAGGTTCTTTATAGTCGCCAAAAGTCAACATCGTTATGCGGAAAGGCGCCTAGATGCGAACCGTTTGGGCCGTTATCTAACCGTGAAAAAATACCCACCGCGCCCGCCCACCATGCCTCTCGCTTACGGTATTTCGAACGTGCGACGAGGACAGATAGCGGGACCACCGTACGAACGAAAGAGAAAGAAGGATTTTTGTGCGTTCATCGTCACCGCTCGGTAGTTTGGCCTAAATGAAGGTTTTATTATATTAATTGCTTCTATCATGGATTGTTTTGTTTGAAAATGTTTGTGCGCCATTCCTTTATATCGGCAATGCGAGGTATTTCAATATATTAATGTTTGCGCAAATAATATTGATGGACATTTAATTAAACACAGCGGCTTTTGTGCGCGGCGCAGGATGATAAACAACGGGGCATTATAGGTGTTATTATGGTAAACGTGGGAGACGGTAAGCGAGTGACCACTGGTGTCACCTGCCCGCCTGCCAGAGCTGGACGGACGGTGGACGGTCATTAACGGCGACCGCTGAGTTTTTGTTTAAATGCTAGTCTTACATGATATTTACATAACACTGTATTGGAATTTATTATTTTCTTCTTTTTGTTTTTATGTTGCTTTTGATGATGGGACGAGCAGGTCGCTCGCCCTCGCTAAGCGTCACGCCTGCCCATAAACAGAAGCAACACCGCTCAGAACTTTGAATTATGAAGTATTTATTACAAGGCACTGGACTGCGCTCGTCACCTCGGGACATAAGCTGTTAAGTCTCATAATGCCCAGTAATTTCTCTGGCTTTAATATCCTTCAAAGCGGAACACAACAGTGCTTACACACTTCTGTTTGGCGACAGAAATAGACAACGCGGTGGTATCAACCCAGACAGCCACTCGTAGGAACCTACCAACTAGTAAATTTATAGATTAACAGAAGGCTTTTTGGGTCTCTAGCAATCCATTTTTTTTAAAGCAGCAATAGCATAGTTAATGGACTAGTTTTACTTCTTTCATATTATCCATTGAGTTATGTAGCACTAGGTTTTAGCATTTTGAGTACTATTTCAGCCCAGGAGCCGGGAGCCATAATGCCCCGTGTGCATTCATATAAATAAATAAATACACCCAACAGTCACACACATAGTCCTGACCCCACACTAGGTTAACCTGTATCATGGGTATCAGGAACTACGAGGGATTTGCGGTCCCACAACACCCAGACCCGAAACAAATATTTGTGAATCAGACAAACATTTGTCTAGGACCAGAGGGCCAATTCTGCTATTTTACCTGACACTGCGAATGAATTTTAACCGAACTGAGATTACATTTTGAATTAATTAAAAATATGGCATTCTGCTCCTTTAAAAATTCGATATCATCTCAGTTAAATTGCATATAAACTGTCAATTCGATCAACTTTCAATGTCTTTCTTTTGTTGAAAATATGGCTTCGCATTATTATCCATTTCGCCAATGACAAGTATTTTACCGAATTTTACGTATCAGCTGCCATAGACTAAATTCTAGAAATTAAAAATGACCTAAGCGACAAAATCAATGTTACCAACTCACAATAAAATACCCACAATATGACTAATTCAAGTGATTAAAAAATTACGTAACTGGAGGTTATGATTTTTTAATTAATTTATTTGACTAATTCCATGTATTTTATCTATTTCATTAATTTATCTATTCCATGGCATAACTGAAGGAAAACGGCACAACAGCACCACTCAGGCAGTCCTTTCCGGAAATAACCACAATCGCGATTATTTTATTGAAATTTGAAATTCTACCGAATTGCGGTTTTTTTATTTTGCAACACTGCTGAGGACATATCTATACTAAATAAAAATTGTGCGAGAGTTTTGGCGGGAATTTTGACAGTGCGTTTGCTCTCATAATTTAATCTACACTAATATTCTAGAGAGGAAAGATTTTTTTGTATTTTTGTATGTAACAAATAAACTTAAAAACTACTGGGCCGATTTCAAAAATAATTTGGCCGTTAGAAAGCTACATTATCACTGAGTAACATAGGCTGTAAACTCATTTCTAATACTTTACTGGAATAACGAGCACACAAAGTCGCACAATTTTGACTACTTTTAGTTGCTTGCAGTAAAAGAGAATAAAGTTAACTGAATTTGTCTGCAGTTAACTCACAGTCACTTCACCTCAGTGTTGCCAAGTCAGATTTTTGAAAATACCGTGTTGTCCACATTAAAATACGGCATTTGCGTCAAAAATACAGTGCTTGATGGGAAAAAATACAGTCTATTTTACAGTGCAATAAAATGTCATACAAAAAAGGAAATAATTAAATTATTAAATAAAATATAAATTTATTTTAAACTTTATATCCTAAACTAACTTAACATTTTATTTGTATATATCGATCGCTGCAGAAATGGATGGCTGGGATGATGATGATATCGGTTTATTTTTTTTAATGTGTTTAATCAAAGAGTTTTATGTATACTACTAGACAAGCTGCGCGGAACATAGAAATTGTAGTATAATAAATTGTAGTATAGTAAATTAGTTGTATTACTAAGTTGCAGTCAATTGTCCGTAACTCAATATTATCATCTCGCTTACTCTCAACTAGAACCCCTATTGCGCTCCCTGTTTGTGAACTGCCAAACTCCCGCGTTATGTGACGCAGTTTTACTTCTAAATAACCTGTCTAGTAGTATACAATAATAATATAAAAAAAATTACTGTAAAAAAATACTGTGTCTCCATATAAGGTATTTATAAAAATACCGTGTCCAGTAGATGGCATGAAAATACGGCAGATCTGCTGTAATTACAGTGCACTTGGCAACACTGCTTCACCTTCAGTCACATTTCGTTCTCAATATTTTGACGTTTGTCTGTAGACGAAATGCATTTTATATAGTTAAGTGTCTCACAATGGACACTGGCGAAATCACCAATCTACGGTGGAGCCAAACACAATTAAAAGAAGAAGAAGACAGGAGTTTTGGCGGGAATTCTTACAGTGCGGTGGCTCTCTTGTTTTAATTATTTCCTAAACTGGTTTAAAGTTGTGTTTGTTGTATAAAAGTGGTGTGGTTTTGTGCAATAATCATTAATGATGATGAATAGTTTATGGAAACATTGAAATAAGTGGATTTAGGTGATTTTTGATCAAGGGTATTGTCGACCTTGTGCTTTCGATTCGCTTGAAGAAAGTCATCTAAGAAGCATCGAACTGGAAGGAATTTTCACCAATACTCCATCAAGGCCTTGAAATCGGTCACACCCCTGTTTCATCGTTCTTGGATATTATGAAAATAATATAACTGATGACTTGGCAGTATGGTCTCTGATCTTAGCCGGTTCCTTATGGAACAAAAATACAAAAAAAAAAAGAAGAAGAAGACAGTTAAGTGTCAAAATTGTTACCAGAATGCCGTTTTGGTTCAGTCAACTTGTATTCTACTTTCGATATCATTGCGTTCTAAGTTCTTGAATATTGGTTTAGCAGAATACCATTTGCAACTTTCTTGTCGCTGAGATTAGATCGGAATGATATTTTGAACAATTAAAATTACGAGAATTGGCCCTCAGGCATCGAACCCACGACCTCACGCTTCGCAACCGGCTACTCGCCCACTGCGCCACGGAGGCTGTCAATGGAAATGGTTTTTGTGTTCGGGAACCCCCTTCAGGTCGGGGTCTTGACTCCTGAGCATCTGGGTATGTAGTGTAAGATGTGTGCGACATAGTGTAAAGACGGAATTGACTCTTCTTTTCTCTATTTCTACCTCTATTCAAGCTATTTTAAATGCTAGTTTTGTGTTAAGGTCTAAAAGTAGGATCCGAGTGGTAAATCCACGCTGTATACAGATTTGTCTACAGCATGAATGGGTTTCATACGGTGTGAGATTTCCGTGCTTTTTTTTGCTTTTGAATTTCTTTGAGTCGGTTTTATTTCGTTGACTTCGTTTGGTGAAATAATCATCAAAATCGGTAAATGTCGAAGTTTTTGTCTTAATTTCCGTGTGCAGCTCCTTAGTTGTGGAATTTTTCGTCAACGTCCTTGTCAAGCGTTGTCGTCGGTTAAAAAATCTTCTGTTAAATCTCAATT
The DNA here is from genome assembly GCA_905332985.1 of Mimas tiliae. Taxonomy (NCBI): domain Eukaryota; kingdom Metazoa; phylum Arthropoda; class Insecta; order Lepidoptera; family Sphingidae; genus Mimas; species Mimas tiliae. Next base: position 15,618,303 of record HG995246.1, on the reverse strand, counting down.
ATCTCCAAAAATCTGTTTCTGGATGACCGCCCTTTGAATCTGAGGTTTACATTACATTATATATTTATAATTTACTAACTGTTCAGGGTTCGTGCCCGGCGTCGCGCGCGTGAATTTTAAGTCTCTATCTTAAGTGGTTTAGGTTATGCGTTGTTCTCCGGTGGATTTTCAAAACAAAATCAATCATACAAACCTTGTCCAGACAATTACGAACACAACCAATACATAACCAAATCGGTCGAGCCGTTTACAATTGATCGTCTTTCATACATATGATTTTTATTTATATACATAGATGATACATACGCACTCACGCCTGTTATCCCCGAAAGGGTAGGCAAAGGTGTAACCAGTACCTACACCCACATTTCGCCGAGCGTGTCTCCGTCCCATAATGTGATAGGGGGCGAGCCTATCGCCATACCGGGCACAAATTCCAGACTCCAGGCTGATACTGAGCATTTCGGAAATCCCAATATCACTTTTACCCGACCTGGGGATCGAACCCGAGACCTCAGCGTCAGCCTCAGTCGTAACGTGTACGCATTACTACTACGCCATCAAGGTAGTCTAGGCAGGTTAGTCGAGGCAGTATAGGAAGATGATATAATCATAATATATGTGTTCTAATGCAATACTCAAGGTTTCTAGATAACGAGCCATTAACGTCACTAATCGCTGATGACATTCCGCATTATGTACAGTTACACTGAACTTTGTAGGCCGGCGAAGTGATTGCAATTAACGAGGGTCTCACCGAATGTAGGTGTCGGCGTATAAATAGTGTTTAAATAAATACATACATACATACGCACTCACACCTATAGTCCCCGGAAGAGGTAGGCAAAGGTATCACCAAAAGGTACACCTACATTTCGCCAAGCTTATTTCCGTTTTATGACGCGATGGGGCGAGCCTATCGCCATATCGGGCACAATTCCAAACTCCTAACATGTCGTAATAGAAAAACCCAATATCAATTTTACCCGAACCAGGGATCGAATCGGAGACCTCAGCACCGCAGTCGTACCGCGTACGCACTACGAAATACAACTGCGTCACCAAGGCAGACAAGCAATTAATTTAAATATTACTAACCCAAGCAATTAAGGAGCATTTGATTTTTTGATCATCCATGATGATACGTCATATCGATTTTCTGTAAGTCAGTGGAAACAACCCTGTCGAGACGACCCATTCGTGACGTAGACTGAACTATCTACAGCGTGACTCTATCAATTTGCAACGTGCAAGAACAACCACTTAACAGGTGGACTGTCAGCTCGTCAGCCTACGGAGGCGTAAAAAAAACACTTGATAGCTTACATTCGAAACTTTTTTATTCGTACTTCGCTCGTCATCCCAAAATACATGATGCACCTAATACCCAATCATTTTATATTTAATCTAGAATTAATTTTGCATCATGCCGGATGCCTGTGATCGTACGGAACCTTGGAGTGCGACCTGCTGATAACGGCGTTTATCTTATCAAAGCGGTGAATTTAGACGCGACGCGACGTGTCAAACTGTATTTATAGTATACGTAGCTTTAGAACTACGACTGCCTCGTAGACTGAGGTCTCGGGTTCGATCCGCGGGTCTGGTAAAGTGGTATTGGGTTTTTCTATTACGAAATGCTCAGTATCAGCCCGGAGTCTGGAATTTGTTCCCGGTATGGCGATAGGCTCGCCCCCTATCACATAAGGGATGGAAATATGCTCGGCGAAATGTGGGTGTACTGGTTACACTTCTGCCTACCCTTCGGGGATTACAGGCGTGAGTGCGTATGTATGTATGTAGCTTTAGAACTTCTCCTATTAAATATGGCATCGGTTTTTATAGCTGAGGCTGGCAAGCGAGTTACTGAGTCACTTGATACTAAGCGATTTCCATCGCCCATGAACACCTACAAATCTAGAATTATGGATGCATTGCTGACATTAAAAGGAATCGGGATGAGAAAGTTAAGATTTGGGCTTCCTGAAATCTCACTTACCATACGATACGCAACAGTGAGCTACTTCTTAACATCGGTTTTCTTTGAGATAGTGGTAATACACCGCTCAACCCGGCTGATTAATTTATTTATTTAAACTTTATTTTACACAAGATATAATGCAGTTTAAGATACTAAAAATATAAAAAGTACAATAGGGTAGTTGACTAGATTTTTTTTATTATTTAAATCAATAAGTTATGTTACTCAAAATCTATTGCAGAAAGAATTTTATAAATCGGACCAAAAATAAATAAGATAGAAGCCATTCAAATCCTGTAGAAGGGGTAATTGTCAAATGACAGACGATGCAACCTTTGACGTCACTGTGTAAAATGTTCATTATAGTGCACGCGTGCAAGCGAAATAGTGAGATATCCCTACTACGCACCCACTTTGCCTCATACCAACATTTAAAGTCATAACTGCGGGCACATTTCTGAACCAATTTTGATTGTGTTTTAATAAAAGGGTTTCTTTTGCGTATCATTTTCTGTTGCTTATAAAATAATGTATAAAATTCAATATAGGAAACTACCCTATTGGCGGCCTTGGTGTGTAAGTCGGCCACCAGCATCTTAGGCGCAAAGCCAACCTCACCTGGACGTGGTACACTCTGCTGATTAACGGACGAGGTAATGGCGAAACTTGGTACCCGTTGCGGGTAATATACTACCAAATACTGTCAAATGGTTGTTTCGAGAAGGCGAACCTGGCATTAAGCCGGGATAATGCCAGGCAAAAAGAAAGACAATTGGTGTCATTATCGCTCAAGGCAATCTCTTACAGCCAACCATTATTTATATCTTCTCTTAAAAATATCTACTCCTTTTTAACACATCCATCTAAAAAGTTGTGTAATAGCTTTGTCAAAATCGGTACGCATATAAATAAACACTCAACGTGCAATATAACCTTATCAACAGTGATAATACATTTTGCTTACGTTATCTATAAAGGCGGTGTCAGGAATTAATTCGTAGGCCCCTCCCAAAATGAATTTGATAAGAACACTATATATTTTGATTAGTGACCAACTATTCTACGACTGAATTAAAGCGTATCGTAAGGTACGAACCCGCGGATGGTTCAAAAAGGATTGGGTTGACGTAGAGATACATTAGAATGGTCTAACTACGGAGGTTACTCAAGATCAAGCGAAGTAGTAGCGTTTAAGCCCCGCGATATTAAATTAAATTTTGTTTCTTTTTGAAAATTATAGCTCAATCCTTCGATTAAATATGGATAAAAAATATTTTGATTCAATAATAACAATGAAAACTATAAATACCTATTGCTTCTAGAGTTATTTAATGTCCGCCTTTATACTCTCCATGTATATGAAGTGTCACAAATAAATAAAAATAATATCTTATAAAATATTAAATACTATAATAACCACCTTTATATATATAACCTCCTATTTTAAGTTAGTCAAATTTATTTAGGATTTTTCGTGGCAATGGGGGATGGCTTAGATAGTACGAATTCCTATTTGAAATGGAAGAAAGGGATAGAATGGTTAGACATGTCACTATAGTAAACCATTAAAGATTACAAAGTGTATAACTGTCATCAATCTGAGATAATTCCGAGTGTATGTTCGTAAACACGTCCTGAGATAACCGAGGAGTGCTCTTGAACTACTTCCGTTGTTATTCTGGCCACAAGTCAAGCGTTTATTTGTCCAGTAACTGCAACCAGTTTGAAATAAACTATTATGACTCACTGCAGTTTATGCTAAGGAACTTTCTGCTAGGGATTTTTTTTATTAAGATTCCTTTAGGCACCTTGCACCAAAGTCTAGGGTGGATCAAAATCTAAAAAAATACAATTATTTTTTAAGGAAATGGATTATCGTTATATTAAAAAATCCAATAAGCATTAAAGTCTAATGTTTGACTTAGTATTTGTTAACTAATACTCTAAGACTTTTCAATGTAAAACGGACTCAGTCATGCCAAAATATACTAAATCACAAATTATAAAAAGTTTTTGACACCAAATTGATCAGATTATAATATACTTACTCGTAATACTACTCAGTAAAAGCAACCCTAGATGTATACAAATCTAACATTAAAAAGAATGCGTGAACCTACCCTCACATAAAGGATACCCTATAATAATTTCAACTCTAATGATCCACAAATATTTGGATTATTCTATCAATTACTCTAAATAAATACAGACACAACTTATAAATGTTTCAAAGCTCTCAAATGAAGAGCACAAATTGGCATTTATAAACAAATACATTTAGTTGAATCATGTGCAATCACAAGTAAAACGTCTTTTTCTGAAATCAATTCACGATGTACTTTGTCAGAACTGGATACAAATATTATTTTACTTTATCATAATCTCGAATGTGTCCTTCAAAAGCGTGAATTAGAATTTTTTGAATTTGAGTAAATGGAAATATACAAAAGAATACAGAATTAATTTCCATTAAGGATATGTGTACAAATCACGGGAAATGTGTCAAAATGAGCGTCCGAATTCATAATACGCTCTGAACAGAATAAAGCATATTGCCAACAATATAGGAATGCGGTTACATTTATGCGATGAGCGGGCGCGGGAACGAATTTATTATATTATTCATTATAATGATTATAATATTAGCAACCCGTCTAGTACAGGTAAAATACCAGTGGATTATATTATACATAAACCGTCCTTAAGATATTAATTTGTCTAAACGATAATAATATTACAAAAAGTCTCCATAGTCCCTATAGTTTTGTCTACTAATGGAACGATAACCAAGCAGGTAGTACAGTCACTTATACTTTTAGATGTGCCACTAAAAACTTTTAAATCAATAGATTAAAAACTACAAAAAACAGCGGATTTATACACGATCAGAACTGTTAGGAATTTGTTGCAGATAGAACCATTTTCTCTACCATATTTAAATCTTACGGACCGTGAACTGGGTTGTTTATTGCCTAAATTCAATTACAACTATCATAAAAATAAACATAGAAAAAAAAATGCAAATCTAACATGATGCTACGTAGGGCGGAAATCTCAGTCAGCATTTATATTCAGCAAATCTTGACTATAGTGCGTGATGATTAGAGCTGTGTAACATGTGTTAAAAAGCATGTTGCGCCAACCCCACTGGGTGTGGGATAAGTAAAGGTGGAAGAAGATTAATATAGGTTTTAAGCATTGACGAGTCTAGTCATCTTACGACAGAATTTCCAAACAGGGCAACGTTGGTGTGTGTGTGTGTGTGTAGGTTAAACTTATATCACTGTTGTGGAAACATCGATATAAAGAATAATACAAATCGCTCATTGCCTAGGCGCTCGTATCCGCTCCGCTCATGAGCGTGACCTCAACCTTTTTACGAACGTCGCGACCATGAACTGTGCCGATCATTGCAATTGGGTCACCGACAGTGAATAATTCGGCAATATTCACACTTTATGTAATGTGGACATTTCGTGAATTTACTCAACATTGGCGAAGGGTGAAGGAAAGTCGATGCTAGTTCCATTATCCTAAACATGGTGCTTAAACATATACATATAAAAAAGATAAATTTATAAAAGTAAAGCTTATTACTGTCGTAAATAGAATAAAACTTTAGAAGCGCATATATTGATTTAGTTAAGTTGGTACTAGCTTTTGCTCGTGTCTCCGCCTGCATATAAGCTAATCCTATCATATTTCTAGGAAACTTAAAAGGAACCTATCACTCTCCAGCCCGTAAACTGTCACTACGCTATATGCCTATACTATAAATAAATGCAAAAAAACGGTCAAGTTCGAGTCAGACACGTACAGAGGGTTTTTTGTTTGACTTTACTTTTGTTCTTATATTACTTGTTATGATTTCCGCATATTATAAGAAAATTTCAGCCCATCAGTGTCGGAGCGCGTACGAAAAATCAACAAACAAACACACTCTAGCATTATAATATTAAAATACATACATACATATACACTTCACGCCTGTAATCCCCGAAGGGGTAGGCAGATGTGTAACCAGTACACCCATGTCACCGAGTTTATTTCCGTCCCATAATAACGAGCCTATCGCCATACCGGACACCAAGATGACACTAGGCATTTCCTGATAGAAAATTTTATTTATTTATTTTTATTTAACTAAGTAATAAGCGTGGTATATTTTTCATATTTTGTAATTGTTTATCATTTGTACTTCCCCAACGACTCATTTTTTGTCATTGTGTTTTTGGGACGAATATGATGAAATCGGGACAATCCCGTTCTAAATGGGACGCACGTATTGTTACCTTATGTATTGTACCAAAATAGCTATGTTTTTTCCTTATTTAAAATGTCGTTCAACTTTGCAAACTTCGTAGACTTATTTAAGTCATACTCCCGTTACAAGTTTATAATTACATAATGATCTTTATCAGTTACTTATCCCGCAGCTTCGCTTGTGTGATTAGATTAAACGGTACTCTTGGCCTTACACAATAAAAATGGACACTCAACATTTTATTTATAGGAATATTTTCCCAGACTGCCTCGGTGGCGCAGTTGTAATGCGTACGCGTTACGATTGAGGTCAACATTGAGGTCTCGGGTTCGATCCCCGGGTCGGGTAAAGTGGTATTGGGTTTTTCTATTACGATATGCTCAGTATCAGCCCGGAGTCTAGAATTTGTGCCCAGTATGGCGATAGGCTCGGCCCCTATCACATAAGAGATGGAAATACGCTCGGCGAAATGTGGGTGTACTGGTTACACCTCTGCCTACCCCTTCGGGGATTACTGGCGTGAGTGCGTATGTATGTATTTTCCCAGACGCGAGAATCGAACCAGCCACAGTAAAAATTAGGTATATAACCTATATTATCCAATGATAGTGAGGCTTTCTCATAGTGAAGTAATTTGTAGGATCCGTTCAGTAATCGCAGATATTACCTCTACATACAAACAAACATGGCGAGTAACCGGCTGTGGAGCGAGAGGTCGTGGGTTCGATTCCCACACCGAGACAAATGTTTGTGTGATCCACGAATATTTGTTGTGGGCCCGCATGTCGTAGTTCTTGATACCCAATATGCAGGTTAACCTAGTGTGGGGTAGCACTATGTGTATGACTGTTGGGTGTATTTATTAAAATACAAAACATATCCTCTAATTATACAAATGCATAATTAGAACTACGTCCACCTGAATAGAATAACGCCTAGAAATAATTTGGATAGCGATGAAAAAGTCATCCGGTATAATGTTTTATTTTATTTATTTATATATTTATAATACAGACTATGCTGTTTTAACAATAAGACAGTTAGTTAAACATTAAAATGCATGTTTTTGTGAGTTATAACATATAAGTTATATAGTTTTCTATTACGAAATACCCCAGTCTGGAATTTGTGCCCGGTATGGCGATAGGCTCGCCCCCTATCACATTATGGGACGGAGATGCGCTCGGCGAAATGTGGGTGTACTGATTACACCTCTGCCTACCCCTTCGGGGATTACAGGCGTGAGTGCGTATGTATGTATGTATGTAAGTTATATATTTAGCATAATCAGGCATGGCATGTGCTTTAGAAGAGCCGAAGTCTTCAACTATTTAAAAGTTAGCTTCACTAATTCTCCATTCTTCCCAGTTTTCCCAACCAGCCGGAAATTTTCTAACCGCCCGATATGTAGTTCCAAAAAGTAGTTTAGGAACTTTCTAGAACAAACTTAATTTTTTAAATCTACTTTCTAGTTCGCGCGAATAAAGACATTCAAGCGAACAGATTAGGATATAGGTACTATGGGAGGAAAAGTGTCTGGGCTAAGGAAAATGAACTTTCTTAAAAACTAAAAGTCGGACCTACAAAATTACTTCCTTCGGACAGCGCAATAAAACTCTTTGGGGAAAAGGCGCGGCTGTATGTGTAGCGGGGAGTGCGCTTTTGTTGATTTATATTTTTAACTGTTTCTAGGCATGACAGTATCCGTAGTTTAGTGAGCGAGTAATCGGCTGTGAAGCAAGAGGCCACGGGATTGATTCCCGAATCGAGACAAAAATAATTTGTGTGATACACAAATATTTGTTTCGGGTCTGGGTGTTTTCTCCACATAGGGGTTGACGTCAGGCATGCGGCTTTTTTGTAACGTTTTAAAAAGCATGGAGCGCCGATCTCACTGCGAGTGGAATAACGGGAGATGGAAGATTTGTTACTTGACATGTTAGGAATGTACACGGCGCGTGTAGAAGTCATTAGAAAACAAGACAGTATAATATTAATTAAGTCTCATAATAATCAATATTAAGTGTTTTTAGCGTTTACAAAAGATCTACTTCTAAAATCTGCGTTATTTCATTATGGATATAAGTAATATAGCTTCTTTATAGCCAATTAAAATATTCTACGTAGGTACCATCTTTTAAATTAAATAAAGATTTGATTACCATTGATTGTAAAAATAGTAAGGAATACTGAGAAGGATTGGGTATGTAAAGAGGATGGATGAAAGAAGATTGAGGAAACAAATATACGTAGCGAGTGTGAATTCTCAGATCAAGTCGGAGTTGTTCTCGTGAAAGCCCAAGTCAGGAGTAACCTAAACCGTGAATAATTTAATGAGAGTTAAGGAAGCCAATGAGGTGTGCAAAAATAGTAACAAGTCGAAATATCTGCTTACCTCTACGGGAAACAGGCGTGAGTCTATATATGTAAGTATGTAAAAATAGTTTATAAATTAAGCATTAAATGTTGTATTTAGTGAAACCACACATATATTTATTAAAAAAGGCATTTAAGTAAATCGTCGTTTAGATGAATTAGGCGAAAACTGACAATAATTCTTTTGTGTATTTGTTAGTGGTTATGTTATTTCATAAATAGGCATACAATAAACTAGCTTATGTTTGCGGTTTTTCCCGCGTGAAGTAACCCTACTTTATGGGCACCCCGGGCTCTGTCCCAGGGCCCCTGACGCCATGAGAGGCCCAATATGCTAAAACCCAATACCTATTTTTTTTTAAACCAGAAGAGACCCAAATTGTGTAGCCAAGGGCCTCCGCATAACCTTAGACGGTCCTGTAGGCGATTATAAGTCAGTCATGACTTCGCTTTTTATACATAATATATCCATTAAACTCAACCCAAAATGATTTTAAAAAAAGAAATCACAAATTCTTCATCGCTGTCATTTTAACAACAGAGAATACAATTAAATTAGATTTACTGTCTACAAAAACAACAAAAAAAAATTACAAATCACAATAAGCCCCGCTACAACTCGCACCACACCTCCAAACGGGAGAACAAGGGTGTGGGCGGGGGTGCGGTTGCCGGGGGGATGTGGGGGAGCCGCGCGGGGACCGCGGGCTGGGGGGGTGGAGGGGTTGCTCACTGGGAAACGTAATTGGGACTTTTTCTTGGGACTTAGCCTTTTGTTTTGCAAAGTGACTTCGGTCTTGTCTCGCCCGGTGCCAATCGATTGGGAGCAATGGGGTTTTTGAGCTCCAACGGGAACATTTACCGGGTTAATGAGATGGATTACTTTGAACGGGATTGTGAGATTCATAAGGCTAAAATTGTACGCGTTGATTAAGCGCTTTTGTAGTCAATTTATAGACGGGTAAGCGATGGTACGTCTGGCTGAAGGTAATATATGTATATGTACATACATACGCACTCACGCGCTTTTGTAGTCAATTTATAGACGGGTAAGCGATGGTACGTCTGGCTGAAGGTAATATATGTATATGTACATACATACGCACTCACGCGTGTAATCTCTGAAGGGGTAGGCAGAGATGTAACCAGTACATCTACATTTCGCCGAGCGTATCTCCGTCACATGATGTGATAGGGGGCGAGCCTATCGCCATAATACGTATATATACATATGTATACGTGTTTAATATAACTGAAATATTTGGAATTATGGTAATTAACAGCTTTAGTAATTATTAGTATGTGGTAGGTCCCTTGTATGCAAGCGGCCGTTTGGCATGGTACCACCGCTTTGTTTATTTCTGCCGCTAAGCAACAGTGTGTAAGCACTGTTGTGTACCGGTTTGAAGGACATTGAAGCCAGTTAAATTATTGGTCATTATGAGACTTAACATCTTATGTCTCGAGGTGACGAGCGCAGTTCAATGCCATGCAGTGCTTTGTAACTCAAATTTCTGTAGTGTTGCTTCTGTTTATGGGCAGGCGTGGCGCTTACCATCTAGCGAGCGACCTGCTCGTTTCATCCCTCAAGATAATAAAAAAAAACTCCGTTCGAATGCGTGACTTTATATATTCCATATCTTAGCAGTTACGTAAGTAGGTCCATGTTTTTCTATTGAACTTACGAAAACAAAAAATCCACGTCAGAAACTTTACGAGTTGTTTGACCATTTCTATAGAAGTATGGCCATCATCATAGAATGGACTAACATTTATACATAATCTCACGCCTGTACCCTCGAAGGGGTATGCAGAGGTGCAACTAGTGCTACACCCATATTTCGCCGAGTTTATTACCGTCCCATGAGGCTGCCACTAAACGAATGTGGCAATACGATATGCGCCAACATTTATAAAATCTTTTAAATTTCCTTTCAGGTTGCTGTCTTTTTCCAACTTACTGTTTAACACATTTTATAGAAAGATTTGGTTTGTAGTTTTTACAATCCGCTGTCTGACTGACATCAACCCCTCAGGGGAGACAGAATTTTGCATTGAACTCTAAATTAGACAAAATTTATTTCGACATATAGCCATACAAAAAATACAAAATATCGTGCAATGTTAACCACTAATTCTTTATATGTATATACGCACTCACGCCTGTAATACCCGAAGGGGTAGGGAGAGGTGTAACCAGTACACGTCGCCAAGCGTATCTCTAACCCATGATGTGATAGGGAGCGAGACTATCGCCATACCGGGCAGAATTCCAGACTCTGGGCTGATACTGAGCATTTCTTAAAAGAAAAACCCAATATCACTTTTACCCGGGATCGAACCCGACACCTCAGCGTGAGCTCAGTCGTAACGCGTATGCATATTACAACTGCGCCATCGAGGCAGTCTTTATATGTTTCTATTTAAATTCCTTCTAAACTGTGATATTAGTGCATGTAAAGTAAATTAATACACTAGATGATTTCCTGTCTATCACGATATCTAAGCAAAATTATCATATTTATATTAAACATTAGTCGATACGGTCGAAACAAGCTAATCGTGTCCACCGTACACAATATCTGTTGGAATAAGTCGATTAGAATGCATGCTACGCAGTCGATACTCAGTTTATTTCAAATGATTTGGATTATTTTATCCAAAAGTAAATTCCTTTTGTAATAATACTGAGTATAGTATGGGGAAAAATATATCAACCACGTTCAAATTCCAAGTCGAGCAATAATAATTTTATTGCCCAGATAGACAGACGAGCAGACGGCCCACCTGATGGTAAGCGATTACCCCGCCCATGGACTTTAGCAATGTCAGAGCACAGCCAAGCCGCTGCCTACCGTTGAATGAAAACTTTTGAAGCCTATTTGTATTTTCTGTCGGTTTTCTGTAAGACAGTGGTAACAACCCGGTCGAGCCGGCCCATTCATGGTGTATACAAAACTGTCTACAGCGTGGCTTTGCCACTAGAAAAACAATCCTCTTTCTTCTACAAAAGAATCCTTTTAAAGATACATATTAAAAAACTCGGCCAAAGTTTAGCTAGTTGTGTCTATGTTATACTGAAATACAATCGTAGGACTACGCTAGGTTGGTTTTTGGGTCGTCGCTTTGTGCGGGACCATTCACGAGATATCGTGTTACTGTAAGATTTCTCGCTGCGTGAACACTGCATTGTGCCGAATTTGAATTGTAATGTAATCTGCAATGTCAAAATAAGCAAGTTAAGGAGTAAAGCTGATTTTAGGATTGAACTTTAAAGCATATAAAGTTAAAATTGGGCAGATATCCTGATAAATATAATATACGTTAGAAGTTCCATATGAATTTTGAAGGTATGTGAAGTCTGCCAACCCGCATTGAGCCAGAGTGGAGCTAAGCTAAACTAAAGCAAATCTATCGATAATAGAGAAGACGCGCACTCAGCAGTGGGGCAGTTTAATAATACAGGGCTGATGTATATGTACAGTACCTACCTACGCTTTATTTCAAAAAGGTTTTTTTACATTTTAAATATATATCATTTAAAAAAATTAAAAAACGATGGCGAGGCCTAGGACCCAAGCCACCGGCTAGGGCCCCAGAGTGAGGAATCTCCTTACAATGCGTGCCGTGTCCAATAATACTGCCTTCAGCATCTGACTCCTGACCCAACCACCAATTGGAAGCCTCTGGAGATGTTGGTTGAGACGCTTCGGTATCAACCCACGAGCAGAAACGACTATCAGGACAATTATTGTCGAGTCCACATCTCACATGTTAGTAATCTCGTGTGCTAGATCTAGATTTTTGGACATTATATCTTTTTCGGCTCTTACGAGGTTCTCATCATGCAGAATGGTGAAATCAACAAGTATTCAGGGCTGATATTATTATTATTTTATATTCTTGATAGAGTATAATGTGAAATCACTTTCTATCAGAAATGGTAACAAATATCTACCCATATTTCAAATAAACCCTTTGCTAGGATCCATCAATTAGGTACATCAAGTACAAGATATACCCAATAAAAAATTGGGTTGCTTGTTTACAAGACTTGCCAATATACCTTACGCGATATAGCTAAGAAACGAGTTTAGGAAAATCCACCAAAATAGGCATGATATAGGGGTTAAAAGATTGTATGAAATTCACCTACACCTTTATAAACACCCAAGTATTTTTGAGAGGGAATTCACCCATAGACTGTTTTTATTGAACAAAAGGTCAACAAGTGTGGTCTTGGTGAATTACAGAATCTTGTAACTGACATACTGTGTATTTTGTCTACAAGCATGCGTTCAGTGGGTAATAGTCCAGCTAAACAACGCATGCTAGCGCGAACAGAGCCACGGACGGGGCACGGCTTACTTGTAAACGGGCCACGGCAAACCCGATACTTTGAGCATTGGCGATTTAGTTGATTTTTGGAAGCTCGAAGCCGCGTCAGAACGCTCCTATCCGTACATACGAGTATACAAACGCCAGTTGCGGCGATCAAGTAGCTTTTTGGAAGCGCGGTATATCGACTGAACGCAACACAATTTAGTGAAGCTTTGGCATCTGTGGAACACAGCTTAGTGTTGTAACAAAAGATCTGAACAGTCAGCGCGGGAGCGTGCTACTACTAATCCAGCTCTCCCGTTTACTTCACTTCTCTGCTAGCCGAGATCGATAAAGTCACTAAAACACCACGATCTAACGCAGCAAGTCGCCACCGCGATGCAGTATCAAAGCAGTCGCTAAATCGCGCGATTTCGATACAGCGATCCATGGGAGAAAGTTGCCAAAACGCGATACAGCATCGATGCAGTCGCTAAATCGCCGGTCGCCGATGTTAAAAGTGTCTTGTGTACCATGACCTTACACAACGTGACGTGAAGTGTGTCTCCATAAATACCGAAGTTTTCACTACGAATAAATGGTGTATACGACAAAAACTGGCATCCCTCTAAAAATTTAAATAATTAAACACGAACTACGAAATGTTTTGTTAAAACAATGCAACCCCAGACACACAGTAATGGGGGATATCTTATGACGTCATACGAGCGTCGTCAAAACAAAACCACATTTTTAACTTCCACAAATATCTTCTCTCTCTGTCTTGCATGTGGGACGTGTTATACTTCGTCCCGCTCGCACTTACGTTCAATTATTAACCCCGTTGTGATCTAATTAACAAATGCCAATTTAGTCAACGGAATTGGAACGCGGAGGTGAATGGAGACGAATTCATTGTGAAAACATTTTGTTCTATTTTTAAACGTTTTGTTAATTGCTTATTGCTCCGAGCAATTCTAAAAGAGTTAATTATTGTTTGTAGTCAGCTTTCAAATTAGTTTTAGAACATTATGATGACTAATTGTATTTAGGGTTCTATACCCAGACGGTGCCAGCGTAAGTTGGAGCCCTATCACTAAGCCTGAGCCGTCTGTCTGTCTGTCCACCTATCCATCCGTATAACTGTTTTTCTGTACGGAACCCTCAGCGCACGCGTCCGACTCACACTTAACCAATTTTAACATTCGATTATATATTTATTTTTAGGGCTGAGCAACAAAACAATTAGTGTAGAGTAAGGGGTATGATTTTACTGGTAAAATCAAACTTCACGATTGTATTACCAAGAAACATTTTAGACGAAGAACCCGGCACTTTTTGGTCCTGTTCTAACACGGCATAGCTATTTTACAATGTCGGGCATTCTTTTTCTAAAGCATACGGCAGTTTCAGTCTCCGATTCTTCCTCTGTTCGGCGCAATAATGCTCTCTCCGCAGAGCCCGTACAAAAGTCAATTTAATTGGAAATGAAGAGAAAAGGTTAAACATCTGTGGACTTGTTGACGACCTTCGTTCTCCGCAAAATAAGGCTTTAGTCCGTTTGGATTCGGGTTCGAATTCTGGTGTAGTAGTGTAATTTGGAACTGTTAATAGTAAAATATTACTTTAGACTTGGAGTATGTTTGTAATTAGAGATACATTACAAGTATCTTTTTCCTCAGTTAGAAGATTGACTGCTAAGCTCTTACCTGCCTGTAAGGTACGCATTGATGCAACTAATAAGATTTATAGCTACGGTTAAACTTCGGTTTAAACTTTTATATCTTTTTCTGTTATCCATACACTAGAGCCCCAAGCTACAGGCATAAACGACTAGTTTGGGTCTCGCTACAAAACATCTAGATTATTTTGGTTAGTAAATAAATTATTATATTATATTATAATAGGCTTTTCTGTTTTTTTCACCGTCAGTTTCAATACAGAAGTTCCGAAGGATTGTTCGAGATAACATAGCTTATTATGCCTTTTTAGAGGTGAAACAACGTAATCGGAATATTTACCGCACGAAACGACTACCAATTGCACGTGAACTATATCAAACAAACAATCTAAAGGGATATAAAAAATCGATGACCCGGATATCTGGCAGCCAAAATTCCCGCTTGTAGTTTGGATAATAGTTTGCGCGATGTGTTTACAACGACGCGGCGTGCGTGTCGTACAGGCTGCGCGGTGGATTACCTAGCATTAACTATTTTTACACATCTTAATCAACGCAGTGCTTTTGTATCTGCATTTTTATGAAGTCCTGGTAGATCCAACAAACCATTGGATGTGGCAAACTTGTTTCATAATATGGATAGATCGATTCATATTTGCATGGCTATTTGTACGTGAATATACCTGTAATTTTGATGTATGGAACCTTGGATGTCATTCACCGAAACACAACAGCATGTTGCCAGTTCACGTGGGTTTACTGTGAGGCAGTGGTACTAATCCGGTATAAATTATTGTCACGACAGGTAAATATACCCAACCGTCGCACACGGAGTCCTGACCCCACACTAGGTGAAAACTACATCGTGGGTATCAGGAAATACGAGAGTTACCTACGGTCCCACAACACCCGGACCCGAAACAAATATTTGTGGATCACACAAACATTTGTCTCAGTGCGCAAACGAACCCGCGGCCTTTTGTTTCATAGCCGGCTATCTGTCTACTGCGCCACGGAGGCTGTCCGAACAAATAATTCAAATTAAAGATTGACGGATCAAAATTTCAACAAACACTCCAGACATAGATACATCTGCATAACTAGTTACCTTTTAAAAATCGCCATACTAATGCAGCACACACACATGCACAGTTGGCACATATGTGTGTGTCTGATAAAGCACCCTAGTAATTTTTGCCTAGGTCCCTGTCTATGTTCGTAACGAGCCTAGGGTACAGGGTGCGCATAGATAAATGTACCGATAGCATACAATAAATATTATTATTATTACCAATAATTTCGTATTTTATTTTCTTATCAAAACAGGATTTTTTTAAGTGAAATGTTCATTTCTTCTTCATCTCCCGCCTGCTCTTATCCCACTTGCAGTGGGGTTGGAGCAATATGCTACTCATATTACAAACATACACATGTTACAAAAAAAATGACATGCAGTTTTTACGACCGGCTGCCTGCCTGACATCAAACCCTCTGGGGAAAACCCACCCCGAACCATATATTTATGGACCACACAAACATTGTCTCGGTGCGGGATTCAAACCCGCGGCCTCTCGCTTCACTCATCCATTGCGTCACGAAGGCTGTTAAATAGGAATAAATCTCAACGGACCTACAAAACGCTCACTACAGTTTTCTGTTAAACTAGAGTAGTAGGTATTCTATGTTTATTTAGGTACGAATCAACATCATAACCAAAAATACTTTTCTTTATTTACACATATTGTTCAAAATAGATTGGTAAACTAAATACTTAAAATTTAATGGGTAAAACTGAACCACCGAAACCCCATCTTAATCGGTCCATTCATTTGCTCAACATTGACACAGACAAATATACACACCAAACAAACAGACTATAGAGCCAAACTGCCAAACATATAACACCCCCTATTTCTCCCGCCTTTTAACTCATGTAAACCAGAATCGACCACAGCACGCATTTAGTAAATCCCCAAGCCGTAAAGCTCGAAAAATCTCTGAGATCAACAATGTGGTAGGTCCCTCGTTTGCGAGAGGCCGGCTGGGTTCGTACCACCGTTTTGTCTATTTCTGCCGCAAGCAACAGTGTGTAAGACCTGTTGTGTTCCGGTTTGAAAGACATTGAAGCCAGTGAAATTACTGGGCATTATGAGACTTAACACCTTATGTCTCGGGGTGACGAGCGCAGTCCAGTGTCTTGCAGTGCTTTGTTATTCAAAGTTCTGTGTAGCGTTGCTTCTGTTTATGAGCAGGCGTGGCGCTTACCATCAGGCGAGCGACCTGCTCGTCTCGTCATTCAATTATCCACACAGTAAAAAAACTCCTGATGGTAAGTGTAGCGCAATCCAAGAATACGATTGACCAACGACAGACGATGTGTCTATCGTAGGTCGGCAATATAATGCCGGCCTGCCTAATTTCTTCTTCACACTCCGTTTAATGGGCCCCATGTTATAAGAAGGAGGGAACACGCACGTGCCGGCACTCGGCAGAAGTAAGATTTTACGAAGTTTTTAGTTCTAGCCGAGATGGAGGAGACCACGAAGCTGTAGTTCCGTAAGCCAGTATGCGTGGCTTATTTGTCCAGCAACAAAATTACTCAAATAGAAAGTTAGAAGTTAGTTTTCGCCTGGCTAATTAGTTCTTCCCTGACGATTCCTCTCTATTCCTTTGTATTTCCGATCCAGAACTTCTACCGGCACATCACTTTGCCCATCACGATTTAACAAATAATAAAAACTAATTAAAATCATTTAATATTCTGACCGTACTGAAACCGAACCCTTTACACCAACGATTTGTTTTAAAGGTCGTCGCCCTCGCGCCCTCCTTGTCTCACGTCACAATGCGCGAATCTTCTGTCCCTTTCCCTCTTAGATAGGGAAACCTACGGAGCCCTGTCAAGGAAATGCCTCCTATTTCATCCGGAACTCGGAATTTTGGAAACTATTTTGTGATTTTTTTCGTTTAATTACTGTTTGAGGGAAGGGTGATTGGATGTAAGGGGTAAAAAAAGTATTGAAAGTTGTCTAGCAAAGAGAGAATAAATAACGTGTAGTTGCACACGTCATTTACATTTCACAGAAGAATATTATTATTTAGATGTGTGTATTAATTATTTCACTTCTTCATCAGAGGATTTTTTTTATGAAAGAGGGTGCAACGGAGCAAGCGGAAACAATAAAAAAAAATACCAAACAAAATCTTTTGGACGACAAACCCACCTCACCTGCTCATAACTGACATACAGACGGGGCTATAGCGATCCAGCAACCCTCACTAGACCAGCGTGTTTAACATAACAGGCTCATAAACAAATTAGCATCCAATCAGCAGCAAACAATCTTACTCTGTACTACGACTTCGTCGAATGCAATTGCGACTTGTATTGAGAAAACAAATAAAAGACCTAAAAAAAATGCAGGTTTTTTTATGGCATAGGCCGGCGAACGAGCAAGTGGGTCACCTGATGGTAAATGATCTCCATCGCCCATGTATGCCCATAATACCAAAAGAATCATGATTGCGTTGCCGACCTTAAAGGCAAAAGGATAATTAAGGAATTGGGAAGGGCCTCTCCCCTTTGGGCCTCCGGATATCTCACTCACCGTACGAAACGCAGCAGCAAGTCGCTACTTTACGCCGGTTTTCTGTGAGACAACGAGACTATCCCGCCCACACACCCGCCACTGTAACTCCTGTGCACCAGGATCGACAGTGGCACGCATTTTTGTTGACACCGAGCAGTGAAGCTCGGCGAGTCTCTGGAAATGCTAAATTGTCTTTGTCCCGCAACGAACTTAATCAAATAGAAAATTAAGGAGGAGTTGGAAATAAGACCCGGACGAACCGGCCCATACAGACTGTAGACAAAAGTGTCTACAGCGTGGCTCTTTGTTTATCTAAATGACGAGACGAGCAGGCCACTCGCCTAGCTGAGGCCACCTTTTCCCAGAAAATCTCAGGATTCCTTCCCGGCCTGGGATGGATTGATGGTTATGCCGGACTCACCGGCCTTCCGACCTAACATCGAGTGACTACTGGATCGGGGACCTAACCAATTTTCCATAAACAGTTGTGACATCGCTGAGAACATTCAAAGTACCTGGAGGATAATTATTATTATTGGTTTAAGAGAATGCCATTTACAACTTTCTTGACGCTGAGACTAAATCGGAATGATATTTTGAACATTTAAAATTACGAGAATTGGCCTCCTGCATATAAATCAATGGGACACCATTCGACGTTAGCGGCCATAACGTACGGCGGCAATGGCTGTCAAGCTGAAATGTAATATGGTGTTGACAGACGAGCCCATCTCTAACATTAATTGTTGACGCTTGAAGCAACCCTCGGAAGTCTGCCTTAAGATAAATCTAAATGTATAGATAGATACTTGATATGTAACGCCACATATAATTATAAATAAATAATAAATACACCCAACAGTCACACACATAGTCCTGATCCCACACTAGGTAAACCTGTATCGTGGGTATTATTATTATTTTATTAGCTCTGTACGGGCCTCGTCTACTGAATGAAAGGGGCTGTTAGGCCTTAGTCCACCACACTGGCCTAATGCGGGTTGGCAGACATCACACACCTTAGAAATTCTTATGAAGAACTTCTCAGGTATGCAGGTTTCCTCACGATGTATCCTTCACTGTTAAAGCAAGCGATAATTAACAATGAATACACACGTAACTTAGGAAGTCAGAGGTCTTGGGGCTGGTTTTGAACCTGCGACCATTATCTCGACAGTCCGTACCACTGACCTCTGAGCTATCACTGCTTCTTATGAGCTATTTTTCTTATAGTATAAAGATAGCAAACCAGTGGGTCACCTGCATCTTATAAATGACCAGGCACACACGCACATCGGCAATGCAAGAATAATTGTAGATCTAATTATCACACGGGCCATACGAAACGAAATCGGAACAGTTATTTAACGACTTCGGTTTTCCGTTAAATAGTGGTACCACCACAGTTGAGCCGGGTGGCACGCTGGCTACAGCACGACTCTACCACTTTACAATTTATTCCTATTCATTGTAACTTCTCGCAAATGCCTTTTGGAGAAATCAATCCTTGAACGCGTCTAAATGCAACTAAATCCGTTCTTCGTACAGCTAATGTCTCTGAACTAAGTGTGAATTGTAATGAGCTAAGAATTCTAACACTAGACTGATCATTAGTCTAGCACCGTCCACTGACCTGCATAGAGCCAGCGTTGCGCACTAACTTCAGCTCTCTCTTCGCTTATAGCTTTATATTGAACCAAATTATTATTGGACATTTTAAACGCTTTTCTTAATTATTATTGACTTAATTTATTATAATGTAATAAGTTTTTCCGTCAGAGTAAAAACAAGGTACGTTTCACGTCAACAATATAAAAAAGTCTACACTTTACAAATTAAAACTTCCATCGTATTTCAAAAGTTTAAGTAATTGAACGAGAGATGAACGTAACAGTCGCAATTCCGGAACGAAAAAGCGCAAGGTACCGAACAAATATAAAAAAAAACAATAAATACAAATTTCGAAGTACCGCCGCCATTACGCACATTTCGCTCGCCAGTTAAACTTTTTTATAATTCAAAAAAGGAACGCTCTGCCATTGGCGTAGGTCAGTAACCTAACCGTCATTCATTCCAATTTCAAACTTGGAATTCCGTGCGAAGAAGCCACACACACTTAGTTCAGCACGCACACCATTTCGGCCGAGTTCATATAGTATTTATGTGGGACAGACGCACACAAGCGCGTTTTATATAGGTCGGCTCACAGCCGTGCGTTCGAACGCGCCTCTAAATATGGAACGTAATTTGAAAGATATTATACATCACATTTGTATCGGATTATCCTGTTTGACATTACGAGTATGTTTCATTTCACGTAACCTTTCTGACTTTTTCATAATTTGTTATGCAATGCTAGTATTGTTATGCGAGAAAGTAAATATATTGAGTTTTGTTGTTGTTGGTAGATAGAAAAGTAAAAAAATAGAATGGAACCGTATTTTTGTGTTTTTTTTCTACATAATTGACAAAATAACTGAATAATTTGTCGAAAGGAGTATTAAGGATGCTATTAAGTGACAAGTGTTAACCGCAGACAAACGTTTATAAATAAATCCAGATAACGGCTATAAAATATGTTTTTAATAAAACCTTTGACCGAATGAACTGACGTGTGTAACACAATAGTACCCGTACCTTAAAATTAAGGAGCAAATATTTTTTAATAAAATTAACATTACTTAAATAACAATATGTAAGTTTACAATACAACTAATCACTAAACTATCGTAGGTATCAGATTATTAAATAACAATTGCAAATATAAGCACCATTGTACACAAAAATCCACCAACAAACATTAATCAAAGCGATGGAAACAGACGAAAATCTAAGTCGCACTCACACTGGTACACAGGTGGGTCGCGTGGTGTCGTGGTGTGCGTTACGTGCGTACGTGCGTCACACGCACACTAGGACACCACCACGGTGCGTCCGCTTGGGGAAGGTTAGGGAATTGGGGTGGGCTGTCCCGCGCCGAATGTTGGCCTAGGTTGTTAATAATATACTAACCGCGCGGTGTATTGGCCAGTGAGAAGATGCCAGATTGAGGACTTTTTTTATAGTGAATGCTGAAAGTTTAATAACTATGTGTATATCTGGTATTGTCAGATTATTGAAATTCATTTCGCCTTCAATTAAATATATTTAAAATATGAGCGTGAAGACGCGATGCTTAATGAATTGTTACTCGTATTAATAGTAGAGTTTAATTTTGATTTTTAAGTATTAGAAAATAATATTGGCAATCTATAACTTATCACATGGATCTATATGAGATAGGATCAAAAAACATAAGTCATTAGTGCAAAATGATAAAGAAAAAACACAAACAATAAAATAAATGTAAAACTTTATCGAATTACATTTTAAAAACAATTGTACGAAACAGATCCTTATTGTGTTCCGTTTAATACATAAAAACAAAAAGAACGAATTCACATTTAATATTCCACGTATTCTAGTGAAGATCGAAACTGCGATGCCATTTTCCGATAGTTCTCATAAGTTCGTTAACCCGTTGGTTTCTTTCTTATTTCTTATTCAAATGTTACACACATTCTAGTGTTTAGGTTTTTTTTCATTTTAGGTACACAGATAAGTATTTCTCAATCGACCACTTCCTTAAGTGTGTCCTGGACTTGAAAACATGCGGATAACACTTAAAAGCTTTATACAGAATAATAAGCTAGCATCTATTGATTGTGATAACTGCTTACGTCAGACTTGGTGGTAAACTAGTCTAGTAGTAGTAGGTGGTAGGGAGTTCATTCTAGAAGACAACACGATGGGTTTTTTTCTGAAAATCTATCGTACTGTTTCTCTTCTGTGAGTTGGATATCAGGATTGATAAATATCTTATTGCTTTTACTTATCTTATTGATCTACGAGTATGTTGTAGTCATTCTATCAAGCTACTATAAATAAGTGTGACATTCTTGTTTTAATTGAAACGATTCAGTTAAAATAATTATGTTTTTTAAACTAGCTACAACTTCTTAGAGCGGTCTTCTCAGATGAATCGTTATATGCAAATCTATATCTAGGTTTGATAAGCTCATACATAAATGCCATAAGTTATCGGCACGGTATGAAAACTACCGGCGACTACCACCGGTTAAACCGGAACAGGTCGCTCTATTAAACCATTACTGGTAGTTAACATGTGATAAAACGAATTTTAAAGTAAAATACTAACAAGATTCTGTATGTACCTAAATGTATTAAAATTTCAGGCACGTATCAGAATTTCTTCATAAAGCATGTTTATGAAACTTTGTTGTGCCAGAAAAATCTTAAAATTGTTACTTTATTGCTTGTTATTTCTTTATCTTCCATGTATGTAGGATATCTTGTTATGATATTTGTCTTTGTCCATCATCGTACGATGCGTCATTATGATTTAGTATCAAGTCCATACCTTGCAATAAAAGGAGTTGTTTGTACCAAAGTGGGAGATAATTATGTATTTAATATACCCAATTATATTTTTAATTGTATAATATTATTATTCTTTTAAATCCATAAACAAAAGAAGATAATTACTATTAACACCAAAATATCTAATAACAGCTACATTATATGTTTAATCACAACTCCGCATATCAATAATTTAAGCCGTATCGTACACGCCAGTCATCGACACAATAAAAAGCAGAAACAAATCGATAAAAATGTCATCCAACTTTGTACAATTAAATATGCAATCAAAACAAACGGTACATAAAGTGAGACGGCTCGAAACGTCGGCCGCTCTCGAAATAGAATAAAACAAAACACTGACATCATATCCCTGTTCCCACAGTGCGAATAGTCGCTGTATCAACCGGCCCAACCGACGAGTGAACGATCTTTTCGACGAAAAAAGGAAAAATATCGCCGATACAAGCGGCCGCACCGGATAGATTTCGCTCTATGCCGTTCTTATGTCGACTGCGCACAGTGTATTCAATCTTGACGGTTTCATAGATTGCTGTCCCACCTAATGCTCGCTGATATAAATATTTCATATAAAAATTGCAAGGTTTTTAAAGGGCTATTCAATAGAGTATCTTGTGTATGAATTGTATAGGAATAGTTTTGTTGTTTTTATAATTTATGTTGGCAATACTTTAATAACGGCAAGGTTGTCGGACTATCATAACATGTTATTTATGTGTTTTTATTTATCATAAATGTTAAAAATATAATATTAAGCATGAAGTCCATTTTACGCACTGGCAAAACACATTCAAAAACGTCAAAGTATAAATAATCAAAAATGTGAAATTCAATATCTAGACGAAAAAAATTAAAAAAGCGCACAGGGCAATGCGCGAGGGGCTCACAGCGCGGTGCGGCAGGCGGCTGCGTCGCTCGCAAAAAACGTCGAGGGTCGTCGACCTCGCGCCGTGTCCTTCGCCGAGCGCGTGTGCGTACTGCGTGCGTGTGCCGTTCGCCTGTGTTCGTTCGCGTTCGTAAGCTACAACACCATTCGCGATCGCTCGCATTTTTCGCTCGAACATTTTTGCGCGTGTGAGCGTATGCGTGTGTGCGTGACGCGGATGCTTTTGAGTGCGTTAACACGATGCACGCACGTAAAAAATATGTCAGGAGTGCATCGAG
Organism: Mimas tiliae; assembly: GCA_905332985.1. Lineage (NCBI taxonomy): Eukaryota > Metazoa > Arthropoda > Insecta > Lepidoptera > Sphingidae > Mimas > Mimas tiliae. Next base: position 15,594,487 of record HG995246.1, on the reverse strand, counting down.
ATCCTAAACGGGTTCCGTATATTTCGAAGGATTAATATGTTTCACTCGAACATCATTGCAAACATGTCCATTCGATTACACCGAGTTAATGAACTTAGCAGACCGAAATCAAGGCAAACTATCTGAGTTAGTTTAAACCAAATTAAACTGCAATTCCGGATTTAAAACTCTGTTACGGAATAACACACATTTAACACGACAATAAACATAATTTACGTGATGCACTAACGTACAAAAGTTGTTTTTATACTTGAAACATTAACGATTCCCTAAAGAAAAACCCGATAAAGTTCATCACGTGAGTGAAGCAGCACACGACAGCTAGTCAATAACTAAATAGGTTAATTTTATATGCTATCTGTATTATTTCGTTTGGTTATAGTATAATTAGATATGAAATGGTATATTCCTATTGCTATAGATAAAACCGATTTAAAAAAATAGATTGCCTGTCATTTTTCCGCCAATTATAGAGTGGTAGAGCCACGCTGTAGACACTTGTGTGTACAGCACGAATGGGCCGGCTCGTCCGGGTCGTTATCACTGTCTCACAGAAAACCGGCGTAAAGTAGTAGCTTGCTGCTGCGTTTCGTACTGTGAGTGAGATATCCGGAGGCCCAAACCCCCTCCCCTTCCCAATCCCTTAATTATCCCTTTCCTTTTAGATCGGCAACGCACCCATAATTCTTTTAGTATTGTGGGTGTACATGGGCGGTGGAGATCACTTACCATCAGGTGACCCACTTGCTCGATTGCCGGCCTTTGCTAAAAAAAAAAAAAAAAAATTATGTACCGAATTTGTCTGAAAAAAATATTCGATAGACTTTTAACTGCGATATCGTCCCATAACAATATGGTTAAGATCTGATGACAAGACAGAATGAAAAATGAACTCCTTAATGGACAGCAGCACAGTCGTCGCGATTTTCTTATTATATTATATTGTATACACTTTAGCTGTACCTAACAATAAAATTTGAAAACAAACTATGTATAAACAAAAATTAAAAACCAACTTCTACAAATAACACCGTAAAGTCAAACTTTCCTTACATTATGTGGTTTAAGATAGGAAACTCCATTTCCCAACGCCCTGAAGGTATTTTTCTTTGATATTAGTTTTCTGTTTTGCCGCATTCCATTTAACGTGACATAACTGTAACGACCCGAAAAAATAACAAAAATATAAATGTTACAAAACTCAAAAAAAGTAAAATACATAACTAGATAATCGGTCGGTTTTTTTATTATTATTTTACAGCTTTTAGTGAAAGAGTAATCAAAATCGGCGCTTAATTGTTGAAGTTGTTTACCATCTCAGATTGAGATTTCACTCCTTAGGGGTGGCTTTTCCTCAAATTTAAAACGGGCCAACTACGAAACCCTATCAAATACAGAAAGAGTAATCGAAATCTGATAACTGATAAATCTGATAACTCTGTGAAAAGTTATGCGTTATTATAAATTGAGAACCCTCCGTTTTATCGTTGGTTGAAAGTTTCGCCTTTGTCCATCTCTTAGAGCAGCATCAATGTGTGAATTGACGCTGCATCACACGCTGTCACATTCCACAAACGCTGCATAACCTGGGACATGATTTATATGGCTAAAATTAATCAGCATATAGCCTATGCTGGCACGTGTATACGTGTAATAGTTTGGGTATTGTTTGGTACCTCTGCTCAATTTCCTGTGCACTATAGTGTACGTATACATTTTACAGTGATTATTAATGTGTAAATTGTAGTTTTGTTTCAGGTTTCGTGTTTACGTACGTGTTTGTGTGTGTCTATAACTTCACTTCTGAAATTCGTGATTTTGTGGCTATATTATTTCTATACAATATTTTAAACACACATCCCCCGTGACGCAGTGGGGAGTAGCCAGCTGTGAAGCGAGAGGCCTCGGGTTCTATTGTTTATGTGATCCATACATATTTGGGTTTTGTGGGACTATAAGTCCTTCTTAGGCTCTGATACCCACAATACAGGTTTTACCTAAGTTAACCTGTATTGTGTGTCTGGACTATGTATCGAAGCCGCGTCCTTTCGTTTCACAACTGGCTACTACCCACTGCTCCACGGTTATGTATGAAACTTGTGTTTTAATCCAGCTTAAGATTAGAATTAAAAACTTGTATATATTAATCCGGTAGCATGATCGATTCTGGCGCCGCGCCGGTGAAAATATTTTTGTGGAGTAAAATATTGAGTGTACTTAATATGTGTGATAACCATCATGCAAATGATTGGATCGTTTTCTTGAAAAAGCTATTTTTTTTAATACGTAATAGGCCCGCGTTTGGCCACTGTCACGCCTGATGGTATGCGATGATGTGGCCTAAGATGAAGCACGCTTGCCTAACAAAAAACGATTCACTCGCGACTCGAAGACACCCAGATTATATTTATCGGGGAACAAAGACTGAAATAAATATGAATGGTTTAGTCAGTGCATCGCCGGTACCCAAGTGCGTCGCGGGTTGCGTGGCCGGGTCGCGCGCTCTCTTAAATCTGTGATTACTGTGGACGGAGCCTAAAGCCCGGGCGGGGGTGAAAACTTAAACATGTCTGCACTCACAACACTCGAGTGCCTTACAAAAATGTGCACCGAAAAACACTCTTCAGGTTTGCGTGTCTGTAACGCACTTAGCCCCCTTGTATCTATAAACACAGCCTTAATTTAAAAAGTAATGCTTAAATTGTCTCGTCATATCAAGTGGCAGATTTTTTTACTCAGACTATAAGTAACAAATTAAATCATTTATTTTGTAAATTGGATCATATTGGATATTTACGTCATTTTTTTAAAACACATTTCTAATAAGTATCATCCTCAAGTAAACAATAGGAATCATGTGGAGGCCTATGTTCAGCAGTGGACGGCAAGAATCTGATTTATTATTTATAGACAGCCTCCGTAGCGCAGTGGACAAGTAGCCGAATGTGAAACATGAGGCCACGGGTTCGATCCCCGCACCAAGATAAATATTTGTATCGGGTCTGGGTGTTGTGAGACCGAAAGTTTCTTGTAGTTCCTGATACCATCGACAAAGACTTATCTATTATCGTATCTTACTGTGGGGTCAGGGCTATATGTGTGACTGTTCGGTGTTATTTTAATTTTTATTATGTTTTAAACAATGGGAAAAGTAGCCGATTTTATTCTCAATGGCTTAGTGATAGCGTACTAAGACTAAGAACCGTGAGGTCTTGGGTTCAAATCCCAGGTGGGGCGATCGAAATGTATGTTTAAATTTTCATTTCCGCATGAAATGCCCGGGTTTGAAATTTGTGCCCGGTACGCCGATAGGCTCGCCTCCTTTCACGTCATGGGAGGAAGAAGCCTCATTAAAATGTGGGTAGATGCACTTTTGCCTATCCCTTCGAGTATAGATGCGTCAGCTTATGGTATGTTATGTAAAAGTAGGTACCCATTTTTGTTTGTTTTTTCATTTTCAATATTGTATTTGGTAGGTACTGTTTTTACATAGACCTTTTTATTTTTATTTTTTTTTCTTTAGAATAGCCAGTAAATTTATAGCTGTGATAGTTCAGCGGAACTAAGGCCTAAACCTTCTCATTCATGGAGGAGGCCCCGTGCCTAGCGCTGGGAGAAAATAATACAGAGCTGATATTATTATAATTAACCAGAAAAGGGAATATTATTGTTTATTTTAGTTGTAAATATAAATTTTATTTTAATATTGAGGGCTCAATTACCCACAATCCTGGCAATCGCGATCGCGTACTTAGACCAAACTGTCTTCTATTAGTAATGGGGGGTCATTCGCCCACGTGCCCCCCGGCGAGTACGTCCGCGATGGCGTGCGTCTGTTCTTAATCCTGTGATTGTTGAAACAGTCTCGGCGAGATTGTTCTGTTGAAGTGACCGTGTCCTGTCTGGAGTCTGGACGCAATGAATGCTTTTGGTTGATTTATTTATGTTGATATTTATCATTAGGTGCAGTGTGCCGTTCTAGTATGATATAAAGACAGGTACATATTAATACGTGAAGAGAAAACTTTGGGGCCCTTTTTAAGCAATATATACTCGCACGGAGGAGTGTGAGATTTTACAAATTTAAAGATTATATAGAGGAGGTGCAGAAAGCTATTTACATATATATAATGTCAGTAACAAAAACATTAAATTCAATTAAATAATCCATTCATAGTTTACGTTCACACTGACAATGTCAAAAGCTCTCTCACGCTCCCAGCTGACGTAATAGAACATAAGTCAAAAAAGTTTTTTAGGCTGGCAAACGAGCAAGTGGGTCACCTGATCGTAAGTGACCTCTAGCGCCCATATACGCTCACAATAATCATGGGCACAAAAACAAAAAAGTATTATGCGCGTGTTGCCGACCTTAAAGGAAAGGGGTAATTAGGGGATTGGATAGGGGTGGGGTATTTGGGCCTCCGGATATCTCGCTCACCGTACGAAACGTAGCAGCAAGCTGCTACTTTACGCCGGTTTTCTGTGAGACAGTGGTAACGACCCGGACGAGCTGACCATTCATGCTGTACACAGAACTGTCTACAGCGTGGTTCTACCACTCAAAAAACTATATATATTACTATAGAGGTATATATTATATATTTCAACCTATACGAGACGTGCACTAGTATTAATAGTTATGCTAATGGATTTTATACCAAAATTATCTTCAATGCAAGACTTGAATCTAGGAGATTTTTATTTTTATATATAGTTACTTAGGTAGATACAAAGAGTTAAAAATAAAACTATCATTTATCTTTACACCTAGTAATCCTAAAGTAATGAATATTGTTGCGGTTTTTAACATTTTATAATTTTCTGGATAGTTTATGTGTACATATAGGTACTTAATACATACAAGCCAGGACGGGTTGTCAGCTTATTTTAAACTTATCTATTACCATGCTACAACATTTCCCTTATTCCGTCGAAATTGACGCACGCACGCAGCACCGGATCCGCGGCCATGTCTGAGAAATCGCACATCCGCTATCCGGTGCGAGTTTAAGAGGACTTTTATATCCCCCCTCTCTCTCCAATGCCAACATAACCTTCGTTTTCTCTTAGCTGAAGTCATTGACCAAGTATAATTTTAATAATAATAGTTAACAAGTGCTGTAAATCGTACCTAACATCGTTAATGAAAATACATCATACTAATATTATAAATGTGAATGCAAGTTTGTTTGTTACGCTTTCACGCGAAAACTATTTAAACGATCATCATGAAACTTTGTACACATATTCTTGGAGGGATAAGAAGTAACATAGGATACTTTTTATGAAAAAAAAAATCTATTTGTTTGTTACACTTTCACGCCTAAAGCACTGAACCGATTTTGATGAATTTTGGTGTAGAGATAGATGGGACCTTGGAGACGGTTTTATTTCGGATATTCACGCAGGCGGAGCCGCGAGCAAAAGCAAGTAGTCTATAAAAAAAAGTTCTGACTGACTTATCATCGCCCTCAAACACAGTTAATAGAATCTTGACATTTTGGGAAGGTGTTTGGTGAGGAGGCGTCGTTTTAGAAGGGATTCCTCGAAATTCAACTCTTAAGAAGAGAACGGGGATCACTAAGGTTGTATGGGAAATAATGTTTTTTTTGTAAAATTGATTTCACACGGACGCAGTCGCAAGTAAAGGATAGTCACTTATACAGATCTCTACACTTAGCCAAGAACTCACTTAAGGATTGTACTTGAATACCAGCACAAGTCCATATAATATATAATCCCAGTAATTCCTTATTCCACTGGCTTCAATGGCCTTCAAACCGGAACACAACAGTGTACACAGCTGCTTGGCGGAAGTAGGCCTAACCCAGACCAACACTCGCACAGTAATTTATGATAAAATAATAAACTTAATTTATATTTCAAAAATATTTTTATAAAAATAAGTAACAATAACACTCAAATAATCGTCTATCGCGAAATTTAATAACTAAATTAATAAATTAATGATTAATTTAATTTAATTAATATTAACTTATTTTTAATTTCATTATTTAACTATAAATTTAATTATTCAATTAATTTATTCGCATAGTACCTAATCATTATTATGACAAGATAAATAAAAAGTAATCTTTATTTGTATTACAAAAATGTTTTTAAATAAGACAAAAAAATCATTCCAATAATCGTCTATCGAGAAATTGGGAGCGGTCCGACGTTTATAGGTCACGACACGCGTCCGACACGACTACGACAAACACATTAACGTAATGCAATTCAATTTGCATCGCTTGTTCGCATCGGCCGCGGCATTCGCCAACTTTATGTGTTGTCACTGGCTGATTGATTGTGTCGTGGGGTGTGGATCTGCCTTCGTGTTTCGGCTCCGTATACATAGATCAGTTCATTGTTGCACATCATAAAATGTGTGCGTCAGCTTTTATATATGTTGTTTTGAAGTCTGCCTCGGTGGCGCAGTTGTAATGTGTACGCGTTACGATTGAGGCGGACGCTGAGGTCTCGGGTTCGATCCCCGGGTCGGGTACAAATGGTATTGGGTTTTTCTATTACGATATGCTCAGTATCAGCCCGGAGTCTGGAATTTGTGCCCGGTATGGCGATAGGCTCGCCCCCTATCACATAAGAGACGGAAATACGCTCGGCGAAACGTGGGTGTACTGGTTACACATCTGTCTACTCCTTCGGGGATTACAGGCGTGAGTGCGTATGTACGTAAATGGTGACGAGCGTGGCGCACTAGTCGAGTATGTTGTTGTGTTATGAAGCCGGTGAAATTATGAAGATTTATTATTAGACGTTTCAAGATGACGAGCGGAGTGCAGTGCTTTGTTTTCCAAAGTTTAAAGTTTATGGTTTTGCTGGTGTTTATGGGCGTCCCGTCATGTAATGTTAAGAATTAAAAACATAATACAATCATATGTTTGACAGCTTATAACTGATTAGTAAAATGAGCAACTTTTTTTTTCTAGCCTGAATGACAAAACGAGCACGTCACTCGCCTGATGGTAAGTGCCACACCTGCCTGTAAACAGACACAACACCACACCGAACTTTGAATTATAAAGTACTACATGGCATTGGACTGTACTCGTCATCCCAAAACATAAGATATTAAGGTTTATAATGCCTAGTAATTTAACCGGCTTCAATGTCCTTCAAACCTATATACAACAGTGCTAACACTGCTGCTTGATGGTAGAAATAGACAAAGCGGTGGTACCAATTCAGACTGTCTCTCGTACGAGACCTACCACCTAGTTTTAAGAAAATTGATCGGCAACATTGGTTTTGTGCCAATGTTAATACCATCACTTGCTACAAGATGGCGCTAGCTAACAGAAAACGCTTTGGCCACAGAAACTTTATCAGTTATATTAAGAGCAAAATAAACATTCGGAGTAATAATTTAATGTAGAAAATTGAGCTCACTTATAACAGGAAAACCTCGTTGTACCGATATGACACAAAAATATGACAATGGACCTAATAGGTACCTACCGTACCTACTTTGTGGTAAGTATATTTTTGGTTTATCGTTTTACAAAGGGCTTTGTTTGAGAATTAGTAAATTCGCCACAGCTGCTTGAGGACACACAGGACCTCGCTTAGCATTTTGCTGGCTGTATCATTGTGAATAATAATAATACCAGCCCTGTATTATACACGTCCCACTGCTGGGCACGGGCCTCCTACACTGAATGAGAAGGGTTAGGCCTTAGTCCACCACGCTGGCCTAATGCGGGTAGGCCGACTTGACATACCTTCGAAATTATTATGAAGAACTGTTCAGATATACAGGTTTCCTCACAATTTTTCCTTCACAGTTAAAGCAAGTGAATTAACAATTAAATGTAACTTATAATAGTCAGAGGTGCATGCTCTTGAGGTTGGTTTCCAACCTACGACTTTCGTCTCGACAGTCCGTACCACTCCCCGCTAAGCTATCGCTGCTTTATCTCGGTGAATGTTCTGAACAATTGTTTAATCCTATCTGCAGCTTTGCTTGGCAGAATCACGCGTCCTAACTTACGGAACCACAGCTTCGTGGTCACCTACTTCTCTGTTCGAACTAAAAAGACCGTAAAACCTTGTGTCGTACTTTTAAGCTGTGGAATAGTTGGTGTTCCTTTCTGTGAGATTGATTCCTATAAACGGAGTGTTAAGAAAGCCGGCATAATTCTGACGACCTACTATAGATTCTTCTTGGTATGGACTGTACTTGCTGTCAGGTGAAGCATAGTCACTATATCATTCCAGGACAAAAAATATACATACGCACTCACGCATGTAATACCCGGGGTAGACCGTGGTGTAACCAGTACATCATTTTTTTCCGAGCGTGTGACCCATGATGTGATAAAACATCATCAAGCTTATAATAAAAAAATATACCTAATTTTAAGATAGCGGTGTTGATAATGCTTTTAGTAAATAATGTTACATATATACATATGCACTCACGCCTGTAATCCCCGAAGGGGTAGGCAGAGGTGTAACCAGTACACCCACATTTCGCCGAGCGTATCTCCGTCCCTTATGTGATAGACAAATTCCAGACTCCGGGCTGATACTGAGCATTTCGTAATAGATAAACCCAATACCACTTTACCCGACCCGGGGATCGAACCCGAGACCTCAGCGTTGGCCTCAATCGTTACACGTACGCATTACAACTGCGCCACCGAGGCAATAATGTTGAAGGTTGAATATACACTTATCTTTTATCAAAATAATTATAATTGCACATTTTATCTACTTTCACGACGCGACGTAGAGATAAAATCGTGGTTCAAGCCGGGACAAGTTTAGTGTTTGTTTTATTATAATACAATACATTATTTTAATATTTTACATATTATTATATTAAATTATAATTTGGTAATATTGTACCTACATTAGGGTTTTGAATAATTTATATTACCAGAGAAAATTAATGTAGGGTTACCTACATTAAAAAAATATTCCGAGGAAAGTACTTATGTGATAACAGTTCTGGTGGATTCATATATAATGAATAACAAAATACTTACGACTATAAAGACAAAGAGTAATAAATTCGAAAACAATATCTTTAAAGTTAACCACAGACTACCGAGTCATGGAGTATTGTCACAGTTAAAAAAAAATAGGGTTAAATAAAAAACGTCTCGGGTTCCGAATCATCAAACTGGCTGCTTAAAAAAATAACAAAAAGGTCATTGTCCACATCAAGTCAGCGGAATTGACAGGCCCCGCCCGCGCACGCTATTGGAGGGCCGCTGTTCGAAATTTGAACAAAAACCCCAACCTAGTTCCGCCTTCTAAAATGTTTTTCACGAGCCAAAATGGCGGCCCGCAACTATTTGTTTATAGAACGCTAGACTCGCGCGCTGCATTGTTCCTATCGACTTTGAATTTTAAATTGCGAATGACGCGTTCCGATTTTGAAACTGGTATTTTAATTGTCATTGCTGTTCCAATGCCAATTGTTCCGGCCAGTGTTCGCTAACAATAATTATAATCTATTGATTAAAATTCAAGTGCCAGTGATGCATTTTTCCATTTATTTAATTTAATTAACATATTTTAATCAACGTAAATAAAATAAAAAATAAATCTGAGTCTGTATAAATTGCTTAAATTTACCAAAGTTATATTACTTATGCAATTTATTCTTTTGTTTTATTTATGGGAACCTTCTCTTGTTTGAAACAGTTTTATTGTCGTTTATTATAAATCGATAACTATGTATAATTAATTTATTCGGGAAAACTAATAGATTATTGTTTAAGATAAAACGCTTACTTTGTCTGCCAGCAAGTGCCTTTGTAAACTTGACCTAGATGTGCCGTCAACCATTTACTTAGAAGTCATGGTGAAGTAGATTTAGTTTGCATTAAGGTGATTGTTTCAGCCGCTTCCTTGTCTTACCTTCATTTACTTTACTTACTCCAAAGAGAACGAAATAATCTATTATCTTTGTCAGTACTTTGGCAACATCAAGTAAATGACCTAAGTGCTGTTTTAGTATTAATCGTTACTATCAGATTTATAGCTGCCATTAAAAGTGGCTTAGTTATTAATCGATATGTCAAAGCCATTCGTCTACGTGAAGTAAAATAATAAATACAAATACACCCAACAGTCACACACATAGTCCTGACCCCACACTAGGTAAACCTGTATCGTGGGTATCAGGAACTACGAGGGACTTGCGGTCCCACAACACCCAGACCCGAACCAAATTTTTGTGGATCACACAAATATTTGTCTCGGTGCGGGAATCGAACCCACGGCCTCTCGTTTCGCAGCCGGCTACTCGCCCGCTACGCCACGGAGGCTGTCTTAAAAAAATTGAGGCTTAGTTTAAATTTCTGTTGATCCTTAACTTATGTGATTAATCAAAACACCGTCATCATAATCGGTTTGGCGATTATTATTGAACAATCGATTGATGATTATAAAAATATATGTGACACTGCAAAATGATTTTTCAATATTTAGGGATGGGTTTTCGATTGATAGTCGATTAATCGATATTAACATATACTAAACACATAAATTCCTAGTGTCAAGTACGCGAGACATGCCTAACGGTGCGGAATAGATAAGTGCGTGTGATAACAGCTTCAGGGTTACACCAATAGTGTGCCGGCACATTATCAGTGACGTACGCACACTACCATGCTACATTGATTAGGCGTTATATCACATGCACGCATTTACCTATAATTTAGGTAGGTATATTAATTATTTTTAAGATTGTAAATTGTCATTATTTAAAGAAATTGTATTTTTTTAATCCTGGCACGGTAAAGTAACTATACTGTGCCTGATGTTAAGTGTAGTGCAATCCAAATATATTGTCGACTATCGAGACATTACGTCTCCTGACGGTCGGCAGAATTATGCTGGACTGACGTTACTGGACATACACTGGCTGACCTTGGAACGTGACTGTCCGGAACGAGTCACTATGGCGGGTTTTTGACCATATTGTGTACGGTGGCCACTATGCAGTCGGATACAAATATGATCAGGTACTCTCTTACCAGAGATATTTATATATTTACGTCCCAAAGGCTTACGGACTAATAGTTGACAGCCTCCGTGGCGCAGCGGGCGAGTAGCCGGTTGCGAAGCGTGAGGCCGTGGGTTCGATTCCCGCACCTTGACAAATGTTTGTCTGATCCACAAATATTTGTCTTGGGTCTGGGGACCGCAAGCCCTCGTAGTTCTTGATACCCACGATACAGGTTTAACCTAGTGTGGGGTCAGGACTATGTGTGTGACTGTTGGGTGTATTTATTTATTTATTATTTATTTATCTACAAGTATCTTTTTTCGGGTATGGGTGTTGTGAGACAAAAAGTCTCTCGTAGTTCGTGATACCCACGACACAACACGCGTATCTTAATGTGGGGTCAGGGCTATGTGTGTGACTGTTGGGTGCTATTTATATTTCAATTTTATCGATGTCCTCTATTTTTGGTACGGGAAATACATTTTAATGATACTCCAAACTCCACCTATTATCTGATGAGCTGTCCTTTTAAAAAAAATGCCTAATTTTCCTCTTTGCTTTTGTTGTTCGGAAATTCCAGTTGAAGGTATTTTTTATATAGGAAAACCACTGCCTTATTTAGGTATAAAATTAGGGATTTAGTCAGTTATAAATAATATCCAGCCAACATTCAAAAACGATTTTCTATTTATACACGCTAACCATAGAATTTGAATATATATAGAGAAATTGTAAAGTTCGGGAACGTTATCTGTGCCGGAGCGGCGCAGTTTCACTCTCGTGCAGATTTCACTCTCCCCAGCATCTGTTGGCCGGCCGCCAACTCTAATTTGTTACTATTAGCACTTTGTTTGTTTGTCTGTCACACGTAACCGCCGCACATACCTGTTGATCTGTTATATAATCGTTGAGGAGCAATTACATTTAATATTATGCGTTTCATTGTTTCGTTTCTATTTCTGCGGTTTTATTTCATTGTCAACACAAGAGAATTGTTTTACATTGATATTGTTACGAATAATTTGTATTGGCAGGGGATGGAAAACGAGCAAGTCGGTCACCTGATGTTAAGTGATTTCCACTACTCATGAACATCCACAAAAGAAGAATAATGGAAAGAGATGATTATGGAATTGGGAAGGGGAAGGGGAAAGGGATTTGGGCGTCCGGATATCTCACTCACCATACGAAACGCAACAGCAAGATGCTTATTTACATCAGTTTTCTGTGAGACAGTAGTAACAACCCGTTTGAGCCGGCCCATTCATGCTGTAGACAAAGCCGTCTTAAGCGTGGCTCTACTACTTTAATTATTATGTTACATTTCCTTTTCGTTATGGTCAGTAACGCAACCATACCTTTCTGCTATTGTAGTAGTTCATAGTGTTCCATTTGAGTTAATCAACTGATTGAATCAACAAAAGCATGTATGGTTATCGTTGTTCAACTAGCTTGAAAGTCTGTTAAGACTGCGATTTATTCGATTACCTAAAATCGAACCATGTCATCAACATCACCCTCCTACACTGGTCCCAATTCTATTTGGGATTCTATGACTGGTAGAGCCACGCTGTAGACACTTTTGTTTACAGCATGATTGGGCCGGCTCGTCCGGGTCGTTACCACTGTCTCACAGAAAACCGATGTAAAGTAGCAGCTTGCTGCTGCGTTTCGTACGGTTACTGAGATATCCGGTTTTTTTTTGGTATTAAATTAAATTTACCATTAGGTGACCCACTCGCTCGTTTGCCGGCCTATGCTATAAAAAAATAAATGGGGTCGACGCAGCATGTTTTCTCGTCATACATGCTTATCAGCCATCGTCTCGTCATTCACCCCTTTTTGCATGTCCTCTCTCAAACACTCCATACACCTTTTCTTTGGCCTTGCTCAAACTTTCCATCCATCAACATCATCATATTCATCACTTACTTACCCACATATGTTTCCTCTCTTCTTATAATATGCCCATATCAAGACAGGTGGTTTCCTTTCATCTTGTCTATCATAAGTGCCATTTTTTTTCAAACTCCCTCTAACATGTTCATTTTTAAAATGGACCCATATGAACCCGCTATTATGTTTTTTATTAGCTTACGAAGGCAGGCGAGCAGGCGGCCTACCTGATGGTGAGTGGTTACCGTCGCCCATCATGGATCTTCATAGGTGCTGATGATTCACCATTATGTGACCCACTTGCTGTTTGACTTAAAAAAAAAAACGGTATTTTTAAGTCGAATGTTTTCAGTATAGGTTTTCATGTCACAAAATCTATGCAGTTCAATTGCGGTTAGCCACTAAAATAACTTTTTTAATCATAGTTTGGATAACAGCTTAGAGTTGTTTTTATGAATAATTAAAGAATGTACAAATGAAGTTGAGAATGAAGTCGGGACCGTTTTGTCGGTGTGTGAAGTTCAGTGAAGCCGGGTGTCGGGAGTCGGGAGTCGGGAGACGTTTCCCCCACCGCGCTCGGATCTTTGACCGTCTAGATAACAACTGTCAACCACGAATCCGTATGCATATTTGGATGTGACATTAATTATTTATGAGGAAAGTTTATCAAGTGATGTTATTTGATCTATTTTATAGAGTAATCTAATAAATTCTTCAATTCATCAAGACAGATGATTATTCAACTGTCTAAACTAAGAATAGCACTAAGTGCTCAGTGCTCAAATTAAGTTATGGTAGCATCTTATATGTATTGTTTACAAACTAGTGATTGACATGTGTACCATCACAAAAACTTATTTTCTTCAGATAAACTACACATAGAATACTTAAATTGGTACCAAACTTTATAAAAGTATTGACAATTCCTATTTGAAATATTGATAATGTAGGAAATTTTTTGAAACAATATTATTTAAAAATTGACAAAGTTATTTTGGTAATGCATTCTATGAAATATTTTTTTTTGTAGATCGACAAAAATACAATTATTATCACGAATATTTACATGTATAAAAGCTAAAGAATAGCTAGGATTAAATTACATGTACATTTCTCAAGAAATTCTCTAAATAAGGGTGACAACCGCATTACAATTGATCAAGTAGTTTAGATGTACTGAGTGACTACGTAAATGACTTCATGATGTTTAGAGATTTTATTCCTTAAACTATACAATTTAAAACTGATGTAATATTGATATTTGAAAACTCTATATTTAGTGTCAATTATTTATATAGGTTTGTTTGGTGTTTTTCTGAAAAAGATGTGAAAAAATATTTAACAATTAATTAAGTTTTTCAGACTTTAGTTTACAACAAAGCTTATCCAAATGTGTGCGTGTTTCGCACATCGGCGTGACGTCGGGCGCATCGTCTTAGCAGTTTTATAGGTCGGTTGGAGTCCAGTGCTCGGATATCGATCCTCGGACGGCGGCCTTAGTCGTCTCCACTGCCTTACATACCTCCATAACCCATGGGTCATCACTCATCACGCATCTCTACACACATAATATATTGACTGCCTCGGTGGCGCAGTTGTAATGCGTACGCGTTACGACTGAGGTCTCGGGTTCGTTCCCCAGATCTGCTAAAAGTGATATTGGGTTTTTCTATTATGAAATGCTCAGTATCAGCACGGAGTCTGGAATTGTGCCCGGTATGGCGATAGGCTCGCCCCCTATCACATCATGGGACGGTGATACGCTCGGCGAAATGTGGGTGTACTAGTTACACCTCTGCCTTCCCTTTCGGGGATTACAGGCGTGAGTGCGTATGTATAACTCATGTTTATGACCATCTATCTATATTCATGGGTAAAGTTATTGGCTTTTTGTCTTCTGTACCCAAAAATGGAACACTTGTTAATCTACTGCGTCTATCAGTTTGTCATTAGGTTTTCTCAAAGAATTTAAGCAGGTGTATTTCTGAACAATTTCACGTGCTTAAATTCGCTATTGTTAAGAGAAAGTGGTTGTTTCGGTTTATCGTCCGTTACGTCAAGTAATAAGATTGGTTCTGAGCTACTCTTATCGGAATTTGTATAAAATTCATTTTTACAGTAAGCAAAGGTAATTAATTACTTGTCAACAAGAGCAACGATTCAGACATTTATTTCAAAGTTTTTCTATTAATGACATGTAAATAAGTATGTAAGTATTTAAGCCAATTTGAATTAGGAATGTTATTTAATTTCATTTAAAATATCTTTATTAAGATTACGAATTACGCATGTATTTAATATAATTTAGTGAAATATATATAATTTGAAAAAAATGTGAAAACATATTAATTCAAAAAATATTTTATTTGTTTTACCAAACCTTGCGACTGCATATCTTTTAATGTAAGTTTATAATTGGTGTAACCAACTAGCTCTTATTCTAATACTTCTAATTCTAATCCTTAACCTTTAGAGTCAGGGTCGTCACACTGCCACTATCGATGCACAGACAGACAGTGGCTACTTCTAAAATATAATACGAAAGCACCGTTTCGCCCATTGTAATGTTTCGTACAATTGGATGGACAAAGGCTATTGAAACTAAATTCTAATGGCCAGTACTGTTTTGAACAAATTCCTTTACGGTTGACATTGGATTGTTATATAAATGCTAGATTATAATATTATTGCATTTCTTTGTTTTAAAATAGATTTTACGCTAAGAAGCTGTCAAAGGCTTCCGTGGTGCAGTAGGTGAGTAGACAGCTGTGAGACGGAAGGCGACGGTTTGATCCCCGCACCGAGACTAATGTTTGTGACCCACATATATTTCTTTTGAATCTGAGCGTTATAGGAGTGTAATGCCCGTTTTTACCATCGATCCCTAAGTTTAGGTGGGCACCTAAGACATTTTAAGTGTTAATTTTGTTTTCACCATCACTTAGGGGACACCTACTTTACGGGCCCAATATTCGGCTACTAAATTTCGGATTTCCTTTCTTGTTGAATGTGTTTATTTTCCGCGAAATGGAAGATTTTATTGCGAGTTTAGAAGCTGTCACATTTAGGTAAGGGACGGATTTAGGTAGTTCCTTAGGTTAAGGGACCCTTAGTTAGGGGCTGTTTGAGTGTACGTTGGTGAAAACGGGCATAAGTCCCTCGTAGTTTATCATATATATCATATCCATGGTACACGTTATTCTAGTGTAGGGTCAGGATTGTGTTTGTGACTGTTGTATACATTTATTTACTAATAAGACTGCGTATAGACAAAAAAACATACGCCCCACATACTACCAAGGGAAGGCGGACCCAGGTTTTGAGCTGGAATAACGTCAGGCAAAAAGAAAGGTACTATAAAATCTCATAGTGATATTTTGGGTAAACTGTTTGTTAAAAGACAGCCTCCTTAGCGCAGTGGGCGAGTAGTCAGCTGCGAAGCGTGAGTCTGTGGGAACGATTCCCGCACCGAGACCAATGTTTGTGTAACCCACAAATATTTGTTCGGGTCTGGGTGTTGTGGGACCGCAAGTCCTTCGTAGTTCTTAATACCCATGATACAGGTTAACTTTGTGTGGGGTCAGGACTATGTGTGTGACTGTTGTATGTAGTGTATAAAAAAAAATACTGTCTACTAGTTTTATGAAAATATATTATACTAATAAACATCTCCAGCTGGTATAACAACTGTTTTCTTTCATGTCATTTGCATATAATTTTTATTTATAACATATTTATTTCTATCTCAATTGTAGCATACATACAAGCGTTTATTTAAACGCGGCGGCCAATTATCCAAAATAACTTTAACGGAAAGTCATTTGTTAACTGTGATAAGTTAACCTGAAAAACCTAGTTGTTTTATAGCTTTTCAGTGTTATCACGGGACGATGACCACGGAGCAGTGCCATGCAATATTTTATAATTAAAGTTTTGAGTGGTGTTGCTACTGCTTATAGGCAGTCTAGGCTTCCAATCAGGTGAACGACCTGCTCGTATCGCCATTCGTCTAAATATTAGAACATATTGTGATATAATTACAACGGTGTTAATGCATGCAAAGAAGACCATCCAACTAATCAGACTTAAGTGTAACTAATAGTAATACACGCTCATATAGGCGTCCAAAAACCCGCCCGTGTACCCATTCCGAACTACAATAAATAAATTAACGACGTGTTTTGGTCGCGTTGCAGTGCGTTTAAGGTCATGCAGTGAGTTTTATCAGTTCAATACACTTTTTATGACTCAGCAGCGGCTGTATGCAACTATTGAAAATGATTATTGATGAATTATAGCGGTTGTTGCACCCGACGGCGACAGATATGAATTTCTAAATTATAAAAAAATAACAACTCGCTTTCTAAAGATACGAGTTATTATTGGTTATTGAGACGAGCTATAACGAAGAAGGAAAATATCGTGAAAACCTAAATGTCTGAGCGTCGTCATAAAACTTTTGAAATTTTGTGAAATCTTTCAAATCGTATTCGGCTAGCGTGGAGGACTAAATGGCTAACCCCTTCCTCTTTTTACGGATTTTTCTGGGATCCAAATCCCCCAAACCCAGCCCCATTTCTTTCCTTTAAGGTTGAAAAGGCAGTCATGATTTTTCTGGTATTGTGGGTGGTCTTTCTCACCATCAGGTGACCCACTTGTTCGTTGGTCGGTCTGTTCTAAAAAATCTGTAAACCGTACCCGGTAGGACAGTATATAATACAGGGCTGATATTGTTTTTTCAACAACAAAAACGAAGTACGTCTTCAAGACTAGCATACTGTTTTAACTGTGTTTTTATTGTTCAATTTATTTGATGGCTGATATCCGATATATACAAACAGGTTGTAGATGGAGAGCTAAACGTTTATTTTCAGTTTGAATAAAGTTTAATGGTAGGGTTGACATGTGCTTATCATTTTGACGGAGTAATTGCACTAATAATAGTGCTAATCTCTGAAAGTAATAGTTTTCTGATTAAAACAATATTAATATGATTGAATAAGTACTGACTCAACGTGATAAAGGTATAAATAATTATTAATTGTAACACTTCTAAAGCCAGTGGGCTAACAATTACTGACAGTTGAAATCATAACATAACATTTCAAGTGAGGAATAAAGAAAACGTTATCATTGCCTACATTATAAAAGAGTGAAACAAAAATTCAATCTGACAGCGCGAGTGTTGCGAGCACATTGAAAAAAACTACGAATCAGCGAAAGCAAAACTGGCAGCCGGAGCCATTTTAAAAAAAGAACGAGCGAAAAAAGTTGCACGCCCACAATTCAAAAAGCGAACGCTCCTCAAAAGCTGTCAAACTGCCCGGTCACGTCTAGAACCTGCCTCAACCGCGACCAACGTGCGTTCATTCACCCGACATTTATTTTGTTTTTTAGCCTCGCACAAACTAAATACACACGTATATAATACGTAATAAGTGCGTTCATATAAAACATAACTCTGCCGTATGACGTTTGAAACTGGTCCGTAACTGGATTCTTGCGGGCAGGGTTGTCAGCCGACAGGTTCAATTTGGTCTTAATGTAGAGAGTAATGTGGAAACAATGAAATTATTTATAGTTATTGAACATAGTTAAGTTTAAAAAAACCGGAGTAGTAAATATATTTTATTGATCTTAGGTTAAAATCTCATTTTCTATATAATATGAATAAACTTGTACCTAAAACACATTCCATTTTTATTTTCTTTGTCAAGGCATCTTTGAAATTTTAAAATCTTACAATGTGCCATGTATATAAATGGTCTTAAATATAATGTGTAACATAATCTTAGGAAGACTTCCCTGGCAACCCTGTCGGAGATGTGCGAGAAGGTTCGGTAGCTTTCGGTGCGCTCCGGCGACGATTAACTTTAATGTATAGAGAATTTATTAAAATTTTAAACGGTCCAGCCATGGTTTATTCAGAGCAGAGCGTCCGACATTTTATTTATATAATAGATCGACTAGCGCCCACAAACTAAATTATAATCTCGTTTTGCAAATTTCTATTTAAATTACATGTTTTATACTTTGTATTGTCCCAGAAGATGTCGACGCTTGAAAGAGATTTTGTGCGTCTTATTTTCTTTAGTCTCTAGTTTTAATACGCCTTTGTTGCTTTTCAGAAATTAATGTTAGTTTTGTGTTCCCAAATGTCCGTCATTTTGATTAAAAATAATCTTTCTTTTAAAGAAACACTGACCATTATACCTCAACTTCTATGATATTGCGTTATCCAGATTAGGTTCTCTGGTTTATGGCATATTCAAAATCACAGAAAATGTTAAGATATATGTGCTATACATCCAAAATGTTTCCACTAATACTACTTTTCATCACGGCTGTGTAACCCACGATCATCGTTTTCAAAAAGGTTTAAAAAAGTTCCATCTGATGTAATCATAAACAAAATAAGATGGCGGCAGCGGCTAGTGTTTTTGCCGCATCTCACAAGTGTGCCCGCGGACGGATGAGGTGCGTCAGTTTTTACTTTGCAGAATATATTTCGCAGCGCCCGGTTGCCATAGATAACCTGATCTACGCCCGCGGCCGCCATTTTGATTTTAGTTTTGCTACTTGAAATTATTGCTTGCGATCACGACCGCGACTCTTCATATTTTATTTTTGTGTGTATTTATAAAAACATTTTACATTTAGTCTCGACTTATGAGAACTTTAGATCCACAGTTTATTTTATTGTAACATAGAGCTAGACATTTGTCGATTATATTTTATTTAAGAGAACAATGCTAGACAAATTTGTATTATAAGAATATTATTAAAGAGCATTTCGCTGGTCACGCAGGATTCACTTATCATCAAACCGGCACACGAGCAAGTGGGTCACCTGATGGTAAGTGATCTCCACCGCCCATGTACGCCCACAATACCAAAAGAATCATGATTCATGGGTGCGTTGCCAACCTTAAAGGAAAGGGATAATTAGGGAATTGGGAAGGGTAAGAGGTTTGGGCCTTCGGATATCTCACTCACCGTACGAAACGCAGCAGCAAGCTGCTACTTTACGCCGGTTTTCTGTGAGACAGTGGCAATGACCCGGACGAGCCGGCCCATAGATGTTGTAGACAAAAGTGTCTACAGCGTGGCTCTACCACTCATTGAGAGCTGCGCAAAATAATGGACGACATAACTTCAGTAGCGGTACCGTACAGTCTTCTTCCACCTACCCTTATGCCACTAGCAGTGGGGTCGGCGCAATATGCTTTTTACGCGTGTTACAGAAAGATTTGGCTTGTAGTTTTTACGACCGGCCGCCTGCCTGACGTCAACCACTCTGAGGAGAGGTGTCACTTGGATAAGCTTGCAATAGTGATGTAACACATTATGATACATTATAGCTCTAGAAGTACGTCACTATTGCGGTCCATACTTCATTAAGTCAATATTACAGAACTTCTGGAGAGCGTTCTTCTTAACTCCCAAGTGCCATCGTACGGTACCGCTGGTATAATTTTTGGTCTGGTGCCTGCCATTTCACTAACTTTAGCAGGCTATTTGTCCTTAATATATTTTCTTTCTGCCTGACGTTATGCTGGCTAGGGTCCGCCTTCCTTTGACCTCATAGATTTGACGTTATTTAGTATAATGTGGGGCGACCAGACGTTCTGACCCCTCACAACTGCAACGGGAACCAAGTTTCGTTTAAACAAAATACCACTTATCAATCCAAGACCACCAGGATCCATCTCTAAAAGATTTGATTTTAATGTGATTTAAGTTTTGTTTTTATATGGTTTGAGTCGGTCGGAGTATGGTCGTGATCTCACCACGCTGCCTAATGCGGGTCGGTGTTCTCATCACCTTGTCCATTTTTTTGACTGAGTGCAAGTGCAAGTTACATGATGCTGACAGCTTCTACTCACCTTATTGTATACTATATTATTCTATAGCATCATCTCAGCCTGTTTCCGTCCATTGTTGGACGTAAGCCTCCCCAAGTGAACGCCAACCACCCCGGTCTTAGGCAGCCCGGGATACTAGCATAATGATTTGTAATTTCTTTTGAGGAATAAATTCCTTAACCACAAAATAGAATAGGTCTTGTAACAGTCGAACAGGTAAGCTGTCAGGTTAAGACAATTAGTTACTCATATAACAAAAATATCTATTAGTAATATTGTTTTGTAATGTTGACAAACAGTAACATTGGCACATCACTCAAGTTATCCAAACTATAATACAAAACAAATTATTAATAATTGAATAACTGTTGTGTGATTCACATGCGGTAACACGCTAAATCTATATATAATATATCATTTTTTTCATAAGAGCCCGGCTAATGAGCAAGTTGACCATCTGGTAACTGAGCTCCTTCGTTCATGAACATCCAAAATACCTGAGGATTCATGGATGCGATGCGGACCTTAAAGGGAAGCGATTAGGAAAGGGAATCACGCCTGTAATCCAAGAAGAGGTGTAATCGGCTCCAAGAAGAGGTGTGAGCTTATTTCCCATGATGTGATAGGGGGCGAGCCTATCGCCATACCGGGCACAATTGCAGACTCCGGGCTCATGCTGAGCATTTCGAAATAGAAAAACCCAATATCTCTTTTATATTTCTTGGGAATAAGACGGAATGTAGCATGAGATGAATTGGGAAACTGACCGACACAAACCGATGTATTACTGAATGTGACCTACCAAGGAAAATTACTAAATAGCTGATTGTCATCACATCCACCTGCATATGTATCTTAGGTATAAACTCTACCTAAGCTAGGTGAGCGAGGGTACCCGGGAATACGGTGTCTCGTTATTTATCTGCGCTTACAAGTTAGGTGTCGTGGGAAAGCAACTAAACATACTCGTATTATCCTGTTAAATATAGGAGTCACGCGTCCCACTACAAAACGGTAAGCACTCTCAATTTCACTGGGAAATGTGCATAAACTTGAATGAACAGAGCCTAGCTCGTAAACTTACTATTACATAGACAGAGAGGTGTGAAGTCATTACCGTATTATCTTACTTGCTAATTGTCTTTTATAGCTGATTTTTGTTTGTAATTTTAATATCTTATGACTTAAATGTGGTTTAGTCGCAGTTTTTATAAAAAGAATAGCATAATCGCATGTAAGCTATCATTGTCGACCAAGGGTAGAAGTAGTCGTAAAGTACCAGCTTGCTGCTGCGTTTCGTAGCGTGAGTGAGATATCCAGAGGTCTAAATCACCCTCCCTTCACAATCCCTTAATTATTCCTTTCCTTTAAGGTCGGCAACGCACCCATGATTCTTCTATTGGAAACGCTATTTTAACAATAATCTCTTGCATATATTCTAAGAAATAAATCTGACAACAGAAAAAGTGGGAAGTCCTATAAAGCTTTAAAAAGTTATACGAATCGCGAATGAGTTATTTAAGTAATATACATTAAAATAATTATTATGTAATTTATGTCAAAACTAGATAATATTTGATAAGTAAAAAATATATTTACCATTAAAAAAGGAAATAAAATAAATTTATGTGTCTCATTGACGTCAAACTATTATCGATAAACGACCTATGCGTGCCGTTTGAACATTAAAATAGATTTTTAACAGCTATTTACATATTCGAAATATATATATATATACGATACACGAATTTTATATTCGTATGTGTTAGTGCTACATCTAAATAAAGTTTTTTATCAACTTACAGACTCAAAGCCATTCTCAATAAACTATCTTAGTTTGATTGACCGGATAGATCGAACAAATGAGCCAATCAGAATACAGTTTAAAGTTCACGCGTAAAAATTACTCAGTATGATTGGTTGATTTCCGGGATCTATCCGGATAATTAACCCGAGATAGTTTATTGAAAATGGCCGTTAATAAACAGAACAGATATTATATGGTTTTTGTTTATTTTGGCAGGGCAAAGTATCCTGGCTGCAACTGAATTTATTGTGTGGTCCAAATATAATGTCGACTAAGACGCAACGTCTCTCGACGGTCGATAGAATTATGCCGGCTTGAAGTTATTGGATATACACTGGCTGACCCCGGAAAGCAAGTCACTCGATTGAGCTATATGGCGAGTATTTTACCATTTGTACGGTGGTCGCTATCCAGTCGGTCGGGCGATACAGTTTTGTGTTAATTTAAAGATAAGTTGTGCAGTTTGGGTAAAGATAATTATAATTCATAGGTATATAGAACCAGCGAGAGAGGTTGATGTTCTTCTCAGAGAGGTTGATGCCAGGCAGGCGGCCGGTCGTAAAAACTAAAAGCCAAATCTTTCTGTAACATATGTTAAGAAGCATGTTGCGCCGACCCCACTGCGAGTGGGATAAGGGCAGGTGGAAGAAGAAGAATGTATATATTAGAACCACAAATGTAAAATGAAAACTCATGGTGAAATATTGGATAGAATTTTTTTTTTTTTTTTTTACTAGCCCTTTATTATATACGTCCCACTGCTGGGCACGGGCCTCCTCTACTGAATGAGAGGGGTTAGGCCTTAGTCTACCACACTGGCCTAATGTGGGTTGGCAGACTTCACATACCTTCTGTTATGTATGTACTATGTAGGTATAGGCCGTATCAGGCATTAAACGTCAGTGTGCTTTTAGCCGTCTTTCATTTCACACCTGTTCTCGACATAACAGTGGCGACGAGTCTACCCGCGCAAGAGAGAAAAAAAAAAAGAAAGAAGCAAAATGTCTCAAACACAGTTCGGCATTTTATCAAATTTTGACCACGGTACTCAATCATGGGAAACCTATAAAAACCGATTATCTCAGTGGTTTATTGCAAATGACGTTGGGGACAACGAAATTAAGAAAAGGGCCATATTATTAAGCGCACTCAGTGACGGTACATATAAGTTGGCATCAGACTTAGCGTTACCAAAGGATATACAAGTGGTACCGTATGAAGATATATTAAAATTGTTGGACGACCATTTTACGCCGACAAAGAAAGGTTTTGGCGATAGATACACTTTTTACGCGGCCATGCAAAATTTGGGTGAATCATACACACAATGGGCCGCGAGGCTACGTGGACTGACAGCAAAATGTAAGTTCCTTAACATCGAAGAGGCGTTACGTGACCGTTTCTTAATGGGCATGTTACCGGGACCCGAGCGGGAGAAATTGTTCGCGCGAGACCTGGAGGACCTAACACTGGCAAAGGCAGTGGAACTGGCGGTTAACATTAGCAACGCACGCGCGGTGACGGCGGCCGCGTCAGCGCAGGGGCTGACGCAACACGAACAGCTGTACAAGATCGCGAACAGTTCGAGAGGTGCTAGTGATATAAAAGTTCAGTGTAAAGTGTGTGGGTTAAAAAACCATAACGCGGCAGAGTGTCGATACGCCAAATACAAGTGTAAAAACTGTAACCAAAAGGGGCATTTGCGCCGTATGTGTACTAAAATAAGTTATATACATAATGAGGGTAACGACGATGATGGTGAGTTATTCAATATCCGTTCTATTAACGGAGAACCGATGACAGAACAAGTAATAGTTCAAGGCGTACGAATGCGATTTCAAATAGATAGCGGATCAGCCGTTACTGTCATATCATTTCAAACGTACAACAACTATTTTTCTGACCTGCCGTTATCGTCAACTATAAAACGCCTATTTACGTACACCGGTGATAGAATTAATTGTGCGGGAATTGTGCAACTACAATTTACGTATAAGGGCCGTACTGGTTCGTTAGAAGTTTGCGTAGTCCATAACGGTGGACCACCCCTTCTGGGTCGCGACTTTATATCTATGTTTAAATTACAGTTGCTATCATTAAATTATTGCGATAAACTAAGTGAATTCACAAGGAAATTACAAGAACGTTATCCTGCTGTGTTTTCCAATAAGCTAGGCAAATTTAATAGGTATAGAGTTAAATTACATTTAAAAGAGGACGCCAAACCGGTTTTTCACAAAGCCCGACCTATGGCATACGCATTGAAAGATAAAGTTAACGCGGAAATCGATCGTTTGTTAAGCGAAGGTATTCTTAGGCCAGTTGAGTTTTCCGAGTATGCCTCGCCAATAGTGCCGGTATTAAAACGTAATGGCGATATTAGACTTTGTGCAGATTATTCGGTTACATTAAATAAAAATTTAAAAGTTGACAAATATCCGTTACCAACAGCGCAGGAATTATTTACCAAGTTGCACGGGGGTAAGCAATTTAGTAAGTTGGATCTCTCACAAGCTTACGCGCAATTTGAATTGGATGAGACGTCACAACGGTATACATGTATTAATACTCATCGGGGCCTTTTTAAGTATACGCGTTTGGCATTCGGCCTCGCGAGTGCGCCGGCTATTTTCCAACGTGCAATGGAATGTGTGTTGTCGGGAATGGAGGGAGTTCTTTGTATGTTAGATGATATTCTTGTAACTGGGGTAGATACTTCCCAGCATCTAGAAAGGTTAAATTCGGTGCTAAGGCGATTAGAAGAAGTAGGTTTGACGTTACAAAAGGAAAAATGTGATTTTTTTCAAGATGAAGTGGAGTATCTGGGGTATACTATTAATAAACATGGTTTAAAAAAATCGGGGAAAAAAATTGAGGTAATCGCCAATGCTCCAGTTCCTACTAATGTTGGTACGTTGCAATCATTCCTAGGGCTAGTAAATTATTACAGGAATTTTGTTCCAAAAGCATCTACTATCCTCAGTCCATTATACAATTTATTGGAAAAAGGTAGTAAATGGGAATGGACTGATGAACATATGAATGCATTCGCGGCTATAAAAAAACACCTAACTTCAGAGCAGACCTTAGCACATTTTAACCCATGCGCCACAATCATCTTAACGGTAGACGCATCCCCTACCGGGCTCGGAGCTATATTGTCGCAAATAGACGATAGTGGAAATGAGCGACCGGTGTCGTTTGCTTCTCGTACGTTGAACAAAGCGGAAAAACGTTACGCCCAGATCCAAAAAGAAGCCACGGCGATTATATTCGGAATTAGACGATTCCATCAGTACCTATATGGTAGGTCAATACCGTTTATACTGCGCACCGACCATAAACCTCTGTTATCAATATTCGGCCCCTACCGTGGAGTCCCGGAAGTGTCAGCCAATCGTCTACAAAGATACGCGATGTTTTTAAGCGCATATAACTACACTATAGAGTATGTACGCAGTGCCGATAATAGTGCCGACTATTTGTCTCGAGCGGGCGCATCGGTGAGTGAACCACCGGCGCAGTCGCTTGAGTACAGCTACGTCGAGAGGTCGACCGCCGCGGACGGATGCGCGGAGAATGACATGATGGAGGATCGAGCTTCATATGTTAATTTTGTTATTGACAATACTTTGCCGGTCACGCGGTCAATGCTTCTTGAGGAAACAAAAAAAGACGACGTTTTGCAGAGGGTGATAGGGTACATTTTAAATGGGTGGCCACCAAAAATGGCAAATTCCGTATTAAAACCTTATTTCCATTGCCGGCTAGAATTGTCATATGAAAGTGGTTGTGTAATGCGCGGTCATAAAATAGTGATTCCTAAAAAATTAAGGAACTCAATTCTATCTGAATTGCATAAATCGCATTTAGGAGTAGTTAAAACTAAAGCAGAAGCAAGGGGAAGATTTTGGTTCCCTAGCTTAGATCAAGAAATTGAGAAAAATATAGCCAGTTGTAATGTTTGTATGCAGTTAAGAGCCGCACCCGCCCGCGCACCGCTCGCGGTATGGCCATATCCCCCACGTGCCTTCTATAGAATACATATAGATTTTTTAGGACCATTAAATAACTGTACCTATCTTGTATTAGTAGATGCGTATTCTAAATGGGTCGAATCATACAAAATGAGCTCAGTTTCGTCCTCGTTAGTCATAATTAAATTACAGGATTTTATAGCGAGATTCGGCTTACCACACACCATAGTTAGCGATAACGGCACGGCCTTTACGTCTCAAGAATTTAAAACTTTTTGTCAAACTAATTGTATTAATCACATGACGTCACCCGCTTATCATCCGGCGAGCAATGGGCAGGCAGAGAGTTTCGTAAAAATCATTAAAAAGGGAATTAAATCTAGCTTAATAAATCACGAAAATATTAAGCAAAGTGAAGCATCCTTATTAAAATATTTATTTGACTACAGGAACTCAGTACATAGTACAACAGGCTCATCACCTGCCGAGTTGGTTTTTGGAAGGAAACTTCGTTCACGCCTTGATATATTAAATAAGTCACCACATAAGTCATCGTCGTGTACTCTCGCTAATTATGTTCGTCAAAAACAGTGTTTACAGAGTGATGCTTACGGAGGTAAAAATAAACAATGTTTACAACGGGGGCAACAAATATTATTTAAAAAAAACAATATGAACAGAAGGGACAACTGGGGCAGAGGCATTGTTTTAAAAAAGATCGGCAGAGTAATTTATTTAATTAAAGATATTGAAAGTAATTTAATATATAAAAAACATAAAAACCAAATTATGGCACATAAGGGGAATGATAACAAATTGTCAATTCCATGGGAAAGCCCAGTAGAAATCGAGGATTTTACTGCGAACAATTCCCAATGCAGGGGCCCAACATTGGAAGAATCATCAATTACATCGGAATCAGCTCTTGTTGAAAATCTTGAACGGCCAATTCAGTCGGGTGCGAACCTCGAACCAATAACAAGGAATAATAATGAATTCAATGAGACCGTGGGGTCTTCGACACCACACACGGAAGGGTATTCCAGGGAAGCTGGTTCAAGGTTACGTTCCCAGCCCATAGTAGATTATAAACCATTTTACTCAATGTTGTACATTTAGCATTAGGTTATATACTATTATAAGTAATTAGGAATAAGAATATGTTTGACTTTATATACACAATTACCTTACTAAAAGGGGGAAAGTTGTTATGTATGTACTATGTAGGTATAGGCCGTATCAGGCATTAAACGTCAGTGTGCTTTTAGCCGTCTTTCATTTCACACCTGTTCTCGACATAACACCTTCAAAATTCTTATGAAGAACTTCTCAGGTATGCAGGTTTCCTCACGATGTTTTTGCTTCACCGTTAAAGCAAGTGATAATTAACAATTAATATACACATAACTTTGAAAAGTCAGAGGTGTATGCACTTGGGGCTGGTTTCGAACCTGCGACTTTCGTCTCGACAGTCCATACCACTCCCCGCTGAGCTATCACTGCTTTTTATATTGCTTAGAATATTTGTTTACACTGGTAAAAATAAAAGTTCTGTAAAAGAATACTCTATATGCAATAATATTTGTTAATATATATGTATAATGTTTACAAACACATATTACTTTGTACTTGTTTCTTAGAAGATTATCAAAGCAACGCGTTAAGTTGCTGATTTATTCCATAACCTAAGTATTTTAAATGTAAAGATGTCCATCTTACATCTTTCAGGGTTCTAAGCCAACCTTATCAACTCGTGGTATACCCAAGCGACCAACAGACGATGCAATGTCGTCTCACCAACCCGCATTGGACCAGCGTGATGTGAACACGGTTCAAAATATATTAAACTGAGAGACCTTCGCCCAAGTTTGCGAGGCGCATACAATTTTAAGATAATATTTTCAATTTAATTCCTAATAAGCTTTAATTGCTTTATTTGAATATTTCGCTTTCCATGTTTATAACAAGAAATTGTCTTCAGCTTACAAGTTCAATAAAACTGAAGTTTGATTCGCGCGTGGGGACGTATAACTTTGTAACTTAGATCTCTTGAATTTAACTAAGTTAAACCAACATCTTGCACTAACTCTAGAACATTTTAGAACCTAATCGTGGAATTCCTCGGTACCAATTTTGATTCAAACCGCTTTACAGTTTAGTTTGATTTTGACAGACGAAAAATATATTATGATTCTCTCTATTCTAAAAAAAAGTAACTGCCGCCGCCGCTGCCAAAAGCTTGTCACGCTATCTCCTCCGAAACCGCTATGGGGGTATGGGATCTCGACCGATACCAATCGATACAGAATAATATGGGGAAGAAAGTAAGATATGTCTCATATTCGTCGGACTTTAAGTTTTTATTTTATTTTATGTTTTGTAGAAAAACATGGGCAACGCCCCTAGTATATTATATAATACTTATGAAATAAATGGATTATGATACATATTTCTTATGCAATAGATTGGGGGAAATCTATTCTATATACGACTAGTATAGTATAGAAAAGATGTTTCTCCGTTCTAGTATTTATGTTGCGTTTCTATATCATATATCTAATTACTATGAAATTTTGATGCGTTATTGTGAGCCGTTCACGAAGGTTTGTGACAAACTATAATAATATATAGTTTTTTGAAAGTAAACGTATCAGAGGGGCTAGCACGGAAACTTGCGAAAAGTTATTCAAGCTGTCATCGACAACAATTTCTATGAGATTTTAGTACAGCGCCTCTATCGTACGTAAAAGAAACTAATATATATGGAATATAGACCAATGATATTTAAGGAATTATCTATCGAGCCCTCGATACCTTATATATATACCTTATAGTTTACCTTATAGTTATAGTTACCTTATAGATACCTTATAGTTTTCCGTGCTAGCCCCTCTGCTTTGTAAAAGTATATCTACTTAGAAAAAGAAGCATCGCAATTATGCCGAGCATATTTAGTTATTAATAAAATTTTATTCGTACATAAGCAATAGGATATCGGTCTAATAAAACTAGTTATAAAATGTTAATGGTCACTTATTTTAAAGATTATTTTAATATTACGCTTATAATCTTAGAAAAACAACCGTCCACCCACTTTATATTTAAGTATCTAGATTTTTATTGACCTTAGGTATGCCTATTTAACTTAACTCTGGATTGAAGAAATTAATTATTCAAATTTAAATTTATTAGGAATTCTTAAATTGTATTTTTATGGTAGACGTGAATCTCTTTTGTTGTAACTCACTTATCTCAATAAAAAATAGCCTATAACACTCAGGGATATTGTAGCTTCCTATTGATACAAGCCTTTTCAGAATATGAAGTTTGAGTAGTAGAGCCACGCTGTGGACGCTCGACCGGGACCACTGCATCACAGAAAACCGACGTAAAGTAGCGGCTTGCTGCTGCGTTTCGTACGGTTAGTGAGATATCCGGAGGCCCTCATCCCCTTTCCTTTCCCAATCCCTTAATTATCCCTTTCCTTTAAGGTCTGCAACGCGCCCATGATTCTTATGGTATTGTGGGCGTACATGGGTGGTGGAGCTCACTTGCCATAAGGTGACCCACTTGCTCGTTTGCCGGCCTATGCTTTAAAAAGTTCCAGAGGTTATCAGAATTTATCCAAGTATTTATTCACAAAATACTTTCGTAAATTTTGCAACTAACATTTTTTTTTTTATTATTTCTATAGTTAGTATATAAGGTAGGTATAGATAGATATAACCCATGAAAATCCTTGTTTTATAATGTCACAAATAAACAGGCAGAAAAACATTATTTTTCTCTATGGACCTGTCTGGACAGCTCTTCAACGTAATACATAATAATATATGGAAACAAAACAAAGTGTTTTATCATTTTTTTTATGTAGAGCAGGGCAAGCGTGCAAATGGGTCACTTGATAATACGTGATGACCGCCCATAAACATACAACATAATACAGAGTTATACATTTCAATATCTTAAAATACATGTAATTTATCGAATTTTGAAATAGATTTTAAGGTTTTAGAGGAAAGGAAATTGATGCGTAGTTAGATTTCCTACAATGTCATCAAGGCAACGGTATTTTTTTTGTGTGACCGTGTTGGTCGCGAAATTCTATTCATGCAGGGTATGTTACAATTATTTATTTATTTATTTGATTAGAACTATTACAATTAACCTGTTACACTAATCAAGAAACGATAAATATGGTATTATTGTGCATACCATTGTTACGATTGACTCCAACGCTGAGGTATCGGGTTCGATCCCCGGGTCGGGTAAAGTGGTATTGGGTTTTTCTATTACGAAATGCTCAGTATCAGCCCGGAGTCTGGAATTTGTGCCCGGTATGGCGATAGGCTCGCCCCCTATCACATTAGGGACGGAGATACGCTCGGCGAAATGTGGGTGTACTGGTTACACCTCTGCCTACCCCCTCGGGGATTACAGGCGTGGGTGCGTATGTATGTATGTATTGTGCATAATATATGGTTTAAGACATTTATTTCTCAAAAAGAATACAATAATTCATTTAATATGAGAAATACAAGTTATTTTTAACAATCATAACTTAATTAAGAAATGAGTTACGGAACGGTAATTTACGTATGGGTTATTGTTATTATCTCAGAAATATGTTAGTTGAAATCATCGAAATAAGATGACGTTGAAATACAATTATAATTTATCCTTGCAAAACGGAAAATCTATAACGTGTCATATGTTTAACTAATAATTTATTAATAAAAAGGGCAGTAAGGTGTAATTCATTTTGAAAACGATGCAATTCCGGTATTGCATCTTGTAAGTTCTATTTGCCGTTCCAGAAATGTAAACAAGCAATAAATATCCCCACTCTTCAATTATGTCTATTATATTTGTTGTTATTGTCCCCACAGGAGCAGGTGGCCGGTCGTAAAAACTACACGCCAAATCTTTTTGTAACATGTGCCCCGATCCCACTGCGACTGGGATAAGCGCAGGTGGAAAAATAATATATTTGTTGTCTTTGGCAGCTCCTAAAAGAGGATTGTTTGACTTATCTTTGAAAGTTGGTAAGAATATGTTACATATTATGTAGAACAGATATGGCGATGCGACTCTACAATACTCTACATTTTATCTTAGCTTTATTACTTTGAATAGTAAGTAGAGTTCGACGTCCAACTTTATAATAAATTTTTGGCAGTGTTAGCAACTCAAACTATTATAATATCTGAGAATGGTCCATAAGGAGATCGATTGTATGTGAAGGCTAAGGCGTCGAAGGCCTAACTCCTCTCATGTGTAGACGAGACCTATGCCCAGCAATAGGATAAGTATAATTTAGGGCTGATATTTTATGACAATATTTATGACAGCGCCTCTGTGGCGCAATGGGTGAGTAGCCGGCTATGAAGCGAGAGACCGCGGGTTCGATTTCGTACCGAGACAAAATATGTGATCCACAAATATATGTTTTTGGTCTGGGTGCTCCCCAGAGGGGTTGACTTCAGGCAGGCAGTCGGTCGTAAAAACTGCAAGCCTAATCTTAACATTAAACATGTATAAAAAGCATGATTCGCCGTCCCCACTGCGCGTGGGATAACGGCAGGTGAAAGAAGATTATTATATTATTATTTTCAATACAATGAAATAACAAATAATACCCGTAATTTTAGAACTATTAGAACAATTAAAATTACAGGTAAAGTAACTTTGGAATAGTAATATCCATATATTTGTTCAAAAATTTGCCTTTAAAGGTTTGATTTCCTTTCGGAAGTGGAGTGATTTTGTGTCTGTGTAATGATAAAAGAGTGCGAGCGACAAAAATAACAACCGGTGATGAGTCACTGACATTGTATTTAAATTGTAACACTGGCGGGATGTGGGCTTGACCAAATTATACCCCTGTTTCAATGCAGGAATTAAATCGAAGATTATTTATCACTATCTTTTGCCCGCAAGTCTGTCCGTGTGCAGTGAGTGGTAGAGTCACGCTGTAGAGTCTTGTATACAGCATGAATGTGCCGGCTCGTCCAGGTCGTTATCACTGTCTCACAGAAGCCTGCCATAAAGCAGCATCTTGCTGCTGTGTTTCGTACGGTGAGTGCGATATCCAGAGGCCCAAATCCCCTTCCCTTTCGCAATCCCTTTATTATCCCTTTCCTTTAAAGCCGGCAACGTGCCCATGATTATTTTGGTATTGTGGACGGCGGAGATCACTTATCATAAGGTGGCCCAATTGCTCGTTAGCCGGCCTTTATAAAAAAATATATATTCCCGGAATAAAAAATAAGGGCCTAATCAAGATAAGGTATGGTCTACCGGTGAGCTAAATTTTATATACTTTTTTCTTTCGCAGAATAATATTAAATGTGAGTCAAAGAAAAATAAATAAAATTAGGGCACAAATATTTTTAAGGTAACAATTAAGAAAAAAGAAACCTATATTTATACAAAACCTAATTGTACTATCTAACAAGAAGTCAGAAAGCATATCGAATAGAAAAAAAACTCTATACTCTAATTGACCCCTATCCATCCCCAAATGTCCCCAATTCATAACCATAGGGTATTTAGACCGCGGCGATGGGAAACAGGCCAAATCCGCGACTTTCGCCTTGGCCGCGACTGGCCTCGCCCCACCTCTGGTAAGTGGTAATGCCAGCCGGGCCCGTTCACAAGCCTGATAGCAGTTTCATTGTCGTCGGACTTACTACGCACGTTAATTGCTCTCAAAGTCTATGGAGAACCTAAAATACTGGCCGTTTATTTTTTTTATTTCTAAAAGTTATAGAACCTACCAGATAAACTCTACATGATGCTGGACAGTTATTAAATTAAAAAGAAAACTAAATGTCAAACAGTGACAACGGAATTATAATTTTGATACTAATTATTGCAATAATTTGAAAATGTTATGTATTGCATTAGCTAATAAAAAGCTTATGATTTAATATAATAATGATTACGATTTAATATTCTCTACACAGTGTCAGGATCATAAAACGTTTGTCGAGTACGTTTCCATTAATAACTTTACGCAGACATACGCTGCGGAGACTAAGACATCAAGCGTGTTTAGCCTTCACACGACTAGTTCTAAACTCAAGATGGCGGCCGTTGGGCTAAGTTACTAGCTACTAAAGCGGTTGTAGGTTGTGTAGTAACATTGACAGTCGCCGCTGGAGTTGTGTAAACGCTCGCCTTGGCCGAGCGCATGCGCGCAAGGACCCGGCGCGCGAGTACACCGCGCCTTGCACCGCTCCCGAATGGAATTGCAACCAAGGGCGCGAACTTGATTGTTGTCAATAATAATTTGTTCTTTTTCAAAATCCAATTAATATTAATTTAATTTAATCAATTGCTATTACAATTTGAAATTAATTATAAGCCTTGTTATAATAACCGGCTGTATGACATTAAGAAGGCTAATCTGTAGCAATTATTTATTATTACTTTATAAACAAAAAAAAAAGAAAATGGCCACAATAATTAGAGTGGACCTGATTTTAATGACTCAAATAAATATAATTTCACCAAAAAAGTGATAAGCCTTTCCGATATAGGTCACAGTTCAAGTTAAATTTAAATTGTATGTAACATTTACGTACGTGAAGTCATATCGCATTTCCTGAATGCAGATATAACCTTGTTTTATTTCGTAAATAAATTTTTAAACGTCGTTTTTTCCGTTCCACTTTTTTCGGAGTTATTAGCGTATTAATTGGATCTGCCAAAATATTTACAATAACATTAATTTATTATAATTGAAAATATTTTTTAAACATATTTTATTTTTATATTCATTATTGAATTAAATTACAGGAACTTTATAACACCTGAATTTTAAAAGCTTAACTTAAGACGATGCTAAGAATATTAACTGACTTTTTACGAATATGGTAATATTCAATTAATCGAACAGGAAATAATATTCATATTGTATTTTTTGAGTCAGTAGTGATATTAATGTTTTAAAAATAAACAATTTCTACTGTTGATTTCAACTCGTATCCAACATTAAAAGTATTGATTCTCTAAACGAAACTATGCCTTTACATCATTGATATAAATGTGTTTATTTATTGACGGAATTAAAAAAAACTAGTTATTTCGGACGCACATTACAAGTTCCGACGGCTTTATTTTAGCCTACAATCGCGACTGCACTTTTGCACCGCCGATTAAAAATGCATAATTTTATAAATAAACTAATTTTTACTAATCAATTGTTCATTATAACTATTTCCCGGTTCTCTCGATATATAAATTCGTGATTTAATTAATAAATGTTTTTTTTATTATTAAAAAAAAATATTAAAGACATTTAAAGGAGATTATATAAATTTTAAAGATCTTCATTATGGGAATTATATTAAAAATAATAACTCATTATTCTATGCCGTCATTGGCCTTCGATCAAAATATAGGTTGTAATTTATTAACGCACACACGCGCATCTCACGCACACGTCACCATGGGTGCAATGTAAAACGGTGTAGTCATAGAAAAAGAGTGGGACAGATAAACGATAACGAGTATAGGTGGGGCGAGGAAGGGGGGGGGGGGCGGTGGTTCAACACCGAGCATCGGGGCGGGGGACAGGGGGCTGCACGTAAGAAAACACACAAAAAAATGTGCGTGAACCTAACGCACACGAGCACGCAGTATGCGTAACTTTACATATGCAACTCACGCACACCTCCACGGGTTAAATCAAGGAGAACGGAGGATTAAGGGCACGCATTATTGACTTTGAAAAAATAAAGCGATTGTTTGTTAGAAGTTGTTAACTCACATGCGTCAGGGGCGTGAGGGGTGGCCGCCTCTCCGTCGGTCCAGTGTGACACTTCGGTAGCAATGATGTAAAAAAAAAGAAAACTGAGTTCGGCACAGGGACGCGTCAGCTCATGTACTTAACGAGCCATCAGCCGTATTTCACAGCGATCACACTGGCACACGACAATACGTCGAAACACATCACGAAAGTCACTGTACACAAAAATATTTATCATATATCAACTAGCGCTAAATATGTTCGGGTCCTAAGTTTCCATGTGATATGTGTCTTGCATCGCGCAGCGAACTCAACCGCACTTAAAAACGACGAGAAATATCGAAAAAATCACTAAATCCCAAAAATATTTATTTTATAATTCTTATTTAAAAGTCGAAACCACTACGCGAATGATATGAATATATTTTTATTTTTTATAAAATATAGTCTGTGGTCAAAATATGATATTTTTAGTTTTGTTTGAATCACGCTTGTTGTTTATATTCGGGAGGTTTTTAGCGGTTATGTCGCGTGTTGTGGTCCTGTTGTGTGGCGGGAGCGGAAATGCGACTCTCTACCGATTGTGCATAGGCGGGACTGCACAGACGGCGCACACCGTACTAGACCGCGTGCGTACTTAGCCATTACCTTGTATTTACTGCCAGCGCGAGCGCGACGCCACACTTCTTGGTACTCGCAACGCGCGAACTACAACACCGGAATGTGTACAAGGAAATATTACCACATATATATCTATTTTAGGCCTATATTTACCGCATCAAACACGCATTTTTTTTCTAAATTAACAGGGAAAAAATATTTTAAAGTGATGTAAACACTCATATTAGTGCCGAAACTGAAGCAGATCACAAAACTACCTATATAAATAAAATGTTGTTATTTAGCACTAGTTTATTCGTAAATACAAGCGCGTTAACATACAAGGAAGACTGGCGGCAAATTGAAAGTAATGTTCGAGTGTCAAGAAGACGCAGTCGCGGTACACACTCACACAACGACAGAGTGCAGTCTAGTCGACACGCCGGCGCTGTGTGAGTGCGCGCGCTTGTATGAACCTTGTGCATTTCAGTTTTACTTCTTATCTTCACCCTTTGTATTAATTTAAACACCATCACATTCCCGCGTCATTACATCATGCCAAATTCAAATTGAAAATAGCGTAATTTTTTTTAAAGCCAAAAATGGAACGTGCCCCGTCCTTTTCTAACGTGTGTGTATTAAAGATGTATCTGTGTGCACTTTTTTATCGTTTTTTTCTTCGGCGTGTGGGTTCGTTCGATTGTGTATTTCCAAGTCTCGCTGGTGTGCGTCATAACTGCACACGTGCGGCGTTTGTGTGAGTGGGTTCTTATAAGAAAATGGTTCAGTGAAAAATTTTGTAGGAATCCGTAGAGATGGCGCTGCCGCCGCGGCGGACACTCGAGCCTCCGGATCTGCGATCAAAAATTTGTCACAACTGTTGCAAACAATATTCCATAGTATATAGAGGTTATTAAGATTCATAGTCGCGCGTGTACACACGAGAGGTTTAAGTGACGTTGCATAGTGCAGGGTTGGCGATTTTGTTCAGTTGTCGTTAATAAGTTATCAGAACGATTAGAACTAGATAAAGGCACTCGACGCACACTTGTTGCGAAAGAGCTTTATATATTCAGCGCTAGTTTTTGCAATAAAATGATAAAAAATATATGTAGCTATGCAGTAGGGATGTGTCATTTTAGAATCGGAAATATCCGGATCAAACAGCTTTTATAATATTTATAGCAGATGGAACCGCTTACCATAAGATGATATTTTTAGAGCATATTTAGATATTTTAAACTGGTATGTAAGTAAATATGTAGATGAAAAATGCCATGGTTGTGATGAATGGAATGGAATGGGATTAATTTGCACAGTCTTTACATTTCGGTAGAGCGGTATGTGAATGACGTGTCTAGAATTATTCCGTTTCTTTTATGGCATAGGCCAGCAAACGAGCAGGTGGATCACCTGATGGTAAGTGATCTCCACCGCCCATGTACCAAAAGAATCATGGGTGCGCTGCCAACCTTAAAGGAAAGGGATAATTAAGGAATTGGTTTTGGGCCTCCGGATATCTCACTCATCGTACGAAACGCAGCAGCAAGCTGCTACTTTACGTCGGTTTTCTGTGAGACAGTGGTAATGACCCGGACGAGCCAGCCATATCCGGAGGTCCACACCCCTTCCCAATTCCTTAATTCCGGAGACCCAAAACCCTCCCCTTCCCAATTCCTTAATTATCCCTTTCCTTTAAGGTCGGCAACGCACTCATGTTTCTTTTGGTATTGTGGGCGTACATGGGCGGTGGAGATCACTTACCATCAGGTGACCCACTTACTCGTTTGCCGGCCTATGCCATTAAAAAAAAAGTCGACCGTCACCAGACATTGCGTCCTTCGATGATCGGTGGAATCATGCCGCCCTGGAGTTACTGGATATACACTGGATGACTCCAGAAGGTGACTGGCCTGAAGGAGTCACTATGGTTGGATTTTCATCATGTGCACGGTGGTTGCTATCCCGTCAGTACGCAATTGATCAGGTACTCTCCCAATGACAAAATATTTTATTCTATGGTGCTTGCAATACCTGATTGATGACTGCCTCTGTGGCGCAGTTCTAATACGTACGCGTTACGACTGCTGTGCTAAGGTCTCGGGTTCGATTCTCGGGTCGGATTAAAATAATATTGGGTTTTTCTATCACAAAATGCTTAGTATCCCCTTAGCCCGGAGTCTGCAATTGTGCCCGGTAATGTGCTAGGCTCGCCATCATGAGACTAAAAAAGTAAATTTTACGAAATGTAGGTTTACTGGTTACACCTCTGCCTACTCTTAGGAGATTCAGACGTGAGTGCGTATGTATGGTGTACCTCTATATATATTTGTGTGTATGTATTTTTGTATAATTATAATGCCGGGCTTTTTTTAGCTGTTACGTTATACTTGGTACATATATCCTATATATAGGTTATATTTTCGTGGTATAAATAGGTGGTTTTTTTTTTTTTATCCTGGCTCGGCAAAGTGACTACGCTACACCTGATGGTATGGATGACACAGTCCGACACATCCTCGACTATGAGATCTTTATCGCGCAGTTTGTCGACTTTAAGACGACGGTACACGATATTACATATAAGCTCACGTCTTTATCCCTCACAGGGTAGGCAGATATGCGACTAGTTCCGCACCCACGGTTTGTCGAACATAGTTTGTATAACGTAGGGGTCCGCTAAGGAAAGATTTGTGAAAATTTACATTTTAAGGGGGCAAAAGTGGGTTGAACTTTGTATGAAAGACGCGAGCCGAGTAGTAATATGCCCGCGAGTGAAAATTAAGCTCGGGATAGTCAATATTATATATAATATATATTATAGCGTAGGCCGCCAAACGAGTAATTGGGTCACCTGATGGTAAGTGATCACCACCGCACATGTACGCCCACAATACCAAAATAATTATGGGCGTGTTGCCGACCTTAAAGGAAAGGTGCTAAAATATGCTAGGTGGTATAGCCGTTCTGTAATATGTTTTATTGTATGAATACCCCGGTTCGACTGGGGTAGTATAACTCTCACAGAAAACCGAAGTTTAGCGAGTTTTTTTTATCAAAGTTTAGCGCAGTTTTACTTTTAATAGTTTCGGTGTCTGTTGATCCTTGTACTGAAGAGTTACAATGCCGGTATTTTGACAGGACAGTCTAGTGGTTAGGAAACCTAGCATTCAAATTAATTTGATAGGTTCTAATAAAAGTCTGTAGCTAAATGAAATCATTAATATCCTTGTCGCTTTATAATGACGAAATAGACTTTAAGCATAATGTGAACTTTCATCACGACGGCGCCGTAGAGGGGCCGGCAGCGAATATAAACGGTTTGTAACTAACTGAAGAATTAGTGTTATGGTGTGACGATCGGCTTTCATATCACGACGCGCGTTTCGAGGTGGACAGAGATTATAAATTATCATAAATTATGTAGATCCAAGTAGGAGGCATGTTGGAATTAACATAAACAAAATATATTTTTAATACTTATTTGCATACATTAGTAGGTCTCACGGATTATGGTATAGGCCGGCAAACGAGCAAGTGGGTCACCTGATGGTAAGTGATCTCCACCGCCCATTTACGCCCACAATACCAAAAGAATCATGGGTGCGTTGTCAAGGGATAAGTAAGGGATTGGGAAGGGGAGGGGGTTTGGGCCTCCGGATATCTATCTCACCGTACGATACGCAGCAGCAAGCTGCTACTTTACGCCGGTAGTTTTAGTTATGTATGTTGAATTATTACGTGACCCAGTACCCTAACAGAGTCTGAGCCGTAATCTGATTGACATATTCATTGCCATATACAGACGGATCGGCAGTTCCGCGTTACTTATGCGATACGTGGAATTATATATAATAGATTGGATATGAGCGTAGTTGATGGATATAGTAAGCGTGGTTAATTGGTAGCGTTGAGTGGTAGAGCCACGCTGTAGACACTTTTGTCTACAGCATGAATGGGCCGGCTCCTCCGGGACGTTACAACTGTCTCATAGAAAACCGACGTAAAGTAGCAGCAATACTGCATTTCGTACGGTGAGTGAGATATCCGGAGGAGCAAATCGCCCTCCCCTTCCCATTCCCTTAATTATCCCTCTCCTTTAAGGTCGGCAACGCGCCCATAATTCTTTTGGTATCGTGGGCGTACATACAGCTTGGCTCTACCACTCAACCGCACAACAACTCAGCACTTGACCGGCTTTTAATACCATAATTAGATATGGAAGGCAAATTAAATTTCTATAGAACCGAAATTCACGTATTTCTCACCGCAATATGACACATTAAGGAAAAACAAAAGAAATGTAAAGGAAAACCATTAAACAAACTGCCAAACTTGTGTTCAGTGTGCCTACTGCGAGATTGTCGATTACTGTCAAATGCCATTACATTTGAAATACCATTTTTTTATGGCATAGGCCGGCAAAGGTCAGTCCTTTAAGGTCCGCAACGCCCTTATGATTCTTTTAGTATTGTGGGCGTACATGAGCGGTGAAGACCGATTACCAACAGGTGACCCGCTTGCTCGTTTGCCGGCCCTTGCTATAAGTTCCAAATTTACGATATTTTTTATACCACAAATACTAATTCCTATATTAGCCTAATAAGCAGAATTTAATTGAATGACATGAATTTTTCATTTACTGCCTCGGTGGCGCAGTTTTAATGCGTACGTGTTACGATTGAGGTCAACGCTGAGTCTCGGGTTCGATCCCTGGGTCGGGTAAAATGGTATTGGGTGTTTCAATTACGAAATGCTCAGTATCAGCCTGAAGTCTGGAATTTGTGCCCGGTATGGCGATAGGCTCGCCCCCTATCACATAAGGGACGGAAATACGCTCGGCGAAATGTGGGTGTACTGGTTGCACCTCTGCCTACCCCTTCGGGGATTACAGGCGTGAGTGCGTATGTATGTATGTATGTATGAATTTTTCAATATCCAAATTCGAATAAGTGTCGCAAGACGTCAAGCAATATTCCATGATCCATCTATTGGTACATTGTATTTATTATTTCCCTTAACGTCACACTCTGCGACTTCTACCGGTGTCCTTGTACTAGTTGCCAGTTTCACGAGAGCTTCCACCCACACGCACAGTGAGAACTGATACGACTCGCTGCTATTGATTTCGTAGATGCGCTGTTTGATGGTAGTATAAAAAACCGGTCAGGTGCGTCGGAACACGCATAGTGAAGGGTTCCGTAGTGTAAACTAAAATGCCCCATATCTCAAAAACGATATAACCTAGCTTATTGAAACCAATTTACGTTGGATGTAAAATGTATGTTATACTACTACCTTGAATATATTCAGAATTTCCCTCAACAGACACATTTTTCACGTTTTTGGACACGCATATCTCACAAACTAATGACTTATATAAAAAAGACATCGTAAAATAACATTTCTATCATACTGACTAATATATTTTTCATAGTAGAGAGAGCCTCCGTGGCAAAGTGGGCGAGTAGCCGGCTGTGGAGCGAGAGGCCGCGGTTTCGATTCCCGCAACGCGACAAATGTTTGTTTGTGTGATCCACAAACATATGTTTCGGGTCTGGGTGTTTTCTCCCCAGAGGGGGTGACGTCAGGCAGGCGGTCAGTCGTAAAAACTACAAGCCAAATCTTTCTGTAACATGTGTTAAAGCATGTTGTACCGGCCCCACTGAGAGAAGGATAAGGGTAGGTGCCAGAAGAAGGGAGGAAACGAGCAAGTGGGTCACCTGACAGTCAGAAATTAATACAAATAATAGCAAAGGAATAGTGGATATGTTGCCTGCCTTTAAGGAAAGGAATGAAGAAGTGGGACTTTTAAATTAAAAGGGATAATTAAGATACTGGGAAGAAGAGGCGGATTTGGGCCTCCGGATATCTCACTCACCATACATATATTCCAAATATATTCCAAATATATTCCAAAGGCAACTGGTACTTCACGTAGTTTCTCTGTGAGACAGTGGTAACCATCCGGTCGAACTGGCCATTAATGCTGTAGACAAAACTGTTTAAAACGGGGCTCTACGTGTAAATATGGCACATCTAGGAGACTAAAATATTCTAGGTCTAGTTTTAAGAATATATCTATAAGAGAACCAGTAACCCCGGCACTAATATATGCAGTAAGAGATCAATATTAATATTCAATGCATTTCTGTACTCAAAAAACTCTGGCATTATTAAAAAAAAGTATACGGCATACATAGATAGTGTAGTACTTCTGTATTATTTATCACATACACACTCACGCCTGTTATCCCCGAAGGGGTAGGCAGATGTGTAACCAGTACACACACATTTCACCGAGCTTATTTCCGTTCTACGACGTGATAGAGGGCAAGCCTATCACCATACCGGTCACAATTCCAGTGTTGAATTGAGTATATGCTAATAGAGAAACTCAATATCACTTTTACCCGACCCGGGGATTGAACCGGAGACCTCAGCGTCAGACTCAGTCGTAACGCATAAGCATTACATCAGCGCCTCCGATGCAGTCATTATGTATTATAGTCGAAAATAACATGGTTTTTACCAATTTGTGGATGTTTAGTCAATGCGAACAGATAAACACGACACCTAGCCTTTTGTCATAAACATAATACACCAAACTATTGTTTGGAAAATGTAATTTTTTTCCTGCTTGTAATATTTATTTTATTAAGACAAAAACAGACCACAATTTGTCACTGTTGGTTTGGACATTTTTGTGTTGTCAACAATTTTGTATAGACACGGATCGAACTTGTCACACGCAGAGCTAGCCCACGTATTTTGGCCACTGAGCCGTGATAGGGCGTCACTCACACAACGTTTACCCGTTATAATAATAAAAAAATGCCTCGGTGGCGCAGTTGTAATGCGTACGCGTTACGATTGAGGCTGACGCTAAGGCCTCGGGTTCGATCCCCGGGTAGGGTAAAAGTGATATTGGGTTTTTCTATTACGAAAAGCTCAGAATCAGCCCGGAGTCTTCAATTTGTGCCCGGTATGGCGATAGGCTCACCCTTATCACATTGTGGGACGGAGATACGCTCGGCGAAATATGGGTGTACTGGTTACACCTCTGCATACCTCTTTGGGGATTACAGGCGTGAGTGAGTATGTATGTAATAATAAAAACATTGCTAACTGGTTTCTGTAGGCCAATTCTCGTAATTTTAAACGTTCAAAATATCATTCCGATCTAGTCTCAGCGTCAAGAAAGTTGCAAATGGCATTCTCTTAAACCAATAATCAACTTCAAATGTGAACATAAATCGTATTGAGATTGAATGTAGAATAAAAGTTGACTGAAGCCAAAACGGTATAATGCTACTGCTAATGCTAGGTGCATTTGACGTTGATAATTGGTTTAAGAGAATGCCATTTGCAACTTTCTTGACCCTG
This sequence comes from Mimas tiliae, assembly GCA_905332985.1. Classification (NCBI taxonomy): domain Eukaryota; kingdom Metazoa; phylum Arthropoda; class Insecta; order Lepidoptera; family Sphingidae; genus Mimas; species Mimas tiliae. The sequence continues at coordinate 15,551,211 of HG995246.1, read as the reverse complement.
AGATTAGATCGGAATGATATTTTGAACGTTTAAAATTACGAGAATTGGCTGGCAGTGAGTTTACTTGGACTTTGACTTTTGTGTCTTCTGTTTATTAATAGGCGTGGCGCTTACCGTCAGCCGAGCGACGTGCTCGTCTCGTCATTAGAGCTAATAAAAAAACTCATAATGCCCGGTAATTTTACTGTCTTCAATGTCCTTAAAACACACTGCTGCCTGGTGGCAGAAATAGACAAAGCGGTGGTAAAAACCCAGACAACCTCTCACATACGAGGTCTCTATCTTGTATAAATGTCAATTCCAGAGATACAGGGCAAAATATACTAAATATAGAAGGCATTTAAGCATATAATATGAATGTTAATCTAATGTTTTATAAAATAAATCAATAAATATATAATAGAGACCGTATCGTGGCTATCGGAACCTACGAAGGTCTTGCGTTTCCACAGACCCGAGACCAATATCTGTGGATTACACAAACATTTGTCTCTGTGTGGGAATCGAACCCACGGCCCCTCGCTTCGCAGCCAGTACTCACCCACTGCGCCACGGAGCTGGCAAAATATATACTAAAACCTTCCTTTTTATAGCATAGGTCGGCAAACAAGCAAGTGGGTCACCTGACGGTTAGTGATCTCCACCTACCAAGTACAATACCATAAGATTTATGGGAGCGTTGCCGACCTTAAAGGAAATTAATAATTAAGGGATTGGGAAGTTGAGGGGGATTTGGGCCTCCGGATATCTCACTCATCGTACGAAACGCAGCAGCAAGCCGCTACTTTACGTCGGTTTTCTATGAGACAGTGGTAACGACCCGGTCGAAACTGTCTACAGCGCGGCTCTACCACTCAAAACAAGTTCCATAAAGTATGGTACATTTTGTTAGTGAGACAATCGTCAAAATTGGTTCATTCATTTTTATGATGGGTATCTCATTATTTAAGTCGGTTATAAAGTACATATCAATTTTACTTATTTTTTTATTGAATTTAATAAGTTACGTTACCCACAACCTATAACAGGAAGAATTTTATAAATCCTTCCAAAAATAAAGAAGCCATTCAATGGACAAACCTTGACGTCATGACAAAATGGCCATTACGATGCAAGAGTGCGAGCGAGATAGTGAGACGTCCCCACTTGATTTTTAGGCTCATTTTTGAAGCAATTTTAATTGTACATACATACATCTCCACTCACGCCTGTACTCTTAGAAGGGGTAGGCAGAGGTGTAACGAGTACACCCACATTTTAAGTTCCAATACTTATATTTCAACACATACTTAAATTTCAATTTTCAATAGTAATAAAAGTTGTATTTTAATATTCTCTAAATAGGCTGTCAACTACTGTACTATATTGTTCTATTGTAAAATAGTCAAATTAAATTGCACCGACTCCAAAGAGACCTATAGAAATTGTTATTTTTGATTTTTCAGTGTTATTTTTTTGACTGCCTCACTGACTGCCTTTTTGACTACTGAGTTGTAATGCGTACGCGTTACGATTGAGGCTAACGCTGAGGTCTCGGGTTCGATCCCCGGGTCGGGTAAAAGTGATGTTGGGTTTTTCTATTACGAAAAGCTCAGTATCAGACCGGAGTCTGCAATTTGTGCCCGGTATGGCGATAGCTCCCCCCTTTCACATCATGGAACAGGGATACGCGCGACGAAATGTGGGTGTACTTGTTACACCTGTGCCTACCCCTTCGGGTATTACAGGCGTGAGTGCGTATGTATGTATGTGTATTGTTTTTAAGTTTAGTTAGTTTGGTAAGATGCATTTACTCCGAGGTAGTAAAACAGATGTTTGGAAGTGTTAGATTAAAGTTGTTTAGTTTGGGATTATTTTGTTTAGACTGTGTGTGCAATGTAGCCAAAATATACGTTGTTTGTATTTGTCTGTATCATTAGGTATGTAATGTGTAACGTGAGAAACAAGTTTGTTTATAGTAACTAACCGACTTCAAAAAAGGAGCAGGTTCTCAATTCGGCGAGTTTTTTAAAACACATAATAAGCTGAAACCAGTTTGTCGATGCCAAAAAATGATCAAGCTTTTTATCCTGGCAATAACTACACTACATCTGATAGTTAGGACAGTGCAGTCGAAACATAGTGTCGATATGATTGTCCACTGTAACATCAGATGATAATGATATAGTTTATCTCGGGAATCTCTTCAACGAAACAGCAAACGCACCGCGATTTGGGTTATAGTTTTTAAGTATTTATGTTGTTGGTATTACATTTTTTTTTTATAGTGTAGGCCGGCAAACGAGCAAGTGGGTCACCTGATGGTAAGCGATCTCCACCGCCCATGTACGCCCACAATACAAAAGAATTATGGGCGCGTTGCCGACCTTAAAGGAAAGGATAATAAGGGATTGGGAAGGGGAGGGGGATTTGGGCCTGCGGATATCTCACTTACCGTACGAAACGCAGCAGCAAGCTGCTACTTTACGCCGGTTTTCTGTGAGACAGTGGTAACGACCCGGACGAGCCGGCCCATTCATGCTGTAGACAAAATTGTCTACAGCGTGGCTCTACCACTCGTAATATATCATATTTTATATATTAGGTTTTCCTAAACCATTTGTACATACGCACTCATACGCACTCACGCCTGTAATCCCCGAAGGGGTAGGCAGAGGTGTAACCAGTACACACACATTTCGCCGAGCGTATCTCCGTCCCACAATGTGATAGGGAGCGAGCCTATCGCCATACCGGGCACAAATTCCAGACTCCAGGCTGATACTGAGCATTTCGTAATAGAAAAACCCAATACCACTTTACCCGACCCGGGGATCGAACCCGAGACCTCAGCGTTAGCTTCAATCGTAACGCATACGCATTACAACTGCGCCACCGAGGCAGTCCATTTGTTTTTTTATATATTAGCAGTTTTAATCTTAGCGAGTATTGCCGTTGGAAATTTTTATACAATCAACTATTACGTAATGCAACAGTGTACGAAGTATTTCCTGGCCAAAGTTTTCGCTTCGTTTCTTGGCTTTAAAGTTAACAGTTACAACAAAACAAACAATTATATATAAGAACCAGGCTTATCTACAGCTAGATTATAATCAGACTTGTATTTCAAAAGCGCTGAGACAAAAGCAGGAAGTTTTCCTTGTCGTGAATCTAGAACAAAACTCCTATTGGGGCCGCCATGACACTTTTTTTGTAGACGACCTAAGATGGCGCGTCACGGTGGCTTAAAACAAAAGAAACGCGCCCCACCCACTACACACGAAAAATAATAACATTTTGTCTGTTAAAAATATGTTGTAAGCACAACCGCGTTAGATCAACAGGGTGCATCGCAAATCAAAACAAACTAGTGTAGAGGCAGATGGTGAAGCGCGGCGGTCGCGGTGGCGACGGCTCGGTCCCGGCACGGAGCACGCCGCGCTGCACGCCCGGGCACCGAACACGTACGGCACATAATCCGACGAGAGCGGGCATGCAAACTCGTATAACACTGGCACATTTACCGGGTAAAGCATCAGGCGGACACTTGTTGCTCGCCGTTTCCAACTTCGCCGCAACCGACGACTCTAAACTTCCCTTATCCACCGCCCAATTATTCACACGACGGCGATCGTGGAATTCCTAATTCGATTTTTAAAAATTGACGTCCAAAGTTTTTTTTAACACTACTTAAAGCCACAAGCAACTTACTCAACAGGAACTACGGTAAACTTTTTTTTAAATATTTATACAAAAAAATTTAAGCACCTATTTTCAATTCACATAGCACATCACTAACGTCTCAGTCTCAAGACGCGGAACACTTACAAGAAACGGCTCGGCGGATGTTAGAATTTCGGAATTTAAATTTTTGACCGGAGCGATGGGTTCCGGTTCCGGTTTTTATGGTCGACGATTAAATGTTGAATTTGGACGTAGTTGGGGTGATCGCGAGCCACGAGCCGGCGCCGAGCGGCTGTATTTTATAAATTGATCACTTGATATCGTAGGAGAGAAGTTGCATTAGTGCACGTCGGCCCAGTTGCAACAGGTTGTTTGGCGGAGCGGCAGAAGGGCGCATGCGCGCTGCCGACGACCCACGGCCTCGCTACAGTGTCCGCAGTGCCAACACACAAGCACGCACACAACCATGCATTTCCGTACAAAAAATGCAAAAATGTATCGATCCATAAAAATTTACACTGTTGTCTAAAACATATTTCTAACTATCAGAAGCATCCTTCTGGTTCTTTTTGAAAATATCAAAATTAGAACTCGATTAATTATTTATGCACACCATTATACTACCCATCCTCAACTTAACTTATATTATCAACTTCAATGTTATAATAGATATATATTTGGGGATGTAGTATGTATCGCGACATCCCCTTATCAGTAGGTTCCATTGTAGCGACGCCGTCTGCATCGCACTCGGCGTGTATAACAACTAGTAGAAGTATGCACAAGACACCGCTGCCTAGCGCCTTATCTCGCGCTGCCCAATTGTAATCTACCAATGTAATCAGGCAACGTTTTGTAATCAACTCAGTTGTAATTAAATCTCAAATGGACTTGAAATATCATGAACTTTGCGTCAAAGTTCATGATATTCAGGTATAAAATTATCTAAATTAGTTTTTTTTTTGTTATGTTAATGTGTGTTTTGGAATTATTGATGACTATCATTTGCTCACGGCTCCACCCGCATATTTTTTTACGTGACTTTTTGTTAGAATGTAGAGCTACACTGTACACAGTTATGTTATTGCCACTGTTTCACAAAAAAACCGACGTAAAGTACCGACTTGCGTTACGAATAGTGAGTGAGATATTCGGAGGCCTAAATTCCCCTCCTCTTCTATACTTTAATACTAATACTTTCAATAATACAAGTACCCCAGAGGGGTTGACGTCAGGCAGGCGGCCGGTTGAAAAACTACAAGCCAAATCTAAAATGTGTTAAAAACAAATGTTGCGTCGACCCCACTGCGAGTGGGGTAAGGGCAGGTGGAAGAAGAAGAATACAAGCACAAGGCAAAAGAAACTCCTCAAATGAGGTAATTATTGACAATAACGACGTAAATGTAATCGAGCATTAAAAAAAATACATACATACATACGCATTCACGCCTGTAATCCCCGAAGGGGTAGGCAGAGGTGTAACCAGTACACCCACATTTCGCCGAGCGTATTTCCGTCCCTTATGTAATAGGGGGCGAGCCTATCGCCATACCGGGCACAGATTCCAGACTCCGGAATTAAAAATATACATATAAAAGTGATATTTATCATCCAATTTACAGAGTAAATGATTTGATTTGGTTTAATTGAACTGCTAATCTTATGGATTGCCTCGGTGGCGCAGTTGTAATGCGTACGCGGTACAACGGCTGTGTTTAAGTCACAGTTTCGATCCGCGGGTAAATGCTATTGGGTTTCTCTATCATGAAATGCTTAGTATCAGCCCGGAGTCTGGCTCGCTCTCTATCAAATCTTGAGACGGAAATAAGCTCGGCGAAATGTGGGTGTACTGGTTACACCTACCCCTTCGGGGATTACAGGCGTGAGTGCGTTCTAATCTTATTTATAATAGAGCCACTATTTTTAGCTTATAATAGTATAACAGTTAAAACATGTTTTTGTGAACTGGGTCAGTCGTGTATTCAAATGCGCTGATATTTCACAGTTTAATCCGGTCGTGCGATAACTTACACTACAATAGTAGTTGAGCGTAAATTTGTTTTTTGTTTGTTTCTAAACGTTTTCGGCTTCAAAGGGAAACTTTTTCATTGAAATTTTGTGTACTGTAATTGTATTTATAAAAGTAGTGGTATTTTAAGATCGGTGGGGCCTGTTACGTTGTGAGGAGCTTTGTATACCTAAGAGTTATTCATATGAATTTCAAAGTTATGTGAAACTTAACTTGGTTATTTCCGTCAAATGTCCTGATACCGCCATATCGGTCAGATATTGCAATACCAGACCTATAATACCTGAATAATCATAGACGCGTTGCTGATCTTAAAGGGAAGAGATAATTAAGGGATTGGGCTAGGGCGACTATTTGGGCGTCCGGATATCTTACCGTACGAAACGCAGCAGCAAGCTGCTACTTTACATCGGTCTTTTGAGTGAGACTGAGATTACGACCCGGTCGATCCGGCAATATTCATGTTATACACAAAACTGTATTCAGCGTGGCTACTATTCACTCATGTGTGATTTTTCATATCGAATATTAACACACAAATTGTGACTGCCAGTCCCGAGATTTGAACCCAAGACCTCACCAGATTCTCAGCTTAAGTACACTGGTACTAGAACAACAGGCAAACATTACTCTCATGTCCAATTAACATTTCACAATTCAACACCAATTCTCTGAACTTATTCAGTCCTATTTGTACTCTATAATTTGGTCTCAATAACGTTTAACAAAACTTACAAACCGACTTCAATGTACAGCAATAGCATGTAAATTCCAATACAATAAAACAATCGTGACGAGTGTACTGTTGTCCGTTGAGGAGTATTTTTTATTCTCCGTACTCCGTCATCAGATCTTAACCAAATTTATATAGGACCAAATCGTAGCTAAACTCTATCGAGTGTTTTTTTTTTCCTACAAAATCGGTCCACAATTGGCGGAGAAATCGATGTTTATGTATTAAAAAAATAAAAATAAAAAAGCGCGCCGAATTGAGAACCTCCTCCTTTTTTGAAGTCGGTTAAAAACAGGTCCCAACTCAAAACTCGTCAGCAACCACGAACACAACGTTGCTGAGTGCGTTTTATTTGTTTCTATTCACGTTATTGCGAAACGAGTTTTAGGCAAAACAAAAGTTCAGCAAGGTGAGGGATTATTGCACGAAGTTCGTCAATGTGGGCGATGTGGCCCATACCATTATCACCCTTAACCCTACGACGTTAAAGTGATATTCACATGTTTACTGTGAAGGGTGTCTGTGCGTAAGCTCACGGGCGTATTACAAAGTTAGTGTTTATATTAGATCTGAGAGGAGTCAAATGCAGAGCTATGTTTGCGTTTGAAGACGAAATTGCATTCATACATACATACGCACTCACGCCTGTACTCCCGGAAGGGGTAGGCAGAAGTGTAATTAGTACACCCACATTTCGCCGAGCTTATTTACGTCTCATGATGTGATATACGAGCCTATCGCCGAATCGGGCACAATTACACACTCCTGGTTTGTACTAAATATTTCATGATAGAAAAACCCTATATCACTTTTACCAGACCCGGGGATCGAACCCGAGACCTCAGCATAGAAGTCGTACCGTTTACGCATTATAACTGCGCCACCAAAGCCGTCGTGCAGACGTTATTTATATTTTAAAAATGGTTGAATATAAATACATATAGACAGCCTCCGTGGACCGTGGCGCAGTGGGCGCGTAGCCGGTTGCAAGTTGCAATTTCTGTACATTACACTCGCATAATTTCTGTAAAACAATGTCTGGACATTAAAAGAGGCCATAACCCATGAGTTTGTTTCGGCATTCCTTCTCATGGCTAGCCCCGACATGCCGTCGTAAATGTAATATAGCTTAAAAATTGACATTGAATGTAAAAGTGACATTTATGATCCAATTTACAGAATAAATGATTTGAATTTGATTTGAATTTGAATCAAGCGTGAGGCCATGGTTTCAATTCCCGCACTTAGACAAATGTTTGTCTGATCCATAAATACAAAGCAATTAAGTTAAAGTTACAAAGCACTGCATGGTATTGGACTGCGCTCGTCACCCTGAGACATAAGATGTTAAGTCCCATAATGCCCAGTAATTTCACTGGCTGCAATATCCTTCAAACCGGAACACAACAGTGCTTCCACACTGTTGCTTAGCGACAGAAATAGACAAAGCGGTGTTACTAACCCTGACGGCCTCTCGCATACGAGGGACCTACCACCTTGTATAATGTGGTATACCTATGGGGTCGCCCCTTATTACTTCATAGGACGTAAATAAGCTTGGCGAAACGTTGGTGCACAAGATGCACCCGGGCCTTCGAAGATAAAGGCGTGATGATAATCTTTTTCCTCATCTCTTTATATTTGGATATGTAAATGCTAAAACTGGGCATTATTTAAACCTGTATTACCTACTGTAAGAGTGTACCTACATATCTATTAGTGCATCTCAAGGCACATTAAGTTAACAAGCGATTAACTAGTCGCAACCCTAACTATTCAGATGAAGTTATTGGAGTTCCTAAAATAGGTTATGAGGAGATCATCAGGCTATGATGGAAAGTGTAACAGTTGTACGAGTAATGTAGATTGTAAAGCCTAGTACTATCGATAATTTGATAAAAGAGTAATCATCATTAGTAAGAGTAATACATCGTTATTCTAACTTAAAAGTAGCTTGCATTGCATAACAGGAATAAAATTAAATTTGTTAAGAACATTTAAAAAAACTAAATATATGTATTATAATGGCAACGCTAGTAATTCCTATCTGCAATAAGCCTAGTTACAAGCCTAGATGCAAACCAAAGGACGTATTAAATAATGATAAGAGCAGAATGTCGTACAACCCTATCTGATATTCAACTGGTGGATAAGAAATCGATTTGCAGTAAGGGAGACAACCTTAAAATATAGACACGTGTATGTGCAACCCTAGAAGTGAGTACCAAACAGAATACAATACACAAATAACACATTGATATCAATAGGGCTGTGACTCACCGAGTACATAAACCATGTTCTTGGTCCAACGCTGGAGCTCCTTGCGTATCGCGCGACGTTCCTGCTGACAGCGCGCGAACGAACACTCCGCCATGGCACACGTGCGGCAACCCTGCTGACAAGTACAGACGCCGGTTACACTCACTAGCAAACGTGGAATCTGCTTTTGTTATTCGAAGTTCGAATTTGAGTTTGGAACACCAGATTATATTTTATGCAAAACATTTTGTTTTTCATAAAATTTCATTAAAGGCTTTGTTTTCTGTTACAAATTACAATACATATTTAATAAAATTTAAATCACAGAACATAGTTGTTGTAGCGTTTAGTGTGCATACATACCAGTACCGGTTAAGATTTTGATGCCTAAGTGACTATGAGAATATCAAATATTTATGTATTCAAAGTTGGTATATAGTGCCTATAATGTAATGAGAGCCTCCGTGGCGCAGTAGGCGTTTGGCCGGCTGTGGACGAGATGGACGAGAGGTCGCGGGTTTGATTCGCGCACCTAAAAAATTGTTTGTGTTATCCACAAATATTTCTGATCTGGGTGTTGTGGAAACTTAAGTTCCTCGTAGTTCCCGACCCCCACGATTCTGGGTAACCTAGTGTGGGATCAGGACTACGTGTGTGACAATTGGGTGTATTGAAATATGTGTGCCTCGCTTTGAGATTGATTTGCTTGAGCCTTGCACAATGAGCTATAGACAAATTCGTAGAAATAAGGTTATTTTATCATAAATAAGTAAAATTTTCCATAAAAAAATATATCCTACCATCAGGATAAATAAATTCTACAATCATAAAACATTACATCAGATTGTTTGTTATATTGGCATTTCCTTGCCTTTTTCCTCGAACATTATTTCCTCTAGTTTGGAAGAACTCAAAATTTTTATACCTACAGAGTAAATATGAACGATTAAAATAATTAAATAATAGACCTACTAACCTACTGCTTGAGTCATGTTTGATAACTGCAAGGGGAATGAAACCTAGGCTTGTTTGTTTAGGGTGTGACTTGCGAGATTAGACGCAATGCCGCTCACCGTAAAATTTCATAAACGAACTTAAAACATTGGACGCAAAGCCTAATGTGATTTCGCGAGATGTCCTTTATAAAAGCGACATCGTCTCTGAAACTGAAACTTCATTACTGGCTATTTCCTGTGGCGACCATGCGCGCCCGCTACCGCGCCACGTCGCGCCGTGTCCTACCGACGCTTGTCACCTTTCGGCTTCGCAAACAAAGCGCGATCCAATTACTATAACATTCATCGAAGTATCGACTCCGCCGGTCGACGACCCGCCGTCGGAACCTAACGAAATTCTACGAAAAACCTCCGCTCTCATCAAGGAACACCCCGACACCCACCGAATATACCCGAACCACCCGAATATGGCCCCCCAAATTCTTATTTCAAACTCCAGACGAACGGGAGCGGCGCGCGGGGCCGACGGGGGGGGGTATCGCGAAACTATTCTTATTTTAAAATCTCTCTCCACGGAATATGCCACGAAAGAGGTTCTTATTTTAAAAATATCACGCTCCACCGAAATTTTCTTATTTTAAAAACTTGCCGGGCGGGTGCGAACGTTCTTCCGAAATCCACCACCCTCCCCCCGCTGGCCAGTTATGATATTCTTATTTTAAAATCGCTCGAAGCGTTCGGATTCTGTTATTAAGATGTTGGTGTGTGCAAGCTTTTATGGAGCCGCTTGTACGTGAGCGAGGATCGTCTTAGACACAAAGGGGCATTCGCCGAACCCACGGCACGGATGCGGCGGCGATTTTCGCTTCGAGGACACTTTACTTCATAATTAATTTTCTAATAGCGTAGCGAAATAAATATTGTGTTCTCGTACGATCTCCGAGTCCCGACCTATGCGACCCAGTTGTCGCCTTTATAGCGCGCCGCCGTTCGAAAAATATCCAATTCCAAATTCAAATAATTCATTTCGAATTTAAATCTCGTCGGTGCACGACATCGAAATGCAATGTATTCTAATTGTGAATGCGAAATTCACAAATGGAGATACAAAAAGCGAACGCGCCGCAACCAATAATCTTTCCCGCCAATTTCCATTGCTGTCAAATTTGGAACCGCGTCGGCGGGCGGTGGCGGGGGTGCACGCGGGCCAGAGGGAGTGCGGGGCGCGACCACCCCCGGCCTAGATCAATTTACGATAACTCGGTTTCAGCATTCCGTCCCGTTCCGCCTTAAGACACGCGGCTATCCCCGTCTCCCGCCGGATAACTTCTAGAACTGGGCAACTGTTCATTACCACAACGCGGCATCTGACCTTCGTAATATGCAAAACTAATTAAAACTACATCCGACAAAAACGTATAAAAAATATTTTATTAATCAATAGATTAATTACTGCGCATTCGTATTTTATTGGTAAATACACAAAACTTGTTTGTCCTAGTGATGCGGGAGCGCGGAAAAATCAATACGTTTGAAGGTCTCAACGGTCGTAGATTTAGATAAAGCTCTATATAATGAACGCACACCATCATACGAAAAGTATGTGCATTTATTTCCTTTTGAGTATAAAACTCGTCGCACAGATTGCGCATTAATGGCACGCGGACAATTGGAATAGTTGGCGAGTGAGGTGTACTGTAAGCAGACTGGGGCGTCAGATGCCGGGTTCCATGGCTGGACAATGCCGGGGCCATTCTCTCACGCGGATATGGCCCGGGACTTATTTTTAACTGTTGTGTGCGTCTTATGTTGTGAGTGTGTGCATGGGGGTGGCGGTGCGTGTGTGTGCGTGCGTTTGAAATATTCCCCCGTAGCGTTGCGCGCGGAATTGATGTTTTTAATTAGTTTCCAACGGTTTTCGTCGGTGGCCAGTATCGTCTTTTTGCTATTATTAATTTTTAAAAGAAATAAATTGATTACATTTTTAAACCACCGTCTGGAATCCTTTTTTCTTTTTCTGTTTCGTATTCAGCCAGTACCAAAAAAGTAATTCAAGGCTGCTTGCAAGCATAATATTATCTCGTGTAATCAGTATGGATCAGAAATCAGAACCATAGAATGTATAAAGACCGTCTCGAGATATTTTAACTGGGCACAGGTAGCTTTGCTGATGTTCAGCGCCTTGTTCCTACTTTTCTTTCATCGTCGCAGTAAATACGTCTCTCGTGCTTGTTAATTCATTCAAAAGCGTAACATCGTCCGTAGCCAAACTTTAATTGAATACACTATCCGTTTTTGTCAAAGTTACACTAAAATATAAAACGGGCCTGCAGCCGGTAACCCGGGTACGGTTTCCTGAAAACTTTCCTTTTGTACGCGAAAATTCAATAGGCGGCAACTTTGGTCGCGCCGTCTCATTGTCGTAAGGTTAACACTAAAATGTCTCTTTTTCCCTTCGTCATACAGCTTTTGGGATATATTTTTTTTTGGGCAGACACCCGAAAGTCGAATGAATAAAAGCAACTATGCTTTATTCATGTATGCCGATGATGCTAATGTAAAATATATACGGCGAAGTTTGAATAAAAGTCACCTTTGAATTTAATACCTGCATCATGGCCTAACCATAAACATCTGAAAAGCACACACGGGAAAAAATTAAAACATGTGCTAACTTTCTCTCCACGCAATTTCAAATTTAGAATGAGTTTTTAAAATTCAAATGCGCAATAAAATAGCATCACATCAGATGTTTGAATTTAAATTTCGAATGTATGACTTATACGAACATGTCACAGTGTGGAGGTATTGTAAATAGTAGATTTTTGGAAGTGGCGGTGTTGGATGTGACAGTAGGAAGTAGTTGTAGTCTGCGACAAGTTAAAATAGAGATTGGTGTTTGTAGGCGATACCTGTTGCTCGGCGGAGCCTTTGTTTTGTTGACGGGCAGCGCTCGCCGCGGTGCAGCGGAGCCGGTTAGTTTTGGCGCAGTTTCGTTTGATACAAGTTTATTGCCACGTGTACAGCCAGTTTATCAGTTCTGCCAACATTGCCGTTTGTGCATGCCTTTTTGTACATGGTTCTTTAATCGTACGTATGTTAAACGATTTCTTTTGAATGTACATTTCATTAACTTGTGACTACTACTATGCACAGACTAACTTTTGCAGTTATTAAGATATACTCAATGCATGCTTATAAGACAATTAATATAGTGATTTTAAGGCAAATTGCACGTCACAGACGTCAGAGATGCGACATCAACGCGTTAGTACTACGCACTATGTTATTCTGTTAATGTGCATTATGAGACTTAAAATCTTATGTCCTGGGGTGACGAGCGCAGTCCAGTGCCATGCAGTGCCTTGTATCTCGAAGTTATGTGTGATTTTGCTTTTGTTTATTGGTAGGTGGTGGTGCTTACCATCAGACGAACGACATGCTCGTTTCATCATTGAAGCCAAAAAAATTACAATTACACTTTTCGACGTTAGTGTCACTGGCTGTTGTCACACTGACGCCAGCGTCTGAGGCTCTATGAAGTGGGAAATATTGATAATATTTCAAGTCGCAATTTTCTTTTTTTCCTTTTCTAACACAGGCAAAATTTTAAAGAGCATTTAAGTTTTGAACCCCTTCCTACCCATTATATCCGAATCTATAATTACCCGGTGGAATGACTACGCCTTTTTCCTAAAACGTATAATAAAGTACACAGTGGAAGTGTCCATTACGATAGGCACGGTCCCTGGAATAGGCCGGCTTTCGCACGACCTGTTGCATACACGCTAGCCTATTTTGAACTTAGATGGCCTATAATGAGCAGTTTAGTGTTCCCAGAGACTCGCCGAGCTTCACTGCTTCGTATCATAAAAATGCGTTCCGTTATCGATCCTGGCTTACAGGAGTTGCAGGGACGGGTTTAAGGGTTTCCACCTATATACATATACATATATATATATATTAATATATAAGTACAAAATAATATTATGTATTTCTTCTTCAGTCGTACACTCTTCACAGATTGCTCGTGGTTTATGATGAGCAATTTTGGGTTATCGGTAGTTATTAGTTAGTTCTTCGATACAGAAGCCTTTGCGATGCGTCTTCTTTCTTTTGTTTTGAACTCTTGGAGTATAGAGACGTATGTACCATGCGCAGTTCAAGATATTCGCAATAGCACCACATCTCCAGCGCAGCTATTATTATGTATTTATATTCTGAGTAAATCCACTTCTATGATCCAATGAGATCTTTTTGATAAATATTCTTTAATATTGAGCCTCCGCATTAGGCCAGCGTGATGGATTAAGTCCTAGCCGCAGGGATAATATAACACAAGGCTGGTATTATTATTATAGGGTCTTTGTAAATGCGACTGGCCACAATAAACGCAACAGAGGTTTACATAGAGGCAGTGGTACCAACATGTTATTCCGAGTTCACAGGGCGGATGTACGTATAAACAAAACAGGCTACGGCGCAGATGTACGTAGAAACAAAACTGGCCACGGTGCAGATGTACTACGTCGAAACAAATCTAGCTACGGACGAATCTACGTAAAAGTAAAACTGACTACGGCGCAGACATTCGTAGAAACAAAACTGGCTACGGCGCAGATGTTCGTAGAAATAAAACTGGCTACGGCGCAGATGTACGTAGAAACAAAACTGACTACGGCGCAGACATTCGTAGAAACAAAACTGACTACGGCGCAGACATTCGTAGAAACAAAACTGGCTACGGCGCAGATGTACGTAGAAACAAAACTGACTACGGCGCAGACATTCGTAGAAACAAAACTGACTACGGCGCAGACATTCGTAGAAACAAAACTGGCTACGGCGCAGATGTACGTAGAAACAAAACTGACTACGGCGCAGACATTCGTAGAAACAAAACTGACTACGGCGCAGACATTCGTAAAAACAAAACTGGCTACGGCGCAGATGTACGTACAAACAAAAATGGCTACGGCGCGGCGGGGTTCTAGTACTTTTAATGCAGCCCCACTAATTACAATATTAAGTGAGCGTCAGAATTTCCCGACGGCGACATTATCAAAACTTTCTAATAATGCTCGAAACCCAATGAATTTGCCAGTTCAAAATAGCTGACGTGACCGATTAGATAGATAATAAATAGTAGCTGATTCCTTTAATCACTTTATAGGCACATCTACGTCTCTTGTTGATTATGGCAGCATCCAGTACCAGTTATTTAAAAAATAGCTTATGTCCAAGATACACCGATCATACCGTAGAGCAAAGATGCACTTGCAAACGCGCTCCCTTTTTAATAGAGTGTTCCAGATCTTTTACAACATAATATAATATATTTTTTACAAAATCATAAGTGGTATAACCATGCTGTAGACAGTACTGTTTAAATCATGAATGGTCCTACTTGACTGGGTTAGTACCACTGTTTCACCGACGCAACAACGTAAAGTAGTACCTTACTGTGTAATTTGCTGTACCGTAAGTAAGCTGCCGACCATGAAAATATTTTTCAAAAATGATGTTGTAAAAAACTGCGTACTTTTAAAGCAGAGGTCGGCAAACGAGTAAGTAGATCACCTGATGGTAAGTAATCTCTACCGTCCATGAACGCCCACAACGCCAGAAAAATAATGAACGCGTTGCCGACCTTAAAGGTAAGTGATAATTAAGGCACTAGGAAGGGGAGGCGATTTGGACCTCTGGATATTTCACTCATCGTACCAAACGCAACAGCAAGCTGTTACTTCAAGTGAGTTTTCTGTCTGACTGTGGTAACAACCCGGTCGAGCCCATTCATACTGTAGACAAAACTACAGCAACTCAACCACTTTTAAAATCAAATGATTTCAACACACAACACAACTGGTTTTGCATTATTAAATCTAATTTTACATTTGAATAAATAATATTAAGTAAGCTCATTCCTCATTTAGACAAAACAATATCTTTCACATCCCCAGACATTTAAACCGGCAGCGAAGATAATTACACTCATATAAGAACGCTGAAAAATATCACCCCCCTCCAAAAAATGGGGGTCAACGATGCACCCCTCCCCGCACCCCAGCCAATTTAATGTTCACCAATGTATTGATTCGCCGACATTCTTTCACACAGGCGCGCTGCCACCCTTCTCCCCACGGCGATGACGGTATAAGACTTTTTCGGCCACGTCCACTTCAATCCACATTATCTTGATATTCAGTACGTTTAGCCATACAAATAAATTATTGATCTTAGTATGAAAAAAATATGAGAGTGATGGGGCCAAAGAGGTTTGCAAGGATCGTAGCAAGAGAAAATCTGTTGTCTCTACTTACTCCTATGGAAACAGGCGTGAGTCTATATATGTATGTATCTTAATATACATTATCTGGTTTGAATTGCCTCGGTGGCACAGTTGTAATGCGTATGCGTTACGACTGACGCTGACGCTGAGGTCTCGGGTTTGATTCCCGGATCGGGTAAGGTGATATTGGGTTTATCTGAAATGCTTAGTATCAACCCGGAGTTTGGAATTGTGCCCGATATGGCGATATGCTCACTCCCTATCACATCATGGGACGGAGATACGCTCGGCGAAATGTGGATGTACTGGTTACATCTCTGCCTACCCCTTCGGGGATTACAGGCGTGAGTGCGTATGTATGTATGTAACTTAACTAAAAAAATGTCCTATAAGTATAATTCAAGTCCTGTCTAACATTAAGTTAGTTAAAATTTTAAAAAATTAAATCAAAATTAGTTAAGTCCGATCGTCACACACCCATTTGACACGAGCAGGGTTTAAAAGCAAGGAGCAAGGCTGTCAGCAAAACTGGACTAAACAAAAAGAACCTTAATTGACTTTAGTTCGGTATTAGTTAGGTCAGATAATAAACAGCTAACATTACCATAAATCAAGTCAAGTCACAGTTGTTAAAATCAAAATTCAGGTTATAACAATTTAAGAACAAACAAATACTTATACACTCAAAAAGATAAACTTGATGTTACTTGACCAAGGTCATTTCTTTCTAGGTAGAGCATATTGCAGACTGTCTCTACATTAAGTTGTTTTTGCTTCCCACACACAAACCATCGATTTCTCATTTTACTCTTTCTTCTTCATACTGTATTTTTATTTAAGTACGGTTCTTTTTATATAAGAACCTGAAGTTTTTACCAAACTGTATTACACTATGAGTATTGACGAATATTTAATCAGTAGTTAACTAACATTTATAATTCCATGTTATTTTTTAACAAAACTTGACACTCTATTCTTATATTGGTAAAATATTTTTTTTATAGGTTCGATCCTTCTATCGTATTTTTTTAAATTATTATATCATTCCATATTGTCAGAAAAACTATTTTTTTTAAAGTTTCTATTTCTAAGTTTCTATACATTTAGTTATTTGTTATACTGTTCGTTTATACCGAGTTATTTTACGCTTATAGCAAGTATTTATCTACTTGCTATGGGCGAAATGTAACAGTTTTATCTTTCATACAATAAAACAAACGGGGATACTAAATTGTGTGGAAGTTAACAAAATTACCCCGGGCATGAATGACTAAATTTCCAAAGTGCTCCGGTTTAAAATAAATGTGATACTGTCGCACAATATGTCCCGGGATTAACCCCGGATACCCGACTGTTGTGCTTTATCCAAATTGAGTGTGACAAATCAGACTATCTGATATTTAACTTATAGAGTATGTTTGTTTATGTCGGTCAGGTACAGGTCGGCATAATGGTGATTTATGACTAAGGAATATGGGCAACCGTCCGTGGGTAACTACAATACCAGAGGAATCATGTGTAATGCACACAGCTTCGATTCGAGCTTTGAAGAAAACGGTGACTGGGCCATATAAATTCGTAACATGACTGAACGGCCACGACCTATCCCAACATATCTACAAGTGTCTTTCCAAAAAAAACCATCGTTCCAACATTAAGAATTCAAATTGACCAAATTAATTACCTTAATTGACAAAAGGAGTACGCACGCGAAAAAACAAACGTTCCGAGCGAAATCTTAACAAAACTTTGAATGCAGCCAGAAATGAGCCATCACCGCAAACAATGGTAGCGCGGGGGATGGGGTGAAATTGGTCATAATGAGTGTCTTCAGACCCTCCCCATGCCACCCGACGGGCCGACTTCCCCTTTGGGTCAAGCGGGGAAATAAAATTTTAAATTGAAGCCGTGAAAGACAAAAATGCGGCGACCGACGGAAATGTG
Organism: Mimas tiliae; assembly: GCA_905332985.1. Lineage (NCBI taxonomy): Eukaryota > Metazoa > Arthropoda > Insecta > Lepidoptera > Sphingidae > Mimas > Mimas tiliae. The sequence goes on along the minus strand of HG995246.1, from coordinate 15,533,335 downwards.
CTGGGGGCACAGTGGGGACGAATATTTGATTAGTATTTTTTGTTATTGGTATAATCGATCGCTTCTTTTAGCCGATGACTGGTCTAGTGGCAGCATGTTATAGTTCTGAACCACGAGAATTTGAGTTCTATTGCTGACATAAATTAATTATAAAATAAACATTCTATTCTATTCTACTGTAGATTAGAATCAGAAATGGAAGTAGAAACCGATACATTCAAAGACATTACATTATTACTTCTTATAATATATAACGCTCCCGGTACGCCACGATCTTTACAAGAAATGAACTACGTCTAGAGCTAAAGAAAATGAAAATTATTCAACGAGTTTAGCGTGTACTATTTAATATTCTCTTTTAATATTATTTATAATGACTAACCAGAGACATTCGGACGCGACAAATAATATCCCAGACATTACTTTTATTTTTAAAGGCCAAAGAAATGACATAAAAAAGATATCCAAATATTAAGAATTACTTGGAGTAAGTAGGTACTTAATAATTTTACTTTTTATGGTATTTTGGTTAAGTTAAGAAAACGAGTTTGTAAGCTAGCTACAGAAATGTATCTCAACGAGGTAATCTTCAACAAAATATTTAATTTAATTATTTTCCGGGTAGAATTCCTACGTGATGGAGCATAATAACAAAAAATAGTTCAAACTCAAGCCAAGAGATGGCGATGATCGACATTTTAAAACTAATAACACAATCATAAAGTAAATTCTATTCTGGTTGTCTGTAAGAAATTTCCTTGAGCGATAAGACCGCCAATTGTGCCTTTTTATGTATTTTTGTTTTTTATCTTACTGTGTATGTTCTAGTGTACAATAAAGATTTAAATAAATAAATAATATAAATTTTATCAACGGGCTAAGTGCGGAGAAAAGGAGCCCACAATCATGTGGTCAACTGAGTCTACGTAATATAAATTCTAATTTGATTCGTATGAGTGTTTTCATCTACGAAACTAAAACTAAATTACGTTAATTTTAATTTAGTTCAATTTAAATTCAAAGTTTATTTATAGTATCTGTGTGTGGCAATCTACGTCAATTACGTCAAACTAAAATTAGCAAAGTCCTGAAGTTTTAGTTCGTTGCCACCCATTTAAAGCCATGTAAAGCAATCTATAGTTCATAACAATTGAATTCACACCTTATTACCTTGAAATATATTTTCAACGTAACTCCCTAAAGGTTCATTAATTGAGGAAAAAATATAATATAAAAGGTTTCTAGGACAAAATGAAGACAATGGCCAGTTTTCCTTAATTTATTAGTTTAGGTACTTGTGAAAATAACAAATTGTGACGGTCAAAACTCATTCATTCCAGTTAAAATGTACTACATATTTTGTTGAATATAAAATTGAATTTTTTTGTACCAGTGACAGGCAAATTAGCAAGTGAGTCATCTGATGATAAGGCATCCACAATACTAGAATAATTATGGATGCATTGCCGACTTCAAAGGGAAGGAATGAGAATGGGGGATTGAAAATTTTTGGGCCGCCGAATATATCACTTATCGTTGGAACTACGAAATGCAACAGCAAGCTGTAATTTCACGTCAGTTTTATGAGACAACGGTACTACCCCGGTCGAGGCCGCCTTTTCACACCATAGATAACAGCATGCAACCTAATCTGACATGAGTGATTTCAAATGTGTTATGGCCGATCCCAATATTCTGTCTACCTACAGATTTGCTTAGTGGCAGTAAAATTTTGACACATTTTGTATGGAATATCTGTCAAAATACTATTGATAATAAGCAAAACTGTCGATAGACAGAATATAGGGAACGGCCATTAGTCCTTAATCAAATTTGTATGCCTCCCCCTCAGGAAAATTCATTAAATACAAACATCAAAACAGTGCCGAAGTCGACAGAGATATGTAAAATGAATACAGAGGAATTGGGTACCTGCCCCTTATGTTTCAAAACTCCTTTTTTGAAGTCGCGAGATAAGTTTATTTTGGCTTTATTTATTTTAACCGACATCAAAATCTATCATATGAGAAGGCGGCCCTTGGCATTAAGTCTCCCCTGGCATTAACCTTCAGAAGATGTATGGAGTCAGTAAAAATGAATCATCAAATGACAAGTTAAACGCATTAATTTTTACTGTCAATCACTTGATAATAACTCCTTTCGAGCTCTTTTTTTAATTATTGTACCAGTTTGATCTGGATTAAAGCGGTTGTAACTAGTTTAAACTTCAAATTGTAGAGTCGTTTCGTAGAGCCATTTGGAAGTAAGCGGTTACTAGGTTTTTTTTATATGATTTATACAAATTGAATACTGATTTATATTTTTCTTACGTAGAAAAATGCTGCATTTGCATAATAGTTACTTCAATAGAGCACTGCAATTTTTTTTTACAAGTACTAATTTATCTTGATAAATTCAAAATAATGATTAGCGCTACGTGTAACTAAAATAGCACCAAAAATAATATGTTACTTGAAAGATGTTCTTCTTAAAAGCAGACATATTTTTGCAAATAGTTACTCCTTTTTTCTACGAAATTATCAAAGGATATATTTGATATTTATCTCTAAAATGCCCAGCAATTAAGATATGTCAAAAAATCTTGTGTCTTAATTCACCATTTCATAAAAATACTTGAGGAGAAAACGGCGCCTTACCCGGAAATAAATTAAATACCATCACGCCAAGGCCTCGCCGGAGTTGGCAGACGTCTATTGTCTCTTAATTTCCTGAGTCCCAACCTCTTAAGATTCTTATTTATACGAAAACCATTGAATTTGTAAGAAGTCTAAAACGACAAATGTGTTTTTAAAGAAATGTATTATTTTGTGATAAAGCTGTTCAGAAAGTTTTGATTATGAATTACTTTACAAGGGTATATGAGCCCGGCGAGTAGGGGTGTAGGTTGTGAATGAGTGGAGCTAGGTTCGAATCGCGCTTTAATCCCGAATGTTGCCGAGATTATTAAGTTCAAAGATTTAAAACAAGCAAAGACCTAACAGTTACTACAAAAACATAATAAATTTTTCCGGTAAACTTATTTTTTTTATTTGCGTACCCACAAACACAATCGAAAACCTATTTTTTGGTATTACTTTGAATGTAGAAATGAGCAGGTCACTCGCTTAATATTAAACGCCACGCTTGCCCCCAAACACATGTAACACCAGACATAATTTTGAATTACAAAGCACTGTATAGTGCATGGTACTGGACTGCGCTCGTCACCCCAAGATATAAATTGGTATGTCTCATAATACCCAGTTATTTCACTGCCTCCAATATCCTTCAAACGGAAACACAACAGTGCTTACACACTGTTGCTCGGAGGCGGTAATAGACAAAGCTGTGGCAGTACCAACCCATCCAGCCTCTCATATACGAGGGACCTATTAAAACCTACCGACCTAGTAAAGGTACTACTCGGTTTCTTAAAAAATAGCTGTATTATATGTTAATTAGTGATTAAACCTTACTTACTTACTTACTTACTTTGAACACTGTGGATCAGGCCCTCAATATCGACTGAAACGGGTACACAACATCAAATAATCAATAAGGTAATATTATATAATTAATTAAAAATGAATAAGACACGCGTGCCCCGCGCCCCCCACCCCACCTGCACCCTGCACGGATCCCGCGATAACACACTATCTTCACAACACACACAAACTAATAATTAATCATCCAGCGTCTTCCTCCCCACCCCGACGGCCCCGCCACCAGCCACCCTCAGTCTCCCTACCGAACCACCCTAAGTTTAATTCCTAGTACAAAAACCCCAGAGTTTTTTCCCGAAGTATGTTTTCATTTTGCACGTCTGCAAGTGTAAGAACTGTAGTTTCTGTACAAATTGAATTTTGTGGTTTTTTCCACAACCCCCCCCCCCCGTTCGAGGGGATTGTAGTGAATATTTTAACGTTGCTCGCAGGATATTGGATGGTGTCCGGATCCTTTGCGTTTTAATTTATTTACTATCGGTTAGGTTTTCTTTGTAATAATATATGTACCTATGGTGTGTACTATGATTCGGGTAATAATATATGTATGATGGGAAATTGTAAGTACGTGTTACAGAAATGTGTGGTCAAATTTTACCAACGTATAGTGTGCGATATATGTATTTCACCCCCCGTAGTAACAAATCCGATCACATTGCTAGGACATAAATAAAGCATTTTCTTTTTTATTGAATGCATCACAATATTGGAAAACACTACATTTTAAACATCCACAATACATACGTAATGCAAATAATTTATAGTGATGTCATCGATCTTGTCGATCATTATAAACGAGTGATTAGAATCAGAGTGAAATTTTGGGATGTATAAATTTGGATAAGATCCGGTCATATGACCATGACCACACCTTTCTGTAACACGTTGTATAAGGCATAGTAAGAAATATACCTACCTATCACAAGTATCCAAAATTACGTTTTTTTGGCCCCTAAAACCCGTAACAGAGCAATATTTGTCACAGAGTTAAAACCACAACCCCAAGATAGTCGGTTACTTTGCTCGATCGCGACCGTCAAATTAATGAATCTGGAATTAATTGGCCCTTGTATCAGCCCTTAACCCTGTCCATCAACCCTTACTAAAGTAAAATGTAGGAATGAATAACTTCTGGTAATTCCCAGTAGTAATATTATTGTATGTAATGTAATTAATTACACACGATAAATAAATATACCCAACACACATAGACCTTAACCCAAATTAAGATATGTCTTATCTCGTGGGTACCAGGAACTACAAGTGACTCTCAGTCCCACAATTCCCAGACCCGAATCAAACATTTGTGAGTCACGTGACCATTTTTGATTGAACCCACGCCAGGTGGAAGGTCCCTCGTATGCGAGAGGCCGGCTGGGTTGGTACCACCGCTTTGTCTATTTCTGCCGCCAAGCAACAGTGTGTAAGCACTGTTGTGTTCCGGTTTGAAGGCCATTGAAGCCAGTGAAATTACTTGGCATTATGAGACTTAACACCTACGAGCGCAGTCCAGTATCATGCAGTGCTTTGTAATTTAAAGTTCTGTGTGGTGTTGCTTCTGTTTATGAGCAGGCGTGGCGCTTACCATCAGGTGAGCGACCTGCTTGTCTTGTCATTCAAGCTAATAAAAAAAAGTGGTAGAGATATACTGTACTTCATACAGATACTACTCGTATAAAATTCTGATATTTTAAATAAAAATGAATGTTTGGCTTGTCCTCCATGCGTGCCTATACCATTCAACCGCTGTGATAAACTTTGGTGAGTTTTTGTCTGCACTGCCAAGTTTGTATTTAATTATTATAAAAAATTTAATTAAGCAACTAAAAACGTACCTACTTATAAAAAAAGCATCGCAACGTATACCTACCGAACACATGTAGTAATTGATAATTAATATATCGATAGAGTTGTTGTAAATAATTTTAAATTATGGTCAATGAACGATGTGGTGCTTCGTAAATTCTACGAATTAAAGCGTCATAACACTAAAATGCTGTCATTTAACGTAGAGATATCGTTTGGTAGTTGATACATAATAAATAGAGCTGTTTCTAAAGAACTCGTATTTTATGGACTTTTGTTTTATAATACTTATACGTAAGTCGGTTCAGTATTTAATTTTATTACCCTAGCTTAGTTACAAACTGTCAAATTTTTTCTCATTTATGGCCGTTCCCAATATTCTGTCTATCGACAGGTTTTTTTTTTTTTTATTAGATTGAATGACAAGACGAGCAGGTCGCTCGCCTGATGGTAAGCGCCACGCCTGCCCATAAACAGAAGCAACGCCACACAGAACTTTAAATAAAGCACTGCATGACACTGGACTGCGCTCGTCACCCCGAGACATAAGGTAAGGTTTGCTTACGAGCGGTAAAATTTTGACACATTTTGTATGGAAGATCTGTCAAAACACTATTGATATTAACTAATCTGCCGGTAGATAGAATATAGGGAACGGCCATTACTGATTAATCACACAGTGTACACAGTGAGTGATTAGTTAAACACAGCTTATTTAATTTAATGCATAATTGTTACAGATATTCAATATTATATAAGCAGTTTTCTGCACTTCTCCTCCATATACGTTTCTCTTTACGTATTTGATAGTTTCTGTATAGACTGGATACTAACCCAATACATCCCACTACTGGTAACGGGCCTCCTCTAACACTGGCCTAATGCGGATTGGCAGATTTCACATACCTTCAAAATTCCTATGGAGAACTTATCAGTTATGCAGGTTTCCTCACATTGTTTCCTTCATCGTTAAAGCAAGCGATAATTAACAATGAATACACACGTATAAGTAAGTGCATGCTCTTTGGGCTGGTATCGAACTTGCTACTTTCGTCTCGGCAGCCAGTAACACTCCCCGCTAAGGTACTGAAAAGGTTATAGTTTTTAAATTTAGTTGTGTAATATCTAATACTGTTACTAATTATCTAAACTAGCTGTTTTAGATAGGTATCAACGTCACTAAAATTAGCAAAACTTAACCAATAAATAAAAGTAATTATTAACTATAAAAAAAATTGTAAGTTAAAAAATAAAGCAACCAAGTTGTTTTGGAGCTCAATCAATCGTTGGTGGTGACGCACTGTTCCCTCTGCCCTCGCCAGTCGCCACTTGCTATGTAGGACACACTTATTTTTATCTTCCTTTAATAACACAAAAACACTTTTAAGTGAAATATCAGCACAATGTCTTTGAAATATAGTAGCTTATGTAACCATGTAGGGATATTGTTCAAAGCTTTTAATAGTTAAATAAAGATGTACATACATCAAGTCATAATACATATTAGAAGAGACGACAGCCTTCGTGGCGCGGTGTCGGTTCGATTCCCGCACCGAGACAAATGTTTGTGTGACCCATAAGTTTGTTTCGGGTGTAGTTGTTGTGGGACCGCAATTCCTTCGTAGTTCCTGATACCCACGATACAGGTTTACCTAGTGTGAGGTCAGGATTATGTGTGTGACTGTTGGGTATATTTATTATTTCAGGTGTTTTGTTTAACAAATTTGCCGGCTCGTGGTGAACCCTTTCGACTAACAGAAGAAAGTGGTAAGAGCTACGCTGTAGAAAATTTCGTCTACAGCATGAATGGGCCGGCTTGACCGGGTTATTACCACTGTCTCACAGAGAACCGAAGTGAATTGGTAGCTTTTGTTGCGTTTCGTACCGTGATTCAGCCCCTCCCCTTCCCAATTCCTTAATTACCCCCCTTTCCTTTAAGGACGGTAACGCGTGTATGATTCTGATATTGTGGGTGTTCATGGGCGGTGAAGATCATTTACCACCAGGAGACCCACTTGCTCGGTTGCTACTTGCTGGCCTATGCCATAAAACACAATAATGTCCGTTGATACTATGTAGAAAGAAAATATGAATTTTGAGAGTTAATTCGTAAACGAATACAACTGTAACTGTAAAGTCGCATCCACACTGGGCATTGTATACACACGTGACAAGAGTTGTCACTGCCGCGACGCGACGCGACGTCACGTCAGCATTTTTCACGACTACGCGACGCGCCGTATTGAGTCGGCCGGCTGACCGCGTTTCCATTGCTTTTATAAATTTCCATGTTCGAAGCTGTGTTTGCAGCTTAAATTTTTGGTTAAATAAGTTTCTAACCATTATATTTTTTTAGAATTACAACGGTGTCATACCTGTTATTAAATATTTTTGAAAAGTTGTTTGATATCGAATTACACTAAAATTCATTAATTATATACAGTGACTAGGAATCTTTATTTTCTTTGTATTTCGTTTTTGTATTTTGCTTAAGTATCAATTTCTTAGATATAAAACAAATGTCTAATATACATAGCTATAGCTTATTCTAACTGTTGTAGGTGTTTTCATACTTTATACAGCTCAACACACAATGGTAAAGTGCAATTGAGATTTCCACTATGAGGACTACAAGAACCTTAGGACAAGAATGAGTAAATTACGACTGAGTAAGTTACGACTGAGGCTAACGCTGAGGATTCGATACCCGGGTAAAAGTGATATTGGGTTTTTCTAGAAAATGCTCAGTATCAACCTGGAGTCTGGAATTTGTGCCCAGTATGGCGACAGGCTCGCCCCCTATCACATCGTGGGACGGAGATACGCTTGGCGAAATGTGGGTGTACTGGTTACACCTCTGGGGTTCGGGGATTACAGGCGTGAGTGAGTGCGTGCGCATTAACATAAGCTCAGGCCTGTTGCCTCGAAAGGGTGGGCAGAGGTATGGTATGAGAGTAAGCGGAGACTCACCTTGTATTATCACGTTGATATAACACAAACTCCAATCCCGGGCAACTTGCGGTCCCACAACACCCCGACCCGAAACAAATATTTGTGGATCACACAAACATTTGTTTCGGTGTGGGAATCGAACCCACGGCCTCTCGCTTCGCAGCCGGATACTCGCCCGCTACGCCACGGAGATTGTCACCACGGATATTCAATAAAATTTAAGCTATCCGAGCCTGATCAGTCACTCAAGAGAAAAATAAAGCGATAATATAATGTATTAGATCATCATCACGCATTCATATTTCCTAAATACGTGAATTACCGAAGCGCATAACTTTAGTCGTAATTGTGTATCTACAGTCCAATCCAAGGCACAAAGACAGTGAAACATTAAAGAACACAATAAAATGAATACACAAGTTGATTTTACCGAATCCAACGGACGGAGGAATTGGTCTCATAGGAATGGTAACCATAGCAACCGACGGCGACTTCGTTTTGTCTCTCAACCAAGACGTAAAATGATACGCTATCTCTGGATTAGGTTGGAAGATGTCTGGACCCTGGGACCCAGTAACCTACAAACTGTTTATTATGAGTATGCATCATGTTAGGGGCTTAAAGACTAACTATTAAATAAGTGATATGGCTAAAAGTGTCTTATTAAATATTAATATATAGCTCAGTACCAGCCTGGAGTCTGGAATTGAGCCCCTATCATATCATGGGACGGAGATACGTTCGGCGAAATGTGGGTGTATTAGTAACACCTCTGCCTACCACTTCGGGGAATACAGACGTGAGTGCGTATATGTAATAAATAGCTTTTGGTCGCGGTTCCACCCGCGTGTTTTTTCCAGGATATAAAGCAACCGATCCATCCAGTTCATAGTTAGATGTGTGCCAAATTTCACCCGAAACCGTTCAGATGTTAAAATTCACAAACAGACATCCAAACTCACACTCACTCACTTGGAGTGTAAGTGGGCCCCCAATATCTTAGGTTCAAAGCCAACCTCACCTGCACTCATAAACATTCAAGGTAGTAGGTCCCTCGTTTGCGAGAGACCGGCTGGGTTGGTACCACCGCTTTGTCTATTTCTGCCGCCAAGCAACAGTGTGTAAGCACTGTTGTATTCCGGTGTGAAGGACATTGAAGCCAGTGTAATTACTGGGCATTATGAGACTTAACACCTTATGTCTGGGGATGACGATCGCAGTCCAGTGTCATGCAGTGCTTTATATAAAGTTCTGTGTGGCGTTGCTTCTGTTTATGAGCAGGCGTGGCGCTTACCATCAGACGAGCGCCCTGCTCGTCTCGTCATTCAATCTAATAAATAAAAAAACATATTTTCACTTTTATAGGATAGGGAGAATATTAAATGAAGTACATCTTTAGTATATTTTCTCAGTGATCTACTGACGGTTTACGTGGGTTGTGCACCAGATCCTGCGATTCCCAGATTAATTTATTCGAGTTTATAAAAATCAAGATTAGCTTCGTTTCTTTCTACAGATCTCCAGATACGTATACTGCCCAAGTTGTCTTCGCGTCTTTTTTGGAAATAGAGACGTAATGTAGACTAAAAGTAGAGGCTGAAACGCACTTTTAAAAAATGCTTCCTATAGAAAATTTACAGTTGTTGAAGCTTAAAATATTTCAAGAATTGGTGAACTATTTTTACAACAAGTTCTGGTGACCTCGGCAGCGACGGCACTGGTTTTCAAATCCGCTATACAAATGCTTTTATAACACATTGAGAGTATAAAAAAATGGACCGAAAAAAAATCGGTCTGCCCCCAAATCTAATTAACTGCGCCCGCTAACAAAGAATCCTTTGTAACATCTTACGTTCTAGAGGCAAGAGTGAGCGGGAGCGCGAGAAAAATGCATCTCCCACCCCACGACACGGACACCCCGGCCCCAAGGGTGGCTGTATACATTTTTTCTTTTCCTTTTCTTAAGACGAAAATTTGTTACGCTTTTTATACTTATACACCCCCGGGTGGGTCCGGGGTGGCGGCCCCCGATCAATAGCTGGGGGTTGCCACCTTATCACATCCACCCTTTATCAATTTTTCGTGCTTTCAGTTTTTTTAACACTTATTATACAATACCTGCGCTTTAATTATAAAGTATGATTGCGTATTATTCAAATACTTTTGTTTTGTATTCTGTTTGTATTAACTTGTTCTTTAGATGAGGAGGGGTTCGTCATGGGAACTGTAAATCGAGGGGCATCGGTAAAGATCTCAAAATATGTACGACAAGACACAATATGGGGAGGCATTAACACAGTTATGGTATAAAGATTGTAGGAACTGAGATGCCAACGGTTGATGTCTGTCAGCAGAGCTTCCTTCAGTTTAAATGCAAGGTAGTAGTTACAAATCTATTAATGCATTCTTTGTTATTTGTTACCTTTCTTTCTGCTTGGCTTTATCCCGGTTTAATGTCAGGGTCCGTATTCTCGTACCATTGATTTGACGGTATTTGGTATTATATAGGGCGACCTGCCGTCTGACCCCCACAACCCGCAACGGGAATCAAGTGTTGCCATTGCATCGTCCGTTAATCAACAGAGCGTACCACATACATGTGAGGTTGGCTTTGGACCTAAGATGTTGAAGGCCCACTTACACTTTAATAATAAATATTTGATACAGTTGATCATCCTTGGATGAAAAATAGTGCCGCCCTAAAATCTCTAAAATAGACAAGTATTTCCAGAATATGACAATTATTTAACATAGGAAGAATAATAAACATAAGATTGATAAACTTAATAACAATAGGTTCTAATCTAATCTAATATCGGCTAAACATGATCAGTAAAACTTGATTGACTAATCGATTATACGTGTGTGATAACAACGTTTTATGAAGCTGAAGTCTTAATTAACTGTTAGATGAAACTGTCAGTTTGGCTTGATTGTACAGTGAGATAATTGGTTCTTTTCAAAGACAGGGCAACTTCTCAAGACGTCAATCTAACTCTTGCATCTTGATTTATGAATCCATCTTGCTTTTACTGATGGCTCCTCTCGCATTATAAATTATAGTTTGATAGAAAGTAAGTAAAATAAATGGTAGAGCCACGCTGTGAACACTATTGTCTAAAGCATAAATGAGCTGGCTTGACTGTACTACTATCACTGGTTATGAAAAGAGAATCTAAATCAGTCCAGTCAGTATCCAAACAAATCAACGGACAATGATTTAGAAAGATTGATACGTTTTAATGATTGATAAGTAGGCAACTAACAAATCGATTTTCTATCATCAGAAGGACTCTCCTGGCTTATCTAATACAAAAACATTGTGTCGTTGTTTAGGAATCAATCCCATGACGGTAACATGAGGAGTAGAACAAATTTTGACGCAACCAACCATAGATTAACGCCTGGTTTCTGAAAGGCTGATCAATGTTAAATTAACTAATCAAATGTCAAATCTCATGTCAAGTCGAAATTGAGTTGCTAGAAGCGTGTTCAACGCCTTTGATTTGACACATATGTTAGCTAACATAACTTTCAAATTAATATGAAAAATCGTATGTCAAACTGTACCAAAGAGAGATCAAATATTATATTTTTGTTACTAAATAACGTTTCAGCAACTCTAATTGATTTGACAGCGATGTCGACTCAAAGTTCTGTTAGTTGAATGTTGATTTGATCAGCCTTTCAGAAACCGGGCGAAAATATTTTATATTTGGTGTTACGTTTGAGCCAAGTGCCGTCTTCCTACCACTCACCTTTTAACTTTGCTATTAAAAATTCCAGAGGTGAATTATTTTCCTTTTTCTGGCTGGCTTATAATGCTGTTAAGATAACTGCAACTTTTTGTTAATTTTTCTGTTCCCGGTCGTGGCCGCTAGAGATCTAGGTTTTTTAGGGATTTTCTATCTATGTTTAATTTACATTTTGAAGTGTATCTATTTTCGAATTAGTACCTACTATTTTTAAGGATTGCAATAAATTTCGGTGTATCTTTGTATCATTATTTTGTAGCGAAATGCCACCTTGTTAAAACATCATTTTGCACATTTAATAATGATTACTTAATCTATGACCCAGCTGTTAATTCCCGCATTTGGAATTCAAAGTAGGTTTTCCATTTATTTATTAACAACGTAATTACTTTAAAAATCGTTATAGGTTCCATTAGACAATATCTTCTATGATTCCGTAAAATAATTCCACATTTTACCTCGGACGACATTAACTTATAAGCTTCTAAACTGCAAAATTTTATCGCTAGCCCGCTATCGCGCTAGATAAGAGCGTCGAAAAACAAAATGGCCACCGAATGTTATCTATCATAGTAACTGTCCTACTCGATTTACTAGGAAGCGTCCAGTTTTGACATTGCTCGCGACATTGAATTCTCGCGCTGCGATTGGCCGGTCAGCCAACATGGCGGACTACTCCCGCGCATTGTATTATTATTTAGTTTTTCTAATCGATTTTATAATAAGATACAACGTCCTGTTATGCATATAAAGTGCCGCAGCTCGCAGGTGTCACCGTTTCTGTTTAGTGTGCTCTAGCGTTGGCAGTTTAAATGTGCGCAATTATTTTTCTAATACTAATGAGAGCCTGTTCGATTGAATAATTGCTATATTGATATATGTGCGTTACTTTGTCTCAGGGGAGTCCATAAAAGAACCAAATTGGTTTTATGGTCGATGTTAGTAGAAGAGGCATGTTTCCCTTCACTCCCCAGTGGGGGTGACGTCAGGTCAGGTCGTAAAAACTACAAGCCAAATCTGTCTGTAACAGGTGTTAAAAAGCATGTTGAGTCGACCCTACTGCAAGTGAGATAAGGGAGGTGGAAGAGAAGAGGCATATTTTTTTCATCAGCATAGTTGAAATGCTCTATACAGACTAAAACTATTTTTGTAGGCTTAAAGTCATCCACTACAAATTCAGATCTTGAACAATCTCTTAGTGCTCTTCATTTGGTGAGAAATATATTCGGTGATCGGAGCTACAATAATACAATTACTGGCAACGGCTAGGCTGTGAGACTAACCCAGACGCAAACAAATTTTGGAAACCAAAAGGAATACCTCACCAAATGATCAACAGGTTCACGTGCAGAAACTATTACATAAGTACGAAATGAGGTGTTCCCGCATCCGAGAGCGGTTGTCATTGGTCCAACCTCTAAATAGTTAAATGCCGACACAGATATTTATTTGACCTCTAAATATTTGCTAGCGCGCTGCGCAGTCGGTGTAAAAGCCGATCTAAGGCCAACTGGTGTACACGAATCAGGGCATATTTAGAAGACATTTATCAAGTTTAGACTTTACAGCAATGAATGTTATTCTAAAATGTTCTTAATAGAAATAGTAAACTTCATCCTTAATTTATAACGAACAATCCTACTACTATTATAAATGTGAACATTTGGATGTTTGTTAGTCAATCAAGCCTAACAGGTGGATGGTTTTGGATGAAATTTGGCACACAGGTAGACCATGACCTGGATTAGAACATAGGCCCCTTTTACCCGGGAAAACCTAGTAATATACTTTTTACCCGGGAAAAACTAGTAATATACTTTTTACCCGGGAAAAGCTAGTAATACATATTAGCGGCTTGGTTAACCCCCTGGCATTTCTGATACTCGAGGGCGAGGGTAATTCCTAATTATGTGGACTGTTAGCTTATGAGCTGATGTCTAATGCTTATAATGAACTTCTTAAGTCTTCGAAGGTCAATAAAAAAATATACGTATCAAACACTATCTCTAATGTTAGGATTGCGTAAAGTTGCTTTAAACTACATATTTAGATTTCTTCCCATATTTAGTATATTAAGATGTACAATTTGTGCATAGAAGTAGTTTATTTATTGCATTGGCAGGCAAACTAGCAAGTGGGTCACCTGATAGTATCTCCACCGCCCATGAACGCCTACAATACCAGAAGCATTCTGGACGCGTTGCCGACCTAGAAAATGGGATTGGGGAACAGATGGGGATCTGGTCCTCTGGATATCTCACTCAACGTTCGAAACGCAGCAGCAAGCCGCCATTTTATGTCGGTTTTCTGTGAGATAACCACAGGTTTTGATAGTATTGAACATTCAAATAATCGCTCTTACGACACTATCACGAAACGATATGTATTTGAAAACTTCAAACTCCTTTGTCTAACAATGAACTTGAATTACTTTCTTTTGCCACTATTCCGTCCTAAGGTTGTCTGGCAGAGATCGCTATTAGCGATAAGACCGCCTATTGTAACACACTTTTTAAATTACTTTCCTTTGTAATTATCCAATCCAATAGCAGTGATAGCTCAGCGGGGAGTGGTATGGACTGTCGAGACGAAAAAGTCTCAGGTTCGAAACCAGCCCCAAATGCATACACCTCTGACTTTTCTAAGTTATGTGTATATTAATTGTTAATTATCACTTGCTTTAACTGTGAAGGAAAAACATCGTGAGGAAACCTACATACCTGAGAAGTTCTTCATAAGAATTTCGAAGGTATGTCTGCCAACCCGCATTAGGCCAGTGTGGTATACTAAGGCCTAACCCCTCTCATTCAGTAGAGGAGGCCCGTGCCCAGCAGTGGGACGTATATAATACAGGGCTGGTATTATTATGTAATTATCCGTGCAAATAGTGTACAATAAAGAGTTAAACAAATAAATAAATGAACACAATTATCTATACTAAATGGAAAATTGGTGGAATTGAAAAAATATCCATCCAGCATGCAACAAGCGTCCAATTATGGAGTGAAAGTGACCTCCCGACCTTAGAAAACGGCATCGTCCGTCCCAATCGACTGGCTTCTATACTAATAATTTTAGAAGCTCTATCGTTAAACCTTTGAAACAGGATAATTTTCAGAGCTTCATTTCATTTTGTTATTTTAATCTCAATGTTTTAAAATTGTCTCGGTGGCGCAGTTGTAATGCGTACGCGTTACGGCTGAGGCTGACGCTGAGGTCTGGGGTTCGATCCTCGGGTCGGGTAAAAGTGGTATTGGGTTTTTCTATTACAAAATGCTCAGTATCAGCCCGGAGTCTAGAATTTGTGGCCGGTATTGCATCCCATGATGCCATACCGGGACAGAGATACGCTCGGCGAAATGTGGGTGTACTGGTTAACCCTCTGCCTACCCCTTCGGCAATTAGGCGTGAGTGCGTATGTATGTATGATTTAAAATTGTAAATGTGTTTGTCAATATGGACTGTACTAATATTTTTAATATTTTTTTTTCGTCAGTTTTCTGTGAGACAATGGTAGACCCGGAGCCGGCAAAACTGTCTACAGTATCTTTTAAACGTAGGTACCTATTCATTTGCATACAAAGTCTGATCACTCCTGATCTCCGTCTTGGTCGCCTACCTCTAAGTCCCCCAAGGCCTTTACTTAGGTAACACATAACTGACGAAGTAAGCAGTGATAGCTCAGCGCGGAGTGGTATCGACTGTCGAGACGAAAGTCGCAGGTTCGAAACCAGCCCCAAGTGCATACACCTCTGACTTTTCTAAGTTATGTGTGTATTAATAGTTAATTATCACTTGCTTTAACGGCGAAGGAAACATCGTGAGGAAACCTGCATACTTGAGAAGTTCTTTATAAGAATTTCGAAGGTATGTGAAGTCTGCCAACCCGCATTAGGCCAGCGTGGTGGACTAAGGCCTAACCCCTCTCATTCACTAGAGGAGGCCCGTGCCCAGCAGTGGGATGTATATAATACAGGGCTAGTATTATAACTGACGAATACAACAAACATTTGTCGCAAACGACATCAAACAGTCTATATCGGACAATAATATCATTCGGAAAGATTCGCAACATACCGGCTCGTTAAAGGATTAAACCGGGCGGCGGCAGTTTACGTTGGCACGGATAAAATGCAACACGGGTAACCCGGTAAAGGTGTAGGGGTGGGAATACGTTATCGATAAAATATATTATTTATCGAAAATCGCGGGTTATAGAATTTCGGCGCGGCCTATTGTAATTGGTTAAAAATCGTCATTGCGTACAGAGTGCTGTAACTTCTATTCCTAAGATCCATTTAAATGCCATTTTACTATTGACAAAGATGATGTAGAATCTAATCCCTTTCATGTTTGTTTTAAGACCTTAACTAAACATATGATTTGTGTTGTAAAGTGGAGTTTATATTTAAAAATATCGTGCACGATTCTTATACCCCGGAATTTGTGAGAGTGATAAATATATTTACAGTTTAAAGGTAAACTCATGGCTAATATGTGTAAATAGTAGAAATAAAGAGTCTTTAGATCTGACATGTCTGTGACATTAGATATCATCCTACTACTATTATAAATGTGGGAATTTCTATGTTTGTGTATTTCGATATTTGTTAATCAATCACGGCTTACCGGCTGAACAGATTTGGATGAAATTTGTCACACAAGTAGAAATTACCTGAACATCCTTTTTATCCCGAAACAGGCCGTTTATGCGGGCGGACCGCGAGCAATAATTCATAAATCTATGTATTTGAGGTTTATGAGTCTGAAAGCGCCTCGCTAATTTATCGATATTGAAATACCGATGTTTTTACATCACTATTTATTTTAAATCGCGTTATATTACAATCAGAGAATACAGCGTGGCTCAGCATTTCGTACCAACTACCGGCCTGAAACTTTCAGCATGTCCAACAAAGAATTTTCAGACTGAACTACAACACGGCAATTTGCACCCTATTGCAATTACTTTAAGAATGACATTTATTTGAATGAGGCTTTGTATTTTCTATGTTGTTTTCGGATGCAACTTATTTGTGAAAACAGGAAGGAATGCGACAGCTATAGTGGTATTTTATGAAATGGAAAGAGACGAAGATACACCAAATTTACGAAGCCACAGGTGGTACACCTCGTGCACACTCGCAGGACAGTTTGGATCGTGATTATTTTTTAATTTTTTTTTTGTATTTTTAAAGGAAATTATTAAGGCCGTCTTGTACGACGATCCTAAATCGAGATTTACCACTAAATCTGTTTAAGAAACGTCAAATTGTATAAAAATAAGACATAATAATACTGCTATATTGAATACGTGTCGAATAGTTCGCAAATTCCTGCAATCAGACGACAACAATGGACAGACAAATTTACTACATCAATTATAAAACACAAAGCCCACATAGTACACATTTGGCTCAGGCCCGTGTATTATTTTACTCCAGCTCGTAGAGCTGTGTTGTAACATGGGATATAAAAATAATAATAACCTTTATTGGTATAAACCAGTACATAATCAGTATATATTGTACACTAGCCTCCACACTACGATTCCCTATGTCGTGGAAGCTAGTCGCTCTCATGTATGTTTCACAATATTTTGATTCAGGTCTCTACCATACCATTATTCTTATTGTCTAAATCCTGGTAAATGTCAGATAAATATAAACAAAACAGGAAAAGGATACAAAAATATAAAGAAATACAGTAACCGCCTTACTTAATGAACGTTGTACACGTTTTGTAATATTATTTGCTGTGTATTATCTAACAGAAATAATACCGAACTAAGAATAATTGTTTTTTTAGTTTTCCAATTTTGCTGATAGCCTTCGTGGCGAGTAAGCTGGTTGTGAAGCGAGAGGCCGTGGGTTCGATTCACATACCGACACAAATGTTTGTGTTATGGGACCGCAAGTCCCTCGTAGTTCCTGATACCCACGATACAGATTAACCTAGCGTGGAGTCAGGACTATGTGTGTGACTGACTGTATTTATTTATTTATCATCTTACTACTTTCTTCTACTATTATAAATGTGAAAGTTTGGATGTTTGTGAATTTTAATATTCGTTAGGCAATCACGCCTTAAAACTGAACGGTTTTGGGTAAATTTTGGCACACAGGTAGACCATGACCTGGATTAGGACATAGGTTATATTTTAAGCCGCGAGCAAAAGCTAATTAAACAACAAAATCAAACTTTCAATAATTACAACATAGCACAGTTAGTTTCTTAGTTTTCTACAACAGTAGGTACCTATGCACGAGCACATGCAACTATTCTCACGATATGGGGTCATTTACTAATATTAAATTATTTCAATTTCTTTTTTACTATTAATTACACCACAGTGACATACAGTGCAGTTAATGCTTAGAATATTATATTTAACTATAATTTTCCTTCCACCTGCCCTCATCCCACTCGCAGCGGGATCCGCGCAACTTGCTTTAACTCATGTTACACAGAGATTTGGCTTGTAGTTTTTTCTGACCGGCCGCCTGTTTGACGACAAGCCCTCTGGGGAGAGATTATATTTTACTATCATTGCGGTGAGTAAACTGGCAAGCTAGCAAGTGGTCAGCGATCACCCCCATGAACATGCATAATGCAGTGAGTGCGTTTCCGTCTATGCTATAAAATAAACCCACAACCGGGCAACTTACGTGAAAATTTTAAATTGAAAACTCAAACAATAATTGTAATTACCCGACGTGGGATTTAAACCCAAATTATAATCGGTTTCTCAGTCTAAGGCCCGTATTACAAAAAGATACTCAGTCATGAAACTAGTCTTAAATCTGGTTTTAAGTATTGTTTCTATTTTAGAACGACTTTTAAAACTAGATGCATCGATCGGGGCTTAGCTGAGTAGTTTCATATATTTAAATGGTATTTAAGCAGTGATAGCTCAGCGGGGAGTGGTATGGACTGTCGAGACGAAAGTCGCAGGTTCGAAACCAGCCCCAAGTGCATACACCTCTGACTCTTCTAAGTTATGTGTGTATTAATTGTTAATTATCACTTGCTTTAACGGTGAAGAAAGTCCACTTCCTTGCAATGCTTTGTAATTTAAGTTGTGTGGTGTTGTATGTTTATTGGCTGTAAGCGTGGAATTTACCATCAGACGAGCGACCTGCTCGTTTCGTAATTTAATAAAAAAACAACAACTGTCATTTGCGTTTTGCTTCCCGACCAATAGATTTTTAATGGATCTATTTAGGTTATAAACAAAGGCAAAAACGCACGCCGTTGGCTGTCGATTCCCATACTATCAAAGAAACTTGACAATTATACATGACGGATAAATTAGAGTGCTCTGTGACCTCGCAAATACCTCAACACCGTAGGAAAATACCTTTCTTATTATTTATGCTACGTTCTTCGATGAAAAGAAATTAAATAAAAAAATATGCTTTAGCACTCTTGGGTTAGGAAACACGTGGCTGTTTTCTGTTTACACCAGTCTGTGGTTAACTTTAGTTGACTCCTAAAGTCAGACGTCCGTTTGTGATATCAAACGTCAATATTATTAGTGGTACTGCCATGCTGGAGACAGTTTTGAGTACAGCATGAATAGGTTGGCTCCCCGGGACGTTACCACTGTCTCACAGAAAACCGGTGTAAAGTAGCAGCTTGCTGCTGCGTTTCGTACGGTGAGTGAGATATCCGGTGATACTATCGAATGGTCTCCCATAAAGCGTATACGTTGCCGACCTTAAAGGAAAGGGATATTCATTAAGGGATTGGGAAGGGGAGGGGGATTTGGGTCGTGTCCAGCAGTGAGAATGTATAATAGGTACAGGGCTAGACTTATTTAGTATGAATCTATATAGATCGATACTAAAAAATAACTCATCCGAATAAAGTCTATGATGAATCTTTATACTCTATGAGATTTGGATAAATATCATTTAGTAATAACGGTCATAATTCGCCGTATACTTAATATAAATAGAAAAGCCTATTTCAAAACTAATCGATCCCAAGCAGTAGAAAGCTATGGGAATGCGGGCAAATGGCTAGCAAATGGCACGATTTTTGCTTTTGTTAAAAAAATTCACACCGACATTTATAATTCATGCGAAACTAGCATGGTATGGCTGGCTAGAATTCTTAAAAAAACATTCAGTCATTTATTATTTCTTTTAGTGGGCTTTCAAAGACCTAGACTTGGATTTACGGCTGTTTTGTATACGGCGGGCAATATGAATATGACTAAACATGTAGATAGTACCACCACTGTCTTACAAAAAACCGACATGGCAAAAAACTGGCAGCAACCTGCCACTTCACTTGCGTTTTTGGTAGCGAGAATAAGACTTCTGAAGATCCAAATTAATTGTCCCTGCCCTTTATAATCTGCATTAATTTCCATCAATGACGGTAACTCACACATGATTCTTTCTGTTTATTTTAGGTGTTCATGGAGATCTCATTACCGTCAGTACACCCACTTTCTTCTTTGCCAAACTCGACCAGCCTACTGCCTCTTCAGCTTATTAATCCTGTGAACTCTCGCGATAACTTTGATATTCTGTCTGATCATCCTCATTTTTAATATGATCTTTTAAAGATTTCCTTTCTTTAGAAGTCGGCAATACAGCTATGAATTCTCTGATATTGGGGGTGTTTATGGTGTATAGTGACCAGATCAACATCAGCCCGCTTAGCATGAGCCCAAGAGATATCTCGCGCGCGAGAAACTAGTTTTTCGTTTCTAACGTACCATGTACACCACGATATAGAGAGGGAGTGATAGAGATATGGAAATAGAGTGAGAAAACGAGATAACAATATCCTCTTGACCTGAAACTATGCTGGTTATTAGACACAGAGAATATATAAATTGTTTTATAACATGAGTTTGTGCTTCATAATAGTAATTGAGTAATAACACATGTGATTAGCAGATTAAGGTGAATTTCCTCGTTTTGTCGTTTTTTAGTTATTTAAAATTTACATGTACTCGTACATATATGATATATGAATGACGCGACATTCAACATTCTTAAGAGATATCGGTAGGTATTCTCCGTTTCACATTTTGAATACGTGACTATTTTGTAATTTTTCTCTGTCCAGGATTTCCTCCTGTATAAATATAGTAGACGCAAATGTGCAATGAAACAGAATCTGAATCACAATAATAGTTTCAATGTCACAGAATACATTTTCGTCCACCAATAGAGACATAACGGCATATTTTGGATTGAACCGGAATAAACTAGTAAAAAACAATGTGTTGTGGCCTACTTTTTTGTATCGCCGTGTGTTTTAATAGCCAATAGTCATACAGTGAACTATCTATGAGCCTATGGTCCGCTTTGTCTATTACTGCCACCAGCAGTGGGTAAGCACTGTTGTGTTTAGGCTTGAAGGACATTGAAGCCAGTGAAATTACTGGGTTTTATGAGATTTAACAACTTATGTCCCGCGGTGACGAATGTCCAGTACCTTGCAGTGCTTTGTAATTCGAAGTTCTGTGTAGTGTTGTGTCTATTTATGGGCAGGCGTGGCGCTTACCACCAGGCGAGCGCTCGTTTCGTCATTTAAATTAATAAAAACTCGGCAAGAAATATAACGAATAAACCAAAAGAATAGTCCATAAATGACTAACTAAAAGCTGACGCAATGGTCGCCATACACAACCATATTATGAGTCAACTTTTTCCCTGTTACCTTATTCCACTTTTTTTTCACAAATGCAGTTTAAACTTGAGATATTTGGTCACCTAAAGTACCATTCAGATGAAGTTTCTGGTATGACAAAGACGAGAATATAATTCAATAAATACACCTAACAGTCACACACATAGTACTGACCCCACACTGGGTTAACCTAAATGGCCTGGGTATCAGGAACTACGAGGAAACAAATATTTGTGAATCTGTGAATTTTCCATAAACTCTATTCATCTAATGGCCGTTCCCTATATTCTGTCTGTCTCTAGTTTTGCTATACCGGCGATAGATAATTTTATCTATTTTCCGTTTTACCGTCCCAATAAACTTACTAATGACAGGTAATCCTATTCTTCATTGCTGTCTACTGATGAGAGGACTGATAGCTGACTACAGATGTACAATACTATGAAAATGACAGTTCAAGCGTCCCAATATTTTTTATGTGCTGTCTGTCGATAAAGTTTTTTCTTTATCGGTAGATTTTGACCGATAAACAGATATCCTCGGCTGTAAAAAAACGAAATAAATAACGCATTTTGAAGAAATAGCCTTGAGTATACAAGGCTTACATGGCACTTGCACTGCAATACAAAAAACTAAATAAATTATGTAAAAATCTAAAAGAAAATATAAAAAAAATCTAAATTTCCCATAAATAAAAATAATGCACCGTTTTGATAATTAAATTAAGTGCAAGAGACATATAAATATTTATTAATGCGAACAAAATAATTCCCCACTTCAGTAAAATCCCCCAAATTCGCTTGGGATTTTTGTTCAAAGGACTTGTATTCAGAGCCGTAATGTATTGACAGTAAAACGTTTCGTTATTACATTGTGTTTTGCAACATAATAAGTATTTCTCGTTATTATTATTTCATTTACAGTGGTAAAAAATAATAATTATAGATAAATGTTAAATTAAAACTTATATTTCTAATCTAACTCATATCTTCTAACATAAATTAAACAATAGTTCCTCTTTCTCAGCTTGAATGAACATAACGCACAAGAGGGCCCAGATAGACTGCCTATCTATTGCTATTATAGTATCCGACGTGCATATCTAAAAAATAGCGACGATTCCAAGCAGTAGATAGAACAATACGGATGTTTGACGATAGCTATCTATCGTGAAATTGAAGATTAATATTGGGAACGGCCATAAGACCTTAATCCGTCTTATATTAAACTCAATTAACCGACTGCGATGACTGAGGGTATGTCAACTTCTATCATCTTCTTCTTCTGGAAATCTGTTAAGGTTTACGAGTCACCCTCATTGATCAACCATACGCCACAATATATGGAGGCTTATAAAAAAAGCCTCCGTAGTACAACGGCGGATTTGAAACGAGAGCACAAGTTCGACTCTCGCATCGGGAAACATGTTTGTGTGCCTTAGCACAACTGTTAGTCAAAAAAATAATTTAGTGCAGGGCACCGTGTGACTGTTTATTTTTAAGAGGCTGTTTTAGCCCACAGCAGGCCGGGACTTCCTTTTTCTTTGAAAGCAATCTTCTTTGGATCGCTATAGCCGTTGGTATACAAAAGGTGAGATCAACTTGGGTTCAGAAATATATCCTAGGGGTTGGTGTTATGACCACGGCGCGGCGCCGCGGCACCGTTGTTTCGCAGACGTTTTTTTGCACAACCTTCAATATACGAATTGTTCAAGAACGCTATATCAACAGAAATGCGCAAACCGTCGAATAGTCGCAGCGGCACAGGGGCAGCACCGTGTCTGGCGACAGCGCCGCGCCTCGTCGTGGTGATGTGGCCAAGCCCTTACACCCTTGAGTGTATTTATTTAAATATGATTCTCGAAGTTAGCTCGGTTGGCTAATGGCTGTCCGTATTGAAATTTAATTAGACCTAGTTTCAGCGGCATTAGCATCCGTCCAATGTCTCTCGCAAGGTCACGCATTTGCATCTGTATATATCAGTGTATATTAACTATATTTGATAGTTTATATTTTTTTATAGCAAAGGCAATTGAGCAAGTGCGCTCCACTGTCCATGAACAGATACGCATTTAGGCAGATTAGACAAGGGTGGGAAAATTGGGCCTCCGAATATTTCTCTCACCGTACGAAACGCAACAGCAAGCTGCTACTTCACGTGGGTGTTCTGTGAGACAGTGCACTGGTAACAACCCGGTCAAGCGGGCCAATTCACGCTGTATACAAAATTGTCTACAGTACGGCTCTACCACTTTATATTGTAACAGTAGCGTCTTAACTGGAATAATCATTATTATTTTTCGTATACAGAAAAGTGACGAGATCATCATGTAACAACATTTTGAATCGGAAACGAGTTGTTATAGAATTACTTCACATAAGCTGACACTTGATTGATCCCCGATTTTTTACCATCTCATGATGTGATAGG
This sequence comes from Mimas tiliae, assembly GCA_905332985.1. Classification (NCBI taxonomy): domain Eukaryota; kingdom Metazoa; phylum Arthropoda; class Insecta; order Lepidoptera; family Sphingidae; genus Mimas; species Mimas tiliae. The sequence continues at coordinate 15,509,235 of HG995246.1, read as the reverse complement.
GGGAAACCTATCGCTATGCCGGGAACAAATTACAATCCCGGGTAACTTATTATTATTCGAATCGAAAACATAAATTGTGATTGCCCGACCTTAGATTTGAAGCAGGACCTCACGATTTGTCAAGCTATGTACGATGCTACTTGACAGATTATAGAATGTATTTTTGGGTGTGCTGATCGTAATTTATAGCTCTAGTCACTTTCAACCGACAACAAAAAATAGAGGAGGTTCTCTATTTGGCGCTTTTTTGTATATATAAACAAGCATAACTCCGCCGAATGTGGACCGATTTGGATGATTCTTTTTCACTTGAAAGATTATAGCTCAAAGTTGGTCCTTTTATAATTTCAAGAAGAAATTCTAAAGGGGTGACAGATTCAAAATTTGTAATTTAAGCAACGATTTCCTAGTTATAGTATAGTTCCTTTTGATTTTTAAGGTAACTTTTTTAAGTTGTGTTTTTAGTATATAATATCGGCCGATAAAGTTCGTGATACAAAAACCTAAAAGTATCTATCTAGATCCAAATTCCCGTCCCTCGGTTCTCTAACTGTTGCTCCTCGGCGCTGCATCTACAGCACAGACAGACATGTTAAAACACTTCCATTGTATTGATTTTCTTCGATTCCGTGCCGAGACTGTGCCCAACTTCCGTACCAAACTTTGCACAAGCGTTTTTGTTGGCTATTTGTTTTGCGTAAGCAGATGTTTGAAGATTTGCAGAGTTCATGCAAAAGAATAGAACGTAGAAGATACTACTACTACTAGATAGAACTGGGTTTTTATTTGTTTCAAATTCTGTCATAGTTATCAAATTAATTTAACCAGAAACAAAAGTAAGCGTTCAGAATCACGCATCATGATTATATTATTGGTGCTGATAATTTAATTATTTCCTTTTTTTTTTCATGCATTATGTAGCAATCAGTATCTCCAAAGCAATATATTTAAAGAAATGTTTACACATAAAATAGTCCAGTCAAATCAAAAAAATAGGGGTGAGGTTACAATAATTCACACTTGGCTGAAAATTGGTAGGATTGTTCAAAACACCATTATAAATGAAATGTGAAAAGTCCTCATAGATCCGACATCGGGAAAAAAAATTACTCGGTGTCAAAGATCACAAAAACGGGGTTTTCGCGATTTTTAGCAAAACTGTAAGTTTTATCATAAAATTAGTCCAGACAAAAATTGTAGATCAGATAATTATCTATAAAAAATGTCTAAATACTTTTTCCTAAGAGCCACCGTTTTTGAGATATAACGATTCAAAAAGTTGAAAGAGTTAATCAATCAAGAAACTCTGATCTCCATACGAAAATCCAACTAACTCTAACTTGTTACGTTGTGATTTTCTCAATTGCAACATTTCATTAAATAAACTTGAATACTACTTAATAGTTTTGAAACAACACTAAGATTTCCTATGTATTAATGTACGAGGCGATTAATATAATCGTGCCACAACAATCCAATGTTGGAACAAATATTAGCAATTGGTACCCAAATTCCGAATGGTGAGCTAATGCCATCTAAATCTCATAACATAGAAAAGAGCCGTAAATACCTTGAACACTTCACAAATCCTGACCTAACTTTACACAGTTTTATTAATGGACTAATAGGATTCTTACACAAAGAGAACAATTTAGAAACTTGACCTAAATATCACAGATTTCGGCGCCAAAATTCCCTTTTCTAACCACAAACCCTGACCTAACCCAACCAGCCCAACTCAGCCTCAATATCCACTGTCTAAGGGGTGTAGGCGGGATAAAAGTGGGCCGAACAAAATCAATAGGGGGTGGTAAACGAGTGAAACAGATCGCATGGGTGACCGACGACGGCCGGATAGCCTGCTTCCTTTGTACCAAATATTGTTCCTTCCAATCATTATTTATGAGTACACTTAATAAGCTGTCGTTATTTAGATGTTTAATAATGCATGTGTATGTGTTTGTTATAATGCATGCGGATTGGGTTCTTGGGAAATTAATATAATATTTTGCGGTTTTAATTACATTGAGAACATAGGACTTTTTTTTTCTTCATTAACCTAAACTAAATTGTATTTAAGTAACAGCAATAAAAATTACAGCACAGCAAAGTGATCCTATCAGGGTATTTCGTTTTTACCCTTAGAGGTACGGAACCTTCCAAATCTTCCGCCCGTTCTCAATCCCTCGATTTTTTTATTTTTTTTTCTCAATCCCTCGATTATCCCCTTCCTTCAAGGTAGGCACTGTTTCCATGATCCTGTTTTGTTACGCTATAAAAGAATTGACGAAATAACTGGCAATAAACCCATAAACCACCATTATTTTGATAGCTCTTCATAACATAATATGTTTTAATATTATGTATGAACAGACGCTTCATTAGAATGGCCAAATTCCAGTAAACTTGTTGAATGTAGTGTAAGTTTGGCTCTGGTTCTAGATTCTAGACGACTAAGTCCATTGAAAACTTGAAACTGTTTTGTGTTGATCAAGCTCTAGGGATGTTTGTTTTAAACAAATATATTTTTTCCCATGTAGGTGTTAGAGATAAAATCTATTTGCGGATGCTGGCCAGGAATAGTTTATAAATAGAATGTGTCATTGTATAAAACAAAGTTTTAAAATAAAAAAAATTGATGTTGAACATTGAACATGTATCAAGTGTAATTATTCTCCCAATATCCTAAAAGAACCTGATATTTTCTTACAGTAGGGTTGGTTCTTCTAAAAGTTAAAACTCACACACTAACTCAGGCTTGTACCGCTGAAGGAGTAAGCAGAGATGCATAATACAATACGCTTCGTTGAGATTATTTCCGATCCATGATATGATAGGGGAAAAATCTTCAATGTACTCTACAATTTTTAATAAAAGAATTTAATGTTATCAATTGTGACTTACAAGTGTTCATTTTTAGATTAGTTTTTTCAAGTTTTCATTATAGATATTTTTATGGTGATCGGAAATAAAATAACTGTAGATGTCCCAAGTAGCTACATCATTACTATTAAAGTTATGAGCTTCGGCAATCTTTGTTTTAAGCCGACTTAAAAAAAGAGGAGGTTCTCAATACGGCGTTTTTTTGTTGTTTTTTTTTTATGTATGTAAATCGGATTTCTCCACCAATTGTGGGCCGATTTAGTTGAACAAAATCATTCGATACAGTTTAGCTGCGATGCTTAACCAAATTTATATGGAAATATAAATTTGGTTAAGCATTGATAACGGAGTACGGAGTAAAAAAATAAACCTCCCAACGGATAGCAGCACAGTCATTGCGATTGTGATGTATTGAAATTTACATGCTAAAGCTTATACAAAACTAAAAACTAAAAATAAGTTCTTCAAAACTTAATAACAGACAAAAAAATATCACAGAAATTCAAAAACAACAATTTCTATAGGTCTTTTTGAATCGGTGCCGAACCGGCAAATGAATTTTTTATACAAATTAATACGAATATCACTTCAAAGAGGAATAAGTTCATTAGTTAAGACCACCATTTGTACTTATTATTTTTAAGTTTCTTTTGTATTACTCATTTCCTTGCCTTATATAATGTACAATAAATAAATCATCTATTATTGTAACAAGTCTGTATCAGATCACTTATCACTCATATTTTCGAAATACACGAAAATCACCGAAACGCATAACTTTTATGGTAGTACTGTACGTTTGACGAAACAATGCAGTAAATAAATCGTGTAGATTGAGCCCACTAGCCTTGGCTGCGGACATACACACACATGCAGACTGCATATTGGATTTTGTTTATGTAAAATGGCTTCCCTGGGCCCGCATCTTACTAATAACTAAATAGATTAGCGACATTAACGGCACTGCTATTTGCAAATGTTAGAAATTGTTGCACATTTCTACATTGTCCTAACGAATAATTTTATCAATCTTTTGCATTGAATACTTTTTAACAATCGATCGCCTTATTGGTTTAGTGGCAGCGTATTAAGGCTGAGAACCGTGAATACCTGGGTTCTATTTCTAGATCGGGCGATCACAATTTGTGTTTACGCAAACAGATGTGGATTAGAAAAATCACGCATGTATTGCTCGGGATTGGAATTTGTGCCGGCATGGCGATAGGCTCGCCCTCTATCACATCAGGCGACGGAAATAAGCTCGGCGAAATATGAGTGTACTGATTATACCTCTGCCAACCCCTTCGGGGATTATAGGCGTAAGTACGTACGTATGTATGTATAATTTTTGAAGTTTGTTTTACAATATTAGTTAATGTCTGCTAAAGGTACCTACTAATAATAAGAGTATTAGTATTATTAGTCGAATAATGTATCATAGCAATAATGAGCAGAGATAGCTCAGCGGGGAGTGGTAAGGACTGTCGATACGAAAGTCGCAGGTTCGAAATCAGCCCCAAGAACATGCACCTCTGACTTTTCTAAGTTACATGAGTATTCATTGTTAGTTATCGCTTGCTTTAACGGTGAAGGAAACATCGTGAGGAAACCTGAATACCTGGACTCAAAAGTTCTCCATAAGAATTTCAAAGATCTTCACATACTTTTGAAATTTTGCTAACCCGCATTAAGCCAGCGTGGTGGACTAAGGCCTAGCCCTTCTCATTCAGTAGAGGAGGTCCATGCCCAGCATTGGGACGTGTATAATACAGGGTTAGTATTATTATAACTGTATCATTAAACATTCGTGAACCGTGTGGGAACTACCTCACCTCAATTATAATATTTTTATTCGGATGACATCACAGGTCGTGATCTAGTCGGATGTTTCAATTCATAACATCTATTATTCTAGATTCTAACTTTTGACTAGAAACTAAAACAATACCTAGCCTACACGTGTGTATATGTTAAAACAAATGCTTTTGTCATTTGACCTTCTGCATTGAATGGCGTGTTTTGAATGGATGGCTCGTCTAGTTAACACAAATTGCCGAGCTCGGTCTATGAGACCCCTCGTCTTTATAGGTTTTATTAACGTCAAATAATATTATGAATTTAACGTGGTGTTGTATCTTTGTAGTGTTTTCTATTTTATACCATAGGCCGGCAAACAAGTGGGTCACCTGATGGTAAGTGGTCTCCACCGCCCATGTAGAGAAGAATCATGGGCGCATTGTCGATGATTGCAGAGGTTAATTGAATATAAAGCCTTATGTCCAAGCATGAAGCACTATAACATATAATAATTATCTACTTAACAATACCTAACTATGTAAATGTATTCAGGTTCTCAAATCTTACTTGGTACATTTTTGATTATTTTGCTTCTCCCGCCAAGCAACATTAAGTAAGCACTGTTTTGTTCCGGTTTTAAAGGACATTGAAACGAGTGAAATTACTGGGCATTATGAGACTTAAGAATTTATGTCTCGGGTGACGAGCTTAGTCCAGTGCCACGAATTGATTTCTAATTCAAAGTTCTGTGTGGCGTTGCTTCTGTTTATAGGGAGGTGTGGTGCGCTTACTATCAGGCGAGCGAACTGCTCGTCTCGTACAAAGAAATTATTTTATGGACTAGTTCATTACTCCAAATCCTGACTAATATTATAAATGCGAAAGTGAGTTAGTTTGGCCTTTCACGTAGCAATGGAGAATTGTTACGCTTTCACCTCTAAATCACTGGGCCGATTTTGATGAATTTGAGTACAGAGTTAGATGGGACCCTCGAGACAATTTTAGGCTACTTTTTATCTCGGTTATAGTCTACTTTTAATCCCGGAAAAGGCTGTACACGCGGGCGGAGCCGCGTGCAAAAGCTAATCACATATAAATATCCAATAACTGGCATTAATTATACATTCTGATTGATATAAAAATACAAAATGCAGTATAATGGCGCATCTCAATTTCCAACTACATAAAAAACATCCTAAGCAACAATGAAGATTCGATACGACAAGAATAGTTGGATCAGAGGGGTCAACCTGACCCACTGTGGCGTTAGTGTTAAGGGCACGATGACGAAACAGACCCTTTGTTTGCAGCTGATTATAAATTGTATACTATTACCTTGATAGGTAATAGTTACCTAACCCCTCTCATTCGTAGAGGAGGCCCGTGCCCAGCAGTGGGACGTATATAATACAGGGCTAGAATTGTTGTTGTTACCTTGATAGTTTTGGGTTTGGATGACCTAGCGTAGGAATAATGTGATTTAGTACCTAGACATCTAATGCTGACTGCCTGCCTCGGTGGCGCAGTTGTAATGCGAACACATTACGACTGAGGCTGACGCTGAGGTCTCGGGTTCGATCCCTGGGTCGGGTAAAAGTGATATTGGGTTTTTCTATTACGAAAAACTCAGTATCAGCCCGAAGTCTGGAATTTGTGCCCGGTAATGCGATAGGCTCGCCCCTATCACATCATGGGACGGAGATACGCTCGGCGAAATATGGGTGTACTGGTTACACCTCTGCCTACCCCTTCGGGGATTGCAGGCGTGAGTGCGTATGTATGTACATCTAATGCTATTATTATAAATGTGACACTGTGTTAGTTTGTCCTTTCACGTAGCAATGGAGAAAATAATGAAATGATTTTTTGGATAGAAATAGTTTATGGGCCCGAAAGACATCTCCACGCAAGCGAAGCCGCAAGCCAAGGCTAGTATCATAATAATCGCATCTTGGAATTAGTGGGAATATGTAAGAGTTGTGAATTCAATTCCCAGATCGGCCAGTACCATCAGATATCTTGAGTAGGTCTTTCTAATATGATTGGATCTCACCAGCCCCTCAGATGGAGCGGGCATTCCTCAGTCAGACAAGCGACCGGTCAAAAACGGCCCTCTAGGTAAAACCAACCCGACCTACTTACTATAAGTATATCAAGCATCATGGTCTCAGCACGCTTATCTCATACTTAATTGAATACCAAATAGACTAAAAATATCTGTATTTCTACTATCTATGAGCAGGACACCTATCAACAGCTATGAAATAAAATTATTCAATGCAGTTCATTGTATATTCGTCTAGACGAAACTGCATTTTGACAAGGTCGGCGCGGTCGCGCTGCACCACTCTACTTACATCTGTACCTACTACTATCATCTAAAATATTATAATACTAGTTTTTAATGTAAAGGTGATACAAAAAAGGGGCCTAAAATATAATGAGCACTGTATTCATGTAGTACCTAATGTTTTGTCCATTTCTGCCGCCATGCACCGTTGTGTTTCGGTTTGAAGGACATTGAAGCCAATGAAATTATTGGTCATTATGCAACGTAACAACTTTTGTCTCAGGGTGACGAGCGCAGTCTAATGCCATGTAGTACTTTGTAATTCAAAGTTCTCTGTGGTGTCGCTTCTGTTTATGGGCAGGCGTGGCGTTTACCATAAAACGAGCGACGTGCTCGTTTCGTCACTCAAGTTGCTAAAAAAAACCGCTAGACTATCGCCGTTTTAAAACGGAATAGCTAATAGCTTAATTGATTTAAACTCAGTAACTGCAGCTCAACTAGTTGAGAGTCGAAACGTGGCGAATACGATTCCAGTACCGAATAAATATTCATGGAATAAACAAAGTTCCGGACCTACAGTTCTCCTTATGGTTCAAATGCCCTTGACATTAGGAATAGTGCATGTGGCAGTTCTATATAAAGTTATTTAGTTTATAACTTATTTCAGATCAGGCCGGCATAATTCTACCGACTGTCGTTGGTCGTTTAACTTGCATCGTATTTCATCATATGCATTGTAGGTATTTTCCTGTACCAGGATAAAAATGGTGTAGCTGTAGCGTGCTTGTAAAACTAGTTAGGTCCACGGTTCAATCCCCATGTCGGGCAATCAAAATTTTTATGAATAAATAAAACAAATAAATGCACTCAACCCAACCCAACACACATAGTCCTGACCCCACACTAGGTAAACCTGTATCATGGGTATCAGGAACTACGAGGGACTTGGTCCCACAACACCCAGACCCGAAACAAACACTTTTGGATCACACAAACATTCACATCAAACCCACGGCCTCTCACTTCGCAGCCGGCTATTTACCTACTGCGCCACGGAGGCTATATGGGTTTTTTAGTTCCAAAATACGTGAGTTACTCGACAAGGGACTCATGCTCGATGTGGCGATAGTCTCGCATCTATCGCATCACGGGACGGAAATGACCTCGGCGAACCATGGAGACGGTAGTTGCGCCTCTGCCTACCTCCTAATACGGCCGTTAGTTTATGTTATTTAGCCAGGCGGATCTGCGTGTTCGACCGATAAAAAGCAATTAGTAAATTACAGTAGCTATCGAAGTGCAACATCAGCATAGGTAATTTGGCACTGAAATGTTGTTGTTTGACAACTTTGTGGGTTACCGTGTCGCGCTATTCACCTAAATATCAATAGGGCTGACACTAAATAGTTATTTCTTATGTTTACGCGAATATTACACATTGAAATAAAACTAGTTTATACGGATTTTATCGCGGTTTAATTTTTATTATAGTCCTGACGTTTCGAAAGCTTCAGCCTTCTCGTATAAACTAGTTCTATTTCAACACTAAATAGTTATTTTACTAGCTATTTTTTAAAAATTATTAACATGATGGCATGTACTATAGGAAAAGGTGCCTCACCCTCATGCCTGTCAGCGTAAAAATTCACTTGACTGCGCTCATCACCCCGACACAGGATGTTAAGTCTCATAATGCCCAGTAATGCCACAGGCTTCAACGTCTTTGAAACCGGAGCACAAGTGCTTATACACTACTGCTTGGCGGCAGAAATTGCCAAAGCTGTTGTACCAACCTCGAGACTGCCTCTTGTATTCGCGAGATCAACCACCGAGTATTATGTAAATAATACATATTCTTATGTACCGCAATCAACTACAATAATAATTTATAGAACTGCTAACTTTCTAGGTCAGCTTTTAGCTGACCATAATATTTTCTTTCAATTGATGGAGAGTGAGTTTATGGCACGAAAGAGGGAAGTCATAACAAATACTGACACACGGGGCCGCGCCATGGAATATCAAATAAGAATACTTAAATACTCATGTATGTAAAGACAATGTTTATACCTAATCGGAATAAAATAAGTAACAATCTAATTGGAGACAACTTCACAGCGGGGATATAGCTCAGTGGCAGAGCAATCGACTGCAGATCGATAGGCCCCCGGTTCAAATCCGGGTGTCCCCTAATTCTCATTAATTACCTTTTTAAATTATCTGCAGACTTAGGTAATATACTTCGTTTTTTTCCCCCGTAGCTCCGCCTGCTTGAATGTCTTTCCCCGGGATAAGAAAGCTGAGTAAGAATGCGCCCCATAAAATAATTTCCTTGCTTGTCTTTTTGTATAAAAATGTTTAGCGTAACGTCGTCATCCATCCCTGCATAGTTACTTAGGACAAGATTTGACATTTTCATCGTCCGCATAATTAATATGAAACAATAGTCGCGTGCTGATGTCAGCATGCGCGAATCGTTTTTATATCCACGACGCGAACTGCGAGTGAAAAACGTTTAGATTTTACTTACGATTCTAACTGGGAAATAATTCTATTTTGATAGCCTCCGTGGCGCAGCGGGCGAGTAGCCGGTTGCGAAACGTGAGGCCGTGGGTTCGATTCCCGCACCTAGACAAATGTTTGTCTGATTCACAAATATTTGCCTTGGGTCTGGGTGTTGTGGGACCGCAAGTCCCTCGTAGTTCCTGATACCCACGATACAGGTTTACCTAGTGTGGGGTCAGGACTATGTGTGTGACTGTTGGGTGTATTTATTTATTTATTTTATTTTTTTATTTTCCTAAAATTATAAAATTGTATTCTGTTTTCGATTATCACGCAAAAACTATATTGCGAAAGAAAGAAAAGACCCATTTTGACGAAACTTTATGTGATAAAAAGCTATTATATACATACGCACTGACGCCCTTATCCCTGAAGGGGTAGGCAGATTTGTAACCAGTACACCCACATTTCGCCGAGCGTATCTCCATCTCATGATGTGATAGGAAGCGAGCCTATCGCCATACTGGGCACAATATCAGACTCCAGGCTGATACTGAGCATTTCGTAATATAAAAACCCTATATCACTTTTACCCGACCCGGGGATCGACCCCAAGACCTCAGAGTCAGCCTCAGTTGTAACGCATACGCATTACAACTGCGTCACCGAGGCATTATTATTATTTTATATCTATTGCACTTTAAAATGTTATCGCGGTAGCTAGTTTAATTTTCGTCCCGGGAAAAATATTTTACGGTGGAAAATGTTGGGTGTACGTAGCTACTGTGTACAATCCCATAGGGTGTTGATAAACTTAATTACTGAAGCGGAGCTGCCACCGAATTATGACACTCTGTGACGCAACGCTGCTTGTGAAATGAGAGGTCTCAAGTTTAATGCCCATAGGGCGACAAAAGTTTGTGTGATAACCAAATATATGTGTCAAGTGTGGGTGTTGTAGGACAACAGGTACCTCGTACTTCCTATAAACATTCCTATATATCTAAATAAATCAGGAAGATATATTATGTTGCATATAATTTTAAACCGACTTCCGAAAAAGTTGTCAACTGGACCCTTTTTTAATACATTATCATGGTACTTACTTAAAAACGACTGCACCGATTTCAAAAATTCTTTTGCCGTATGAAAGCTACATTATTACTGAGTAACATAGGCTACTTTTTACCCCGGAAAAGGCCATACACGCGGGCGGAGCCGCGAGCAAAGGCTAGTCGCTGCTAAATAAAGATTAGCTTATTTATTTGATAGGTGAATAACAAGTGGACAACACTGTATAAAGAAGCTCCCGGTCGGGTTACACGGCTTGGCATATTTTCGACGTTCCCACGGTCTGTTTCGACCTACTGCGAGTAATGTGATATAGCGCTGAGCAAATTTTGATTTTTTTCGCATTCATCATTAATTTGCCTACAAATAACTTTATTTTGATTTATATAATTGTATTACTTATACTTATTTTGTTACATAGTTTGTTTCAATATGGATAGATGTTAATGTTTTTTAATGTCGATCTTAAGACTGACTACTGTATTGTTGGCGTGGGTCGTTGGCGTCCTTGACGATTTCCGCCATACAAAATTCTACCGGAATGGAGGTTTCGCGCAACCGAATTGCGGCGCAGCGGCAACATTATGAATGGTTTTTATTTGTTATTATTTTTTTTTGTTTGGAACGTATATATGTATTTTTTTATTTGGTCACAATGATTACTTTAGTTAAGGATTTATTTAAATCGATATGTCGATTTACTAGAAATTTTGCGACAAAGATTATAAAATAGCAGTAATTACCTAAAACTTTTTTATAAGTTGCAGTGAATTACACCATATAGCCTTAGTTACAGCCTTAATAAAGAGATATAGTCCGTCTCCTTTGTCTATTGGCGTAGGCACTTGCCCAGGAGGTCCCGGATATGATTTGGAAGACGCGCAACATTTTGTGCGAGTACTTCTAAAGCGATTTATCAAGGATTCGATGTTCCCACCCACCTTCTTTCAGTAACACGTGTAAAAGCATGTTACACAAACCTCATATCAAAGGAGGGCTAATACTAATACGAGTATTATCAGTAGGAGGAGTACCAGGAGACTGATGATAAGTTCCTAGTAATATGTTTAGAAATTGGCAACCCTGACAACGTAGCTTTTAATCCAGAATGTATAGATATGCATACGTACGGGCCGTTTTGATCGGCGGTAACAAATTCATGTCCTTGCCACCGGCGCAGATGCATTAATAGCTACGTGCAACGGGTACAAGGTCACCGCATCTAGGTCGACGCGTTTTGGTACCTAACTTGTTCACGCACCGCGCTCTATGCACTATTGTGGATTTTAGATTTACACTCTGTTGACTGAGGCATAGACAAGTTTTATTTTATTTAACCGAATGATTTCGAATTTCGAATGATAGGATTATAAATGTGAAGCAAAGGAATGTTGAAACTTGTGATTTGTGACTGAAAATTTCATTGAAACTTTTTGTGACAAACTTCATAACTTTAGCATTGTCTAATGTCTAGACTAGTTTCTAATGTCTCGTTAAAATATTCTACTATTCACGAGACACCGCTGACAATTTTGTTATTATGGGAATTGGTACACACTGTTTAATAAGAAGTAAATTGGCCATAATTATGGCGATAGGCCCGCCTCCTATCACATCATGGGACGCAGATACGCTCGGCGAAATGTGGGTGTACTAGTTACACCTCTGCCTACCCCTTCGGGGATTACAGGTGTAAGTTCGTATGTGTAAATTGGCCATACAACTGAAGAAGCACATTTTTTTGAGAAAAATCTTTTTTAAATTAATTTTCAAATCTCTTTCTCTTTGTCTTTGTGACATGATGTGATAGATAGATCTTATCGCTATATAGGGCATAAAATTCCAATCCCAGGCAACACATGTATGATTTTTTTAATATGACCCGTTATAAACTAACCAATACCTTACAATCTTACAACAATTATATCCGATTCAATCAAACTAGAATAAGATTTCCGAGAATAAATCTCGAGCTACACCGGAGTAAATCGTATTTACGTTGTACCAACTTTTAAGCAAGGATAAGTTCTTTATACGATCGTAATAATTTACACGGCCATCTCGACGGAGTTAGACTTTACTCGAGAGAGTAAAAAATGGCGTACAGTGGATCTGTTATTAAATCTACTAGTGACAGACTACGTTGCTATAGGTAACACTATAAATTCAGATAGTATGCCAATCAATTGACAATTCAACAAAAGTACTTAATGCATTAGTTTTGGACGATTTTTTTTCATTTGTTGTTCACACTGACGCAACTATACATTAATCCGGGCATTGATTATTAACGGGTTTGAATGGAAAAATTACTAGTGATTTATACTATGAATAATAATATATTCTAAAAATAAGTACTCTGGAATATGTAAAATTGCTCTGAATCGGGCCAGTCATACAAAATATTATAAGAATAGGTAAAAAACGATTACAAAAATTGTACAAAAAGGTAAAATTATAAGCAACGCGTTTTGAACATTAGGCAATAATACACAATGACGTCACTCGGGAAGACGAAAGCCCACAAGCAGCGGGCCGGGTAACGACTGACGAGAGACGGGTTCGGCCCGATGTCGCACACTAACTGGCTATTTGCGAAATTTCTATACATCAAACTTTACCACAGACATCTTGAAGTTCAGTACAAAAAGGTAAAATTAACTTTTACCAGCTTTTAAGGGTTTTTAATATAAAATGAAATCGTTTAGGTAGGCAATTAAAACAGCGCTTAGACAAGTTCGTTCAAAAATATAAGAAAGGTAATTATCTAGCACAAATCATATATTTGAGCCATGATGTAACCAGTTAGAAAAGCTATATTTTACTAGGTAGTAGGTCCCTCGTATGCCGTATGAGGGACCGTCTTGGTTGTCACCGCCTTGTCTATTTAGGCTCCAAAGCAGTGATGTGTAACTTGCCCATTTCGGTATTCAAGCACGTAAAAATAATAATAATACAAATTGTGCCAGTACGACCAATTTGACGATTCAATTGAAAAGCCACAGAAGGCCGTGTTATTAAACATAGCACATATTGTGAGGAGGTTACTCATTCAGGCGGTAAAATTGGCTCACACATTTTATGTCCCAAAAACATGTTTCCCGTTACGGGTTGTAGAGGTTAGACGGCAGGTCGCCCCGTATACTACCATATCAACCGTTACATCATTATGGGACAGCGGACCGTGGCATTAAGGCGGGATAACGCCAGGAAGAAAGAAAAAGAACGAACAGTGCACAATTTTAAGAGAAGATTTCAGTTGCGGACCTCTAAATGTATTTTTCAAAAAGAACCCCCATCCAATAAAGGTTGTCCTCGGCTATGGCACACCACACGACGCGAGTATTCCTTTTTCGTCAATCGCTGTTACCGCCAGCTTTACCTCGTTTTGTCGTGTTTTGGTCGTTTTGCGCGCCCGCCTAACTTTTTTGCCTATTCCAACGAAATTCACTTAGCTCCCTCTGAATACAGCGATTTAGTTAAAGTTGTGTGGACAAGAGTGGTGTGGAGATGTTTCGAATAAATTAAAGCAGTACAGCATATCGTCATTTATCCTTGAAGAGGAAGGCAGAGGGGCTACTAGACAACACACAGTCCACCGCGCTTATTAACGTCCCACCTTCAAATCTTATCATGCACAAATCCAATCGTGAGAAAATTAGGTGTATTTTGGGAATTCAAACGTCCCATTTTATGATGAAAAAATTCAAGGTAGTATAACTTAAAAAGTAGCTAGGTTGTGTCGTTTTTGTTATATGGGATATTTTCGGTTACACTATGAACCCTTCACTGTTCGATACGCACTTGACCGGTTTTGTTTTGTTGTGTTGTTTTGTTTTGTTACGCACTTTGTTTTGTTTCAGCCGATGACGTGTGCAGAAATATTTATTCTGAATTTAAATTTTCAAACATTTAACAACTCAAGTCATCTTCACAGATTTGCGAACGTGTGTTGAGATCCATCATGTACAGTTATTACTGGCCAGATATTGTCAAGTGTCGACCGACACCACGTGACGTGTGGCAGAAGCCTTGTTACAAGGACAATGAAGGATGTCCACATTCATGCATTGGACACTAGATGCTTTCAGAAAGGCACGATTTTCGTTTGAGGCATTGGATTCCAATTCCGTGCAACTTATGTTTGATTTTTGCCATCGAAAAACTTAAATGCACATTTTGAATCGTACATCAGAATATTTTGAACTAGGACTTGAACCCAATACCTCACGGTGTCTAATCTAAGTGCGAGTAAGTCACTAGACCAATGAGGAAAACTAATTTACAAACGTTTAAAAGTGATAGAGTCACATTGTAGAGTTTTGTCTACAACGAGAACCTCAACTCTCTCACAAGCTCGACCCAGTAGTTACCACCGTCTCACAGACAACCTACCTAAAGTAAGTTTGCTGTTACGTTTCGTACAGTGAGCGAGATATCCGAAGGCCCAAATCTCCCTTTCTTAACCAGCCCCCGTCCCTTTCCTTAAGAGTGAGCAACGCATCCCTGATTGCGTTACGTATGGTAAGTTATCCGCCCATGACTTACCATACGTTACTTGACCTTACTTGTTTACTGACCTCTGCCTTAAAAAATCATTACATAAAAACCATACTAAATCACCATTGTACATCAGAACAAGTCAACACATTTGCAAATAACTCCATTCCAGTTTCCATAACAGCAGCCGATATTCCCAAACAGCCTCCGTACGTCGACAGACGCGCCTATTTTCGTTTTTTCATTCTCCCCTCCATCCTTTTTGTTTCGTTTCGGCAAACTAGAGTGTTTAACTCCGCACGCCGACTGGAAAATTGCACTATCCGTAATTATCCTGAAATTTCAGATGTACTCTTTCACTTGAAAAGTGAGTTGTAAGATTTTTTGTGGTTTTCATGCCTGTTTTGGTTTAATGTTTGCGTCGAGTTTTGAGATAAAACGGATAAGCTCGGTGAATGTCGCTTGAGGTGTTTATACATTTTAAGCAAGTTTCAGTTATTATCTACGAATGGAATATTGTGTAAAAAGGGGAAATACTCGCTTATAATCCTAATTCGTCTAGTAACACGACTGATAACATGAGAAACCGGTGAGGTAGCGAGTTTAAATCTTGCAATCACCATGAGTTTTTGATTACAAAAATCCGCTAGTTTTGAGGCCAGACCGAAGTCAAAAACTCCACAGAGTTGTAATTGTGCATTAAACGGAACGATATAACAGTGGCGGATATCTTGTAGAGTTGTGAGTGACGGTCGGCCGAGCAGTTTCGGTTCGATTCCGTGTAATCTCAGGCTCGGTGACAGCGCGCCGCAGACTCCATTGTGCGTACTATCGCGCACACAAACCGTTGCCGAAATAGCAAATTGTGAATTATTCATCGGTATTTTTGACTCATGCATTACTCAATATGATTTGCTATCGCACTTGCAAACTTCAATATTCTTATATATTAATACGTGAAGAGAAAACTTTAGGGGTCTAAAGTTTTTAACCAATAGGGGCGCACTGAGAAGGCTGAGATTTGAACATAGTTAAAGTTTATATGGATAGGAATTGCAGAAAGCTATTCGAATATAATATCTGTATGAAATACAATAAATAAAAACATTCATTTTTGATATTTATACTGTCAATATCTGAATGTCAAATCCTCAAAATCAAGAATGCAATAGTCTTATAAACCAAAACTAAAAAATAAAAACTTCATAGACGTCTTTGAGAAATGGTCGAGTTGAAGGATGGCCAATGAATAGGTACTTCGACTTGATTGACGTATTCTAGTTCAGTAATTAGCCACAAAATCCTATTGTTTGTATGCTATCCTTAAAAGCAAATAAATAAATCCATTAAAATAATTTATTCACTTACATGGCAGTTGGAGTTACTGAAATTGGATTTGGCCGTGGTGTTTATATTCGTTAGCTTAAGTTAGATACAAGTTTGTATTACCAATTATTGTCATTGGTGTGGTGGCAGTGTATTGACTTAATAAGCTCGAAGCTAGCTTCGAATGGGAATTACCCGAGATTAGACGGACATAAATTCGGCGAATTCCGAAGATATTAATTAACACAATGTTTAACTTTTCCTACTAGGTCAGGCGTAAGTTTATAAATAAAAAGTGACAACGTTTCTGAAGCAAAGAACCTAAGAAGATGTCATAAAATATAAGGTTTGTGATTTATGGAGGGGGCAATCTCTAAAGCGCTCTATTCCTATAAAGTATTTGGTCTTGATCCCCCATGAAATAGATGACTATTAATGTGAGTGACAGTACAGCGCTTTTGGCGGCGGCGATATTTCCGGCGTAACCGCGCGCAGCGGTGTCTGACGCGATTTCGCACGGATTCGAATGCGCTGCGCCGCTAGCTTCAGATATCCCGCTAAACTGAGCACTGAACATGTTTTACTTTCTTACCGGCGCGACGCTTTTAAACTTTGCCATATCTCCGTTGTTTACAGATATATCAAGTAGTCTATAAAAAAAAGACTCAAAAATAACTAAAAAGCTAAAAATAAAATTAAGCAATTTTGAATCAGCGCTATAGCAGTTCAACAGTCAATGATTTATGTTATTTTTTGTTAAAAAGTTTGTATTTTACGTAACTTAGTGGTGCAATCAGTAGTATACATTGAAGTTATTGAAATTAGTCTATGGTACCTAATGTAAGGTAATTAGTATTAGAAACATTGTTAGTGTTAATATTAAAGCTCATGGTGAAATATTAAATAAATTTTTTGTTCTAAAAAATATTTGGTGTGGTAGATGTACGTACGTTAACTACTCATTTCATTAATTAAACTTTAAATTTTACGTAAAGTTGTGGAATAATTAAAACTTGATACAAACCATAGTTATGTTTACAAAAGTACGCTGATTAACCACTAGGCAAGGAAAATAGACGAGTCGTTGCTTCAGAGTTTAATACTCAAGGATAATGTAGGTAACGTTAATACTATTAAAGTAATATAATGATTAACCAATAGTTAGTTTTTAGGTCCTGTGGGCTTAGAAAGAAAGAATATTTCCACACTTAAAACAAAGACACAAATACAAGAATCGACAATAATATTTCTTAATTTAATGTGTGGAAATTGGCTGACACTCAGTTTATTGCTGCAACGTTGCCTAGAAGCAACGTCAACAGCGCTGATTTTCGGTGCCCGCCTCAGTGCAGTCAGGGAAAAATATAACAAAAAAACTGAGTATATACAACACAAGATGATTTTCAACCTACTTCAAAAAACTTCTTCCTTTCCTTTTTTATGTATATTGTATGTACATACATCGATTTCTCCGTCAATTGTGGACCGATTTTGTTGACTCGGTTTGTCGTGAAAACCCAGTTACTTATATGTATATGTCTATCGACGCTAACATGGTTGCGTAGAATACTCGACTCGTTATGTCAAACGTGAGTGGAGATGAGTGGTAGAGTCACGCTGTAGACACTTTTGTCTACAGCATGAATGGGCCGGCTCGTCCAGGTCGTTACCACTGTCTCACAGAAGACCGACGTAAAGAAGCAGCTTGCTGCTGTGTTTCGTACGGTGAGTGAGATATCCGGGGGCCCAAATCCCCTCTCCTTCCCAATCCCTTAATTATCCCTTTCCTTTAAAGTCGACAACGCGCCCATGACTCTTTTGGTATTGTGGGCGTACATGGGCGGTGGTGATCACATACCATCAGGTGACCCACTTGCTCGTTTGTCGGCCTATGCAATAAAAAAAGAAGAAAACTACTCTCCCACCACCAAACTTGATATGATAGTACCACTTTTGCTTTTAATCTGCGATATATTTAAATATTGTCGGTAAAATACGCATAATGCATAGGTACATTGTAAGTTAACTCTCCGCTCTCTGAGATACGGGGCCCCTGGGACCTGGTGGGCAGTGACCCACATCACTAACACCTTACGCCGCTCCTAGTTACTCATTTTTCTTGCGGTAATTAAGGTATAGTTATAGTAAACAGGAAATTAAGTAAAGAATATTTTATAGCTGTTTTATAATTACTCTATAATACGGTATGTCATACACAGTATCTATGAAATAATGTTTTATTCATAAGGACCTGTTTAATAATGTGCGATTAAATTTTAACTACTGTGGTACAACGTGTTACAGAAAGGTGTGGTCATATTTTAGGGTCATTACATACTCCTTGCAGTACGTACATATTATGTACTGAATCATTTCAAAACCGAGACTTCCTAAAATTTTACGTTAATTTTAATCACTCATTAATGTGTGGAGTGCAAGTGGGCAACCAACATAGACCCAAAGTCAACCTCACTTGCACTTGGTACACTGTTGACGGAGGAAGCAATGGCGAAACTTGGTTCCCGTTGCGAGTTGTCAGACGGCGGGTCGCCCATAATAACAAATCCACTGTCAAATCATAATAAATAATTAAATACACCCAACAGTCACATACATAGTCCTGACCCCACACTAGGTTAACCTGTATCGTGGGTATCAGGAACTACGAGGGACGTAAGGTCCCACAACACTCAGACCCGAAACAAATATTTGTGGATCAGACAAACATTTGTTTCAAAGCGGGAATCGAACCCACGGCCTCTCGCTTCGCAGCGGGCTACTCGCCCACTGCGCCACGGAGGTTGTCAAATGGAAGTTGTAATGGGAGGGCGGATGGCATTAAGCCAGGATAACGCCACACAGAAAGAAAGGAAAGGGTATATTCAAAGTATAACAGATTAAATAAATTGTTTATACAAAACAAGAGCACGTGAGGTTTACGCCTGTTTACAGGCTGTACTAGTCGGAACTTTAATTTCCTAGCTACACGCGCCGACTGACGCGGACAGTGTAACAAAGCATTTATTTTATAGTTTCACATAGCGACTGCTCGCGCGTCTTGTGTGACACAGGCTTTGTTTCAACTTCAATACTGTGACAGCATATTATTAATTCATTTTTATGTAATTATATTTTGCGTATACAGATTTGTTGGAGTTTTTAATCGACGGCGAAAAAGGTTCTAAGAGCAAGTAGGATTTTTAGGATACCCCGCCCATATTATATGAACGGAATCCTATTACAGAAGTTGCGCAGTCTGTCCTGTGTTTTGAACTGTAACAGGTAGTCGCCTGAAATTTTCACAGAATATGTGTTATGGGGGATATTTTACCAATATCTAATAAAAACAACAAAACCAAAAAAAAATAAGTGAGCGTATGTATTGAACTTATAATATGAGCCCTAATATTGCAAGTAAGTAAATTTTTCATGCATTAGAATCAATCTCGAAGTGCTTGACAATCTTTTTTCGTTCTGCCTGGCGTTATCTCGGCCTAACGTCAGGGTTTCGCTTCCCGTCATGGTTTGACGATAATTGGTATTATGTGGGGCGACCCACCGCGCCTTCTGACCCCCACAATCCGCAACAGGAATCAAGTTATACCATTGCCTCGTCCGTTAATCAGCAGAGTGTATCGTCGCCCATGTACGCCCACAATACCAAAAGAATCATGGGCGCGTTGCCGACCTTAAAGGAAAGGGATAATTAAGGAATTGGGAAGGGGAGGGGATTTAGGCATCCGGATATCCCACTCACCGTACGAAACGCAGCTGCTACTTTACGCCGGTTTTCTGTGGGAGAGTGGTAACGACCCGGACGAGCCGGCCCATTCATGCTGTAGACAAAATTGTCTACAGCGTGGCTCTACCACTCGTATCATAATATGCGTGTTTCTAACACATTTGTATTTCTAAAATAGCCGAAGATTGTATTGATTGTACTTTCGTAGATACTGTAGTACCCTTATTATAAAGGTATGAAGCGCAAATTGAAAAGTGATTGTTGAAGTGGTATTAATTATTTCTCCGAACCGGCTGCCGAAGCATGATTCCGTCTGATGAATTGCTGGAAATTTTAATAGCCTGAATTTGTCTTGCTACAATTAATAATCTTCTAAGCGTTCGTTCATTGCATTTAAACTTAACTGTAGTGCTTGATAAGTAGAAATATCGGATAGTGTTGCTTTATAAAATTAATTAAAAAATCTTGAAAGAAAGAAAGAAAATATATTTATTACGGTACCTAACTTACACTAATACGTAGTTATGATAGTTTACCTCCTGTAATATAAAAATTACAGAAAACAAAACCACAATAACCTAGTAGGTACAATAGTCTAAAAAGGTAATAAATAGGTTTTGAGATGAAAAGTCTTGAGATACAAGCATCTATGTGGCTTAGTTCAAGACTCGTAGAAAATAATTTCCATCAGTTTTTTCATGGTAATAAAGAATTATTATTATTTTAAAGGTGGTTTTTGTGGTAGAGCCACGCTATAGGCAGTTTTGTCTACAGTATGATACGGGTTGTTACCAATGTCTCACAGAAAACCGATGGAAAGTAGCAGCTTGCTGCTGCGTTTCGTACAGTGAGTGAGATATCCAGAGGCCCAAATCCCCTCCCCTTCGCAATACTTTAAGGTCGGCAACGCGCCCCTGATTCTTCTGGTATTGTAGCCGCACATGGGCGGTGGAGATAACATCAGGTGACCCACTTGCTCGTTTGCCAGCCCATGGTACAAAAAGGTTGCCCTATCATTTGTTGTGTGTGGCCGTAAATAGTCCCACCTCAGCTTAAAAATGCTACAACGTGATAGCGTTGTAACACTGGTTTTCAGATGGTAACGCTATAATCCTTGATCAAAGAACGTAATAAGCTGTACTTTCATTTTATATTCACTTCAATTTCAATTGAAAAAAAACACGTATATTGCTAGAAATGGCCAATTGTGCCCAATATTGCGATAGGGCCCACTATCATATCACGGGATGGAAATAGTTATCCAAGACTTGAAAACGTGAACCAATTTAGTAATATTTTCCATAATGTCAAATTATTGTTAGAATAGTTAGGCATTTGTTTCCTTAATGGTAACAAAAGTAGAAAACAATCTTGTTACATACGCACTCACGCCTGTAATCCCTAAAGGGGTATGCAAAGGTGTAACCAGTACACCCACATTTCACCGAGCTTATTTCCAACCCATGATGTGATAGCGGGCGAGCCTATCGCTATACCGGACACAATTCCAGATTCCGAGTTGATACTAAGGATTTCATAATAAAAAAACCCTCTTCTCTTTTATCTCTTTTAACCAACCGGATCGAACCCGACACCACAGCACAGCAGTCGTAACACCTACGCATTAGAACTGTGCCACCGAGGATCAATCTTGTAGTCCGCAAAAATTATCTAGACGAAACCTCTGCGATTAAAATAAATAAAGAAAACTTTCATTCAAACTGGAAACTTGAATTTTCAATCGGCAGTAAGTCCTCACGAGTTAAAAAATATGATCGCTTACTCAAATGCACAGTTCATCTGCATTTATATATGTGTTTCCTATATTATAAGGAATATGAATACATTAAATAAGACTATAGACTCATTAGTCAAACTCCAAAAAATAGACAAGAGCAATTAATTATTCTACCGACTTTGAGAGCTACCCCATTTTCATCAAAATCGAGCTTCCGAATTTAAAAATAGAGTCCGTGGAACACAAATGTGTTCCGCGACCAACTTAAAAATACCGTCCGGTTAGTCCGAATTTCGTTGTGGTTAAATTGAAATTTTATTTGGCCGGCTTTAAAGTGCTAGTCGTATGCGCGGTTCGACGAAAGCATTCTGAATTCAAACAATAGCTCGAGTGTCCTTCCCCGGAATTGGCGCGGAAATTTTTGTTATCTTTTCGTGTTCCCTGAACGGATTTTAAATTGAGAACACAAATGTTGGCGCATAAAATGGTGCCGTAGTGATTAATTTCGTTCTAATTTAATATTGTTTCATTATTAACGAAATAATGTCATACAATAAATACACTAGTCCTGTCAGTTAAAATAGTAAAAACTAAGATACAAAATTATTAAAAAGATAAATTATATACAATTATGACACTGTAACTAATTAATACTGCCTACTGCAAATTTGGGAAATGTAATATAATGAGCCAACCCACATTAGGCCAGCGTGGTGGATTAAGGCTTAACTCCTTTCATTTAGTAGAGCAGGCCCGTGCCCAGAAGTGGGACGTGTATAATACAGGGCTAGTATTATTATTATTTGATGAGCTTCCATGAGGATAGACAAAAAATAAATTTATAGGCAATTAAGTGACCTCACATGTTTTATCCGGCAAGGTGGTGTACAAAATTAATAAATACAAAATATCTTTAATTAAAACTCGTGTTAGCTGTTATAGTCCATAAAATGTTATTCATTGCGCGGTAAAAATCTTCAGTTAAGTAATAAAATGAAACACGTTTCGTATACAAATAACGAAACTGTGCATACAAGTATTTCTTATTAATATTGTATACTTCAATGGGATATCACGACAAATATACATCGACTATGGCTGTTACATGGTTCAGTGGTTGCTTATAATAAAATAAAGTTTTACTATACGAGACGACGCAAAATAATTTAAATTGGAATATTTTCCAGTTAGTCTTTAATATTTTTTGTGTCTTAGATCATGAAAAGGTCCTGGGAAGTATACTTCGCATGTCTCATGAAGAAATTAAATATCATTCATTATTAATTGCCTAATAAAATCCGTCGATCGTAAAAGCTACAAGCCAATTCTTTGTATAACATGTTTTAAAAAACATGTTGCGTCGACCCCACTGCAAGTGAGATAAAGGCAGGTAAGAAGAAGATTAATTACCTAATTGAAGCAAGGCCTGAAGTATCTTTAGTATATAAGTATCTTTATCCAAATGTCAGTATATTAACGAGGTAAGAACTTAAATATGATATGGTTTTTATGAAACACTAATAAATATTGTGTATACATAGACAAAGATATAAAATTTACCAACTTTGTTGGGCCGTCGAGATGAAAAATGCACATAAAAGGTCTTGGTCCTCTACATTCACCACAAAAACCGTAATCTACATACACACTTAAACTCAGGCCTGTTGCCCATAGGGGTAGGCAGAGACAAGGGATTTTTACTATCCTTGCACACATTCTGCCGAAACTGTATTTTGCCCATTAAATATTGGTACGGCATAAAGCGTCATATTAGGCGGCCGATGGCGGTGTTGTGTGACTGCTATAATAGCATGTGATAAGAGCGTATTGTTTCGTGATACCGAAGCGCCGCGGACCGCAGACGTGACCGATTGATTTTAGAACTGATTGAATTTCTACATTGAATCGGTACTTTTTGAATATGTAATTCGATACTTTTTTTTACTAGCTCAGTTAATTTTAAGAATTATTAACAACACTGGGTGGTTTTGTGGTTACAACGTTCAATAACAACGTAACTACATGGTATTACGCTCGCCAACGAGAGACATAATAATATGACGTTAGGTCTCATAACTTAATTTGCTTCAATTATAATCAATATTGTTGAACACAACAGTGCTTGCACACTGCTGCTTGGCAAAGATACAAGGCGAACTAGCCCAGATAGGCTCGCGCATACGAATAACTCTACACCTAGACTATACACCTACCCCAATGGGGTTGTGCCTTTCGACATACAAGGCTTGAATCAAAATAATATTAGGTACTTAACAGAAAAAATCACAGCAAATCTAAACAACCAATCCTACACTCGACAATACACAGTCACCGAACTGACGAAGCTTCTCAAATACAACGAAAGAAAAGAGCAATCAAATGTCAGAACCATCATATAATTAGAGAGAACAATCGCCAAAGCACAGTTGAAGTCAACGACCAGTAGAGGAAAAAGTACGATTAATAATCAACTGTTACACACTAGTGCATTATTAAAACTATTATAGGAAGGGGTCCGTGAGAACGCAGCGAGCAATCCCACTCTAGTCTTTAGCTGCAGTCATTCCATATATATGCTATGAAGTAATGACCGACCGAAGTATCAGTTTCGTTTTTGGTTTCGGTCAGTTGCGGCCGAAAGGAGCGTTGGTTAGCTGAGAGAAGTCAGTCTGATCCATATTTCGCCGAGAGACGTCAAATTATTTCTTTCTGTTCGCCCGGTGCTATCTCGGCTTAGTACCAGAGCCTGCCTCATTGCTTAGTTGCTTCTACTTCGCCCGATCTTAAGCATCGCCTATAGAGAGAACATGTTCTCTATCGATATTGCAACTCTTCTCTACCTTTCTACTTGATTAATTACGTTGCGGGATAAAGCCAGCTTTAATTCGCAGAGACTCGCCGAGCTTTATTGTTCGGTGTCCAAAAATGTGTGCCACTGTCGATTCTAGCTTACAGGACGTACATTGGCGGGTGTGTTGGCGGGTACATCTTCCTGTATGACGTCAAGAGATCTCTTTTTTTGCACTCAGATCTTGTCTGGTACAGGGTTTTGCCTGAATTATATTGGGTATCATCTTGTGGTCTCCTTAGGACGTGACAACACTACTTTAAGAAACATTTCTGGAATTTTATCGAGATCTTACGATCGCAATTAGCATTTGTGCTCTCCCAGCCGATGCTCCAAACACTTATAGCCTACGTGTCGCCAACACAGGGCCTGACGTTGAGCGCGAAGTCATCGGACTCCTGTAGTACAGACCTTATGTGCTTAAACTTGGCAGTTTTTACGCAAGTTTGTTTCTTGTCTGGAACTATCCAGGTCTATACTTTCGCAGGCTTAATACTCAATCTTTGCGACACTGAGGTTTCACACCGCTTGAAGACAGCTGTTTGCAAACGTCCTTTTCTACGAAGCGAATACTGCTGAACACTAACAGTAATCAGAAAGGGGTTGATTTGCTAACAGCATTCCGAACCAGAGACACTGAGTTTCATGACCTTTCTGTTAAGGATTCTTTCATTTTCTCTCGTGTCTACTCTGTTTTAATTTTAGATCATCCTAAGGCAAACTCTATTGAATAGAAAAAAATTCTTCAGGTATGGTGGATGTTCATAAGCGCTGAAGATCACTTACCATCAGGTGGCCCACTGGCTCTTTTGTCGGCCTCTACTGTTTAAAGTATAAGTAATAAATACTAATATAATTTGTATATTACTTAATAAGTAATATACAAATGTATATCTTATGGTTTTGATTCCTTTGCGCCCTTATCATAAATATTTAAAAAAGAATGATGTAACTCTATCAAACATAGTCCGTAAATGTTTTTCCATATCTCGATTACTGACAAACCACTACATAGTGACAAACGACGCTCAGTGCCATTTATAGACCGGCAGCAGCCATCGAGCGAAAATTAACTCTAAAACGATCGCTTACGAATTAATATCTGTATCAAAACAACATAATGTTTAGAACGGCTAGAAATGTCAAACCTTAACCTAAAAACCGTGACGCCATTTTAGATGACTTCGGCAACCTTCGGTGCGCTTCGGCCACGTTCGCGAATCTTCGGGTACCGATTAGATGTGACCTCCAGCGCTGTTATATTGCGAAGTTTAATTGATAGAATGCTCTGACGTCGACAGGTCGAGTTAGCTTGGTTTATCAGTGGAAGGGTGTCAGTCGATGAGATAAGGACACCTTGTATCATGAACTATGAGAGGCCGGTATTACTAACGGATAAAACTGGTAGCTAATTAAAATTATATAAATTATACGCTCGTCGTATGTCATGCGAGAGGAGTATTGAAAAATAATATAAAGGGGCATGCGTCGATTATAGTACGTTCGCCTTTTGAGGGCGTCGTGCTTTTTTAGAGATCCGTGTTTGAAATGTTAAAACGGTAACCATGAACTGGATGGAGCTTAGGCAAGAGAACTTTGTTTAAAAACTAATAACGTTATTGATTTGGAATGTAGGTCAGATAAACACATTTTCTTGTAATATTATCCATAACTATCCATTAGGTTATTTTTCAATCGAAGATAAAATTAAAACCGCACATTTTTATGCCTACAACGTACTAATATTTCGGCAATATTTTCATTAAATCGATACTGTTTACAGCTTATTATTTGTTTTAGAATGAATCTATTTAGTTTTTTTTTTTTATGAGAACCTATATAATGAAAACTCGGCATCATAATAAAAAATTAAATATAAATTCATCAAGTAGAGCATACTTTCGTTCGTTGCCACTGCGCAACCATGGAAGGGGAATGCTAGCGTTCTGTGACGAAAATTCCATTCTTCTATTTTCAAATATCACATGTCAACCTACACCACATTAAAATTTCAACTATATGCGATAAAAAATAAGGATTGATGTCGCTTGACTATCGTACAAAATATGGCGCCGCGATTCTAAATTCAAAAATGACTTGGCGAGCCTAATGACAAGGTTAAGTGTATAGAAACTGGTTCTAACATTCGCTCGGCCGTTAGTGAATAGACAAAAAACTCGGCGGCCATCTTGGACGCATGATGACTGCTTTTCTTACTATAAAATTACATATTAGGAGTTCTTTAGTGATCACTTTAAGAGGATACACTTTATACAATGTAATTACCTACATTGTTTTTTTTTAATTAATTTAAACAAACGAGACGTGGGAATCATATCGAATGCACAAAAAAGTATGTTCTTTTTTTTAAATAAATGGTTTGATTGTAGGATAATTAACAACGAATATATTAAGTTATGTTTAGTGTATAAACTTTATTCAAGGTACTTTAATTATAGATTTTTTTTCTCATAATGTATCTATGAACTTTTAAAAGTAAAAGCTTTGTATAAACTTCCGGAAAAGAACTTCTTCTGCTGGGCAGCAAGTAAAATAAAACAAGGGCTTTCTTTAAAATGACTAGCTTGGTTCATCTTACTCGCAGAACACTACACTAGACATCCTAGTGCAGTCCTTTGGAGGACCTAACACGTAATTTTTTAACCAGCGACGAAAAAAACGGATGAGATTTTCAATGTGACACGTACCTATGTATAAAGAGTATATATAGCTCAAAGTTGGTCTAATTCAAATTCCACCCCTAAAAGGGTAAAATCGGGGATGAAAACTAAAACTTCGTGATATATGGCACTGGTTTTGATGATTCTTTTACTACAGATAAAAAGTTTAGTAATCTGTTCTTTGTACCGTTATAATTAGCCCGCTGAATTTTTCACATAATATTAGTAATTATAGCAGATATCATGTTATATTAATAATATTATACTGCCCCACTGCTGGGCACGAAGCTCCGTCACTAAAGAGAAGGGTTAACCCTTAAATATTATCTCATCTTCGATAACTTTATAAATAAATTTAAATCATGTTCCTTGGAAAGCGCATCGCTTGAGAATGGCAGGACCGATTTGGCATATTGTTTTAAATGTTCGAAAAAGTCCGAATGGGGTTTTAGGGAACTAAAAACATGGCAAATGTGAGAAAATCTGAAAATGCTGTTTTCTATGGTATTTTTGTATGAACTCCAGACCAGGTACACCCACATTTCGCTGAGCTTATTTCCGTCGCATGTGTTAGGGGTGAGCCTATAGCCAAACCGGGCACAATTCCAGACTCAGAGCTGATACCAAGCGTTTCATGATAGAAAAACCCAATATCACTTTTACTCGACGCGGAGATCGAGCCCGAGACCTCAGCACAGCAGTCGTACCGCGTACGTATTACAACTGCGCCACCGAGACAGTCAACCAATTTGAAAAATGTTGACCGTCGATGGAGTTTTTATACCGGCATCGTTATCGTGCCAGTAAACCATGTCGCACGGTTGTTTAGCTAATTAGTATCGATCGGGACGGTGCACTCAGCACTACTGCCCAAAAGCCGGATTTCACTAGCGTTGGCATAACTGCAATTTATTTTTTAAAAAGAATTTTAAATAGTGATTTCTTAGGTTTACGCGAATATTACACATTGAAATAAAACTAGTTTATACGGATTTTATCGCGGTTTAATTTTTATTTTAGTCCCGACGTTTCGAAAGCTTTTCAGCCTTCGTGGTCACGGGAGAGACTGAGGTGTAGGTCGTCTCGAAAAGTTAATGTTACAATGGCTACCTTCATTTTAAAATTATACATTTATTCTTAATTATTTAAAAAACATTGTTAAGGCGAAACTAACTCTATCTGTCTGTTACGTTTTCACGGCTAAATCGCTGTACGGATTTTAATGAAATTTGGTAAGGAGATAGGATATATTCCTGGAGAAGGACATAGGGTACTTCCGTCCCGGAAAAAAGACAATCACGCGAGCGGAGCCGCGAGCAAAAGCTAGTCTATTATATTTTAAATGGTTTTGAATAAATAATTCTTAGTAGGTACTGCGCGGCCGCGCCCCAGTACACCACCATGAGGATTCACTTTTATTATGATGAAAACAGTATTTCAAATCTAGCCCACTTTATTTTTATTGAATAATAAATAGTTTAACTAATAGAAATAAAGTATAACACTGTTTTTAACCGACAAAAAAACGGAGGAGGTTCTCAATTCGACGCGTTTTTATTTATATTATTATTTTATTTATATTGTGTTTGTATTCCCACGCATAATTTCGCCAAATGTGGACTTATTTGGAGGATTATTTTTTCATCTTAAACCAGGATTATAGTCCAGCGGTTCCTACACTTTTAACGCTACTTGAACTTGAAATCTATAATTATGGAATTGTTTATTAGTGTAAAACGTGTAAGTAAGTGTGTGTGACTGTTGAATGGAAAAAAGTATATCAAAGTCAAATTGCCGTGTCAAGATAAAAATAGAAGCCTTGGGTTCCACGGAACTCACTTCAGGAATCGCTGGATTATACGACGAGTACGGCGGCGCGGTGGTCGCTGTCTAGTCAGGTACAAATATGTATCAGGTATCCTACCACCAGCAGTAGATAGAATGTGTAGTTAAAATAAACTCATTTATTTTTTACACGGCAATAATTTCGAAGGGAACAAAGACGAACTGCAGGCCGACCACCCTGATCAAATATTAACGAGCATGCCGGTTGATTGCACTCCAACGATATAGTTTATCTATTTTAAACTGCAGTTTGATAAACTTCATGTGGGTAGACAGTTTTGTCCTCAGCATGTATGGGCCAGACCGACCGGTTCGTTACCACTGTTTCACAGAAAACCGACTTAATATAGCAAGCAGCTTGTGAGTGAGATATCTAGAGGCCCAAATCCTACTCCTCTTCTCAATCATTTAATTACCCCTTTCCTTTAAGGTCGGCAATGCGCCCATGATTCTACTGGTATTGTGGGCGTACCAAGGCGGTGCAGATCACTTACCATTAGGAGATCCACTTGCTCGTTTGCCGACCTATGCTTTAAAAAAACCCGTTTGATAATTGGTGGACCAAAAACAATACATAAGGTCACGCCTGTATCCCCGAAGGGGTGGAAGGTGTAACTAGTACACCAAAGGTTCCTCTAGCGTCGTCCAATGACATAGCGCTCGCCATACCAGGCACAAATATCTACCTCTGGCAACTCATGTAAGATTTTCCCATCGAAAACTCAATCATACGTTTTGCATTTCCACCTGGGATTTAAACCCAAGACTACACAAGTCACAGTTACTCAGCCTAAGTACGACGCTGCTACAAGACAATACGGTAATCACGCTACGACAAAATGTTATCTACTCGTTATCTCGCATTATCTCCATTCTCCACATCTCTATTGATCTCTCTAAGTCGTAGGTTGTACGTTACGGTACAAATAAGAAATTAGTGTATCGCGCTCGATATACCTCGGGTAAATGGGTTCATAATGGTACCTAAAAGTTTCCTGCTTACAGTCTATGATCATGTTCAAGCAGCCAAATTAACAGTTTGATACATACGAAATAATTGGCCAAACTCATCACGACGAAATGTTAAATGCGAGACTAATAAATAATCAACAACGAAATTGTCTTTATTAGCTATAAACTACCCAATGTAGAAGCATATTACGGAACTCCAAACCAATCTAATCGACACGGTACGTAGTTAGTGAGTTTGGCACCCTGCTGACAAACAGTCGAGGCAAAAATATACTACCAGTGATGGGATTAGGTAAGTCCTTGAATTAATGACCTTTGCTCAATATGGATACAACGCGGCTTATAAAGAGACAAGTTTATCAACATAAGAATCTTGTAATAGATTAGAAAAGCTATTAGAAACTTTCACATTTACCACGTACTAAATATTACCAAATTTCGTACAGTTTGCGTTTCTATAATTCTTTCATGGCTCATAACAGATACGTTAAACGTAAACGCAAACGTGACGATCCCACATCAAATAATAGTCCAACAATACTGGCCGGTATCGATTGCCAACCGCCCGAAATGCACCGTTCAAATATTAAAAACAATGTTTGGACATTTTTGTACCGGATCGATAAATTTCCACCGCTGTGCATGCCGTTCTGATATGGATTCGTTGTAATCAAATATGGCGGGTTTCTGGGCATTTTCGGCTATATGACGGTAAAGAAGGAACATTGATTGGATGATTAATCACTCTTTGTTGTACACCATTTGCACAAAAAAATTGTGTTACAATAGTTTAATGTTTTACGTGTCTCTTAAACTACTCAGTGACGGAGCGAGTCGTTTACAAACACCCCGGATGGCAAAGGAAAGGAGGAATGATGAAGACGAAGACTCGAAGCTAAGCTCAAAGCTTAAGAACATTTGGAGATGGACTGCAAGTCGGGCCGGGGCGTTTCTCGCATCGGCAATCCGGGGCCATCCCTAATGCGCCGAAGAGTCATCGCGGGATTTTTTGTTGGTATTGCTTGCGTAGAGTAACTTATATAGTATTATGAATGTTTTCCATCTCACCCGAGCGGCTTATCGTTGGGTCGTGAATTCAGTAGAGCCCAACATAACCGTCCCGCCACCCCCGTATTGGGAAGGCATCCGTAAGATGGATTTTCTCCGCTACAAAAAATAAGCAGAAGCTTGACACAAGTCAAGTCAAGAACTGCAAGAAGAAAATATTGTGCAAGCACAATTTTATAGGCAGTGGACAAGAAATTAGGTACCCAGTCTCTTTAATGAAGCACGTGACGCAAACAACTTGTGGCTGCAATGTGTGGATCCCAGGACATTCTGCTGTCACACTCCAATATTTCTTACAGACTCATTGAACGGAACCGTAACCCCGCTAAACCCCCCGCTAAACAACTTCAAATAGATATGCGTAACGGAAATTAATTTTTCATGACATTTTAGTGGTCGTAGGCATAGTCCTATCCTCCTTATAAATTTATGTTATACAGTATTACGTTTTATTTATTTTAAAAAACTACATATATAGATTTAAATTATTCGCTTCGGCAATCGTCGATCCTTATAAATTAGTATGAATATGCAAGAAATTGAAGGGGCGGTTTGCTCACTTGGGGAGGCTTACATCCAGCAGTGGAAGGCAATAGGCTGAGATGATGGAATAAATGCGCGGTCATCCGAGTTCGGTCAGTTATTCAAGGAAAATATAACATAATGTAATGTTTAAGAGATCCGTAGGTATTAATAGGTCATCATCACGCATTTGTATTTCCCAAATATAAGAAGATTGCCGTAGCGCATAATTTAAATCGTAGTACTGTAGCATTAAAGTTCTGTGCTTCGGAAATCTTCATATATTTCGGATGTACGTAAGCGTGATGATGATCTAAAAAAGGAAACATAGAGAACGTTATGCGCTTCGTTAATATTCGTCTATTTCAGAAATACGAACATATCTGAAGTTGATGATTGTTTTAAATTTGTGGATCACACAAACATTTGTCTCGGAGCGAGAATAGGACCCATGGCCATTTTGCGGGATATAAAGTAGCCTATAACCGTCTCCAGGGTCCCATCTATCTCTGTACCGAAATTCATCAAAATTGGTTAATTGGTTTAGGCGTGAAAGCGTAACAAATAAACAAACAAACTCACTTTCGCATTTATAATGTTAGAATAGTGGTAGTTCCTACCACTTAGTGTTTATACACACACATGCATGTTTTCTTTCTGATATTAATTGAAAGTTATATTGTTCCATTTATCTTCCTTAGAAAAGTCAGTATTAATAATTTTAAACCGTTTATTAGTCATTCTAAAATCTTGAATAATTCCAAGTACCGCCAGCTAAAATTGTGGTACATAATTAACCACATCCCAAACTCATCTCGTGAACAATTATATTTTGGGGAAACCCAAAGGACAATATGAAGTAAACAATACTGATTATAAAATTAACAATAGACCGAAAAATACGTAAATTCATTAACCAATGAGGAAACTGCGAGACTGAATAATGAGTTGTTTTGAAACCCCGAATTTATATTTGAAGATATAAAAATGAATAGGGGATTTGACTATGTCTAATTTTATACATTATTTTATATGTACCCGACAATAATACGAAAAAGAAACTGTTTTGCTAAAACAGAATTAAAATTGGATAAAAAATGAGGTCACAGTTCATGTTTTAAATATTGGGCATGAGCAAAAAGGTCGGTGCGTAGTGGGAAAGTCTGACTAACTCTCTCGCACACGTGCACTGCTAATGGCGTGACCTGTCTTGTGACGTCACACGACATGTTGTACATACTTTTTCCGTCATTTGACAATTACCCCTTCCAGCAGATTTAAATAGCTTCTAACTTTTTTATTTTTGACTCGATTTATATAATTCTTTCGATAACTAATTTTTGGGAACGTATTACAATGATAAAAATAATAAAAATAATCGAGTCAAATACCCTATTGGTATAGGTAGGTAATTAAAACAAAACATCATCATCCTTATTCACTTTAGCTACTCGTAGTTACGCACAACGCCTGCTCATAAACAGACACATCACCACACAACATTGAATTACAACGCACTGCATGACATTGGACTGACCACTGTCACCCCGAGACATAAGATGTTAAGTCTCATAAAACCTAGTTATTTCATTGACTTCAAACTGAAACATAACAATGAGGGACGTACCACCTAATAGAGGTCATGTATAGTTTAAGTTGCTCATAGCCAGTTGCACTTACTAATCGATACACGATTAACGAGATAAGCAACCCTTGGTGAGGTATGTCTATGGATGGGTCAGACAACTGAGCGTCTCAATGCTTCGGAGGGTACGTTAGAACTCAGTCCCGCCTGTTGTTTCTGACACCAGTCGTAAAGCCAAGTCTGAGGCATTCAAGCGGTTTGAAAGCTTTGAAAAGTTGGCCACTAACCAATCGACTGCCTCGGTGGCGCAGTTGTAATGCGTACGCGTTACGATTAAGCTAACGCTGAGGTCTCGGGTTCGATCCCCGAATCGGGTAAAAAAGATATTGGGTTTTTCTATTACGAAATGCTCAGTATCAACTCGGAGTCTGGAATTTGTGGCCGGTATGGCGATACGCTCGCCCCCTATCACATCATGGGACGGAGATACGCTCGGCGAATTGTGGGTGTTACACCTCTGCCTACCCCTTCAGGGATCACAAGCGTGCGTATGTATGTATGTAATTCTAAAGTTTTAATGTAGGTAACTTAATCTGGCTAGAAAGTTATGACGTAACAGTAAAAATGTTGACGAACTTTCTTATCCCACGTGGGCTAGACAGATGTGAAAGTAGATTCTAGTGGATTTATATGAATAATCTTTTTGATATAAAATATAAACATACATACTCACACCTGTCCCACATTGGGTAGACAGAGAATGAAGCAGTTTTATACTGGCACGGCATAGTGACTACACAGTAAACTGGATCTGACGTTAGTACAATGCAGTCAAAAATTAAATAGATCGTCAAAAGATATTGTGTCTCTTTAAAATGGTCGGCAGAATTATTCCTGAAGTTACCGGATAATGAATATACCTACACTCAGTTTCATTACTTAGTTTCACTCAGTTTCATTACGGTAGAGCCACGTTGTAGACAATTTTGTCTACAGCATGAATGGGCCGGCTCGTCCGGGTTGTTACCACTGTCTCACAGAAAACTGGCGTAAAGTAGTAGCTTGCTGCTGCGATTCGTACGGTGAGTGAGATATCCAAAGGCCCAAATCCCCTCCCCTTCCCAATCCCTTAGTTATACCTTTCCTTTTAGGTCGTCAACGTGCCCATGACTCTTTTGGTATTGTGGGCGTACATGGGTGGTGGAGATCACTTACCTTGAGGTGACCCACTTGCTCGTTGCCGGCCTATGCTATTTTTTTAAATGTATGTCCCCCGATTATTCGAAGACGCCTGGACCGATTCGAAAGATTTTATTTTTATTTCCCAAGTGGTCCTAAAAGACTATTTATGGTGCAAATCAAAGAATTACATTTATGTCCAGATCCCACAGATTCTCGGTCTCTCTTAAATTATTTGAAGTAAATATACCTTAGTATACCTACTTAGTTTAAGTTATTGACAATTAAGAAAAACCAGGTGTAGTTAGCCGTTTTCTAGAATGTTTTGATATTAAATCATAAAAATGTACAGCGGACTCACCAATGCTGCGCTATCGATGTACACAGCTAGGCGCGTAGGTACGCTAGGTCGGACGCATTCGGCGGCGATAGCGTGAAGGCCGCCAGCCTTGGTCGCGTAATCAGCCAGAAACCCTTACATTACCTCTCACTACCACCATCAACAACAAAACAACCCGAAACCAATCAACACAACAAACAAAAAATAAATAATTCACGCGCCGACGCAATAAGGCCCATTTTCCCGCGCTCACGGCGCTCTCAATGAAGTTCGCGACACACATACGCGGTCTTGAAGTTGCAAACTAGGAATGCACCGACTCGCGGCCAACTTCCCACCGCTCCAATCAAGTTCATAGATTATTAAGATTGGCGTTCATAGACATGACAATAAATTAATCATAATGTAGCTCCTACTTATATGTAATGCAGTGAAAGTGCACTTACCAAAACCCGGCGCAGTTTCTGTCCATATGCACGTAGAATATCCGAGTGTCGAGTGTCCAACGTAAATAGTTCACGAGTTGACTGATTACAAACTAGTATCTATAGATATAGGTATATAATATATTTGCACTTGTTAATCACATACACCGCTAGTACTTTGTACACGGAAGGCACTACGTCTACGTACGTCTACATCACAAAATTGAGCAATTCGAAAAAAACTAATGCGATAGTTTCACTGGGCGAGGTCATCGAACGCGGCGCGCCACCATTCCCGCTACATTTCAAAATGGAACGTTTCGTCCACAGTCCACACATTCACATTTCACAGAGAGTGTCGGGGGCCCGGTGCTAGTCGGCTGTTCAGCTGATCGGCGTGGTTTGGCACCACCTTGAGGTCCATTCGGTGGTTTTGCACAGGTTTCTGCGGCGGCCGGGACGCGCGGCGCGTGCGGGGACAGCTCGCGCGCAACTGAAGATTGTCGTAGGTTAAGTTTGGAAAAAACACCGCTAGCTCAATTTTCCGTGTTAAGAGTCCGCCACGATTTCACCAAGCCAAAAACTTGTCACATGATCGTTCATGTCAGGCGCGCTGTCGGCAGCGACAACGTCGGCGGCCGGCGCGCTGGCCCTCCTCGGTCGGCCCACGAGGTTACTGCCGTTGTTTTGACAGCTCCATGAATTACATTCACGAGCGTGTGTACTATGAGCGGGCGCACACTCGTCACTCGGCGATCAGAGGGCGCCACCGTCGGGTCCGATTAGGAAAAATAAACTGTGCTCGCCATTAACCAAACAAACTAGCACAGCGCGTAAACACAACGAAATTACTGCCACTTTTCATTATTATTTCGCTATGCACCGGCCGACGTCACCGAAATAGCAGACGCGGGGAGTTGTATGTAGCCGTCTCTGTCACGCACACAGCTCGCTCCCGCCATTTCACTTCTAAATTCGAACATTCGGAGTTTGAATTTGAACTGTCATCTTTTGTTTATTAGATTAATGTCGCGTGTTGATGTCATCGCGGGTCGGTTGTGGCGCTGGGGGCGGAGCGGCGGGACGGCGGGGGTGCAGTGGTGAGCGCTGCGAGCGTGACGAGCGCGGCGAGCGTGGCGAGCGCACGGCCGTGTGTACGTGCACGGAACTGCACATGTACTGAGTGCGGATGACATTCGCACCGGCTTAACAACCAAGTTCAGGCGAACGCGGCGTCAATAAACTGGACTATGTTGTGATGTGGACTATGATGCAGTATGCAGCGTACGCGCCACGCTCCTGCCGGCACTCGATCTTACACGAGTTCGCTCGCATCATTGAGGAAACTGCGCGAGGCTGTCGAATGCCGAGTGCCGAGTGCCGAGAGCCGAGTGCCGACAAAGGGCGTCCGATTGTTGTAATCAAATCGCTCCAGCCAACTGCCGCGATGTGGCGCGGCGCGACGGTAAGGCTTAGCTACGCGGGGCTCGGCAGTCCCTTCTCGGCTGAGGTGCAGACTGCGAATTCCCAGACAGACCCCAAGGGATAAAACCTTAATAAAACATTTGTAGACTCGATTTAACGATACTACAACTTACTAATAGTCTATATACGAATAAGCAAATATGACATATTTTTTTTTGTAATAATTCGGTTAAACATTTTTTTACAGTAGCTATCTAGGTCGTCTAAATCATGTTCTAACAGAAATTACTCATAAACGTCTAGTATTTTTTTTCGCCAACACACATTATGTTGGCCTACTAATCCGAAAAAAAATACTTAGGTAGGTACTATTCAAAATAAATTTGACATAGTCAAATTAGACATGCGCAACATGTTTTATTATTGTTGAATAAGCATTATCTCTATAATTTTTTCAGTTTCATGTAATAAACAAAGACAACTTAAAAATTCAGGCACTACGGAATTCAGCTGGAACGAATTCCGCCCCCACCCTTGCCACTACCTAGTTACGATCATTATTGTGGACCACGATTTACATATATTTCTATAGTGAGATTTTTAGGATGGGCTGTGTCCACACGTGTCGCTACCTAGGCCCATACACGACGTCGCGTCGCGGCTATTATTTTCAGAGAATAAAGGGTAGGAGTTTTTGCGAGAATTCTGACTGTGTTTGAACTTTGATCTCTCATTTTAATTATTTCCTAAATAAATGTGGTGTGGATATGTGCTATAAACATTAACTATGATGAACAGTGTATGGAAATATGAATATAAGTGAATTTAGGTGATTTTTGACCACGATCTCATTGATCGACCTTGGTAGTTCGATCCGCTTGGACAAAATCGTCTATGAAGCATCGTACTGGGAAGAAATTGTACGAAAACTTCGAAAACATTTGGAAATCCGCATCACTGGTATTTTATCGTTCTTTTAAAGATTTGAAAATATATATTATATGCGAATTGTCGTTGGCCATATGCTTATGCGAAGCCATCATTAATAAAAAGAAAGAATAAAGGCCGAGGTAGAGAAGGGGATAAGTTATTAACTTCAATTTGGCTTCCTTGGCGCAGTTGCTGAGTAGCCGGATACGAAACGAAATGGGTCGATCCTCGCACCGGGACAAATACTTAGGTATATCGTACATTGCCTAAACTTGACCACACCTTTCTGTAGCACGTTGTGTAATTGACAATAGTATTACATAGAGCCCTTGAATTATTTAGATACAAAATAATAAAATGTTAATTCAAAGAAAATATATGCACATTTGTCTACATTATATTTCTGTTAGCTCTTGCTCGCGGCCGCGACCGTGTGAAAAGTTTTTTCCGGGATAAAAAGTAGCCTATAACCGTCTCCAGGGCCCCTGAAAAAGAAAAAATCAAGGGGATGGTACGGAACCCTCGGTGCGCGAGTCGGACTCGATTGACCGGTTTTTTATATAGCAGAGGCCAGCAAACAAGTAAGTAGGTGGTCTACTTACTTGTTTGCAGATGGTAAATGAACTTCACCGTCTATGAACACTCACAATACCAGAGAAATGTAGATACTTTGCCGACCTTTATGGAAAGGAATGAGGATTTCCATATAGGCCTCCAGAAATAATATTAAATGTGCAAAACGCAACAGCAAGCTGCCATTTCACTCGGTTTTCTATCAGCAAGTGGTATTAACCCGGTCGAGCCGACCTATTCATGCCGTAAACAAAAGTTTCACCACCATGGCTTTCAAAATAACTATTTGACTCACACCTCATAGTTACTTGTAAAATACGGTCTTACAGTGCGAGTTACTGCAGTGCAGCTACTAGCACTGTGTAACGCAAGCATTAGTAGTAAATTAAGCCAATCACAAATATTGGTAAGTACGGACAAAACAAGTTATGAATCACGGCATTATTAAACGATTTAAAATTCGAACACAATTATACTTAGTCTGTTTATTTTTAAACTGATTACATCCAACTCTACAAATATATATAGGTACATATGTAATAAAGCCGCAGATCGCAAATGTCCTTTAGAAGCAATTTTATTGAAATCCAAATAACATTACATATTTATGTAATTTTAAACGTTTACATCAGTGATAATTAATAAACCACATACAGCCACATACTGAATTTTACATTAATTTGTAATAAGCTTAAAAAATCAACCAGTTTTGAAATTTAAATTTGGAATATCCGAATTCACTGCTTCATTTCCATGCACAGTGAAAGTGATGTCATGTTTTATTTTTTTAAGCGAATCCTGCCGAATGCAGCGCACATTCGGCCTCGGGCAGCGTCGCACGTGTCATCGACCCCTGATTCGGGCGTGGTGGATACATAATGTGTTGAGTAAGGTCAGTGTTGTGCGCTCCTGTGTGCACTTGTGTGCATGTGTGTATCAGCTTTTACTTTCAATTTATTTGCTTTTCGACGTATTTGCTGTACAATACAATTAAGTCAATTTCATTTTGCCTTCGACGTCCTCACATAATATTATTGACAGGTATAAAAGCGTTTAAAAATGAATAATTTGACAAAATTTATTCCTGTAATTCATAAGAGTGGATGAACTATGAAGTTTCGCGTTTTAAAATTTATTTTAGGCATCTTTTATTTTCTATGAAATAAAGTCAACTATTTTAATTACCTGTTATTCGTATTTAATAGGCTCCGTCCAGTATTTAATCACTATTAAGTATGTAAACCGAAAATATAAAATTCAAAAACAGAACAGTATTTAAAAATTCTAATCACACTAACCACACGTTCTGCGACGCCACGTGTCAGTTCACTCCTCCGTGGCTGTTCATTATTTATCGTAAATCGATTTACAGTTTACAGACACGATTTGGACACACGTCGCGTCGCTGTAAATATAATTGATGTATGTATTTCACACGATGTTTTTCGTTACTGGTCTGCTTCACGCCATAAATCAAACTTTAGTTTCAGATTATTTGCCATTTTAGATCACTATACAGTTGGACAAGCAATATAGCAATTGTCGTGGTCAATCATACGATTAAAACTACATTACATAGAATTCATTTTATAATAGTGCTACAAGTCAATAACACTATCATTTCGCACAGCGTTATTGTCCCTGGGCTTTTAAATAATCTTTACTTCACTATCGACGTTATATTTTATCCTAAGTCGTGTCATCACGTGGCGTGTATTAAGTCTGTGAATAAAAATTGCGGGCTATAAAAAAATATAAAAAATACATTACGCCGATAAGAGAAACATTTTGATAAAAAATGTGCCAAATTGGCGCGAGTCATCTGAAATGCTGATAGCTTATCTAATGTTATCATGTCACTGACCACAGTTTTCGGCGTACGTTGTCTGAGGTCAGGTATGTTGCCGTCTCGTTCGCACTCGGTGTTATCGCTTCGAACATTTCTTTTCAACTGTTCGTTGACACAGCTGTTGACATGAAAAATATTTGCTGTGAGTAGTTTGAGTTGAATAATTTATTGTGTTCAAATATGAACAGTAAACGTTTTATACCCAGACTGGGTGCATTGTCCTAATGGCAACACTAGTTTTCACCATGGCCTTCACAAGTCTTATATTGTGGATGTAATATGACGTCACAACAACATTTGAGTGGTAGAGCCACGTTGTAAACAAAGACTTTAATGTATACTACTAGACAAGCTGCACGGTACATAGAAATTGTACTACTAAGTTGCGGTCAATTGACCGTAACTCAATATTACCATCTCGCTTACTCTCAACTAGAACCCCTATCGCGCTCCTTGTTTGTGAGCTGTCAAACTCCCGCGTTAGGTGACGCAAATTTATTTCTAAGCAGCCCGTCTAGTAGTATATTATATCCGAAGACCCAAATCTCTTTCCCCTTCCATTGGGAAATGGAGAGGGACTGCCCTTAATTATCCCTTTCCTTTAAGTTGCTCTATGATTAATTATGTGTGATTATAAATACAAAATGTCGAATTGAGAACATTCTTCTTTTTCGTTGGTTAAACACAATGTTTATATTACTTTTACCGTCAACTACAAGCACATCTGTAACTTTCAACTGAACATCTACAAACATAACTAAGAACTATATCGCATATACCAGATCTAATGAAAAAAACCGCATTAAATTCGGTCCATTCATTTAGACGTTACGACGCCACAAAGATAGTCAGGCCCGTATTCACAAACAACACTTAATTAAGTTCTTTGCCAAGTGTACAATTTTTGGTATATGATTGGTCTGTTTTGATTTAGCGCCAAAAATAACCAATGACGTTTAGAGAAATTTAATTATGTATATATTTAAGGTATATACACAGTACAATGTATACAACACTCATTATTTACCACTGCACAAGTCAAATTCCAATACATGCGCCAATTACGGATAAACACAACATTTAAATTAATCATTGCTGGCAACACATAGCAGCAAGATTCAATAACCCTTCCTTGGCAGTCACGTAAAACATATTAACAAAAATATAGGTACTTAATGTAAAATAAAATAAAACGAGGTTAATTAGTAACATTTTTATGTCCAGCGGTAATTTTATGCTTAAAACTCTTGAGGGAATCAAAGAATACATCTATTTCTGGCACTTTGGAACAAATTCGGTGGAAATTATACCAATACAATATTCGTTCTGCTTGTGAGAAATCGTCACTAAGCTTTCGCGCTCACGACGAGGTCTTATAGTAACGTTTATGAATACAGGGGTGACACACAGACAGACAGACAAACGGTTCAAACTTATAACACGCCTCTTTCTGTCGAGTGTTAAATAGTCGAAGTTAACTCCAATACAGTTTTGACCTTGACCTACTTATCAGTTTTTTTAAATATGACGGACCCTTATCGCACACACACACACACACACACACACACACAAGGACACACACAATCATGTGTAATGAGTTCTTTGTTGTCCAAATTGTACTTATATGTACCTATTCTGAATTATCAAGGGACAACTCATCGCTTTTTAGGCATACGAGTATTCAACGAAACAAATGACCTCTGCCACGCTGCTTAGTGCTATGGCTTGAATATATGAATGTATTGAATGTATGTATACATGTCTGAATTTAGTATTGATCAAATATGAAAAAAAACACCCAATAGTCACACAGTCCTGACCCCACACTACTCGCCGGATGCGCCACGGAGGCTTTCAAGTAATAAAAATAATGTAAGGTAACGCCTGTATCCCTGAAAGGTAGGCAGAGGTACACCTAGTACACCCACAGTTCACCGAGTTTATTTCCATCCCATAATGTGGTAGATGACGAGTTTATAGCCTTATGGGCCACAAATTCCAATCTGGCCCAACTCATTCGTGATATTACTAATTGAAACAAATTATGATTACCCATCATAGGATTTGAACGGAGGAGCTCACTTGTTTCTCAGCTTACGTAAACCCATGTTAATTTAATCTATCCGTTTAACAGCCTCTGTGATCCAGCGGGCGAGTAGCCCGTTGTTAAAAAAAAATCGCGGGTTCGATCCTAGCACCGAGACAAATTATACCCACGATACAAGACTAGTATGAGAACTATATGTGTGACTGTTAGTATCAGGTGACCCACTAGCTCGTTTGCCGCTCTCTGCTATAAAAACTATACCCATATTCGAGATGATAATTGGTACATGTACGTACATGTCAAAACGAATACAGGATAGAAATAAAACTAGTTTATACGGATTTTATCGCGGTTTAATTTTTACTTTAGTCCCGACGTTTCGAAAGCTTTTCAGCCTTCGTGGTCACGGGAGAGACTGAGGTGTAGGTCGTCTCGAAAAGTTAATGTTACAATGGCTACCTTCATTTTAAAATTATACATTTATTTTTAATTATTTAAAAAAGTTAGTTGACACTAGTCCGATCTACGCAGAAAGAGCTCACGGTATCTTGAGGTCTGGCAGTTGGTCTTTTGGGTTCCGATTTAATTAAATGTATAATTGGATCCCAGGCTTGTGCAAGCTTCCAACCATCTTCTCTATTGAAATTTGGGTGTTTCTTAATTTCAATAGCCTCGTGAATCATCCTAGGTAGGAATCGGTGTTCTTTGGCAAGGATTTGTGGTTTGTCAAATCTAAGGTAATGTTTGGAGCCTTCATCTGAATGTTCAGCAA
Source organism: Mimas tiliae (assembly GCA_905332985.1). Taxonomy (NCBI): domain Eukaryota; kingdom Metazoa; phylum Arthropoda; class Insecta; order Lepidoptera; family Sphingidae; genus Mimas; species Mimas tiliae. The sequence continues at coordinate 15,466,322 of HG995246.1, read as the reverse complement.
CTGCAGACTTCGTAGAGCGTCGGTGTTTAACATCAGCTATGTGTTCTTTTACGCGGGTCCCTATGCTTCTTTTAGTTTGTCCGATATATGAGAGTCCACAGTCACAATCTATTTTATATACACCCTGTTCTTGTAGAGGTATGTGACACTTGACAGATGGTAAAAATTGACTAATCTTCTTGGGCGGCTTGAAATAAGTTTTAATAGAAGCACGCTTCAGTATATAGCCAATCTTGTCTGTGACACCTCTAACATATGGTAATACAACAGGGGCACGTTCAACTGTGGCTGGTTTCACTCGGTTTCTGTGACGGCGGCGTGGAATTTGGAGCTTATTGTCTCGCAGTACTCGCTTGACATGCTGTAGCTCAGTAGCCAGATGTTCCTCGTCACAGATTCCTTGTGCTCTCTGAAACAAGGATTTACCCACGATAGCTAACTGTTTTGGATGGTGACAAAAGACCAACTGCCAGACCTCAATATACCGTGAGCTCTTTCTGCGTAGATCGGACTAGTGTCAACTAACTTTTTTAAATAATTAAAAATAAATGTATAATTTTAAAATGAAGGTAGCCATTGTAACATTAACTTTTCGAGACGACCTACACCTCAGTCTCTCCCGTGACCACGAAGGCTGAAAAGCTTTCGAAACGTCGGGACTAAAGTAAAAATTAAACCGCGATAAAATCCGTATAAACTAGTTTTATTTCAATGTGTAATATTCGCGTAAACCTAAGAAATCACGAATACAGGATAATTAGGTATACCGAAAATAAAATATGTTAGTAGCTCTCATGGTTTCTTAAAATTAATTAATTGTTTTCCTTGTTTGTGACACGTGTTCTGAAATGTTCCACAACACATTATATTCGATTATTGGGACACATTAACAGAACAATTTTAATTATCCCTTGGATTTTATATAGTTTTCCTGTTTTTGAAATTTTAGTTAGCTATTTCCCTCCACTCTACCCGCGGGAACGTCGTCACTTTCATAAAAATTCCATCTCTATTTCGTCCCCTTAAGGGTGGATTTTTGTTAACATTCCTTCTTAATACATGCCTGTATCATTTATGGAACTTATATGCAAAATTTAAAGTAAGCCAGGCTTAATAATTCCTGGTATTTCTGGCGCCTAAATGACGACGAGCAGGCCTCAAGATCGCCTGATAATATATATCCGTGTCAGAAGTGGAAATACTAACAAATGTTTGTTATCCTTTTTTAATAGCCCTGTATTATATGTATATGTCCTACTGCTGGGCACGGGCCTCTATTGAATGAGAGGGAGTTAGGCATTAGTCCGCCACGCTGGCCTAATGCGGGTTGGCAGACTTCACATACCTTCGAAATTCTTATGGAGAACTTCTTAGGTATGCAGGTATTCTCACGATATTTCCTTCACCGGTTAAGCAAGTGATAATTACAAATTAATATACTGTAATTAATGTTACTTAGAAAAGTCAGAGGTGCATGCTCTTGGGGTAGGTTTCGAATATACGACTTTCGTCTCGACAGTCTGTACTACTCCTCGATGAGCTATCACTGCTTTCATTGTTATTCTTAATAAATAAATTTAAAAATAAACACGCACCAAGGAATTTTCGGTGGCGTGATTTTTCTATTAAACTAAGTCGAGTTCGAAGCAAAAGATTGAGATAATAATCAGACTTCTCTGTTTCACTACGGGCCAAACCTCATCACACTTAAGCAATGACGGGAGACAAAAAATATCTTGGACAGCTTTGGCATGTGACCAGAAAGCATGGCGCCCAGAGGGATACATAGACTCTTCAGTCGCTCATCTATTCTGCCAATGTGACCCAGATTTTAACTCTCATAATGCCCTATAATTTCACTAGCTTTAATGTGCTACAAATTGAAACACATTAGTTATTACACACAGAAGTGTGTAAGCAGACGCAGAAGCTAAAATTAAACAGAAACTTGACGGCAGAAAAGACAAAGCGGTGGTACCGACCCAGACAGACTCACAGACACGAGGAACCGACCACCTTCATTTTAGGAGTTCACTTTACTCTTCTATTTTTTTATTGACTTGAATGACGAGACGAGCAGGTGATGCCGGTGAAGCTCGCCTGATGGTAAGCGCCACGCCTGCTCATAAACAGAAGCAATGCCATACAGAACTTTTAATAACAAAGCACTGCATGACACTGGACTGCGCTCGTCACCTCGAGACATAAGGTGTTAAGTCTCATAATGCCCAGTAATTTCACTTGCTTTAATGTCCTTCAAACCGGAACACAACAGTGCTTACACACTGTTGCTTGGCGGCAGAAATAGACAAAGCGGTGGTACCAACCCAGCTGGCTTCTCGCATACGAGGGACCTACCACCTTGTCTTTTACGCTGTTTTAATATGTGCGTTTATAAATAGAATAAAGTTTAAATTAGTAAATATTCAAGTTGACATAAAAATCAACGTAAAATAAATGAGTAAATATGAAATACAAGCAGTTTAACATTGCGTTACAATCGGTCATACAACTCCGATATTGCAGGGCTCACAAAATGTAATACACAAGTTATTTTCAATGTACTTTTATTACACGTTTCGATAAGTAGCAGACATGTCTGCTTTGCGATGTTATATCAAATTCTACTAAATATGAATCATGAAGTTCGCGATAAAGATGACCTCCAGCCTAATAAAGGATATTTAATACTGACATGGCAAAATAACTACATTGATACTTTTACTCATTCTTCTTCCACCTGCCCCTATCCCACTCGTAGTGGGTTCGGCGAAACGTGCTTCTTTTTGACAGCCTCCGTGGCGCAGCGGGTGAGTAGCCGGTTGCGAACCGTCAGGCCGTAGGTTCGATTCCCGTACCTAGACAAATGTTTGTCTGATTAACAAATATTTGTCTCGGGTCTGGGTGTTGTGGGACCGCAAGTCCCTCGTAGTTCCTGATACCCACGATACAGGTTTACCTAGTGTGGGGTCAGGACTATGTGTGTGACTGTTGGGTGTATATCAGAAAAAAAATACTTGTAATTTTGCGACCGGCCGCCTGACAACATGATATTTTTGGATCACATAAACATTTGTCTCAGTGCGGGAATTGAACCCGCAGTTTCTCGCTTCACAGCCGGCTACTCGCCTACTGCGCTACGGAGGCTCATTATTAATATTATGTTATAACATATTTTTCGGTCTCCCTAGAGGAGATGACGTCGAGTGATATTGGGTTTTTCTATCATTAAATGCTTAGATTCAGTCCATAGTCTGGAATTGTGCCCGGTATGGCGATAAGCTGACACACACATCATGGGACGGAAATAGGCTCGACGAAATGTGGTTGCTATACTGGTTATACCACTGCCTACCCCTGCGGGGATTACTGGCGTGAATGCGTATGTATGTAAGAGTAGGAAGTTGGAGTTGTTTATTTGTGAAACTAAGCTACCCACACATGTATAGGTAAAATCATACTAACATACTAATATTATAAATGTGAATGTAAGTTTGTTTGTTAAGCTTTCACGCGAAAACTACTTAACCGATCATCATGAAACTTTGTACACATATTCTTGGAGGTATAAGAAGTAACATAGGATACTTTGATGAAAAAAATATCTATATGTTTGTTACGCTTTCACACCTAAATCACTGAACCGATTTTGATGAATTTTGATGTAGAGATAGATGGGACCCTGGAGACGGTTATAGGCTCATTTTATTTCGGAAAAGTCTATTCATGCGGGCGGAGCCGCGGGTAAATGCTAGTATATAATATATACGTAGTACATACGTAAACACTGTCGGTTAGGATCTATGTTATCATAATGTCATTATCAAGGTCTCGCTCGATTAGATATGCTATTGCGTTAGTATTTTTACTTATTATTAACATTAATAATTATAGTATTTTATGTTAGTGCAAACATTTGAGTACACTGAACCTAATTTTAATTTAATGTAGACCGGTCAATTAGTTAGTCGGCATTACGCCGCGCCTGAAATTATTCGATGTCCGGGATTTTTATTTGTGCCCGATATGTCTTAGGCCACCTGTTACATAATGGGACGGAGATAAGATGGGCGAGTTGTGGGTGTATTAGTTACAGCCCTGCCTCCCCTTTCGGGAATGCAAACATGAGATTAATCCTATTGTTTTTTATATTCCTCACTCACCGTACGAAACGCAGCAAGCCGCTACTTTACGACGGTTTCCTGTGAGACAGTGGTAACAACGGTCGGGCCGGCCCATTCACGCTGTAGACAAAACCGTCTACAGCGTGGCATTTACAGGATACATAAGTACATAAGATACAGGCTCGGCCTAGTTAAGATGCTAGTGTTTCAAAGGAAATAAATCGCAAGTTTGTAATGTAGGTACCGCAGGATTAAGACTTATCTACATAAAGATTTTGTTTTGTTTGGTGTAAAGTATTTTTATTTTATTTATTTATATTATGTACAAAATACCATTTGTAGACGTAGCCGAATTGAGGTCAATGCCACCGATGTATATTTTTAACATTATTGTTACAGAAATCCAGAGAACATTAAAAATGTCACCAGTACATTGACACCCATTTTGCAACTGTGTCAACAAATATTGATTTCATTTAACGAAAATGGTTTTAACAGCTTTTATAGATTAATCAGAATGACTCGTCGTGTAGTGAAGTTTATTAACTGCCTACTACTATCCTAACAATTAAAAATACATACATACATACGAACTCACGCCTGTAATCCCCGAAGGGGTAGGCAGAGGTGTAACCAGTACACCCACATTTCGCCGAGCCGTCCCGTCCCATGATGTGATAGGGGGCGAGCCTATCGCCATACCGGGCACTATTCCAGACTTCGGGTTGATACTAAGCATTTCGTAGTAGAAGAACCCAATATCAATTTTACCCTGACCCGAGGATCGAACTTGAGACTTCAGCATCAACCTCAGTCGTAACGCGTACGCATTACACCTTGCCACCGAGGCAGTCAGTTAAAAACGGCTAACATATTTTTTATCACCTTTAGATGACGAGATGAGCAGGTCGCTCGCCTGATAGTAAGCGTCATGCCTGCCCATAAAAATCAACATCAATCAGAACTTCGAACTTCGTTCATCATAAACCTCATTATTCTTAGTACCTAATTGCAATGGTCTCAATGATTTTCAAACCAGGACTTAACAGTGCTTACACACTGCTGCTTGGCGACATAAATAGACAAAGCGGTTGTTACTCAGACGGCCTCTCGCATACGAGGGACTAACCACCTAGTAAAATGCATGTGCTATTCCCATATTCTGATAAGGCAATATAATGAGGATTGAGTTACAGAGATGCAGTACTACGCAGTGAAGAGTAGTTAAATCGTGTCCTTACTTCATATTCTAATTCCCATTTCCCAATATTCTATCTATCGACAGATTTTCTTACTGGCAGTAAAATTTTGTCACTTTTTGTATGGAAGATCTGTCAAAACAATACTGATAGTAAGCAAATATGTCCATAGACAGAATATAGTCATAATTGTCTAATTGTCTTTGTGTTTTATTGTTATACTTTTGGGTCTGTATTTTTGTCTTAATTTTTCTATTAGCTGAAAGTAGTCTGATATGTGACTGTATCTGTAAGTATCTATGCATATTCTTTTATTGTAAACCCTAGATTCTCATCCTGTTAATAATGTTAATATAGCTTTGTGTTTGCAATGTTGATGTGCTGAATAAATAAATAAATACTCGAGTAGCACGTGGATAAACGCTAACTAGTTGATCATAAAATCTACAAGAACAGCTTTCCCAGTGGCATTACGCCAAGTCATAATGGCGCAGCGGGCGAGTAGGCGACTGCGAAGCGTAAGGACGTGGGTTCGATTTCGCACCGAATTAAATATTTGTGTGATCCACAAATATTTGTTTCGGGTCTGGGTGTTTTCTCCAAAGGGGATGACGTCAGGCAGGCGGCGGGTCGTAGAAACTACAAGCTAAATGTTTCTGTAACATGTGGTAAAAGGCATGTTCCCCGACCCCACTACAAGTGGAATAAGGGCAGGTGGAAGATAGGCTCACAGTTATTGATCAGATTAAATAGGTTGATTTTGTTTCTTTTGTCAATCTTAATTGTAACTCATTATTTAGGATTTTCTTATCTATAACATAGTAATGGTTTCGTCCTACAAATCTGTATAAAGTCATTTGCGAATATTGAACCTAGAAGTTTCGTATTCTACATTTTATTTATTGACAACGTTTTGGCAATAAAGGTGCATCAAAATTGTAAAAAAAATTACAGTAAAAAATTGAAACAATTCATGTTACCAACACAAATGTTATCAACTTATCGCTTAATGGAAACGTATCTAAATAACGTAAATGCTTAATTTGATGAAGGTGGTATGCTACTTAAATTAATCAAATTGCTTTGATGAAGTGGATGTTGGTGGACAAACATATTTGATGACAAGCATGCGTATTCCAAAGTTTACGATTTAAATGTAGATAGGTAGGTATTCATTAGAATATTTTGTTTTTTTTCTAGCCATTGAATTTGGTGCTTTTTTAGCATTTTGAGCAAATATCAGTTTTATTACTCATAGAATTAAGAACTTTACTAGAACCGAAACTTTAAGATCTAAGACTCAAAGACTCGAGTGAGGCATTAATAAAAAGTTGTACGCTTGTGTAAGTATTTTGTTTCAGATTTTTTAAAGAATGAGTGAAATACTTTTTGAGAATGGTTTATTTATAATATCCGATGGTAGGATAGTAACGACAGGGTCTCTAGTTAATAATAGGTAAATATTTTCACCTACTTAATCAATAAAAAACACCCAACAAGATATAGAGAATTGTGTTTGTCGGTATGAAAAACTACGAGAAGCATTCGTTCTCACAATACCCAGACTCAAATCAAATATTTTCAGATCACTCATTATTTTGTCACAGAGATGGGATGGAAGTTTTACAGTGCACTCTCCCTCTGCGTCACGTGTGCTGTTTTTTTTTATAGTATAGGCCGGCAAAAGAGCAAGTGGGTCACCTGATGGTAAGTGATCTGCACCGCCCATGTACGCCCACAATACTAAAATAATCATGGGCGCGTTGCCGACCTTAAATAAATGGTAAATAAGTAAGGGATTGGGAAGGGGAGGGGTATTTGGGCGTCCGGATATCTCACTCACCGTACGAAACGCAGCAGCAAGCTGCTACTTTACGCCGGTTTTCTATGAGACAGTGGTAACGACCCGGACGAGCCGGCCTATTCATGCTGTAGACAAAATTGTCTACAGCGTGGCTCTACCACTCAAATAAACATATAAAATATTAACAACATATAAAATAGGTAAAATTTAAATTTCTCTTTAAGCACTTGTCCCTTCTGCGAATGTTTTACTTGCTCTATGATCACTTCCATACCGCGTCGTCGCGCCAAACGTATCTAGCGCGCAAACATTATGGAAATGTGTACAAAAGTGTTTTTCGACATTGAAAACTACAATGCCAACCACCTGGCACTTGGATTATCGGTACCTTTATCTACGCGATAATGTTAATGCAATCAAAACGAAGTACTAATAGATAATTGACTTATCTGTCTCGGAGACTAGTGATTTCGATGTTTGTAGGTTAGTGTTATAAACAACGACTATGGCGCAGTGGCTGTGAAACGAGAGGTCGCTAGTTCAAAACCTGCACCTAACTTTCGGATTTGCTTATATGCCTGTGCCATGGTCCGCATTCTTGTACCATAGATTTGACAGTAGGTAATTGGTATTATATGATGCGAACCTCCGTCTGACCCCCACAACCCGCAACGGGAACTTAGCTTTGCCATTGCCTCGTCTGGTTATCAGCAGAGTGTACCTCCCCCTCCTTGCGTAGATTCTCCAATGCTGGGGGTCGTGACCCATCAAGGAACCAACTTCTTGCGTACGATGTTGTGCCACCTGCTCCTGAGAGTGTACCAAGTGCAGGTAAATAAATAAATAAATACACCCAACAGTCACCCACATAGTTCTGACCCCACACTAGGTTAACCTGTATCGTGGGAATCGGGAACTACGAGGGACTTGCGGCTACAACACGCAGACCCGAAACAAATATTTGTGAATCTCACAAACATTTGTCTCGGTGCGGGAATCGAACCCACGGCCTCTCGCTTCGCAGAAGGTGAGGTTGGCTTTGGGCCAAAGATGTTGGTGACCCACTTACACTCCAGAACATTTATTTCACCACTATTTCAACCTTAAAAATGACTCCTAGACCATGAATCATAACACAAACCCAATGGTTCGTGGAAATGTAAGAAATTAGGCAATAAGTTTAAGGAAACTCCGGCTGTATCATTCATAAGTCACTTACAAGTAATTGGAACAGACATTTCATCGTGCTTGGTTTTCCGAGAAATTATCGCTTCTTGTAATTTCATGTTTTAGTTAATATTTAGTTAGGTTTATAATATTTAATTAGCTTGAATCAGGCGCAATAAACAGAAGCAACACAACACAGAAGAGTTACAAAGCACTGCCTGGCGCTGGACTGTGTTTGTCACTCCGAGACATAAGAAGTCTAAAAGTGCCCAGCAATTTGACGTGAGAGCGTATGTATGTAATGATAAAAAATCTTCTGTAACTTTTACGCATGTACAATGTACATACAAGGGCAATGAGGACTACCTGCCTTCAGACGAAGCTGCTTATTTACATACATACATACGCACTCACGCCTGTAATCCCCGAAGGGGTAGGCAGAGGTGTAACCAGTACACCCACATTTCGCCGAGCGTATCTCCGTCCCATGATGTGATAGGGGGCGAGCCTATCGCCATATCGGGCACGATTCCAGACTCCGGGTTGATACTAAGCATTTCATGATAGAAAAACCCAATATCACTTTACCCGACCCGAGGATCGAACCAGAGACCTCAGCGTCAGCCTCAGTCGTAACGCATACGCATTACAACTGCGCCACCGAGGCAGTCTGCTTATTTACATTCTGCGATAGTAAAACCTTATCACGTAAACTACACATGTTGTACTTTTGACCGTGTGGCTGGAGCCCTTAATTAGTGGCCCATATTTAATCATTTTTCCTCTTAATTATTGGACTGACATTGAGCCTACATTGATAGGGACAAGTCGATGTACTCTAAATGTACAAACAACTGTTGTAATGACTACCCGAATTCTTTAAGGTTCCTTACCTAAGGGAACCCTATTAAAGACAGTCTCCGTGGCGCAGTGGGCGAGTAGCCGGCTGCGAAGCGTGAGGCCGTGGGTTCAATTCCCGCACCGAGACAAATGTTTGTGTGATGCATAAATATGTTTCGGGTCTGGGTGTTGTGGGGCCGCAAGTCCCTCGTAGTTCCTGATACCCACGATAAAGTTAACCTAGTGTGTGGTCAGGACTATGTGTGTGACTGTTAGGTGTAATTATTATTTTAAAAAAGAGCTCACACCGTATGTCTGTCTATCTGCCTATCTTTAAATAGCTCTCTCTCTATCCGTTGAACTGTAATAGATACTCGGCTGAAATTTTCACAGAATATATGTTATTGCGTATATCCTAACTTTCATTATTTCTGTCTGGCATTATACCGGCTTACTTGCTAGGGTCCGGCTTCCCATCATGTGACATATGTTAAAGAAAGATTTGGCTTATAGTTTTTATGACCGGCCGCCTGCCTGACGTCAACCCCTCTGGGAAGATAACACCCAGACCCGAAACAAATATTTGTGAATCACACAAGCATTTGTCTCGGTGTAGGAATCGAACCCGCGGCCTCTCGCTTCACAGCCGGCTACTCGCCCACTGCGCCACGGAGGCCTCCAACACTGACACTAAAATATTAACGGACTAAATAATACCTAAAATATTTAAGGACCACAATTTGGGAATCGAACCCAACAGAACAAGGACAAAATATCACATATTGTTAACTGTACTTACATATTTTTACGTAAATAGTGCTCTGTCGATGCATCATCCAAACACGGGTCGTTGCACTGTGAATCATGTCTCATGCAATTTGTCTCCCTCTGTCCCTTTCGCACGTGGCTTATCATCCTATCTCCGTCTCTTTCTACACCAATTAATGAGCTCCCAGATTTTAATGTCTCGGAATTAACGGCTTTATCTGAACGGCTCAGTTGTTTGTGATTCTAAACTTGCATTATGTCTTTTGGAATGATACTTCATTGCAGAAACATACGCGCAAGTGCGTCACCTGGTAGTAAGATGATCGGCATCGCCCAGGAACTATTAGGATAAAATAAAATACAAGAACTATAAGGATATCCCGACCATTCAGGAAATAAATAAAATATTGTGTTTTTTTGGGACTCTCATTAACCGCATGAAACTCAAAACCAAACTCACATTAATTCATGTGGGTTTTTAGGAGACGTTGGTACCAATCCGGGCGAGGCTGTTCTACAATACTGATTACAGCGACCTACCAATATAAAATCTAAACATGTATACTCTCTAGTTCATTGCGGGACATTGCTTGCAAAATATTGTTAGGCGTGGTCAGTTACTAAGGAAAAAGCGTTATGTTCTTTTTTTAATACGCCGAATGATGAGACCAGCAAACCAGGCGTGATGGTAAGCAACATGACTGCCTATTAACAGTTACAACACGACCCAGAACTTTGAATTACAAGGCACTGCGTGGCTCTGCATTGCGCTCGTCATTCTGAGACAAAGATGTTCATTCTTATTTTTATTATTATTATTATAGCTTCAGACATATTATTATATGGTGTTTAATAATGTATTTGGCGTTTGCTTATTTTTCGTATGTCCGTTTGCCAATTTGCAAAGGCCTCCTCTAACCTTCTTCATTCTGTTCTCTCTCTGGCTACTCTACTCCATGATGTTCCAGCAACCTGTCTAATGTCATCATCCCATCTTTTTTGGGGTCTACCTCTCTTTCTGATACCTTTCCTTTGGTGCCATTGGGTAACTATTTTACTCCACTAGTTCTTTCCTCTTATCATATGGCCTGACCATTTCCATTTTAACCTTCTGATTTTTAGAGTACTATCCTGAACCTTGGTCTTCTGTCTGATGTTTGGGATTGTAATAGTTAATTCTCATAATGCCCAGTAATTACACTGGCTACAATGCCCTTCACATCGGAACAGAATAGTGTTTACACACTGCTGAAATAGCCAATACGGTGGTACCTACCCAGGCAGACTCTGCCATACGAAAGTCCTATCTAATTCAGAGATAATTAAACCAAATACGCATATATCATTCAATATATACATACCTACATATGCACGCATGTATCCCTGAAGGGTAGAATGTCAATGCATGTGCTTTTGACAGTATTTCAATATTTCAACACTTGCAAAATATTTTAAGCTAAAGGAATAGAGACGTAGATAGCGAGTGAAATAACTTCCGAGCGGCCAAATTCTTTTGCGCACATCATATTTATTTATTTATTTTATTTTAGGAGAACCAACAAATAATAATAAGAATAACAGTAAGATATAGAATATAGAGTCCTAATAATAGGTTCTCAGGGATATAGTCATTGGATTTCGGCATTTTGAGACCCCTTCAGCCCAGGGCTCTATTTAACTAACTAACTGATTTCTTATGTAAGTTTTTTTATTAGTTTGAATGACGAGACGAGTACGTCGCTCGCCTGATGGTAAGCGCCACGCCTGCCCAGAAACAGAAGCAACGCCACACAGAACTTTAATTAACAAAGCACTGCGTCATGCGTGGCACTGGACTGCGTTCCCTCTAAGTACTAAGTGATTTTAGTCTTTTTGTTAATAAATTCTTTAGAACTTTTATGGTTATTTCGGGTTTGTTATTTCGGGGTGTATAAAGCCTCACGTGCTCTTAGGGTAAAGATGGAATTGACAGGTTACTATTACAACTTTAGTTTTAACTCTTTGGTATAGGTAAGCGTTTTTTTTTCAAAGTATTGCTATTCTGTCGCAATATTTAACTTCAGTTCGATGATTTATCAAGTTTACCCACTCTAATGAAGGAATATGATAAAAAAACGCACCATTTTTATCGTTTCGATAGTAAAAACGTATTGCAAAATAAATATGCGAGCGTTATCGGCGCGTCGGTGTCAATGACCGCCGGTTTGATAACGTTTCAGGTAATTCTGGAATATTATTCACTATTTCATGTCCTTTATAGTTTACTTACTGTTTCGTCTGCAATCTATAGCATGAATGAGCCAGTTTGATCGGGATAGTATCATTGCCTTACACAAAATTGACGTGTGCATTTCATACGGTGAGTAAGATTTCCAGAGGCCCAATCCTCCTCCAATCCGTCCTTTTCTTTAAATTCGACAACGCATAACGCATTATTCTTCTGGGATTGTGTTTATGGGCGTTGGAGATCACTTGCCAACAGGTGACCCATTTTCTCGTTTGCCGACTTGTGTTTGTGTTGTTTTGTTGAAACATTTTATCGTTACAAGTGGCAAAGGAAATCTTATAAGGTTCATACAGCCAAGTTATAGATTGATCGGTTGAGACGTGCTACAACTTTGCTACAAATGGTTGAAGGTGTACGATAAAATCTTTGTATACCTATTTAATCACCTTAAGAATCAAAAGATTTATAAAATTTATTAGCATCGAAATCGATGTTTGATCTTCAACCGACTTCAAAAGGAGGAGATTTTCATTAATATCTTCACGCATAGCTCTGACAAATGATGAATTTGATGATTATTTTATTATTGTACAAATTTGGTGATCTGATGACGAAGTATGAATGAGAAAGTCCTCAACGGTTGACAACAAACGCACCGCGATTTTGGCCTTGAAGTTGGTTTTTGCATAAAGCAGAATAATCAGGCATTCTCTGTGAAGTGTAATTACAGATTAAGTGTGCCACAGTTGCCCCTAGTCATCATTCTCTGTATTGTAAAAAAAAATACCAGCGACAATGTAATCGAAATAAACGAAAGTAAAAAAGCATGTTAATCACTCTTTTCAAACATTACCACAGCGCTGGAGTTCAATATTCGTACAGAAACGTTCCAAATTCAAACTGTTATGCCACCCAGTGCGGCAACAAAAGCCCCCGTCCCGAATTCAAAAGCGCGCGAACTCCGCCTGCACCCCAAACACCAGCGACAGCGAAACGGGGGAAGACAACAAACCGCCGAAATTATTTGCGGCCCGACGATTCAAGGTCGCAGTGAGGCAGGTCAGCGGCGTGACGTCACCGGCGCCCTCCAAAACGCGGGGTCGATGGCCGCGCCGCCATTGCGGAAACTGTGCTGTGCGCGTTCGGAATTCGAATTGGGGCTTTGTATGCCGGTGTGCGTGAGATGTTACGTGTATGCGTGTCTGTGTCTGCGCACGTGTGTGTGCGTAATTTCGGCCGTTCAGCCTTTTTGTCCACAAAATGTCGCGACTGATTGAATGAAGTGCGTTAAAATTTAAATTTCCTTGTTCATTTTGCGACGCAATTACGATTTAAGGACACTAGCGTCTTGTGTATTACCCGTAGCAATATATGCATCAAAATGTTTACATATTTTTTTTATAGAGACGTATTGAATATGTAAATACTATGTATAAGTTTTATTTACTTTTTGTAAAAATATCGGTAGTTTTAATTATTAATATATTATTATTTGTTCAGTACTTGACCTATTTTTAGTATATCACACAATAAAATGCTTATGATTGTTTAAATTAACTTTTGCATATCTACGGCGCATTAGCCGTTTTAGATACTTATTTATTTATTTATTTGATACTATCTACAGTATACAATTAGAAATATACATAATAGAATTAATTGTTAATATACTTCTTTCTTATGTATAAAAATTGCATATTTATATGCTCCTTTTAAACATTCTAACATTCCCCAAAATCGAAAACGGTAATTTTTCCGGAAATCGTAAGAAAAGTAAATTAATCGAATCCTTACAAAATATATTCCAACTACACCATCTTGTGAAAAAAACATAAAAGGTACTAATGTAATCTCTGGTACAATAAACATCTCGTCAAACTGGATATTTAAAAGAAGAATAAAAATGGCGCGGACCAATCACCTAACGCGATTCAAATTTTGGATGCGCGCGAGTGGGGCGAGGTGGAGTGCGGTGAGGGGTGAAGGGGAAGCAGATGTCACTCGGGCCTTGGCGTTAGACGCACACACGCAACGTATTAGTGTAAAATGCTATGAATGTGTGAGTGTACAACGGAAATTAGCATTTTGGGCGTGGAACTGCAAAACTATTTGACAATAGACTGTTTTTGTGGCATTAGAATTTCAAAATGGCGGCGTTTTAAATGCAATATTTGTTTATAACATTTCAATTCTATTGAATGATTTTGCTCATGTTTACTCAATTTAAAGTTTAGAATTGAGATATTTTTCATAATGTAATTTTTTGGCATTATATACTAAATTAAAATGCTTATATAAAAATATTGTTGACATAGTATTTACAAAATAAGTATTTTTTTATATGAAATAATGAAATAGTTTTATTCATCATGTAGGCAATTAAAATAGCGCTTATGACAAGTCAGTACAAAATAAAGAAACTTATGTAATTACAGAAATCATATCAGCTAATATATACATAACATACATAGCATCGTCAAAATACACTGGGCAACTATAAAGTTTACAATATTTTATTAGTCCAGGATTGTTAAGTATTATTATTATTGTTATTTTTTCTCTGTTTTAAAGGTCGATATGGACCATAGGCATTACCGAAACGGCACGTGGTTTAAAACTACCACCGGATCCAAAACGACCCAACCTGAGAAGACCCGGCGAAACAAACTCAGTGGGCTTACTTTACCACTGGATTTTACGCGGCGCGACCCAGTCCTGAGAAGATCCAGCTAGTCAAACTCAGTGGGCTTGTTTTTGGTCCGATTTATCATACCAAAATAAATTAGGGAAATAAAAAGTCCTATTTTTATTTTAAGGTGATTGATACGGACCATGTGTACCTCTAAATTGTTGTTTTAAAACTGCCACCGGATCCAAACGCGGCCCTGTCTGAGAAGACCCGGCGAAACAAACTCAGTGGGCTTGTTTTTGGTCCAATTTCTATAATCTCAACAATAATGACTTGTCAATTTAAAATTGCCAATTTTTATTTTACGTGATCGGTCGTCTTTTTTATTTGGTATTTAAATGTTATTGATACATTTATTTAATATATTGTTTTAGTGTAGGTATTTAATTATATCATTATATGGTATAGAACCCAGCTGTAGAAAATTTGTCTACAGCCTGAACGGGTCGGCTCGACCGGGTTCTCACCACTGTCTCACAGAAAACCGACGTGAAGTGAGTGTTCGTGAAGATCACTTACCATCAGGTGACCCACTTGTTCGATTGTCAGTCTCTGCTATAAAAAAATAAAACAATGATTCTTTTAAAATATATAATATAATTAAATATATTATATGTATTAATTAGGTACTTAAATAAATTTATTATTCATACTTTTATTATTACTCTAAATAGGTAAGTACATAATTCTTCATTGAAATAGAAATAAATAAATAGTCAATTACATCATAAACACCAAACAATGTATAAAATACACTTGAGTAGCTATTTCATACAAAACAATTACATAAAGGCAACAAATCTGTCAGACAACAATGATAAATGGTATTGTAGAAAAAAAACGACCAATGACCTCGCATCTAATGTTATTTCTAAATTCAAACGGGCCAATTGCAGCGCCGCCGAAAACGCGATGCGCGCGAGTGGTCCGAATTTTCTATTCGTGTTTAGACGCACACATACAAACTATGAACTCGGTAAATATACGCCGACCGTCGTATTTGATTAGTGTCAAGATGGAAGGGGATCGCGACATGCTATTTTATTTATTATAAGTACTAAATTGAGTGCGTTGATTATGATTATTATTTATTGTTATATTAAAAATATATTATATTTCTATACATTTAGCAAAATTAGATATTGTAAAATAAATTAGGGCTCTGGTTTTTAGCGCTCATGTAATTTGGCTTGTATAATAAGAAACCTGAGTTGCTTAGACTGAACCCAGCAATGAGCAGTATCTCTCAATATGAGACATTGATTCAGTGACCGGAATAGGTGGCTAATTTACTATAGGTTGGAAATATAAGACATAGTCCCGGGATCTCGGAAATAGTTTTATTACTTGTTTTTTTTTATGGCATAGGCCGGCAAACGAGCAAGTGGGTCACCTGATGGTAAGTGATCTCCACCGTCCATGTACCTACGCCCATAATACTAAAAGAATCATGGGTGCGTTGCCAACCTTAAAGGAAAGGGATAATTGGGCAGGGGAGATCGAAAGAAAGATTTTCCATAAAAATATATTGAATCCACGCGTTATACAAGGTGGTTGGTCCCTCATACGCGAGAGGCCATCTGGTTTGATACCACCGCTTTGTCTATTTCTTCCGCCAAGTACCTAGCAGTGTGGAAGAACTGTTGTGTTTCGGTTTGAAGGACATTGAAGCCATTGAAATTACTTAAGAGACTTAACATCTGAAATCTCGGGATGACGAGCGCAGTTCAGTGGCATGCACTTTGGATTACAGATAATCCAAAGTTCTGTGTGACGTTGCTTCTGTTTATGGACAGGCATGACGTTTAACATCAAGCGAGCGACCTGCTCGTCTCAACATATAAGTAAATAAAAAAAAACAATTCTGCAATTCAAATCGTTTATTACACTCATTTTCATACCCAACTGTGCCCGAACAAATAACAGTTAAACTTCCCTTCGTGTACAGAGTATGGACACGTGTATGTGTGTGTGTGTGTATCATTTGTATCGAGGTGCGGACCGCGACTGGAGAGATCCGTTGAATTGATTTACGTTCTTGTCCGGAGCCGAGCCTCGACTCCCGACGCACGTGGCTGCCTTACTGATCTTCATAATATTGCGCTCTTTGGATGACCTTTAACATTGACATTTAAAGTTATTTGTCAAAGCTCTGACTGCCTCGGTGGCGCATTTGTAATGCGTATGCGTTGCGACTGAGGCTGACGCTGAGGTCTCGGCTTCGATCCCGGGTCGGGTAAAAGTGATATTCGGTGTTTCTATTACGAAATGCTCAGTATCACCCCGGAGTCTGGAATATGTGCCCGGTATGTTGATAGGCTCGCCCCCTATCAAATCATGGGACGGAGATACGCTCGGCGAAATGTTGGTGTACTGGTTACACCTCTGCCTACCCCTTCGGGGAATACAGGCGTGAGTGCGTATATACTTATGTATATATTGTCAAAGCATTAGTTTGTTTGTTATTTATAGGCTAAATAAGCTAAACAAGCCAAATCTATCTGTAACACGTGTTAAAAAGCATGTTGCGCCGACCCCACTGCGAGTGGGATAAGGGCAGGTGGAAGGAGTACCTGGTACTTATTGGTACCTGACTGGACAGCTATACTTACGCCCGAATACTGAAACGCTACTAAAAAGGTTAAAGGCCGACTGTCTAACGGTTACCTATTTTCCAAAGACTTTAATGTATACTACTGGACAAGCTGCGCGGTACATAGAAATTGTACCACTAAGTTACGGTCAATTAACCATAACTCTATATTACCATCTCACTTACTCTCAACTAGAACCCCTATCGCGCTCCCTGTTTGTGAGCTGTCAAACTCCCGCGTTATGTGACACAGTTTTATTTCTAAACAGCCCGTCTAGTAGTATGTATACATTATGTCTTTGTTATTTTCATACAATTTCGAAAGGAGGCACGATTTTAACACGGTCTTTAATGCCGAAATCAGCTCGGCGAAAACAGAGTACAGCGCTAGTTGCAAATTACACCTCTGCCTATCCCTTCGGAAGTACAGGCGTGAGCTTATGTATATTAACTGACAACTAACGCCATCTATCGCGTTACGTGTACACTTCTATACTGCAAGTGGTGCGGACTGCGGGGGAAAGTTAACAATTAACAAAATGGTGGCGCGTGGAGCTGATCCCGGGACATCACACACACGCTAGTGCTCCGAGCTACAAACTTAGGATATTTACTGCACCTTTAAGGTGTAATGGTGGACAATTTACATGGTCCTTGAGTCAGTATTTATTTGATGAATTTGTGTAATGTACTAAACCTAAAATATTATAATATGATCCTCTTGACTCGGCTTGGTTGTGAGACGCATCATTAAATGTGCAAAAAGAGTTCGGCTTACTCTTTATGAATTTAAGTTTAAATGACTTTTCGAGGTATTCATATTTCATTATTAATGATCGTCCTCTTTGACCACTTGATAGTTTTTCTCGACATGGGTATCGAATTCAGGACTTCCTAAGCTCACAGCCAATACCATTAGACAAAGGCATAATAATGGTTCATTATTAAAATCAAGTGCAGTCGCTTTAAAGTGTACTAAAGAAGTATTCCCCTTGTGCGACCGCGATTGTGCGACCATTGGGCGCGCAATTTTTAAGACTAATTATCGCCGTCCGTCAGTGTCGCGCGGTGACGCGGCGCATTCATCGTGGCCAGCACTGCACCGTACACTCGT
Source organism: Mimas tiliae (assembly GCA_905332985.1). Taxonomy (NCBI): domain Eukaryota; kingdom Metazoa; phylum Arthropoda; class Insecta; order Lepidoptera; family Sphingidae; genus Mimas; species Mimas tiliae. The sequence goes on along the minus strand of HG995246.1, from coordinate 15,447,797 downwards.
GGCCAGCCGTACACTGTCGGCCATGTGCACAGTGACAATGTTTGGTCGCCATTTTTCGAAATGAACTGTACGGGCGTGATGAATCGACGCTCTCCATTACTCCTTTTGGTAGAAAATGGTACTATTTTCAAGAGAGATACGAGTATTAAATAGGAAAAATGTATCATAGTCACCGATTATGGGTATTTGTGAGTGTTTTATTTTCTATTTTTATGCTTTAATTTATTGTGCTGTAATAATTGTCGGCCATTTGTTGCTTAATTGTTTTTTAAATATTGTTTTGCAGGCAGTTTACGGACGGATATGGGCAAATGACAGTGTAATGACTACCTTTATTTGGACATTATATTTCAAAGTGTTCCAAAGGAAGTCTTAGTAATTTTTCAAACATGTTATGTTGAAACATATGAAATGAGATCTAGCTAGCGTGTTATTCATGGGTACTAAGCGGCGATGGCTCAGTGGGGAGCGCCGACTTTTGCCAGGTGAAGCTGTAAAAGCAATATAGGCTAACAACACAAATCCATTCGAAAAATAAAGGAAACCTGCATACCTTAGAAGTTCTCCATAATAATTTCGAAGGTATGTGAAGTCTACCAACCTTTGAGCCAGCGTGCTGAACTAAGTCCTAACCCCTTTCGTGCAGTAGAGGAGGCCCGTCCAGCAGTGACATATATAAAATAGATACAGGTAGCTATTCAAAATGCCCGTTTGGTGGAAAAGTAACGAGTGGTAGAGCCACGCTGTAGACAATTTTGTCTACAGCATGAATGGGCCGGCTCGTCCGGGTCGTTACCACTGTCTCACATAAAACCGGCGTAAAGTAGCAGCTGGTTGCTGCGTTTCGTACGGTGAGTGAGATATCCGGAGGCCCAAATCCCCCTCCCCAATCCCTTAATTATCCCTTTCCTTTAGGGCCGCCAACGCGCCCATAATTATTTTGGTAATGTGAGCGTACATGGGCGGTGGTGATCACTTACCACCAGGTGACCCACTTACACGTTTGTCGGCCTATGCAATAAAAAAAAAATTGTTACAGCTAGGTATTCAAAATGCCCGTTTGATGGAAAAGTTATTAAAACAGGAGTATTTGGCGACGTTTTCTCTTTACTATAACTTGCCAAATCATGGTAAGTGAAAGGCAACAAAACGCGGCGTGTGTGTAGAGCCTAACTCGTAGTGTGTATCGCGCCTTCTGCGGCTGTTAGCGGCTAATTGGGCGCCAGTCATCGATATACTTTCACCGGTGTAGGGAGAGCATGTTGGTGATGCTGTGCGGATATTCTGTTATACCGACCTCTAGTGGCAGTATTGCGCAACATTATGTATCTGTTTAATTTTAGTAGGTGATAGATTGCAATTGAAACGTCACGTGTGAGGCGAACCTTCAGTGCTTATTGTTATTGTGATTTTGTATAGTAGAGTTGACAAACCAAAAATTTAATCACCTTTTGGTAAGCTATTTTAGCTGCTCATCGTTAAGTAAAGAAGGAAAGTTTGTGACAAGGAGTGTTTTCAGGAAACCTCACAGACCTCACAGGTCAGTTTTTGTGCTAGAGTCATACTGTAGGCAGTTTTGATTTTGTTTTGTATACAGTATAAATGGGCCGGCTCGACCGGGTTGTTACCACTGTCTTACAGAAAGCCGACGTGAAGTAGCAGCTTGCTAGTGCGTTTCGTACGGTGAATGAGATACCCGAAGCCCCAAATCCCCTTCCCCATCCCCTATCCCTTATCATCCCTTTCCTTTAAGGTCAGCAACGCGATTCTTCAGGTTGTGGATGTTCATGGGTGGTGGAGATCACTTACCATCAGGTGACCCACTTGCTCGTTTGCCGGCCTTTGCTATAAAAAAAAGATAATCCGGACGAGCTGGTCCATTCATGTTGTAGACAAAACCGTCTACAGCGTGGCTCTACCATTCAAGAGTAAGTGAAATAAGACCGATAGTCGACATAACGTAGAAAACCCTAGGAATTCAGTAAACATGGTGTACGTAGCGGCCCACATCACATGACCCGGCGGCCGGACATTTCGTTGAATGTCATTGTTGTAAATGCACCGTAGCATGTTATATTTCTAGTAGCGACAAATTATAGCGACTATCCAGTATAGAGAGATTTATATAACCTTTGGTACGGTGCGGCGGAGACGTGAAACGGTAGTGGGTTTACTTCCAGTTTGGAACTAAACTAGGTACAGGGTTACAGACTCGGAAAAAGTATTCTTCATTCTATTATTATTCGTGAGATTATTATAGTGTTCTATTATTCGCGATTCTTTTGGTATTGGTATCTTTTGGTATGTGTATTTAAATTCTAGACACACGATTCTACACTGTGGTCTGAATCAGCACGATTGTTTTCATTATTGTTGTTTAATAACTTTAATTTTCTCAATACAATTACAAAACAAGAATGGAGCAATATCGTAATCTCTATAAACAAACCCCACTAGTGTTGAATCATGGTACGTATAAAAATCTGCCCGTAACCTGATTGCAGTATCCAGGCATCCTGCACGCTACCTAGACCTAGTTAACTGCACATTTAATAAATGCCTAGGCGTTGAACGTGGTTCCGTTCGCTACAAACTCGAGTATTATTCACTTTGGGAGAAACGGAGGGTGGAAAACGGAGGTTTTAAATTCAATTTAAACGGCCTCTGTGGTACACTGGTAGAGTTGCTGCGAAGTAACAGGCCGCCAGTTCGACTTCTGAGACAAATATGTGATTGACGGTATCACAAAAAACAGTAAAGCTGTTAGTTATTTCACAAAAATTTGCTGTGAGACAGTGGCATAACCCCGTTCGGCGGCCCATTCCAGCTGTACACATAGTTTTGTCGATTTCGAAAAATGTAAAAATTGTATTCCCGACGAATTAAACGTCTGTTTAATTCGTCACAAAAAAATATGAGAGTGAAGGAGGCCAAAGAGGTGGGCAAGGATCGTAACAAGTGGAAATCCGTTGTCTCTGCCTACCCGTATGGGAAACAGGCGTGAGTCTATGTACCTATGTATGATTGACAGCCTCTGTGGCGCAGTGGACGACTAGCCGACTGCGAAACTATGGGTTCGATTTCCGCACCGAGACAAATGTTTGTGTAGTTTTAGGTACACAAACTATATGACATACAAACAAACATCACATCGACTAGATATGAGATGTGGGCGCCAGACAGGTCGCATACCAGCCAAATTGAAACGTCGACACGAAACTACTATTTTTAGAGCCGCGCAATTGGTTGGCCAAGGATCTTCCTACATCGCATACTTCATTAGATTATTTACTGCTGGATAAATTAATGGTTTTGTTACTCGTGGCAAGAGCGAGGGTCAAGAATACTCTGCTTATATTTGAAAGAGCTCTGACAAAACACATACAAATTATCACATTCTAAGGTTAAGGTAACATAACATATGACATAAATTTTGTCATTTAAACCGAGAGTTCGGCAGCTACTCTTCAGTAGTATGGCAGAATCATCTCATTAGTATATTTTCTATTTTTATGTATTCTACAACAAACTTACTTACATTTATGCATATGTATGTATATTATTTTTATATATTTTATGTATATACATACATACATACATACTCACGCCTGTTTCCCATAGGGGTAGGCAGAGACGACGGATTTCCATTTGCTACGATCCTTGCATACCTCTTTGGCCTCATTCACCCTCATTAAATTTTTCATACATGCACGTCGGTTTAGGGTACTCCTGACCTGGCCTTTCTCGAGAATATCTCCAACTTGATCTATGAAAGTTCGCCGAGGCCTTCCCCTTTCCTTTAGGCCCGAGTTCACCGAAATAAGCATAAACGTCGGTTTCGTAATCGGCTCTTTAAATTTAAACAGTATGTTAAACGAGGAGCGTTTTTTTTTCTGTTCACCATGGCACATCGGTCACTGGTTAACAAACCGAGCGTTTATGAATGAAAGAGTGAGTAACATTATACAAACAAATAAAAATGGCAGCCTACGACATGAAATACGACCAAGCATAAAGAATTTTAATTTAGTTGAATAATACGTATACGCGACAAAATTTTAAAGTTGTTGTTACTCCTTTTGCTGCTTCGTAAGTCGTTCAATATAATTTGGTAGGTTTATCGGCGCGCAATTTACGTCAGTGTCATTACTGTCATTTATTATTAACTATAAAAATATTTATTATTTAAATTTTTACCTAAAATCCTAATTATTACAAAACATGGAATAGAAGAAAAAGCGTACTTCAAATTTTAGTAACAATGAGAAGAGTTGCTATCGGAACTAATATTAAAATATAAGAGCATTGTAGAAAATATATTTCTAAATAGTCCAAATACTCAAGCATGTTGATATAGTAATCATCTTCCAGTCCGAAATTAAGCGAAGACATAATTATTCTGATACTAACGTTGACTAGACTTGTACGAACCTTTCAAGATCCTGTCAAATGTCAAACCACTGTAACCGATGTTTAACCAATGGTCTGAAGCTCGGTTAAGAATAACACCCGATTAACGACTATAACCGGGTTTCGTGCCATGGTGAACACCAAAATTTACTTAAACACCTGTTTACATATTTAAACGAGTGATTAAATATCGGTGAAAACAGGCCTTAGTATGTAATATATATTTAAATATTGTGTAACGAAGTAGAACAATTGAAACACAATGTACACGACCTTCTCCATTTATTTGGGCAGAGCAACACTTTATATTCCGTTTAGCAACCGACTGACTGCCGACAATAATTATTCCACCTTATTTATACCTTTTCACAAATAGTTCACATTAGTAATTGTATTTATTATTGAACATGTTAAATCGTTCTAAATAACGTGTATATTATTTATAATTGAATAAGTAAATAAGTCAGAGTATCTTATGGATTAACAGACAATATAACGTTATACAATAATAATGTGACGTCATAACCGTTGCGTTATTATTTAGTACTGGCAGCACTTATAACATTTGGTTATAATATTATGTATTATATGTAGTTACTATATAAACATTATATTTATTTTTATAATGTTCTGTTTGTAGTATGTATCCTTTGCACCTACTTCATTAATCTCTGTATCACCTAAAGGTCGGCTGGTAGAGAATGCCTCAGGCATTATGTCCACCTTTATACGAAATTGTATAGAAGTATAAATAAATAAATAAAACATAAGTCCACGCCTGAATCCCCGTATGGGTAGGCACAGGTGCAACTAGTGTAGTAGACACAGTTCGCAGGTATTTCCGTCCCATGATGTGAGATGAGAAACCTATCGCCATTTTGGGATGAACTTACAATTCCGGGCAATTTATATGTGATTTGAAAGCGACTCGTCTGAACATGTCACTATGGCGGGAATATAATAAAAATAAATAAAAAATAAAATGTCTTTATTTCAGGCAAAAGGATCCATAGTACAAACAAATCAAATTATACAAAAATAATAAATATACACACTCACGCTTGTAATCCCCGAAGGGGTAGGCAGAGGTGTAACCACTACACCCACATTTCGCCGAGCGTATTTCCGTCCCTTATGTGATAGGGGGCGAGCCTATCGTCATACCGGGCACAAATTCCAGACTCCGGGCTGATACTGAGCATTTCATAATGGAAAATCCCAATACCACTTTACCCGACCCGGGGATCAAACCCGAGACCTCAGCGTTGGCCTCAATCGTAACGCGTACACATTACAACTGCGCCACCGAGGCAGTCACGATTTCAGTAAACAAAATAAACATTTTTATATTAGACATCTATTTCCGATCCCTGTTCCTGTGCATCGCGAGCCAGAACCTGTACATTGGACTGTACAGATTGTCACACATACTCCAGAGAATGCTATTTTTGGAGTTTAAATAGTTATGCATATAAAAATGATGTTGCGTGAATAATTATCGAATGTGGCAGTACATTATGAGTGATGAGTACGGGTTCGAGCGTTGTCGCGGCATTACGGCACTTCTGCGGCTTCGTTCAGCGCTAAGTCAATTTAATTCGCGAGCTTCCGAACATGCACATAGCTTCACTTTACATAAACATTCACTTAAAATTCGTTTTTGGAGAATAAATAGTTTATATATTGTTAGAACTATTACCCATGAGCACTCTGAAAGAACTGAAAGCTTCTAGGCAACAATAAGTTCAACTGAGCCAGCGTAACCACGTAGTAATATATTCGAGACAGGTGACTGATTACCAAGAACCAAGAACCAACAACCAACAACCAACAACCAAGAACCAAGAACCAAGAACCAAGAACCAAGAACCAAGAACCAAGAACCAAGAACCTGAGAACCAAGAACCTGAGAACCTGAGAACCAAGAACCTGAGAACCAAGAACCTGAGAACCAAGAACCTGAGAACCAAGAACCTGAGAACCAAGAACCTGAGAGAACTGAGAGCACTCGCAGCACTCGCAGCACTCGCAGCACTCACCGTACTGAGCTTCCAATGACGGAGCGCTCTCTTATAAAGCAACTGTCACCCCACCAGGCGTACAACTTGTTTACTACTTGCACGGCTATTATTTCAATCTACCCGGCATTACATTCTCGGACACCTTCATTATCAATCGATAAATGATAATTAGGGAGTCCCCTACAAGTCTGGTGTTGTGATCTAACAAATGTTGCCTGACAATATATACTAGCTAACCCTCTTGGTTCGCCCGCAGACTTATTACTGCTCCGCTCTCGTGGGTCATGTCATATAATACTATTATAGTTTGGATGTTTTTTAGTCAATCACGCTTTAACAGTTGAACAGTTTTAGATGAAATTTGGTACACAGGTAGACCATGACATGGATTAGGACACAGGATACTTTTACCCCGGAAAAGGAGCAAAAGCTAGTCTAGTTATAAACCACCAGCTCACAAAAGAAATATATACTGTGAATATAACCTCAATCGGTCAAGTCGTTCAAAAAAGTAACACTTGCTCGTTCATCAACAATTGGGAGGCGACACAAGTCATTTTATATTACACTAGCCTTTGCTCGCGGCTCCGCCCGCGTGAACAGCCTTTCCGGGATAAAAAGCCTATGCCACCCGGGGATAGTGTAGCTTCCCAACAGTGAAAGAATTTTTCAAATCGGTTCAGTTGTTTCGGAGCCTTTTCAATGCAAACAAACAATCAAATCTTTCCTCTTTATAATATTAGTATAAATTTATTTCTGAACTCTGAAATAAAGTCAACATGCCAATAGTTAGGAAAGTACAAAAGTCACATAGACCTTTTTGAAACTAAAAATCGGTCGACCCGAAAACGCTCGTCGTGAAAGGACACGGAGAGGTCTAAAATAATGGCTGCGACGCTCGACTCGTGAAAGTAGCAGATCAAACGTGGAATTAATTGCCACGATCGATGGAGCATGGGAAATAGCCCTTTACTATGCTAATGTTTTGATATACAATATGTAACAAAAACCCTGTAGGACATTTTAACTGTGATATCAGAATCGATATTCAAAGGTAAGGTAAGTTTGTCTGGCAGAGATCGCTATTAGCGATAAGGCCCCCTATTGTTACATTTATAATTTTGTTTGTTCTTTACTGTAATATCCTGCATGGTGTAAAATAAAGTGTTATTTATCTATCAAACTGAATGAAATAACTCGCATACGAAAATGGAACTCAAAAAATAATCATACTTATTGTTTTAATCTTGAATTAATTTATTAGAGCCAAAGTGAGATAGCACGTTGCGGCGTCCACGTACATCAAAGGAGCCGCGCCCCTGGCTTCGTCAATGCACACAGAAATTCAGATGTTAATAACATTTTCTAAATATGTTCATTTTCTAAGTTACCTGTGTAAGGATAATATCTTGCTTCAGTTTATTATTATTTTTAATTTAACAAAATGTATTAAGCTGTTTAAATATGTCTATCTTCACGACCCTAAAAGGGCCAACAGGGTTTTTGTTACATACTGTATATTTGGTGGGAGCGTGGTTGAAACATATTTGTACTTGAATGGATAACAACCACCATATACATGGTGAAAAACATATACTTAGTGAATCCTTACGGCGAGTCGCGTTCCGGGGTCAGTCAGTTTATATTCAGTAACTTCATGCCGTCATAATTCTGGCGACTGTCGAGAGGTGCAATGTCTCTTGACCGTTGACTTTTTTATAGTATAGGTCGGCAAACAAACAAGTGGGTCACCTGATGGTAAGTGATCTCCACCACCCATGTACACCCACAATACCAAAAGATTCATGGGCGCGTTGCTGATCTTAAAGAAAAGGGATAATTAAGGAATTGGGAAGGGGAGGGAATTTGGGCCTCCGGATATCTCACTCACCGTACGAAACGCAGTAGCAAGCTGCTACTTTACGTCGGTTTTCTGTGAGACAGTGGTAACATTATATTTGGACTGCACTGTATTGACAGGTGCAGTTTAGCTACATCGCCGAGGCAGGTTTTTTTTACCTATGTATAAATGTGCTCCAATGGCGTGTTTTCAACTTGTAAGTGGGGTCTTCTTGTGCAATGATGCATGCAATATCATACGTATTTAAAGTATGGAATTAAATGACGCATGCACATGCCCGGTGATCCCAGAAGCACACGTCAACGGAAGACGAAAGTTGATGGGGTAAGCTTAAGAGTGGAGACTGGAGACGTACTGTATGGGTGGTGAGATTCTATCCCACTAAAACTTGTGCCAAAAATCTAATCTACCAAAATATGTTTAAAAAAAATTCAGTAGTTCAATAATATATTTAATATATTTTGATATAATATATTTTGCACCACAATAAGCAATAAACATTGTTCGGAAATGAAGACAACATCCATTTTACATTCAAAACAATAAGATGTCATAAATCGAACCGCGACCCACCGCTGGTCTCCGCAACTGCTGTACCACCGACAACACATTGTTTAGTAGTATTTTGTGCGGTAAATCTTATTAGCGGCTTCTCAGTTGCCTAACGACGTAACCGATGTGTGCCGCTCTAACGTGATTTTAACACGTGGCATAAGTTTGAATTTTCGCTTTAAAGCACATTTCAGACTAAGCTTTTTACGGCGGATTGAAAAGAAAAGAAAGAAAATATCGTTTTTTGTCATCCAAGAGACATGCAAAATAAGATTAACAATACAAAAACAATATTAATTAAAAAACAAGAAATAACCAAGACAGTGCATGCCATCGTGGTGACAATAGGTGGCCAGCTCAGCATAATGCTGTGCTATGGAAAGACCACAACACAGCGCTGATTTTCAGTGACCACCTGTAGTGACCTGTACTGATTGCAGTAGTCAGTTTTGTCTACAACACGAATTAGTGGCAGGTACCACATTTCTATCAGCCCTGTTTAAATATACTGCACTGTCGCACTGCTAGGCTACTAATTTAAGGAGTTATATATTAATCCACCATTAGACCGCTTCGGTGACACAGTTGTAATGCGTACGCGGTACGACTGCTGTGCTGAGGTCTCGGATTGGATCCCCGGGTCGGGTAAACGGATACTGGGTTTTTTTTAATTCGAAATGCTCAGTATCAGTCTAGAGACTGGAATTGTGCCCGGTATAGCGATAGGCTCACTCCCTATCACATCGTGGCACGGAGATATGCTCGGCAAATGTGGGTGTACTGGTTACACCTCTGCCTACCCCTTCTGGGATTACAGGCGTGAGTGCTTATGTATGTATGAAATTACGGAGCATTGAGACTTAACAACTTAAGTTTGAGTGGTAGAGCCACCCTGTATGAGTAGTAGAGCCACACTGTAGACACTTTTGTCTACAGCATGTATGGGCCGGCTCGTCTGGGTCATTACCACTGTCTAACAGAAAACCGGCGTAAAGTAGCAGTTTGCTGCTGCGTTTCGTACGGTGAGTGAGATATCCGGAGGCCTCCCCTTTCCAATCCCTTAAGTATCCCTTTCCTTTAAGGTAGGCAATAAAAAAAAAATGTTTCAGGGTGACGAGTGCAGCCTAGTGCCACTAGTGTCATGCAGTGTTTTATAATTCAAAGTTTGGCGTGGTGTTACTTCTGTTCATGGGCAGGCCGCCATGGCCAGCTTCAGTCGAGCGACTTGATCGTTTCGTCAATCAGAATATTAAAAAAATGATACTGTGCGTCATTAGGTGCCTAGCAATACATGGTCTTAGAGAAAGGGGTGAGGATTATGAGTAGCATAAAGTTTCCAACACAGATGATATAAAACTACTCAACACTCGATATTCATATAATTGTAACGTATCGACCGGTCGAAGAAAAATTTTTGGAATATATTTCGGTGGATTGGCCATTGAAACCCTACTACTATTATAAATGTGAAAGTTTAGATGTTTGTGCGTTTGTGAATTTTGATTTTTGTAAGTCAATCACGCCTTAACAGCTGAACGGTTTTGGGTGAAATTTGGCATATAGGTAGACCATGACCTAGATTAGGACATAGGCTTTTTCCCCGGAATAGGCCATAGGACGTTAAGTCTCTTCACGCCCAGTAATTTAACTGACTTCAATGTCCTTCAAACCGAAACACAACCGTGCTTACCACAGAGAAAATATAAGAAATAGACAAAAAAATATGCATACAAAACATCAAAAGAAACTCATAATTCATAATAACCCGTAAATTCCATTCGCAATCCAGTATGCACACTCCATGGCGTCGTATTACCAACATACCATAGTTTCACGGCGGCTATTTTAACTGGACATTATCGCTTACTGTCGGATGTGGTCGGACAACTTCGTGTGTTTCCGTGCGTGCCTCCCCACTCCCCTCGCCTCCCTCCTCGGGGTGGGGGATGCGCGGGACGTTTCACTGCACTAATAAACGGTTAATTTTCCTTTGATATCCAAATCATTTGCAATGGATTTGTTGGGTACGTGGGTTGATTGATTTGATGAAATATGAACGTTACTTGGTTTAAACTTACGATGCCCATCTGTCTGTTTGCCTTATATATCATTTGAACTATAATAGATAAACAACTGGTTTTTTTACAGATTAAATTACCTACCTATATTATTACAGTGCAAAAATTATTAGTAATATGAGTGGTAACTGTCAAATTCTCATTTGTATTTAGATATTATTTTATACATTTTCAATTAGTTAAAAAACTTGTTTTTTTATAACATAGGCCCGTAATCGAGCAAGTGGGTCACCAGATCGCCACGGCCCATAAACACCCAAAATACCAGAAAAATCATTTGCGCGGTGCTGACCTTAAAGTAACGGGATAATTAACGGATTGGGAAGTGGAGGGGGATTGGGCCTTCGGGTAACTCACCGCACAAAACTCAACAGCAAGCTGCTACTTCACGCTGGTTTCTTGTGGGAGCGTGGTAACAACCCCGGTCAAGCCGGCCATTCATGCCGTAGCAAGAGCCGAACTATGCTCTAATCTAAAACTATCCAAAACTTGACGCAACCATACAAAGTTTGTTTAAAAAATGACACGGGTGGAGCTGCGAGCAAAAGTTAGTAAATAGTCAAAGACTTTAATGTATACTACTAGACAAGCTGCGCGGTGCATAGAAATTGTACCACTAAGTTGCGGTCAATTGACCGCAAATCGATATTACCATCTCGCTTACTCTCAACTAGAACCCCTCTCGCGCTCACTGTCTGTGAGCTGTCAAACTCGCGCGTAATGTGACGCAGTTTTACTTCTAAACAGCCCGTCTAGTAGTATACATTAAAGTCATTGTAAATAGTTTAATATCCCTAAAGATGTATAATAGGGTAGTCTTAGAAGGTGGATGGTATCGAAAATAGAGCTCACCTTTCGGAGAATACCTAAAGCGGTTGTTAAAATTTTTAACACTGGTCATACGGCACCCTGTATGTCTACGGACACTAACCTTGTAACTAGAATCTTACTCGAATACAACAACTGAAACCGTTGTGCTTTAGTTACTGAATAGAAAACCCCCAAAGTCAATTAGAAAAAAAACAGTTACTTATAAACGGCTGAATATTTTTTTTATATAAGCAAGTATGTGTTACCTGATGGAAAGTGATCTCCACCGTCCATGTACACTCACAATATCAGATGAATCAAGTACGTGTTGCGGACCTTAAAGGATAGGGATAAATGTAGATTTCTTTGTACATCATTGTCTGTTTTTATTTATAGCCAAAAACTAACCAATGACGTATGCAAAAATCGTTCAGCTATACGTTCGCGTGCACTATTAGACCTTATAATAACGTTTATGGGTACGAGGATTACATCCTATGATATGGGTGACCGGTGTAGTATAGTGCCATACATACGAGTACACACAGACTACTTCTTCTGGTTGACATCCACACCAACATCAAGGGTCCAGATGAAAACCAGCGCCAAGCACTTAAGTGTTTGAAACATGATGATTTAGATACTTTTAATGTAATCATGGTAAGAAATACTGTTTTCTGGGAGTTATCTAGGTACCCACCTACTACTTTTAATATGTACAACCTAAGCAATAAATGCTTTGTTACTTTATTTTTTTCAGGACTTTGTAATTGAAATTGTACTGTTGCTAGGAAGGCGTGGCACTGAGGATTAGGCGAGCGAATAAAACCAGCTCATTCAAGCGAATAAAAAGTCCTCATTCGTTTTTGAATATCCTAAATTCGAGTGAGTTTCGAGAATATATAGTAGTTAAGGCAGCTAATGCGGCAGCCTGTTACGAGCACTCTGTATTTACGGTGGCCATAAACAGAGCTCCGTCGCACCTTAGGTACCACCCCACCACCCACCCGCTACTATCAGCGCACCACACGCCTCTGATAACAGTGCCATCTACACATGACGAAGGTGTAGGTCATGGATGTAAGCTATCAGGTAAGATGAAGGATTTATTTAAGTAGATAAAAGCAAAATATTTTTTTTATAAAGAAAATTGGATCCGCTATTCTTTTTTTTATTAGCATGAAAGACGAAACAAACAAATAACATATTACACAGCGTTGTATAGCTTTATATTGATTTCGATCGTCACCTTAAGAAATAAGATGTTAAATCATGTCCAGTAATTTCACTGACTTCAAAGTCTTTCAAAGCCGAACACAACAGTGCTTATTGCTGCTTGGCGGCAGAAATAGACAAAGCGGTGGTACCAAACCAGACGACCTCTTGAATGCGAGGGATCTACCACCTTGTGAATACCACCTTGTTTGATCATGCATGCTATGAACTGTCTTTCAATTCCATATTATTGGCACGTGTGTATTGCATACACTAGATTTGACTAGATATATACAGGCATATGTATGCAAGAAAGAAGAGGAAAGTGAAGGCAGACAGAGCTCTTCACCGAATCCTGAATCGCGGCAGCACCATTTGCAAGACGCTGAACATATAGAACTTCTCAACAGCTAGATCAACCTCCCTTTCCATTTTCTAGATATTTTCAAACCAATGCAAATATCCCAGAGGCTTAAATCACAAGTCTGTATTCTTTTCTCACCAGTGGCTACTGCTACGCGGCGGAGAGAAAACGGAAACTACCATCATTTATAAAACTATCAAAACTTCTAGGTACTAGGCCTACTAGTAATGTGGGTGTTTAGGGGCGGTGGATATCACTTCCCATCAGGTGACCCACTTGCTCGTTTGCCAACCTATGCTATTAGAAAAGTGCATTATCCACGTAGATGTAGTAATTATCTAGATTAGTTATTTGATGGGTGTCTGTTTCTAATTAATTAAAAGACCACTTCCCTTGTAATCCGTTGATGGGGCGACATAACACTTTATTGTGTTGTAAACTCAATGTTCTAGTCTAGATTTTGTTATTACCTGGATTGAGGAGATTCTGAAACTGCGGATTATATTCTTTCTGGATTAGGAGACTTGACTGAAGATTAGAGTATACAGTACATTATGCTTTTTTTATTAGCCTGAATGACGAGACAAGCAGGTCGCTCGCCAGCTCGCTGATGGTAAGCGTCACGCCAGCTCATAAACAAGATCAGCACCACAAAACTTTGCATATTAATACACTCTATGACACTCGTCACCACGACACATAAGATGTTAAGTCTCATAACAGCCTCCGTGGCGCAGTGGGTGAGTAGCCGGTTGCGAAGCGTGAGGTCGTTGGTTCGATTCCCGCACCTAGACAAATGTTTGTCTGATTCACAAATATTTGTCTCGGGTCCGGGGTTTGTGGGACCGCAAGTCCCTCGTAGTTCCTGATACCCACGATACAGGTTTACCTAGTGTGGGGTCAGGACTATGTGTGTGACTGTTGGGTGCATTTATTTATTATAATGCCCAGTAATTTCACTGACTTCTATGTCCTTCAAACAGCAACACAACAGTGGTTATACATTGCTGCTTGGCGGTAGAAATAGACAAAGCATTGGCACTTACCCTGACCGCCTCACGCTTACAAAAGACCTACCTGTTTGGGATAAAATATTTAATAAACAACAATGAACCCAAAACTAAGATACGAGTCTTGTGTTGTGAACTACGAGAGACTTTCGCTCTCACAACAGACCCAGACCCAGACCCGAAACGAAGCTTACAGCTTGATATAGCTAATGTCTCTTCGAATGGATTATTATAGATTTACATGATAGCAGCGCGCAGAAAACACTGACATCATGGTTAACATGTTTTTTTAACATGTTAACCTAACTATGAGAAAGGAGACATGTAATTATTTTTCTGGATTTTCCCACATTTCGTTTAAGGTAGTTTGGTTTACGTTTACATTATGTTTTGAAAAAACTACAGGAGTAAGTAGCGCCTGCCTGTGCCAGAACGTACTCGTACCAGCAGTACGATCCCGCGAACGACAAAAAACGCTGGCTTGACGTCTTTGAGGGAGATATGAGGGCCAATGTTCTTAGTCGTAGTTAAAAGTCGAGGCGTCTCTGGGACGGCGGATCCTGACACTAGCCAGAGGATAACGTCTGGTAGAAAGAAAGAAGAAAGAAGGTACCCTCAAAACAAGATAAATAATACCTATTATTATTCCTTATATTTTAACTTATCATCCCAATAACATAAAAAAACATACATACGCACTCACGCCTGTAATCCCCGAAGGGGTAGGCAGAGGTGTGACCAGTACATCCACATTTAGCCGAGCGTATCTTCGTCACTTATGTAATAGGAAAGGAACTTATCGCCATACCGGGCACAAATTCCAGACTCCGAGCTGATACTGAGCATTTCGTAATAGAAAAACCCAATACCACTTTACCCGACCTGGGGATTGAATCAGAGACCTCTGCGTTGGCCTCAATCGTACCGCGTACGCATTACAACTGCGCCAACGAGGCAGTCATTATCGAGACATTAAAAAAAGCTGTAGAAAAAGAGATCGTTCGTTCAATAGGCTATATAGGCCGTTCATTTTTTTCTCAAAGGGTGATGCGTTCAATCCGCTAATCTGGCCATGGGGCGTGACAATCAAATGAGCAAGCGATCGTTCACAGGGTGTTTTTTCAATCGCCGCGGCCGGCGGGTAATACACGCTCAATTTGGCGGGTGGCGGGGCGCACCGGGCGCACCGGGTGCAGCGGGCACACCGCGGCTCTCGGCCTCTATGATCACGCGGCGGCAAATATTGCCCAATCACGGTTGAACAGTGTATCTAGTACCGTCTGCATATATGTATAACTTCCGTATTGTTTTGGGTTATTTGTGTATCGATATAATTCGTTAAGGGATATTTTTATATTGGTACGGCAAAGTGGCCACACTGAACCTGTTTTTAAGTATAGTACAGTCTAAATATAATATCGACCGCCAAGAGATATTGCGTCCATCGACTGCGGACTCAAAGTTACTGGATATACACTGGATGACCCCGCGACGCGACTGGTCTCAACGAGCCACTATGGTGACAAACAATTTTATTAGGTTCTTCATTGATTTGCGAAAGTTTTTTTTTTATGGTATAGGCCGGCAAACGAGCAAGTGGGTCACCTGATGGTAAGTGATCTCCGCCACCCATGTACGCCCACGATACTAAAAGAATCATGGGTGCGTTGCCGACCTTAAAGGAAAGGGATAATTAAGGAATATGGAAGGGGAGGGGGTCTGGGCCTCCGGATATCTCACTCACCGTACGAAATGCAGCAGCAAGCTGCTATTTTACGCCAGTTTTCTGTGAGACAGTGGTATTGACCCGGACGAGCCGGCCCATACATGCTGTAGACAAAAGTCTCTACAGCGTGGCTCTACCACTCATCATTCATCAGTTAATTATCTTGTTTGTTTTGACTCCATGGCGCAGTAGGCTAGTAGCCGGATGTAAAACATTTGGCCGCGGGTTCGATCCCCGCATGGAGAAAAATACTTATATGATCCACAGGTATATGTATGGTATTGTGGAATCGTAAGTTCCTCATAGTTCCTGATACCCACGATACAAATTATCTTAGTTATCTCAAGACTATTTGTGTTGTTGGATTGGATTGGGTTGTATAATGCCAGAGACTGTAAAAACTTACCTAATAGTGCTGTTGTGTTTCGTGTGTTCAGTGAGATGACCGTAGGCCCACACTTTTCTCTCTTTCCTGTCTACCTACCTCATCGCTCGATTGCCTGTCTTTTACTAAAACTAAAACAACAATATTTGTATATAAATTTCAATCACAGGCAACAATTGTAATTTTTCGAACCAAAAACTCAATTGTTATTGTTATTGCGCGATCTGGGATTTAAACTCAAGACCTCAAAAGTTTCTACGCCTCAGTACTAGAATAATGACGCGAATTCTATAAGCTGTTCTATACTTTTACATACATACGCACTAACGCCTGTAATCCCCGAAGGGTTAGACAGAGGTGTAACCAGTACACCCACATTTCACTGAGCATATCTCCGATGTGATAGATATGAACTATCGCCATACTGGCCACAATTCCAAACTCCGGGCTGATACAAAGCATTTCGTAAAAGAAAAACCCAATATCACTTTTACCCGACCCCAGAATCGAACCCGAGACCTCAGCGTCAGCCTCAGACGAAACGTGTACCTACGCATAATAGGTCCTAGCTCATGTGTCACATTAAAAACAACAACGGACTAAACAGGTCGAGTTGTTTTGCTGTCTTTACAGTGCCTAAACTCATGTAAGCGTGATCCCCCGCGCCCCCCGCAATATCACCATGTAACCGATGCAGTGTATATCTGTTCAAATCGCGGAAAAAACACCCTTTATAACGATAGCATTCGATGTAACAGTGTGTAATATGCTTTATGAAGTTCAAGTTAATTATTTTATACAGTGTGTGCTTCGAAAACACATCTAAATTACATGGATAAATACATCAGATGGAAAAAATACTTTATCTTTTTTGTTATTAGGGTTTTCTATTACGAAATGCTCAGTATCAGTCCAGACTCTGGAACTGTGCCCGATATACGCTCGCGCCCTATCATATCATGGAACGGAAATAAGCTCAGCAAATGTGCGTGTACTGGTAATACGTCTACCCTTCGGGGGTTACAGGCGTGAATGCGTATGTATGTATACGCTGGATTATCACTTATGAAGCTATTTCGCAGTTATCTAAGCATTATTCTAACACTAAACAATAAAGGTGGTTCACCCGGCACAGCTGCGGCAGGTGTGTGTCGAGTTGCTACACTGGTTCAGAGACTTCAAGACTTAGATACCGCTTCTAGTTGGATGTTAGTATTAATAGTCTAAAAACACTTTTTACATAATCTGTCGATGTACTTTTCTAGAATAAATTACATTAATTAGATAGACCAACCTCGATAGATTGACCTTTTTTTATGGCATAGGCCGGCAAACGAGCAAGTGGGTCATCTGATGGTAAGTAATCTCCACCTTCCATGTACGCTCACAACACCAAAAGAATCATGGGTGCGTTGCCGACCTTAAAGGTAAGGGATAATTAAGAAATTGGGAAGGGGAGGGGGTTTGGGCCTCCTGATATCTCATTCACCGTACGAAACGCAGCAGCAAGCTGCTACTTTACGCCGGTTTTCGGTAAGACAGTGGTAATGACCCGGACGAGCCGGTCCATATATGCTGTAGACAAAAGTGTCTACAGCGTCGCTCTACCATTCAGAAAAATTACGACCTTCACGAAGATTAGGCGTCTCGTTGAGTTAAAAGGGGTCCTATTGTTGGGGTGATTAAAGAATTTAATAGGTACACACATAAGATCACGGCTTTATCCCTGAAGGGAATGGCAGAAGTGCAACTAGTGCACTCACGTTTCGCCGAGCTTATTATAGGGGTGAGCTTATGGCCATACAGGGCACAATTTCCAATCCCGGTAAATAAATGTGTGATTTTTCGAATTGAAAATTCAAACACAAATTGTGATCAGAATGAAAACCAAGGCCGAATTGAAGACATCACGGTTCTCAGACTGCTTGCCTCTAGAGTCTAGACCACTGAGATGCCCATGTAATAAAATCTAAGAAACTTAATCTCGCCAACTTTTAGTAGGATGAGATGATAGCGGTGTTACGGAATTAAAATAAAATTTAAAGATAGTTTTAAACTGCAGTGGGTCGACTAATGGCCCTTTTCAATAAACGATCTCGGTTTGATTAACCGGATATATCCCGGAAATCAACCAATCAACCAATCAAACTGAGTAATTTGTGTGTGTGACCTTCAAACTGTATTATGATTGGCTCATTTGTGCAATCTATCCGGTGAATCAAACTAAGATAGTTATTGAAAATGACCGTAACTATCAGTAGTCTGTAGTCGTATCGCGTCGCGTCGCGTCTCGGTTGCAGTGTGCGGAACGAATCTACTCATCACGCATTCTTTGCACTCGACATAATGATAAGTGTCTGAAATTATTACATACACACATAATATCACGCCTGTATCCCATAGGGGTAGGCAGAGACTATGAATTTTACTTTACATGGTCCTGACGTACCACTTTCGCTTCATCTACTTTCATTAATCTCTTCATGCACTCTGAAATCATTAAATTTATAAATATGGGTACTTTAAAACAGGTAAACAATGACAGCCTCCGCAGTGCAGCAAGCGAGTAGCCAACTCGTAGCCAATTTGGTAATAATGGCTACGGGTTCTATTCTCGCACCGGGTTGAAAAATTGTGGGATCCACAGATGTTTGTTTCGAGTCTGGGTGTTGTGGAACCACAAGTACCTCGTGCCTCCTGCCACCCGCGATATGGGTTAACCTATTTTGGGGTCAGGAGAGTCAGGACTATGTGTGTGACTGTTGGGTGTATTTGTTTACTTTAATTTATTTTATTTAGATATACATTTATCACGCCTGCTTTCCGATGCTAAAATGACGTAACGCTTTTATTTACCTTTTGTATACATGAAATTATTTTGTATACCTTTATTAAGTCGAAAGGTAGAATGTAATATCTAATTAATAACAACTTCATCATCTTCATCTTGGTTTATTTTCGTCTTTCTATAATTATAAAACAAAAAATCTCGTCTTACACTGTATTGTCAGCCAGAGGCCGATGCTGCGCAGGCGCGGGCGGCGAATTCGACGCGGCCTTCGCGTCGGTCGACGACTCCCTTTTTTCCCGCGAATATAAGACGAATGGTCGTGACTAGCGACACCTATCGTCAACCTGGATTGTGAATTTTGTTCACAAATTGGGTACTTTTTAATTTTTAATACTCATCTGTCTTATAAAATTTCCTACGTTCCTGTGAACATTAAAAATAGAGTAAGACAATATGAAATAATTAATATACATGAATTTATTCATGTATATTAATTAGGTATATACGATTTATTATATGAATAATCCTCAAAAAACGTTCCTCCAGAATTTATTTACAATATTTTTTTATAATTTTAACCATGACATGTGGCTGTATGGATATATTTTTATGTTCATATTTTTCTATAAAAAATAGGTTGAAGCAACTCCACCCTAAGGTCGTCGGCCTTACAAGCGTCATTCTTATATCAGCCACATTTTGGCCAGAACGAAATGAGGCTATCGGTGTCTCCCTCGCACACGCAGATCCCGAACATTTTCGTCTGCGCCATGAATACCGATTATCACATTCGACGTGTTTTTTTGCGAAATTCGCACCAGTGTGCGTTTAATACTATGTGTGCGTGACAAAAATTGTCTTTGTTCCACGGAACGGCCGCACCACGTTCCAAAAATATCCACAATATACATTTTTATCATTCAAATAACGCTTTGCATTCGTAATTCGGCGGACATTTTGTTTTTTTCGTTGTGGTAGGTCGTGTGTGTGCGCATACGTGACTTTCGGCATTCTAAATCTAAAACCGGATCACGAGTTTTTATATCACCCGGCGACGCTTTGTTATTGGCTGATTTGAATTTAGAATTTTTTGTTCTTTTATTTATGTATCGGTTGGGTTGGCCAGTGTTGAGAACAGGTAATAAATGAACCATAAAAAGTATGAACCTATTGAGTTTTTTGCACTTTATTTGTATTGTGGTTTGGTTAACAACTTACGTAACTTTAAAGTAATTAGGTAGGCAGGTTATGTATTATTATTATATTATGTATTATTCGTAGTCCGACGTAGAGAACATTTTAATGTTGTCTCGTTAAATCTTGCAGCGTGTCTTTTAGATCATTCAGTAGTGAACAATTTTTGACGAAAAACGAAGACTCAACTTCTCAAGAGCTTTATTAGTAACACTACTGTCAAATTCAGTTCTGAAATAAGTTACCGGTTGGCAATTGCTTCTAGGAATTATATTGTAACCCTAACAACATCCTCTAAATGTTACTTATTTTATTGAGGTCCTAATCCACATCACGGGAAGGAAATAAACTCGGTGAGACGAGGGAGCATTGTCTACGCTTGTATGTACTCGTATATATCTGTAATCTCACATAAGCTCAAGACTTTATCCCCGAAAGTGCATAGAGCTGCAACTAACGCATCCACTGTTCGCAGAGCTTATTTCCGTCCCATGATGTGATAGGGGGCGCCTATCGTCATACCAGGCAATCCCAATTCCGGGCAACTCATGTGTGATTTTTGGAATTGAAAACTCAAATACAAATTGTAATGGCACAACCATTGATTTGAATCCAGGACCTCACTAGGTCCTCGGCCTAAGTACACTGCAACTAAACCAGTGTACGAACGATGACATATTTAAAAAAATGCACGCAGCTATTTAATTTTGTTCACTATAAAACGCGATTGAGTGAATTTTTTAACGGTACATGTAAAAAAAGACTCTCCCGCGACTCGAACCGCATACCAGTTGAATGAGAACTAGTTTGTTCGGGTTTATAGCCGACGATTTGGTGATCAATTTTTTATGGGTGGAGCGACTTATTATAAAAACTAGTCAAGTACGAGTTGGACTGACGCAACGAGGATTCTATACACACATATCCTTAATTTCTTACTTTATGTCCTTTTTGAAGTGAAAATTTCGCGTTGGGCACTTTTTGGTAGGGGAAAATCTTATGGTTTCGCGTCACCGACATGCTCATGACGCACAGCGGCCGTGTGCTGTCAGTTGTGCGCGTTAGACACTTTGTTGGATGGGTGAAATCTCATGCGTTCACGTCACCGACATGCTTAAAGCAGTATATCTGTAGCTATACAGCTGACGTATTGTGCAACATTAGTGCTGTGTAGATCTTATGAGTGAAATTGAATGGATTTAGTGAAAAGTTCAATGTGTACTCGTATATACTGTGCATTGTTGAAATAGTGTTTTTGTTTGATCATTATGTGAATCGTTTAACTGTAGAATCATTGTGCAGTACAAGAGTGAGTACTAAAAAACCATATAAACATGCATATAATTGTTGCTCGGAGTGTCAATAGGTGTGAAAACCAGATTGATGTTGATAATTTTAATTCAAACATTATGAAATTTCAAATTTGAATACTAAAAGTTCTAAGTTTTCACTTCTATCGGCAGTCTCTACAACTGCCAATTTTTTATTATTTGTAAGAATATCCGCAAAGTGGCTACCATCCATTAATCCTCCTTTTTATTAGCTTGAATCTAGTATGTAAGCCGGCCCAAAGCAAACCTCACCTGCACGTGGTACACTCTGCTGATTAACGGACGAAGCAATGGCAAAACTTGATTGCTGTTAAGGGTTGTGGGGGTCAGACGGCGGGTCGCCGTACAACACTAAATCCACCGTCAAATCAAGATGGGAAGGTGTACCCTCACACTAAGTTTGAAAGACGGAACGAGCACGTTGATCTCCTGATGGTAAGAGCCTAAATATGCGTTTATGGGCAATCACACATGGAACTTTGAATTTAAAAGCATTGCATGACATGATTGCGCTCGTCCCCCTGAGACATAAGATTCATCGTACAATGTGAAGCGTGTATATATAAAAAAAACAAAGGAGGCCTCAAATAGATTTGTCACCCCGGGCTCTCATTAGACTTGCCGCTCGGGCCCCCGACGGGCTTATTTAATAATAATACACCCAACAGTCACACACATAGTTCTGACCCCACACTAGGTAAACCTGTATCGTGGGTATCAAGAACTTCGAGGGACTTGCGGTCCCACAACACCCAAACCCGAGACAAATATTTGTGAATCAGACAAACATTTGTCTAGGTGCGGGAATCGAACCCACGATCTCTCGCTTCGCAACCGGCTACTCGCCCACTGCGCCACGGCACCCTTTTTTTTGTTAGCATGAATGACGAGACGAGCAGGCCGCCTGATGGTAAGGGTCACGCCTGCCCGTAACCAAAAGCAACACCAGTCAGAACTTTAAGTAGGTACCGCATGGTATTGGACTGTGCTTGTCACACCGAAACATAAGATATCAAGTCTCATAATGCCCAGTAATTTCACATGCTTCAAACCGGAACACAGCTGCTTGCATAGTATAGTACGGAATCCTAAAAAACACATTCAACCAATATCTATCTAAATTAGTTGCCAGTTGTGATCACTGCGCCGGCGCTATTCAGGGTAGTCGACCGCTCGCCACAATAAAAGCACTAAGATCCTGTCACCTGGCGGACGACGCAAAAACCGCGGCTCAACCGGTCCCCACTCCCGACCAAGTTCATCACACTGATATGATTTTTAGACTTAGTCACACGCTTTAACACCAAATATTCGTTAAGCCTCGTTTAAGCTCTTTTATCGCACGACAACTTTAATTTACGAGATCGCATCATTAAGTTTCTTAAAGTGTTTTTTTTTAGTGATAATGCCACGCTGTAGGCAGTTTTATCTACAGCATGAATGGGCCGGCTCGTCGGGGTCGTTACCACTGTCTCACAGAAAACCGGCGTAAAGTAGCAGTTTGCTGCTGCGTTTCGTATGGTGAGTGAGATATCCGGAGGCCCAAATCCCTCCCCTTCCCAATCTGTTACTTATCCCTTTCTTAAGGTCGGCAACGCGCCCATGATTATTTTGTAATTGTAGGCGTACATGGGCGGCGGCATACATACCATCAGGTGACCCACTTGCTCGCTTGCCGGCCTATGCTATATAAAATAAAAATATTACACCTAGTTAATTTCATGCAAATTACACCATTTGTAATAATTTATTGTTAAAAGGGAATCAGCTGAGCGTAAATTGCAAACTGGCTATCCATGGCGGTCATTACCCCAGAACCAGCTACCCTTATAGATTAGCAGCAGGGGAGAGAAAAAAAACAAGTAAAATGGCGCATTGTTTTGTTTAAAGCCAGTGTTGGCACAAAGGGTGGCGTTCTCATGATTTTAGTTAGAAACCCACGTTGAGGTATTCCACCAATAGACGATGCCCCCGTCAGCGATAGATAGGGGATGACTTTTTATAATTCTAGCGTTAAGCGCTTCATAGACAAATGTGCGATTAAATAAAATCGCTTCAAGCGATTTGATGGATTACGTGACCAGGCGTGGCGAAAAGCCTTTTTATATTTGTATAAAATAAAACTATGACATGAAAAACTACGTAATTAATCTATTATCAAAATTGATTTATCTAACTTTAATTGAATTTTTATGACAGATGAATAGCACATTATTAAAATCTGGAGTGTTATATCATATCAACTCCATAATTGACGTTTTTCTGTTATGTCATCACCTATTATACCCAATTCTTTATATTGAATATTATCTCTATTCAAAACATAAATTTATTAATAAATTACTCCAAAAATATTCAAGTTATTAAAATTATGTCACGATATAAAACTTTGAAATACTTATACTGAAGAATCACTTTTTCAGATAAAATATATCTGCTAAACGGCATTAATATATAAAATTTAAGTAAGTGTTAGGTTTTTAATCAAGTTACAAAATGAGCAGCTAAAAATGGCGGGAACCTGTCAATAAGCAAAATAAATCCGTTTTACAGCCTCCATCGTCTAACGGTTATTTCATCTATTCAGCGCTTGTTGCTTAGCGGGTATGACGTTCCCCTATTTCGCATCTAGGTTCCATCCCGGGCTGCGTTTACTCACATTATTGCAGTGTGATGAATTACCCTGCGTCCTACCCGTGCACCCCGCAGCGGTCATTCAACTAGGGAATTGGAAAAAATCTAAAAGCATTTATAGGTTAGGAAATCGCTTAGCGCTCCTTTATCCGCCCTACTTGAAGGTGAAGTTGTTAATTAAAAAAATATGGAGTGTCTAAACTATGAAGGAACATGAATAGGAACTATTAATAATATAATTATGATGCTTAGAGTATGAATGAAATGATTAAAAATATTGTTCATGACCATATGTAAAATACTTTTTTTGGTAGAGTTTGTAGAAAATGATAAACCCTAATTAAAACAGTTTTTTTGTGGTAATCGCCTAATAAACTACAAAATTCGAAGCGAACCTAATTTGCGACCTAACTCCGTGGCGACGAGATATTTTAGTGGTAATTGGTCACTCAGCTCAAACGGTGAAGTTTTGGCGCGAATTGTGGCGGCGCGAAACCGCTCATTTAATTTGTTTATTAAACTAATTTACACCTGTGTTATTGTTTAAGTGGGTATCATTGAAGTAAATAAGTAAACTCGTTTAAGTGGATATGACGGCATAATTCTGACGAACGCTAAGAGATGCCACGTGTCTCGTTGACATTATATTAATTAAACTGCACGCATCAGGTGCAGTGTATTCAATGACATGCCAGAATAAAAAAGAAGAAGTAGAAGAAGTTTTTACGAGATTAGATTTATAATCGATGCTATAAGCTGGCCCCGTTCGCTACGTGCAGTATTAGGCTGAGAAATCAGTGAGGTTATGATATCAAATCGCAGGTCCAGCAATCACAATTTGGGTTTGAGTTTTCGATTCGAAAATCACACTTGAGTGGCTCGGGATTGGAATCCACCTATCATATGATGGGTCGGAAATAAACTCGGCGAACCGTGGGTTTTTTTTTATAGCAAAGGCCGGCAATCGAGCAAGTGGGTCACCTGATGGTAAGTGATCTCCGCCGCCCATGTACACCCGCAATACTAAAAGAATTATGGGTGCGTTGCCGACCTAAAAGGAAAGGGATAATTAAGGGATGGGAAGGGGAGGGGGTTTGGGCCTCCGGATATCTCACTCATCGTACGAAACGCAGCAGCAAGCTACTACTTTACGCCGGTTTTCTGTGAGACAGTGGTAACGACCCGGACGAGCCGGCCCATTCGTGCTGTAGGACACAAGTGTCTACAGCGTGGCTCTACCACTCATAATAATGTAATAGTTGTTTGCATACTTCTTCAGTGATATAGGCCTGAGCTTATAATGTATCATGAACTCGGCCCATGCGACATGCCCCATCTTGGAAAACCTTCTAGAAATCTTGGACACACTCTAATTACAATCTAATCATACAGGCGTGAACGGTAAAGTTGTGTTATTCGTATGTTATGTTGAGGGTTGTTTTAGGCTATACATGCTTATCCCTTAGGCACCAAACCCTAGGATTTGGCGCCTTTATTAACGCAAAAAAGAAGCAGACTTTCCATTCTATGCTTTTAAAAAAGATGAGTGAATTACTTGAGTATTATATGAATGTTTCATGCTGAGTCGCATGCCGCAAGTTTTAAAGTGATTTTTGGGTGAAACATAACGTCTTTGGCTTTTTTTTTTATTATTTTTTTTATTTAATCATGTAGGCAATTAAAATAGCGCTTATGACAAGTCAGCACAACATAAAGAAACTTATTTAAGTATAGAAATCGCATCAACTAATGTATAATATATATAGCATTTTGGTATATAGGGCGCCTTGCATTTTGGTATATAGGGCGCCTTGCATTTTGGTATATAGGGCGCCTTGGGCCTGTATCCCGCGTGTCCAAAGAGTACAGATGGAACTGGTTATGTTTACAAGACAAAGAGTACGTAAGATCGCATGTTTTTGAACAGATTTCCTTTGGTTTTGGAAAGTGAAAGCGATCGCAGTGCCCGATATCATGCCAGTGAGTAGCTGGTAGGTAGAGTACGTACTCGCGTAAGATGACTATATTTTGATAAGATTCCATACATAAACAATAAATATTATGTATATGTAACGAACCTTAAATATGACCACATATTTTTGTAACACGTTGATAATTTTTTTTATTTAGGACGAAATTAAATACATTGTAAGCATCCCATACAAGTAATAATGGGACGAGAGGTAAAAAACGTAAAGGTAATTATCCAATGAATGGTATGAGCTGTTCAAAGGCATGTGTGGCTTCAAATCCGGCGTAGTAATGAGGTATTCAAATAAAGTACTTACGAAACGCACACTTTTGTAACTTTATACACAATAACATGTTTAATGCAGTCATTGAGTGGTAAGAGTTGGTTCTACTATGCTGGCTGAATTAAAAAATATTAGTTTGCATGACGTAACGAGCCGATCGCTCGCTTGATGGTAAGCGCCACGCCTGCCCATAAACAGAATCAACGCCAGACAGAGTTTTAAATTACAAAGTATGAAATAGTTTTTTTAGCTTGAATCATAAGACGAGTAGGTCGCTCGCCTGATTGCTAGCGCCACGCCTGCCCATAATAAACAGAAGCAACGCCACACAGAACTTTGAATTACAAAGCTCTGCATGGCACTGGACTGCGTTCGTCAACCCGAGACATAAGTTGGTAAGTCTCGTAATACCCAGTAACTTCCCTGGCTTCAATGTCCTTCAAACTGGAACAAAACAGTGCTTACACTCTGTTGCTTCGCGGCAGAAATAGATAAAGTGGTGGTACCAACCCAGACGGCCTCTTGCATACAAGAGACTTATCAGCTTGGACTGCAGTCTTCATATTCATAAAGTCTGTGTAATTGACTAGTTTTCTATGGGATTAAAGCTTTGAACTCATTAGTCTAGTACTAAGGCTGATAATCGTGAGGTCTTGTGTTTAATTCCCGGGTCAGGCAATCATAATTTGTGTTTTGAGATATCGATTCATAAATCACATATGACTTGCCTGCCTAACTGTCTCGGAGGCGCAGTTGTAATGTGTGCGCGGTGCGACTGCTGTACTGAGGTCTCGGGTTCGATCGGCAGGGTAAAAGTAACATTGGGTTTTTCTGTCACGACATGCTTAGTATTAGCCCGGAATCTGGAAATGTGCCCGGTATGGCGACAAGCTCGCCTCCATTACATCATGGGAAGGAAATAAGTTAGGCGAACCATAGGTGCACCACTGGTTGCAGCTCTGCCTACCCCTCGAGAATAAAGGCGTGAGCTTATGTATATATGTAAAGCTGAAACTTTTGGTACCGATCGTAAATACACGAAACAAAGTAAACAAAAACCGAAAGTCAAAAATCACAACAATTTCCCGCTCGAAACTGGCACACCTTAAACTTTTGTGGGTTGACATTAAAAGTGCGGGTTCATTGAACTTGACACCGCAGAACCTACGGCAACGTGTCCTGCCTTGACCGCTGTGTGCGGTGTGCGCCTGTGTGCGTGCATTTCGTGGGTTCATTCACCTCGCCAGTTGGGGAAGTTGGGAATATAGGGTACAGTGGAGTCGGATGAACGGTTTTTTATTAATATTTTTGTAAGTCGATTACTTTTTTAAGATCGACGTCTTGCGCTAGTAGCAGCAAAGGGCTTGGGAACCTGGAGATTCTCAGTTTATTTCCAGCTTGTGTTGTATTTTGTGTGAATTTTCCTTACATGAAGTCTTGTGTCCATAGTTTATCAGTTTTATGGTTTAAGACATTTATTCCTCAAAAAGAATTACAATACAATTAATTTGCATGAGAAATACAAGATTAAATACAGTAATGCTTACATTCGAGTGAACATGCGACGGGACCTTTTTTTTTTATTTATATTTATTTATTTACATGATTAGTGTTTAAACTCTTAATTACTAATAATACAAACACAAAGTAATTAAGATTTTTTGAAATTTTGTACAGTTTCGCGAAACGTCGTAAAGTATAAATTGGTATTATTTTTATATGTTACGCGATTAACATCCGTTTTAAATATTACGAGTTTTTTTAAAACTTATTGCTTTAGAATAGTTTCGCCGGAGGGGGCATTTCTAACAGAGACTATTTTTTTATCTCGGTGACCCGGAACCGTTCGCGACAAAGAGGGCCACAAGGGGGTTTGATTAGCATTGCTGGTTTAGGTCATTTTTCTTTTTTATTCGCCTTAATGATGAGAAGATTAGGTCGCTGGCCTTATCTTAAGCAAAACTATCCAGAACTTTGAATTATAAAGCGCTGCATGGCACTAGACTGCTCTTGTTATCCCGAAGTCTCATAATGGCCAGCAATTTCACTGACTGATGTCCTTCAAAACTCTGGTTTTTCTGTTGTGGTCTGCCACAACAGTACTTACAAGCTACTGCTTGGAAGCAGAAGTAGACGAAGCGTAGTGTAGCGGTTGTATCTACCGTCTAACCACCACCCACATAAGTTAAAAAACCGAAACTAATAAATCTGGAAAGTAACACGTCTCCATAGCCGCCGCTGTCCGTCCGATATTTAACCAAGTCGTGGAGTTGCATTTTTGCCATGCACGCACTTAAATGAGCTGCCATGTGCATACACACGCACACTCACGCACACACACATGTTACTTTGTATACATTATGCCGAGTGCGTATCAGGAACGATGTGTTTTTTCTGCAATCCCGGTGTACACGGACGGCCGCGGCTCTAGAAAACAGATGTTATGTGGTCCTCGCCTATATTACCTTTAAATGATGAAGAAGCGATTAACGATTAAGGTAATCGAGTGATACTATACTATCTGCTGTCATCGATATCGAATTAACTGCGTTTTATACTGCAGTCTATCTTTCACCAAAGTAATTTTATATGGAGATTGGGATTAAATGAAATTTTTGAAATCGTTTCATGACATGACGCACTGGCGTATCCGTGGCGCAGTCGGTGAGTAGCTGACTGTGGAGCGTGAGGCCGCGGGTTGTATTCCCGCACCGAAATGTTTGTGTGATCCAGAGATATTTGTTTCGGGTCTGGTTGTTTTCTCCCTAGAGGGGTTGACGTCAGCCAGGCGGCCGGTTGAGAGTGGCCAACCTGGGACTAAGAGCGCACCTAAGCCAACCAAAGGAGACGGGCCTTAAAGGCGGAATGCAGAGATGGTACCGGCAGCAATCCAGGTATACTAGGATCTCCACCTATGCTGAAGAAGCCCACAACGAGATTTTTAGTCGATACACTTACTGTAGCTCGTAAAGCCGATGCGACCAGCATAATCGTTACCATCGGGTTGGGAAGATGTCTGTAACATAGATTTTCCCCGCCAAAAAAGTGGACTTATGCAAAGTTACAGACAAAATCTAGTGAAACACCCTCTGGTCAGCACTTAGCCTAACCATTATCAGTTTGGGCGTGATATCCGTCGGTCCGTCCGCGCATCCGTCGAATGCATTGTTTCCGAAGCTTTACGAATCCTCACGCACATTATATTCAGTTTACAATATCTAAGAGATAGATCGGAATGCCAAATTCTGCAAATGAGCCATCGTTATATCGATATACATACGGTTAGGGTATTCGCTTTTTATTTGTTAGTTGAGGGTCTAAGAAAATAGAGTTGGGCACATTGAAATAATAATGGTTTGATATGAAATGAAATGAAATAGTTAATAATCATTTAGGCAAATAATATAGCGCTTATGACAAGTCAGTACAAAATAAAGAAACTTATGTATAGAAATCATATCAACTAATGTATACATAACATACATAGCATCGTCAAAATACACTAGGCAATTACACTAAATTATTTATTTGTTTTTTGATTTTACATTAGTAACAATATTTGTACTATGGAAATGTCCAGAGTTATAAATTTGAGTCGCTATGGACCACAGAAATTTACTGAAACGGCACGTGTTTTAAAACGACCACCGTATAGTCGTGGAAGGGTGGATAAACCGTTTAAAAGAGGTCGTCACCATAATTGGAGACCGTTTGCCCACAGTCAGTCAGTCAGTCTCCAGTCCACTACGATCAGTGCTCAGTCAACAGTCTAAGAGTACATGTGCGGTAGCTCTGCTGGTTTACTAATCAGTCTTAGTTCGTTAGTTATAATTCATAAGAGAGTAATCTCTAGTGCATCTTCTTAAGGGGTTGTACTCTGTAAAGCAGTCATACAACATGGTTGAGAATTAAACCATGACTTGAAGTAATTAAACTAATACCCTTTTCACGTAAATCGTTACTTTACATATTGTTAACCTCATATCAGTAATAGCTGGTAATAGCAACATTATTGGTGTTAGGGAAGGTAGTCGGGAGAATAACTATGTAAAGCGGGTAGATAATAAGATTGAGATGTGGTGGAGGTGATTTGCTAAGGTATAAGAGGGTGCATTATAATTTGAGAGGACTTAGTCGTGCTAAGAACTCTTTCGTGGAAACGCTGCCCAAGTGCAGTTAGAATTGTGATTAATCATACCAAGTGTAATAAATTGTGAACAGTAATACAATTGACAGTGATAGCTCAGCGGGGAGTGGTATGGACTGTTGAGACGAAAGTCGCAGGTTCGAAACCAACCCCAAGTGCATACACCTCTGACTTTTCTAAGTTATGTGTGAATTAATTGTTAATTATCACTTGCTTTAACGGTGAAGGAAACATCGTGAGAAAACCTGCATACCTGAGAAGTTCTCCATAAGAATTTCGAAGGTATGTGAAGTCTGCCAACCCGCATTTGGCCAGCGTGATGGACTAAGGCCTAACCCCTCTCATTCAGCAGAGGATACCCGTGCCCAGCAGTGGGACGTATATAATACAGGGTTAGTATTATTAATATAATTGACAGTTGTCAGCCTCCGTTGCGTAGTGGGCAAGTAGCCAGCTGCGAAGAGAGAGGCCGTGGGTTCGATTCCCGCACCGAGACAAATGTTTGTCTAATCCACAGATATTTGTTTCGGGTCTGGGTGTTGTGGGACCGCAAGGCCCTCATAGTTCCCGATACCCACGATACAGGTTAACCTAGTGTGGGGTCAGGACTATGTGTGACTGAAAAAAAATGCATTTAATGTGTAAAGACCAAAGACTAATATACTACTAGACAAGTTGCGCGGTGCATAGAAATTGTACCACTAAGTTACGGTTAATTGACCGTAACTCATTATTACCATCTCGCTTACTCTCTACTAGAACTCCTATCGCGCTCCCTGTCTGTGAGCTGTCAAAGTGTCTATTGTTATGTGACTCAATTTTACTTCTAAATAGCCCGTCTAGTACTACATTAAAGTCTTTGGTAAAGACTATTAAACTTATTGAACATCCTGACGAAGTTATCTATCTTTATTAAACAAAAAGTGATCCCAGGCAACTCATTTGGGTAAAATATTCATCTTTCTTCAAATAAAAAAACTGAAGAGCATGCTCATTCGTATGAATGGGGGCAAAGCGGTCTGAATTTCACAGCGTCACCGAATCTACAAGTGCTTAAGACTCTCGGTCTGTCTAGGATCAAAGTTAGCAAAACTAGGTCAATAACTCTTGTCAACGAGAGCCATGATTTCGGAGCTTGTGAACTAAAAATTAAGATTTAATAGAAAGTGGAATGGATTTAATAAATATACCTATCTTACTAGTCCTACTAGGTAATATTATAAATGTGAAAGGTTGGATGTTTGAGAGTTTATAAACGGGTGGATGGATTTTGATGAAATTGGACACGCAGGTAGACCGTGATATGGATCCGGACATAGGGAAGTCTAATTAAGGTAATTATGAGATACTTTTTGACATAATGCAGAATTATAATGATATTTTGCGTTGATATTTTGTGATCAATGTCCATAAACAATAATAGCAGAAAAATCATAAATGTTTTGTAGAGATTTATGCAAGGGAATGGTGATTTGTGTCCAGCAATAGCACTCATTGTGTGAATCGCAACAGGAAAGCTGTTAGTTGCTTCACGTCGGTTAGCCAGTGGTACCACCCCTGTCGAGACGGCCCATTCATGCAGTACACCTCGCTTTACTACTTACACATTTATACTGTAAACACTACCTATATCATGAGTGTTTTTAATCTCTTAAGACATAAACAAATATTTTAGTTGTTTGTCATTACATCAAAACTAAATATATTTATGCTTAAAACTACTGTTTATACAACCATCTGGTAACCGCTTAGTATTTCAACTGAGCGTCTCCGTGCTTCGGACGGCACGTTAAAAGTTGGAAGCTGTTGTCAAATTATGGTAGTCGTTAAGCTCAGTCAGAGGATTTGGGGTGGCTTGTAAACTCTTACACTAATGGCCGTTCCCAATATGGCCTTAAGATGACTACTAACCATTCGATATTGAATAAAATCTATAATTATTAGCATTGCACTTAGTTTGTAGTTATTACGACCGGTCGCCTGCCTGACGTCAACCCCTCTGGGGAGAAAACACCCAGACCCGAAACAAATATTTGTGGATCACACAAACATTTTATCTCAGTGCGGGAAGTGAACCGCGGCCTCTCGCTTCACAGCCGGCTACTCGCCCACTGCACCGTCCGTACCTACTCAATAACTTAAATACATAAATAAGTAGATAACTAGGTACAATCTAATGTTCTACCAGGTCTATAAAAGATCGCAATAAGTTCGTATTTTGAAATTGATGAAGATTGCCAAAGCGCATGACTTTAGTCGTAGTAGGTACTGTACACAGTAGTTTAAGTAAGTAAACAGACTGAATCGAATGCATCAACATAAACGTTGGTGTTTTGGTATCCCCTGTAATGACGGGCGGGGAGTGCAAGCCCTAGTAATGCCCGTGCCTCCTTCACATATCGCTGGCACAAGCCACGAGACATTGTCGGTACTGCTTCCTTCATGTAGTCCTGGAATCCAATTCATCAATTTTAATACTTGGCTATGGGTATTGTAAAGCCACTAATAATTCGTGGCTCCTAATACCCACGACACGGATAAGTAGTAGAGCCACGCTGTAGACAGTTCTGTCTGTATATACATATGCACTCGCGCCCGGACTCCTCCAACTTTGCTTTTAAATAGCGTGTGAATTTATATGGTTCCATTTTAGATGATTAACTGTTAAATCGTTTGCGCTTTGAATCCTATGAATATTTTATTTTCAATCGAATTGATCAACAAAACGCCAAGTATAGCTTTTGTTGATTCAAGTCAATTGAACAAACTAAAACCGTGTGAATCCACTATTTCAGCAATCGAAAGCCTGTTCCGTGTTACAAGACATTTACATATAAGTAATACACAGTAATATGTATGAACACTATAACCACATTACCTAGGTGGCGCAGTTGTAATGCACACGCGTTACCAATGAGGCTGACGCTGAGGTCTCTGGTTCGATGCTCGGGTCGGGTAAAAGTGATATTGGGTTTTTGTATTACGAAATGCACAGTATCCGCCTGAAGTCTGGAATTGTGCCCGGTATGGCGATATGCTCGCCCTCTGAGTGATGCGTGAGTGCGTATGTATGTATGTACTATAGATAGAGAACAAACTCTGATATCTCTATATATCTTATTTGGACGTTTAGACATACGTCGTACTGAAAAAACACTTAACTACATAGCATCATTTTTTTTTTGGAAAAAATACTTATGTATTATTTTACATTGTTGATAGGTATCTAATTATGAAAGCCAAGACAAGGGCCAAGCCCGCCACTCTCTAGTGGCTTGCCCACACATTCGTCCGCCAAACCCTTTCATTTTAGGGACCCCTTACATTTCGGTGGTTCCAATTAGGGCCGCGACACGAATATTGCACCGTTAAGTGTTTTTAATGAATTCCAACATATTCCGGCTTTGTTTGATCCAGTCATTATACATCACGATGTTGTTTAAATATGTATCGGGTATTTGCATATCAGAGGGTCGGCAGAGGTGTTTTTACTAAATGTGGCACTTTTACTTTAACTAGACTTAGCTTATATCCTTGATGAATAATATTTGATATTGTTTTTTTAAATTATTATTATTCATTGAAATAAAACTAGTTTATACGGATTGTATCGCGGTTTATTTTTTATTTTAGTATCGACGTTTCGAAAGCTTTTCAGTCATCGTGGTCACGGGATAGACGTTGAGACTAAAATAAAAATTAAACCGCGATAAAATCCGTATAAACTAGTTTTATTTCAATGTGTAATATTCACGTAAACATAAGAAATCACTAGTAATAATAATTATTATTGATTACAACTCTACCGTTATAAATAATGTAATAGTTTCCAGGTGATATCGATCAACTCTATTGCAGTGTCGAGTGGTGCGATGGTAGAATGTCGCCATTTTTCTTGTAAGTAGATACCATCTCAAATAGTTCCTCGGAGCACTCCCCGTGGAACATACGGTAAAACACAGAGAACCAAAGCCTTTCCGCAGTTCTAAAGGTTCCAATTTATCCGTTGTTGGTTTATAAGTTGGTGTCGCTTCTGTATAAACAGAAGACATGAGGGCTTATTGATGGCGAGCGACTTGTATGTTTCATCACTTATTAAAAAATACAATTAGAAATAATTTTACTTCCTGTGGTTACCACCCTACTGACTAGACCCTGATAATTATAAGTGAGAAAAACTACTCATCCAAATCTCTTCTTAAGCTCAATCAAACATGATATTTTTTTATTTTATTTTTTTTGATGTAATATCTGCTAATAATTACCCAGTGGAAGTTGCAGACGACTTGGTTGCAGCGTCAAGTTATCTAGATAAGAATATGTCGATAAAAAAATTCTTTCAAATAAAAAAACCTTGTGTAAATCGGTCCATTTGTTTAGTTAGACACTACGATACTATAGACAGATACACAGAAAATTCAATAAACACACATAGCGACACACAAATGGTCAATATTTCTACGCCACTCTTTTGTGCCGCGAGTAAAAAAACAGGTAACAGAAATGGTTGACGACCAGAAATAATTAAACCTTATGTTGTGAAACTTAATTGTCATAAATTTATGTCAAAGATTTTGACAATTAAAAAAAAACTAGTAATGCGATGAATGGCGATGAATTTTGTTGAAATCAGCGCTGGAAATCAGTCACAATCGCGCTAGAGTAAAATTGTTCTGTGGTTACAATGACTTCGCGTAAAATAGAAGATCTTCACGAAGTGCTTCTACAGAAGTTACTGTCGGAGTCGGGGTTAGAATGTCTCAAGTCTGCTCCTGAGTCATTACAGTCCTCTTCAACATCAGGGGAGAGTGAAGAACAAGGTCCGTATACATACCCTCCTCGAAGTGATAAACCATTAAGTAATAGTTAATACGTAAGTACTTAATTATTCTACAGTTCAATATGAAGAAGAAGTAAAAGCATCTTTAGATGCAGCAGTCGAGGAAGAGGAGAAAGCAGAGAAAGTAGAAGAAATACAAGACGAACAACCAGATGTATTCCCAACTCCATCTCTACGAAAACTATTGCCTGACAAAATACGAAAAATCGAAGAACAGAATCGAATCCACGTCCTACCAGAGGAATTTAAGACGGAGATAGACCCACTAGCTATACCTAGGATAGCTTTCACAGCCCAGCAGAAGTACATAGATGTGTTAGCGACGATCGTTGGTTGTACTAAATACAGAAGCAGTTTGGCTGAGTTCTGGTTTTTGGACACGCTGGCCAATTTGTTACGAAGGGCTCAAGAAGATGAGATGGATCGACGTTAGTACATTTATCCTATAACAATTATTTAAACGATCAATTGAGGGTAATTGCTACTACAACCCCCACCAAAACACCTATTTAAAGAAGACGCCACTGAGCTATCATTCAGTCAACCCGTGACCACGGGCAATGCAACTCAGTAAAAATATCGGGAAATAAATAAACAGGTACCTTCAAATACAACGCGATTAAGACCCGTTTAAATAATTGTTATAGAATGTATACAAATCGCAAAAGTCTAAAAACATTTAGTAAATTTATGTTTGAATGAGTGATGGAGACGAACAGGTCAGGAGCGCCACGCCTGCTCATAAACAGTTACAACATCACACAGAGCCTTGAATTAGAAAGTACAGAATGGCACTGCACAATGGTCGTCACCCCTAGACACTGGATGTTAAGTGTAGTAACGCCCAGTAATTTTACTGGCTGTAATGTTTATAAATTGAAATTTTATTTTAGAGATAGGTATAAATAATCTATCGGACATCCTTCCTCCGACATTCTGACCTTGATGGCTGGCCACCAAGCACTGTCGAAGAGTCCCTCTATATCCAGTGAGACTACTGTGATGATTTTCTTCTCACTTAAATCCAGTTCTTAGAGCTTGTATTGATCGAGTTCAGCTTTGTTTAAATTATATGTTGCAGCAGCCCAAGCAGTGCTGATATTGTGGTTTTGTGAATGGATGAAGGAGATGCAACACTTCGACGCAGCTGACCGGAAACGGATGATAACGAGGTTTCAGGTTAGTGTTATAATTATTGATAGTTATTGTACTTATCAACAGGGTAGTTGACTAGATTTTTTTTATTATTTAAATCAATAAGTTATGTTACTCAAAATCTATTGCAGAAAGAATTTTATAAATCGGACCAAAAATAAATAAGATAGAAGCCATTCAAATCCTGTAGAAGGGGTAATTGTCAAATGACAGACGATGCAACCTTTGACGTCACTGTGTAAAATGTTCATTATAGTGCACGCGTGCAAGCGAGATAGTGAGATATCCCTATTACGCACCCACTTTTCCTCATACCAACATTTAAAGTCATAACTGCGGGCACATTTCTGAACCAATTTTGATTGTGTTTTAATAAAAGGGTTTCTTTTGCGTATCATTTTCTGTTGCTTATAAAATAATGTATAAAATTCAATATAGGAAACTAGCCTATTCCTAATGTAGGTACCTACAGTACCTACTTACAGTGTCAACTGTGTTCGTTTTAAATCTAACTGCAACGTTAATAGATTTTTCTTCATCTTATTAACTTTAAATCGCCTCATTTATCTAGTGGCCGCGTAGGTATTCATGCTGAGCAACTGTGAGTTCTGACGTTCAAATCCCAGGTCGGACAATCACAATAATACTTTGATGCTATACGTTTGAATTTTCTATTCAAAAAGTCACAAATCAGTTGCCTGGGATTGAAGTTTGTACGCAGTATACCCAGGCGATAAGGTCACATCATAAGGCGAAAATGAGTTACGCGTACCGTGGGTTCACTAGTTGCACCTCTGCCTACCCTTTTGGGAATACTGAAGTGAGCATAGGTTAATCTAACTTTATATATAAATTTGCTATTATTGCAAATTGTCAAAACCACGATGTCTATGGACCATAGAATTAGCAAAAAAACACATAAAGTAGTTTTATTTATGTAGCATAATGCAATATAAAATTCCTAACCACGGAAACTATAACATCCCGGTGATTAATCGACAGCTTTACATCTCAACTCTGTTATCTCAACAAAATAATTCTAAAACTTAAAATATCCAGGACAATATGCTATCGGCATCAAAGTTCCTCGCCGAGAATGATCGTCTCCCGACCCCAGATGAAGCAGGAGTTCACTACAAAGCGCAAGAGCAGAATGAAGACCAAGGATCTCGTGGCGTCACCACAGAGTCCAAGCACGTGGTTACCTTCGAAGGCGCCGCGTTTGAGTGTTCACTCCACGACTTGACAAGGATCATCCATTATATTTTTGACTTGTAAGCATACAATTATATTTAACGGTATCTACATAACTAGTTGTCCCTTGTGGTTATCGGTGTATATGTTACTCCTAATCTCCACACGATCCAGGCAGTATACAACTCCAGATGTTATCTGCATACTGTGCTCATCATGATCATGCAGGCGAATCAACCAACAAATGAAAACAAATAGTAAGGATTCGTATCTAGTATCGTAGATATCAGGACATTTTACCAATTACGAATGGATATATTCTTTTCTGCAGATTCAGCACTGACTACCAGTACAACTTGGTACGTTCAGTATTTACCTTCACTCCAGAATATACTCTCATAGACACGCCCTACCAAATACAGAATCCTAAGAGATTATACACGCCTCTCAAGCCAAAGTCTAAGAAAGAGAAGTCTCCGAAGAAGGAATCAAAATCACCAGCCAAAGGGAAGAAGAAAGAAGTGGATACCGAAGAGTATTTGGCGCTGATGGAGGTGATTTTTTTATAATTTAGAAATTTGTAGATGGTATATGCGCTCTAGTAGGTTTTATATAGGAAGGGGGACAAGTTTTTTTTATAGCATAAGCCGGTAACTGAGTCACCTGATGGTAAGTGATCTCCACCGACTACGTACGCCTACAATATACCAGAAGAATCATGGGCGCGTTGCCGATGAAAGAAAGCGATAATTAAGGGATTCGGAAGGGGAGGGGGATTTGGGCCTCCGGATATTTCATTCATGGTGCGAAACGTAGCAGCAAGCCGCTACTTTGTCGGTTTTCGGTGAGACAGTGGTAACGACCCGGTCGAGCCGGCCAAAACTGTCTGTAAGTAGGTACAAAGCTACAACACAAAAGCTTTCCTAATATATTTGGCCTTTACCACTTACTCCAGTTAAAGGCGAAAGAAGAACGTGAGCTCGAAGAATTAGAGGAGAAAGAGTGCGAGGAATGGAACCGGCGGAATCAGATCCTGCCCCTGGTGTTCGCAGCTGATGACGCTTTCTTCGACAAGTACTGGCCACCGCCGCCGCCCGAGCCGGTGCTGGAGCCTGAGCCTGATCTCAAGGGCAAGGGCAAGGGGAAGGGAAAGAAGAAATAGGATCATTTAATGTACGATATTTTTTTATTCTTACATGACAAAGTACCTAACTACATTGTATCTGATGGTAGTCTAGTCCAAATATTATAAAGTCGGCGGTCAAGAAACATTGCATCCCAAGACTTTCGGCAGGAACATGCCGGCCTGAAGTCACGGAATATAAGTACACTGCCTGACCCCGGAATGTGACTCTCTCGAAGCTACTATGGCGTGTTTTTCACCATGTGATTTAAGTATATAACGTTGAAATAACTTTTGTATTATTAAGTGTTCATCATGATGCCTGTATTTATTTACATTTCATAAACATTGAGTATAAAGGCGGACTTAATGCTATAAGTATCCTCTCTCAATAAACCTTAGCACTCCTGGTTCTGAACCATTATCAATAATGGTAGGTCATTCGTATGCGAGACGTCGTCTGGACAGGTACCACCTCTGTCTATTTCTAACGCCAAGCAGCAATGTGTAAGCAATGTTGTTTCGGTTTGAAGGACATTGAAGCCAATGAAATTACTGGGCATTGGGACTTAACACCCAGTCTCAGGGTGAAGAGTGCCGTGCACCCATTGTGTAGTGTTACCTGTTTATGGCCCGCATGGCGTTTACAATCAGACGAACAACCTGCTCGTTTAGTCAAATAGAATAAAAACAAGTAAATAAAACCCAGTTTAGATTACAGTACATTTATTATATATCGTATCACTGTAATGGTACAAGAATATCATCTTTACGCGAACACTAACTACACTTGTGCATTACTTTCAAGACTACACATTTTAGGATCAGCGCAGACGTCGATAATGAAACTTAACCTTATGTCTTTGAGCATAAGGCTGATTATATCATAATAATTATGCAGTGCTTTATAATTTATAGTTCTATATGGTTGCTTCTGTTTATAGGTGTGTCGATGAAAATCAGGCGAGCGACCTGCTTGTTTCGTCATTCAAACAAATAAAGAAATGTCCCACTACCCTTCTACTAAATAGTTTCAATTGAATTTCATAGCGATTACAAATAACAAAACAAAACTGCTTCACTATGGTTAATCAGTATATTGTGCTTGTGTTAAACGAATATCAGCCTTATTGTAAACTTAATAAGGTTTAAGTAACAAATTAGTATCATTCGTCTGCGCTGATGCCCTCAGTTCACCGTGATTGTATATATTGTATTTAAAATTATTATTTTAGAATTATACTCTATTTTTGCTAAAAGAATCGCTCCTTTTCAACTGAATTTACAAGCGATCACCAATTTTGCGGTCCAAAAATACTTCATCCATACCCAAAACAATGCGACAGCAAAAAGGTCTTGGTAATAAAAAATTGAAATTTATATTTGCGGCCACGACACGTGTATTACTGCGTGTTTGAAATGCAAACGAATTTGCAATCGCTATTAAATTCATTTGAAAATTTGTTTAGCTACAATCTGAATTGTCTTAGTTCACAAAAACATGATTGAATATTGTATTATTAATTTGCTTTTCATTTTATAACATAACCAAATAACGTTAAATACTAATCAGCAGGTATTTATTTCAATCAGTTTGAAACGACAAACTCAAAATGGCGATTTTTACAACTTTCACGCTTTTGCCTAAATGCCATTTGGCACTTAAGTAGAGGTCACAAAGTGCCAAATGACATTTTTACACGTTCATACAACAAATGTTTTTTTTTTTTATATGTTTAAATGTAATATTACATTCACGGCAGCTTACATACCTAAGAAATATTATATGGCATGTAAAACCCAAAAAAAATCAATATAGTTTTCATTATTTACAAACACTTCTACATGGCCTTAATTATGAGATATATTTGAATTATATTATATTTGGTTATTATTACAATATTAAATAACTAAACGTACATTATTATTATTGATAATTTGTATGTAAATTAATTGATTATGGCAATTACAATGTCTAGTTTTGAACAAGAGTTCAATGATGTCTATTAACTTTAATTGTCATTAAGTATATACTTTTAGTTTCTTTAGTAGCTTTAGATGACAAGAAGAGCAGGTCGCTCACCTGATGGTAGCGTCGTGCCTGCCGATAAACAGAATCGACACCAACCAGAACTTCGAATTATGAAGTACTGCATGACACTCAACTGTACTCGTCACCCTGAGACAAGGTGTTAAGTCTCATAATGCCCAATAATTACACTGGCTTCAGTGTCCATCAATTTTTTTAGAATTCGATAATTTCTACATCCAGAGGCACTTAATGCTTTATGATCAGTTACTAAACACAGAAAATGCTTAATGCTCCGTTACCAAATACAGAAAACAATCTTAATTAACGTCTCTGGTTAATAATAGAATTCTAAGAAATTACTTAATGATGACAATTAAAGTTAATTGATGTCTCAGTGTGCAGTATGTACGGGCACAGATATATACAATCGTTTATTAGACAGACCTATCAAATATATTTGTAAAACACCTATCTTAAGCCGATACGCGCCGACAGTGGCGTTTAAATACTATCTCTTTTGACATTTATTTATATGATTTTAGTATTCGAGTTCCATTAAACATCTCTACCATATGCTTATAAAAAAGGAATAAGATACTTTCAAAAATATAGTAGAGACTTATGAACTTCAGATAAAATATACGCACTCACGCCTGTAATCCCGAAAGGGTAGGCAGAGGTGTAAACAGTACACCCACATTTCGCCGAGCGTATCTCCGTCCCATGATGTGATAGGGGGGCGAGCCTATCGCCATACCGGGCACAAATTCCAGACTCCGGGCTGATATTAGGTTTTTCTATTAAACGAAAAGCTCACCCTACCCTTTCGGGATTACAGGCGTGAGTGCGTATATTTTATCTGAAGTTCATAAGTCTCTAATCACTTTTACCCGACCCGGGGATCGAACCCGAGATAAAATGTAAACAAAAATAACCCTAGACAAGCGCGGAATGAACAGATCAGATCTGAAACTAGAAATAAGTAAATTGAATAAATTATTTCTACATAATTTAAAATTGGAACGCAATGTCTTTACCGCAGACCACAGATCATAAAATAGATGTCGTATGTTATCGTACCTTTAGCGCAAATATAAAATGCGTACTGTATTTTAATCTATGCGCACCGCGATGACGTCAGTCAATGTAGTAAAGATTGGCACGTAATTTCTTATACTATGCATGGTCTATGGTCACTTTGGGTTCCGTTTATTTTTGTCTACATTTTATACAAAGTCCGTTGGCAGACATTGTTTTATATCTTTTGTAACAGTAATCTTAGTTTATTTAACACTTTGATACCTTAGTAATCCTATACTGGCATTTACTACTTATTTACACTAATTAATCGTATTGCACCGACTATTAAATATTATGGAAGATTAATAGAAGACAATAATTGTTGGGAATTGGTTAAAATAGAGACAAACCGCACTAGGCAATAATCAAGCTGCATCAAGTTACGCTCAAGATGTTTCGCAACGTTGCTCAACAGCTAGACTTTACGAGGGGGTGAGGAAAATGAGAATAATATTGAGTATGTCATCACTACTGACAAAACGACCCAAGAATATCACACGGCGTTTTTACCGAAAAATTAAGCACCAAATGAATGAAATAACGGTAAATAAATAGAATGGCGCTATTGTAGCCAAAGGTTAAAGGCTAGTAAAGGTTTCCAAAAAGCGATCCGTTAATTTCAGGTCATAACCAGTTTCTTTATTATTTGAAAAATCTGCACAAAATATTAGTAACAATGATTCTTAATTATAGAAAGAATAGTTAATGAAAACACTGTAAATAAATAGTTAATTCTTATCCCCCGTCAAAAAGAGGTATATTATAAGTTTAAGTCTCTATTTCGTGCGTATGTGCGTATGCGTGCGTGTATGCGTGCACGGGCGTGCGCACTTCGTATGTGTGGCGCCTAACCGAATGGATTGTTCTGAATTTAGTTTTTATTTGAAAGGTGGTTTAATCTTAGCCTATACGTGGTGCCTCAACGAAAGGACTGATCTGAATGTAGTTTTTATTTGAAAGGTGGTTTAATAGAGGTAGGTCTTAGCTATTCTTAAGAACAAAATCTGTTGAAACGTTTAGCAATTACAGAGATCTTTTTTTAATTAATGTCGGGGTTTATTAACGTAGCCACTATAGATACTTAGAGTAGCATAACTAAAAATTTAAACCTCTGGCTATAGCAGCGCCATTTTAAATTCATTCATAAACCGCCGCACTCATAGAAGTACAGAAATAATCTTTATTAACATCTCTGAAAAAAGACCGAATTCTAAGAAATGCCTTATGAATATTTTAACTAAATTAAAGTCGGGTACGACAGAAAGATCATAACCCATATTACGAGATCTTGTGTCGTATCAGAAACTAGGTTAAATTTTGCTCATACAAAAACATATATCCCGGTTTGGGAATCGAATCCGAGATCCTTTTGCAGTTGGTAGCTAGAATTTTGATTAACCATGTTTTATAAATAACACTGTTAAATAATAATTTAAAATATATAAAAAATAACACTCATCGAGACCTTTTTGGCAAAATAAATTTGAGCAATTCTTTCTTTCAAAATATCAGAACGTTAAATTATTCGAAATTATCACAAATAATTAGAATGTTTTTAATAAATTATCAGTACATTTTTTTTTAAGATTTCAGTCCAAAAATTTTAGTATGTCTATTTTATAAAATATTTATTAATTAAAAGTTGCACCTGTTTTTTTTAAAGTTGCTATTTAAAATAGTATGATGACCCATTTTAAATTCAATATTTTAACTACAAACAATATCGCATGAATAATAAATTTGTACATAACGTTTCAATGTTGCCATATTACTGCAGGCTAACGAGGAGTTTATCTCGGTAAAATCGCTAGCGACCACGTAAGATATATATATATGAAAAACTCAGTGGCGCCTCTAGCGGATACGTGAGAAACTACATTT
The DNA here is from genome assembly GCA_905332985.1 of Mimas tiliae. Classification (NCBI taxonomy): domain Eukaryota; kingdom Metazoa; phylum Arthropoda; class Insecta; order Lepidoptera; family Sphingidae; genus Mimas; species Mimas tiliae. The sequence goes on along the minus strand of HG995246.1, from coordinate 15,403,708 downwards.
TGTCATACAAATATTTTACGCCGGCGCTAGAGATTTTACTGAGACAAACTCATGGTTGAGGCACTGTTTGTTATACTTTTCGACAGCAACATTGGTTAATATGACACAATTATTTTTAAATAAAGTGATGTAGTTACCATTCAATTGAATGGCATTTTAAATCCACAGAAACATAGGATCGTAAGTAACACATACGGGGTTATGACCTACGCCCGTATGGTTCTGAAGCGAAGAATTATTTCTCTACAATTCCAATATTAAAATATATTTCCTTCTATTAAAATTGAACCGTTTTTAATTTCAATTGGTTTTAACGGCGCAATTTCAATAGAAAACCTCAATCCAGAATAGGGTAGTTTCCTATATTGAATTTTATATATTATTTTATAAGCAACAGAAAATGATACGCAAAAGAAATCCTTTTATTAAAACACAATCATAATTGGTTCAGAAATGTGCCCGCAGTTATGACTTTAAATGTTGGTATGAGGAAAAGTGGGTGCGTAGTAGGGATATCTCACTATCTCGCTTGCACGCGTGCACTATAATGAACATTTTACACAGTGACGTCAAAGGTTGCATCGTCTGTCATTTGACAATTACCCCTTCTACAGGATTTCAATGGCTTCTATCTTATTTATTTTGGTCCGATTTATAAAATTCTTTCTGCAATAGATTTTGAGTAACGTAACTTATTGATTTAAATAATAAAAAAAATCTAGTCAACTACCCTATTACGGATCGTTCGTCTAACGGCCGATTTCAATAAACGAATCTCTTAGATTGAATCTCCCAATCAATCCCAGAAATACAGTTTGAAAGTCAAAAGTTCAAATTACTTGATTGGTCGATTTTCCGGGATCAATGTGGAAAATCAAACTAAGAACGTTGACATAAATGCGCCAACAATAATAGTTTTGTCCGCCTAGAAATGATAGCTTTATTTGGTTCATTTTCTGTCAACGCGGATTGAGAATATTTACTGAAATTGGCCGATAGCCATGGAGCTAAGTTCCCACTGGTGCGCATTTATTTTCAAGTTACGTTTTCCTTTGACGCATGCGTCATGTGTCAGTGTACATGCACCGAGCATGTGCATGCGTTATGTCATTCAATTCTACACCTTTGACACATGCAGTACTGCATGCGCTCAAATACCTGCGTTAAGTATGAAGTCGCATACATATTGGAATGATAAACTATTTCGCTACAAAATAAAAACTTCGATCTATTTTCCTTTTGTACAGTCGATACCAAAAGTTAAATAGATCACGAGATTTAGTCGTTCAAGTAGCTCAACAAGACTAGCGGGAAAATAGATGATCATCGTAAAAGGTCGAAATTAGCTGAGCACCAGTCTGTCAAAATTTGCTCAACTCTTATCGTATTACATTGAATTTGAAAATCAAATTCAATTTTAATTTTCAGTGGCAAAATTTATATTTTATCAAAACTCATCATCAACTATAGTTTATACTGCATTTTTGCAAGTTTAATGTATTCAGCTAATTTCGAGTTTCGTCTTTTTACGTTGTTCATCCGATTTGGCGCTAATCACGAGTTATATATCTTACGATGTTTATGGGTTTTGGTTTTGATGTATTTATCGACTTTTGGTGTTGACTGTACATTATTATTTTTCATATATAAATGTTAATTCGTTAAAGGTTTAGAAAATAATACACTTAACTTAATATGAAACCCATTTGAAATAATCATTTAAATTGTATGGCGTATAGGAATGTAAATAATTATAATACCAGCCTTGTATTACTCATGCCTCATAGCTGACCATAGGCTTCCTTTACTAATGAAAGGGGTTAGGCCTAAGTCCACCACGCTGGCCCAATGTGGGTTGGCAGACTTCACATACCTTCAAAATTCTGATGGAGAATTATCAGGTATACAGATTTGCTCATGTTTATAACAAGCAATAGTTAACAATTAATACACACGTAACTTAGAATAAATGGTGCATGCTTTTGGGGTTGGTTTTGAACCTGCGACTCTGGGCTCTACAGTCCGTACCACTCCCCACTACGCTATCACTGCTTAGGAATGTACATACATAATAATACTAATTAATATTGGATATACATGACTACTGTATAATATATTATAATCATAATAAACTATTTACATTTACATATATTCGTAATAAAACCTTAATTTTTATGACGGCTAATAACGTCATCATAATACCGACGTGATAACACGTCCTTATTCTAAAACTTGGATTGCATTTGTAACTTTTACTCACGTAAGTGACGTACAAAGAAATTACTAAACATTATTTGTAAGTAAATGTCATTGAGTTATGTACGGTGTAAGTTGGGTAACATATGTATTGTTTGGAAGTTCGCACAGATATAAACGTACATGTGAGGCACTTACGCAAGTACGCTCGTAAGTAAAACTTACAAATGTAATTCAGGCTTATCATTATTCGTGTATTGTTTAGTGCTGTTATACCGACACGAGTTAAGTATTGTGAGCCTATGTTATCTTATTATTAGTATGAAATGCTTTGTATGAGTATTCTATTATATTTGTATATTAAATGACTAATGGGCCTTTTGATGGAACAAGACTACTTTGCGGGCGAAATGCTCGACCAATCAGGGCGCGCTTAAATTTTGCCGATTCCTGATTGGCTGATCACTTGCTTCCAAAAGCAGACCAAAGATCTAGTTAGACGCCGTATGTCTTACAACTCCGCTTGCCGTATTAGGCATTATTGGGCATATGTTTTGGCCGTAATATATGATTTAGTGTGCATCACAATGGCAAATTCAGTGTATGAAGTAAAAATAATTACGTCTGCTTTTCATACAGTAACTTTAGTGCGAGTCTCTTAGATAAATACGGATAACATAACAAATCTTTCTGTAACATGTGTTAAAAAGCATGTTGCGCCGATCCCACTGCGACTGGGACAAGGGCAGGTCGAAGAACGAGACGAACGACTTGACAGCTATCTTGAATAATCGTTAAGAACACTACATGCATTTAATCATGCTACCTGCCCTTATCCTACTCGTAGTGGGGTCAGCGTAACATGATTTTTAAAACATGTTACAAAAAGATTTGACATGTAGTTTGTACGACCGGCCGTATGTCTGACATTAACCCCTCTAGGTAGAAAACAACCAGAGACGAAACAAAAATTTGTGAATCACGCAAACATTTTATCTCGGTGCGGGAATAGAAACCGCGGCCTCTCGCTTCACAGCCGGCAACACGCCCACTGCGCCACGGAGGCTATCACTACTTGTACTGAATATAGATAGATATTTACGGCGTCGGTAGATCTTTGGTTCGTTGTTTGTACACATTGACGTGACTTACATAAATGTATTAACTTACAGTTAAGCTAACGTTAGAGAGGAAATAATGTGTTGCTGTTAGAGTGTCCTAATGACACAATAGTAATACAAACATGACGTATGACTTAAAATGGTTTTTTTAAAATCTAAAGCTTAGGTGTTCTAGAATAGCAGTGAAGTCAAATAGCGGCCGGTATAGAACGTCTATTGACGTCATTAAACGTTGTCAATGAAAACAAGATGGTTTGAGTTTCTAATGTCGTTAGGTCTGTGACATCAAACGTAGTTGTTTTCAGCAGCCTATTTCTAAACTTTAGTTGACTCCTAACACATCAAATGCGACGTTATTTTTTTTACGCTGCATCGTGTTGGGTGTTAACTAGTTAAATACAGGTCGGTGAAAACGTTAACAATACGGCCACTATGTGACTGCACAGCTATGGTAAAGATAGTTTACACTTGACAAGGAAAAGCCGCTAATACTAAAGTCTTAAAGGTCATTTTTCACTTACACTAGACACGTCTCACTGAGTAGCAGTACGGTATAGTAGAATGGCACATGTCCGCTAGTACCGTAGGAGCGCGGGTTCGAGTCCCGGCGGCGGCGCTGGCTACAGCAGCGCGCGACGACACTCCTCACGGTACGCGCCCATGTTGCCCCTGTTTCATGTTTGCCATCTGAAGACGACGGAATGGGTGGAGTTAAAACAGCACAAACAAACGAACAAATGGGTCACCTGATGGTAAGTGATGAACACCCACAAAATAACAGCAATCATGGTTACGTTACAACTTCAGAGCTTCAAAAAAAGGATAACGTCACTTCACCACCCCGGTGGGACAGCTAACCCATTCATTCCATTCGAACTGGCTACAGCGTTGAAGTTGGGGGAAGAGTTCCTGGTTCTTGGAGCTGGTCTCAAGAAATTACCTGGCCTTCTGCAGCTCTATCTGTCCCTCGAGGGTCTTGGCGAGGTAGATGACGAAGAGCTGGGACAATGCCACGCCCAGCGCTACAGATGCGATGGTGTATAGATTACGTTCAGCCCATGAACGAACAATCTCGATGCAGCCGCTGGTCCATACACGTTTGCTAGCCTCCGCCACCTGCAATGTGAAGGCCGAGATTCGATTCCTGGTCGATAAAAAGAATTCAGCATGCATTGATATTCTGAGGTTGTTCGGACTTTTTTTTACAGCATAGACCAGCAAACGAGCCAGTGGGTCACCTGACGGTAAGTGATCTCTACCGCCCATGTACGCCCACAATACCAAAAGAATCAAGGGCGTGTTGCCGACCTTTAAGGAAAGGGATAAATAAGGCATTGGGAGGTGAGGAGATTTGGGCCTCCGGATATCTCATTCACCGTACGAAACGCAGAAGCAAGCTGCTACTCTACGCCAGTTTAGACGAGCATGGCATGCACCTGATGTTCAAACATTACCATGCGAAGTTGCAGTACCGCTTATAAAGTACTGCACTGCGCTCACCACATAACACATAGGATTTCAGAATATTTTTTTAAATTTCACTAGCTTCAATGTCTTTCAAACCGTAAGAAAATAGTACACATTCCAGCTTGGCAACAGAGTACCCAAACAGACTCTCGCATACGAGAGGCATATGATAAATAAGTAATTAAAATGCAATAGGACCGACTCAAAATTGTTTAGAATTATATTAGAAGGCAATATTATTTTTATTTTCAGTTTTTTAAGTCGGTTCTATTTATAATTTAACTTATATGTTAGAAATCTTAAATAACAATAAAACACTTCCAAACTTATTTCGCAAAATACCTGCCACATCTATCGATAATTGACATCATTGCAGTACTGAATCGTCGGAACGTGGTTAGACGTCTTGCTTGGGACTCGCGCTAGAAACCATCGCCGATGAACACAGCGAAAATTTATCGCTCGAGTACCAAGCTAGACATTTTGTGATTAGGGCGTGTAGAAGCGTGACGTCATGAAACGTTGCAGGGTTGGTACCAAACACTTCCTTTTTGACTTTCGACCGTCGTATATTGGTTTAAAGATGGTTTTTGAAGACCAGGTTGTCTTGTCTTCGATTAATAATAGTGGCGAGTGTGCTATGTAGGTTCAGTACTGGGGATGACGATGTAACTGTTTTGTTAAAAACTGGTGATTCCTATATACATGTTTATTGGCCAAATTTTTATGTCACTTGTTAAAAATAATAAATGGATACACATTTAATATACGTACATAATGTACAGTCAATACAAATAGTCGATTAACATATCGGATCATTTTAGGTTATATCGTATTACATGAATATGAAAATTAAATTCAGTAGCAATTTACCAAAATTCATAATTTCTCATAACGCAACATAAATTACAGTAGTAAGTGTATCTAATGCAAGTAAGTTTAAAGTACTTTTCGACCTTTTACGATGTTCATTCAATGTGCCACTAATCTTGTTGAGCACAAGTTGTTGTGTATCATATTATGAAGTATAAAGGTTTGGATATTTGGATGTGTTCATAGACTTTTGGTGTTGACTGTACAAGTATAATAAAACAATCAGAGTAATTGGTACACATTAATATGTTATATTACACTATGTTAAAGAAATGCAAATTCTATTATCACCAACTAAAATTATCTAAAATATGACAAATGGGTGGTAACAAGCTAAATTTAGTTTAACAGGACTGATAATTACTACACATACATACATACATAGACTCACGCCTGTTTCCCATAGGGGTAGGCAGAGACAACGGATTTCCACTTGCTACGATCCTTGCATAGCTCTTTGATAATTACTGTACATTGAATTTGAACTAATCTCTTCGATCGGCCATTATCCCACTCGCAGTGGGGTCGGCGCAACATGCTTTTTAACACATGTTACGGAATGATTTGGCTTGTAGTTTTTACGACCGGCCAACTGTCTGATGTCAACCCCTCTCGGGAGAATAGGGTAGTTGACTAGATTTTATTAATTATATAAATCAATAAATTACTTTACTCAAAATCTATTTCAGAAAGAATTTTATAAATCGGACCAAAAATAAATAAATTAGTAGCCATTCGAATCCTGTAGAAGGGGTAATTGTCAAATGACAGACGACGCAAACTTTGACGTCACTGTGTAAAATGTTCATTATGGTGCACACGTGCAAGCGAGATAGTGAGATATTTCTACTACGCACCCACTTTTCCTTATACCAACATTTAAAGTCATAACTGCGGGCACATTTCTGAACCAATTTTGATTGTGTTTTAATAAAAGGGTTTCTTTTGCGTATCATTTTCTGTTGCATAAAAAATAATGTATAAAAATCAATATAGGAAACTACCCTATTGAATTAGAAGTAATACTGTGCCAAATTAAAAAAAAAAATTTAGATTTAGTTTAGTCGGTGACAGTCGAATGGACACTAATCTAAGCTTAATTTATTTACATATTTTTTTATTATGTAACATTGTATTCTTTTACGTTATGTCACAACATATTATAATAAGGGTAGATTTTTCAAACTCCAAGTAAATGTTATACATACGCACTCACGCCTGTAATCCCGGAAGGGGTAGGCAGAGGTGTAACTAGTACACCCACATTTCGCCGAGCGTATCTCCGTCCCAAGATGTGATAGGGGGCGAGCCTATCGCCATACCGGGCACAAATTCCAGACTCCGGGCTGATACTGAGAATTTCGAAATAGAAAAACCCAATACCACTTTACCCGACCTGGGGATCAAACCCGAGACCTCAGAGTTAGCCTCAATTGTAACGCGTACGCATTACAACTGCGCCACCGAGGCAGTCTGTTATGTATCAAATAAATAAATAAATATCAAAATTATAACGCTGTCAATATATACAGTGAAGCATATATCAATTTGGTTATTCTTAAATTATAATAATAAATACACCCAACAGTCACACACATAGTCCTGACCCCACACTAGGTTAACCTGTATCGTGGGTATCAGGAACTACGAGGGACTTGCGGTCCCACAACACCCAGACCCGAGACAAATATTTGTGGATCAGACAAACATTTGTCAAGGTGCGGGAATCGAACCCACGGCCTCACGCTTTACAACCGGCTACTCGCCCACTGCGCCATGGAGGCAAATTCGCTGTCATATACGATAAGTAACGGTTAAAATTTATTCGACCATTGTAATCAGCCCTAAGTTATAATGTATAACACACACATATCGCACCTTTAAAGACAAACAGTTACTAAACGAAATTTTTCAACAATTAAGTTATAATGGCATTTTTCCAAAATTACGTAAACTATACGATGAATTTTACACTTTCATAAAAATTCAAATTTTAGAGGTAGATGGCGCTAATTTTGACCGTTACAAAACTAAATAAGATTTGCTGGGTTAATGCAATATTGTGTTTATACTAGTTGTTGTTTAATTTTACATTTTCGTTTAGTAACGGTTTGTCTTTGAAGGTGCGATATGCAATGTTACAGTTTGTTACAATATGTTACATTACATTATATTATTATCATAATATGTAGTAAATAGTATTTTGTTTTGTGACGTTAATTCCATTAATATAAGTTAATTCAATAGTTTTACCTAGTTGTGCATGTGGTTTTTTTTTATAGTATAGGTTGGCAAACGAGCAAGTGGGTCACCTGATGGTAAGCGATCTCCACCGCCCATGTACGCCCACAATACAAAAGAATTATGGGCGCGTTGCCGACCTTAAAGGAAAGGGATAATAAGGGATTGGGAAGGGGAAGGGGATTTACGCCAGTTTTCTGTGAGACAGTGGTAACGACCCGGACGAGCCGGCCCATTCATGCTGTAGACAAAATTGTCTACAGCGTGGCTCTACCACTCGTATTAGCCAGTAAGTAATTGTTGCATTTATATAAGTTTTATTGAATTTTATTTGCACTTGTATTGGTGTAAACAATTTTTGGTTAGTCATTTATATAAATAAAATAAAATAAAATCATCATAACCAACTTACCGGATAATTTTGCACGCCGTACCCGCACATGATATTGACCAATCCCGAGGATATGTCCGTGGCGTTGATACAGCACGAGAACGGAACCCCACACCTCTCGACTGAAGGCGACGAGCAGTTGAAGTACTCGTTCTTTGACCAGTCCATATACCCGTCAGATGTGAGACCGCAGCAGTGGAACTGAAAGCGTTTATTTTTATTTTTTATTACATACGCACTCACGCCTGTAATTCCCGAAGGGGCAGGCAGAGGTGTAACCAGTACACCCACATTTCGCCGAGCGTATCTCCGTCCCTTATGTGATAGAGGGCGAGCCTATCGCCATATCAGGCACAAATTCCAGACTCCAGGCTGATACTGAGCATTTCGTAATGGAAAAACCCAATACCACTTTACCCGACCCGGGGATCGAACCTGAGACCTCAGCGTTAGCCTCAATCGTAACGCGTACGGATTACAACTGCGCCACTATTATTTTAAATATACATACATACATACATAGACTCACGCCTGTTTCCCATAGGGGTAGGCAGAGACAACGGATTTCCACTTGCTACGAAATAAAATATAAATAAATATATATATAATATAAATATATATAATATATTTTAAATATATATACAGCGTGTAACAGAGGTCACATTTAAAGGTCGTTACATACACCTGACAGTGAGTATTTATTTACCGGATCTTATCAAATTATACACATTCTAATATTTCACGCAAATTTTAAACACTCAAACGAGTGATTACGATCACATTCCTATAAATGAAGTGAAGTGCGTGAGTGAGAATAAAAATGTTGTAGTGAGTCGAAAGCTCATATATTTATCATTTAGTGTTGTCCGAAATTGCAACTTGCAAGTCGAATATCGACAAGTTACTCATTTGATAATAAGGAAATACTTTATTTATGTCCTAGCAATGTAGGGCAGTGGTTACTTTTTTCATTTATTTTTTATATCATAGGTCAGCAAACGAGCAAGTGGGTCACCTGATGGTAAGTGATCTCCACCGCCCTTGTATTCCCACAATACCAAAAAATATGGGCGCGTTGCTGACCTTAAAGGAAAGGGATAATTAAGGGATTGGGAAGGAGAGGGGATTTAGGCCTCCGGATATCTCACTCACCGTACGAAACGCAGCAGCAAGCAGCTACTTTACGCCGGTTTTCTACGAGACAGTGGTAACGACCCGGACGAGCCAGCCCATTCATGCTGTAGACAAAAGTGTCTACAGCGTGGCTCTACCACTCATAAAATCACTTACCATCAGGTGACCCATTTGCTCATTAACCGACTTTTGCTATAAAAAACAACAAATAGTCCTCGCTCCACAGTTAGATACAAGTTTTGTTGTGTGGGTACCAACTACGAGGGGGGTTTGGTCTCACAACACCCAGACGCGAAACAAAAGATGTCAGACGTCCCTCTATGATTGTATAAGATTAAACTTACGTCACTTTGAGCGAAGTCAATGAAGTTCTGCAGATCTGGATCGTCCCTGTACGCATGGACCACTTTCTCCGTAAAGCTCAGTTCAAGGAGCCCGTGTAGAGAACGCGGGAACACAAAACCGCACACAGCTCCGCCCATTTCCACCAGAAACAGGATCAGAAGACACAGCGAGTACTGAAAAACGGGGCGATTTTTATGTGAGAGCTAAGACCTCCTTTGTATGGTGCCCAGGGGCGGTACCGGCTAATTCGCCGATCGGATTTATGCACATCGATGTTCGATTAGAGAGCCAATGATTCTGTCGTACCGCCGAACGACCGTCTCTATGACCAAAACGATGAACATCGATTTATGACATCACATGAACTTCATTCAAACCGATTGATTTCAATTAATTAAAGCCGCGGGCGATTAATCTGAATGGAATGGAACGCCGGCAGAGTTGAAGTTGATGAAGTTCGGCGAATTAGCCGGTACCGCCCCTAGACTGTGGAATGGGAGTTTTTGTTTTGTTTTTCTGAATGACAAGACGGGTAAGACGCTCGCCTGAGGCTTACCTCAGGTGAGCGTCCAACGCCTGCCCATAGGCGACATCATCTAAATCTTGGAATTACAAAATGACATGTAGGTATTGCAAACCCGCAAGTTTCAGCACAATTGTTTACTTTTGATTTATGTTTTTATCCCTTTTCTTACTGTGAAATAATATTACGTACTGCTCGTGTCGTGTACTCTGATAATTATCTTAAGGATAAATCTGAAAAGTTAGGGTCCTCACGCTACAGGCTTTGCCTAGTGTGAGGCAAAGCCAAACATAGCCTCCACTTACAAACATAGTTCTGACCCCACACAAGTTTTGTGTAGCGGGTATCAGGAACTACGAGGGACTTACGGTCCTACATGTCTCGATGTGACGATTGAAACCGCGGCATTATAAATAAATGTACATATGTTATTGACGTAACACTAGAAAACCATTTATAGGTATTCACGGATATGTACGAAATTATAAACTAGTAGAGTAGAGCAACAGTGTCCATAATACTTATAACAAATACTATAATGGGAAACAACACATATTAATCACAATACTACAAATGCTACGTTTGAAAAAACAAATTTTAAATAGAACAAGACATGAACAGAGGGGCTAGCACGGAAACTTGCGAAAAGTTATTCGAGCTGTCATCGACAACAATTTCTATGAGATTTTAGTACAGCGCCTCTATCGTACGTAAAAGAAACTAATATATATGGAATATAGACCAATGATATTTAAGGAATTATCTATCGAGCCCTCGATACCTTTACATTACGATTTCGATAGTTTTCCGTGCTAGCCCCTCAGATATCTGTGATATTCGTAATCGAGTGGTACTTACAAATTTGAGAAGACATGTGTTTTCCCTCAATGCGCCGACACATCCCGCGAAACTTACAATGAACACCACACCGCCCAACAATGCAATCACGAGACTTATATTAATCATCACATCGTACACAGTGTCCAACTGAAACATAACATCGTTTGGTAAATAACATTCTCTGCCGCCAAGCAACAGTGTGTAAGCACAATTGCGTTTCGGTTTGAAGGAATTTGAAGCCATTGAAATGACTGGGCATTATGGGACTTATTTAATATATATTTGGAAGTACTCAACTAAAAACTCGGTATAGGCACAAAATGTCGTTTTCTCAAAATGTCCTTTTTTCGAAATATCATTTTATTTTCTTAAAATGGGTTTTTCTCGAAATGTCCTTTTCTCATAATGTTATACATACACATTTACGCCTGTAATCCCCGGAAGGGGTAGGCAAACAATTGATGTTTTTTTAGGTTTATTTGTGGAGGTTTCCTTGTAACATGTTGCTTAGGATGTTTGTAACGTAGTACTGAATCGATTATTTTGAGAAAGGACGTTTTGAGAATAGGACCTTATGCGCCTACACCTGACCCAGTCAGTCCCTAGTTATGTTAAAATCTCCTTTCTTGTACTATCCGGCGATTTTTTTTTTTGAAAATGCTTATTTCGAATCATATTTTTGGGGTTTCACACTAATCAACAAATGCGTCCATCAGCGATGTTGAATCGCTGTGTTGTGTATCTGAGAATAAATTGTACAAACCTTAACCAAGCCTGTGGCCTGCCATTTATCAATGAACGCGTACAGGCCCACGCCGATCAGCAGACCGCCAAATAACTGAAACGAAATGATAAACGAGGTTATCGACATTATACAATGGAATAAAAGGTCACGAGGATAAAATATATCACAATATAGTGGCAATTTTAGCAGACTTCAGTGCTTATGTTGGTTTATATCTATTATTTAATAAACTAGGGGCATTGCCCATGTTTTTCCACAAAACATAAAATTTAAAAAACAATTAAAGTCCGACGAATATGAGACATATCTTACTTTCTTCCCCACATTATTCTGTATTGGTCTCGACCTCATACCCCCCAGCGGTTTCAGAGCAGATAGCGTGACAAGCTTTTGGCAGTGGTTACTTTTTAGTTACTTTTTTTAGAATAGAGAGATACACACGCCTGTAATCCTCGAAGGGGTAGGCACAGGTGTAACCAGTAGTCAGTACACCCATATTTATTCCAAGCTTATTTCTATCCCATGATGTGATTGGGGGCGAGCCTGTCTCCATACCGGGCACAATCCCGGACTCCAGGCTGATAGTGGCATTTAGATTTTACCCGACCCGGGGATCGAACCCGAGACCTTAATACATCAGTCGTACCACGCACGCATTACAACTGCGCCACCGAGGCAGAGATTATTTAAATTTAGAGAAATGACTGCAGTGGATCATGTATCTAGAGCCAAGAAATTGTAGTAGTCATGGGCTGACCATGTTAGTAGTATGTACGGTAAGACCCCGAAAAAAGTGATAGCCTTACATAGGAAGATATGGGATATAGGTTTTGCTCGCGGATACGCCCGCGTGACCAGCCTTTTCCGGGATAAAAAGTAGCCTATAACCGTCTCCAGGGTCCCATCTATCTCTGTACCAAATTTTATCAAAATCGGTTTAGCATTGAGGCGTGAAAGCGTAAGTAACAATGAAACACACTTTCCCATTTATAATATTAGTTAAAATCCGAAAATTAATAAACACAACAGTTAATTATTTTTATAATTCATTAGGTATTTTTTTTTTTTTTTTTTTTACTAGCCCTTTATTATATACGTCCCACTGCTGGGCACGGGCCTCCTCTACTGAATGAGGGGTTAGGCCTTAGTCTACCACACTGGCCTAATGTGGGTTGGCAGACTTCACATACCTTCGAAATTCTTATGAAGAACTTCTCAGGTATGCAGGTTTCCTCACGATGTTTTTCCTTCACCATTAAAGCAAGTGATAATTAACAATTAATATACACATAACTTAGAAAAGTCAGAGGTGTATGCACTTGGGGCTGGTTTCGAACCTGCGACTTTCGTCTCGACAGTCCATACCACTCCCCGCTGAGCTATCACTGCTTATATATATGCCTACCCCTTCGGGGATTACAGGCGTAGGTGCGTATGTATACAACGTCTTACAGAAAGGTGTGGTCATATTTTAGGGTCATTACATACACCTTACAATTAGTAATTATGTACCGGAGCTTTTCAATACCAAGACATCCCAAAAATTTCACATTCATTTTGATCACTCGTTTATTAAGATCGATAAGATTGGTGACATCACTATTAATTATTATGAACGACACTCAATTTTTAATAAACTTGAATAAGTTGTACGTAATTCTACGAACATACGTACGTAACTTGTAATTTAAACACAAAATAACACCTGAAAGAGATTGTGTGCTGACAGAAGACGATATTGGTACCATTCTCTAGAAGCATTTTAAAGACTTCATTCTCGTGTCTTCCATCTATGAATTTGGCTCAATACATTCGACGATCCTCTTAAAAGCTGTTATCAGTTACACCAACACAAAGTACCAATACATAATACTTATTTTTAGTTAAATACAACATATTTTTTGAACTCGTAAACATACTTCATAAAATCAGAAATTACCGAACTGACTGCGTCAAATAAATATTGACATTTGACAACTGTTTAATGTTTTTTTAATTATAAAATAATTAAATGAAAGGAGTTCTATAGTATCATTGTTTATCATTTAGTGTTGTCCAAAGTTGAAAGTCGATATAGACATGCTACTCATTCGATAAAAAAGAAATTAGTCGGTTAGTAGTAACTAACCGTCTCCAGGGTCCCATCTATCTCTACATCAAAATTCATCAAAATCGGTTCAGTGATTTAGGCGTCAAAGCGTAACAAACAAATAGTTTTTTTTTTATAAAAAGTATCCTATGTTACTTCCTATGCCTCCAAAAATATGTGTACAAAGTTTCATGATGATCGGTTAAGTAGCTTTCGCGAGAAAGCGTAACAAACAAACTTACATTCACATTTATAATATTAATAGGATTAGCAATAAGACTCTTTAATGTAACAGAATTTGATTTTCCTTCCTCGTTTACATTTCAATAAATAGTTATCAAACAACCAATACAATTTTTTTTATAGGAATGTTATATAACCCATCATAATTATATAAACAGTTAACAATAACCATGATTAAGGAAAATATTATAGGAATACAATTAAATAATATTGGTAAATCTCAGTTATTAAAGGTATATATTGGATTCATTATATATGTACTTAAATGATTTGCAATTTGTGGGGGTCAGAAGGTGGGTTTCCCATACTCTGCCAAATACCATCAAATCTACAGCACGAGAAGGCGTACCCTGGCATTAAGCTGGGATTAAAGCAGAAAGAAAGAAAGATCCCAATGGCAGAAAAAAGTGCAATTTGACAGCTCCGTGGGCCAGTAGACGGCTGCAAAGCGAGAGGCCGTGGATATTTGTATGATCCACAAATATTGGTCTCTGGTCTGGGTGTAGTGGGACCGCAAGTCTCTCATAGTTCCTGATACCCACAATACAGGTTAACCTAGTGTGGGGTCAGGAATATGCGTATGACTGTTGGGTGTATAATTATTCCATTGACAGTTTACAATTGTTATAGGGAGCAAACCAATTGCTATACAATAATTGTGAGAATATTGGCCTTATACGAATACACCTTGGATTATACGGTCTCAATGCTTGGCACAGGTCTCCTCTACTAATGAGAGAGACTCTACCCATCTGAAATGCCTTTTCTGGAATAAAAAGCCTATGTTCTAATCCAAGTCATGGTCTACCTGTGTGCCAAATTTCACCCAAAAACATTCAGCCGTTACGGGGTGATTGACTAACAAACATCCAAACTTTCACATTTACAAAAGTAGTAGCATCCTACTGATGATCAGTATCTGTATGATACAGCATGATCATCATCATGTGGATTTATAATGTGCCTGCATTAGATAAGTAAGACAATGTGATGTTGGCTTCATGAAATTTGCATTGGGTGGTGTTCCCTAAGCCAATGTAAAATTTTGTAACTGCGATGAGGTGTGTTACATGGTTATTGAAAATAAAGCCCCTGGATTAATATGGGTTGGCAGAGTTTACCTTTAAAATTATAGAGAATTCTTAGATATCTATGCTATGTATTTTTCCTGTCTGTTTAAAGCTAGCAATAATTAACGATGAATACACATCTAGCTTTAAAATGCCAGGGGTGTGTGCAGTGAAACTGACATGACGGCAGGGTCTTAGTAGTGGGATCCATGCCCCACTATTAATTATTGTTATTAAGGAAATAGATCACGTTAATAAAAATAATAATGTTGGTTGTTTTCCGTGATGAGACAAAATTAAATCTACTAATTGAGTGATTCATAAACGTTTTTGTGTGGGATTATATAGAAGTTGAGTAATGTAGTAAACAGAATTAACGTTTCATTAAATATACTTAGGTAGGTAGGTATGTATAAATTTAATAGCAAATAATCGATGTAAATGTTAATTTTTCGAAGATACGGTACAGGAACTTCAATTATCAAAATATATTTGGGCGCAGAGCAACGAAATCGCTAACATTTGAATGTATTTACTCACAATATGCTTCGAAACAATGATTCATACATACAGCCAATGACCCCAACAATGCTCGTAGTTTTGGCCTCTTATTATAATTTATTTAAAATATATCAGTCATAAATACCTCTTTTATTTCATAAATAAAGTAATAAGAACCAAACACTCACCCAAAAGATAAAATTTAACACAAAAATCATGTATTTCACACATCCACTAACATATGTAAAATTTGGGCCCCTTCGTCGTTGCATTTTTATTTGATTGCTCAATTATTTTATTATTATTAACTCGATTAATTTCGCGTTTGTATGTTATTATTTTAATGAAAATAAAGAAATTAATCAATCATTATTGACTAATGAGTAATACCCGTACATAGACGGCGGAACGATATTTTGATATGTCAAATTAATGCCTGTAATACACGTTCGCCCAGAGATGTCCAGTTCAGACGAGTACGAGTGCGTGCAAATCACTCTCGGTTTGTCTCTCAAAACACAAGCTCGCTCGCAGTCCTCGCCACAACTAAAATAAACTTTTACAAAAAACTGGCACCTAACCCAATAACATATTTTAATAACACTATCAGTTAAATTAATTATTCCTCAGAGTCTTGTAAATTAACCCTTTCAAACAGGTTAATATCCAAGACTTATGATATTGTCCAGTTATACACACTTGGCGAAACATCCCACTACAGGCGGAGGGTGTGTACGTTTCCAAGACACTCTCAACACTCTCGTATTGTCTCGCCCTGCCTTTATCCTTATCTCAACGACTCGGCATTGCAATTTGCAGCGCATCGATATTTCTGTCCGAGTATATTATGTTACAAGTGGTTACAAGGGATGCATTCGGTATTCGGCAGACTAGACGTTCACCTTCGATTAATTATGTCAATATATTATGCAATTTTTGTTTTAAGTAGTGTAGTAGGTAAGTACTTACCTAGTTTGACTCTCAGCTCAGTATAGAAGTATAGGTACTCCACTGTATGGCTCGCTTGCAATGCCTGAGAGTTTGCTCGCTAACAGTTTTAAAATTCTATCAAAGATCAAGTTAGCCGGAGGTGAAGATGCGTGAGAATGCGCACGTTCATGAGATTTAATGTGAAGGCATTAATGATACCTGAATGGCAATTTTCCTTTTATAATAAGGTTTATGTCTAGTAATGCCTTCAGCCACTCTCAATGCGTCTGGGGAAAACCCATGTCCCACTTTATCGGGATGCCTCACGGATGGATCACGTGTCGCATTTCAGAATTATTGTTTTTATTAAATCCTCTACAAACTCGCACATAACATACCTACATATTCTATCTGAATCGTACGCGTCGCGTACCTAATGCCCTAAAGTCAGACTTCTGATGATTACGTCAAGTGCAAGCTTCAGTGACGTCGTGGTCTTAATGAAGCCGCCAGTGCGTTAATGATGATAACATCGTATGGTCTTCCATAAACGTACGAGTATAAATGCGTTGATGCAGCGCCACTAACACAAATTATGACTGACTACGAACTCTTTCGCATCGACGACGGACGTTTTTCCCATTTTCTGCATCGAAATAAGATGATTTTCTGAAGTAATTTTAAACTTCTTACTCAATGAAGAAAAAGCTATGATTATAATCGAAGGGCAGTATGTTGTCCCAAAAATGTGTATTCAAATACTGTTACATATATATGCTGTTACAGATATCCAGTAATGACGCTTAGAAGGGGCTCAAGCCGTGGTTTCATTATGATTTGACAGAGGATTTGGTATTATGTGGGGTGACCCTCCGTCTGACTCCCCGCAACGGGAACCACGCTTCGCTATTGATTCAGACTGTATCACGTGCAGGTGATGTTGACTTTGGACCTAAGATGTTGGTGAGTCACTTATCTTAATAAAATTCTCGTGTCACAATGTTAATTACCAAACTCCTCCGAAACGGCTGGACCGATTTGTATGAAATTTTGTGTACATATCGGGTAGGTCTGAGAATCGGCCAACTTTTTTTTATTATTTTGTGAAAAAAAAAAATTTCATGATGTGGCATTAAAAAATACATACAACCCTAAATTTTCACCCTTCTACCATCAACCCCTATTTTTTAATAGTTAATAGCGCGTCTCTCACACCGATGACGGGACTCGCTTGATGCGATTACCCCCCCACTAGTAGTGATCAAATCAAATATATTTTATTATCACGCTATATTTTTTTCGCGTGCTTTTTTTAAAGCTTTAATATATTATTACGAAGCGCGGGCGCGCTTCGTTGTAGCCGGTGATGAGCATACGTCAATCAGCGTACGATAGCAAAGCGCGACTGATCACCGCGCGCTGCGGCGCTATAGTATGCCACGCTACGCTTTCTATATCTACGGCAGTGTTGCCAAGACAGATTTTAGAAAATCCCGTCTTGTCCACATATTAAAATACGGTATTTGCTTCAAAAATACAGTGTTTGATGGGATACAATACAGTGTATTTTACAGTGCAATAAAATGATGTACAAAAAAGGAAATAAGTAAATTATTAATTTATTTAAACTTTATATCCTAAACTAACTTAACATCTTATTTGTATCCCCTAAAATAATAATATATATCGCTGCAGAAATTGATGATTGCGATGATTATGATATCGGTTTAGTTTTTTAATGTGTTTAATCCCTTCGCCGCGCCTCTATAGGGCAACGCTGTCTGCAGAAGTTTTCGAATCACACACTACATAAATAGTATGGTACGGGTCTTTTGTATCACGCTTAAGCTAAGCTTTAAAATTTGGGTCACTGAGCCCTTCATCTCAAATTTTTTGTAAAAATTTTTCGGAGTTTATACGACAGAAAATCGAAAACGTATTTTATGTTACAACTTTCTTTCACGTTAGAATAATAATATATACTAGGCAATTTGAATGACACATCAATAATATTAAAACAATTTTATCGTATGTGAACTTATTTACTAATATTCTAATAAATTGCAGTCATTGAAAAGCATGCAAGTAATAAATATATACAGTAATAACAAAAGCAAAACGAAACACGTAACTCGCTTGAGCTGGGCGGGACAGCACGCGATACGATAATGAACATACGTCTGACCGCGTGCGATGGCGCAGCGCGACTGGTCATCGCGCGCTCGGCGCTCTAATAAATATTAAATATTATTGTCAGTTGTCACGCAGCAGATGCTAGTTACGCTACCTATTAAATATGCTAGTTGGATAGCATGGTACTATAACTAGCGCCGATTGAAAATTGTTATAGCGCGTTTGATTTGTTGGCAATAGATAGCGTGTTGTAATTTGGCGCTATGCGATATATTAACCACCACTACCCCCCACGCCGCGCCCAGCGCTGTCGCACACTACGCTACTTTAATCCTGGAAATAGGGATTCACGCGGGCGGAGCCGCGGGCAACAGCTAGTTATATTTATAAAATTGCACTGTGCCTAAGTATTTTCATATAAAACATTTGCTCCAAGAAACAAACTATTGTTAAATTACTTTTATATGTTTTTAAATCAATAATTGACACCATGAAGACAGTTTTTTTACAGCATGAATGGGCCAGCTCGCCCGAACCACTGTCTCATAGAAAATCGCCGTGAAGTAGCAACTTGCTGTTGCGTTTCGTACGATGAGTGAGTTAAGCGGAGGCCCAAATGCCCTCTCCTCTATGAATCCCCATTCCTTTCAGTTAAGTTGGTAACGCATCCGTGATTCTTATGGTAAAGGTATTATGCATGTGCGGCGATGGCTATCACACTTTATCGGGTGAACCGCTTGCTCGTTTACTAGCATCTGCAATCACCTAATCCTTGCCTCTTATCTTATTTCCGTCCACGTCCGCCTCCAGGTGAAAAGAAATTATATTTTAATAATAATTGATGAAAGACTGAGAAAAAATTTGATGGTTTTATATATTATTATATATATATATTATAGATTTGATTGTTCAATGGAGTAAGTCTCGATACCTACTGAACATTTTCTTTTGGTATGTCGAATAAAATATCTCTTCATAAAGATGACGTGTTTTAGAGCACTTTAGTGTCTTATCCTACTATTAATGTAAATGTTATTGAATGGTAGAGCCACGCTGTAGAGAGTTTGTCTACAGCATGAATGGGCTGGCTCGTCCGGGTCGTTACCACTGTCTCACAGAAAACCGGCGTAAAGTTGCAGCTTGCTGCTGTGTTTCGCACGGTGAGTGAGATATCCGGAGGCTCAAATCTCTTCCCAATCCCTTAATTTTCCCTTTCGTTTAAGGTCGGCGACGCGCCGATGATCCTTTTGGTATTGTGGGCGTTTTTAGTTAATCACGCCTTAACCGCTGAACGGTTTTGGGTGAAATTTAGCACACAGGTAGGTCATGGACCTAGATTAGGATATAGTCTACTTTTATCCCGGAATGGACCGTTCACGCGGGCGGAATCAAGAATAAAAGTGGAAAATCTGCAGAGAGAATGTATAATAATAATTTGTACCTCTTCCCCTAGATCTTAATGGCGTTGATCTGTTTGATTGGATTTACCTATAAGATTCATTCTACAATAAAATATATATACCTATATATTTTGGGTAATATCAAATCGAGTCAACACACTATTAAGCAGTATGCCTGTATTGCGCCGCGAATTACGACCGCGTTCGTCGCTGACAGTTCGGAAACCAGTTAATGAACCAGTTTTTGCAACAATAATTTTTTTCATTTTACATATCCTAAGATGATCATAAGCAGTTTATTTATATTATTCGCAAAAAGTTATGTCAATTCATCGATTTCAAAGAAAGAAGATATCTCAAGTTATTGATTTTTATTGACATACTCATTCATCATGTTATCTTTTACGATAAAGATACGACTCATAATAATATTTTTATGTAGATATGTATCAGCCATAGACGTCGCCAGCTAACTTGCCAGAGGGGCAACAAGTCCGTGACCAAGTTCTGTGACAAGGGGGGGGGGGGGGTGAAACATCATATTAGTCTAAATAATTATTAGGTATGCGAACATAGAATAACAACAAAAACTTTGTATGATCCATAAATATTTCAAATGTATAAATGTTTCAGGTCTAGGTGTTTTTTCCCCAGAGGGGTTGACGGTCAGGCAGGCAGCCGGTCGTAAAATCTACAAGCCCAATCTTTCTGTAACATGGGAATGTTGAGCCGACCCCACCACGAGAGGGATAAAAGCAGGTGGTAAAAGAAGAACTATTATGCGAATGTGATAGGTAGATATCATTATCTACGTATTACTCGTGTAACGCTAGGAAGTTCTGTTTGTACTTATACGTTTAGACTTTATAATTATAAGATATAGAGTCGACCAAGACCTGACATTGAACTGATATTGCCCAGAAACTAACTGGATTTCAGGAAATATTATTAGCTAGAACCTTAATTCAAACTCACGTTTTGCTATCTGAGGCATATTTTGCAGGCCGGCATAATTTTGCCGACCTACGATAGACACATCGTCTGTCGTTGGTCGACAGTATTCTTGGATTGCGCTGCACTTAACATCAGGTGTAGCGTAGTCACTTTGCCGAGCCAGTATAAAAAAAATAAAAAATAAAAAAAGGCGTTGAAGGAAGTAAAATCTGATATTTCTCTGCTATGGAACAGGAAAGGATAACTAGATTTTGGAATTTATAATAGTTAGAAGCGTGATCAAGCCGGTTCACGTTGACCCCTCTGGACCCCTCTTCATTTTATCTCTTTCTCTAGGAATGAATCGTTGCAAACGCAAACTGAAATGGAAGTGCAAGATTATCGGTTGCCCGAGTCAATCTTGCAACCATTCGTTTGGATTCGGTCGCGTAGGCTCAAAAACAGAGTCATTACCTATATACGGAGAATTACGTAGCTTAATTAATATGCCGTAAAAAATTAAGACTTCAACTACTAGGGTCTTGAATCTTCATATGATAGTGTTATACAAGTACACAACCAAAGTTAATTGAAAATAATACCTATGCAAGCAGAACAAGTTACGTTGAGAGAGTCACGTCCAAAAATGTTTTGAATTTTGTTGACTACTCCGTTGTCATATTTTTCTAGGTTGCCTATCTATTGGTCGCAGAGCAAACGTTTTAAAATATCATTTTACCAAATGTGTTACCTTAGACAAAAGATCTGCCTTATCAGTTCAACCAGAATTATGTTTGCAATTGTTTAGAACATAAAATATAAACTCAGCGATAATTTCATGAATATTCCTGTTCATCCACGAGTAAACATTCAAACACAATATTTCTAACTCCATGACATTTTATTTACACAAAAATAAATATATTTACATGATATCTGATCAGTGACCCTCGTCTATGGTCATGATCATGGATGGTGGTTCGTAGCTGTGGTCTATGGTGCGGGTTCTCAAGATCTCCTTGTAGACGAAGGCGGACTTGCGAGCCGTGCGCGTACGTTCTGGACTACTGAAGTTTACCTCGTACAGGCCGAAACGTTCACTGAAAAAAAAACAATTTGAATATCAAAAGCCCCGGGGATTTTTGTATACATAATATGATAATGAACACTAGCTCTGTATTACATACCTCCCACTGCACTGAACACGGGTTTTCTGTATTGATAAGAGGGATTAGGCCTTAGCCTATTGAATACAGGTTGGTAGACTTCACATACCTTGAAAATTCATATGGAGAATTCTCAGGTATGCAGGTTTCCTTACGATGTTTTCCTTCACCGTTAAAGCAAGCGATAATAACAAGGAATATAAACGAGTGTAATATTTCTATTTCAACAATACAGGACATCTTATGAATATTCCTCTTTTTGCTCGTAGACGTAAGACTGCTTTAAAGACTCAAGTTGAAGGTGAAAATGCACGAATTTTGGACGTAATATAAACTCACGTGTATCCTTGCATCCACTCAAAGTTATCCAGCAGACTCCAAGCCATATACCCCTTAAGCCTGACGCCTGCATCCAAGCTATCAAGCACGCTCTCAAGGGCAGCACGATAGTACGCAATACGGTCGTCATCCTGCAGGTCACGGGTCGATTCGATGGACCAGCCATTCTCAGTGATGTAGAACACTGGGTTGTTGTATTTCTTTTGCAGATGTGTGAGTGCGTTGAAGATGCTGTTAGGGGCCAGCTAGGGGACATAATGTTGGTTAAGTGTGTGTTGGTTTCATATTTATATTTCATAGAATTCTAATACTTTAGTCTCGTTAGTAGTATAATCATATTGCCTTCGACTGTGGAGTCTAGTGTTCTGTGCAGACCACGTAAGTAGTTGCGGATATTTATCTAAACACAATATAATGTAGGTCCTATTGCTAACACATGCCTCTTTTCTTCTTTATGCTAGTATCAATACGCATTGAAATCAAGCTGTGAAGCGCGGCGAGTCAAACAATAGCATATGTTTTACAAGGAAATAGAAAGTTAATAACAATAATAATAATAGCCCTGTATTATACACGTCGCACTGTTGGGTACAGGCTTCCTCTACTAAATGAGAAAGGGGTAGGCTTTAGTCCACCAAGCTGGCCCAATACGGGTTAGCAGACTTCACATATCTTCAAAAGTCTTCAAAGAACTTCTCAGGTATGCAGGTTTCCTTCAACTTTAAAGCTAGCGATAATTGTTAATTATCATAAATACACACATAAATTAGAAAAGTCAGAATTGCATGCTCTTAGTGCTGGTTTCGTACCTGCGGCTTTCGTCTCGACAGTCCGTACCTACTACTCCCGTTGAGGTATCGTTGTTTTTATGAAAGATGTGATAAATTGGAAATATAATACCTAAAACTTCGCTTCTTACCAAAGTGGGTAAACAAAATAGCTATATTTTACGGCTTTATTGATTGAGAAATGTCTGATGTAATGTGTGTAAATACATTTTTAGGAACAATAATTTCAAACATACCGTCAGCCATGATGAAGCCGAGAGTGTCCACTCAGGAGGTACGTAGGTACCAACACCGATGTCATCCAAAAGCGAGGGCACGGGATGCTGTTCGATGTATTGCGTGGCAGAAATCAAGTATGAAGTGTAATGGTTGACGCCGAAGAAATCCGACGCTCCTTTCACAAATTTTCTCTCCTCCTTCGTGAATTTAGGCATTCGGGACCATGGGTACCCCTGTAGCGCACTCTTTTCGGCAACACGCGCTGCAAGCTCTTTAGGGAATCCACCGTCAGCAGAGAAAATAGGTTCAGCGTAGAGTCCCCACTAGAATATGATAATAGTGCTGAGTTTGTATGAAGCTAATCTAAGGCTGCTCGGCTAGAGTTTTACCACTGTGTCATAGAGGCTGCTAAAATTCTCTTTCTTTTACCTCAAATGATGCCAACGCACGCATAATCACCTAGATGGTTAGTGTTCATGGCTGATCTTTACTTGCTAGATGACATGCTTGCTCGATTGCCTACCTTTCTCATAAAAGATATAGATAGAAAAGATTAATGATGTACATTGTTATGATACTGACCGTAGCTTGGCGTCTGAGTTCAGCAGCATATTCGTCCTCTTCGGAGTCAGTAAGGGGTCCGAACCAGTTGACACTAATGGTTATACCACACTCGCCTCCTTGCTTCGACTTATACTCATTTTTGTACAGGTGGTAGGCCTTAGCATGAGCGATCACGAGATGTTTCGCACAGAGGTAAGTGCCCATGGCAGTGGAGTTGAGAATAGGTGCCAATCCTGTGGAACCATAGCCCTCGTAGCAGACCTCTCGGGGCTCGTTGAATGTAATCCAGAGCTTCACTCTGTCACCGAAGTTCTCATACACTACCCTCGCATAGTCTTCGAACCAGTCAGAGATGAGTGGGTTCGCAAATCCTCCCAGCTCCTGCAACTTCTGTGGCAGGTCCCAGTGGTAAAGCGTCACCATGGGGGTGATGTTATACTTGAGCATTTCGTCGATGAGATTGTTGTAGTATGCGATACCGGCCGGGTTCACTTCGTTAGCGAAGCCCGTGGGTAGGATCCTGGACCAGGATAAGGAGAAGCGGTATGCGTCCAGACCCAACTCCCGCATCATCTCCACATCGCGTTTGTAGTTGTGATACGAGTTCGCGGCGATGTCTCCGTTGCTCTGATCTTTGATCACTGTCGGGTTGGTGTGGGTCATGTAGTCCCAGATGTTCTCACCTTTGCCTAAAGAATAATATACCAGTCAAACATGTCCGCTTCTTTCTATCAGGATGTGCTACATTTAGGTAATTTTTTTTTTATTTACCTTTAAATATAAAAATTTTGCGTATATAAAAGTGACGTATTCACACTTAAACGACTAAGTAGGTATAAATAGAACAGTAAAGTTTAGATCGGTGTAGAATAATTGCCTTGTTTACGTTGTATACTGGATAGTACATGCATAATATGGCTAAACCTTATTAATATGTACTTACCATCTTCATCCCAAGCTCCTTCTACCTGATATGAAGCTGTCGCACAACCGAATATGAAGTCATCGGGAAATCTTCTCTCTTGTTTTAGTAGCGCTGCGTGGCAAGATACTGCCACTAGGATACTGAAAATAATTATAATGCCCTTTCTTTTCATCAAAAAAGGAAAGAAAGAGAAAAAAACAAACAAGGTACCCACAGCTCTTTTGGTTTCCTATTATGGGTGTTAACGGACATTGGTGATCGATTAATATCTTTATTGACAAAAAATACACAGGTTTCTTACAGAACGCTAAAAATGAGTCATTTTTATTCCGGCACGCCAAAATGACTACACTGAACTTGATGTTGAGTACAGTGCAGCCCAAATATAAGGTCGATCGTTGAGTAACATCGCGTTTCTCGATGGTCGGAAAATTATTTCTGAAGTTACTGGATATACACTGGTTGATCTTGGAACGCGACTCGCCTGAACGAGGTACTATGGTGAGTCGCTGTTCTTACTCACTGTCCTTGTAAACAAACTCACCTCAAAACGACTGCTAGCTTCATATTGGCAGAACAAATAATCGACTGATGCGTTCGCTTAAATACAAGCTTTATCTGCGAGGTGTCTTATTTTGATATGCAGATAGCAACCACTTCAGATCAATCTCTAAGTAAATTTTGCCCGCGACTCCTTTTGTTTTGTTCTTGTAGCACGAATTTCTAATATCTAATACCTAACTACATTTTATTGTTTTATTGCACAGATGTAGTACCTACATAAAGTCACATTTCGCAGACCCTTGGATTTAATAAACACTCTTAGTCTAAATTTATTTAATACAAAATATTATTTAATTTAAGTAAAATATTTCCCCTCTCCCACCCCAAATGTTATTGTATTTTTCTTATGATTTATTTCCGATTCGCCGTCGATAAGGATCACCTGATAGGCGATCACCGCCATTAGCCATAACATCATCAATCGATATCCACTAGGTACTGGTCATAGGCCTCTTCTAATTCACAACTTTGAGCTAGATCTTTAGCTAGTTGAACCTACTTATTGCTTGCCGCTTTCTGTAGGTCATCTTTCCACCTGGCCGCAGGGCGTCGTGGTCAAAACATAACGTATTAATACAAATAAATTCTTCTCCCACCTGCCTTTATCCCACTCGCAATGGGGACGGCGAAGCTTCCTATTAAAAAAAAAAAAAGTATTTAATTTATGAAACATATTACATAACTTATCCAATCTTTGCTATACATACAGTGGTCTTATAATAAATTGTGATATATGTAGATAAATTATCTCCAATATCGATCCCCTAGAGTGTTTTTTATTCCACTTTAGAAAATAAACAATGACGTAATAGATAGCGAGTATCATATTTGACATATCGAACACATTTCCGATTCCGAGCATTTCCAAATGAAATTCCTCCAATGAAATGTTATGTAGAAATCTCGTAATCCAATATTATGTGTCGTACTTAGATTAGCGTGCAATTTAAGCTTCGGAACAGTGGATCACATTACCAGGTGACCAGTGTGTCCGTTTATCTTCCCTTCCAAAAGAACAGGCTTAGCAGTTTAACGGAGTCAGGAATGATTGAAAATCAGCCCTGCTTAGGGTTGAATGTGAAGGGAGATGGATATGATGAACTGTGTAGGGAGTATAGCATACCAAAGTCAATACCTATATATATTAGATTCATAACACCAAAAATACGCATTTTTATTAACATTTCCACCTCTCCGTCTAAAAATGGAATAGCCGTACATTTCGACCTCTATAAGCGGGGGACCCTCTGTAAATGAGACAACTATAATTTTAAACCTGCCTAATTGGAAAACTGGATTAATGGCAACCCTCAATAAATGGTACAACATTCTTGGTCCCTTGAGATCCCAATTAACCAGGTTCCACTGTATGTTTATTATATTTTATTGTTTTAGAAAGACGATCACTTTATTTGAGGGTCATACGGAAGCTATATCAGAGGTTATATAAAGAAGCAAGTGGTTACTTTATGGTAAGTGATCTTCATCGCCCATGTATGTGTGCCCATACCAGAAGGATCAGGGGCGCGTTGCCGACCTTAAAGTACAAGGATAATTAAGCGATTGGCAAGGAAAGGGGAATTTGGGCCTACGGATATCTTACTCACCTTACGAAACACAGCAGCCAGCTGCTTCTGTGAGACAGTGGTAACGACGCGGTTGAGCCGGCCCATTAATGCTGTAGACAAAACTGTCTACAGCGTGGCTCTACCATCTATTGTTAATTGTGGGTACCCAACGTTATGTTAACTTGGAGTAATAATAATATGTGCTAGTCGTTAAATCGGGGAGTTGTGATTTATTCGCGGAGCGGGAGAAACAGAATATAGGAGCGCGTTTCATTATTTGAAGTTTTTGTAAACAAAACGCGGTTTATAGATGTACCAAGTTAATTGTAATTGACTGCCTCGGTCGGGCAGTTGTAATGCGTTCGCGTTACGACTGAGGCTAATGCTGAGGTCTCGGGTTCGATCCCCGGGTCAGGTAAAAGTGATATTGGGTTTTTCTTTTACAAAATTCCCAGTATCAGCCCGGAGTCTGGAATTTGTGCACGGTATGGCGATAGGCTCGCCCCCTATCACATCGTGGGACGGAGATACGTTTGGCGAAATGTGGGTGTACTAGTTACACCTCTGCCTACCCCTTCGGGGATTACAGGCGTGAGTGCGTATGTATTTCACATATACCACCCATATTTCGCATTACGTGTGCATTTTCATCTTTATAATTAAAAACCTGTTTAAATAAATAGACTTCTTTTATTTCAACTGAAATAACCAAAGGAAGTAGTAGACTCCTTTTGAGTTTAGTGTGAACTTGGTATCCATGAATTTAAACATCTAAATTAAGTCAACCCTAAATATCAAATTCATCTGCACCAACCAAATTGCATTACTCCTTAGAACAATTAGGTATATATTTAATCTAAGCATTACCCCTAAGTTTAACGATACGTAATTTACAGTTTTGACACTTACGCCCGAATACTGAAACGCTACTCAACTGTCTGACAGCTAACGGCTATTTATTTTCATACAATTTGGACAGCTAAGAAGGCCTCAACATGGTTAAAATTATCCTGAATGCTAAAATGGTTGTTGTAAAGCCAGGACATGTCTTTAGGTAACCGCTTATGGCTGGTGCAATGCATTTTTTAGGCTAAGTGCCTCACACACTCGCTTCTCGTTGCTCACGGATTTGTTACTACTACTACTTTACCTTGATTCACTCTGCTGTTTATCGTCGGTGACATTAGTACCTACAACGGTCGATCGCTGTTCAACGTCGTGTTCTTTAAATGAGAGATGTTCAATGAGATTGAAGATTATGAAATGTAAATTGTCCGGAGTACAGCGTTCAGTCGCTACATCAAGATTTGGAAAGGCGTAATCATTCACGATTAATACCTATTCCAATTCAAACAAAATATTCCTTACTCCATGATATTTTATTAAATACAACAATTTACATGAGATATCTGATCAGTGCCCCTCGTCTATGGTCATGGTCATGGATGGAGGTTCGTAGCTGTGGTCTATGGTGCGGGTTCTCAAGATCTCCTTGTAGACGAAGGCGGACTTGCGGGCCGTGCGCGTACGTTCTGGACTGCTGAAGTTTACCTCGTATAGACCGAAACGTTCCCTGAAAAAAGAAAACGGATATAAGAAGGCCATATTGGAAGCTGGAATGTTCAAGCATAATAATAATATTTTTTCGCCTATTGCAATATTAAAGGTAATAATCGGAGATATTTACATTTTGAACTAGGTGTACAGAGAACAGAAGGCCAATTCTTGTAATTTTAAAAGTTCAAAATATCATTCCGGTCTAGTCTCAGCGTCAAGAAAGTTGCAAATGGCATTCTCTTAATCCAATAATCAACGTCAAATGTGAACATAAATCGTAATGAGATTGAATGTAGGATAAAAGTTAACTAAAGCCAAAACGGTTTAATGCTACTGCTAATGCTAGGTGAATTTGACGTTGGTTATTGGTTTAAAAGAATGCCATTTGCAACTTTCTTGACGCTGAGATTAGATCGGAAAGATATTTTGAGCGTTTAAAATTACGAGCATTAGCCTTCTGAGCTATTATCGACCGTGCATTTTAACAGACAGAATACTGCATGCCCTCTTGGTATTCTCGATCTACAGTTAGAATCGGAGTGACTTCAAATATTTTAAAAGGTAATCAATTTAATTAGGTATTTTTTTCCTGAAACGGCAAAACGGCACTGCACCTGATGTTAAGCATAGAGCAATCCAGATATAGGTAATTTCAATCATCTAATGACGTTGCTTGTGTTCATGCTTTGTTAGTTTGCATCTTCTTCTGTTACTCTAATAATATTTATACTCTGCCGAAGCTATGACGCGTGCAATGGTGCTCATTTCAAAAGGTATGGTATTGATGGACGGCTCACCGTGCATACAGCAAATGCACGGTAATCCTACCTACCTACGTCACCTGTACTTGCGTCAAAGGAAGATGCAAGATAAAATCCCATGAATTTGGACGTTATTGATACTCACGTGTATCCTTCCATCCATTCGAAATTATCCATCAGACTCCAAGCCATATACCCCTTAAGCCTAACGCCTGCATCCAAGCTATTAAGCACGCTCTCAAGTGCAGCCCTATAGTACGCAATACGGTCATCATCCTGCAGGTCACGGGTCGATTCGCTGGACCAGCCATTCTCAGTGATGTAGAACACTGGGTTGTTGTATTTCTTTTGCAGATGTGTGAGTGCGTTGAAGATGCTGTTAGGGGCCAGCTGGGGGATATAAAGTTGGTTAGTTAGTTGTGTGTTCGTTTCATAGAAAGAATTCCAAATCTTAGCTATAATAATCTTAGTAAATAGTATGAATCAAAGTCGCTATCCACGTCTGTCTGTTTGTCCGCTTAGTTCTTCTAAATATATAAGCAGCTGAATATAATACAGTTTTCACTATTAGTTAGAGAAATTCTTCTGGAAGATTTATATGTATAATACGCTCTAATTAAATTTATATATAGAATAGGAAAGTCGATATTTTGTTATCATGGTATCAAAAATAACGGTTTTCGGGCGCTTACATGGATTACGCTGGATAAACTTTAAGATACATCAAAACAATTTAGTAAAGAATTGTAGGTCCTAAAATGCCTAAGAAAAGTCCACGATGACATTTAGTTTTATGTCTATCTTATTGACTTACAGTATTGTTTGGGAGTAGTATGTTCCTTGACTTACAATAAATATTTTTAACTCTCGAACAAACAGAGAGGTGTTAAGCGAACCGTGCAGCGTGCAAAACTTAGTTTAGTAAATAAATAGAATGACCCTGTGAAATCTATTGGATTTGTACTGACCTAAGACTGGTGGATTTTAAATATTATATTACATAAATCTCACAAAGTAATGATTTATATATAGTCCCGTTTAATTTTTATTTTTATATTTGTCTCTCCCGTGACCACGAAGGCTGAAAAGTTTTCGAAACGTCGGGACTAAAATTAAAATTAAACCGCGATAAAATCCGTATAATCTAGTTTTATTTCAATGTGTAATATTCGCGTAAACCTAAGAAATCCCTAGACTGAAGATGTCTAATTTTTAAAATGGAATCATACCTATTTCTAAATAATATAAAACATACCGTCAGCCATGATGAAGCCGAGAGTGTCCACTCAGGAGGTACGTAGGTACCAACACCGATGTCATCCAAAAGCGACGGCACGGGATGCTGTTCGATGTATTGCGTGGCAGAAACCAAGTATGAAGTGTAATGGTTGACGCCGAAGAAATCCGACGCTCCTCTCACAAATTTTCTCTCCTCCTTCGTGAATTCGGGCATTCGGGACCATGGGTACCCCTGTAGCGCACTCTTTTCGGCAACACGCGCTGCAAGCTCTTTAGGGAATCCACCGTCAGCAGAGAAAATAGGTTCAGCGTAGAGTCCCCACTAGAATATGATAATAGTGCTGAGTTTGTATGAAGCTAATCTAAGGCTGCTCGGCTAGAGTTTTACCACTGTGTCATAGAGGCTACTAAAATTCTCTTTCTTTTACCTCAAATGATGCCAACGCACGCATAATCACCTAGATTGTTAGTGTTCATGGCTGATCTTTACTTGCTAGATGACATGCTTGCTCGATTGCCTACCTTTCTCATAAAAGATATAGATAGAAAAGATTAATGATGTACATTGTAATGATACTGACCGTAGCTTGGCGTCTGAGTTCAGCAGCATATTCGTCCTCTTCGGAGTCAGTAAGGGGTCCGAACCAGTTGACACTGATGGTTATACCACACTCGCCTCCTTGCTTCGGCTTATACTCTTTTTTGTACAGGTGGTAGGCCTTAGCATGAGCGATCACGAGATGTTTCGCACAGAGGTAAGTGCCCATGGCAGTGGAGTTGAGAATAGGTGCCAATCCTGTGGAACCATAGCCCTCGTAGCAGACCTCTCGGGGCTCGTTGAATGTAATCCAGAGCTTCACTCTGTCGCCGAAGTTCTCATACACTACCCTCGCGTAGTCTTCGAACCAGTCAGAGATGAGTGGGTTCGCGAATCCTCCCAGCTCCTGCACCTTCTGGGGCAGGTCCCAGTGGTAAAGCGTCACCATGGGGGTGATGTTATACTTGAGCATTTCACCGATGAGATTGTTGTAGTATGCGATACCGGCCGGGTTCACTTCGTTAGCGAAGCCCGTGGGCAGGATCCTGGACCAGGATAAGGAGAAGCGGTATGCGTCCAGACCCAACTCCCGCATCATCTCTACATCACGTTTGCAGTTGTGATATGAGTTTGCGGCTACGTCTCCGTTGCTCTGATCTTTAATCACTGTCGGGTTGGTGTGGGTCATGTAGTCCCAGATGTTCTCTCCTTTACCTAAAAAATAAAATCCCAGACAAACACCCAATTACCCAATCTGTTCGATTTTATCAAAATGGAATAAAAATATACATATATCATAGTGATACACTTCATTCTAATCCGACCATAAATAGAACAAGTGAGTTTAAATATAACGGCGTAGGATAAAGCTGTCCTGTATATGTTCAGTCGCTGGCGAAAGGTCGATAGTACATACGTAATAGAGCTAATCGTTATTAATATATAGTTACCATCTTCATCCCAAGCTCCTTCTATTTGGTAAGAAGCTGTGGCACAGCCGAATATGAAGTCATCGGGAAATCTCCGCTCTTGTTTCAGTAGCGCCGCGTGGCAAGATACTGCCACTAGAAGACTGTAAATATTTATAAATTTAATCACGTAAGTAAGGACAAGGCTCTAATATTGTGGTTTAGTGTAGTTTAGTGTAATGGACGGCGCGGCAGTGATCACTTACCCATTGGATTTTCTACAAAACGTTATAAATGTTTGTAAATATGAAAGTGGTAACAAAGTATAGAATGGTATAGAATATAGATACCAGATATACCCGGATATATTTATGGCCGTTCCCTATATTCCCTATATTACTATCAGTATTATTTTGACAGATCTTCCATTCAAAATGTGTCCAAAATTAACTGCCGGTAAGCAAATCTGTCGATAGATATAATATTGGGAACGGCCATTAGAAATCGATAGGTCTCGTTTTTATCCTGGCATGGCTAGAATGATGCCATTCTGAAGCTCTTATATATTTTTTTACTAGACTGAATGACAAAACGAGCAAGTCACTCCCTCATGATAAGCGGCACGCCTACTCGACAGACACGACACCACACAAAACCTTGAATAACAAAGCACTGCATATCATCATTGGACTGCGCTCGTCACCTCGAGACACAGAATTCCATAATGCCCAGTAATTTCACTGTCGTCAATGTCCTTCAAACCGAAACGCAATAGTGCTTTCACACTGCTGCTTAGTGGCATAAGTAGATAAAGCGGTGGCAGTAATCCAGACAGCTTTTTGTATACGGGGGACCTACCACCTTATAGTTTTATGAGTGGTAGAACCACGCTGTTTGCAATTTTGTCTACAGCATGAATGGGCCGGCTCGTCCGGGTTGTTACTACTGTCTCACAGAAAACCGGCGTAAAGTAGCAGCTTGCTGTTGCGTTTCGTACGGTGAGTGAGATATCTGGAGGCCCAAATCCCCCTCCCCTAACCAATCCCTTATTATCCCTTTCCTTTAAGGTCGGCAACGCGCCAATAATTTGTATTGTGGGCGTACATAGGCGGTGGAGATCGCTTACCCACTGACCGGGTACACACACATGACACTGACCCGGTGACCCACTTGCTCGTTTGCCAGCCTATAACGTATTGGATGTATTGACTGAATCCAAAACGCGACTCACTTGAACGTGCCATAATGGCGGGTTTTGAACCATGAATACGGTGGTCGATATCCTTACTCACTGTCACTGTAAACTCACCTTACAACGACTGCTAGCTTCATATTAGCAGAACAAATAACCGACTGACGCGTATCGCTTAAATACGAGCGTATGTTATCTGCGGACATGTCTTATCTGCAATAAATCTGCGACCACTTCAAATTTATCTCTAACTAAATAAGTTTTACTCACAACTTCTTCTGATTTTGTGTCTGAGTTTAGTTAGTGATTTCTTAGGTTTACGCGATTATTACACATTGAAATAAAATTAGTTTATACCGATTTTATCGCGGTTTAATTTTTATTTTAGTCCCGACGTTTCGAAAGCTTTTCAGCCTTCGTGGTCACGGAAGAGACTAAAATAAAACGAAACGAACGAAACGAAACGTCGGGACTAAAATAAAAATTAAACCGCGATAAAATCCGTATAAACTAGTTTTATTTCAATCTGAGTTTAAACATAAACTCACAATTTAAGGACCGTTTGATAATAGGTGATTATCACCAGCTTCAGATTATATCCTCTACTGGAGATAGGCCTTGCAAACGATAGCTCGTTCAATCCACTCAATGGCCGTGGGTTTTTACAGCCTGTCGCGTCGCTTGATCTACCCGTATGGCATACTTCTCTGCATTGTCTTTGTTCAAATACCCGTATATTAT
Organism: Mimas tiliae; assembly: GCA_905332985.1. Taxonomy (NCBI): domain Eukaryota; kingdom Metazoa; phylum Arthropoda; class Insecta; order Lepidoptera; family Sphingidae; genus Mimas; species Mimas tiliae. The sequence goes on along the minus strand of HG995246.1, from coordinate 15,369,464 downwards.
TTTATTATGTTGTTCATTTCTCACATATGACAATTAACATTATTTCTGTGATCAGTCAGAGGTGACAGAATATCGTTAGTTGCGATTGCAACTAACAAAAAAGCAATAAAATAACAACACCGCAAATCAAAATCTATCATTTATTTATATTTTCTGTTCTACCTAAATCAGTTTGTATTTCGGCAAAGGATTTCCCCTTAGTTTCTGGTATAAAAAATGCTATTAAAAGACAAGTTAATAAGCAATTAGCTCCGAATACCCAGTAAGTTGAAGCGGATCCGATAGCAAATATTATCGCTTCAAAATATTTTGTTGTTAAAAATGAACTTATTGAGCCAATGACTGCTGCGATGGTAACGCCCATGGCACGAGCTGGACCGTCAAAGAGTTCTGCTGACAGAATCCAGAATAAGGAGCCTAGACCTGAAACAAATGTAGATTGGTACAAAAATATTTTGGAGCATTGGTTAGGTTTTTTGCCGACCCGATAATAGACCAGATGAGCAGAGCCTTTAAACCCGCCGCTGAACGGCACCGCGCAGCGGCGGTTCCGCAGAAGTCGGGGCGCTTCTTGGATCGGAATCCTGGACGACCTTAATGTGCGGAGGAGAGACACCACGTCTGTTTGGTTGGCATGGGTTTGAATCAAACTTTTCACGCAACGCCTCGCGTCTTCACTAAAGTACGGATTTCGCGGTCCTACAGTGACGTATGCAATGTAGTAAAGCGAGGCGGCTCAGACTGCGCGCGTCTTCATGAAATGCACAAACTATATTACCTGCGTTGTAAAAGAAGATGAAGAGAATCAGACATATGAGAGGTAAGTAATTCATGAAGCCTGACACTCCACCATCTTCAAGCTGTTTGAAGAAAAATCCTAAACCGATCTGTAACAATAAAATAGTTTAAGAATTAATCATTAACGGCCTTTCCTTACCCATATGTGATAATGTTGATGTGATATGTCTAATTGTCTATTAGTTAAAGGTGTAACTTCGAGAAATTGCGTTCAGCAGTACTAGCATGAACAGTTTAGGAATAGAGAAGGCTAGTATTGGTATGAAGTTTTAAATATTTTTTTACATTTGTATAAGTACTATTACTTGTTGCAAGTTGTTTGTGACAGCTCCTCTGTAAGCTTAGTGTGAGTTTTTCAATAACTGTCATCATCCTTATTAAAAAATATGTATGCCAAATCCGTACAAATACTCAAAGTGCGTAAAGCACCCTTTAAGGGATTGTATTTAAAACTGTTGATGTGACAACTAATTATAGGAACAGAGTGAGAAAACCGCCTCAAAATTCATGCAGTAGTTTAAAAGTACTGAGTGATTACAAAGTCGATATGTCTTATATCGTTTAGAGAAACTAAATTTGTAGTTGAACTCACCAATCCAAGAGCCATTCCGATCAAAGAACCACACAATATTGGTTTCCTGCCGAATCTGTCAGTCAAAAATATTGTGCAGACACAGGCCAGCAATTGTATGCATCCAATTATAGCTGAAGACAGCGCTGGACTGACATTAGTTTTGGTTGATTGGAATATCGTTTGTAAGTAAAATGATACAGCGTTAGACCCTAAAAAAAGGCATTGTGAAAACTGGGTGTTTGATGTTTATGATTATTTTTTGTTTTTTATACCACTACTAGCTGTTGCCCGCGGCACCGCCCGCGTGAATGCCTATTTCCAGGATTAAAGTAGCCTATTGGGCGCGGCGTGGGAGGTGATCGCATCAAGCGAGTCCCGATTAAAAATACTAATGTCGCTATTAAAAAATAGGAGTTGATCGTAGAGGATTGAAAATTTAGAGTTGTATGTTTTTTTCTAATGTTGTATCATAAAAAATAAAAACAAAAAATGTTGTCTAAAAAATAAAATTTAGGGGTGGACCACCCTTAACATTTAGGGAGATGAAAATAGAAAGTAGCCGATTCTCAGACCTACTGAATATGCATATAAAATTTCATAAAAATCGGTCGAGCCGTTTCGGACGAGTATGGGAACGAACATTGTGACACGAGAATTTTATATATTAGATTAGCTGTTGCCCGCTGTTCCCCCGCGTGAATGCCTATTTCCAGGATTAAAGTAGCCTAGTGGGCGCCCCCGGTGTGAAACGCGCTTGACAAAAATACTAATATCGCTATAAAAAAATAGGGGTTGATCGTATATGGTAGAAAATTTAGGGTTGTATGTATTTTTTAATGCTGTATCATAAAACACTAAAAATAAAAAAAAATTACAAAAAAATAAAATAAAAATATTAGGGGTGGACCACCCTTAACATTTAGGGGGATGAAAAATAGATGTTGATCGATTCTCAGACCTACCCGATATGCACACAAAATTTCATACAAATCGGTCCAGCCGTTTCGGAGGAGTATGGGAACGAACATTGCGACACGAGAATTTTATATATAAGAAGATAATATTATTATGCACTATATTCAAATTCAAATTCAAAATATTTATTGAATCCATAAAATGTTATACATTATTTAGATTCCGTCAAAATTCTACCGCTAGTTCGGAATGCTGTTTCGCTCGAGAAGAACGAGCAAGAAACTCCAGCGTTGCTCTTTTCAAAACTAGTTTACAATTATTACAGCATAAGGTTTTACAATATTTAATTGGAATTAGAGCAGCTCAATCAAGCAATTATTTCAAGCAAATATATATTATAAACAACGCGTTTCGCTAATATTGCTTTACTAAGAAATTTATGTGAACATTTGACGATGCAGCATTTCAGATGAGTAACGTCCTGTGTTGAGCCATATTTAACTGACTTCATAATGAACTGTTTTTTTACTTTTTGTTATATGTATGTAAATGGATTTCTCTGTCAATTGTGGATAAATATTATTGGAAAAAAATCTTTCCATAGAGTTTAGCTGGAAGTGGTCTAAATTTATTAACGTAACGTATTCAGCAGTATTCAGTGGTAGTCTGGCATGACGTTTGCGACCAGTGAAAGGCACCATTTATTTTTGTATCTATTTGTTTGAATGACGAAACGAGCAGGTCGCTCGCCTGATGGTAACCGCCACGCCTACTCACAAACAGAAGCATACACACATTTTAAATTTAAAAGTTGCGACTTTGAACTGCATTGTATAAAGCTCCATTTAGATTGGCAGATTTTCTCATACGACACTGGAGAGAATATCCCAGATAACTTTCTTCCCAGATAAGATTCTTCTTTTATTTTTTCAAATTGTAGGTATGACGCGGGGTCGTGAATTTCTTTTTTTATTCGCCCAGTTTTCTGTTGAATTCTTGCCTTGATTGCACGATAAACTATTTCCATCTTAATGGAGCTTTAGGCTCTAGTCAATTTGTTGAGCCAGGATCAATTTAACGTACGTACCTGATATTTGATATCCAATAGCCAAAAGTATGACCAGTACAATTGATTTTCTAACTGTCTTGTCTTTGATAATTTCTCTTTTAGACGCTTTATCATTAACATTCATGGAGTACTCTTTATAAATCTCTTCTTGTGCTAGTATTTCAGATCCTCGAAGTTGGATGAGAATTTTTAAAGCATTGTCAATTTGGCCTGCAAATATATATTAGGTACATTATCTTAGTTTCAAATACCTTCGATATATTATATATGTATACTAGCTGTTGCCCGCGGCTCCGCCCGCGTGAATGCCTATTTCCAGGATTAAAGTAGCCTAGTGGGCGCCCGCGGTGTGAAACGCGCTTGACAAAAATACTAATGTCGCTATTAAAACATAGGGGTTGTAAATTTAGGGTTGTATATATTTTTAATGCTGGAACATAAAAAAAAATATCTGGTGGACCCCTCTTAACATTTAGGGGGATGAAAAATAGATGTTGGCCGATTCTCAGACCTACCCGATATGCACACAAAATTTCATACAAATCGGTCCAGCCGTTTCGGAGGAGTATGGGAACGAACATTATGACACGAGAATTTTATATATTTGAAGATGAGTACGACGAAGCATTGCTTGGTGAAAATATACTTGGGCGTGCCTAGATAGGAACCATCATGCAAATTAGTTTCACACAGTTATCCAACTTTGAAATTTAGGAAAATCTCGCCGCTCTGCAGGCTGACTTGGTCACAATATCTAGAGAGAATTACTTCTCAAGAGCCATTGTTTTTTTAGTTCTTGCTGTGAGCGCGATTATATTTTACTTCCACAATTATGCTTCTTCAATTATGCGTAATATAAACTCAAAGTAGAGTACCTTTAGTATACAAATAATACGGACTCTCAGGCAAGAAGAATAGAGGTATGCTGGCCACCAAAGTAATGCAGATACAGCCGAGGTTCAAATAGAAATAGCTGACATATGGTCCGACTGTCAACATAATCATCATACCGATGGACGAAAGAATCTGTGTGATCGCCCCGAGAGCACCTCTCATTTCTTTCTGAAAAAGGATATCAGGTACTACGAGGGACTTGCGGTGCCACAACACCCAAACCCGAAACAAATATTTGTGGATCACAGAAACATTTGTCTCGGTGTGGGAATCGAACGCACGGCCTCTCGTTTCGCAGCCGGCTACTCGCCCACTGCGCCAACGGAGGCTGGACATTAAATTTATGATGTATTTGAACAAAAACAACTTATTATGTTTAGGTACATTTGATAGTATAACAATTTTTGGTAGAGCCACGCTGTAGCCGCTTCTCTACAGCATAAATTGGTTGGCTCGTCCGGGTTGTCCACTGTCTCACAGAAAACCGGCGTAAAGTAGCAGCTTGCTGCTGCGTTTCGTACGGTGAGTGAGATATCTGGAGGCCCAAATCCCCCTCCCCTTCCCAATCCCTTAATTATCCCTTTCCTTTAAGGTCGGCAACGCACCCATGATTCTTTTTTTTTTGTGTGCGTAAGGACGGTGGAAATCACTTACCATCAGGTGACCCATTTGCTCGTTGCAGCCTATGCCTTAAAAACAAAATCATATTCTAAAAGCGGTTCGTTAAAAACAATAAAAAAACATTATATATCTAAAAGTTGGTCGTTAATTTTCTATATACATTAAGACTAAATAAATAAAAAAAGCGTGTACTAAAATCAGGACATCCAATATTTTGTCTTCCACTTTACAAAATCATTTATGTGTGTTACTCACGCTCGCAATTTCAGAAGTGTAGGTAGACATTATAGAAATGCTCGAAACATCTATAAAGCCAGCCAGCGCCCGGCCCAGAAGAATCATCCAAAACCTCTTGGCGAATATGTACAGAAGGTATACTATTATACGTGGAAAGAAGACCATCACAAGACCTGTCTTCCGTCCGAAGTTATCCATGATGAAGCCACTTCCAAATAGCACTGAAAAAATCTATCTGAGTGGTAGAGCCACGCTGTAGACAATTCTGTCTACATCATGAATGGGCCGGTTCGTCCGGGTCGTTACCACTGTCTCACAGAAAACCGGCGTAAATTAGCAGCTTGCTGCTGCGTTTCGTACTGTGAGTGAGATATCCTCATCATCATCATCATCATCATCAGCCTGAATTCGTCCACTGCTGGACATAGGCCTTTCCAAGTTGGCGCCACCCTTGACGGTCCTCCGCCTTCCTCATCCAGCCGCTTCCCGCTACGTGTATCAAGTCGTCGGTCCAGCGGGCTCGAGTGAGATATCCGGAGGCCCAAATTCCCCTCCACTTCTCAATCCCTTACTTATCCCTTTCCTTTAAGGTCGGCAACGCGCCCATGATTATTTTAGTATTGTGGGCGTACATGGGCAGTGGAGATCACTTACCATCAGGTGACTGGTGGTCAGGTGATTGCTCGTTTGCCGGCTTATATTATAAAAAAATATATTTTTGACCTATAGGTACAACCATAAGATATGAAATACAACCATAAAATATGAAATATAGGTACAACCTTAAAATATTTCATATTTTTTGGTTGTACCTATAGGTCAACCTCTGTGGCGCAGTGGGCGAGTAGTCGGCTGTGAAGCGAGAGCCCACGGGATCGATTCCCGCACCGAGACAAATGTTTGTGTAATCCACAAATATATGTTCTATTTCTTCCTAGATGGGCTGACGATAGGAAGGCGGCCAAATCTTTCTGTAACATGTGTTAAAGCATGTTGCGCCGACCCCACTGCGAGTGGGATAAGGGTAGGTGGAAGGAGAAGATGGTTGTATAGGTCTCGTCACAGCTTCTAATGTAAAGTCGGCTAAACATACTTTATATATAATGCCCAGGGTTCGACTTAGTACAATCTGCTGCCTTCCTGACGTCATTTCCTTTGGGGGAACCTTATATAATTTCAGCTCGGAATTTAACCCATATATTTATCCTGCATAAATATATGGCCCAAACTTGAAAATACAACTCAGGAAAGTCACGTGATGTAACCATCACTCGACGATCGTGTCGTTTTCGCAATCACAAATTATTTGTAAATAAGCACAGACTAATAACTACCAGAAAAGTAAGAAGAAGTACTACCTACTAATATATTTTATACACATACCCAATGTGCCAGTTAGTGGTAATATGGAGACGATCCACGACGATTCTTCGTTTGTGATAACTCTATCCAGGATAGTGAGACTCTCATTCCGTAGCTTTATTAGTACAGGAGAAGGCCAGGTTAGACTTATGCCCATTTGTAATATCGACAGGTTTGCTGAAATTCCATATTACTTAGTACATACATTAAACATACATACATACGCACTCACGCCTGTAATCCCCGAAGGGGTAGGCAGAGGTGTAACCAGTACACCCACATTTCGCCGAGCGTATCTCCGTCTCTTAAGTGATAAGGGGCGAGCCTATCGCCATACCGGGCATAGGTTCCAGACTCCGGGCTGATACTGAGCATTTCGTAATAGAAAAACCACTTTACCCGACCCGATTGCAGAGGTAATCAAACGAAATACGGTTTACAAACAATAAATTAATTCAAGTATTAAAAATAAATATGGTTATTTTTATAGTCCAATTTTCGGATGCGAGTTTTTTCATTACGTTTGAATATCTATTCTGATATCACAGTTAAAACGCCCAACAGGGTTTTTGATACATATTGTTTAATATCTTTATGCTTATGGAGGTCATGCATGCTAATCCAAAACGTAGGTCACTGCTTTTTTGCTCAGACAATATGAATCGAGCTGCTCTAATTCAAATTAAATATTGCAAAATCTTTATTTTCTCAATAATAATTGCAAACTAGTTTTGAGAAGAGCAACGCTGCAGTTTCTTGCCCGTTCTTCTCTAGCAAAATAGTTTTCGTTGCGGTAAAGTTATGACGGAATCTAAATAATGCATAACGTTTTATGTTTCAATCATCGATATAAGATACCTAGAACGATAACTCTCATATGAATCTGCCAAAACTACGCCTCCACTTAATTACACATGCTAAGCTAAAATCACACGTAACACTCATACACGCAACAAAAATTAATAAATTTTCAAAATCAACATTATTTCATAAAAGTGAATGTCTAAATATTAAATTTCTATATCAAGATACGACGTTCTGATACGCGCAAAAAATTAGACGTATTAAGTGTCAACTAGAGATCATGAATCATTTTTTATCAATTGATGAATGAATGCGCTGCATAGACTTATAGCCCCGACCCCTTGCACAGAGTTTTGGTGGGGTATTTTTTTGCTTGAGTTACGTTTCTTATCTTATTTCGATGGATTCAATATTTAAATATTATGCATTTCTTTGTTTTTTTATTTTCGTGTATTGGTTATTTTGTCTGAAAAATTGTGTAGTTGTTTAAATTACAGGGCAATTTATCTAGTAGATGTTGGAGTTTATATCGATAGGTTAAGGTGACATTACGTTTATGTTGTTTTTCACCATAAATAGTGGATTTGTGAATATTTTGACAAGTTTTTGTACTGAAGCCCGGCGAACAAATGGGTCACCTAGTCTTAGTCATATATCTGCTGCCCTGTCACAAGACTAAAACAATGCAATTAAGTCCATGTCCATCGGCGGTGATCACTTACCAGGTGAACCTCTTGCCCGTTTGCCCCCTCTCTCATAAAAAAAGTAAACTGAATATTTTAGACACTTACCAATAACTATAACTACGTATTGCTGGACAATATGACGTAATTTTAACATTATTAAACTAACTGAGGACTACAAAACAGCGATGAATGGAATAAGGTTGTATTATTAGCATGCCTTTTTGAAACTGTATAGTTTTATCAGGATAATTAAACACAACGGGATTAGCTGTCGCGAGATAAAGTTTATGATCTCAGGTTGCGATATAATAATGAAGTTGGATGTGGTTCTTAGGTATATGACAGCCTCTGTGGCGCACTGGGGGAGTAGCCGGCTGCGAAGCGTAAGGCCGTGGGTTCGATTCCCACATCGAGACAAATGTTTGTCTAATCCACAAATATTTGTTTCGGGTCTGGGTGTTGTGGGACCGCAAGTCCCTCGAAGTTCCTGATATCCTTTTTCAGAAAGAAATGAGAGGCGCTCTCGGTGCGATCACTTTATCCATCTTTTGAAGATCACGCCGCGCTGCGTGTGACCAATAGGGTAGTTTCCTATATTGAATTTTATACATTATTTTATAAGCAACAGAAAATGATACGCAAAAGAAACCCTTTTATTAAAACACAATCATAATTGGTTCAGAAATGTGCCCGCAGTTATGACTTTAAATGTTGGTATGAGGAAAAGTGGGTGCGTAGTAGGGATATCTCACTATCTCGCTTGCACGCGTGCACTATAATGAACATTTTACACAGTGACGTCAAAGGTTGCATCGTCTGTCATTTGACAATTACCCCTTCTACAGGATTTCAATGGCTTCTATCTTATTTATTTTTGGTCCGATTTATAAAATTCTTTCTGTAATAGATTTTGAGTAACGTAACTTATTGATTTAAATAATAAAAAAATCTAGTCAACTACCCTATTGATGACATAATTGATGATTGAACAGAGAAGAGAATAATGCCGCATCCAATATATTGTGCATCTAAGAAAATGTATGTACATAATTAAACATAATAAACTTATTTGTTTCTTATAAATATACTTGTGTGGTAAGGAACTATAATTATATTGTAAGATCATTTATTTATAAGTAAAAAACACTGTCGTATTGCGGTAATAAAAATAAAAACTTGCCGGTCAAATAAAATTGCACCGTCTCCAAAGAGACCTATAGAATTTGTTATTATTCAGTTTTCAGAGTTTTTATTGTGAAGCTTTATCCAAGTTTCGTTAAAACTTTTATTTTTCTTTTATTTTTGTGGTACCTGATTACAGCAATAGCATGTAAATTCCAATACAATAACATATTCATGACATTTCATTTAGTGGATGCATTAACACTTCAAGCCAACCCCTCTTTATTTTTGCTGAGTTATCTGTCTGGCATTAATATGATGAAAGTCTTTCTATTAATCAATTCTGTTCAACTTTTCGTAATTTAATGTTTTGTCAATCGTTTTACACGTGCAGCCAGGTCAGCTATACGCAGAAAACTTATAATGCTCTATGGATCCAGTTTATTAACGGGCTTAGGGTATTGGTTGGGTCTGCTCTGATTTTGCAGTGCTTCAGAAATGTTCGCCGACACGCGCACCGACGACTTTTATGCTATCATCTTCGGCTATCATACGAAAGCGATCGGCGTCACTGATAAGTCGAGTGTGGAATACGTCGGACTGTAATTTATCCATCGATTTTATCACGTGTAGACACTGATTACACGAGCGATTATTACACGAGCGATTTTATGAGAAGGTCGCGGTGGTTTGAGCTGCATAAACCTGCAGGCCAATTCTCGTAATTTTAAATGTTCAAAATATTCTTTATTCTTTATTGTACACAACAAATAACAGGACAATTGTTACATAAAAAACATGTACAAAGGTGGACTTATCTCTGCAAGAGATTTCTTCCAGCCAGCCTTCGAGGATTAAAATATTTAAAAGAAATATAGTGACGGGCATGTGTACTTAAAAATAAAATAAAATAGTTTATAAAATATACTATAAAATAAACAATACATAGTAACAACGCATAAATAAATACATATATACCTACATATACATTCAACAAATATTATACATATTATATATTTAAATAATTATAAATATCATTCCGATCTAGTCTCAGCGTCAAGAAAGTTGCAAATGGCATTCTCTTAAACCAATAATCAACGTCAAATGTGAACATAGATCGTAATGAGATTGAATATAGAATAAAATATGACTGAAGCCAAAACGGTATAATGCTACTGCTAATGCTAGGTGCATTTTACGAGAATTGGCCTTCTGGATGTTCTTGGACAGAAAAACAATTGAAAATGTCGGGAAAATACCTATAAACGTATAACGTAAAAATAACGTTATAAGTGTATTATAACTGATATTCGGGAAGCAGTTTCTTTATTTCTTTTTTTAAATGTTACCTTTTTAATATTATCTTAATTTGCCAGGTACAAAGTACACACAGTTCAATCAAAGAGATAGTATATTGTAAAATTTGAAGTAGTATATGCAATAATTTGAGCTGTTTTTTAATTATTTCGTCATGTACTACAAATGTAATGCCTTTTTTATAGTATAGGTCGGCAAGTGGATCACCTGATGGTAAGTTATCTCCACCGGCCATGTAGGCCCACCATACTAAAATCATGGGCGCATAGCCGACCTTAAAGGAAAGAGATAAGTTAGGGATTGGGAAGGGGCGGGGAATTTGGGCCTCCGGATATCTCACTCACCGTACGAACGAAGCAGCAAGCTGCTACTTTACGTCAGTTTTCTGTGAGACAGTGGTAACGACCCGAACGAGCCGGCCCATTCATGCTGTAGACAGAACTGTCTACAGCGTGGCTCTACCACTCCAAAATACGCCTCTTATATATCTTACTCAATACTATTTTTGAACCAAATTCTGACCTCGCTGTTCATCGTCGACCAGCATTCGTGTCGCGAATCGCAAGTACTCAACTGCATGGCACTATCAAAATCTTAATTTAATCTGGTCATCTGTTAAAGTATAATGCACCAATTTTTTTTAGCAATAAGGATAATCTTGCAATGTGCGTTGATCGTCCTTTGTATTTATACTATTAGCGTGCACTCATTTATCATTATCATATCTAAAATAATAATACTTACGCCCGGTTTCTGAAAGGCTGATCAATGTTAAATTAAACTAATCAAATGTCAAGTCGAAATTGAGTTGCTAGAAGCGTGATCAACACCTTTGATTTGACACACATGTTAACTAAATAAATTAATTTCAAAATTCGAGATTCGAAAAATCGTATGTCAAACGGTACTAAAGAGAGATCAAATATTATTATTTTTTCACTAAATAACGTTTCAGCAACTCGAATTGATTTGACAGCGATGTCAAATCAAAGTTCTGTTAGTTGAATGTTGATTTGATCAGCCTTTCCGAAACCGGGTGTTAGTCTGTGTTAAAATAATATAAATAAATAAAAATGGTCTCGGCGGAAAGTGTTTACCAATTTAGAAACCGACTCGACAATCAACTCAAAATGATAGGCATAGTGGAAATCTTCGGGATATAGACACATGCTCATCAAACTGCCTGCGTGATAACAACATAATTATAATAAATACGACAATACAATATATAATACAATATAATATATACAGCCTCCGTGGCGCAGCGGGCGAGTAGCCGGTTGCGTAGCGTGAGGTCGTGGGTTCGATTCCCACACCTAGACAAATGTTTGTCTGTTTCACAAATATTTGTCTCGGGTCTGGGTGTTGTGGGACCGCAAGTCCCTCGTAGTTCCTGATACCCACGATACAGGTTTACCTAGTATGTGTGTGACTGTTGAAAAAAAAAAAAAAAAAAAATTCTACCATATACGAAAAACAAAATTCTCTGACTTCACCCAGCGGGCGAATACCCGTCTGTGACACGAGAGGCCGCGGGCTTGATTCATGCACCGAGACAAATGTACGGCTTACGGCCAAGTGGCACCTGAAGAGAAATGAGCTCCACCGCCTTTATACATTTATACGATATACGAGTTGCCGACCTCAAAGGAAAGGGGTTATTAAGGAATTGACAAGGGGGGAATCTGGATATCGTACAGAATGCCACAGTAAGCTACTTCACGTCGGTTTTCTAAGAAGCAGTGGTAACAACCGTCGAGCCGGCCCATTCATGCTGTAGACAAAACTGTCTACAACGTAGCTCTAGCACGTGCACCAGATAATCAATGGCATGAAGTGTTATATAAACATAACATTGAGTTTTTATGTAACGAATCTTATCAAAATCTAGGCATCTTATAATTTCACGCAAATTTGAATCAATCAATTATTACGAATAATCAATAAGACCGATCACATTACAATTGAAAATAAAATACACACATATGCACTCACGCTTGTAATCCCCGAAGTGGTAGGCAGCGGTGTAACCAGTACACCGAAATTTCGTCGAGCTTATATTCGTCCGTTGATCGAGTTTAAACCGGGCACAATTCCGAACACCAGGCTGATACTGAGCATTTCATAATAGAAAATCCCAATATCACTTTTACCCGACCCGGGGATCGAGGCCGAGATCTCAGCACAGCAGTCAAACCGCGTGCGCATTACAACTGCGCCACCGAGGCAGTCATTTTATTTAGGGTAAAATATTTATATCCCACACTATACGTTGCTTAAATGCAGCCACATCTCTCTGTAACACGTTGTACAAGTCCCACTGCTAGGCACGGTCCTTCTCTACAAATGAGAGGGGTTAGATCTTCCTCCACCACGCTGGCCCAATGCGGGTTGGTAGATTTCACAAATCTTCAAAGCTCTTATAGAAAACTTCTTGTGTATGCAGGTTTCCTCACAATGTTTCCTTCATCGTTAAAGCATACGATAATTCACAACGAATACACACGCTACTTAGAAAGGTAATAGGTGTATTCTTTTGTAACTTTTTTTCTCGTGGGGGAAATCCCTTTTACGGATACCTCCTCATCCTCGGGGGTGGAGAGTTGGTTATGCCGGACTCACCAGCCTTCCGACTCAGTCGTCTCCCGAACGACCTCTGGATCAGGTTCCTATCCAATCGGGGGTCGCGGGCGCGCAGCCGGGGGCTGTCGTAGCGCCCATTGTATTTAACATTCTTGTACGTGCGACCCTCGGGATGGACGGCAGCACGGGTGGTTGGCCTCGTTGCTGCCGTTGACGCCAAGAGCGTCCTTCGTTGGCGGGGGCTTCTGAGCCCCCCATGCCATATTTGGAGACAAGCTGCAAGGCGGCACCGCGCAGGGGCGGTTCCGGCTGAAGCCGGGCGCTTCTCGCCTCGGGAACCCAGGTCCCTTCCTAATGCGCTGAAGATGGCCACCGCGGGGTTTTTAGTTGGTATCCTGAATGTACTCTGGATTGCTGCTGCAACTGCCTCTACGCTATACCGCTTTGCGGCTCGTCTCTCTCGAGGGACTCAGAAGCACGACGTTTTAGCGCTGCCGTCCATCTCTCGGGGTCACACAGTAAAATGTACATTGCGTATAAAGGCTGCGCATCCCTCGCTGCGCGGCCGCAACCCTGGTCTCGCCATTTAGTCCCCTCTTACGACAGGCAGGGATCGCGACGTGACGCAGCCGCAGACGCAGACAGACAGTTACTCTAACTTTTTTTTATTAGCTTGAGTGACGAAACGAGCAGGTCGCTCGCCTGATGGTAAGCGCCATGCCTGCCCATAAACAGAAACAACACCACACAGAACTGTCGTACAGACGTGAGACTAAAAAGAGAGGGTACAGAGTTTACAGTGCAAAGAGGAGTCCGACAATTGTCTGCCCATTGTTCGCCGCTATTCTTGACTACACTTACCATCAGGTGTAGCATAGTCAATTTGCCGAGTCAGGATAAAAATAACCTCCTCCTTTTTTGAAGTCGGGTAAAAAAGTTGCAAGTGCAGTAATCTATCCAAAATAAATAATGAGGATGAAGAATAAAGTTTATCGATTGTCATTCAATTCATGTCACTATCAGAATATGTACCATTCAATTTTGATTAAATCATTTCAACCCTCCACTATTCGCTTCTCTTTTCATAGAGGCAAATGAGCCAATGGGTCACTTGAGGGTAAGTGATCTCTATCAGCCATGCCCCCAGAATATCATGGATGCGTTGTCGACACTACAAAGGATTGGGAAAGGGAGAGGGATTAGGACTATCTCACTCACCATACGGAACGCAGCAGCAAGTCGCTACTTTACGTCAGTTTTCTGTGAGACATAGTAATGGACATGATCGAGCCGGCCTATTGCTGTAGACAAAACTGCCTACAACGTGGCTCCACCACTCAATACGCATTACAACTGCGCCACCGAGTCTGTCCCTCATTTTTAGCTCGCCGATTATTATAGATATTTCTTGTCAATCAGACATGGCACGTTTGGAAAGGGTTAACATTGCCTATCAGACAAAATAAGCGTAGAATTATCATATTCTGGCGGAGAATTTTATCATAAAATAGATAGGTATATAGTAATTAAAATTAGTAGGAATCGTACTCCATATTCAATTGGTACTTTACATTTAAATTGTGACTTCGTGTTTAATAGATACTCGTATTTAACATTCTATTTAATAACGATATTTATTATATATTTTATTAATAATTTAATAATAATTTGTAAATCAAATATTAAAAATAACTTTATTTAATTAACGGTGGATTAATTTATTTATGAATGAGATGTATAAGTAATTAATAATAGATATTTTGTGTTAAAACGTACAAAAATGCAACTCTATTTAAATCGACAGTTATTGGTATCGTTATGTGGTAAGTATAATTATTATGTAAATTAAAATCTGTATGGACTAATTAAAATAATTTATGTATGGACTTATCGATGGCCTAAGCCTAACCACAACATTAGTAGAGGCAGCCCATGTCCAACAGTGTCTCAAGTTAAGACACTGTTGGATTGCACAAATGCTTTTAAAGTTAACATAAAATTAACACTTTAACGCCCAGTTTCTGAAAGGCTGATCATATCAACACTCAACTAACAGAACTTTGATTTGACATCGCTGTCAAATCAACTCGAGTTGCTGGAACATTGATTAGTGTAAATATTAATAATATTTGATGTCTTTTTAGTACCGTTTGACATACAATTTTTCATATTAATTTGAAAGTTATGTTAGCTAACATGTGTGTCAAATCAAAGGTGTTGACCACGCTTCCAGCAACTAAATTTCGACTTGACATGAGATTTGACATTTGATTAGTTAATTTAACATTTTTGAGCCTTTCAAAAACCGGGCGTAAATGTCTTACGGGCCCACCTAAACTTGGGGATCGACGGTGAAAATAGGCATAATACTCTTAACTTTATAAACATTTGGATGAACATTATTGTAATTAACACTGAAAATGACTATATTTTTAAAATTTTAATTACTTAAATATAAGCAGTAGAGCGAAAGAAATATTATACCACTCTAAGGTACAAACGACGATGAAATCACTATCTGCAGGCAACTTCTAATACTGATAGAAACAAAAGGCATTAAAAAAACCGACTGGAAAAAAATACACTATAAAAAGACCGAAAGAAGCTTGAGAATAAAAAACAAAAATTAAATAAAGTATAAACAAAGCAAACTATACTGCGGTTTAACATTTATTCATTCAATCATTATATTATGAGCTGAAAGCCCGTATTAATTTTAGTTGCAAGCGGAACCCATTAACTTTCTTTCGGTTTAATAATTTGCAATTGGAAATGGAAAAAATCATGTTATGAAGGAAAAATCAACAAACACACTTTCGCATTTATTACAATAGCATAGATTAGAGAGCAATCTGTAATGATCTGACAAGAGTTTGTATATAAGCAGTCAGTTCGTAATAGTTATCAGAATCAGAACGCACCGCGCACTAGGTATAAAATTCATCCGTATCGCGATGACGTTAATCTACGTAATAAAATTGGCACGCTTGGTTTTTACACGGATCGACGTATATGTCATATATATTATGAATTTATGATATCCGTGATCCGTCTGTGCTTTATAAAAAAACACTTTCCACCAAAGACTTTAATGTATACTCTACTATACAAAAGTTGTACCACTAAGTTGTGGTCAATGGACCGTAACTCAATATTACCATCTCGCTTGCTCTCAAATAGAATCCTTATAGTGCTCCCTGTTTGTGAGTTGTCAAGCGCATCATGTGACGCAGTTTTACTTCTAAACAGCCTGTCTAATAGTATACATTAAAGTGTTTGTTTTTTACATAATTATATGTCTAAGATTATTATATTTATTTTTCAGTCTACTTAGGCCAGACTACATGCGGCTATGTGGGAAGTTGGACCACTCCGATAATCCCTAAACTTCAAGATCCAGAACAGACGCCTTTGCCTGACATCATCACTGACGAGCAAACGTCTTTGGTCGGCTCTTCTCAATTTATTGGAATATTATTAGGTCAGCATTTCCTGAAATTCAGTCCTGTGGCGGGGTGACGAGCTGCGTGCTCGTCTCGTCGTTCAGGGGATAAAAAAATCTTTAAACATAGAATATACTTGCTATCCTAAAACATGCTTTGGTGCCCCCCCCCCCGCGATCAAGCCAGCCCATTATCAGCCCATAAAAAAATTTGCTCCCACAATATCGGCTTTATTCCACTTACACTCGCGTAAAAGTCTATTCTTACTGAACACTAACTTTTATCACAAAAAGCCTATAGCGGTCAGGGAAAATGTAACTTTCTATTGCTGTATTTTCAGGATCAGATAGTTTATCTATATAGCAAACAAACTCGGAAAGTCGACAAACTCCGACCCTGGCAACTCATGTCCCAGTAAACACATTAACGTCTAACGGAAGTCAAAATGAATCGCTATGTCAGGACTTACGTAAGATATAAGTCAGATATGACTCATTATTTCACACTTCTTGACGTAAGACTTTTACATAATAAATATGACGTACATATGATGTCCAGTCCATATCATATTACCTAACTGACGTTAAGCTGACATAACAATGATCTCATAGCAATGTCAAGTTGTTCCTAAATCGCTTACTTATTTATTTATTAATTATTTTATTTATTGTAGATGTGTGTTAAAAAATACCAAATACTTGTGAGCGTGCACTGATGCGCTCAGCTAGTATCGGTGGTGGTGGTATCAAATCAATGCGACTAAACCATATCGCGATGTATTTTTGTTGTAACGCCATCTATTAAGATAAAAGTCAAACTTTTATCGACATGGTTTGCATTAATTTAGTTTTGGTCGTGAACAATGTGACTTATAACTGACTTAATAATAGTGATGTGTGGTTGGTTCTGAACGATTGTAATCATATATGTAATAATCATATTTATTGATACTCAACTTTGACAAATTTCGTTAAAACAACTTGCTTAAATTATTTTATTAAACATATGATCGCATGAACTTATTTAAATTAAAATAGGTCAGTAAACTTCTTATTGATTAAGTATTGCACATACATTTATAAATGAAGTCATTAATTATTTTTATAAGAAAAAATAAATAATATTTTCTATTCTTTAGTGTAATCATGACAATCCAAAAGTGAAAATGTTAACAATGAAAAGTTTAAATTTAGAACTTTTCAATCAGTCAGAACTTGGACTATATATAAATATACGATGGAATGATTAGGTCACTTTAATGTCAATATATTGATTCATACTTTATGTAAGAATGTGTTGGAATTATGCCGTCACTTTTAAGTCAGAACTTGGACTAGGAATAAACATAAAAATATGATGGAATTATTACGTAACGTTTACGTCAGAAAATATGACTTCGATTTGACGTCTCAGCATGACGGTATATGATATATCATGTACGTAACATTGGAGTCATAAAAATGACGTCATATTAAAGAGAAATTTAATGTCAGTACCATGTCACAATGGTGTAATCCAATATGACTTCATATTGAAGTCATAAATAAAGTCACCATTACGTCATGTCTGCGTAAAATTATGTATTTTGATGTATCATCTCTGTATGACATCATTTGTTATTGAAGGTCATGTGTTCAATGGGGTGTGATTTTTGATCTAATTTTTTTTTTAATGATAGAAATATTGACATACACCGACTTTGACATAAAACATTTTTAATATGCATTAAACAAAGCATGAATATTTCGAATTGTAATTAAGTAGTTAAATGTATGACATTTTTTTTATTTATAAGTAATATTAATATTTGCACGGTATTTAAAACAGTAGAACTCGTAGAGTCGTTAGATAGTCGATCGTTGAAGTATTGGAGAGCAAATTACATAATGTGGTAGAAATTTATTACACCAACAGTAACTGCTGGTGAGTTACCAGATAGAATATTAGATATAATATATAATATCTATGAGATTAAAGCATGCCAATGTTCTTGCATTAACTAGATTTTCCTGCAGCTATCTTATCCTGTTATCTTATTTTCAGGCTCATTCGCAGCAGGGAATTTATCAAATATAAAAGGAAGAAAAGTGTGTCTGACACTCGGAGGCATTATTACATTCGCAGGGCAATTGTTAGTTCTTTTCTCTGTAACTCTGCCAATGCTTTTAGGTGGAAGGGTGGTCATTGGTTTTGGCATTGGAAGTATTTTTAACCAAAACCTGGTATATCTAGCGGAAATTGCGTAAGTGACTATACCATAATACTTAATCAGGGTTAAAAAATATATAATGCAGGTTGTATAAAAAATCCATACTCTGCCTGGCTGTTTCTCTGCAAGATTTTTGGAAGCTGATTTTGATAAAATTTGGTATGATGGTTATATGATATGATATTATGGTATGATCGGTATATGGTTAGCTTAAACTCTGAATATGAATATTTTTTTTTTCAATTAAGTAGCCTTATGAGAATGAAATAAGGAATTAAAGATTGTATTGAAAATTAGAAACCGTTCAACCGCTTTTAACGGGCTTCAGCATAAAGATATCATGAATCCTACGGATGGACATGAATTAATTTATGTATTATTTTTTAATCAACACTACCCGCTGAATAAGGGTTTTATGTTCATAAATATACCAGCGACTCCAATTGATTCTATGTGACGACACCGCTATCCTAGTAAGCCCAATTTTAACTTACCTGCTCCTTGACTGTGGTTCCTACTAACGAATCTTATGCATGTATAAATTGTACCGAATTGTATTATATTTTCGGCCAATTTTTGTATTTTATGAAACATAACTATCTTTTTCAGATCAACCAACATTCGAGGAGCTTTGTTGACAGGGACTTTGATTTTTACTTCTTTTGGTACTTTAAGCGCATTCTCTATAGTACCTTTTGTGTCTTATGCTGCATCATGCTATGTAGGGTTGGTAATTACGCTCGTCTTCACAATAGGAACTTATTTTATTCCTGAATCACCTATCTTCAAATTGTTACAAGGTAATTTCCATTCAGTTTATGTATCTCTCAATAACATCCTGAATGTAGATTTTAGAGCATGGCTACTTTTTGCTGTTAGGGTGCCTGATCATGCTGCTAGTGTCTATTGTAAAATTCCGACTATGATGGCTCGTTTAGGCGACTCGCGTTCCGGAGTCAGCTAGTGTATAACCAATATCTTCAGGCCGGCATAATTCTGCCGAACGTTAAGGGACGCAATGTTTCTTGGGACTCGTTACATTCGGACAGCACTGTACTTAATGTCAGGTCTGCTGTAGTCACTTTGCCGAGCCATGATAATATATAGCACAGGCATATGCGCATGCAAGTGGAACACCCAAAGATAAGTGAACAATATCATAAGAATCATGGGTGCGTTTCCAACCTTGAAGGAAAAGAAATTGGAATGAAAAGTGGGGTTTTTATTGCCGTTATAGGCAGACGAGCTAGGGGCTCGATGATAAGCGGTCACCGCCACTCATGAATATCGGCAATGCCAGGGGCACAGCCAAGCCGCTAGCTACCGTTAAAGGAATTAAATATAAAAGGAATATCTTTATAAGCCTTTTAATACAGAGTAAGCAGGGAGATGGATGTGTGTAGTAGACTCAATACGGTACCCGAATAAAAAGGGCTGAGCATGGTGCGAGGCGGGCACACGGTTTATGTGAGGTGCGAGACACGGAAAGGCCCCCAATGCAATTGTTGCGATTGTAGAAGTGGTGGCATCTCAAGTACTTAATTAATAAAATAGTAATTGTTAACGCCTCATAGAATCCTTAAGCAAGATGTTTCTTTTTGCGTTATTGCAACACTATATCGTTATTTTTTGCTACCACCGACAATTATTTATTATTTTTTATAATTATTTATTTTCTAACCACTTGATCATTGTACGCGCTAAGCTAAACAGCAAATTTTGTTACCATTGAAGATTAAAGTTGATTTCAAGGAAATCTTAAGGTTTTTTCCAATTGCTATTCCTACAACCTTCATTTTGTCCATCTGAGACAAAAACATTGGCGACCGTGACAGGACAATCTGCGAAATTGGATACGAAGAAACATTCCTACGTCATCAAGCAGTAGAGGTCAAAAGGATGCATCGTGTATTGGAAGACTAAGCCAGCCAGCTCTGTCAGCACCACAAGCACCGAGCCAGCCTTAGCATCGCAAGATTCAGCGTCAACCCTTCTACGGAACTATAATCCAATTCAAATTCGAACTATTGGAAACTTATTCCACCAGCAAGAATAACCATCCAGAGCATGGTGCGAGGCGAGCACACGAGTTATGAGAGGAGCTAGCGCGACACACGGAAGGGCAATGCAATGTTATTATTGCCATTGTAGAAGTGGTGGCATCTCAAGTACTTAATTAATAAAATAGTAGGTAATAGTAATTAGTTTAAATAAATACTAGCTGCTGAATTCTATCAGCGCACAATGCGAGATTTATACCATTTATATATGTTCCTCAAAGGCTCATTTACGCGTAGTTTTTCTCCCGTACCTTTGAAAATCAACTTTTGTATGAGGTGTTTTCAGACTAGTCGTATAAACCTTCAAAAAAAGATCTTATTCCTTCCTATAAGGCTGGCAATGCACCGATGCTTACTCTTGTGTTTTGGGTGTTCATGTCATTCATGTGCTTATTTGCCTTTAATTCCAAAGGAAAATTAAAAAAAAATCTTTTCAGGAAATGAAAACGAAGCTAAAGCAATTTTGGAAATCTTGGGCAGAACTGAAAATGTTAAAGAACTCATAGTTGTAAACGATGACAGTAATAACAAAACTAAGTACCGGAAATTAATTACAGAAAGGACTACTAGAAAATCTTTACTTATATTAATAGCATTGTTTCTTTTTTATAACATGAGCGGATCTATCGCCATGGTGATTTACGCTACATTTATATTTAATTTGGCTAATATGAATTTGGATTCAAATATATCAACTATTATACTTGGAGTATTTTTATTGGTCTCGAGCAGTGTATCTCCAATTTTTGTGGAAAAAGTGGGAAGGAGAGTTATGTTGACTGTCTCGAGTGCATTATGTTGCATTTTTCAGGTATTTTCATTTTTTTTATATACTATATGATACAGTATTCGATACTATGCGTTATCTACCATATGGTAAAAGTCCTTTCTATTTAAATTTTATGTCCCTTTGTAACGTTGTAACCTCGTAACCTTGTAAATTTTCTATCATTTTTATAGTATACAAACCTCACTTATTTTTTTTATGAGAGAAAATGAATTGCGATTTTTAAATTAATAATAATACCTTATTATTCTAGCCCGTTATGTACGCCCCACTGCTGGGCTGTTCACCACGCTGGCCTAAAACGAGTTGGTAGACTTCACATACCCTCTAACCCTCGTATCTATAAAGGAGTCATTATTTATTCTTATGTTATTTCTCAACTAAGTCATTACTTGGTCTTATGTAATTTCTTAAGTAAGTTATATTCTATAGACAAGTAATGCATATTACTTACTTGAGCAATGCTCAAAGTATTACTCAGTGCTTGAGAATCCTTTCGAACTGGCAATATTGCGTCTTGCGTTTTGCTATTTAAATACACAAAGGGCAACATACATAATTATTCATCATGTTTTAGTTTTAATGTATATCTACTGATACAACATCTTTGTATATATATATATTTTATAATAAAAAATAATGTACTGAAAATAGTTTGTTTTAAATTAATTATCGATATAACTGTGATGCTTACACGATAAACTAAACGTTTATACGCGGGTAAAAGTGTCTTATTAAATGTAGACCTTTTCTTAAAACAATCTTCCGAATAGTCACAATACGGGTCCACATCGCGCAAGTACACTCTCGGAACACTCACAAACAAGCTATTTTCGACTTCATTTAATACATCACTGTCAATATTGTCTACAATAGCGAATACATTTTCAATAGTATACATTTAAATAATATTTTTAACACCAATAACGTATATTAACGTCAAAATACTTTCACGCAAGCCCAAGCAATGCTTAAATAATGAAAATGGCGACTATTACCTACTTGGCTAATTCTAACTTTTGACAGTTCTTACTTGGGCCAATTTGTAAACTATAGAATAAAAATCGTGACTTAAGTAATTACTTTTACTCAAGTAATATGTTTTACTTGTCTATTGATACGAGGATAATTCTTGTGGAGTATTCTCAGGTGTGCAGGTTTCATCACGATGTTTTTCAGCACAGTTTTATATTTTCTTGATTAGATATGGTAATTTGATTTATCTTCAGAATGCAAAGACTTCTGACGATAATTTCATAAAAAAAGACGTGACATGTACCTCTACATATTATAATAATCTTGCTATTAAGTAAGGCTTCGATCCTTAGTAGCATAATTAAAAATATATGCAAATAATATATTTCTGTTGCTTTGTTTCACTTTCAGGCGTTCATGGGTCTCTATTTCTTCTTGGATAGCTACGATTATCCAGTAGCAAAGAGTATACAATGGTTGCCTCTAGTTTCTATGATAGCATTCTTTCTAGCTTTTAATTCCGGTGAGTGTATTATCATGTTTGATATTTTTGTTAACTGAATTAGTAAATAAATTGGGTCTCAGGAAATCTCATTGACAGTACGAAATGTAACAGCAAGCTGTCACTTTACACTGGTTTTGAGAGACTGTAATACCCCTCCGGTCGAGCATACCCATTTATGCTGTAACATCTTTAAATTATCTAAAAAATGCTGTAACAGTATAACATCTATCATATTGAAAAATATATGAGACATCATATGTTTCGGGATGAATTGCTGCTACTGTTTATGAACAGGCGTGGTAACCATCAGGACAGCGATCATTTCTATTTGATTGAATGACGAGACCATCGCAGATCTACCACCTAGTAAAGATCTGACGCAATTATATACCAAACCTACCTGACACAATTGTACCTATTTCCAGGTTTTGCCATCATCCCTTCTGCACTCAGTAGCGAGATGTTCGCGTCAGACATCAGGAGCTTGGCATCAGCAGTGATTATGACATTCAATTGGCTCTTTGCTTTCATCACTTCAATGACCTTTGGCTACATGATATCCGCTCTCGGGGGCTATATCACATTCTGGATGTATTCTGGAGTGTGTGCAATTGCTTTTGTGTTCACCCTGTTCTTTGTACCAGAGACTAAAGGGAAAAGTTTAGTGGAAATTGAACGTATGCTGAATAAATGAATCTGTACATTAATTACTTGTTCTTTAATTGGTTTTTAGGCTTCCATACCTCAAAAATAAATAAGGATCCTGTCGCGGAATACCACGAAATAGGTATTATGATTATTTACAATTGTTCATTTAAGTCGGTATACAGGGAATCTTATTTTCTATTATAAGATATTGTGGGTAGATAAATACTGCTTGAAAGTATATATTGGAGGTAACGGAGGCCGAAGGGGATCTTTTCTCTGTGGCGAGTTGACAGTGTAGTTAGTAGATTGTGTACGTAGTGCGGCAAAGTCGAGTTTAGCGGTAAGTGATAGAACATACTGCCTCGGTGGCGCAGTTATAATGCGTACGCGTTACGATTGAGACTAACGCTAAGGTCAGCAATAGGAGAACAATAGATATGTACACATGTCTTAAGTGAGAAGGATGCATACCCCAGCTAGCACCCGTAAGCACTTAAAATATGTTTAAAAAATTCATAGATTTTTCTCTAATTTCATTTATGTGTATTACCCATCTTAAATTTCGATCAACCCATACACCTAGATATTTGATAAATGTTACGTTTTCTAACGGTATTCTATCTACTACTAATTTCACGTTACATTAATATAATTCGTTTTAAAAATGCATACCTTACTTTTATTAGGGGAAATTGTTAAGCCTAAATGAATGAGAAGGTTACTTAATTGATTTACCGAATTTTGTAATATTATTATACCCAAAGAAATAGACTGACAAGTGTGGTATAAGACAAAGTCATCCGCGTATTGGGATATAAATATATCTTTCTCAATAGTTTTACATACCTCAATTGTTGCCACATTAAACAATAAGGGGGAAAGCGGATCTCCCTGTCAAGACCCCGACATGCACTTCTAGTTGTATTTCCTTCCTCAGATTAAATTTTAAGGTTTCTTAATTTCAAAAAATTCCATAAATATTGGCATATTTTTGACCCTACATTTAAATTATGTAATGTTGATAGTAACAATTATTATTATTGTTTTTTAGATTTGCAGAAGGCTTTCGACTGTGCGCCCCGGCAGGCGATCTGGTGGGCGCTAATGGTTAAGGGTGTGCCAGAAACCTATGTTGACATCATCAGGGACATGTACCTCCGATCCGAGTCTCTAGTAAAGACTGCTGTTGGCGATACCAAACCCTTTCCTATTACCGTAGGTGTCCACCAAGGCTCGGCGCTGAGTGCTTTTCTATTTAGTGTTGTGTTGGATGTCACGACGGCACATATACAGGAGCAGCCACCATAGGTGCTCATGTATGCCGATGACATAGCACTGGTAGATGAGGACAAACAGCACCTAGAGCAAAGGGTGAACCTGTGGAAGGGGACGCTTGAAAACAGCGGTCTGAAATTAAATGTGGTGAAGACAGAGTACATGGCCTGCTGGAGTACAGACCCGGATAGTATCCGGATAGGGAATGAACTGGCCGTGAAAACGGACCAGTTTAAATACCTAGGGTCTGTACTGCATGATTCCGGTGATATCGATCTCGACGTCAAGGCCCGTATTGGCGCCGCTTGGGCCAAGTGGCGGGAGGCTACAGGAGTCACTTGCGACCGAAAGATGCCGATGAGACTTAAAGGTCTCATATACAAGACCATCATTCGGCCTGTACTCTTGTACGGGTGTGAGACTTGGCCTACACTTAAGCGCCATGTTAAGGAGATCCACGTTGCGGAAATGAACATGCTGCGGTGGATGTGCAACGTTACACGATTAGATCGTATACGTAACGAGTACATCCGTGGCAGCCTGGGTGCCCGCTACGTGGCTGATAAACTCCAGGAAAGTCGCTTAAGGTGGTTTGGTCACGTTTTGAGGAAGCCACAGGAGTACGTCGGTCGCAAGTGCCTGTGCCAGAACGTACCAGGAGTACGATCCCGCGGTCGGCCCAAAAAACGCTGGCTTGACGTATTAGAGGCAGATATGAGAGCCAATGGTCTTACTAAAGAGGATGCTCAAGATCGGGCGAAGTGGAGGCGTCTTAGTGGGAAGGCGGACCCTGGCAATGGCCGGGATAACGCCAGGTAGAAAGAAAAAAAAAAGAATGTTGATAGTAACGTCTTAATATCGATATTGTTGTAGGCATTGTCTATGTCCAGAAAACAGCTGACTGTGGATAACCTATCTGAGAATCCTCTTTGAACTCGAGAAATTAAACAGCTTAAACTGTCCAAGCAACCCCTAGATCTCCTAAAACCTACCACGTTAACTGAAAACATATTATGTTTTTCAAAAAGCATTCTTGCCTCTTATTAATTATTAAATGAAAAACTTTGCACAGACATGATAACAAGGATATTGGTCTTAATGCCGAAATAAGGTTGGGATCTCTTCCAGGTTTAGGGATTGCAATTACGTCAATTTGACGCCATTGATTTGGAACAAAACTGTACGACAAAATCTTATTAAATATATTTTTTTTTTTTTTTTTAGTAGATTGAATGACAAGACGAGCAGGTCGCTCGCCTGATGGTAAGCGCCACGCCTGCCCATAAACAGAAGCAACGCCACACAGAACTTTAAATAAAGCACTGCATGACACTGGACTGCGCTCGTCACCCCGAGACATAAGGTGTTAAGTCTCATAATGCCCAGTAATTACACTGGCTTCAATGTCCTTCACACCGGAACACAACAGTGCTTACACATTGTTGCTTGGCGGCAGAAATAGACAAAGCGGTGGTACCAACCCAGCCGGTCTCTCGCAAACGAGGGACCTACCACCTTGTAATATATACAGAAGAACTTCCTTACCATTATACGGTAAGGCTTTTAACATGGAGTATGAGATACCATCACATCCAGATGTATCCTTTGATTTGATACATTTTATCAGCTCCTGCATGGAGATTTTCATCTCCAGGGAAGGATTGGACAAAAAAAATATTGGCTGATTGGGAAGAACAAAATCAGGCGTAAAGCTACGGAGTAATTTATTTGCTTTAATAGGATCTACAGAAGTTCTGGGTGATTTGTAACCTTTTATCCACTTCATTTTGCGCCACATTTGAGAAACAGATGTTGTATGATCTATTGACGAACTAAATTGCATCCAGTCGTTAACTTTTGCTTGTCTAATTAATTTTTGTGCGACTCTAATTTGATTTTGTAGGATATCTAAATTCGCAGGAGTTGGGTTTTTACGAAAATTCGATAAAGCTAGTCTTCTGACCGCTACTGCCTTAGATAAGTCAGCATTCCAGTATGATTTGGGGCTAAATTTTGAATTTGGATTCTGTGATATTTTAATAAAAGGTATATGTTTATCCGCAGCTAAATTTATATACTCAACAAACAAGTCATACGCCTTTTGGGGATCTTCAGACAAAGTGGAGTTTGAGAACATGCCTTCAAGACATCGTTTATACGAGACCCAGTCGGCCTTTTTGAGGTATCTTTTAATAAGAAAGTTATCAGAAAGGTTTACGGGACATTGAAGGTGTAAAAAAATTCAAGGTTCCAAGAGGACAATATCGCACTCTACTAGTTTTTTTATTAGGGCATGGTATTATACCCTAAATCGCATCCCTCGATGGTCGCAAAATTATGTCTGCCTGAAGTAACTGCTTATGCATCGGCTGACCCTGATCCGTAACTTTTTTTTTTAATTAATAGCTTAGCCCAGCAAACGAGCCAGTGGGTCACCTGATGGTAAGTGATCTCCACCGCCCATGTACGCCCACCATACCAAAAGAGTCACGGACGCGTTGCCGACCTTAAAGGAATGGGATGATTAAGGGATTGGGAAAGGGAGGGGGTTTGGGCTTACGGATATCTTACTCACCGTTCGAAACGCAGCAGCAAGCTGCTAATTTACGTCGGTTTTCTGTGAGACAGTAGTAGCGACTCGGACGAACCGGCCCATTCATGCTGTAGACAAAACTGTCTACAACGTTGGTCTAACACTGTCTCTGTCTACACCATATTTATAGGTGCATTAAAAGAAATAATAATATGTTAATTACGGCATGTCGTAGTCTCTGATAAGATAAAATTATCATAATTTGAGTAAAATTGCAATTCACTGCGCCTCGGTAGCGCAGTTGTAATGCGTACGCGGTACGACTGCTATGTATCTCGGGTTCGATACCGGGTCGGGTAAAAATAATATTGCGTTTTTCTATCTCTAAATGCTTAGTATCAGCCTGGAGTCTGGAATTGTCCCCGGTGTGGCAACAGGCTCGCCCCCTATCATATTATAGGACGGAAATAAGCGCGGCGAAATGTGGGTGTACTGGTCACACCCCTGCCTACCCCTTCGGGGATAAAACACATGAGTGCGTACATACGCACTATAAAATAATACATATTACAATACAAATCAATATTATTCTGATAAAGTTTATTTTTTAACCCTAGATGAAAAAGAGGGGTGTTAAATGTTTGATCCATTTGTCTATGGCATCGTGAATGGACCAATTTGAATAACTTTTTTATTTAACAGCTACTTAGCTACTTTAATCGAACATTCGTGATTTATTAAATCGACGCTATGTCATATGGATTGCCCTTGGACAACAAGTTCTTCATACTAAATACATCAATTTGATCCGAAGCATTTACTCTAACTTTTTTATTAGCTTGAGTGACGAAACGAGCAGGTCGCTCGCCTGATGGTAAGCGCCATGCCTGCCCATAAACAGAAGCAACACCACACAGAACTGTCGTACAGACGTGAGACTAAAAAGAGAGGGCATAGAGTTTACAGTGCAAAGAGGAGTCCGACAATTGTCTGCCATTGGTGGACGCTATTCTTGAATTGCGCTACACTTACCATCAGGTGTAGCATAGTCAATTTACCGAGTCAGGATAAAAAATAACCTCCTCCTTTTTTGAAGTCGGGTAAAAAAGTTGCACGTTCATTAATCTATCCAAAATAAATAATGAGGATTATGTATCAAGTTTATGGATTGTCGTTCAATAGATGTCACTATCAGATTATGTAGGTATCATTCAATTGTGATTATTCTGATAAATTATTTCAACCCTCCACTATTCGCTTCTCTTTTCATAGAGGCAAATGAGCCAATGGGTCATTAAGCCATGCCCCCAGAATATCATGGATGCGTTGCCGACATTAAAGGAAAGGGATAAATAAGGGATTGGGAAGGGGAGGGGATTTGGTCCTACGGATATCTAACGACCCGAACGAAAAGCAGCAGCAAGCTGCTACTTTACGACAGCTTTCTGTGAGACAGTGGTAACAACCCGGACGAGCCGGCCCATTCATGCTGTAGACAAAACGGTCTACAGCGTGGCTCCACCACTCAATACGCATTACAACTGCTCCCCCGAGTTAGTCCCTCATTTTTAGCTCGACGATTATTATCTATAGGATTTGGGTTATTCCTCGCCAATCAGACCTGGTTCGTTTGGAAAGGGTTAACATTGCCTATCAGACAAAATAAGCGTAGATATATTCTGACTGAGAATTTTATAATAAAATAGATAGGTAATATAGTAATTATAATTAGTAGGAAGCATTCCCTATATTCAATTGGTACTTTACATTTTAAATGTGACTTCGTGTCTAATAGATACTCGTATTTAACATTCTATTTCATAACGATATTTATTATATATTTTATTAAAAAATTAATAATAATTTGTAAATCGAGTGTTCAAAAAACTTTATTTAATTCACGGTGGATTAATTTAATTACGAATTAATGGAATGGATTAGTGGATTAATTACGAAATTAAATTAATCCACTTATTAACTTCAAATACTATAACTTTATTAAATTAAAGCAATTATTTACTTATAAGTAATTAATAATAAATATTTTGTGTTAAAACGTACAAAAATGCAACTCTATTTAAATCGACAGTTATTGATATCGTTATGGGGTAAGTATAATTATTATGTAAATTAAAATATGTATGGACTAATTAAAATAATTTATGTATGGACTTATGGATGGCCCAAGCCTAACCACGACATTAGTAGAGGCGGCCCATGTCCAACAGTGTCTCAAGTTAAGACACTGTTGGCTTGCCCAAATGCTTAAAGTTAAAATAAAATTAACACTTTAACACCCAGTTTCTGAGAGGCTGATCAAATCAACATTCAACTAACAGAACTTTGATTTGACATCGCTTTCAAATCAATTCAAATTGCTGTAACGTTATTTAGTGTAAAAAAATATTATATTTGATCTCTCTTTAGTACCGTTTGACATACGATGTTTCATATTAATTTGAATGTTATGTTAGCTAACATGTTATGTTAGCTAACATGTGTGTCAGATCAAAGGTGTTGACCACGCTTCTAGCAACTCAATTTCGACTTGGCATGCGATTTGACATTTAGATTAGTTAATTTTACTTTGATCAGCCTTTCAGAAACCAGGCGTAAATGTCGTACGGATTCACCTAAACTTAGGGATCGACGGTGACAATGGGCATAAAACTCTTAACTTTATAAACATTTGGATGAACATTATTGTAATTAATATATTATATTATATTATAATATTATTTATGAATATATACTTTTATTTTAATCAAATATTAGCAGTAGAGTGAAAGAAATATTACGTATAACACTCTAAGGTACAAACAACGATTAAATCACTATCTGCAGGCAACTTCTAAGACTGATAGAAAGCATTAAAGCGACAGCAAAAAAGACAAAATAAAAAGACCGAAACAAGATTGAGAATAGAAAACAAAATTAAAATAAACTATTAACAAAGTAAATTCTACTTCGGATTAACAGACTGTGTTATCAGCTGAAAGCCCGCATTAAGTTTAGTTGCAAGCGGAACCCACTAACTTTCTTTCGATTTAATAATTTGCAATTGGGAATGGAAAAATCATGTCAATTGCGTGAAAGAAGGACAAATCAACAAACACACTTTCGCATTTATTACAATAGTATAGATTAGAGAGCAATCTGTAATGATCTGACATGAGGTTGTCTGTCAGTAGTCAGCTCTGTAATAACGTCTGTAAGAGGGATAGTTGAATACAAAATCCCATACGTATTTTAGGCCGGAAATAATTCAATGTGTGCTTAGGCGGCGCGTAAATACTTTCACCGACACACACACAAGCGTATAAATGATGTTGCAAGTAAAGGACATTTTCCCAACAAAATAAGGAAATTGAAACTGTTCTAATAATGATAAACTTGCCTTGTTACAGACTAAGAACTATCATTTATGTTGTTTTCAGAACAGTGTAATAAGTTATAAGCTGTCAGACAATAATAATTTTAGACATCATAGTTTTATTGCTAATCAATATTAATTACACTACTCAACAATTTTTTTAACAAGCAAAAGCCGCTATTTCTGATTCCATTTGTTTCTACCGTGTCTAGTTTTGATCTTATAGAACTATCAATATTACTGCACCTTTTATGCCGATTAACCAAATGTTTGAATAATTGTGAATTTTCATGGACATTGAATGACATGACGAAATTATAATGATTCCGTTTTACCATTTGGCCTCGAAACACAATAAATGACCCTGATTGAGTCTTGTTACAAAGTAGAAACTAACTTCTAAGATTTAGAAGAAAATTTCACGCCCTTATCGAAAATATTAATATGAGTTATTCTGTTTTTATTTTGGTTAAATGCATTGAATGATATAAAAGATTCTACTGAGGAATATTTTAATAGCATAGGCTAATAAACGTGCAAGCCCACCGTCCATGTTTGCCCACAACACCAAAAAAAACATGATAGCGTTACCAACCTTAAAGGAAAGGGATAATCACCGGATTGAGAAGGGGATGAGGATTTTGGCCTCCGGATATCCCACTCACCGTACGAAATACAGCAGCGAGCTGCTACGTTCAAGTCACCCATTCATGCTGTAGATAAAACTGTCTACAGCGTGGATTTATTACTTGGAGAATAAAATAGATTGCATTGAACATATTATTTTGGTTTATATAGTTGGCTTCCATCAGTCTCTAGTTCTCGCTCGCAGTTGAGTCTTATTTTTTTCTACCCACTGAGCAGCAACAATCAGATCAGAACAAAAAAAAGTATAATTAAATCTTTAGCTTTACTTCAATAAAAATAAAACAATTTACTAATAAGGCAACTATAATATTTGGCAAATAAAAGTAAAACCAACCTAAGACCGGGCTATTCTGTTTTTTTTCGGATCATGAAATATTTGCGATAAGCAGCCCCGGATGTACGATTTTTTTTGAACCGGGGCAGTAACTTGATACTGGCGCCCCTCTCCGGCGTTTCAGGGAAATTAATTTAAAAAATAAAAGAAAAGCAAAGAATGATGCACAAAAGTCTATGTGGCGCAAGTTTTTTGACGCCCCCTGAAAATGCCGCCCAGGGCGGGTGCACCGAGAGATCCGGGCCTGGCGATAAGTGGTATAGTACCTTCGAATTCTTAGTCATAACTCAACACTCAATCAGCTCGATTGTACTGTATTATTTTATTGTCATAAAACCTCCACACAATTACCAAGATTAATAATTTCCAATAAAACATTACATAATGTAATAAATGTTATTATATAAACAGTAGTTTACCGCCGAAGGTTCCGAAATACTTAAATTATAAGCATAATGTTGTTTCAAAAACTTATTTGTAATCTTGTCACTAATGAAATGCAATAAGGCAAAATTAAGGGTATGTAAGATTTAGACATCGGTCATCAGGATCTAAAATCAATGTACAATAAATACAATAAAAAGTAACTCGCCGAGTTGAGAACCTTCTCCTTTTTTGAAGTCGGTTAATAAAAGCAAACCCTACTTAGAATCGGCGACATGCATTCTGAATTTCTCTGGATCATAAAATATTTGTGAGAGTAGTAAATTCAAGTTATTAGTTCATACCTCATCATAGTTCATAAATCATTAGACCAGCTAAATGATCAATAATATAATATATATTTGTATTTTCATAAAACCTCCATACATTACCAAGTTTCAAGATTTTCAATAAAACAGTAGGGAGAAAAAATTGGTAAAATATTTTCCCATAGCTAATAACATTATAATTGTAATATTTGAGCCTATTGCGGTTCTATGCTTTAATATCAAAATCGAAAAAAAATTCATCCGCATCGCGATGACGTTAGTCTACGTAGTTAAATTGGCACGCTTGGTTTTAACACGGATCGACGTATATGTAATATCTATTATGATATCCGTGATCCGTCTGTGCTAAAAAAAACACATTCCGCCAAAAACTTTAACGTAGGTATACTCTACTAGACAAGCAGCGTGGTATATAAAAGTTGTACCAATAAGTTGTGGTTAATGGACCGTAACTCAATATTACCATCTCGCTTACTCTCAAATATCGCGCTCCTTGTTTGTGAGCTGTCAAGCGCATTATGTGACGCAGTTTTACTTCTAAACAGCCTGTCCAGTAGTCTTTGCTTTCTACATAATGTATGTCTAAGATTATTATATTTATTTTTCAGTCTACTTAGGCCAGACTATATGCGGCTTTATGGCAAATTGGACCACTCCTATAATCCCTAAACTTCAAGATCCAGAACAGACGCCTTTGCCTGACATCATCTCTGACGAGCAACTGTCTTTGGTCGGCTCTTCTATATTTATTGGAGTATTATTAGGTCAGCATTTTCTAAAATTCAGTCATGTCGCGTGGTGACTTGGTTGAATACTATTTTCTGTGTGTTATTGCTTCTGTTTATGAGCAGGCGTGGCGCTAATAACCAGACGAGCGGCCTGCTCGTCTCGTCTTTGAGGCGATAAAAAAACCTTTAAGCCTGGAAAATACTCGTTATCCTAAAACATGCTTTGGTGGCACCACCGCGATCAAGCCGGCACATTACCAGCCCATAAAAAATTTGCTCCCACTAATCGGCTTTATTCCACTTACACTCGCGTAAACGTCTATTCTTACTGAACTTCTGAGTGATAGAGCCACGCTGTAGACAATTTCGTCTACAGCATGAATGGGCCGGCTCGTCCGGTTCGTTACCACTATCTCACAGACTGGCGTAAAGTAGCAGCTTGCTGCTGCGTTTCGTGCGGTGAGTGAGATATCCGGAGGCCCAAATTCCCCTCCCCTTCCCAATCCCTTACTTATCCCTTTCCTTTAAGGTCGGCAACGCGCCCATGATTATTTTAGTATTGTGGGCGAATATGAGCGGTGGAGATCACTTACCATCAGGTGATCCACTTGCTCGTTTGCCGGCCTATACTTTTGTTTATCACAAAATAGCCTATAGCGCTCAGGGACAATGTAACTTTCTATTGCTGTATTTTCAGAATCAGATAGTTTATCCCCAGAAAAAAAATCGTAAAGTCGACACAAACTCCGACCCTGGCAACTCATGTGTGATTTATGAAATCACTATGATACTACAATTACTGTATCGTGTTTCGGCAGGCTTTAGTCTCGCGTACACGACTGTAGACAGTATGGCGCCAAAACTTAAGTGATCATGCGTCCGTCCGTACAGTGAGCGTATTTTTATCTAAGCAATCTAGATAATTTAAAACAGTAGTAGGTACTCGTAGAGTCGTTAGATAGTCGATCGTTTGAGTATTCGAGAGCAAATTACATAATGTGGTTGAAACTCATTACACGAACAGTCACTATTGGTGAGATATCAGATGTAATAATAGATATAATAAATAATATCTATGAGATTAAAGCATGTCAATTTTATTGCATTAACTAGCTTTTCCTGCAGTTATTTTTATCTTATTTTCAGGTTCATTCGCAGCAGGGAATTTATCAAATATAAAAGGAAGAAAAGTGTGTCTGACACTCGGAGGCATTATTACATTCGCAGGGCAACTGTTAGTTCTTTTCTCTGTGAATCTGCCAATGCTTATAGGTGGAAGGGTGGTCATAGGTTTAGGCTTTGGAAGTATTTTTAACCAAAACCTGGTATATCTAGCGGAAATTGCGTAAGTGACTATACCTTTAAGTTTTGTAACTTAATCAAGATTTAAATATATATATATATATAATGCAGGTTGTATAAAATATCCATACACTGCCTGGCTGGTTTCTCTGCTTTAGGAGGCCGAGTTTGATAAAATTTGCTATGATGGTTATATGATATGATATGATGGCATGATCGGTATATGGTTAGCTGAAGCTCTGAAGATGAATATGGTTTTTTTCAATTAAGTAGCCTTAAGAGAATGAAATATGGAATTAAAGTTTGTATTGGAACTAAGAAACCTTTCAACCGCTTTTAACGGGCTTCAGCATAAAGATATCATGAATCCTACGGATGGACATGAATCGCTTTATGTATTATTTTTTAATCAACACTCTACCCGCTGAATAAGGGTTTTATGTTCATAAATATACCAGCGACTCCAATTGATTCTATGTGACGACACCGCTATCCTAGTAAGCCCAATTTTAACTTACCTGCTCCTTGACTGTGTTTCCTACTAAAGAATCTTAGCATGTATAAACTGTACCGACGTCATATTTTCAGCCAATTTTTGTATTTTATGATTCATATCTTTTTCAGATCAACCAACATTCGAGGAGCTTTGTTGGCAGGGACTTTGATTTTTACGTCTGTTGGTACTTTAGCCGCATTCTCTATAGTACCTTTTGTGTCTTATGCTGTATCATGCTATATAGGGTTGGTAATTACGCTCGTCTACACAATAGGAACTTATTTTATTCCTGAATCACCGATCTTCAAATTGTTACAAGGTAATTTCAATTCAGTTTATGTATCTCTCAATAATATTCTGAAAGTAGATTTTAGAGCATGGTTGCTTATTGCTGTTAGGGTGCCTGATCATGCTGGTGGGAGGTTACCTGCAACAAGCGTACACATAGTAAAATTCCGACTATAGAGGCTCGTTCAGGCGAGTCGCGTTCCGGAGTCAGCCAGTGTATATCCAATATTTTCAGGCCGTCATAATTCTGCCGAACGTTAAGGGACACAATCTTTCTTGGGACTCGTTATTACATTCGAACTGCACTGTACTTAACATCAGGTCTACTGTAGTCACTTTGCCGAGCCATGATAATATAAAGCACAGGCATATGAACATGCAAGTGGAACACCCAAACATAAGTGAACAATATCATAAGAATCATGGGTGCGTTACCGACCTTGAAGGAAAAGAAATTGCAATTTCATTCCAATTTGGTGTTTTTTATTGCCATTATAGGCAGACGAGCTAGCGGCCCGATGATAAGCGGTCACCGCCACTCATGAATATCGGCAATGCCAGTGGCACAGCCAAGCCGCTGGCTACCGTTAAAGGAATACTCTTTTTAAGCCTCGTTTAATACAGAGTAGGCAGGGAGGTGGATGTGTGTAGTAGACTCAATACGGTATACTCGGTACCTGAATAAAAAGGGCGGAGCATGATGCGAGGCGGGGACACGGTTTATGTTAGCACCTGGCGCGAGACACGGAAAGGCCCCCAATGCAATTGTTGCGCTTGTAGAAGTGGCGGCAGATCAAGTACTTAATTAATAAAATAGTAATAGTAATTAGTTTAAATTTATACTAGCTGCTGAATTCTATCAGCGCACAATGCGAGGTTCCATTTCCACCAATAATATGTTTTTCAAAGGTGCTCATTTACGCGTAGTTTTTCTCCCGTACCCTTGAAAATCAACTTTTGTATGAGGTGTTTTCAGACCAAACCAGTATATAAAACTTCAAAATAAAAAAGATCTTATTCCTTCCAAAAAAGGCTGGCAATGCACCGACGATTCCTCTTGTGTTATGGATGTCCATGCCAATCATGTGCTTGTTTGCCCTTAATTCCAAATGAAAAAATAAAAAAATCTCTTTTCAGGAAATGAAAACGAAGCTCAAGCAATTTTGGAAATCTTGGGCAGAACTGAAAATGTTAAAGAACTCATAGTTGTAAACGATGACAGTAATAAGAAAACTAAGTACCGGAAATTAATTACAGAAAGGACTACTAGAAAATCTTTACTTCTATTAATAGCATTGTTTATTTTTTTTAACATGAGCGGATCTATCGCCATGGTGATTTACGCTACATTTATATTTAATTTGGCTAATATGAATTTGGATTCAAATATATCAACTATTATACTTGGAGTATTTTTATTGGTCTCGAGCAGTGTATCTCCGATTTTTGTGGAAAAAGTGGGAAGAAGAATTATGTTAACTGTCTCGAGTGCATTATGTTGCATTTTTCAGGTATTTACAATATTTTTATATACTATACTAGCTGTTGCCCGCGTGAATGTCTATTTTCAGGATTAAAGTAGTCTAGTCGCATCAAGCGAGTCCCGTCCCGTTAAAAATACTAATATCGCAAACCTCGCTTATTTTTTCTTTTATGAGAGAAAATGAGTTGCGATATGTAAATTAATAATAATAATTAAACTAGACGTGTTATCTAGATTTCACATACCCTCTAATTC
Organism: Mimas tiliae; assembly: GCA_905332985.1. Taxonomy (NCBI): domain Eukaryota; kingdom Metazoa; phylum Arthropoda; class Insecta; order Lepidoptera; family Sphingidae; genus Mimas; species Mimas tiliae. The sequence goes on along the minus strand of HG995246.1, from coordinate 15,332,427 downwards.
TTGTGGACTATTCTCAGGTGTGCAGGTTTCATCACGATGTTTTTCAGAACAGTTTTTTATTTTGTTGATTAGTTATGGTAATTTAATTTATTCTTCAGAATGCATAGACTTCTGGCGATAATTTGATAAAACAAGCCGTGATTTATTATAATATTGCTATTAAGTAAGGCCTCGATCCATAGTAGCAAAACTAAAAATATATGCAAAAAATATAATCTTTGTTTCACTTTCAGGCGCTCATAGGTCTCTATTTCTTCTTGGATAGCTACGATTATCCAGTAGCAAAGAGTATACAATGGTTGCCTCTAGTTTCTATGATAGCATTCTTTATATCTTTTAATTTTGGTGAGTGTATTATCATGTTTGATATTTTTATTAGCTGAATTAGTGAATAATTTGTGTCTCCGGAAATATCATTCAGTGTACGAAATGTAACAGCAAGCTGTCACTTTACGCTGGTTTTGAGAGACTGTAATACCTCTCCGGTTGAGTATACACATCTATGCTGTAACATCTTTAAATTATCTAAAAAATGCTGTAACGGTATAAACATTTGTCTAAAGCGTGACTCAACAACTTACTATTGAAAAAATTATGAGACTTATCATCATATGTTTCAAGATGAATTTTTGATACTGTTTATGAACACTGTGGTAAACATCAGGACACCGAACATTTCTATTTTCTTGAATGACGAAACCATCGCAGTCCCTACCACCTAGTAAAGATCTGACGCAATTATATACCAAACCTACCTGAAATAATTGGACCTATTTCCAGGTTTTGCCATTATCCCTGCAGCACTCAGTAGCGAGATGTTCGCGTCAGACATCAGGAGCTTGGCATCAGGAGTGATTATGGCATTCAATTGGCTCTTTTCTTTCATCACTTCAATGACCTTTGGCTACATGATATCCGCTCTCGGGGGCTATATCACATTCTGGATGTATTCTGGAGTGTGTGCAATGGCTTTTGTGTTCACCCTGTTATTTGTACCAGAGACTAAAGGGAAAAGTTTAGCGGAAATTGAACGTATGCTGAATAAATGAATCTGAACATGAATTACTTGTTCTTTTATTGGTTTTTCGGTTTCCATACCTCAAAAGGAAATACGGATCCTTGTACTCATAGGATAAGAATAAATTTATTTGTACATACAAAGCTTCTCTGATCACTTAATTTTTTTTTCTTTTTTCGCATTTTATTTTTATCTCTAATATTCGTGTTTGCCTTTGTTGTTATTTAAGAAAAAAAAGATAAGTAAAAAAAAAGAAAATAAAAGTTACAAGCATATATTAATACACTACAAAGGACTTTTTAACGCCTTAATTATAATATATAATTATGTTATAGAAAGGGGCGGGCAAATTTAATCAATGTATAGTGTAGGGTATAAGTATTTATCTCCCATAGTACCAAATCCGATTGCATCGCTAGGATAATAATTATAGAATTTTCTTTTTTATCAAATGAGTAACATGTCGATATCGACTTTGGACAACACTAAATGATAAACAAAGATACTATAGACCTCCTTTCATTTAAGTATTTTATAATTTAAAAAACATTAAACAGTTGTCAAATGTCAATATTTATTTGACGCAATCAGTTCGGCAATAGGGTAGTTGACTAGATTTTTTTTATTATTTAAATCAATAAGTTATGTTACTCAAAATCTATTGCAGAAAGAATTTTATAAATCGGACCAAAAATAAATAAGATAGAAGCCATTCAAATCCTGTAGAAGGGGTAATTGTCAAATGACAGACGATGCAACCTTTGACGTCACTGTGTAAAATGTTCATTATAGTGCACGCGTGCAAGCGAGATAGTGAGATATCCCTACTACGCACCCACACAACTTGCGATCACAGAAGGACCTAACTATTCTCCGTGTGGATAAAGGGAACGCGACAGTAGTAATGGATACGTCGGATTATAATAGTAAGATTGAACACCTTTTGTCAGATGAAAGTACTTATAAAAAAAGTCAAAACAGACCCGACTAACAAAGTTTTAAAGGCTACTAGCTCTTTAATAAAAAGTTACTCCGACACATTAAATCTAGACGTAAACTTACTCGTTCCTTCGTGTGCAAAACCTTCCAAACTGTATGGGTTACCAAAAATACACAAGCAAAATGCTCCACTACGTCCTATTGTGAGTCAGGTCGACACATCAACCTACAGATTGGCTCAGCACGTAGCAAAAGTGCTTTCACCACTCAGAGGAAACACTAGAGCATCTGTGAAGGATTCTTACCAATTTGTCAGTGATATTAAACACCTACAATTAACTGACAATGAAACCATGGTCAGTTTTGATGTCCAGTCGCTTTTCACGAGCTTACCATTACAAGACTGCATCAAAATTGTTTCTAAGAAGTTAGCGGATAATAACATGCCCTTAGCATATGCAGAATTGCTTGAACATTGCCTCACATCTGGCTATATGTTGTGGAACAATCAATTCTATGTACAAGTGAATGGAGTGGCTATGGGCTCACCCGTATCTCCAGTAGTCGCCGATATTTTCATGGAAGACTTCGAGGAGACAGCCCTAAGCACATCCCCTGTCTCACTAAGATTTTATAAACGGTACGATACTTTCACAATTTTACCATCTGACAAAGTAACTGCATTTTTAGATCATCTCAACTCCATTAATAATAAAATTCAATTCACTATGGAGTTGGAACATAATAAATCTCTAGCCTTCTTAGATGTTTTGGTTATCCGTAATCCTGATCAGTCTTTAAGCCATACTGTGTATCGGAAAATTACCCATACTGATAAATACTTGAACGGTTAATCTCACTACCATCCAAAACAGTTAGCTACCGTGGGTAAATCCTTGTTTCAGAGAGCACAAGGAATCTGTGACGAGGAACATCTGGCTACTGAGCTACAGCATGTCAAGCGAGTACTGCGAGACAATAAGCTCCAAATTCCACACCGCCGTCACAGAAACCGAGTGAAACCAGCCACAGTTGAACGTGCCCCTGTTGTATTACCATATGTTAGAGGTGTCATAGACAAGATTGGCTATATACTGAAGCGTGCTTCTATTAAAACTTATTTCAAGCCGCCCAAGAAGATTAGTCAATTTTTACCATCTGTCAAGTGTCACATACCTCTACAAGAACAGGGTGTATATAAAATCGATTGTGACTGTGGACTCTCCTATATCGGACAAACTAAAAGAAGCATATGGACCCGCGTAAAAGAACACATAGCTGATGTTAAACACCGACGCTCTACGAAGTCTTCAGTTGCTGAACATTCAGATGAAGGCTCCAAACATTACCATAGATTTGACAAACCACAAATCCTTGCCAAAGAACACCGATTCCTACCTAGGATGATTCGCGAGGCTATTGAAATTAAGAAACACCCAAATTTCAATAGAGAAGATGGTTGGAAGCTTGCACAAGCCTGGGATCCAATTATATATTTATTTAATCGGAACCCAAAAGACCAACTGCCAGACCTCAAGACACCGTGAGCTCTTTCTGCGTAGATCCGACTAGTGTCAACTAACTTTTTAAATAATTAAAAATAAATGTATAATTTTAAAATGAAGGTAGCCATTGTAGCATTAACTTTTCGAGACGACCTACACCTCAGTCTCTCCCGTGACCACGAAGGCTGAAAAGCTTTCGAAACGTCAGGACTAAAATAAAAATTAAACCGCGATAAAATCCGTATAAACTAGTTTTATTTCAATCATATTAGGATTCCGAAAATATATCCACGTCTTGGAACTACGTATTCAAAGCTAAGCTCGATACTTTTAACCGAAATATATAGTATTTTCTCATTACTTTATGTTAGTCTGTTTCATTTTACTACAGCATGTTATCCTAAACAATGTTTTCAAAGCTTAATTATAAGTAACACATTCACAATTCAGATGATAGGAGATTCTCCTATTAGAAACTACCAGACATATCACTTTATTTCTGGATAATATTATTTTGTCTATAACTTATAACTACTTACAGAAAGTAGATGTCCAAGCAACGTTAGCTGAAAATTCGCTAAGTGTCATGTGTTTACTTGAAAAAGAAATGTCAGTTAAAATGTATTTTCCTAAAAATTTGGTTAGTTGCAAAATGTGTTTCATACATTTATGATCTATCAGTGAGGATCATAAACATATTTTCTTATTCCGTATTAAGCGCGATCGTGGTTTGGAGTCATATGTAGCTCCAATTAAACGGCTTAAATTTTGTGCGTGTACTTAGTTTGTATAAGTTTCTAAGGTCTATAAGCTTTTTCTCTCGGCTCGCTCGCTTGAATGTCTTTTTCCGGTATAATAAGTAATCTACTAATTCAAAGTCATCGTGAATTTTCTTGGCACTATCTTCTTCATGCTAATCCGTTCAGCTGACAAGGCATGATTGATTAACAAACATTTAAATATCTCATACATCAAACAGTGAGAGTTTATGTATATATGTATGTATGTTTGTCGGAAAGCCATAACTTCCATAATTCTTCATCAAATTTAATGGTTCAGAGTTTATGTTATGTTACCATGTTAAAGCTTATGTTTGCCGATATTGATGAAAACCGATATTGACAAATGTTTTAAAATTATAGGTTTTGCCAGAAAAAGATGACAAATATTTCTACTTTATTATATGAATGCCTCGGTGGCGCAGTTGTAATGTGTACGCGTTACGACTGAGGCTTGAAGCTGAGGTCTCGGGTTCGATCACCGGGTCGGGTAACAGTGATATTGGGTTTTTCTATTACGAAATGCTCATCATCAGCCCGGAGGCTGGAATTGGGGCCGGTATGACGATAGGCTCGCCCCCTATCACATCATGGGACGGAGATACCCTCGGCGAAAAGTGGGTGTACTGGTTACACTTCTGCCTACTCCTTCGGGCATTACAAGCCTGAGTGCGTATCCACATAGGATAGATACTTTTTATCCCGGAAAATGACATTCACGCCGGCGGTGCCACGGGCAACAGCTAGTTTGTATATAAAATACGAAGAAACTTATCCCGACCGTATGTTTTAATATCGGTACTACTTAAAATCAATGGTAATTATTATCTAATCTGGCTTAATTTTAACAACTAGATAACCGTTATGAAATATCATAATGATTTGAGAAATTATGATATAATGTGAAATTAAAATTTTGATATTACTACTTCATAATTTCCCCTTTTTATTTTTTAACCTCCGCAAAATAATAGAGATGGTATAATTCGATCCCTTGGTTTGTGTTTGTGTCTGGTTATGTCTAATGTACTCGTAGTAGTAACAAATCTTAATATTTTAATACAGATTTTTGGCTATCTTTCGTTCGTTCCGCAGCTAAATGGCAAAACGGAACCCTTGCGGAATTTCGTCATGGTCTGTCCCTTTGACCGTCTGTCCGTATGTACAGCTTTTTACTCGGAGACTATTAGCACTATATGTATGGAATTTGGATGGTAGGTTATTATATGATTCGTTTAAAGGGTGAAGTGAAATTAGGATGGCTCTCTATACATGTATGTTGTAGGCGCCGGCGTCTTTCTTGCTCGAGACACACATTTCTGATCATCATGCAGTTGGGATAGCGTTAGACTTACGTGCAAGTGATAATAATAACACAGTCATTCAGTCCAATAGTGTGAATATAGTGCGAGAAATAATTAGTGAAAATCTTGTAAAACAAAAGTTAGATGCGTAAAACTGGGCACAATTATGTAATTGAAATAAAATGCCCGCTTGTGCTGTTTCAAACATTATGTGCGGTGTTTGATAATACTTATGTCGGCACACGACAACGGAATTAAATTGAATCTGTCAAAAAGTAAATGCATGCACATACACTCGCCATACGAGTATAACTAACGAGTTAAAACTATTAGCAAATAAAATCTAGATTTAATAGGATATTCATATGAATGCCTACATATCAATAAAATTAATTGCAGTTGCATTAGCTTAGAGTATGTCAATACATTAAAATATCTAGGTTTAATTATAGATCGTAAGTTCAACTAGAAAACGCACGTAAATGATATTTGTAATAGACTAAGGAGTATTTTAGGAAAATTCTATCAATTAAACGAAGTACTAAATAAACATACGTTGCGTACTGTATACTATGCACTTGCCGACTCACTGATAAGCCTCGGACTTACTGTATATGGGCGAACGTTTATAACGATTAAGATATTAGAAATTAAAAGATAATAAAAATTTAGTAAAAATTTACAAATAAGATTGATTAGCAAAAAGTTAAGGATAACTGTGATAAAGATTATGATAAACTATTTCCCATTTGTAAAATATTACCAGTAGATAGGAAATTTGGAACACTATGATAGTAATGACTGTAAAGTAACTGTAAAAATAAATATTATACAAGAAGTATAAGATATAAAAAACTGGTACAACCGAGGGTAACCAATTATTATGGACAACATTTGTCTCGGTGCCGGATCGAACCCGCGGCCTCACGCTTCACAGAGGCTGTCAGTTTGTATGTAACTGGGGTGATTATTTCCTTTTGCACATAGGCAAGTTTGGTAGCATTGGATAGGTACTTCAAAATTATATAGAGGTTGCTACCTGACGTTTTTATATGTCACTTGCTGTTACCTCATCTTTATCGGCATCGAAATAAGATGAGTTTATCTGGATAAAAATATTCCGTTCCACAAAAAAAATCATACGCGGTGAACCGCCCTTTTTCCCTTTTAACACGCTTAAAATATATTTTTTTAGTCTCCCAGTTGAGTGGTAGAGCCACGCTGTAGACAATTTTGTCTACAGCACGTCAAGCCGCCCAGGCTTAACAGGGTCGTAACCACTGTCTCATAGAAAACCGGCGCGGCGTAAAGTATTGGCTTATTGTTGCGTTTCGTACTATGAGTGACATATCCGGATGCCCAAATCCCCTTCCCCTTCCTAATCCTTTTAAGGTCGGCAACGCGCCCATGATTCTTCTGGTATTGTGGGCGTACATGGGCGGTGGATATCACATACCATCAGGTATCCCGCTTCCTCATCATGGAGCGCAGGTTAGTGTTTCTAACCTGGCCTATAAGTTTTATGTTCATAATACTGCGCTCCATTGTTCGCTGGCATACATCTAGGTGGGACTTTGATTTTCGGTCAGGGACCACGTCTAAACACTATAGGTTAGAATAGGTAGGATGCACATGTAGAAAGCCCTCGAGATGGACGGCAGCATGGGTGTCTGAGCCCCCCGACAAGGAGACGAGCCGCAAGGCGGCACCGCGCAGGGGCGATTCCGGTAGCAATACTTAACTTATCTAAGGATATCTCGGGGCCGCTCCACATGCGCCGAAGAAGGTCACCGCGGGATTTTAGTTTAGGGTGTATATAGTGTTAGGGATTCGGCCCAGCGGTCGCCCAGATTTACCATCTCTCCCGGTTGGCTTAACGTTGGGTCGTAAGACCGGTGAACCCAACATGACCGTTCCGCCTTCTCCCGGGGCGGGGCGGCAGCAATGGTTCGCTTTTCCCCGCGACAAAAAAAAGGTAGGTAGAACGCCTTTGAGGTAATCTGTCAAAGAGCAGTAAGTAGTTCCTCAAAGAGTTTTGGATTCGTCTTTCGACTTCCTTGCATTGTCTATTCTTGAAGGGGACTAACTGGCCCAAGTAGATATATCCGTCCACGTACTGTATAATATATACATACATACATACACACTCACGCCTGTAATCCCCGAAGGGGTAGGCCTAACGGTTCTTTTTCAGGCACTCTTTGAACAATTCTTGATCCTTGTGTGCGCGCACATTAACGTAACTAGATACCTATAAACGGATCGACAACGGTCCTAATTTCATGCAACATAGGTGAAATAGCATTATGGAAATATTTGTATAAAAAGACGTGGATGACAATATTTCGGAGTACACAGTAGTTGTGTTATTTTTTTACAAATTCAACAGGTTCGATTCCCGGGTAGGATAATTGGTTTTTCAGAAATCTAATGACGAAGTTTTATTTTTTATTAAAATCGAGCTCGAGACTTCTTTGAGCATTTTTCGTTAATTCTTATAGTTTAGGATTTGGCCATCCACGCTCACTTGAAAAACTCACCATCTATCTTACTATAATAAAGTGGATTCTGGTGTGTACATTGAAAGAAACGTGATAAAAAATAAAGAGGGTGACTAAAGAAGAGTAAGGGAAAACAACTCGCCGATTTTTATAAATCTTTTCTGTCTGTCTGCTTTTCTGTTTGTTTGTTACTGCACATCTCCGAAACTACTGAACGGATTTCGATGAAATGTGGTATGGTGATAGTTTGAGCCCGGGAAAATATAAAGCGAGACTTTTATCCCAGAAAATCTTTATCACGCGGGTGGAGCCGAGAGCAAGAGCTAGTATAAACATAAAATTATTGTATTTTTACAACGCTATTAGCTTCATACGTATGTTAGTATGTTGACAGCCTCCGTGGCGTAGCGGGCGAGTAGCCGGCTGCGAAACGAGAGGCCGTGGGTTCGATTCCCGCACCGAGACAAATATTTGTGTGATCCACAAAAATTTGGTTCGGGTCTGGGTGTTGTGGGACCGCAAGTCCCTCGTAGTTCCTGATACCCACGATACAGGCTTACCTAGTGTGGGGTCAGCACTATGTGTGTGACTGTTGGGTGTATTTATTTATTATTATTTATGTATGTAACGGAAACTGTGAACATGATTTTGATCCCCTTCAAAACGTCGGATTAACTCGAAATTTGGCATACTTATCAAGGACCGATGCCGATTCCATGTGTTAAACAAAAAATTAAAAATAAATAATAGGTAAAATAAAAAACCCGCTTTTATAGAAAATCCAACTATAAATTATTTACTACTGGCTTTCGTGCGCGTCACATATATGATATAAGTACGTGAATCAAATATAGCCTACTAGCTTTTGCCCGCGGCTCCACCCGCGTGAATAAGTTTTCCCGAGATAAAAGTCCCGCTTTATATTTGTCCGGGATAAAAAGTAGCCTATGTGTTAATCTAAGACATGATCTACCCGTGTGCCAAATTTCATCGAAATCCGTTCAGTAGTTTTAAAGAGTAACAAACATCCATACATCGATACTTACAAACTTTCGCATTTATAATATTAGTAGGATGTCACAACCAGATAATGTAGCTTTCTCTTTCTATAGTGACAGAATTTTTGCAATCGGCCGAGTAGTTTCAGAGTCTATGCGTTATAAACAAAGAGATATTGCCTCTTTATAACATTTGTTTAGAAAATGTTATTTTCATCTTGTAAGCAGATTGGTAAAGGCTTAGATTGGAACTACTGTTACACATGTGACATTTCGCTGCCTGTCTGAAGTTGCAGAAACGCTACAAAAAATCACATTGCGTAAAGTTGGCATTAAAATAAGTATGTAAGCATTTAAGGGCGAATCTTTTATGTGTCTTAATTTTATAACTTTGTTTTTTTTTTTTTTTTTTTTTTGATTTTAAATAAACATTTATAGTTTTCTTAGTAATTTTTGATTTAAGTATTCTTAATGATGACCTTCTGCATATTCTCCCGAAATGCAGCAATATCATTTATAATGATTACATTCAACAATCACTGCCTTATTTTTATTCCTAATAAAATAAGCTGTACCTAATCCATACAGCCTAAATCTCATTTTATAATTATATTAAATTCTAAGTGATTTGTAATGTAGGCCAGCAGTGCTGTAACAGATAATTTAAAAGATGTTATGTTAAGATTACTACGTACATAATTTTGCCTGACCTATTTCTTTTCTAGCCAACCTACCTTAAAAACTTTAATCAGATGCAGTTAAAATTAAAGTTAGTCCATAGTGATTTCTTAGGTTTACGCGAATATTACACATTGAAATAAAACTAGTTTATACGGATTTTATCGCGGTTTAATTTTTATTTTAGTCCCGACGTTTCGAAAGCTTTTCAGCCTTCGTGGTCACGGGAGAGACTGAGGTGTAGGTCGTCTCGAAAAGTTAATGTTACAATGGCTACCTTCATTTTAAAATTATACATTTATTTTTAATTATTTAAAAAGTTAGTTGACACTAGTCGGATCTACGCAGAAAGAGCTCACGGTGTCTTGAGGTCTGGCAGTTGGTCTTTTGGGTTCCGATTAAATAAATGTATAATTGGATCCCAGGCTTGTGCAAGCTTCCAACCATCTTCTCTATTGAAATTTGGGTGTTTCTTAATTTCAATAGCCTCGCGAATCATCCTAGGTAGGAATCGGTGTTCTTTGGCAAGGATTTGTGGTTTGTCAAATCTAAAGTAATGTTTGGAGCCTTCATCTGAATGTTCAACTGCAGACTTCGTAGAGCGTCGGTGTTTAACATCAGCTATGTGTTTTTTTACGCGGGTCCCTATGCTTCTTTTAGTTTGTCCGATATAGGAGAGTCCACAGTCACAATCTATTTTATATACACCCTGTTCTTGTAGAGGTATGTGACACTTGACAGATGGTAAAAATTGACTAATCTTCTTGGGCGGCTTGAAATAAGTTTTAATAGAAGCACGCTTCAGTATATAGCCAATCTTGTCTGTGACACCTCTAACATATGGTAATACAACAGGGGCACGTTCAACTGTGGCTGGTTTCACTCGGTGTCTGTGACGGCGGTGTGGAATTTGGAGCTTATTGTCTCGCAGTACTCGCTTGACATGCTGTAGCTCAGTAGCCAGATGTTCCTCGTCACAGATTCCTTGTGCTCTCTGAAACAAGGATTTACCCACGGTAGCTAACTGTTTTGGATGGTGGTGAGATTCACCGTTCAAGTATTTATCAGTATGGGTCATTTTCCGATACACAGTATGGCTTAAAGGCTGATCAGGATTACTGATAACCAAAACATCTAAGAAGGCTAGAGATTTATTATGTTCCAACTCCATAGTGAATTGAATTTTATTGTTAATGGAGTTGAGATGATCTAAAAATGCAGTTACTTTGTCAGATGGTAAAATTGTGAAAGTATCATCTACGTACCGTTTATAAAATCTTGGTGAGACAGGGGATGTGCTTAGGGCTGTCTCCTCGAAGTCTTCCATGAAAATATCGACGAATGCTGGAGAATCGGGTGAGCCCATAGCCACTCCATTCACTTGTACATAGAATTGATTGTTCTACAACATATAGCCAGATGTGAGGCAATGTTCAAGCAATTCTGCATATGCTAAGGGCATGTTATTATCCGCTAACTTCTTAGAAACAATTTTGATGCAGTCTTGTAATGGTAAGCTCGTGAAAAGCGACTGGACATCAAAACTGACCATGGTTTCATTGTCAGTTAATTGTAGGTGTTTAATATCACTGACAAATTGGTAAGAATCCTTCACAGATGCTCTAGTGTTTCCTCTGAGTGGTGAAAGCACTTTTGCTACGTGCTGAGCCAATCTGTAGGTTGGTGTGTCGACCTGACTCACAATAGGACGTAGTGGAGCATTTTGCTTGTGTATTTTTGGTAACCCATACAGTTTGGGAGGTTTTGCACACGTTTTGGAACGTCGGGACTAAAAAAAAAATAAACCGCGATAAAATCCGTATAAACTAGTTTTATTTCAATGTGTAATATTCGCGTAAACCTAAGAAATCACTATCCTAATATGAGTTTACGCTAAATTTCGTATGCCAAGTTTTTTCAAACTGGAAATCAAAATGACTGGAGAAATTAAGGATGGAATATACAGTATGTAACAAAATCACTGTTGGCCCTTTTTGGGTCGTAAAGATAGACATATAGACAGCTTAATAAAATTGGTTAAATTAAATAATAAATAAACAGAAGCGAGATATTATCTATACCTACCTACAGGTAACTTAGAAAAACGAACATATTAAAAAAATGAATTGATTGATGAAAGAATTATGCCGGCCTGCTTAATTGCTTCTTCACACTAATTACATGTGTGAAGCTGGGCGCGCGGTGCGTTTGATGTACGTGGATGCCGCAACTTGCTATCTCGCTCTGGCTTCAAGTCATCGCTCTTGCAGAAGTAATCAATCAATAAGGGATTAAAGTTTGTATGAAAAATCAGAAACCGTTGAACCTTTCTTCATGAGCTTCAGCATAGAGAATGCATTCTCATGAATCCTACGGATGGCTACGGACGGACATGAATTATTTTAAATACTTATTTTTTAACAACAACCCGCTGAAAAAGGGGTTTACCTTCATAAATATACCAGTGGTTCCATATTAGCATCGATTAAAGATGAATGTAAAACGCCACTAGTAGTCGCTTAGTAAGCCCAATCTTAACTGAATGTGGTTCGTACTAATGAATCTTAAGCATGTTAAAACTGTACATCATAGTTTCACTCAATTATTGTAATCCATGATATTTCTTTTCCAGATCAACCAGAATTCGAAAAGCTTTGTTGGCAGGAACTTTGATTTTTGGGTCTTTTGGTACTTTATTCGCCTTCTCCGTAATACCCTTTGTGTCTTATGCTGCATCATGTTATATCGGGTGGGGAATTATGCTCATCTTCACAATAGGAACATATTTTATTCCTGTGTCACCTATCTTCAAATTATTACAAGGTACTTTAAATTCAGTTTATGTTTATCTCATTAGTAACATTAGACAACATTTTAGAGCAAGTCTGCTTTTTGCTGTTAGGAGGGTTCCTGATCATGCTGGTGGAAAGGTGCCTGATCATTTTTGTACCCGATTGCATAGCGACAATCGTACATATGGTGAAAAACTGACCATAGTGGCTCGTTCAGGCGTGTCGCGTTCCGGAGTCAGCCAGTGTGAATCCAATATCTTCAGGCCGGCATAATTCTGCCGACCGTTAATGGCCATAATGTTTCTTAATAGTCGACATTATATTTAGAATGCACTGTACTTTACATCAGAGGGGCTAGCACGAATAACTTGCGAGAACGTATTCGTATCGAAATGTCAAAAAATTGTTTGAACCTTCATACAAATGCTAGCGTTCTCGATTCGAATACTTATTCGTAAGTTGTTCGTGCTCGCCCCCCTGGTCTCTAATTGTAGTCACTTTGCTGAGCCATGATAAATACAGGTATATGAGCATGCAAGTAGAACATCCAAAGACAAGTGAACAATATCACAATAATCATGGGTGATTAAGATTTAAGTTTCAAGGAACTAAAAGATTTCAGTACAAAATTAGGTAAAGTAAAAGATTTAAGTTTAAAGTTAAGATAGTAATTTGACTTATTCTTCAGAATACAAAGACTTCTGACGATCATTTTAAAAAACAAGACGTAAAGAAAATGTACATATTATAATAATGTTATTTGATAAAGCCAATTCGATCCCTAGTAGCAAAATTAAATATACATGCAAAAAGTCTATAATTTTTGTTGCTTTATCTAACTTCCAGGCGCTCATGGGTCTCTATTTCCTCTTAGAGAGCAAGTAAATTATCCAGTAGCAAAGAGTATACAATGGTTGCCTCTAGTTTCTATGATAGCATTCTTTATAGCTTTTAATTTTGGTGAGTGTATTATCATGTTTGATATTTTAATTAGCTGAATTAGTAAATAATTTGGGTCTCCGGAAATATCATTCAGTGTACGAAATGTAACAGCAAGCTGTCACTTTACGCTGGTTTTGAGAGACTCTAATACCCCTCCAGTCGAGCATACACATTTATGCTGTAACATCTTTAAATTATCTAAAGAATGCTGTAACGGTATAAACATCTGTCTACAGCGAGACTCACCAACTTACTATTGAAAAAGTCTACTGTTCATGAACAGGTGTGGTAACCATCAGGACAGTGAACATTTCTAATTTCTTGAATGACGAAAGCATCGCAGTCCCTACCACTTAGTAAAGATCTGACGCAATTATATACCAAACCTACCTGACACAATTGCACCTATTTCCATGTTTTGCCATCATCCCTGCAGCACTCAGTAGCGAGATGTTCGCGTCAGACATCAGGAGCTTGGCATCAGGAGTGATTATGACATGCAATTGGCTCTTTTCTTTCATCACTTCAATGACCTTTGGCTACATGATATCCGGTCTCGGGGGCTATATCACATTCTGGATGTATTCTGGAGTGTGAGCAATGGCTTTTGTGTTCGCCCTGTTATTTATACCAGAGACTAAAGGGAAAAATTTAGTGGAAATTGAACGTATGCTGAATAAATAAATCTGTACATTAATTATTTGTTCTTTTATTGGTTTTTAGGCTTCCATACATCAAAAGGATATACGGACCTTGTACTCATAGGATCATTTGGTTGTCCGTCCGCCTGTCTGTCTGTCTGCATTAAAGATTGTGATGTCGAATTGATTGAATTGATGATTGATTTATGACAGCCTCTGTAGCGCAGCGGGGGAGTAGCTGGCTGTGAAATGGGAAGCCGCGGGTTTGATCCCCGCACCGAGACAAATGTTTGTGTGATCTCTCGTAGTTCCTGATACCCACGACACAAAACTCGCATCTGTGGGGTCAGGACTATGTGTGTGACTGTTGGGTGTATTATAAAAAATCAGATAAGGTTTACGGGACAGGTGTAAAAAAAAAAATTTCATCGCACTCGACCAGGTTTTTTTATTAGGGCACGGTATTATACTCTAAATGGCAACCCTCGATGATCGCAGAATTATGCCTGCCTGAAGTAGGTAACTGCTTATGCATCGGCTGACTCTGGATCGTAACTTTTTTTAAATTAATAGCTTAGCCCGGTTAACGAGCCAGTGGGTCACCTGATGGTAAGTGATCTCCACCGCCCATGTACTCTCATAATACCAAAATAATCATGGGCGCGTTTCCGACCTTGAAGAAAAGGGATAATTAAGGGGTTGGGAAGGGGAGGTGATTTGGGCCTCCGGATATCTCTCACCGTACGAAATGCAGCAGCAAGCTGCTGCTTTACGCCAGTTTTCTGTGAGACAGTGGTAACGACCCGGATGAGCCAAAAAAAATGACACAACTGTCTACACTGTGGCTCTACCACTCAAATCATGTTTATGTATATCATTTCTACCTATCTTCATCATGTTTATGTACATCATTTCTACCTATCTTTTGTTTATGACGATCGTCCGCTCTTTCTCCTTCTAAATCCAGTCCATCCAAAGGTTGTCTTAGCAGTTAGCGATAAGACCACCATTTGTACTTCTTTTATAATTTTAAAGGTTTTTTTTTATTTCTCATTTCTGGTTTAAGAAGAAGTATAGAGTTTATAAATAATAAATAAATGTTGTAAGATGTTTTTCCTCGTTTTCTACTCTGCAACATAGGTATATGATATTTATTATTACTTAATCTATCGTAAGGGTATCTTCTATTTAATGTAATACTTCAAATATTTTACCTCTCATTATACTACACGTATGATTAATAAAAAAAAACTACCTAAATAGGTAGTTTTGTAACTTGAAAAAAAAATATCAGCAATGTTGTAAACAAACATTTTATTCACATCAATATTAACTCTGTAGTATTCTAACAGATAACGTTAGTAGTAGGTAATAGTCTAATTGTGGTCTAGGGTCTCGTTGGTAAAGCATTACCAACACATGCCTTTTAAGGTTCCAACTTTTCTGTGGACAAATTGTCGCCAATGTCTATCGCAATAAAACGACACGAAGCACTCAAAAGCAGTAGACGCTGACAATCGAATGACATGTAAACATGGCGGCCATAGTTCCTATTTTCGCCACTTCACAGAAAAGTTGGTCGGACTATATTAGTTCTTTAATTTCCAACAGATGGCGTTAGTAGTTAAATAACATCATTGCTGTTTACGCTCACAATCGAATGACATTTCAACATGGCTTTCGCCACTTCACAGAAAAGTTGGTCGGACTATATTAGTTCTTTAATTTCCAACAGATGGCGTTAGTAGTTAAATAACATCATTGCTGTTTACGCTCACAATCGAATGACATTTCAACATGGCGGCCTTTCGCCACTTCACAGAAAAGTTGGTCGGACTATATTAGTTCTTTAATTTCCAACAGATGGCGTTAGTAGTTAAATAACATCATTGCTGTTTACGCTCACAATCGAATGACATTTCAACATGGCTTTCGCCACTTCACAGAAAAGTTGGTCGGACTATATTAGTTCTTTAATTTCCAACAGATGGCGTTAGTAGTTAAATAACATCATTGCTGTTTACGCTCACAATCGAATGACATTTCAACATGGCGGCCTTTCGCCATTTCACAGTAAAGTTGGTCGGACTATATTAGTTCTTTAATTTCCAACAGATGGCGTTAGTAGTTAAATAACATCATTGCTGTTTACGCTCACAATCGAATGACATTTCAACATGGCTTTCGCCACTTCACAGAAAAGTTGGTCGGACTATATTCGTTCTTCAATTTCTTTCTTCGTTAGTAATAAAATGACATCATTGCTGTTTTCGGAGAGGTCAGCAACACAACCATATTCTTTAGGTATTGCTGGTACGAGTATTCATCGCCAGTGGAGATCAATGAAGATATGAAAATATCTTAACGTAAAATAACCTCATGCCAACGACCTTGATGATTTGCGCCATACAAAAATCTATAGGAATGGAGGTTTGCAGCAGCTGTGTTTTAAATGGTTTTTATTATTAAACGAGATGGTAAAACGAACAAACAGAGGAGTATAAGGATATGAGAGTATGGTAAGTGATCTCCACCGCCGATAAAGAGTGTGCGATGTAAAATTTCAAAACTGTCATTGAGACAATGGCAGTGTCAAATAGATTAGTGTGCTTTACCGTGCATGTAGATTCGGAATTTTAATGGATGTTTAAGACGATATATTTTCTTTTTACAGCTGATAGTGACAAATGAGCAAGTGGGTCACCTAATGGTATGGGAACTGTGCCGGACATGAACACTCACAATACCGGAAGAATCATCATGTGTGGCCAATGAAAGAAAAGGAATGAGGACTTGGAAGAGGAGGGGTGATTTGGGGCTCCATAGCAAGCTGCCATTACACGTGAGTTTTCTGTGAGCCACGACTTTTTTGCCTAACTTCACAACACATTTGACGCTTCACGTTTGGTGCACAATGATGTATTTATTTTTAGAACTACTATTACCTGGGTTTATTGTAACTAAGCCCAGCAGTTAAGCATATACTATGGCTAAACATTATTATTGATTTATTTATTTATTTATTTAAGACGCAAAACAGAGTACAATCAATACATTAGTACAACTTTATAACTAGACAATCATTAAAACCAGATTGTATTCCAAAACATGCGCCCTTATATATATATATATATATTCAATAAAGAATAAAGTGCGGACTACGATATTAGAAAGCTAATAATACACAGTACATCGAAACAGATAGTCAAATAAAAAAAAAAAAATGGTGTAATAAAATAAGTATATATCAATCTGCTTACGCTATTTCTTCAAGGTACGTGATAGTGGCCACACACAAAAAGCCTATGCTGCTTCCGACCAAGAACCTACCAAGGTAGATCAAGCCAATTCTATTAGCGAAGGTCAGGAAAGGAACCTATGCCATGTGGCACTAGTGGCTCTACCACTGTCTACACTATGTCTATAGGTGCATTAAAAGAAATAATAATATGTTAATTACGGCATGTCGTAGTCTTTGATAAGATAAAATAATCACAATTATCATAATTTGAGTCAAATTGTAAATCACTACGCCTCGGTAGCGCAGTTGTAATGCCTACGCGGTACGACTGCTGTGTATCTCGAGTTCGATACCCGGGTCGGGTAAAAGTAATCATAATAAAAGTTAAGTAGAAATGCTTAGTATCAGCCCGGAGTCTGGAATTGTCCCCGGTGTGGCAAGAGGCTCGCCCCCTATCATATCATAGGACGGAAATAAGCGCGGCGAAATGTGGGTGTAATGGTCACACCTCTGCCTACCCTTTCGGGGATAACACACATGAGTGCGTATGTATTACAATACAAATCAATATCACATCAATATTGTCCTGCTAAAGTTTATTTATTAACCCTAGATGAAAAAGAGGGGTGATAATGTTTGATCCATTTGTCTATGGCATCGTGAATGGACCAATTTGAATAAATTTTTTATTTAACACCTACTTAGCTACTTTAATCGAAAATTCGAGATTAATTAAATCCGCGCTATATATGAATTGCCCTTGGACAACAAGTTCTTCATACTAAATACATCAATTTGATCCGAAGCATTTACTCTAACTTTTTTTTATTAGCTTGAGTGACGAAACGAGCAGGTCGCTCGCCTGATGGTAAGCGCCGCGCCTACCCATAAACAGAAGCAACACCACACAGAACTTTTGTACAGACGTGAGACTAAAAAGAGAGGGCATAGAGTTTACAGTGCAAAGAGGAGTCCGACAATTGTCTGCCATTGGTGGACGCTATTCTTGAATTGCGCTACACTATCAGGTGTAGCTAATGTAGCCATAGATACAGCTTTTCTATGTGTCTATGATGTAGCCGAGTCAGGATAAAAAATAACCTCCTCCTTTTTGAAGTCGGGTAAAAAAGTTGCAAGTGCATTCATCTATTAAATAATGAGAATGATGAATTGGTTGATGAGTTTATCGATTATCGTTCAATAGATGTCACTATCAGATTATGTAGGTATCATTCAATTATGATTATTCTGATAAATTATTTCAACCCTCCACTATTCGCTTCTCTTTTCATAGAGGCAAATGAGCCAATGGGTCACTTGACGGTAAGTGATCTCCATAAGCCATGCCCCCAGAATATCATGGATGCGTTGCCGACATTAAAGGAAATGGATGAATAAGGGATTGGGAAAGTGAGGGGATTAGGGCCTCCGGATATCTCACCATACGGAACGCAGCAGCAAGTCTCTATTTTACGCCAGTTTTCTGTGAGACAGTGGTAACGACCCGGACGAGCCGTCCCATTCATGCTGTAGACAAAACGGTCTACAGCGTGGCTCCACCACTCAATACGCATTACAACTGCGCCCCCGAGTCAGTCCCTCATTTTTAGTTCGCCGATTATTATCTATAGGATTTGGGTTATTCCTCGTCAATCAGAGCTGGCTCGTTTGGAAAGGGTTAACATTGGCTATCAGACAAAATAAGCGTAGAGTTATCATATTCTGGCTGAGAATTTTATCATAAAATAGATAGGTATATAGTAATTAACATTAGTAGGAAGCATTCTCCATATTCAAATGGTACTTTACATTTTAAATGTGACTTCGTGTCTAATAGATACTCGTATTTAACATTATATTTAATAACGATATTTATGATATATTTAGTTAATTATTTAATAAAAATTTGTAAATTGAATATTAAAAATAACTTTATTTAATTCATGGTGGATTAATTTAATTACAAATTAGATGTATAAGTAATTAATAATAAATATTTTGTGTTAAAACGTATAAAAATGCAACTCTATTTAAATCGACAGTTATTGATATCGTTATGTGGTAAGTATAATTATTATTTAAATTAAAAAAAAATATGTAAGGACGATGGCCCAAGCCTTACCGCGACATTAGTAGAGGCGGCCCATGTCCATCAGTGTCTCAAGTTAAGACACTGTTGGACTGCCCAAATGCTTATAAAGTTAACGAAGAATTAACCGAAACCCGGTTTCTGAAAGGATGATCAAATTAACGTTCAACTATTATAACAGAACTTTGATTTTGACACCGCTGTAAAATCAACTCGAGTTGCTGAAACATTGATTAATGTAAATATTAATAATATTTGATGTCTCTTTAGTACCGTTTGACATACGATTTAAAAGTTATGTTGGATAACATGGGTGTCAAATCAAAGGTGTTGACCACGTTTCTAGCAACTCAATTTCGACTTGACATGAGATTTGACATTTGATTAGTTAATCACTATCTGCAGGCAACTTCTAAGTCTGATAGAAAGAAAAAGTATTAAAAACCCGACTACAAAAAGAAAACTATTTAAAAGTAATGCACTAAAAGGACCGAAACAAGATTGAGAATAGAAAACGAAATTGAAATAAGCTATAAACAAAGTAAACTCAACTTCAGTTTACATACTATATTATAAGCTGATAGCCTAAGTTAAATACGCATTAAGTTTAGTTCCAAGCGGAACCGATTAACTTTCTTTCGGTTTAATAATTTGCAATTGGAAATGGAAAAAATCATGTCAATTGCGTGAAAGAAGCGATCAATCAACAAGCACACTTTTGCATTTATTACAATAGTATAGATCAGAGAGCAATATGTAATGATGTGACATGAGATAAGTAGTCAGCTCTGTAATAGTTACCAGAATCAGAACGTGCCACACTAGGGAATAGGGTAGTTTCCTATATTGAATTTTATACATTATTTTATAAGCAACAGAATATGATACGCTAAAGAAACCCTTTTAATTAAAATTGGTTCAGACATGTGCCCGCAGTTATTACTTCAAATGTTGGTATGAGGAAAAGTGGGTGCGTAGTAGGGTGCACCATAATGAACATTTTACACAGTGACGTCAAAGTTTGCGTCGTCTGTCATTTGACAATTACACCTTCTATAGGATTTCAATGGCTTCTAACTTATTTATTTATGCAATAGATTTTGAGTAACGTAACTTATTAATTTAAATAATTAAAAAAATCTAGTCATCTACCTTATTCATCCGCATCGCGATGACGTTAGTCTACGTAGTTAAATTGGCACGCTTGGTTTGTACACGGATCGACGTATATGTAATATCTATTATGATATCCGAGATCTGTAGTCGAAGTGACAATCGTCGTCTGTGCTTTATAAAAAAACACTTTTCATATAGGTAATTATATTTATTTTTCAGTCTACTTAGGCCAGACTACATGCGGCTATTTGGCAAGTTGGGCCACTCCGATAATCCCAAAACTTCAAGATCCAGAACAGACGCCTTTGCCTGACATCATCACTGACGAGCAAACGTCTTTGGTCGGCTCTTTTATATTTATTGGAGTATTATTAGGTTAGCATTTCCTAAAATTTAGTCATGTCGTAGGTGACGATCGCAGTGCAGTGCCATGCAGTATTTTTGAATGCTACTTTCTGTGTGGTATTGCTTCTGATTATGAGTAGGCGTGGCGCCAATAACCAGGCGAGCGGCCTGCTGGCGCTCGCCTGGTTATTAGAGCCTCGTCGTTCAGGCGCTAAAAAAAACTTTAAACCTAGAATATACTTGCTATCCTAAAACAGTCTTTGGTGTCACCACAGTGATCAAGCCAGCCGATTATCAGTCCATAAAAAATTTGCTCCCACATATCGGCTTTATTCCACTTACACTCGCGTAAAAGTCTATTCTTACTAAACACTAACTTTTATCACAAAAAAGCCTATAGTGCAAGAGGACAATGTAACTTTCTATTGCTGTATTTTCAGAATCAGATAGTTTATCCGCAGCAAACAAACTCGAAAAGTCGACACAAACTCCGTCCCTGGCAAGTCATGTGTTATTTTTGAAATCGAAAACTTAAGCATAAATTGGAATTCCCCTACCTGGGATTTGAGCCCAGGACCTCACCGGTTCCTCAACTTAACTGGAACTAGACGAATTACGCAATTGATATAATTTAAGTTAATGTTATTAAAAGTCGGCAATTACTAGGTATAATCACTGGGTATCCTGTTTCGGCAGGCTTCAGTCTCGCGTACACCACCATAGACAGTATGGCGCCAAAACTTAAGTTGATGCGTCCATTCGTACAGTGAGCGTATTTGTATCTGAGAAATCTGGTTAATTTAAAACAGTAGAACTCGTAGAGTTGTTAGATAGTCGATCGTTTGAGTATTCGAGAGCAAGTTACATAATGTGGTTGAAATTCAGTACACGATCAGTAACTGCTGGTGTTCAAGATGCAGAAAAGAGCTGTGTGTACCATGGTACGCGCCCCATGGAATGCACCCGCTCCACCCCTGTTTAAGTCGTTACGGATAATGACTATCCCATCGCTTGTCATATATAAGGCCGCAATGTATGCCAAGGGCCACTAATGAGTACCCAAGGTGTGGCGACTGTCACCAATACAATACGCGCAAAGGCCACAGGTTGGGGGTTGTACCACGATGACTTACCAAGACATCCAAATTGGTGCAGGTAATGGCACCAGATATGTATAATCGCCTTCCTGACAATATAAAAGATGCACTGTCGGCACAATCCTTTAAAACCAAACTGAAGAGTTGGCTTGTCGAGCAGGCTTTTATAAGCTTGAGGATTATATGACATAATATTAATATTATTTAATGATTAGCCTTATAATGTGATTACGAATATTAATGTAAATTATATATTAATTACAATGAAAATTAAATGTGATAGATTAATAAATATTAAATGTAATAGATTAATAAATATTAATAAGTATATACTAATTGGAATTATTTCAGGCTTGTAACCTTTGTTATCAATAAATATGATTATGATTATAATATATAATATCTATGAGATTAAAGCATGCCAATTTCATTGCATTAACTAGCTTATTCTGCAGTTACTTATATCTTATTTTCAGGTTCCTTCGCAGCAGGGAATTTATCAAATATAAAAGGAAGAAAAGCGTGTCTGATATTCGGAGGCATTATTGCATTCGCAGGGCAACTGTTAGTTCTTTTCTCTGTGAATCTGCCGATGCTCTTAGCTGGAAGGGCAGTCACTGGTTTTGGCACTGGAAGTATTTTTAACCAAAACCTGGTATATCTAGCGGAAATTGCGTAAGTGACTATACCACAATACTTAATCAAGGTTTAAAACTTTATAATGCAGGTTGTATAAAAAATCCATACTCTGCCTCACTGTTTCTCTGCAAGATTTTTTGAGGCTGATTTTGATAGAATTTGGTGTGATGGTTATATGATATAATATGATGGTATGATAAGTATTTGGTTAGCTTAAACTCTGAAGATCAATATGTTTTTGTTTTGAATTAAGTAGCCTTAAGAGAATGAAATAAGGAATTAAAGTTTGTATTAAAATTTGGAACCGTTGAACCGATTTTGACGGGCTTCAGCATAAAGATATCATGAATCCTACGGATGGACATCATATTTTCGGCCAATTTTTGTATTTTATGATACATATCTTTTTCAGATCAACTAACATTCGAGGCGCTTTGTTGACAGGGACTTTGATTTTTACATCTTTTGGTACTTTAAGCGCATTCTCTATAGTACCTTTTGTGTCTTATGCTGCATCATGCTATATAGGGTTGGTAATTACGCTCGTCTTCACAATAGCAACTTATTTTATTCCTGAATCACCTATCTTCAAATTGTTACAAGGTAATTTCAATTCCGTTTATGTATCTCTCAATAACAATCTGAGAGTAAATTTTGGCTGCTTTGTGCTGTTAGGGTGCCTGATCATGCTGGTGGGAGGGTACCTGATCACTTTTGTACCTGACTGTATTGAAACAAGCTTACACATGGTAAAATTTCGACCATAGTGGCTCGTTCAGGCGTGTCGCGTTCTGGAGTCAGCCTGTGTATATCCAATATTATCAGGCCGGAATAATTCTGCCGAACGTTAAGGGACGTAATGTTTCCCGGGAGTCGTCATTACATCCGGACTGCACTGTACTTAACATCAAGTGTGCTGTAGTCATCTTGCCGGGCCATGGTAATATATGGCACAGGCATACGAGCATGCAAGTAGAACACCCGAAGATAAGTGAACAATATCATTAGAATCATAGTTGCGTTTTCGACCTTGAAGGAAAAGAAATTGGACTGTAAAGTGGGGTTTTTTTAATTGCCGTTACGTTATAGGCAGACGAGCTAGCGGCCCGATGATAACCGGCCACTCATGAATATCGGCAATGCCAGTGCTGGCCACCGTCAAAGGAATACTCTTTTTAAGCCTCGTTTAATACAGAATAGCCAGGGACATGGGTCTGTGTAGTAGACTCAATACGGTACCCGAATAAAAAGGGCGGAGCATGGTGCGAGGCGGCCACACGGGTTATGTGAGGAGCTGGCACGAGACACGGAAGGGCCCCCAATGCAATTGTTGCAATTGTAGAAGTGGTGGCATCTCGAGTACTTAATTAAGTAAAACTTAGTTAAGTAAATAGTAACTATTTTAAATTAATACTAGCTGCTGAATTCTATCAGCGCATAACGCGATATTCCATTTCCAACATTTATATGTTCCTCAAAGGTGCTCATTTACGCGTAATTTTTCTCTCGTACCCTTGAAAATCAACTTTTGTATGAGGTGTTTTCAGACCAGTCGTATAAACCTCCAAAAAAAGATCTTATTCCTCTCTAAAAGGCTGGCAATGCACCGGTGATTCCTCTTGTGTTATGGATGTTCATGTCATTCGTGTGCTTGTTTGCCCTTAATTCCAAAGGAAAATTAAAAAAAAATCTTTTCAGGAAATGAAAACGAAGCTAAAGCAATTTTGGAAATCTTGGACAGAACTGAAAATGTTAAAGAACTCATAGTTGTAAACGATGACAGTAATAACAAAACTAAGTACCGGAAATTAATTACAGAAAAGACTACTAGAAAATCTTTGCTTATATTAATAGCATTGTTTATGTTTTTGAACATGAGCGGATCTATCGCCATGGTGACTTACGCTACATTTATATTTAATTTGGCTAATATGAATTTGGATTCAAATATATCAACAATTATACTTGGAGTATTTTTATTGGTCTCGAGCAGTGTATCTCCGATTTTTGTGGAAAAAGTGGGAAGGAGAGTTATGTTGACTGTCTCGAGTGCATTATGTTGCATATTTCAGGTATTTACAATTTTAGAGAAAATTACTTGCGATTTGTAAATTAATAATAATAATTAAATTGACCCTGTTAACTGTGTTATGTACGCCCCACTACTAGGCTGTTCACTACGCTGGCCTAATAAGGGTTGGTAGCCTTCACATACCCTCTAATTCTTGTGGAGTATTCTCAGGTGTGCAGGTTATGGTAATGTGATTTATTCTTCAGAATGCAAAAACTTCTGACGATAATTTAATAAAACAAGACGTGACGTTATTATAATATTACTATTAAGTAAGGCCTCGATCTCTAGTAGCAAAGCTAAAAATATATGCAAAAAATATAATCGTTGTTTTACTTTCAGGCGCTCATGGGTCTCTATTTCTTCCTGGATAGCTACGATTATCCAGTAGCAAAGAGTATACAATGGTTGCCTCTAGTTTCTATGATAGCATTCTTTCTAGCTTTTAATTCCGGTGAGTGTATTATCATGTTTGATATTTTTATTAACTGAATTAGTAAATCATTTGGGTCTCCGGAAATCTCATTCAGTGTACGAAATGTAACAGCAAGCTGTTACTTT
The DNA here is from genome assembly GCA_905332985.1 of Mimas tiliae. Taxonomy (NCBI): domain Eukaryota; kingdom Metazoa; phylum Arthropoda; class Insecta; order Lepidoptera; family Sphingidae; genus Mimas; species Mimas tiliae. Next base: position 15,307,171 of record HG995246.1, on the reverse strand, counting down.
ACGCTGGTTTTGAGAGACTCTAATACCCCTCTGGTCGAGCATACCCATTTATGCTAAAGAATGCTGTAACGGTATAAACACCTATCTACAGCTTGACTCAACAACTTACAATTGAAAAAAATATGAGACTTATCATCATATTTTTCGAGATGAAAAGCGCAGTGCAGTGTAATGTGGTAATTTGCAGTGCAGGGTATTGAGTGTTGCTGCTACTGTTTATGAACAGGCGTGGTAACCATCAGGACAGCGATCATATCTTTTTTCTTGAATGACGAGACCTAGTAAAGATCTGACGCAATTATATACCAAACCTACCTGACACAATTGCACCTATTACAGGTTTTGCCATCATCCCTTCGGCACTCAGTAGCGAGATGTTCGCGTCAGACATCAGGAGCTTGGCATCAGCAGTGATTATGACATTCAATTGGCTCTTTGCTTTCATCACTTCAATGACCTTTGGCTACATGATATCCGCTCTCGGGGGCTATATTACATTCTGGATGTATTCTGGAGTGTGTGCAATTGCTTTTGTGTTCTCTCTGTTATTTGTACCAGAGACTAAAGGGAAAAGTTTAGTGGAAATTGAACGTATGCTGAATAAATGAATCTGAACATGAATTACTTGTTCTTTTATTGGTTTTAGGCTTCCGTACCTCAAAAAGAAATACGGATCCCTTGTACTCATAGCATTACGTGGTTGTCCGTCCGCCTGTCTGCCTGTCTGTATGTTTATCCGCCAAGACAAGACTTTTTTGTCCGGAACGAATTAAAGATTGTGATGTTGAATTGATATCAGATACGGTTTAAGGGACCTCCAAGAGACATTGGAGGTCTAAAAATTCAAGTTTTCAAGAGGACAATATCGCACTCGACCATTTTTTTATTAGGGCACGGTATTATACCCTAAATGGCATTCCTCGACGCTCGCAGAATTATATCTGCCTGAAGTAACTGCATATCCATCGGCTGACCCTGAATCGTGACTTTTTTATAGCATAGTCCGGCCAACGTGCCACCAGGTTGGTCACCTGATGGTAAGTGATCTCCACCATGAGATATCCGGAGGCCTAAACCCCCTCCCCTTCCCAATCCCTTAATTATCCCTTTCCTTTAAGGTCGGAAACGTAGCCATAATTCTTTTATTGTGGGCGTACATGGGCGGTGGAGATCACTTACCATCAGGTGACCCCATTGCTTGTTTCCCGGCCTAAGCTATAAAAAAAACCTTCAAATATATTATCACGCATTTAAACTCCGCGTATAATTAATTACTCTCTATCTATTTAAACTTGATAAATAATACCAGCGATTTTGTAAACGTACATTTTATTCACATCAATATTTACTCTGTACTTTTCTAACAGATAACGTTAGTAGTAATAGTCTAATTGTGGTCTAGGGTCTAGTTGATAATGCAATACCTACACACATGGGGGCCGGTAGGATTATTTTCTGGGGAGTGCATCATTAACTAAATTAAGATATAATATAAAATAGCGCATCCTTATCCTTATTTTTTTTTATGTTAAAGGCCGGCAACAACCTAGATAGAAGCTTTAAGATTCGTACAGTGGCTTTAATTTTAAAAGGATTTCTTATTCTTTTTCTGTGTATTTTATTTCATCTTAAGGGGCTGCAAGTGCACCCCTTGCAGCCCACTCCCGGCGCCCATGCTTACACATGCCTTATACTCACTAGTGGATCGGGGGGGGGGGATCTAAGGGGATCAAGCCTCCCCCTAAAAGCATTTGGGTCCACTGACAAATCTCAAATTAATTCTCACCACGGACAGTGAAATTATTATAACACACTTAATTAACACAATACCAATACTATGTAGGAATATTTGGTTGAACAATATCAATAATTAAAGGTGGCTAACATTGTTGTTATGTTATTTTTCCATCATATTCACAATTTCAATTAAAGTTTTCCCTTTAGTCTCTGGGACAAAGGCGATAACAAAAATCAATGCAATCCCGTTTACACCTGCGAAGATCCAGAAGATAGCATAAGAACCGATTGCAACTACAACATAGCCAAAAATGGTGGTGAAAATTAACCCAGATATGAACCCAACGCCCAGAGTTATGGAAGATCCAAGGCCCCGTACCGCTGGACTAAACATTTCGCCGGCTAATATGTTAGGGACACTGTTGAGACCTGTCAACAAAGAAGTAGCTATCTGATTAAATTTTCAGAGTATAAAGGTATTATTATAACCTTAGCATACTATTATAATTAAATAATTAGTTATGGTATTGAAAATGCTAATTAGTTAAAACATAAAAGATAATGTAAGAAAATAACATGACTCACCTACAGCAAAGAAGAATAAAGCCGATACTAAACACACTAGAGGAAGCCAACCTAGCCACAGAATAGACGAGTTGCCTATTTGTGCCAAGTAAAAGTATACACCTAGTAATGCCTGTAAAAAGAATTAAATTAAGTCTATATGTTTAAAAATGTCAATAATACAAATCAACTTTTTGCAATTTTGTTTCTCTGTTCTTACTTTTCTTTCATTAATATTTTTAATGGTATTTTAAACAAATACACCTAATAGACCTATTATGTGATAACACAAAGCATATTCTTATTATTTTATATTTTAGTACATACCATGGAGATGCAGCATCCAGTAGTTGAAATAACCATTAATATCTTTCTGCCATACTTATCAATAAACACTGGACCAAATATTGAACCAACTAATGATGTAGCTCCAACTATCATAGTAGCTATATGAGGTTCTATGGACGATCCAGCATCTTTGAAGATAGTCGTAGCAAAGAATATAATAGCAATTATTCCGCTGGATTGTTGGAAAATGTATAATGGAACTGTGACACTGAGAGCTCTTCTATTGCCTTTTTCGGTGAATAGTTCTTTCCAAAGGTAGGCATTATTTTTTGTTTCGAGCGCTTGTTCCATCATCCTCTTTAGTTCTGTGTTAATGTCTTTACTTCGGCCTAATTTGCGTAGGGACTCTTTCGCTGCATCTTCATTACCTTTAATGACATCGTATTACACAAATTTAATTTTCGCTACAAAATCATAAATACTGGAAATTAAAATTAGAATTCGATGTAAAGTGAGATAATCTGGCTGATGATAATAATAGAAAAGAAAGAAATACATTTTAACAATATCTATGACATTATAATATGAAATTTACTTTTAGGAATCGGGTATTTTATCTTCATGATGCTGGTTTAAAAGACAACGTGTTGTTCGCTCTCTTTACCAGATATCGCGAGTTATATATCGGACTTATGCGATGAGACTAGAGTCTTTGTATTATCAATGATCCTTAAAATGTCTTACCTTTTAACACGTGATACAAGGGAGATTCAGGAAGAAAATAGCTTGTAGCAACATAAACAATGTTTATGCCTATAAGCACATAACCAACTCCTGCGTAGGAGATGTAAGGGCCCACACAGTACAAGATGAAACCACCCAATGAATGAAATACACTCGTTGATGACATCAACATGCCCCTTATGTTTGGAGATCTGGAAAATATATGGTCATTATATTATTACTACTGGCTTGTGCTCGCGGCTCCGCCCGCGTGAACGGCCTTTTCCGGGATAAAAATTAAATCCTAGTCCAAGTCATTGTCCACCTCTGTGTAAAATTTCATCCAAAACCGATCATCTGTTTTTTATGGCATAGGCAACGAACAAGCAACGAACAAATGAACAAGCAAGTGGGTCACCTGATGGTAAGTGCTATCCTGTATGATTTCTTATAATATCCACCGCCCATATAAGCCCACAAATTAATTTCAAAAGAACCATGGGTGCGTTGCCTACCTTAAAGGAAAGGGATAATTAAGGGATTGGGAAGGGGAGGGGGTTTGGGCCACCGGATATCTCACTCACCGTACGAAACACAGCAGCAACCTGCTACTTTACGCCGGTTTTTTGTGAGACATTGGTAATGACCCGGACAAGCCGGCCCGTACATGCTGTAGACAAAAGTGTCTACAGCGGAGCTCTACCATTCATAAACGTTGAACAAGTTACGGTGTGATTAACTAATAAACATCCAAACTTTTACTTTTTTAACAGTAGTAGGGTTAAAGCGACACGCGATGATAATGCGAAAACAGAGTGATGGAGGGATTGACTATTTTTAATTTATTAAAATGTTCAAAGCATATGTAGGTAATATTATTGATCTTGAAATATTAATACAACCATATTTTTTCAGGGCCCGAACGATGAAACAAGCAAATAGCTTGCCTGATGCTAAATCCTACCCAGAATTTTAAATTAGAAAGTTTTTTTTTTTTTATTAGATTGAATGACAAGACGAGCAGGTCGCTCGCCTGATGGTAAGCGCCACGCCTGCCCATAAACAGAAGCAACGCCACACATAACTTTAAATAAAGCACTGCATGACACTGGACTGCGCTCGTCACCCTGAGACATAAGGTGTAAAGTCTCATAATGCCCAGTAATTACACTAGCTTCAATGTCCTTCACACCGGAACACAACAGTGCTTACACATTGTTGCTTGGCGGCAGAAATAGACAAAGCGATGGTACCAACCCAGCCGGTCCCTCGCAAACGAGGGACCTACCACCTCATTAATATGCTTTACCAATTTTGTGCACAGTAAGCGTCAACATTAAATATCGATAGGCGTTTTTAAGCGACTCTTATTAGACGATCTCTGTGAAATATCATAATTTGGCCCATCGTGATGTACTGGGATATCTAATTGATATCACTAAGTGCGGTACTCTTAAGAAGGTTAAAATAATTGTCATAGTGGTCTTACCATCAACATACCTTGTCCTACTGTTCAAATAGTACCTACAATAGGATATTTGACTACGTCTAATTTTTTACATTTTTTATTCAACCAACAATAATACGAAAAAGAAACTGTTTTTCGAAGACAGAATTAAAATTGCGTAAAAAATGAAGTCGCAGTTCATGTTTTAAATAATGGTACAAGCATAGGTAGGTGCGTAGTCTGAAAATCTAACTATCTCCCTCGCACGCGTGCACTATAATGGTGTGACCTACCTTGTGACGTAACTTGCCATGTCGTGCATCCTCTTTCTGTCATTTGAAACTACCACCTCCAGCAGATTTGAATGGCTTCTTACTTGTTTTATTTTTGACTTGATTTATATAATTCTTTCGATAATAGATTTTAGAGAACGTAACTTATTAAGATATTAAAAATAATCGAATCAAATACTGTATTATCAAAAGAAACTTACGATATTTCTCCAAGATATATAAGAGTTATTAATAATAACATGGTCATGGTAGTCCCAACACAAAATCTTCCAATATAAATCGTGACTATTGTAGTAGCGAAGGTTAAGATTAGGTGTGAAATCATGACAAAGATTCCGCAAAGAATGAGACAAGCTCGACGGCCGATCAAATTTGATCCATAACCAGCGATTAAAGCTCCTGAAAATAATAACAGTCATGAGTAAAATCAGAATATAAAATATTCTAATATTCCAAATTATGTGTTTATTCATAATTGCATTTGCTTTTCTTTGTTCATTCTTAATTGAATAATATTTAAAATTAATTCTTAAACTATTTAAAAATATTTTTGAACTTGCTACTGATCGTGGCTCCATCTCTGTAAAATTCTTTTTTGGAATAAATTGTAGTTTTTTTTTGCCCGGGTCATTACCACGGTCTCACAGAAAACCGGCGTAAAGTAGCAGCTTGCTGCTGCGTTTCGTACGGTGAGTGAGATATCCGGAGGCCCAAACCCCCTTCCCTTCCCAATACCTTAATTATTATCCCTTTCCTTTAAGGCAACGCACCCATGATTCTTTTGGTATTGTGGGCGTACATGGGCGGTGGAGATCACTTACCATCACGTGACCCACTTGCTCGTTTGCCGGCCTATAGAACAAGAAGCATAGTAACGTATAGACTTCCTTACCTACGGCTCCAAACATTAAGACCGATCCAACCCATGATGCCTCAGTCGCTGATATAACACGTGGCAGGGGAGTCTCTTCGATGTTCAGAAGCTTGGGAATGATAGGAGCAGTCCAATATATTGAATAGCCAATCAATATTTGACCAATATTTACTAAAACAATAAAAAAACCGATTGAGTTTTGATTGAGAGTTGCGTAGTCAGAAAATATACAATTTTTGAAAAACTATGCAACCTAACTTAATGTACAGTGACTTCCCGAGGTCCAATACCCTAAATTCTTATTCCTCGAGTTGTAGAGCCACGCTGTAGGCAGTTTTGTCTAACACATCCATTATATTTATGGTTTATTGGTGTTCATGGACGGTAGTGGCCCACCACTACCGTCCATTTACCTCCCAAGGTATCTAACTTACCATCAGGTGATTTTTAACATGGCATGCCACTGCATTTCTTAGTAAATACAGTGCAGTCTAAAATAGTCAAACGTCGTGATTCATTGCTTCCCTTGACGGTAGCAATTATGCGGGCCTGAAGTTACTAATGGATATACAAGGCTCGTCAGAACGATCCCATATAACGGAGTTTTCAAGATTCACTTATCATACAAAAATTTAGAACACACCTCAGCTAAATTGATATGATGGTATTTAGTACGTAATTAATGAATGTAAACTTACAGCAAACTGTAATTAGAACTTGTCGAATAATGTAAGGTTCTATTTTTGCAAACATATTTCTACCAAACTAACACTTTTCGTAAGAAGAAATATTTTTCCGAAGTTAAAGCTAGGCAGTGTGTATACATACACATATTATTATGTACACAGAATGATGCAATTTAATTCGTAAATTTTTATCAAAGTTCCGTACAATACGACGTTTTATATACTTTAATGGCACGATTTGAATTAGTAGACTTTTTTTCTTTCTTCTTTCCATCACGCACGCACGTCTATTATCATTGAGGATACGTAGAAGAAGGATTATTAAGGGATTGAGAAGGGAAGGGGTATTTGGGCTTCCGGGGACTTTACTCACCGTAAGAAACGCAGCAGCACATCGCTACTTTACGTTGTTTTCTGTGAGACAGTGGTAAAGGTATTTTGTACTGCCTCTCCGGTACCTATTGAATTTTATCCCGCCAAAAAGTACCAGCTTCAAACCTCTCAGGGGCGCCACACTTCCAAGACATTTCACTACACTAGTTCAAAAGGTTTAGTTATCTTTAGTCTTCGCACAATATTCGTCATATCAAGCAGCTGGTTTGCCTCGATATTCACATGTTGCCCAAGACTATATTCGTGAGATTTGGCAATTTTTTTAAGGTCGTATTATTAGACAATATTATTAATATTTAAAGTAAAAATGTAAGTGGGCTCGGTAACGTCGATGGACGTGTCCGACTCACATTTGTCTGATTGTTTTGTCTCAATTTCAAATAAAAGACACTACATATTACAAATTATAGTACGGTACACTAAAGCTTATCTTTTCTAATGTTTATAGCCGAGATTATATGATCCACGATGTAAACAGAAACTCGGTCTGAATTATCTCAGAGTGCAAATACGATAATAGAAGGCCACTATACTGCGAAAAGATGATGTTAGCATTGAATGAAATCTAGATAGTTTTCCTGATACTGCAAACCAACTTTAGGGTAAGTTTTTTTTTTTTTTATACTGGCACGGCAAAGTGACTACGCTACACCTGATGTTAAGCGCAATCCAAGAATACTGTCGACCAACGACAGACGATGTGTCTATCGTAGGTCGGCAAAATTATGCCGGCCTGCCTAATTGCTTCTTCACACTGCGTTTAAAGGACCCCATATTATAGGAAGGAGGGAACACGTGTGCCGGCAAACTATTCCACAGCTTGATGGCCCGGCAGAAGTAAGATTTTGCGAACTTTTTAGTTCTAGCCGAGATGGAAGAGACCACGAAGCTGTGGTGCCGTAAGCCAGCACGCGTGGTAGTGCAGTGTAGGCCAAGAATAAGGTAGTTGACTACGTTTAAAGCTGTGTTATGATTTGTGCCGCAGCACAGCTACATGCTGAGTTAGCAGTTGTCACGGTGTAGGCATGCAGCATTTTTTGTATTAAGTTCTTTAAATCATTTATAAAAAAAAAATGTAATATCTGTGTGTATCACTGATGTCAAAAAATCATTTTTCTCTATTTCATATTTCTTTAATTTTATGCAAAAGAAAATAATACGATAAACAAACTGTTTAGCGAAAAGGAAATTGGGTATAAAATGAGGCTATTAATATTATAAATATTCATAAGACCAAAGGTAGGCGCGTGGTGAAAAAATTTGACCATCTCGCTCATACCCTCCACATAGCACCAGCATAATGACGTGACATGTCTTATGACGTCACAAGACTTATCGCGCATCCTTTTTCCATCTACCCCACCAAATGTATATAGCTTGTAACTTATTTACTTTCACCTGATATATTAAATTCTTTCGTTAATAGATTTTGGATATCGTAACTTATAGATTAAAATAATTAAAAAAATGGCTCGCCCCTTATCACTTAAGGGACGGAGATACGCTCGGCGAAGTGTGAGTGTACTGGTTACACCTCTGCCTACCCCTTCGGGGATTGCGGGCGTGAGTGCGTATGTATTTACTCGTATGTATGCTACCAAACTTGCTTATGGGCAATGGGAAATAATCACCCCAGTTACATACAATATGTAACTGACAGCCTCCGTGGCGCAGTAGTAGGCGAGTAGCCAGCTGTGAAGCGAGAGACCACGGGCTCGATTCCCGCACCGAGACAAATGTTTGTGTGATCCACAAATATATGTTCCGGATCTGGAGGCCAATTATTGTAATTTTAAATGTTCAAAATATCATTCCGATCTAGTCTCAGCGTCAAGAAAGTTGCAAATGGCATTTTCTTAAACCAATAATCAAGGTCAAATGTGAACATAGATCGTAACGAGATTGAATGTAGAATAAAAGTTAAAAGAAGCCAAAACGGTATAATGCTACTGCTAATGTTAGGTGCATTAGACGTTGATTATTGGTTTAAGAGAATGCCATTTGCAACTTTCTTGACGCTGAGACTAGATCGGAATGATATTGAACGATTAAAATTACGAGAATTGGCCTCCTTGGTGTTTTCATGTTGACGTCAGGCAGGCGGCCTGTCATAAAAACTACAAGCCAAATCTTTCTGTAACATGTGACAAAAAGCATGTTGCGCTGACCCCACTGCGAGTGGGATAAGGGCAGGTAGACGAAGTTACATACAATATGTATAGAAAGCCATCCTAATTTCACTACACCTTTTAAACGAATCATATAATACACCATCCAAATTCCATACATATAGTGCTAATAGTCTCCGAATAAATAACTGTGACATACGGACAGACGGACATCACGAAATTCCGGAAGGGTTCCGTTTTTGCCATTTAGCTGCGGAACAAACGAAAGACGAAAGTAGTCAAAAATCTGTATTAAAATATTAAGATTTGTTACTACTACATTAGACATAAACAGACACAAACACAAAGCAAGAGATCGAATTATACTATCTATATTATTTTGCGGAGGTTTTTTTTTTTCTTTATTTAAAGAGCTTTGTCACAATATGACTATGCCGCTCCATCATAGCCATTTTAGGTACATGTGTGAAATAATGACATATTTTATATACAATCTTGATAGATTTTGTAAAGAATCTTGGCCGAGTCCGACGCAGGGTGAGCCAAGATACTGTTACATATCCCAATATTACATACACCACCACTAAATAAGCTTCCTCTAAGGTGACCACTGCGAGCACACTCGACTAAAATATGTTGCACGTCCTCAACTACACCACATGTTTCACAATTAGGTGTTGTTGACATACCCATAAGAAATCTAAATTTTCCAGACGGAATATGACCAGAACGCAGTCTCATGGCCGACACAGAATTTTGTCTACTAAGTGAACAGTTGTTAATCCAAGGAATTACTAGAGGTTCAGGTTGGATAGTTTTATACCAGATGCCTTTTTCTATCGACCTCTGATCAAAATATTCTTTCCAAGAAGTGTAACAATACTCTTTTACCAGATATAAATATTCTGAAAAATGGGGTGAAACTACAAGAGGAATTCCTCGGAGGCTGGCCCGTTTAGCAAGTAGGTCAACGGTTTCATTGCCACTAATACCAATGTGGGAGGGGATCCATTGCAGTTGAATCACTTTACCACTTCGTTCTAACTCTAATATTTTATTTATAATTTTGTAAGCTATCGGTACTCCTCTAGAAATTGAGATACATCGCGTAACATGCAAGAGGGAGCTTTTGGAATCAGATAAGATTACAAATTTGTCATGCTTAATGACACGAATATAGGACAATGCCTTACTTATAGCTTTGGGGAGGTTAAAAAATAAAAAGAGGAAATAACAATATTAAACATTTAAATTTCACAATAAATCACAATTTCTGAAATCATTATGAAATATTTCATAAGAGTTATCTAGTTGTTAAAATTAAGCCAGATTAGATAATAATTGCCATTGATTTTAAGTAGTACCGATATTAAAACATACGGTCGAGATAAGTTTCTTCGTATTTTATATACAAACTAGCTGTTGCCCGCGGCTCCGCCCGAGTGAATGCCATTTTCCGGGATAAAAAGTATCTATCCTATGTGGATACGCACTCACGCCTGTAATGCCCGAAGGAGTAGGCAGAGGTGTAACCAGTAAGTACACCCACTTTTTGCCGCGGATATCTCCGTCCCATGATGCGATGGGGGCGAGCCTATCGTCATACCGGTCACAATTCCAGCCTCCGGGCTGATAATGAGCATTTCGTAATAGAAAACCCCAATATCACTGCTACCCGACCCGGGGATCGAACACTCGAGACCTCAGCGTCAGCCTGTCATAACCGAGGTAGTCTATTCTTATGTGGATTTCGCGATATAGAAATTGTCGTTATTTGCACAACGCCGTCCATGCGCCGTCTATGGAGTCCAAAGAGACATATAGAAATTGTTATTTTTGACTTTTCAGTTTTTTTATTTTAAGTCGGTTTCTAGTTAGTCTAGTGGTAGTCTAGTTTTGATAAAACTATTTTATAATTATTATAGTATACTGCTCCGCCCTCGTGGGTCGTAGCGTGATGGTATATAGATAGTTATGTACCATGGAATTTTACAAAAATGTGAATTACGTGGTGTCTTGTACAAACATTAACCAAATTTGGTGACGATTCAGAAAAATAGTTTACGCCATCTACCGATTATCATTGGTTAACAACTATGTTACTTGTGAGAAACACGATGTAATCATGTAAATACTCATAACTTTGGATAGAATAATAAATAAATACACCCAACAGTCACACACATAGTCCTGCCCCACACTAGGTAAGCCTGTATCGTGGGTATCAGGAACTACGAGGGACTTGCGGTCCCATAACACCCAGACCCGAACCAAATTTCAGTGGACCACACAAATATTTGTCTCGGTGCGGGAATCGAACCCACGGCCTCTCGCTTCGCAGCCGGCTACGCGCCCGCTACGACACGGAGAATGAACCGATTATAGTAAAACAAAGACTAAATGTTACGTCACGATACGCTCTATCTACTTATTTATCGCATTTATCTATCTTTTGATGAATTCAGTACTTTAGTGCCTTGTCAGATAGACATACACACAGACAGTAATTCCATTTTTTTTATTATAGTTAAAGATTAGACATTTTTTAAAAAGTTTATTTACATTTAATTACATTAAAACTAGGTGACTGGTGCGAATACCGATAGTGTTCAATTACGTAATATAATAAAGTAGAAATATTTGCCATATTTTTTTGGCAAAACGTATAATTTTAAAACATTTTTCTATTTTTCATCAATATCAAACATAAGGTTTAATATGGTAACATAACATACGCTTTGAACCATTAAATTTGATGAAGAATTATGGAAGTTAGGCGGTCCGACAAACATACATACATATATATGTACATAAACTCTACCGTTTGGTGTATGAGATATTTAAATGTTTGTTAATCAATCACGCCTTATCAGCTGAACGAATTAGCATGAAGAAGATAGTGCCCCGAAAATGTACGATGACTGATTATGTAGATTACTTATTATCCCGGAAAAAGACATTCAAGCGGGCGACCCGAGAGAAAAAGTTTATAGAACTTAGAAACCTACATACATACGTACTCACGCGTGTAATCCCCGAAGTGGTAGGCAGAGGTGTACCCACATTTGAGCGTATCTCCGTCCCACGATGTGATAGGGGGCGAGCCTATCGCCATACCAGGCACAAATTCCAGACTCCGGGATGATACTGAGTATTTCTAAATAGAAAAACTTAATTCCAATTTACCCGACCCGGGGATCGAACTCGAGACCTCAGAGTTGGCTTAATCATAACGCATTACAACTGCGCCACCGAGGCAACTTAGAAACTTAAACAAACTAAATACACGCTTGAAATTTAAGCTGTTTAATTGGGGCTACATATGACTCCAAACTACGATCGCGCTTTTTACGGAATAAGCGAATATATTTATTATCCTCATTTATAAAAATCAATGTATGAAACGCATTTTGCCCATCTACAGCTAACCAATTTTTTACGAGTGGTAGAGCCACGCTGTAGACTATTTTGTCTACAGCATGAATGGGCCGGCTCGTCCGGGTCGTTACCACTGTCTCACAGAAAACCGGCGTTAAGTAGCAGCTTGCTGCTGCGTTTCGTACGGTGAGTGAGATATCCGGAGGCCCAAATCTCCCTCCCCTTCCCAATCCCTTATTATCCCTTTCCTTTAAGGTCGGCAACGCGCCCATGATTCTTTTGTATTGTGGGCGTACATGGGCGGTGGAGATCGCTTACCATCAGGTGACCCACTTGCTCGTTTGCCGGCCTATACTATAAAAAAAAAAAAACATTTTTTTTGGGAAAATACATTTTAACTGACATTTATTTTTCAAGTAAACACATCACACTTCGCGAATTTTCAGCTTGCGTTGCTTGGAAATCTACTTTCTGTAAGTAATTATAAGTTATAGACTAATATTTGTATTAGAAATATTTTCCAGAAATAAATTGCTATGCCTGGGAATTTCTAATAGGAGATTCTCCATTGATCTAAACGATTGTGAATGTTTTACTTATAATTAAGCTTTAAAACATTGTTTAGGATAACATGGTGTAGTAAAATGAAACAGACTAACAAAGAGTAATGAGAAAATACTATATATTTTGGTTAAAAGTATCGAGCTTAGCTTTGAATAGGTAGTTCCAAGACGTGGATATATTTTCGGAATCCTAATATGAGTTTACGCTAAATTTCGGATGCCAAGTTTTTTCAAACTGGAAATCGAAATGACTGGAGAAATTAAGGATGGAATATACAGTATGTAACAAAACCCCTGTTGACCCTTTTTGGGTCGTAAAGATAGACATATAGACAGCTTAATAAAATTGCTTAAATTAAATAATAAATAAACAGAAGCGAGATATTACCTATACCTACACAGGTAACTTAGAAAAACTAACATATTTAAAAAATGTTATATAAATCAGTTTATTTTTATCCTGGCTCGTCAAAGTGACTACGTTACACCTGATGGTAAGTGTAGCGCAATCCATGAATACTGTCGGCCAACGATAGACACTGAATCTATCGCAGATGGGCAGAATTATGCCGGCCTGCTTAATTGCTTCTTCACACTCATTACATGTGTGAAGCTGGGCGCGCGGCGCGTTTGATGTACGTGGATGCCGCAACTTGCTATCTCGTTCTGGCTTCAAGTCATCGCTCTTACAGAAGTAATCAATAAGGAATTGAAGATTGTATGAAAAATCAGAAACCGTTGAACCTTTCTTATTGAGCTTCAGCATAGAGAATGCATTCTCATGAATCCTACGGATGGCTACGCACGGACATGAATTATTTTAAATACTTATTTTTAATCAACCCTCTACCGCTGAAAAAAGGTTTTATCTTCATAAATATACCAGTGGCTCCAATATGAGCATGAATTAAAGATGAATGTAAGACGCCGCTATCCTAGTAAGCCCAATCTAAACTGAATGTGGTTCGTACTAATTCTTAAGCATGTATACACTGTATATCATATTTTCGGCCAATTTTTGTATTTTATGACACATATCTTTTTCAGATCAACCAACATTCGAGGAGCTTTGTTGACAGGAGCTTTGATTTTTACGACTTTTGGGACTTTATTCCCATTCTCCGTAATACCTTTTGTTTCTTATGCTGCATCATGTTATATCGGGTTGGTAATTACGCTCGTCTTCACAATAGGAACATATTTTATTCCTGTGTCACCTATCTTCAAATTGTTACAAGGTACTTTAAATTCAGTTTATGTTTATCTCAATAGTAACATAAATAAATAAATACACCCAACAGTCACACACATAGTCCCAACCCCACACTAGGTTAACCTGTATCGTGGGTATCGGAAAGTACGAGGGGCTTGCGGTCCCACAACACCCAGACCCGAAACAAATATTTGTGGATTACACAAACATTTGTAGACAATATTTTAGACCAAGTCTGGTTTTTTGATCTTAGAAGGGTTCCTGATCATGCTGGTGGAAAGGTACCCGATTGCATAGCGACAATCGTACATAAAAATACATACATGGTGAAAAACCGACCATAGTGGCTCGTTCAGGCGTGTCGCGTTCCGGAGTCACCCAGTGTAAATCAAATCTTCAGGCCGGCATAATTCTGCCGACCCTTACGGGACATAATGTTTCCTAATAGTCGACATTATATTGAGGATGCACTGTACATAACATTAGGTCTCTATTTGTAGTCACTTTGCTGCGCCATGATAAAAACAGGCATATGAGCATGCAAGTAGAACATCCAAAGACAAGTGAACAATAACACAATAATCATGGGTGCGTTGCCGACCTTGAAGGAAAGGGACAGGGAATGAAAAGTGATTTTTTGGTCTACGGTAGCTATCTACGAGTAGATCGAAAACCAAAAAAATTATATTTCCAACTCCTACATATTCAAAGAAAATATAACTTTTACCTGTCTTTTTATTAGATTAATTTCGTTGCGGGACTGTTGCGGCTTCGGATTCTTCGAGACTCGCCGAGCTTCATTGCTCAGTGTCAAAATATTCGTGTCGTTATCAATCCTAGCTTTTAGGACATCATTGCAAGTGTGTGGATTGACTGTCTAGTTAACATTATATGAATAGGGCACAGGTAGATTTTTATGATTTTGAGGCGCTACTTGCACTCACTAATCGGTAAAAGATCAGCACGTTTTCAAACCAATACAACTTAAGAACCTTCAAGAAGAGGTAATGCACCGACGATTCCTCTTGTATTATGGATGTTCATGTTACTCATCTGCTCTTCTTCTTCTTCGTGTGCCTCTCCAACTAGTGAAGGTTGGCTGTCAGCTTGGAATACTTGTTGTAATTCTTGTTTCTTTATCTCTTGCGAGGCGAAAAAGTTCTGCAGCACTCGCGATGCCTGAACACTATCTTAATATTTCGCAACCAAAATTTTTTCCTGCGTCCAACTCTTCTTTTTCCGGCGATCTTGCCCATCATTATAAGTTATAATAATTCATACCATTTGTGTCTTAGTATATGTCCCAGGTAAGCGACTTTTCTTATCTTTATATTAAACAAGAGTAGGCGTTTTTGGCCAGACCGACGTAGGACTTCCTCATTGGTTACTCTGTGGCTAATAGCCAATATACGCCTGTAGCACCACATTTCAAAAGCTTTTACACGTTTACTGAGGTCGTTTTACACGTTTTATTATTATTTATTATTATCTGCTCGTTTGCCCTAAATTCCAAAAGTAAATTAAAAATGTCTTTTCAGGAGAAGAAAAGGAAGCTAAATCAATTTTGGAAATCATAGGCAGAACTGGTAATGTCAAAGATTTAATACCTAGTTGTAAACAGTAATAACAAAACTAAATACCGGAAATTCATTACAGAAAAGACTACTACGAGTAGAAAATCTTTGCTTCTATTAATAGCATTGTTTATTTTTTTAACATGAGTGGATCTGTCGTTATGGTGGTTTACGCTACATTTATATTTAATTTGGCCAATATGAATTTGGATTCCAATATATCAACAATTATACTTGGAGTAATTTTATTGGTCTCGAGCAGTGCATCTCCAATTTTTGTGGAAAAAAGAAGAGTTATGTTGACTGTCTCGGGTACATTAAGTTGCATTTTTCAGGTATTTATAGTTTTTTATGAGAAATGTTTGGTGTGCTGCAATATCTTAAAATTAATTTTAAACGCCATATATTAACACGATACAGTATTCGAGACTATGCGTTATCTACCATATGGTAATCAGGTCTATTTAAATTTTATTTCCCTTTGTAAACTTCAGTAACCTTGTAAACCTCTGAACCTTTTATAATTTTCTATCTTTTTAAATTACACAACCCTCACTTATTTTTCTGTCCTTGAGAGAACATAAGTCACGACTCGTAAATTATTAATTATAATTAAACGACCCCTAATAATTTGTGTTATTTACATCCCACTGTTGCACAGTTTACTACGCTAGCCTACTTCGAGTTCGTAGACTTCACATACCCTCGAATTATTATGGAGAATTGTCAGGTATGCAGTTTTCTTCACAATGTTTTCCAGCACTGTAAAGCGCGTGAGTTGTTAAGATGGTAATTTGACTTATTCCTCAAAATGCAAAGACTTCTGACGATCATTTCATTAAACAAGACGTAAAGAAAATGTTATTTCATAAAGCCAATTCGATCCTTAGTAGCAAAATTAAAAATATATGCAAAAATTCTATAATTTTTGTTGCTTTGTTTCACTTTCAGGCGCTCAATTGGATCTTTATTTCTTCTTAGAGAGCTGCGATTATCCAGTCGCAAATAGTATACAATAGTTGCCTGTAGTTTCTATGATAACATTCTTTCTAACTTTTAATTCCGGTGAGTGTATTATCATGTTTTATACTTTTATTAAATAAATTAGTAAATCATTTGAACTTCCGGAAATCTCATTCAGTGTACGAATTACAATACCAAGTTGTCGCTTGACACCAGTTTTGAGAGACAGTAATACCACTCCCGTTGAGTGAATCCATTTATGCTCACAGTGGCTCAACCACTTACAAATTTGTAATTTGAAATAACTGGGAATTATGAGACTTATCATCATATGCCTCGGGGTGAAGAGCGCAGTGCAGTGCTATGCGATACATTACGTACTACTACTGTTTATGAACAGGCGCGGTGATCATCAGGCGAGCAATTTTTATTTACCTGAATGACGTGTAATAGTAAATATTTAACGTAATCATGGACCAAACCTACCTAATATAATTGCACCTATTTCCAAGTTTTGCCTTCAACAGCATTCAGTAGCGAGATGTTCACGTCAGACATCAGGAGCTTGGCATCATCAGTGATTATGACATTAAACTGGCTCTTTGCTTTCATCACTTCAATGACTTTTGGTTACATGTTATCCGCTCTCGAGGGCTATATCACATTCTGGATATATTCTGGAGTGGGTGCAATAACTTGTGTGTTCTCCGTATTATTCATACCAGAGGCTAAAGGGAAAAGTTTAGCGAAAATTGAACGTATGCTGAGTAATGAATCTGAACATGAATTGCTGCGTTGTTTTATTAGTATTTCGGCGTCCGTGCATCAAAAAGAAAAACGGATCCCTTGTACTCATAGGACCATTTGTTTGTCCGTGCGCCTGTCAGACTGTCCATCTGTCAAGATCATTTTTCTCAGGAACGGCTAAAAGATTGTAATGTCAAATTGATACTAGATACTAAGATCCCGTAGACATAGAGGTGTAAGAAATTCAGATTTCCGAGAGAACAATACCAAAACATCATACATTCCTTCTCACACTCGATCAGTTTTTTATTAATAAAATACATAATATCGTTCAAATATATTTATAAGATTTACAATATTATTTATTCTACTAATAATCTAGATGATTCTGATTATAACTTTGGTTAAGACTACTTGAATATTCTTCTTTAATATATGTTTGTAGCAGTATCCGTTGCTTTTGTCGTACGCTTACAAGGATATAAAAACTAGACATAAATCATAATACATACGCACTCACGCCTGTAATCCCCGAAGGGGTAAGAAGAGGTGTAACTAGTACACCCACATTTCGCCGAGCTTATTTTCGTCCCGTGATGTGATAGGGGGCTAGCCTATCGCCATACCAGGCATAATTCCAGATTCCGTGTTGATACTAAGTATTGCATTATTAAAAAAAAACCAATATCATTTTACCCGACTGGGGATTGAACCCGAGACCTCAGCACAGCAGTCGTGGCGCGTACGCATTATACAGTGCCACCGAGCCAGTCCTTAATATTCCATCAGTTAGATCTTAATATTCACATTATTTTATTTCATTTAAAACCATTTATTTTTTCTACATGCATATTTCAAACTATATAATAAGAAGGTAGTCGTTTGGTTAACTCTCTGAAATGAAGTTTTTCAGCAGTAATCTCTCGTGAGTAGGTGAATGGTCTAACAGAATTAAATATTGTGGAGTCTGCTCATATATCTTGTTTTGAATGGAGCTCCATTTGATTATTTTGGAATATTTTTGGTTATTCTTCCATCATTG
This sequence comes from Mimas tiliae, assembly GCA_905332985.1. Classification (NCBI taxonomy): domain Eukaryota; kingdom Metazoa; phylum Arthropoda; class Insecta; order Lepidoptera; family Sphingidae; genus Mimas; species Mimas tiliae. The sequence goes on along the minus strand of HG995246.1, from coordinate 15,288,557 downwards.
TCCTGATCTCTATTAAGGTTTTCCCTGTAGTCTCAGGAACGAACAATATGACGAATATTAAGCCGATACAGTTGATAACTGCAAACATCCATAAGGTGGCATATGTGCCGATGCCGACCACTATGTAGCCGAAAATAGTAGTAGAGATGAGCCCTGATATCCATCCAGATGTCAACGCTATGTAGGACCCGAGTCCCCTAACTTTGGGAGCAAAAATCTCGCCTGTGAGTGTGTTTGGTATTATGGTGAGACCTGTAGAAAGAATAGAGGTTTATAATTAAATAACGAATTATATTTCTATTTCATATTTTGCGTTTATAATAAATAAGAGTAAAATTAATTAAATAAAAATAATATAAAATCTGTCTAATAAGAGGACCCCTCATGTTTTAATCCCCAAGCAAACTTTACTGCTCCGTGATAGACCCTCCTCACTAACAGCTGATAGTAATTTACTAATCTACATTAGATCAATAATGAAAAACCAATAAAGGGTAAGGTCTTGCTTAACAATATGACAATAAAGCCCGATGAAGAGAAGAAAAACTTACCAACAGCGTAAAAAAAGATAGCAGCGACCAAACACACTAGAGGTAACCATCCCAACTGGAGCACTACTGTATCGCCTATGTGATCTAGATAGAAATATACTCCCAGAACAGCCTGTAACAAAAAATACTTGCATAAACTCCTAGTAAAATATACTCGCCAGGGTCGGCTTGAGCCATCGTATTAGTGTTAGACTACGCTACACTGCCATGCAAAGCCCACATTGCCATTAGTATCTTAGAACGTAAAATTAGTAGATGGTATAAAACGAAGTCTTTTTATAGCATAGGCCGGTAATAGAGCATGTGGGTCACTTGATGGTAAGTGATCTCCACCACACATGATCGTCCATAATACCAGAAGAATCATGAACGCGTTGCCGACAGTAAAGAACGGATAAATAATTAAGGGATTGGGAACGGGAAATTTGGGCCTTCGGATATCTCATTCACCGTACGAAACGTGACATAAAATTGCTACTTCACATCAGTTCATCTGTTCTCACAGTCTTTCACCACAATCTCCAGTGGTAACAACTTGGTTAACCCAACCTTGTCGTGCTGTTCGGCCTTTGTCTATCTATTGTATGAATGCTCAAATCTCGAATACTATGTAAGGATTTTCTGAACTTGTAACATCTATGCCAATTTTACAGTTATTACATACATACATACGCACTCACGCCTGTAATCCCCGAAGTGGTAGGCAGAGGTGTAACCAGTACACCTACATTTCGCCGAGCGTATCTCCGTCCCTTATGTGATATGGGGCGAGCCTATCGCCATACCGGGCACAAATTCCAGACTCCGGGCTGATACTGAGCATTTCGTAATAGAAAAACCCAATACCACTTTGCCCGACCCGGGGATCGAACCCGAGACCTCAGCGTTGGCCTCAATAATAACGCACGCATACATAAGTACGCATTTCAACTGCACCACCGAGGCAGTCTTTAACAGTTATTATTTAAAAAAATCGTAACAAAGTTTAGAATTGCATCGAGTACTAACTAACACGTACCAGAGATACACAGCACCCAGAAGTGGAAATTATGAGTAATATTCTTCTACCGTATTTCTCAATAAACATTGGCGTAAAAATTGAACTAATGAACATGGTCGCTCCAACTATAATAGTGGCTACATTCGGTTCTACAGACGATCCAGCCATTTTAAATATAGTCGTGGAAAAGAATATTACGGCTATGATCCCACTCGATTGTTGGAAGAAGAATAAAGGCATTGTCACAAAAAGAGCCTTTTGGTTTACTTTTTCTGTAAACAGTTCTCTCCAAACGTAAATATTACTCTCTTTTTCAAGCGCTTGCTCCATCATCTTCTTGAGTTCTGTGTCAATGTCTTTGCTTCGCCCTAATTTGCGGAGGGAATCTTTAGCTGATTCCTCGTCACCTATATGATTTAACGAGGTTAATATCATTAAATACTACCAATGTGACAAATGTGAAAGTTTGGATGTTTGTGAATTTGAATGTTTGTCAATCACTTTTTAACGGCTAACGGGGTTATAGGAAAAAAAACATCACACGGTCGGAGCCTCGATATGATTGATGCTTATATGAGGCTAGTTGATATCAAACAATTAAATGCAAATGATATAAATAATATTTTTTTTACTTCTGTCTCGGATGATGTCTTTAGACTACCATACCTGGAGTGGCCAATCGGATCAAACGAATTTGGGTGGGTACGGCCTGATCGGACACATGCCTATATATTGAAATGGAATCACTTCCATTGATCCGACAGTCTCATGCGACTAGGCCTTGATCTCTTAATCAAAATACGGTAAGGATCTTTATGAGATGATGCGGATTTGATAGTAAAACTAAACATTTATGGTAGCTTACCTTTTATAACATAATACAAAGGTGATTCCGGCAGAAAGAAACAGCTGGCGATGTAAACAATGGCCAAGCACATGATGATATAGCCGACTTCTGCGTATGATACGTAAGGGCCTATGCAGTACATTACGAACCCGCCGAATGAGTGAAATATACTTGTGGATGTCAACAGCGCACCTCTTATGTTTGGGGAACTAGAAAACAAGCTTGTATATATATTTAGTAGTTGAGCGATATTGATGTCAGTTTACAGAACGTATGGCCGGCTACACTGGGGTGATATCCCCGTCTCACAGAAGACCGAGACCGTGGCAAATTTGACACGTTTATTATAGATGGTTGCTGGAGTTCCAAAATAATCTATCCTACATTCTCTCAACCCTCATTCATTTTCTTAAAGCTCGGCGAGACATCCACGATTTTTCCCACACTAACATTCTTCTTCTTCCACTTGCCCTTAGCCCACTCGCAGTGGGGTCGCAGTCAGCGCAACATGCTTTTTTTAACACATGTTACAGAAATATGTTGCATGTAGTTATTACGACCGGCCGCTGGCCTGACGTCAACCCCTCAGGGGAGAAAACACCCAGACCCGAAACAAATATTTGTAGATCACACAAACATTTGTTTCGGTTTGGATACCAAACCCGCGACCTCTCGCTTTATAGCCGGCTACTCGCCCATTGCACCACGGAGGCTGTCCCATATTATAATAAAAAAAATTAAATTACCATTTGTATTCAGCTACACAACAGTACTAATGTGGTTATGGTATATGGTAACACTATAAAAATAAGGCAGGTAAAATATAAGACGGTATATTTTATTTTTATAGCTGAGACTGGCAAGTGAGCAAGTGAGTCACCTGATGGTAAGGGAACTGCGCCGGACATGAACGAACACACACAATACCGGAGGAATCATCATGGGTGCCCAATGAATGGAAAGGAATGGGGACTTGGAAGAGGAGGGGAGATTTGGGGCTCCGGGAATCTCTCTCATCGTACGGAACCTAGCAGCAAGCTGCCATTACACGTCAGTTTTCTGTGAGCCACGACTTTTTTGCCAAACTTCACAAACAGGACACATTTGACGCTAACGGTTGGTGCACAATGATGTATTTCTTTTTAGAACAACTATTCCCTGGGCTTATCGTAACTAAGCCCAGCAGTTAATTTAATGTGTTTAGTAAATACTATGGCTAAACATTATGCTATAGTAAAATAACAATGTTAATTTTTTTTTGAACGGACTATTACATACTTGATACATTATAACAATTCTGTTATAATGTAGGTAGTAAGTAAATAATAAATCAGTTGTTGTCGAGCACTCGAGTCGTTTCATTCAGTCACAACAATATATTAAGCTACTTACGCTATTTCTCCAAGGTATGTGATAGTACCCACACACAAAAAGCCTACGCTGCTTCCGACCAAGAACCTACCAAGGTAGATCAAGCCAATTTTATTAGCGAAGGTCAGGAAAGCGTAAGAAATTATGTTGATTACTCCACCTAGTATGAGGCAAGCCCGACGACCGAATGAGTTTGCTATGTAGCTTGCTATGAAATTACCTGAGAAAAGAAGAAGAGTAGGTATATTGTATCATTCTTGCCATGGCACGGAAAAGTAACAAAACTGCACCTGATAAGTACAGCTCCGTCTAAAATATCAATCGTCGAGAGATTCCATGTAGGTAGGTATGTTCTCGTAGGTTGTCCAAATTAAACTTGCCTAAAGTTACTAGATAGACATTAGCTCCTGGAACGTAACTCGTTGGAACCTGTCACTATGTCAGGTTTTTGATCATGATCCTGGTATGCGGTAGCCCATATCCCGTTGGGTAAAATTAATATATGCCAGTTACCCTCACTAGCACCAGTCTCTACCTTGGTTTATAATTTCATCAGTGCAGCATTTAATTGTTTACTATTCGTCTTGGTCAGCCGCTATTTCATCTTTTACTATTGCTTATTCATATCATCCCTCATACAATTCATTCGTTCGCCTACCTGACGGGAACCTCTGTGGGGTCAGGATTAACCTTCTTAATATGAACAAACATTTTAATTTTATACTTCGTCTAAGAAACTCTATGAATGTTTTAGTATAACCCAGCCGCAGGCGTTCTTTAATAATAGTTCTAATTTTACTTACTCATGGCTCCGATGAATATCATAGAAGCTATCCACGAAGACTCCGTCTCTGATATGATGTAAGACAGAGGCGTTTCCTTGATATTTTGAAGTTTGGGTATGATGGGAGCAGTCCAGAATACTCCATATCCGTTCAAAAATTGTCCTATGTTTACTGAAAATAATTTTTTAACTGATCGTGGCTAAATATACTTATTTTTTATTAGCAGAAAGTAAGCGAAAAGTGGGTTATCGGAAAGGAACTGAGTGGAACCCAGGGATGTTACGGAGGTGGTTTTACCGGAACCGGAGTCGGAGCTGGAGTTTTCATATTTAACTTGCCGGAGTCGGAGTCGGAGTCAGAGGCGGAGTAGAATACAGATATGTAAATTAAACGTTAAGGGGATGATTTTCTCACAAATTTTACATTTTGCCGTATTCGCATCAATTTCATTAAAGTAGTTCCATATAACACTTGTTTTTGGCTTCGTTATTTACTCTTTAAATAAAATATCTACAATAAAATACTAAATACTTATATATCGCTAATAATTTCAATTGACAAGAAGTTTTAAGAGTCTCGAAGCGCGTCTAACACACGAATAAAAAACAAAACAAATAACTGATCAGGAGACGCGAGCGGAATTCACCGAGCAAGACCGAGCGAAAAGTCAAATCATGTACAGACTTGTACGTTCACTGCCTTTCTATCTTCGTTATAACCTCCGATTCAAAATTATCGGAGCCGAAGTCGGAATCGGAGGTGTAAAATCAATCGGAAGTTCCGACCTTACGGAGTCGGAGGCGAAGATCCGTAACATCCCTAGTGGAACCTACCTAACCTAGTGAATAGAAGTGGGGTTTCGGGAAGGGGAATTTTAAATTATTTCGTATTGCATACTAAAAACTACGGAGTACGACACATAAAACTAAAAACAAATAAATATTACAACTGGCAGCCTAATCGATCACGGCAAGCTCTAACAGGCAACCACCTTTCCAGTTTTCTATTGGATTATCATATAAAATCAAATAAAATACTTACAGCAAGCTGTAATCAATAACTGCCAAGTGATATAAGGTTCTATGTTACCACAAACCATATTGCATGTGTATCAGATCTAACTATCAGAGAAATGCATGATAATTTGAAGTCAGTGTGTGTTTAGTTTAAATCTTCGGTAAACCGCTTTTTGCATTCAGGGTTCCGTAAAACAAGTTATCGCTATGGCCCTTACTTATATACTTTTGAAGCACTGCTTAGTTAAAACACTGTTTTCGTTTTTTAACCGCTTTATAAATCACGTTGACAGAGAAATACAAGAGAGTGTTTAATTAATCAATGCTTATGTAACGTTTATATGTAAGGCCCTTAATGTCTATGAACCTAACATGTCGGCTAAGTATTAACATGAGACTATAAAAATAATCATATTTATTGTTTATACTTTAATTGTTTGTAAACCGTATTTCTATTGATTACCTCTGCAAGAGCGATCTCTGAGCCAGAGCGACATAGCAAGTTACGGCGTCTACGCGGCTTCGTCAATACGTCACATCAGTCAGCTGTTCATCACTTTTCATCGGATTTGTTTGGCCCACAATCCAATTACGCTGCTGCAAGACGAATGGATCGCTATTGGTTCATTTATTGGGTGGCAAAGTGTACGACGCGTCGGTAATGTTGCCTTGGAATTAGAAATGCTAAGAAATAATACAAAAAAAATATGTACAGTTAAAATTTTTGTTGGTTCGAAATCGTCGCTGAACGGGGCCGATTAACATTTGGCTGGATTTTTTAAAAATTATCTCAATTTCAATTAAAAGTCACTAGATATTATAAACAATAGTACGGTACACTAAAGCTTATCTTTTCTTATGTTTATAGCTGAGATTATGATATTATCCATTATGAAAATAGAATCTTCGTCTGCATTATCTTAGAATGCAAATACGATATTAGAGGTCATTGCTGCTATGCTGCGAACAGATGATGTTAGCATTTAAAGAAACGGTATTCATATATATTCCTTATACTGCAACTAACTATATGCTAAGCGCAGTTCAAGAATATGATAGTGGACTAAAAAAATTGACCATCTCACTCGCACGTAGTATAATAGCTAGCACCACTATAATGACATGACATGTCTTGTGACGTCACAAGGAATATTGTGCATCCTTTGTCCGCCATTTGACAACTACCCCACAAGATTTAACTCGCTTGTAACATATTCATTGATCCGATATATTAAATTATTTTGTTAATAGATTTATGCTATCTTAACATAAAGATAAAAATAATAAAAAAATCGAATCGAATCGAACAACTCTATTATTTTGTAGTTAGTTGTCAAAACAGAGGCCGCGGTTTCTCCAAACTGAGACAAAGGTTTGTGTGATCCACAATATTTAATACGAGTCTGGGTGTTGTGAGACCGACAAACTCACTTAGTTCCTGATACCCACGACACAAGACTCGTATCTTAATGTGGGGTCGTATCTTAGTGTGTGTATTTATAATATCAAGATTAATGTATTAAGATTTTATTTGCTCAACATTTCTTGGATTTCAAGCAGACTTTTGCCTTTAGTTTCAGGTACGAATATCACAGTGAAGACGAAGGCCAGAGCGCATGATCCAGAGTAAATCCAGAAAGTGACGTCGCCTCCAAGGACTGGCAGCATGTAGCCAAAGGCAGTTGATACTCCGAAGCCAACAAGCCAGCTTGCGGTTGATGAGAAAGTAGATCCAGTACTCCTTACGTTGGCACGGAACATTTCTCCGATAAAAGTGCCCGGGATGATACCAAAACCTGAATGAAATTTTCTAATAAAGAAGTATACATACGCACTCACGCCTATAATCCCCGACGGGGTAGGCAGAGGTGTAACCAGTACACCCACATTTCGCCGAGCATATCTCCGTCCCATGATGTTATAGAGGGCGAACCTGTCGCCATACCGGGCACAATTCCAGACTCCGGGCTGATACTGAGCAATTCGTAATAGATAAACCCAATATTACTTTTACCCGACCCGGGGATCAAACCCGAGACCCTAGCGTCAGACTTATAACGCGTACGCATTACAACTGCGCCAGCGAGGCAAATAAATAAAGAAGTAGTTTTAACATTTAATGGTTTTACAGTAAATAGCTACTTCTGCATCGACGCAATATTCAAATTCTCTAATGATCCATACCTTTAATTACCTACAGTGGCATGGGCAAGCTGGAATGTATTGTATCAGGATCGGTCTGTCTCAATTTATATGTTTACTTTGGCGATGAGTGCGCCTTTTAGGAAGACTTTTATAAGTAGGTTATATTGCTGTGCTAACTTCAGTAGGTACTTTTTGTTCTGTGTAGAGGAAATGAGCAGCTCGATTACCTGACGATACGCCAAGTGATCACCACCGATATACATCCACAATATCATAGGAACTGTCATGCTTTTTCGGGGAATGGAAAGGCGATGTTAGGCCTCCTGCAATTGTACTGACCGTATAAATCGCAACAGCAAAGATTTCATTTGACATCGCATTTCCATGACCAGGTATTGAAACATTTCTAAGTATAAAAAAATCTTACCCATATCATAGGACAAAAAGAATAAGATCAATGAAACAAGTGGCAGCCATTGTATGCTGGGAACTGACGAGTGGTTAATTCGATCCAAGTAGAAAAATATTCCGAGGACGGCCTGAAAATTGAAAATTGTTTCTTAAGGCGCTTTGTTGGTAAATTGAGGTAGAAATTAACTTATTTTCCTATTCATTGACATCAAAGGTCTTGTAATATTTGCCAAAAAATATAACAGGCTCTTGAGAAGCTCATTTCGGCTAAGCAGCATCAGTTTTTATTTTATAAATCACTGTGCATAAAAGTTAAGGCAAGGATTGATGTCATCCATTTGTATATATCTGACTCTAGTGGGGGCCTTCGCCGTGGTTCGAACGGATTGAAATGTTTTATCACAATGTAGGTAATCCACAGAGTTTTTGCACATGATGACGCATCTCCGCGTGTATATGCCCTATTTTTTGTGCGTACAAAGTAACCTCTGGTTGCAAGAAATCACACTGCGCCGTATATTTTAACGGGATTCACATACAAATTGGATATGTGGGGATTTTGTTTTTGAATACAAAGCGTTAAATTTAACTTTTTATGTAGACACAGATTCAAATTTGCGGCAAACATATTAACGCCACATGCATAACATACAACATAATTATTTATTGATGCGGATACTTTATGATAATCCCTATAGAAATTATACCGATTATAGTAAAATAAATCAATCAGCTCACCAAACTCAAGCAGCACGCAGCAGTAGACCACAACAATAATGATTTCCTTCCAGTTCTTTCAACAAAAAACGGGGCTATACTACTGGAAATGATTTGTGTGACTCCTATTATTATTGTGGCAATGTTAGGCTCAATAGACGATCCAGCTAATTCAAAAATTGTCGTAGCGAAAAACACTACAGCAACCACTCCGCTCATTTGTAACAAAACTCCTAAAGTTAATGTTATGAATAGGGCTCTTCTATTGCTTTTAATGGTAAATATTTCGATCCAGTCGTTTATTCTATTCGATTTTGGCATATCGTCTTTTGATAATACCATTTTGTTTATGTCTTCTTCTCTACCGATTGATAGTAATGTTTTTCTTGCTTCGTCTTCATTACCTGTAATTAAAAAAGAAAACTTATTAACTGCCTCGGTGGCAGGAGTTGTAATGCGTACGCGTTACGACTGAGTCTGACGCTGAGGTCTCGGGTTCCATCTCCGGGTCGGGTAGAAGTGATATTGGGATTTCCCAATACGAAATGGCCAGTATCAGCCCAGAGTCTGGAATTGTACTCAGTATGGCGATAGGCTCGCCCCCTATCACATCATGGGACGGAGATACGCTCAGCGAAATGTGGGTGCACTGGTTACACCTATGCCTACCCCTACGGGATTTACAGGCGTGAGGGCGTATGTATGTATGTATGTAAAAAAGAACAAAAATACGTGAGATCCAAAGACATATAGACACACAGACGACAGAACAAGAATATGGTAGAAAAAACAAGAAAAGTCTTTGTCTACGTGACCCATTGTTTCAACCATCGGCAATTGTAATAGTGTTCGAAGCGAAGGTTCACGAAATATACGACTCAGATTTTACCATATTCTTAGTACCAACAAGTCACTGGCACCCTTCGTCCTCTCTAACGTCTGATCTGAATGCAGGTCTCCTCAACACACTTAGTAACTGCATTCGAATCAAATTTAATCTCCGTAGGTTGCCTGTTAAAGAATGTCTCTGGCATTAAGTCTACCTTTATACCTACATGTTTTTATATGAAATTTCAATAAATAAATGAAGCCACCTCTAAATACCGTGTACCATGGTTCCTTCTGAACAATTTTACAGACATATATGGTTGAAGCACTTAATCCGTGCTCAGAATTTAAAATTTTGTCATACTTAAGGTATTATCATCCATGTTTACTTCACCCACATTTTTTTTTCACCATAGCGACACCTCTAAGCAATAAGTCCGTAATCGTAAAGTCACAATTTTACAGGAGATATGTATTACTGTTTATATTGAATATGTTCACTCATATTTTTCAGAGCGGTAGAGCCACGATAGATAGCCACGAGTGGTAGATAGTTTTGTCTACAGCATGCATGGGCCGGCTCGTCCGGGTTGTTACCACTGTCTCACAGAAAACTGGCGAAAAGTAGCAGCTTGCTGCTGCGTTTACACTGCACTGTTGTGAGTGAGATATTCGGAGGCCCAAATCCCCCTCGTCCCAATCCCTTAATTATCCTTTTCTTTTAAGGTCAGCAACGCGCACATGATTCTTTTGGTATTTTGGGCGTACATGGGCGGTGGATACCACTTACTATCAGGTGACCGACGGGCTCGTTTGCCGGCCTATGCTATAAAAATAAATATCAGACTCATGATATAGACCAGCCTGCAGCAAATTACCAACCAGCTAGACAGATATACAGAGACAAGTGGGTCAATAGCACCTTTATGTCGAGGGTTAAAAATGATAAACAAACAGCTACTTTTTAGAATTAATGATATCTATGATACAAAAATAGTTAGAACAAAATATTCATACCTTTTAAAATATGGAAAACAGGAGTTTCAGGTATAACATAGACTCCGAAGATGTATATTGCTGACATTGCTACTCCTAGGAATCCTGTAGCTGAGTAAGGAATGTAAGGGCCCACGGAGTAGACGATCAAGGTTCCAAATGTGCCGAAAATTCCAGTAGCTGTTAGCAATATGCCTCTTATGTTTGTTGATCTGGAATTAAAGTTACATTGGGATTATTATCTTTCGTTTAATTCTTCGAATATTTTCATTGTGCAATAGAGCCACGCTGTGGATAACTTTATCTACAGCATGAATGGGCCGGCTAGACCGGGATGTTACCACTGCCTCATAGAAAACCGACGTGAACTATAAAGTTAGGTATCTCGTATGCTAAAGGCCGTCTCGGTTGGTACCACCACTGTATCCATTTCTGCCGTCAATCAACCGTGTGTAAGCATTATTGTATTCCGGTTTGAAACACATTGAAATCCCAGGCTCATAATGCCCAGTAAAAGTACTGGGCATTATGAGCCTTAACAACTAATGTCTTAGGGTGACATGACGAGCGCAGTCCAGTGCTTTGTAAATCAAAGTTCTGTGTGGCGTTGCTTTTGTTTATGGGCAGGCGTGGTGATTACCATCAGGCGAGCGACCTGCTCGTCTCGTCATTTAAGCTAATACTAAAAGAAGGAAATTAAAGATTATATAATCTCAAGAAGTGAATATAGAATGAATTCACGCTAGCAAAGCTGCGAACAAAAGCTAGTTTGTGGTAATTTCTGAATTAAACTTTACTTACGCTATCTCTCCAATATAGACTAGATTAACAATATTTATAGTGCCACTTCCCAAACCGACCAAGATTCTTCCTATTATAATGAGGTAGAACTTATTAGCTAAGGCTAATAATAGAAGAGAGGCTAGAGACACTGCACCGCCCATGTAGAGGCAAGGCTTACGGCCTATCGTGTTGGAGAAGTATACAGCGACGTAGGGACCTAAAAAATATACAATCATATAATACATTACTAATACTTATATACATATATACAGACGCCTGTAACCCCCGAAGGTCTCTGCCTACCAGAGATGTAACCAGAACACTCACATTTCGCCGAGCGTATCTCCGTACCATGATGTGATAGGGGGCGAGCCTATCGCCATACCGGCTACAATGCCAAAGTCCGGGCTGAGACTGAGTAATTCGTAACAGAAAAACCCAATATCACTTTTACCCGACCCGGGGATCGAACCCGAGACCTCAGCGACACCCTCAGTCGTAACGCGTATGCAGTACAACTGCGCCACCGAGGCAGTCCAAACAAACTGAGGCGCTAGCACGGACAACTTGCGAAAACGTATTCGAATCGAAATGTCAAAAATTTGTTTGAAAATTCATACAAATTCTAGATTCGAATACTTATTCGTAAGTTATTCGTGCTCGCTCCTCTGTACAAACTAGATAGGTAAAAAAAACGTGTTTTTAATCATCAGTAGGGATAAAATATGATACACGTCTGATTTCTATAGGCAATGCGTTCCAAAGTCGAAGAGCTTGCACAGTAAGGGATATAAATATCATAATAATGGGAAGTAAGGGAAGGAGTTTTAAGTTTGAGAGTTGACAGGAGTGAAATGATCGGGAGTAAAGAAATTCAAAGAGTTCTTTGAGATATAAAGGCGATTAATCACTACATAGTAGTGTAGTGTACTAGTCTTGGTTCCAAATCTGCAGTGACGGCAGTTGCGCTCTGGAAATAAAGCGCCGAATTGAGATGGCTAAAGATGCTATGGCACGACTTAAAAGCATCTGGACTAAACGGGGAATCACAAAAATACACCAAAATGCGCCTAATCAAAGCGTTGATATTATATAAAAACGAATTAAACATACAAATTATCAAACTCACAAACATCCAAACCTTCACATATAAAAGTAATACTAGAAGGTAGGATTAACGAAGAACAAAAATTAATTTTATGCAGACATTTTGGAGACGTTCATATGTATTACTTATGCTGTTCTTCAGTGAAATCTGCGTAAGAGGCGTCAGCATAGTCTAGAAAAAGGACTTTGCGAGTGTAATCTTTTGAAGCCGGTTTTTTAAGATTCTTTTATAATTTATTTTACCATTAGGAGGATATCGTTCGATTAATTACTTTAATTTTATCATCAATTTCTACGTGATTATGCACAATTAAAATAACGACTATACAAATTTAAGACGTCACTTTAATATGAAATTGTTTCATTCGACAATCTTTGACATCGTGATAATATTGCGAATGGAATGTTTTTATACTTTGCATGCGATGACCTCCGAAATTATCTTTTATCTCTGATCGGTGGATACAGTAGTGGCATTGTGCGATGTCGGTTAGGACAACTTACAATCATCGGGGGTCGCGGGCGCGCAGCGGGGGGCTGTTGTAGCTCCCTTTATATTTAACATTCTTGTACGTGCGACCCCGATATGGAAGGCAGCATGGGTGGTTGGCCTCGTTGCTGCCGTTGACGCCGAGAGCGTCCTTCGCTGGCGGGGGCTTCTGAGCCTCCGCATATTTGGAGACGGGCTGCAAGGCGGCACCGCGCAGGGGCGATTCCGGCTGAAGCCGGGCGCTTCTCGCCTCGGGAACCCGGGACTGTTCCTAATGCGCCGCAGATGGCCATCGCGGGGTTTTTAGTTGGTATACCGGTATAGGATGTATATAGTGTTAGGGACTCGGTCCAGTGGTCGCCTGGATGTTTACCATCTCTCCCGGGCAGCTTAACGTTGGGACGTAAGGCCGGTGAACCCAACATAACCGTTCCGCTTCCCCCCGGGGCGGGGCGGTAGCAATAAGTCGATTTTAACCACGACATCAAAAAAAGGACAACTTACAATAGTGTTGTAACACAGAGGTTTCGATAAATTATTGTTCCAGCAGTACGTTTCTATGGCTGCTTCTACAAAAAAAAAACTGCCTTACTCCGCCATCTGACCCCCACAATGTGCAAAAGGAACCAAGTTTCGCTAATGCTTCGTCCGTTAACCAAGCAGAAAGTTAGTAGTTTCAGAAAGTTAGTGATTTCCACACTCAGAACCAGTGTACGTTCTAAGCGGTTTTTTTTAAATAGCATGATGGTAAGTGATCTTCACCACCCATGTACACCCACAATACCAAAATAATTATGGGCGCGTTGCCGACCTTATTGGAAAGGGATAATTTAGGGATTGGTAAGGGGAGGGGGATTTGGGACTCCGGATATGAGTGAGAACTCACCGAAGGAAATGCAGCAGCAAGATGTTACTTTACGCCGATTTTCTGTGAGACAGTGGTAATGACCCGAACGAGTTGGCCCATTCATGACAATGAGACAAAACTGTCTACAGCGTGACTCTACCACTCGAAAAAAAAAATTGCTCCATTTGTGAATATAGACATAGGGGGACTTCAAGCAGGCGGCCGGTAGTAAAAACTACAGCGAAATCTCTCTCTAACATGTATTAAAAAGCATGTTGAGCTGACCCACTGCGAGTGGGATAATGGTAGGTGGAAGAAGAAGATGAGTGAGTACCGAAATAATATTAATTGACGTCTCTAAATAACCGATCTCTAAGAACTGGCTAATGAATACTTAAATTTATTTAATGCTTTTGAATACTTAAACTTATTTAATGTCTTTGAATACTTAAACTTATTTCTCTTTGAATACTTCTGTTAGTTCTAAATATTCACAGAACTTCATGAGCGTCCACACTATCGTGCGATGTCATTACTGTAGTAACAATATGCCCGTTGAAATCCTACCGAGGGTCTCCCGGGTCCCAGCCCTGTATGCTGTCACTAGACTCAGGAGGTTCGAAATGTGATTTAATGGTAATTTATGGAATTAACGGCGAAGTAAAAATTAATACCTCTTTACCTATAATAGTACCAACATACAACACAGATCCGATCCACGAAGCCTCGCCATCTGTGATGACGTCAGGAAGGGGGGTTTGTTCAGGATCCTGGAGTTTGGGGATCACCGGTGCCGTCCATCCCATGGAATACCCCACCAATATCTGCCCTATATACACTGGAATTAAAATAATTAGGCAATGTACTAGTAAACTGAAATTAATAAAAGTAAGTTTGTCAGTAAAGTTAAACATCTAGACCTACTGCGATTTCAATTGTGTGCGTCAGCGATCTTCGTCTTTTACAATTTAGTACGAATTTGCTCACAATCAGTCCCAAGTCTACGATATTTTCGAACCGGCGCAGAAATTCGATAGTGGCGCCCCTCTCTCCAGCGTTTGAGATAAATTACTTAGAAAAAGTAAAAGAAAATAAAAGAATGATGAACAAAGAGCCTTTGTAGCTCATTTTACTTACAAGTCGACGGTGAGCAAACCAGGCTTCCGTATGTTAGGCGCTTTGTGGAGCCAGTTTTAATCATAATATTACATTATGATTTTGGCGCCCCCTAAAACTGCGCTCGGGGCGGGTGGCCCGATTTGCCCTAGAGCCGGTTTTTTGGTATTGTGGGCGTACATGGGCGGTGGAGATCACTTGCCATCAGGTGACCCACTTGCTCGTTTGCCGGAATATATACTAAAAAAAAGGTACTAAGTGATTTCTTAGGTTTACGCGAATATTACACATTGAAATAAAACTAGTTTATACGGATTTTATCGCGGTTTAATTTTTATTTTAGTCCCGACGTTTCGAAAGCTTTTCAGCCTTCGTGGTCACGGGAGACCAATTAAACCGCGATAAAATCCGTATAAACTAGTTTTATTTCAAAGGTACTAAGTAATAGGTAATCAGATATTAAAGTGACTAAGTACATGATTGCAATGTTAGAAATATTTAGAATCTTCATCGTCTACGTCTATATTTGTCATTGGCTATATGCATGGTAATACGAAGCCATAATTTAACAATAAGAAAGAAAAAATAGAATTACACTTACAACATGCAGCTATGGGCAATTGTCTCTTTAAATATATCTCCATAGTTGGTACTATTCACAATGTAATTATACGGTAAAATGAACATTTTGTGTACATTAATTTATCTGTTGCTGTATCATTGCTTTGATAGTCACCGGTATTTAAAGATCGTGAAACTCGATTGCCATAGAATTATAGATTTTATTCCATGAACAATAAAATCTAAGATTGAAATTATAAATATTGAATTTGATAAGTGCATATATACACCAAAATATTATACTAAGTAAGTATATTAATATGTTTTACAGTTCAGTTACAGTTGAAAAATTATCCTAATAATTAGAGGAAGTGGGAACTAACTATACTTTCCCTTTTTTTGTTATCTTTAAATGATGAGACAAGCAGGTCGCTCGCCTGATGGTAAGCGTCACGCCTGCCCATAAACAGATTCAACACCAAACGTAGCTTTGAATAATTATGAATGACTATTACTGCATGACACTGTACTGCGCTTGTCACCCCAGGACATAAAATGTTGTCTAATAATGCCCAATAAAATGTCCTTCAAACTGGACCACAACTATGTTTACACACTAAGCAGCAGCTTGGCGGCAGAAATAGACAAAGCGGTGGTACCAACCCAGACGGCCTCTCGCATAAGAGAGACCTACCACCTATCCTTTATATCATAGTTAATGTTGGTGGTACGTAATCTTCAACGCCCATGAAAGCCCACAATACCAGAATCCTGGACACGTTGCCGACTTTAGAGTAAAGGGTTAATTAATAGATTGGGAAGGGAAGGGGAATCTAGGCCTCCAGTTATCTTGCTTACCTACCGTACGAAACGCAGCATCAAGCCGCTACTTTATGAGGGATTTCTGTGATAAAACAGACAACCCCTTCGGGTATAAAGACGCGAGCTTATTTATTTATTATTGTCTGTAGATTTACTCGGTACCTACGACATAGGCGAGAATATTACAAAATTCAAATTCAAATTCGAAATATTTATTGAATCCATAAAATGTTATACATTATTCAGATTCCGTCAAAATTCTACCG
Source organism: Mimas tiliae (assembly GCA_905332985.1). Taxonomy (NCBI): domain Eukaryota; kingdom Metazoa; phylum Arthropoda; class Insecta; order Lepidoptera; family Sphingidae; genus Mimas; species Mimas tiliae. The sequence continues at coordinate 15,271,898 of HG995246.1, read as the reverse complement.
CTAGTTCGGAATGCTGTTTCGGTCGAGAAGAACGAGCAAGAAACTCCAGCGTTGCTCTTTGCAAAACTAGTTTACAATTATTACGAGTACAGCATAAGGTTTTAGAATATTTAATTGGATTAGAGCAGCTCAATCAAGCAATTACAGAAATGACATCTACGCATTGGATTAACTTGTACGACCTCCATAAGCATGACGAATAAATTAAGACCCAAAGATAGTGTTAACAAATAAAAGATAACAGTCCGAGCAGACCAGTCCACAGACAGAATACTGTCATTCACGTCGACTATCATAATAATAATAATAATACCAGCCCTGTATTATATACGTCCCACTGCTGGGCACGGGCCTCCTCTACTGACTGAGAGGGGTAAGGCGTTAGTCCACCACGCTGGCCTAATGCGGGTTGGCAGACTTCACATACCTTCGAAATTCTTGTGAAGAACTTCTCAGGTATGCAGGTTTCCTCACGATGTTTCCTTCACCGTTAAAGCAAGTGATAATTAACTATTAATACACACATTACTTAGAAAAGTCAGAGGTGTATGCACTTGGGGCTGGTTTCGAACCTGCGACTTTCGTCTCGACAGTCCATACCACTCCCCGCTGAGCTATCACTGCTTTTCGACTTCATAAGATTCTTATTTTCAAATTGCATGACGCGATCATGTGAATGAAAATTTTCTGTTAAATTCTTGCACGACAATAAACTCTCCATCTAAGATGAGGTTTTATGCCAACTTCTATAGTGTATAAAACGTAGGTATAAAAGCATTACAAGGCTTCCAGATTTATAATTGAAAAATATTTTTATAAAACGTACTTTTTTTCTATTTTTAGATTAATGCCCCATCGATTTTCGATGATTTCGCCAATGTTAAAAAATACTTATTTGAGTATGTGATTTTTTTAAATAAATGAAAATTTTACATTAATTAAAATAAATCAATAAATAAAATAAAAACACCCAACAGTAACACACAGTTATAGTCCTGACCCCACACTAGGTTAACCTGTATCGTGGATATCAGGAACTACGAAGGACTTGCGGTCCCACAACACCCAGACCCGAAACAAATATTTGTGGATCACACAAATATTTGACTCGGTGCGGGAATCGAACCCACGGCCTCTCGCTTCGTAATTAATACTTCAATCAATTAATCTCTTCAGCGTGTTATCAGACATGTATTTTTTCCATGTTCCGTGGCTGGCTCCTGTTCCTTGTTCCATTTAAAACATTTTAATTATCCTGATAAATAATAATGAATTCAATTTAATTATAAAATCCGACAGATTGTCTACACTGGACTTGATGTACAGTGCAGTCCAAATAAATTGTCAACCGATAAGAGACACTGTGTCCCTAGACGGTCGGCAACAGGTAGCCCCGGATCTACGATTTTTTGAACCGGGGCAGAAAGTTAGGGGAGCGTTTGAGATAAATTAATTACTAAAAATCTAAGAGACAAGCAAAGAATAATACATAAAGGATCCAGGCGCCTTTTTCTTACATGTCGACGGTGCTAACCAGGCTTCAGTATGCTAGGGGTTTTGTGGAGCAAGTTTTTGGCGCATCCATAAATTGCCGCTCGTGGCCTGGGCACCCGGTTTAGCGAAATTTGGTTCCCGTTGCAGGTTGTGTGTGCAGATGGTAGATCGCCCCATATACCAAACCCACCGTTACACCAAGATGGAGGTAGGCAGAGCTTGGCATTAAGCCGGGATAACGCCAGGCAGAAAGTAAGACTGTACGTACTTCGCATCATGTTCTGTGTAAAATGTCATCTCTAAACCTAAAATATCTTTAGTTTTAGTTCGACTCATTGATCTAGCAGCAGACTGCTTAGGCTGAGAAATCATGCGATCCGAGGGCCAAATCCCAGGTTGGGCAATCATAATTTGTGTTTATGAAATCACATGGGCTGCACATGATTTGGAATTTGTGATCGGAATGGCGATAGGTTAGCCTCTTTTTTTATAGCATAGTCCAGCAAACGAGCAAGTGGGTCACTTTATTAAAAATAATATAGACTATGCACGCTCCTAAGTAGTGTTTCTAGGTATAACAGCTGTGATCAATGACAAATGAGTACATTAACATCATTATACAGTCATACACAACTCTTCGTTCCTGAGAAAAAGGGGGTTGACAATTTCGATGGTTTGACAGAAATAAATAAGAAAGAAAGATAAGGGCTTTATTATTACAGGAGTACATAACGAAACATTACATGGAAAACAAAATGATCCCATAAAAACCCATTTTATTATTTGAGGTACGAAGCCCCTTAAAACCGACAAGAAAACACAGAAAATAATTCATGATCAGATCATTTATTCAGCATACGTTCAATTTCTACTAAACTTTTCCCTTTAGTCTCTGGTACAAACACCAGAGAGAACACAAAAGCTATTGCACACACACCAGAATACATCCAGAGTGTGATATAGCTCCCGAGAGCGGATAACATGTAGCCAAAAGTCATTGAAGTTATGAAAGCAAAGAGCCAGTTGAATGTCATAGTCACTGCTGATGCCAAGCTCCTGATGTCTGACGCGAACATTTCGCCACTGAGTGTTGAGGGGATGATGGCAAATCCTGGAAATAGGTACAATCATATCAGCTAAGTTTGGTCTATAATTGCGTCAAATCTTTATTAGGTGGTAAGTCTGTGATCATCTCGTCATACAGTCAAATAAAAAAGATGATTACCAGGCCCATCTACCAACCAGTAGCGGTACCATTCATTGTAAAGTACCGTATGTGAATTCACTGCATGGTGTTAAGTTTCATAATGCCAAGTTATTTCAAGTTACAGTTGTAATTTGTAGAGCCACGCTGTAGACACTTGTGTCTACAGCACGAATGGGCCGGCTCGTCCGGGTCGTTACCACTGTCTCACAGAAAACCGGCGTAAAGTAGCAGCTTGCTGCTGCGTTTCGTACGGTGAGTTAGATATCCAGAGGCCCAAACCCCCTCCCCTTCCCAATCCCTTAATTATCCCTTTCCTTTCCGTCAGCAACGCACACATAATTCTTTTGGTATGTGGGCGTACAAGGGCGGTGGAGATCACTTAACATCAGGTGACCCATTTGATAGTTTGCCGGCCTATGCTAAAAAAAACTCTCTTAAAACCGAATTAAAGTGACAGCTGAAACAGCATCATTTCGTACGATAAGTGAGATTTTCTGAGACCTAAACTATTTACTAGTCAATTCATTTAATAAAAGTAGCAGGCATGATAATACACTTACCGGAATTAAAAGCCAGAAAGAATGCTACCATAGAAACTAGAGGCAACCATTGTATACTCTTTGCTACTGGATAATCGTAGCTATCCAAGAAGAAGTAGAGACCCATGAGAGCCTGAAAGTGAAACAGAGCAACAATTATAAAGACAAGGTGGTAGGTCCCTCGTATGCGAGAGGCCGTCTGGATTGCCACCGCTTTGTCTAAAAAATAAAAATAAGAATTTCGTGGGTGTATGAAGTCTAACGACCCGCATTAGGTTAGCGTGGTGAACTATGACATAATACCTCTCAATAGAGGTTGAGTGTACCCAGAAGTGGGACGTAGATACTCGTAATACAATTTAAAGGGCTGGTTTATGGACATAAAAGAAAAATTTTGTGAAATTTGCGCACATAAAAAGATAGAGTAATATTAAAAGGTAAAGGTTACAACGTTACTAAAGTTTACAAAGGTACATAAAAATTTAATAGAAATGATTTATTTCTATATGGTAGACAGCTCATAGTCGCAGATACTGTATCACGTTATTGCAGTGTATTTAATCTTTCACCAAACATAGTGTCTTGACTCTTTCACCAAACATTTCTCATTAAAAATCTTTAAATACGATGGTAAATACCTAAAAAATGCAACATAATGCAATCGAGCCAGTAAACATAACTCTTCTTCCCATTTTTTCCACAAAAATCGGAGATATAATGCTCGAGACCAATAAAAATACTCCAAGTATAATTGTTGATATATTTGAATCCAAATTCATATTGGCCAAATTAAATATAAATGTAGCGTTAAGCATCATGGCGATAGCGCCACTCATGTTGGTAAAAAAAAACAATGCTATTAATAGCAGCAAAGATTTTCTAGTAGTCTTTGCTTTAATTATTTCCCAATAATTAATTTTGATATTCTTGTCATCCTTTTCTAACATTAGGTCTTTGACATTATCAGTTCTGCCTAAGGTTTGCAAAATTGCTTTAGCTTGGTCCTCTTTTCCTGAAAAGATAGCGGTTATATACATTTTTAATTTTCTTTAATCTTTAAATCGCGTTGATAGAGAAAGATAAAAGGACGTTTAGCTAATCAATGCTTAAGTAACGTTTATAAGTAAGGCCATTATTGTCAACTTAACTCTCCATCCATACATTCGCCATGATAACTCCTGCAACCCAGAATCATCAATGGTACACATAATAGCAATGAAGCTCGACGAGTCACTGGGAATTTTTAATTATATTTATCCCGCAACGAGGGAATTGAAAATATAATGTTATATATTATATAATGCCACTATGATCTTTCGTTAAAGACAGTTTAGTCCTTGACCTAGTCCCACGATCCCACTTAAAAAGAAAACGACGGGCAGTGGGAGTTTGCTGTTACGTTTCGAATAGTGGTATTTTGGTAATGGCAATGGTAATGTAATGGCAATGGTAATGGTAATGGTAATGGTAATGGTAATGGTAATGGTAATGGTAATGGTAATGGTAATGGTAATGGTAATGGTAATGGTAATGGTAATGGTAATGGTTATGGTTATGGTTATGGTAATGGTAATGGTAATGGTAATGGTAATGGTAATGGTAATGGTAATGGTAATGGTAATGGTAATGGTAATGGTAATGGTAATGGTAATGGTAATGGTAATGGTAATGGTAATGGTAATGGTAATGGTAATGGTAATGGTAATGGTAATGGTAATTTTGGTAAACTGAGAAATGAATCATGTAGATTACCTTGCAACAATTTGAAGACAGGTGACTCAGGAACAAAACAAATGCCTATTGTGAAGACGAGCATAAGTCCCAACCCCACATAGCATGACGCAGCATAAGACACAAAAGGTACTTACTATACAGAATGCCGCCAAAGAACCAAAAGACGTAAAGAACAAAGTCCCTGTCAACATTGCTCCTCGAATGTTGGTTGATCTAAAAAAGGAGTATCACGGGGTTTAAAAAAATTACCAAATGTGAGAGGTATGTGTTATAGGTAGTATTAAATCAAATCAAAAACATAAAACTGTACATTGAGCAAATTTCGTCGCGTATATATTGAATGAATATTTATGCAAGGAGTATTTTTACGCACAAATTAATTTGTTAGTCTTATTAGTGGGACATAATTACCTATGGGTACGACGATATTTTGTTAAATAAATCAATCAAGAATCAGAATCAATTAGGTAATTTTGGTGACGTTTCTACCTGCCCGTATCCCAGTCGCTGTGGGATCGGCGCAACATGCTATTTATCACATGTTGCAGAAAGATTTGGCTTGCAGTTTTAACGACTGGCCGTCTACCTGACGTTAACCCCTCCAGGGAGAAAAATTAATTTTAAGGGCGACTTGCACGACGATCGTAAATCGAGCTTAACCCACTAAACTTAATTACTTATGTAAAATTTTCATATTAGTTGACGTTCCTTAAAAACAGGTTTTGTCGTAAAGCTCGATTTAGGATCACGATCGTCGTGCAAGTCGACCTTAGTGTACAAGTACAATAAGGTCAGTTAATCGAATATTCGAGCTGAAGGCGCCACTTATTGTTAAATAGTGTAGTAGCATTATTAAAGGGCATTTACGAACTGTCAGCGCCATCTGTTGTCACTTAACAAAACTACCGGAATTGTATGAAAATGCATTGTATCTAACATTCGCGAGTTGCAAGCGCCACCTGTTTTGCGGATAGTGCGCAACTTTTCTGGAAAAGTGCTACGTGCTACACGTTTCGGTCCGGAACGCGACCGGTATAAGAGCCCCGATCGACGAAACAGACAGTTTGTGTTCGGAATCGATAACAAGCGAATCTCCGGGGAACAAAGCGACTCGAAGCGAATCAAAGGTGAATTATTTGCGTTGTTAAGTAGTGTGTTTGTTAATGTGCATTCAAATTCTTAATTAAAGGGTAGGTTCTTGGAATATTTGGGTCTATCAAGAACCCGCTAGCGCGTAACAATATGTCCATGCTGAAGCGCATCAAAATCATTGCTTATTATTATTAATTATTTATAATTGTATTGTAACAATAAATTGGTCTGCCTAGATTCGGACTACTGTTAGATCCCCTGAATGGGGACCTGTATCAATCCCAAATTGACACTGTTCTATGAACGTATGAGATGAAGTTATAACGTAAATTACTTAAGTTTTGTAATAACAAATATAAATTTATAAAAAATTACAAACATTCAAAAGACGTACACGGCTGAGTATCTTGGTGCTTCTTCTCAGACCAGTGGGCAGTGCGAAGCACCGGTAGATTCCAAACTCGACATGTAAAAGTGCCCTTGGTGGCCTAATAACTGAATAAATTTGATTTGATTCATTGGTTCCTGATTTATGATACAATTTCATTCCGTATTTCATTATCCCAACGGACGGTTTCAAAAATATTAAATTTTTGTCCTTGGAATTTCCTCCCATAATACAATATTCCATCAAAATCAGCACTATATTAATTTCATAAAAATGAACAAATAAAGTCACTTACGCAATTTCTGTTATATATACCAAGTTTTGGTTTATAATAATTCCATTTCCAAAACCAATAATCGCTCTTGCACATAGAAGTATCGGCAGATTTACTGAGAAAAGGGCTACCAATTTCCCGGTGAACGAAATTACACCTCCGAGAATCAGACACAGCTTTCTTCCTTTTATATTTGACAAGTACCCTGCTATTAATGAACCTGAAAATAAGATAGAAGGAAAAGCTGGTTAACGTAATAGAATTAAAAGGACATGTTGTGCCGTCCCCAGTGCGATAAGGGCAGGTGGAAGAAGAACTGTAGGATTGCTTTATGATAAGCAAGGTGTTTCTCACTGAAGACAGCGCTTTTGAAATACGATGTACAAAACACTGCTCTTCACATTGTTTCGTCTTATACCAGCACCAAAGAGTTTTTTTTATGGTATAGGCCGGCAAACGAGCAAGTGGGTCACCTGATGGTAAGTGATCTCCACCGCCCATGTACGCCCACAATACCAAAAGAATCATGGGTGCGTTGCCGACCTTAAAGGATTGGGATAATTAAAGGATTGGGAAGGGGAGCGGTTTGGGCCTCCGGATATCTCACTCACCATACGAAACGCAGCAGCAAGCTGCTACTTTACGCCGGTTTTCTGTGAGACAGTGGTAATGACCCGGACGAGCCGGCCCATAGGTACATGCTGTAGACAAGTGTCTACAGCGTGGCTCTACCACTCAAAGGATAATAGAATAAGTTTAGTGCGTGGATAAGGGGGAATTAAGTCCATGGATTATTTTATTAACTTGAATTTTGAGACGAGCAGGTCACTCGCCTGATGGAAAGCACTACTCCTGCCCATAAACAGAATTAACGCCAAACAGAACTTTGAATTACAAAGCACTGGAGCCGAGTCAAAGTTGTAAGACCCATAATGCCCAGTAAATTCACTGGCTTCGATGTCCTTCAACCGGAACACAACAGTGCTTAGACACTGTTGCTTGGTGACAGAAATAGACTAAGCGGTGGTACCCAAATGACAAAAGACCTAGTACAAAAACCAGATATTGCATGAAATTATGAATCACTTACTTAATAAAACTCTTATGAATATAAAAGAGCCGACCAAAGACACTTGCTCGTCAGTGATGATGTCAGGCAAAGGAGTCTGTTCTGGATCTTGAAGTTTTGGGATCATTGGAGTGACCCAACTACCCATATAGGGACTTCCAACCTGGCCTAGGTAAACTGAAAAAACAAGTACCTATGTTAGAAGTAAATAGGTTGAAAGTGGTTAAAAAAAAACAGTATATCACTTCACAGAGTATCACGGTTAATTTATGTTTTTTTCGAATGCATTTGTGCTGTTAGCCTATATTGCCTTTACAGCTTCACTTGACAATAAAGCCAGCGCTTATGGCGATATGTAGCGATTAAGCACAGAGGAGCCTTTTAGAAGGCTCAGGGGGCCAATTCTCGTAATTTTAAATGATCAAAATATCATTCTGATCTAGTCTCAGCGTCAAGAAAGTTGCAAATGGCATTCTCTTAATTATAAGTATTTTTTAATGAAGCCGTAATCAATAGTGAATTACAAAAATAGTTATTTTTAATTCGGTTTACGAATGATATACAACGTGTTATAGAAAAGGGCGGGCAAATTTAAGCTATGTATAGTATAGCGTATAAGTATTTTATCTCCCATAGCACCAAATCCGATTGCATAGCTAGTACAATAATTATAGAATTTTCTTTTTTATCGAATGAGTAACATGTCGATATCGACTTTTAACTTTGGACAACACTAAATGATAAACAATGATACTATAGAACAACTCCTTTCATTTAATTATTTTATAATTAAAAAAACATTAAACAGTTGTCAAATGTCAATATTTATTCGACGCAGTCAGTTCGGTAATTTCTGATTTTATAAAGTATGATTACGAGTTCAAAAAATATGTTGTATTTGACTAAAAATAAGTATTATGTATTGGTACTTTGTGGTGGTGTAACTGATAACAGCTTATAAGAGGATCGTCGAATGTATTAAGCCAAATTCATAGATGGAAGACGCGAGAATGAAGTCTTTAAAATGCTTCTAGAGGATGGTACCAATATCGTTTTCAGCACACAATCTCTTTCAGGTATTATTTTATGTTTAAATTACAAGTTACGTACGTATGCTCGTAGAATTACGTACAACTTATTCAAGATTATTATCTTCCATAATAATTAATAGTGATGTCACCAATCTACGAAACGATAATAACGATACATACGAACATAATAAACGAGTGATCAAAATTAACGTGAAATTTTTGGATGTCTTGGTATTGAAAAGGTCCGGTACATAAGTACTAATTGTAAGGTGTATGTAATGACCCTAAAATATGACCACACCTTTCTGTAACACGTTGTATAATGATATATCATATAGTATAATAAATATATACTCGTATTAGGCAATTAAGGCCACAGCACATTTTAACTGTAAATACAAATTACGTAAATGCCAAAATGCAAAATTTTATCACTATACGTAACCTACTTATCTCATATTTTGTGATAAAACCAATTTGATTGTAAAAAATATAATTCTACCCTTGTTAACCCGTTCCAAAGGTGTCTTGTCGAGTTTCTGAGGTCGACCAGAAATAACCGTTACAAACTTACAGCATGAATGGGCCAGCTGGTCCGGGTCCTTACCACTGTCTCACAGAAAACTGTCGTAAAGTAGCAGGCAGGTGAGGGAGATATCCGGAGGCTCAAAGCCGCCTACCATTCCCAATTCCTTAATTATCCCTTTCCTTAAAGGTCGGCAACGCACCCATAATTCTTTTGTTATTGTGGGCGTACCTAGGCGGTGGAGATCAATTACCATCAGGTGACCTACTTCCTGGTTTGCCGGATTAGGCTATAAAAAAAACAAAGTAGACAGTATGCTAAGCTGCGCGGTACATAGAAATTACGGCGCCGGGGAAGCTGCCGGTCAAATGATATCGCACCGACTCCAAGGAGACCTATAGAAATTGTTATTTTTTACTTTTCGGTGTTATTTTTTTAAGTAGTGTTATTTAACATATCTACAGAGTAGGTACAGTGGTCGCTATACAGTCGGGTACAAATAGGTTTCCGATTTCAAATAATACATACGCATTCAAGCCTGAGGGGCTAGCACGGAAAACTATCGAAATCGTAATGTAAAGGTATCGAGGGCTCGATAGATAATTCCTTAAATATCATTGGTCTATATTCCATATATATTAGTTTCTTTTACGTACGATAGAGGCGCTGTACCAAAATCTCATAGAAATTGTTGTCGATGACAGCTCGAATAACTTTTCGCAAGTTTTCCGTGCTAGCCCCTCAGTACTCCCCGAAGGCTAACTCTTCAGAGTCATAACGCGTACGCATTAGAACTGCGCCACCGAGGCAGTGAGAAATAACAAATAACTATATAAATAGATAAGTACCTACACGCATGAAATTTAAGCCATTCAATTGAAGACATATATAGCTCCAAACTACGAGCACCATATTAATAACTACTCACCATTTATGTTTATGATCCTCACTTATAAATCAATGTATGAAACACATTTTGCCCTACTACAAACTAGGTACCAAATTTTAGCTGACATCAGCCGGGTCCGGATCTATGATTTTTCCGAACCGGGGCAGAGACTTGATAGTAGTGCCCCTTTCTCCATGCGTTTGAGATAAATTATATAAATAGACTCACTAATATATAATGGTTGGCATTTTACGTGTATGTGACAATAAGAAATTGTTGATTTGTTGATTTACGTTACCTACCTGTTCGAAGGCATAGATGCTAGTAAACAGATAGATAGCGTATACACTGACTTTCGAAGAGCTTTTGACGGAGTGGATCACAAAATATTACTGGACAAACTGGCTTACAATGGCATACGTGGGAATTTGTGGCGCTGGTTTAAATCCTACATCACAAATCGTACTCAAAAAGTAACTTTAAGTGGATATGAGTCTGAACTAGTATCAATTACATCTGGTGTACCTCAGGGGTCTATCTTGGGTCCTATGCTGTTCATATTATTTATTAACGACATACAACATTGTTTCAAATTTTGTGATTTCTTGCTATATGCGGACGATTTGAAAATTTATCGTATAATTGAGAATCCCAATGATCATTTACTGTTTCAATCTGACCTAGATCGCTTCTCAACCTACTGTATTAAAAATAAACTAGATCTCAATATTAACAAATGCAAATCAATTACTTTTACTAAGAAAAATACCATTATTAATCACAATTTCACCATGAATGGCGTATACCTCGAAACTGTTAGTTCCATTAAAGATTTAGGAGTCATTCTAGATAACAGATTACACCTTGACTTACATATAGACACTATAATAAACAAATCATTTAAAATGTACGGTTTTGTCATGCGCATTGCTACCAAATTTACACAATCATCCACATATCTTTATCTATATAAATCACTTGTACGATCCCAGTTAGAATATGCCGTATCCATTTGGAATCCATTATACGCCAAATACACCGAAGCGCTCGAAAGAGTACAAAAGAAGTTCCTGAACGGTATGCATTATAGATGTTATCGTAATTATCAAACATATGAACAACTGTTAAATGAATACAAACTGTTAAATCTTAATCAAAGACGCACTCAACTTCAAGCGATATTACTGTATGATTTATGCCATAATAGATACGATTGTATTCCTATTATCAATAAGTTGTGTTATAAGGTCCCTACCCGGACGCATTACCGCAATCCCTGTCAATTATTTGCGACCACGAGATGCCGAACAAATGCAGGTAAACGTGCGCCTTTGTACCGACTTGTACAATCGTATAACGAAAACTTCAACTCCGTTGATATTGCGGCTACGCGTCCGAGTACGTTTAAAAAACATATTTTTAAACAGCTTAGTACCTAGTAAAAATATTAATTGTTTAACATCTTATGGACTTAGTTACAAACTATTTTTATCATGACTTTTTTGCATTATATGAGCATCACTGTACCGTTTAAAGTTAAGTACTCGTGGTAGACGAAGTTGGTGGTAAATTTAGTTCCACCTGTGTGTAATAGTTTCCTAAGTTAATATATAATTTGCCACTGTTTATTTATCCTAATAAATTAAAAAAAAAAAAAAAATAAGAACCCTTTAATAAACTTGTACTTTTCACTTGTGGCGCCTTTTTCTTACAAGTCAACGGTGAGCCAACCAGGCTTCCGTATGCTAGGCGCTTTGTGGAGCACGTTTATTATTTTTAATCATATTATATTATGATTTTGGCGGCCCCTGAAACTGCCGCCCGTGGCGGGTACCCCGGTTTGATCCCTCCCCCCCTAGATCCGGGTTTAGCTGACATTTCTTTTGCGTTTGTGCGCGTGTCGTTGTAGGTAAACACATCACACTTATCGAATTTTCAGCTTGCGATTGTGAATATGCGTTGTTTGGACATCTAACTTCTGTAAGTAGTTATTCTAAGGTTTTAGGTATCCTTCCACCTGCAAATTTCTCTCCTATTTATTTATTTTATTGCATAGGCCGGCAAACGAACAAGTGGGTCACCTGATGGTTAGTGACTTCCACCGCCCATGAACGCCTACAATACCAAGAGAATTATGGGGGCGTTGCCGTTAAAGGAAAGGGATAATTAAGGGATTGGGAAGGGGAGGGGGCTTGGGCCTCCGGATATCTCACTCACCGTACGAAAAGAAACTCCTATCCTATCCTCCTTGCCTCAATTATAAAAAAAGAAGCAAATAGTAGAGGGTTAAAATAATTAAACAGATTATCATAATTTAGTGATATAATCTGATAATGGTATATATTAAACGAACTCAATGATGTATTAGGTCGCGTCTTGACAATCATTTTGATTCATAATCCTTTATTTTGCAATATTTGCACTGCACTGCACATGCACTTGCCACCTTTTAAACCGACTTAATAAAAGAATGGAGTTGCTCAATTTGGCGAGTTTATTTTGCTGTTTTATGTATGCACATTGATGGCTGGGTGAATGAAACTGAATGAGATTCCACGAAATAAGCACCCGATTTTTTTTTATTAGTTGAATGACGAGACGACCAGGTAGCTCGCCTGATGGTGTCTCACACCTGCCCATAAACAGAAGCCAAACAAAACTTTGAATTACAATGCACTGCGTGGAACTGGACTGCGCTCGTCACCCCGAGACACAAGTTGTTATTTCTCATAATGCCCAGTAATTTCGCGGGCTTCAATGTCCTTCAAATCGGACTACAACAGTGACAAACAATAAAGATGTGCTAGCTTGCGTTTTAAACCACCAACGTGTTAGACAGTTTTGTCTACAGCATGATTGGGCCGGCTCGTCCGGGTCGTTACCACTGTCTCACAGAAAACCGGCGTAAAGTAGCAGCTTGCTGCTGCGTTTCGTACGGTGAGTGAGATATCCGGAGGCCCAAACCCCCTCCCCTTCCCAATCCCTTAATTATCCCTTTTCTTTAAGGTCGGCAACGCACCCATAATTCTTTTAGTATTGTGGGCGCACATGGGCGGTGGAGATAACTTACCATCAGGTGACCCACTAGCTCGTTTGATGGCCTATGCTATAAGAAAAATAAAAGTAGAAAATGACAGTAGATAAGAATAAGGATGACATCTACGGCAGATGGCACCTTATAAATACGCTCGCCACTACGGAGAGCGCAGTTCTCTCCCGACTGGCGAGGTATCCATAACTAAGTGTTATCCGTGACCATAAGTGTGGTGGGTGACAGGACTGGACCAGAGGTGGAGGAGCCCAGGTAAACACGACAGATACGGAACACTACATAGTAATCTTACTATTGGAGCGGAATTCACCAAGATCTTAGGTCCAAAGGCAACCTGCACGTGGTACACTCTGCTGATTAACAGACGAGGCAATGGTGAAACTTGTTTCCCGTTGCATGTTGTGGGGATCAGATGGTAGATCGCCCCATATACCAAACCCACCGTTATACCCAGATGGAGGAAGGCAGAGTCTGGTATTAAACCGGGATAACGCCAGGCAAAAAGTAAGACTGCACCTACTTATCATCATGTGCTATGTAAAATGTCATATCTAAACCTAAAATATCTTTGGTTTTAGTTCGACTCATTGATCTAGCAACAGCCAGCTTAGGCTGACAAACTGTGCGATCCGGGGGTCAAATCCCAGGTTGGGCAATTATAATTTGTGTTTATGGGCTGCCCATGATTAGAATTTGTGCTCGGTATGGCGATAGGATCGCCTCTTTTTTATAGCATAGTCTAGCAAACGAGCAAGTGGGTCACTTGATGAAAAATGATCTTTACCACCCACGGTCCTAAGTAGTATTGCTCTAATTAATAACAAATGAGAACATAACATTGAACAACAATTCATTCCTGACAAAAAGGACATTGACGGAAATAAAGAAGAAAGAAAGAAAGAAAAGTCCTTTATTATTAAAGCAGTACACATTACAATTAGATTAGCAGACGGGAGACAAGCAGACAGGCAGGCGGATGGAAACAAAATGATCCTATAAAACCCCATTTTTTATTTAAGGTACGAAGCCCCTTAAAACCGACAAGAAAACACAGAAAATAATTCATGATCAGATCATTTATTCAGCATACGTTCAATTTCTACTAAACTTTTCCCTTTAGTCTCTGGTACAAACACCAGAGTGAACACAAAAGCTATTGCACACACACCAGAATACATCCAGAATGTGATATAGCTCCCGAGAGCGGATAATATGTAGCCAAAAGTCATTGTAGTAATGAAAGAAAAGAGGCAGTTGAATGCCATAGTCACTGCTGATGCCAAGCTCCTTATGTCTGACGGGAACATTTCGCCACTGAGTGCAAAGGGGATGATGGCAAATCCTGGAAAGACGTACAATTATATCAGCTAGGTTTGGTCTATAATTGCGTCAGATCTTTATAACGTAGGTCTGTGATCGTCTCGTCATTTATTTAAATCAAAAAGATGATCATCACGCCCATCGATAACCAGTAGCAACATCATTAATTGTAAAGTACCGTATGTGAATGCACTGCGCACCTCCCGAGACATAATACGGTGTTAAGTTTCATAATACCAAGTTATTTCAAGTTACAGTTGTAAGTGGTAGAGCCACGCTATAGATAGTTGTTTCTACAGCATGAATGGGTCTGATCGACCGGGCCGGTATCACTGTCTCTACAAATCGGCATAAAGTGACAGCTTGCTGTTGCATTTCGTACGATAAGTGAGATTTTCTGAGATCCCAAACTATTTACTAGGCAAATTGTTTAATAAAAATAGCAGGCATGATAATACTTACCAGAATTAAAAGCCAAAAAGAATGCTACCATAGAAACTAGAGGCAACCATTGTATACTCTTTACTATTGGATAATCGTAGCTATCCAAGAAGAAATAGAGACCCATGAACATCTGAAAGTGAAACAGAGCAACTATTACAAAGAGAAGGTGGTAGGTCCCTCGTATGCGAGAGGCCGTCTGGGTTGGTACTACCGCTTTGTCTATTTCTGCCGCCAGCCAAGGCACACATCTCTGGCTTTCTCACAGTTACGTGTATTATCATTGTTAATTATCGCTCGCTTTAATGGTGCCGGAAACATCATGAAGAAACCTGCATATGCGAGCATTAAGAATTTCGAGGGTGTATGAAGTCTAACAACCCGCATTAGGTTAGGGTGGTGAACTAAGACATGATTATTAGATGAGGAGCGTACCCAGAAGTAGGAAGTAGATGCTCGTAATACAGATTAAAGGGCTGGTTTATGGACATAAAAGAAAAATGTTGTGAAATTTGTGCACTTAAAAAGACAGAGTAATATTAAAAGGATATAACATTATAAAAGTTTACAAAGGTACATAATTTTTTTATAGAAATGATCCAATTACTATACTATATATACTGATACTGCAGATACTATGTCACGTTATCGCAGTGTCTTGAATCTTTCACCAAATATTTCTCATTAAAAATCTTTAAATACAATGGTAAATACCTGGAAAATGCAACATAATCCAATGGAGACAGTCAACAAAATTCTCCTTCCCATTTTATCCACAAAAAACGGAGATACACTGCTCGAGACCAATAAAAATACTCCAAGTATAATAGTTGATATATTTGAATCCAAATTCATATTAGCCAAATTAAATATAAATGTAGCGTTAAGTATCATGGCGCTAGCGCCACTCATGTTGTTAAATAAAAACAATGCTATTATTAGCAGCAAAGTTTTTCTAGTAGTCTTTGCTTTAATTATTTCCACATAATTAAATTTGTTTTTATTGTCATTCTTTACTAATATTAGGTCGTTGATATTATCAGTTCTACCTAAGGCCTCCAAAATTGCTTTAGCTTCGTCCTCTTTTTCTGAAAAGAAAGCGGTTATACACATTTTTAATTTTCTTTAAATTTTAAATCGCGTTGATAGATAAAGATAAAAGGGTGTTTAAGAAATCAATGCGTAACTTTTATAAGTAAGGTCCTTAATATCAACTTAACTCTCATCCATACATTAGTCATGAAAACTCCTGCAACCCAGAATCGTCAATGGCACACAAAATAGCAATGAAGCTCGACGAGGAGGTCTGGGTATTTTTGGGTATCGTTATCCCGCAACGAGGGAATTGAAAATATAATGTCACTATGATCTTTCGTTATAGACAGTTTAGTCCTTGACCCAGCCCCACTATCCCACTTGAAAATAAAACTACGTGCAGTGCGAGTTTGCTATTACGTTTCGTATATTGAGATTTTCGTAGGCCCGAAAACACAAATTTGCATTCCCCATTCCTTTCCTTCAAGGTCGGCAACGCACCCATCATTCTTGTGTTTTCATTTCGGGTGTTCTGATTGCTTGCCCATATGCCTGTCTTTACGACACGGTAAAGTGACTAAAATGAGAGACTTGATGTCAAAGTCTGAATGTAACGTCGACCGTCAAGAAACTGCGTCTCTTCGGCAGAATTAGACCAGCCTGAATACATTGGATATACACTGGTCGACTCCGGTATGCGACTCGCCTGAACGACCCATTATGGCAGGTTTTTCACCATGTGTGCTATCAGGTACCCTGCCACCAGCATGATTAGGCACCCTCCTAATAGCAAAAAGCAGCCTTGCTATAAAATTTACGTTTAGAATGTTTACTGAGAAATAAATAATGTAGATTACCTTGCAACAGTTTGAAGACAGGTGACTCAGGAACAAAATAAGTTCCTATTGTGAAGACGAGCATAAGTCCCAACCCCACATAGCATGACGCAGCATAAGACACAAAAGGTACTATACAGAATGCCGCCAAAGAACCAAAAGACGTAAAAAACAAAGTTCCTGTTAACAAAGCTCCTCGAATGTTGCTTGATCTGAAAAAGGAGTCACGGGATTTAAAAAAAATACCATATGTGAGATGTACATTTTATGGATAGTATTAGAAATATACAATGTGTAACAAAAACCCTGTTGGGCGTTTTAACTGGGGGGCGAGCACGAACAACTTACGAATAAGTATTTGAATCGGGAACGCTAGCATTAGTATGAAGGTTCAAATTTTTTTTTGACATTTCTTTGAATCAGAAAGTACCATAATACATTGAACTCACTAAAACAGCGGTGTCGTCATGTAGCATCAATATGGGCCAAATATAGAGATTTATGTATATAAACCCATTTTACCGCCTAATCCCTAGATTGTTGATTAATTAATAAGTATGTCCAATCGCACGATTTATAATATTGTTACGCCGGTTAATGCAAAGTGAACAGATGGGCAGAGACATCATCCGCTATCGGGTAGCGAAACTACACCTGAATCGAATATTCCCGAGCTGAAGACGGCACCTACTGTCAAATAGTGTAATACGAGTTGGAGGTCCACTTATTGTCAAATAGGAATGCAACTGCATTATTAAAGAGCATTTATGAGCTGTCAGCACCATTGGTTGTCACATATCGAAACCACCGGAATTGTATGAAAATGCATCGTATCGAACATTCGCGAGTTGAAAGCGCCTCCTGTTTTCTGATAGTGCGCAATTTTTCTGGAAAAGTGCTACGGGCTACACGATTCGGAACGCGGCCGGTAAGACAGTTTGTGTTCGGAAGCGATAACAAGCGAATCTCCGAGTGACAAAGCGACGCGAAGCGAATCAAAGGTGAATTATTTGCGTCGTTAGTAGTGTGTTTGTAAATCAGCATTGAAATTCTTAAATAAAGGGTATGAAATGAAATGGAATGTATGTATATCCTTCGAATACTGGTTTTTGGATGTATCGAGAACCCGCTAGCGCGGAACAATAAGCCCATGTTGAAGCTCATCAAAATCATTGGTTCCTGATTTTTGATACAATTACATTCCATACTTCATTATCCCAATGACCGTTTCAAAAATATTCCACTTTCGTCCTTTAAATTTAACCACCTAATATGAAATTCCCTCAGAATCAGCACTATATTCATATTATCTAATTTAATAAAAAAATAACAATTGTCACTTACGCAATTTCTGTTAGATACACCAGGTTTTGGTTTAAAATAATTCCATTTCCAAAACCAATAATCACTCTTGCACATAGAAGCATCGGCAGATTCACTGAGAAAAGGGCTACCAACTTCCCTGTGAACGCAATAGCGCCCCCGAGTGTCAGACACAGCTTTCTTCCTTTTAAATTTGACAAGTATCCTGCTATTAATGAACCTGAAAATGAGATTAAAAGAACTGGAGGAAAAGCTGGTTATGAATTAGTACGGTGCAACCGTACAAAATTGCGCCTTCAGCATTTTACGCCATTACCGTGTAACAACGGTAATTTTTTTAGTTCGCGTACCGCTGAGCAATAAGCCGCGCGTGCTCACATCAATCAATACAATCATTATCATCAGTAGTGCTTAAGTTATCAGCAATAAACATTTTTACATATATCAAGTGGTAACATTATATCAAACAAACTATAAGGTGTGTGGTGCTGGACCTAGGTCCTAGACCATATATCTTTTTGGTCCTTCGAGCCGGATAGCAGAAAATCAGCAGTTGGATTCATCAGTCTCCTTCGTCGGAGATACAGCACGAGCAACGGATATCCAAGTAAGATCTTTCTAATTTAGAAATATCGCATCAAATCATCATGGAGTCTCTTGTAGCAAATCAACAGCAATTGTTAGCAGGCATTGAACAATTGTACACGAACTTTAAAAAAGATGGTGCCGACAGAAAATCAAAAGACTATATTAGGCGTACATTAGAGACTCTAGAAACTTATTGGAAGGAGTTCCAAGCGAATCACGTTCAATTATGTGGTTTTGGTGTTAAGGGACATCCTTATTTTACTAACAATCAATACGACCTTGCTAAAGATAGGTATGAGACAATCAAATCAGTTATAGAAAATTATCAGATGGAATTGGGGCCAACTACTCCGGTGTTGAAACCATCAACACCCATGTCGGTTCCAGGAACGTCTTTTCAAGCTCCTGCCCCTCAGTCACGTGGTACTAATTCTAAAACTGAAGAGATGTTACGTAAGCAAAAAAGTAATTTCAAGGCTTTTCAACACGTTATTTCCATGGTAGATGTGGAGTCAGTAACAGAGAAATGGGAGTTTGAAGACATTCTAAAGACAATTCAGTCACGTTGGTTAGTCATTAATATTCTTCATTGGGAATTACCATCGTTGCAATATTTCTTGGAATTTCTGGAAGGCAAGTTTACTTCGATGGAGACGTCTAAGCGTAAGCAAGATGTGAAATCAGTTAATCATCAGCAAGATCCATCAACATCAAATACTATCAGAAAGCCTCATTTCTGTAAATCATATAATTATAATAAAAATCATACAAGTAGCGCACATAAATCACTACACGCAAACAAATGCCCTGTTTGCAATTTAGACCACGGAATTTTCCATTGTAACACATTTTTACAATATACACCAAAAATTGTCTACATAATCATAATGGTAAAGAATGTTTTTCCAATAAAAGGTGTCGCAAATGCCAGGGCGATCATAATACGCTGCTACATGATACCCCAAGTATATTGCACAAGCCATTGTCAGCTAATAGCGCCGTGACACACTTCGACACAAATTCGCAAAATCAACCAAAACAGTGCGAATATTTTAATGGAAAATTCAGGTGAAATTTTGTTAGCAACAGCACAAGGCAAAATCCAAGCAGCAGATAGAACTTATCTCACTATGCGCGCCTTATGGCCGTTCCCTATATTCTGTCTGTCTCTAGTTTTGCTATACCGGCGATAGAAAATTTTATCTATTTACCGTTTTACCGTCCCAATAAACTTACTAATGATAGGTAATCCTATTCTTCATTGCTGTCTACTGATGAGAGGACTGATAGCTGACTACAGATATACAACACTATGAAAATGACAGTTCAAGCGTCCCAATATTTTTTATGTGCTATCTGTCGATAAAGTTATTTAGTTTTTTCTTTATCGGTAGATTTTGACCGATAAACAGATATCCTCGGCTGTAAAAAACCGAAATAAATAACGCATTTTGAAGAAATAGCCATGAGTATACAAGGCTTACATGGCACTTGCACTGCAATACAAAAAAACTAAATAAATTATGTAAAAATCTAAAAGAAAATATAAAAAAAATCTAAAATTCCTATAAATAAAAATAATGCACCGTTTTGATAATTAAATTAAGTGCAAGAGACATATAAATATTTGTTAATGCGAACAAAATATTCCCCACTTCAGTAAAATCCCCCAAATTCTCTTGGGATTTTTGTTCAAAGGACTTGTATTCAGAGCCGTAATGTATTGACAGTAAAACGTTTCGTTATTACATTGTGTTTTGCAACATAATAAATATTTCTCGTAATTATTATTTCATTTACAGTGGTAAAAATTATGAATTATAGATAAATGTTAAATTAAAACTTATATTTCTAATCTAAATCATATCTTCATATTTTCTAACATAAATTAAACAATAGTTCCTCTTTCTCAGCTTGTATGAACATAACGCACAAGAGGGCACAGATAAACTGCCTATCTATTGCTATCATATTATCCGACGTGCATATCTAAAAAATAGGGACGATTCCAAGCAGTAGATAGAACAATGCGGATGTTTGACGATAGCTATCTATCGTGAAATTGAAGATTAATATAGGGAACGGCCATTAATCGATCAAGGATCCCAGACCTCACTTATCTCGAAAAATGCAGCACAGAGATTAAGGTTGCCGCGGAAGCAATGCAAAGCGATTATTATCGGCTTCGGAGCAAATGAAAATAATTGTAAAGGCATCATCAATATTAAATTATCATCATTATATAGCAACGATTACGATACGAATTACGATTAGGAACATTATACACCGACGCATTCATCATGAATCATTTAGTGAATAACTTGCCTAATACATCATTTGCAAAGCCCTCGTGGTCATATATCGAAAATCTACAATTAGCAGACTTTGATTTTCATGTCAGACGCCCAATCGATATTTTATTGGGTGTAGATGTATATGCGGCCATACTACAAGCCGGCATTATCAAGGACTCAGAAGCTATGCCGGTCGCTCAACAAACGCGTCTTTGCTGGATTTTATGCGGCAGTGTAAGATCTTATCAATGGAACGTAATCAAAATCAATCTGGAAGATATTCAGTAATTCTGGTCCATAGAAGATGTGACGGAGGATATAAATATGTCTACAGAAGATAATCAATATGTGCAGCTGTACGCGTCAACCACAACACGCCAATCAGACGGAAGATACGTTGTACAATTACCCTTGTATTCGGATGCAGACGAGAAGCTGGGATTATCAAGATCAAAAGCTGTAGCACAATTTCATCAATTGCAGCGAAAGTTTGAAAAACAAGAAATCATATCAAAAGAATACAAGGCAAGAAAAGAATATATTAATTTGGGTCATATGCATAAGGCACGTGGACATAATCCGCACACATATTTTTTACCGCACCACTGTGTTCAGCGTGCTGAGTCGACAACTACGTCATTGCGCGTTGTATTCAATGCATCGCAGAAAACTACGACGGGTATCAGTTTAAACGGCGTTATGTATCGTGGTCCAAATCTACAAAAAGATTTGTTTTCATTAATATTTAAATGGAGGATCTATCCCTTCGCATTTACGGCCGACATAGAAAAAATGTTTAGGCAAATAATGATACATTCCGACGATAAACATTATCAACAAATTGTATGGCGCGAATCACCTGATCAGATGTTGCAGGTTTATCAGTTGGCAACCGTTACATACGGTATTAAATCAGCACCTTTTTTTACCAATGATGACACTTAAGCGACTGGCGAGCGACAAGCGTCATCGTTTTTCCAAGAGTGCAAAGGTCCTGGAAGAACAATTTTACATGGATGACCTTCTTAGCGGTGACTTCAGCATCAGTTCCACGAAAGAACTGCAAACAGATTTAATCTCATTACTCAAGGCTGGGGGATTCAACCTGCGCAAATGGTCCTCTAATAATCCACAATTGTTAGAGAACGTAGGCATATCATCAGTTAAACAAGAATTATTCGACTTCAAGCATCAAGAATCTACCAAGGCCTTGGGAAAGACCTGGAATGCGGAACCTGACACATTCACATTTCAGTGCAAAATTTCACCACAAACATCATCACGACTAACGAAAAGAACGTTGTTAGCCGATATGGAATTAAGTGGGGCACATTTGCTCTCAAAATTAATGATCAAGGTTGGACAAAGCCTTGGATCGCATAAAATAGTAATCTACGGTTGGTGCGATTCCACGGCAGTATTGGGTTGGCTACAGGGTGAACCTAGTCGATGGAAACCCTTTGTAGCTAACAGAGTGAAAAAGATTACCTAAACTATGAACCCGTCATGTTGGCGTTATATAAAATCAGGCGATAATCCAGCCGATTGCGCCAGCCGCGGACTAACTGTGAAACAGTTACAGGAACACCCTCTATGGTGGCGTGGTCCCAGCTGGTTATCATCATCCGAATATTTACATAAAACGGATCAAACAATTTATAATACCGATTTAGAAACAAAACAATCACACATAGCAACAATGATAAACTCGGGTATTATAACAGAAATTATTAGCAAGTATAGCAGTTTTACTCGAGCGACGCACATATTAGCATGGGTATCACGTATCATAACAAGGAATAAATCAAAGTCCGAATATTTAACAGTAGAGGAGTTAAAGACAGCAAAACTCAAATTATATAAAGAAATACAGTTATCAGAGTTTTTTGGAGATATCAATGACCTTCAAAATAATGGCAAATTGAGATCTAATAGCAAGCTGGTCAGTTTGAATCCATTTTTGGACGGCGAAGGTTTGTTGTGGGTCGGTGGTAGACTCCGAAATTGTAATATCAGCGAAACCATGAAGCATCCAATGATAATACCGCACAGTAGTCACCTTACAGAACTATTGATTGATCAAGCACATAAATCAAAATTCCATGGCGCAGCACGCCTCACATTATCATGGCTGCGACAACAATACTGGGTAGTCGGTGGTAATAGAGCTGTAAAGAAGCGGTTACGGCAATGTGTCTTGTGTAGAAGACATAATCCATCTAAAATGACTCAGCTGATTTACCTGAAGCAAGAACAAATCCCACACGACCATTTTATCATACTGGTGTGGATTACACAGGATATATGGACATAAAATCAAGCAAAGGCCATGGTAGAAATGCACGAAAGGCTACGTCGCAGTTTTCGTTTGCATGGTCACGAAGGCAGTTCATCTAGAACTCGTATCGAACTTATCATCATCTTCTTTCTTAGCAGCCCTTAAAAGATTAGCCGCCGGTTAGAAGAGGTTGCCCACGTCACATTTACAATGATAACGGGACAAACTTTGTTGGATCTAATAGAACACTGTCAAGAGATTTTGATATCGCATCAATATTATCAAAGGACTTCTACACAGAGATCAGTGAAATGCAAATAAAGTGGCATTTTAATGCCCCTTCCTGGCCAAGTGTGGGAGGGCTTTGGGAATCTGCAGTAAGAAGTCTTAAGCATCACCTGTAAAGGGTAGTGGGTGATCAAAAACTCATATATGATCCTCTATCCAGGCAGTAAAAAAAATAAAAAAAATATGAGGAATTTTCTACCATATTATCACAATTAGAAGGATGTTTAAATTCCAGACCCCTCTGCGCTATATCTGAAGATACAAATGACATTGACTATTTAGCACCATCTCACTTCTTAGCAAGTGGATCACAGTTAATCCTCTTCGAAACTCAAGGCGACGAGAGGACACGGTGGCAACTTACTGAGAAGATTTTCCAAGACACCTGGAGGAGATGGCGCACGGAATATCTAAGTCAATTGTCATCAAGAAGCAAGTGGCAACAGCCGCAAGAAAATATCAAAATAAATGATATCGTCATCAAAAATCAAAGGATTTATCTTTACAACGCTCATGTATTTATTTATGTTTATAGCGGTAATATCAGATGTCCGTGGAGCTTATAACATAACAGAATTATCAAATCAAGCAATCTATTTTGACAAAATAACCGATATCTTATCAGAGACGACTGGAATCTCATAGTTTACTATGATACGGAACTTATCTATCTATTATTTACTATCTTATTGGAACGGATTTGAAACATTTAATAAATAGATACAATATTTGGAAAAGATTTGTTCCAGTATAAAGCAAAGCTCACATTGCAACGACGTCATATCATTCCTACGTCACGATCATATGGAACTACAACATTATAATCAAATGTTGTTAAGTCAGCAGTTTCGACCGCTCGCGCCGCGGCCTTATCGATGGGATAGGATACCTCGCTAATAGCCTCTTCGGAGTATTGTACGAGCGTTTCGCTGAAAAATATGAACAAGATATCAATCTTTTAAAAAATAATGATAACCATTTGGCTCTCTTATGGAAAAATCACACGTCAGTGATCAAAGCGCAATTTAATTTACTAAGAAGAATGGAAAGTGTCATGGAAAAACATAAACAAATTCATCAAAAATTATTGAGCATAGAAAGTTTTGTCGATGTATGTATTCAAAACTAAAGTCCAGGATAATATATTAATAAATGACTTTACGGTGACAGTATTTATCTCAAAGGATATTTTAAATAATTTAAAGAATGTACAGGACAATTTGTTGGATACTGTCACTAATATTTTCAATGGAAAAGTGAATTTTCATCTTTTATCACCAGACCAGTTATGGCATGAATTAAACGTTATATCTGGACAACTAGGACTACGCGCTGCCAGTAGAAAACGTTGATTTGACACAAATATATAATCTTATGAGCATAAGAGCTAGAATTACCAAGCAATATATCATATTTGAAATTAAAATACCTTTAATTAGCCGGGACAGTTATGAAATGTTTCACATGTTGCCTATTCCTCACAAATTAGGGGATCAGATGATAAACGTTTTATCTATATCGGAATATGCAGCGATCAATTTAAAAATGTATCTTTTTATCAATGAATGACAAGGAAATTTCATCATGTTTAGAATTAGGAATAGAACAATTATTATGTCACATCAATACTTCCGAGTATCGTATGACCGACGATGCAGCTATGTGCAAGACAGGGATAAATGCGTCTGAGTGCATGACTATCAAGAACAGGTGTACTGATAAAATAACACAACTACATACTTCGGGATCGTATTTGTATTTCTGTTGTAGCGAGTACCGCATAAAACTAATATGTGAAGATCAAGTTACCGCGCTACAGCTGACAAACGCTGGGTTGTTGAGTGTAGGTCATGGTTGTCTCATCAAATCTAAAGAATTTAGCATTCTTACACATAAGCAAGGTCGAACAAAACTATTCATGGAACCAGAAATATTAACACCAAATATAAATCCGATTAACCACATAATTAACGTCTCTTTGCCTAGTATAGAAATCAATTCTCTCAACGCAACTGTTATAGCGAACCATCATAAGAGATTATCAATGATTGAAAAACAGGTACAGATTATGAAGCAGGAAGGGCCAATCATGAATGACATATCAAGTCATGATATTCACCACTACACTGCTATATATATTATTTTAGCGATATTGGGATTGATTGGATTAGCAATCGCATGTAGACAACTTCGGGCGTGTCAGCAGAAGAGATCTGTACAGTCTACTGCGCAGCCGATACTATCCTGGCCAGGTCGTCGCAGTGATAGTGTAAGTGTTGTGAGTGTAGTGAGTGATAATACAATTAGTGGAAGTGTCGATAAGGCCAATTCGTGAGCAAGTGTTAGTTTTAAGGTATTCGACTCCGCTTAATTGTCGGGTTTCTTTTGTAACCTTTAGTTTTGAATCAATTAAAATTGTACATCACCTTGTATCATTCTACCATAATATTAAAAAATAAGAATATTTTTTTGAATTTGTGCCCGGTATGGCGATAGGCTCGCCCCCTATCACATAAGGGACGGAAATACGCTCGGCGAAATGTGGGTGTACTGGTTACACCTCTGCCTACCCCTTCGGGGATTACAGGTGTGTGTGCGTATTTATTAACAAATCATTTGCAACTGTACAAAATTGCGCCTTCAGCATTTACGCTATTACCGCGTAATAACGATAATTATTTTAGTTCGCGTACCGCCGAGCAACAAGCCGCACGTGCTCAATCAGCTCATCAATCAATACAATCATTATCATCAGTAGTGCTTATGTTATCAGCAATAAACATTTTTACATATATCAAGTGGTAACATTACATCAACAAACTATAAGGTGTGTGGTGCTGGACCTAGACCATACAGAATTAAAAAAAACATGTTGTGCCGACCCCATTGCGAGTGGGATAAGGATAGGTGGAAGAACAATTGTAGGATTGCTTTAGCTTGATTTTGATAATAAAGGTGTTTTTCACTGAAGATAAAGTTTTTGTATAACTGTCACAGCTTACTCCATATTGTTTCCTCTTACACTTGCATCAAAGAGATTTTTTTTATAGCATTGGCCGGCAAACGAGCAAGTGGGCCACCTGATGGTAAATGATCTCCACCGCTCATGTACGCCCACAATACAAAAAAAAATATGGGCGCGTTGCCGACCTTAAAGGAAAGGGATGATTAATGGATTGGGAAGGGAAGGGGGATTTGGGCCTCCAGATATCTCACTCACCGCATGAAACTCAGCAGCAAACTGCTACTTTACGTCGGTCTTCTGTGAGACAGTGGTAACGATAGCCGGCCCATTCATGCTGTAGACAAAAGTGTCTACAGCGTGGCTCTACCACTCATAGTGCGTGGATAAGGGGGTATGAAGTCCAAGGATCTTTTCATTATCTTGAATGTTGAGACGAGCAGGTCGCTCGCCTGATGGTAAGCGCTACGCCTGCCCATAAACAGAATCAACGCCACACAGAACTTTGAAATACAAAGCTCTGGACTGCGCTCGTCACCCCAGTCATAGTTGTAAAGACCCATATTGTCCAGTAAATTCAATGGCTTCAATGTCCTTCAAATCGGAACACAACAGTGCCTATACAGATTATACACTGTTGCTTGGCGACAGAAATAGACAAAGCGGTGGTACCTACCCAGATGATATCTCCCATACAAAAGACCTAGTAAATAAAGCAGATATTGCATGAGTGATTTTGAATCTCTTACTTAATAAATTTCCTATGAATATAAAAGAGCCGACCAAAGACACTTGCTCGTCAGTGATGACGTCAGGCAAAGGAGTCTGTTCTGGATCTTGAAGTCTTGGGATCATTGGAGTGACCCAACTTCCCAGGTAGGTGCATGCAATCTGTCCTAGGTAAACTGAAAAAACAAGTACCTATGTTAGAAGTAAATAGGTCGAAATTGGTTTTATTAAAAAAAAACAGTTAATCACTTCGACTACAGAATATCACTGTTAATCAAAGCCTTTAATGTATACTACTAGACGGGCTGTTCAGAAGAAAAGTTGCGTCACATAACGCGGGAGTTTGACAGCTCACAGACAGGGAGCGCGATAGGGATTCTAATCGAGAGTAAGCGAGATGGTAATATTGGGTTACGGTCAATTGACCGCAACTTAGTGGTACAATTTCTATGTACCGCGTAGCTTGTCTAGTAGTATACATTAAAGACTTTGCGGTTAATATATGTTTTTTTTTAACTATTTATCTTAACGGATTTGTGCTGTTAGCCTATATTGCTTTTGCAGCTTCACCTGACAAAAAAGCCGGCGTTTATGGCGTTCTAACCAGAAATATGTAGGTATAATGTATTTAGTAGCGATTAAGTTCAGAGGCGCCTTTTAGAATGCTCAGAAATCAGCTTGAGCAATCGCTGGGGAGTATAGTTTAGAGCCGCCTCTGCACATCATTGTGCCGAGGGCCAGTTGTGGGAGTTCGTCGGACTCGCATGCGTGTACTATGTCGGGGTCACGTATTATTATTGCGATTCAGATTGGACAAGTAAAGTGCTGCTTCCATAGCGACTGTATCGGAGTCGTTGGGATCTGCCAAAACATGTTTCAGATTACGACGGAGGAGAGAAGACATGACATTTACGTCCATCTGTATAGAAACCAAGCGTGCCAATTTTTGCTATGAAGACCGACGTTGTCGTCGCGGCGTGCATAGTTTTTAAAACGATGAAAAAACAGAGGAGATTCTCAATTCGACAAGTTTTATATTGTATGGTTTTTTTAAAGTATAGGGCCGGCAAACGAGCAAGTGGGTCACCTATTTGTAAGTGATCTCCGCCGTCCATGTACGCCCACAATATCAGAAGAATCATGGGTGCATTGCCAACCTTAAAGGAAAGAGATACTTAAGGAAAGGAGAGGGGAATTTGGAGCCAACAGTCCGTGCCACTTTTTTGAATGAGAGGGGTTAGCCATCGTCCATATATTATTTTAATTTACATAATAATTATACTCACCACATAATGATATCAATAGCTGTCGGGATAAATAGAGCTGCATTACTTTACGTTTCTAACACAAAAAAACGCTTAAATAAATGTAATATGTAATTATTTATATATATTTTAATGAAGCCGTAATCAACCGTGAATAACAAAAATAGTTATTTTTAATTCGGTTTACCAATTATTTATAAATGATAAAATATATGTATTATTGGTTGTCAAATAGTATATTAAATATACTATAATAAGGAAATTAAGGCCACAGTCACATCTTAAATGTAAATATCTACTAATAATGTAAATATATAAACGCAGAATTTTATCACAAAAATATGAGATAAGTAGGTTTGTGATAAAATCAATTTAGATCGTAAAAAAGATAATTCTAACCCGTTCCAAAGGTACGTTATCGAGTTCCAAAGGTCGACGAGATATAACCGTTACAAATCTACAGCATGAATGGGTCGGCTCGTCCGGGTCGTTACTAGTGTCTCACAGAAAACCGGCGTAAAGTAGCAGCTTGCTGCTGCGTTTTGTACGGTGAGTGAGATATCCGGAGGCCCAAAGCCGCCTACCACTCCCAATTCCTTAATTATCCCTTTCCTTTAAGGTCGGCAACGCACCCATAATTCTTTTGTTATTGTGGGCGTACCTGGGCGGTGGAGATCACTTACCATCAGGTGACCCACTTCCTGGTTATCCGGGCTGATACAGTGCATTTCATAATAGGAAAACCCAATATCCCTTTTTATCCGACTGCTGTCAATTATTATATTTATGATCCTCACTTATAAATCAATGTATGAAACACATTTTGCCCATCTACCAATTACCAAATTTTGAGGAAAATATCTTTTAAATAAAATTCTCGTGTCACAATGTTCGTTCCCATACTCCTCCGAAACGGCTGGGCCGATTTGTATGAAATTTTGTGTGCATATCGGGTAGGTCTGAGAATCGGCCAACATCTATTTTTCATCCCCCTAAATGTTAAGGGTAGTCCACCCCTAAATTTATTTTTTTACAGTTTTTTTTTATGACACAGAATTAAAAAATACACCCAACCCTCTACGATCAACCCCTATTTTTTAATAGCGATATTAGTATTTTTGTCAAGCACGTTTCTCACACCGATCGCGATGACGGGACTCGCTTGATGCGATACTTTAACCCTGGATATAGGCATTCACGCGGGCGGAGCCGCGGGCAACAGCTAGTAGGGATCAGCGCTGTTGACGTTGCTTCTAGGCAACGATGCAGTATTAAGCTGAGTGTCAGCCAATTTCCACACATTAATTTAGAAATATTATTATCGATTCTTGTATTTGTGTCCTTTGTTGTAAGTGTGGAAATAAATGCATTTTCTTTCTTTCTTTCTTTCTTTAGTATTTTATATAATTCCATGTTAAGTAGTTGACATTACTTACGCGTTTGTGTGCGTGACGATGTGAGTAAACCGTTGACTGAATATCTAGAGTAAACACATCACACTTAGCGAATTTTCAGTTTACGATTGTGAGTATGCGTTGTTCTGTAAATAGTTATTCTAAGGTTTTAGGTATCCTTTCATCAGCAAATTTCTCTCCTATTTCTTTATTTTATAGCATAGTCCAGCAAACGAACAAGAGGGTCACCTGATGGTAAGTGATCTCCACCGCCCATGAACGCCTACAACACCAAGAGAATTATGGGCGCATTGCCGACCTTAAAATAAAGGGATAATTAAGGGATTCGGAAGGGGAGGGGGATTTGGGCCTCCGGATATCTCACTCACCGTACGAAACGAAACTCCTATCCTATCCTCCTTGCCTCAATTATAAAAAAAGAAGCAACTAGTAGAGGGTTAAAATAATTAAACAGGTATCTGTTATCTATACACCTGTATAGGTATCTATACACCTATTATCATAATTTAATGATTAAATCTGATAATCGTATATATTTGTCGCATCCTGGCATTGATATATTACCTAAAGATGGAGCCATTATTCTACTTCCTAAAGTAAAAGCGAGATCGCGAGATACCAAACATTGGTAAAAGAGAGAGACAAAAGGCTTCTTTTTTGTCCCCGTCGTTATTTTGTTTGTCAATAAGTCAGATTCATTTGTTTGTCATATTGTCAGTCGGTTGGTTTGACAGAAAATTTTATTCAATAAGTTTTGCGAGCTAATAAAGGAATTGAAGACGCATAAAGTAAATATACACATTGATTGACAAAAAAAGAATGGTGGGGTGTAGTGTGCTAGGCTGTAAAAGCCGTAGTGAACGACAAATTGCCGGCATAAGCTTTCACTCGTAAGTAGTTGAAAATGTTATTAATTTGCTGTTGTGATGACATGTGATGTAAAGATAAGTAAACATAAAGAAAGATTTACAGTCGAACCCGTTAGAAATACAGATTAATAGAGTATTTTTACTAAAAAATTAAAATCAGTTATAGGTTTGGTATGGCCAGGTTGTAAATTTTATTTACCCAGATTTATTAAAAAAATGTTTTATTGTATTATTTTAGGTATCCTTCTGACCCGAAAATGAGACTTCGATGGGTAAAAGCCACTGGTAGATTAAATTGGGAGCCTACAAAATTTACCAAAATGTGCTGTGAACATTTCAGTGAAAGATCATTAATACGTAAAAAGAAATTTGTTTTTTTACATGCAGAAGCAGTGCCAACGAAACATATACATGTGATGCATGTGTACTATATATATAAAAGCGAATGTATGTGTGTATGTATGTTCACCTAAAACACGAGAACCGTTAGCCCAATTGATATGAAACTTTGCACACATATAAAGAGCGACGAGACCACTCGGACGAACATAGTTACGTTAGTGCCGGATAGGTGGCGCTGGTGGCAGTGATTTTTATCTTTTGAAATATGGGTCGAATTGGTATCAAATTTGTATATATGCATGTGGTAGCATTGGAACACCAACTAATATGGTTACAATGGTAACTTATAGATAGCGTTAGTGCCGTTTAGTTAAATTGATTAAGTTTAAGTGAGTGGTAGATGCATAATATGCTCTACTTTAAATATAATGTGACACATGTTTCTCATTTTTGTATTTCCACATAGGCTAGGTACTTTTTATCCCTGAAAAAGACTTTCACGCGGGCGGAGCCGCGGGCAAAAGCTAGTTTGAATATATGTTTCAGGTGTAAGTCTGGGTGTTAGTAATGTTGAGTTATAGTGTATCATAATGTTGATTTGACTAAAAAAGTTTTTTATATCACAGGTTGTGAGCTCAGAAGGTCTGAACGTTTTACAAGAACTGCAAACTACTGAGCGAAATCTATGCTGGGTAAATTTTGTAACTATATTACAGGTCGCCCCATTAAATGGCTGCTAAACAGCTGATTTTTATATTGTAATTCCTGTGGATTTGAGATTGATGATAGGCTTTGTATTCCGTTTCTTGCAGTTTAGACATTAAAAAAAATAGCTGACTGATGGCATACCTTTTTGGAATTATCTGCAAAAATGTTAATTGTCACCTTACAAATTTTAAGTTATTTATTTAATTAAATGTGCCTCCAGGTACTTCAGAAGATGTTTCCATTACAGAAAAACCTAGTCCATCTGCATTGCCATCAACACATAACAAGAAAAAAAAAATATTACGTCAAAAAGCCAGATCAGAAATTAATGAAACATTGCGTGTGGTGCGTGAATCAAAACGTAGATTAGTAAAAAAGCTAGCTCCGTTAGAAAGTGGTGTAGCAGAGCTAAAGTGTAAGATGAAAATGTATTCAAAAGAGTTCGATTTACTGTCAAATAATGAAACTGAATATGCTGATTTTCTGAAACGGTATACTGATATAGAAAACTGCCACTAAAAATATTCACCCGCACTAATAAATAATAATAAATAAATACACCCAACAGTCACACACATAATCCCGATCCCACACTAGGTAAACCTGTATCTTGGGTATCAGGAACTACGAGGGACTTGTGGTCCCATAACACAGACCAGAAACAAACTTTTGTGGATCACTCAAACATTTGTCTCGGTGCGGGAATAGAACCCACGCCCTCTCGCTTTGCAGCCGGCTTCTCGCCCATGGCGCCACGGAGATTGTCTTTAAATTTTATAACAGAGTTGTTTTGTTTGTAAATTAATACTTAACTAAAATAGATAGTGATTATAGATAGTGATTTCTTTTTACCAACCTAAGTTACCCATATGAGTGATACATATAGTTCGGGTTCATAAGCTACAAGCATTTTTTTTCATCTATTTTGTCTACAGTATAAATGAGCCGGCTCGACCGAATTGTTACCACTGTCTCTCAGAAAATCGATGTTAATTAACGACTTGCTGCTGCGTTCCATACAGTGAGTGAGATATCCGAAAGCCCAAATCGCCTTCCCTTCTCAAGCCCATAATTATCCCTTTTCTTTAAGGTTGGCAACGCGACCATGATTCTTCTGGTATTATATGGGCGTTCATGGATGATCACTTACCATCAGGTGATCCACTTTCTCGTTGCCCGGCCTATGCTATAAAAAATACATTTTTAATTAAGAAGCAGTAGTTTTGAGTTACCAACGTTTTTCCTAAATGCTGGACATAGTTGTGTTTTTCGTTAATTTTATGTGAGTTTAAACTTAAAAGACAAGAATTTGACAGTTGTGATATTTTTTCCCAAACATGAAATGGGGAAATATATGTAACGTAGCAACATTTCAAAAAATCTAGCTGTCTCATGTGCGGTCACGCCATGGCTCTATCTATAAGTAATAATATATCAATGCATCCTGGTCATGAGTACGGGTCGTCAACGACACACAAACGTCATAATGACGTATACGGAGCCTAGATTGGAGAGGGTAAACGTTTATAAAAGAGCGTGCATTTAGTAATCGCGTTCAGATCGTGCTGAGTGCTCGAAAGTAATACCTGCCTAGGAACTGTATTGTGTGTACAGTATAATAGTGTCAATTTCCATTTTTTCCATTCCTACATGACTAAAGTAAATTAAATTAGTAAGTAACCTGCAATAGATTATTTACTTGCTCGGATCCTGTTAATGCCTACAATGAGTGACCGTGGGGAGAAGACCTCCTCCGACATATTTATCATTTATATGGTTGGTATGGTATGGTTTTTAATGTATCTAAGGACAAAGATGAATAAAGTTATTATTATTATTATTTAACGACACCAAAGATGTAAGTAGGGTATTATTGGGCATTCTGGACCACTTTTCGCGAAAAGTGGTCCAGAATGCCCAATGGTCTAGAATGCCCAATGGTCTAGAATGCCCAATGGTCTAGAATGCCCAATGGTCTAGAATGCCCAATGGTCCAGAATGCCCAATAGTAAATAATCGATAGATAACATTTCCGTTGATTATTATGTTCATTACGTTCATAATTTTAGTCCAAATCGTATATTATATTAACGGTATTTGTACTTAAGACTAACTATTGTTGTTTTGACCGTATATAGCATTAGACGTTTGCAAATAATGAAATTTGTTAAACAACCACATTCTCTTAATGTGGATGCAATTTGTGTTGAGCCCCAGTGTGGAACTCTTCGACATGGAGAGCTTTTACCGAATACTATTAGATGTATTATTTGCGGTCCATCTAACTGCGGGAAAACTAATTTAGTGATCGGTCTGCTTTTGCATAAAGACGGATTAAAATATCGTAATGTTTATCTTTACTCAAAAACTCTAAACCAACCAAAATATTTGTTTTTAGAAAAAGTGTTCGCCATGGTTCCTGATATATCATTTTCCAAATATAAGGACAACGAGGAGGTATTGAGTCCTCAGGAAGCTAGTAGTGATTCTATAATTATTTTTGATGACGTGGCGTGTGAGAATCAAAATAACATGCGAGATTATTTTGCAATGGGAAGACATAAAAATATAGACTCTTTTTATTTAAATCAAACCTACAGTAAAGTACCTAAACAACTTGTCAGGGACAATGCAAATCTCATTGTTCTTTTTAAACAAGACGATATCAATATGAGACATATCTATGATGAACATGTTAGCACTGATATGAAATGGAAAGAGTTTCGTGAAATGTGCACGCAAATATGGACAGATCCATATAGTTATTTGGTCATAAACAAAGATTGTCAAAAGAACGAAGGATGTTATCGAAAAAACTTTGACAATTTTGTAGTTTTCAATTAAGAACTTCTATAAATATCATCATTCTTACAGTAAAAGTATTATTCTATTTGAAACATTAACAGAAGAACGAAGTATTTAGTAATGGATAAATCATTTAAAAGACAAATTATTAACGCTGCTGAGGCTGTGAAGAAAAAAGTTCGTAAAATGCGAAATATAGAAGTAGAAAATGAAAAAGCATTGGAAACGGTTTTTAAACCACTAATTAACCCCCTGAATCAAATAGCATTAAAAACTAACAAACGTTCATTGAAAGAAAATTCTAATATTAAACATGATAACAGTTACCAAGATACTATTTTACCTGAAGATGAAATTACTAAAACTGAAAATTGTTGGAACAATACTGAGATGCCTAATTCGGGCTTTGATAATAATGATTATATTGAAGAAGAAGAGGAGAAGAGTGAAGCTTCTGATAATGATTTAGAAAATAGTGGAGATTCATATAAAACATTAGATTCGATCAATAGCACCGATC
This sequence comes from Mimas tiliae, assembly GCA_905332985.1. Classification (NCBI taxonomy): domain Eukaryota; kingdom Metazoa; phylum Arthropoda; class Insecta; order Lepidoptera; family Sphingidae; genus Mimas; species Mimas tiliae. Next base: position 15,236,585 of record HG995246.1, on the reverse strand, counting down.
AAGATTCATTGTCATGGTCGTTATCTCCGGAAATATATGAAGATGTTCCTTTCGGAGTAAGATTAGATAAAGGAAAATTAATGCTCGGTACTTCCAAAGTAATTATTAACGATAAAACCATTAATATAGATGAAACAGTTTATAAAAATACCCCAGGCTTAAGGGAACTATTATTTAAAAGAGATCCTAATTTAGTATTAGTGACGGAGGAAGATAAGCGGAATTATAAATTAATGTTGTTAGTGTCAAACGCTCATAGACGTGATTTTGATCCTAAAAAACCAATAAAAAGCAATAAAGGTAAAAGATATTTATATATAATTAAACCTTTATTCAAACTAACGGATGATGTAAGTTGTAATCGAAATCCAAAAGGTCAAGGCTTACCTATTTTAAAAAAGTGGAATAAGTTTGTTGATTATGTTTATTGGGATGATCCCAATGAATTAGTTGATAGATTAAAATTACTAATTGCTTCTCGAGATGCTGGAAATACTGGTTTAGATAATGAAATTATATCGATTATAGAAGAACTACGAGAAAGTGGAATCATAAATTGATAAGTACTTTGATGTTAGGCAATTTGATTCATTTCAATTTGATCTTATTACATTAACGGACATAATGAATATTGACAAATTTGGTCATCACATTCATAAAAGAATGCGATTATCTGATATTTTTAATATCAATGACAAAACTATTACAAAATCAATAAATGGAGAGTTTGATTTACAACAAAATCGAATTCGAGGCGTGATTGATCCTGTCGAAGCTGATCACGTTTCAAATAAACATTATGTTGATGTTATAATACAAAATTTGTGCAATAAAGACGATGTTCATAAATTAATAGATAAATCCAAGCATGAAATATTAAGCGAGATTCATAGCTCTTTAGAACATTTAAAAGCAAATCTTATTTTATATATCAACCAGAATATAACCAACTCTTCTACTAAGAAGATTGATAAAGCTAAACGAAATGATAAAACAACAAGTGGTTAATGAATTACATCGATCTGCACGTAAAAATTTTATTCGTCGTCCAGTTATCCTAAAAGCTATAGACGACCTGTGGCAAGCAGATCTAATTGATCTAAAAAATATTAAAACTTACAACAAAGGATTTGGTTACATCATAGTTGTTATTGACTGTTTCTCTAAATATGCTTGGGGAGTACCTTTAAAGACAAAATCTAAAATAGAAGTATATCATGCTTTCCAGAATGTGCTAAAATTAAGTGGTCGTTCGCCGGTGAATTTGCAAACTGATTTGGGTACTGAATTTTACAACGACGTGTTTTCAAAACTGATGAAATTATCTAATATAAATCATTATTCATCTTTTTCAACGAAGAAAGCGTCAATAGTTGAACGATTAATTAAAACTTTAAAAAATAAACTTTTTAAGATATTTAACTTAAATGGCAGCTATAAATGGATAGGAAAGGTATTGGAAAATGTTTTATCAGACTACAATAATTCAAAACATAGAACAATTGGTCATAAACCAAATGAAGTGAATTTTATGAACGAACAAAAAATAAAACATATTATTTTACAAACACGAAAACCAATATCATTTAGACGCAATAAGTTCAACATAGGTGAATCAGTCCGTATAAGTAAATATAAAAACTGTTTTCAAAAGGGATATACTCCTAACTGGTCAACAGAAATTTTTAATATTACCAACGTAAATGACACAACACCTGTCACATACAACATAGAAGATCAACGCAAGCAACCTATTTTAGGTTCTTTTTATGAACAAGAAGTGCAGAAAACAAGATATCCTGATGTTTATTTAATTGAAAAAGTTTTAAAAAGAAAGGGCAATAAGTTGTTCGTTAAATGGCTTGGTCTTCAGGAAACTGAAAATAGCTGGATTGATAAGACTAGAGTCGTTAATTGAGGGGTGTTGTATGTATATTAATAAGTACAGTGATAGTTACAATACACTTTTTTATGAACAATGAACGGAGGAGGACTAGTAAATAGTTTAATAAACAATTTACCAGTTGAACTACATTTGCCTGGCTATAACTATTGCGGTCCAGGAACTAAATTACAAAAACGCTTATTGCGCGGTGATAAAGGCATAAACAAATTGGACGAAGCTTGTAAAGAACACGATATTGCATATTCAACATTTTTAGATTTACATAACCGTCACAAAGCTGATTTACAGTTATTTAATATGGCTAAAAAACGCTTAGGCGCTAAAGATGCTGGGAAAGGTGAAAAATTAGCTTCTTGGATTGTTAGTAAAGCAATGAAGACAAAACTGAAAACCGGTTCAGGTTTGAAGTCGTTTGGATCATTAGTTTCTAAAATCCGTTCACATATTAAGAAGTCCAAACGTAATAAAACAAATATAATAAAAAATGCTTATCTAGCAGCGAAGAAATTAATTCCGTTGCGTTCAAGTCATCGAATTTGTTTGCCGAGAGTTATACCGTTACCAAAAACCGGAGGACTATTGCCTTTGATACCTATATTTGCTGGGTTGTCCGCATTAGGTACATTAGCGGGCGGTGCGGCTGGTATTGCAAAAACAGTCAACGATTACAAAAATGCTCGACAAAACTTACGAGAATCTGAACGTCATAACAAAGTTATGGAATCCATAGCACTCGGTAAAGGGTTGTACATCAAGCCTTTTAAGAATGGCAATGGATTGTATGTAAAGCGTTCAAAAAACTAAGTATGAGGTTACCTAATCACGCTCTAAATAATATAGATATCCAGTCTCACGCACAAAATATACCATATTTTCGAGGAGTATTTATGAAAGATAGTTTACCTATGAAACCAAAATCTATCGAGAGTGGTGTTGTAAACTTGGATAATTCTAGTAATGAAGGAACTCATTGGGTAGCCTATGTTAAAATAAATAATTATTGTGAATATTTTGACAGTTTTGGAGATTTAAAACCGCCGATAGAGTTACTAAAATATTTTAAACATTGTAATATATTCTATAATTACAATAGGTATCAAACATTTGATGCTGTGAACTGTGGTCAGTTGTGTTTGATTTTTTTGTATAACTTTTGGAATAAAAAAAATATAAAATAAATTAACTTCTTTTATTCATATCAATCGCAAGATGTCTTTCACGCTGTCTATAACTGGTACTTCGTCAATACTTTCAACATACTATTCTCCAAATCTGCAACTCGAAGGAGAATATGAATGTGCATTATTACATTTGTCTACATTCAATTCGATTCCGAATGTTGATGATAGAAATAACAAATTATATTATGGTGATTATAATGATTTTATTACAATACCTGAAGGTGCATATGAACTACAAGATATCAACGATTACATAAAATCAAAAATAAAAAATGATAGTTTTGAACTACAGTGCAACAACAATACGTTAAAGACGAATATATATTGTACAAAAAGGATAGATTTTACAAAAGAAGGTTCTATTGGAAGACTTCTAGGTTTTGATAAAAAAATCCTTGAAGCTAATATATTACACGTGTCACCGTTTCCAGTAGACATTTTATCAACGACCGTGGCGAGGGTTGAATGTGATATTATTAGCGGATCTTATGTGAATGGTCGACCTAGTCATATTATTCACGAATTTGCTCCTAATGTGCCTCCGGGATATAGAATCATTGAAATTCCGAAGAATATAATTTACTTTCCAGTCAATCAAAATATTATAAACAGTGTTAATATAAGGTTACTAGATATTAATAACAATTTGCTTAATTTACGAGGTGAGGAAGTACAGTTATATTTGCACCTGAAAAGAAAATGATTAATTACCATTCAGTACATAAATATCACAGTGCACATACTAAAAATTTTAGTAAGGCGCGAGCTACCTTCAAAGCTGCATTGCATAATAGTAAGAAACAAAAACTAAACAAAGAAAATTTAAAATTTCTTAAAATAATAGGTCTCTTAAAATGAATATTCTAGACGTTTTATCTACACCATCTTACGATAATAACATCGAAGGCATAGAGTATCATTCGTATAAACCCTACATTACTAGCTTCAATAGAAATGACGAGATTCGTATACCTATTAATCAAAAAGACTTGTACGTTCTACCGTCAGCCAGCACTTTGTATTTAGAAGGAATCGTGAATGTTACGAAAAGAGATGCTAAAGAAAAAACGAGCGTGGACTTTACTAATAATCCGTTGATGTACCTTTTTCAAGATATAAGGTATGAATTAAACGGAGTGGAGATAGATAGGGTAAAAAATGCAGGTGTTACCACCACTATTAAGTCATTGTTATCTATGAATGAAAGTGAATCTAAAGCATCACGAGCCTGGGGATGGGATATGCATGGCATAAAAAGTGAGAATGGATTTTTTTCTGCATCATTACCGCTGAGTAATATCTTGGGATTTGGCGAAGATTATAAAAAAGTTATCATAAATTGCAAACACGAATTAATCCTGCTGAGAAGCAATACAGATCTGAATGCTGTGAAATTGAATAGTGGAGAAGTCATAAATAACATCGAAATCAATAAAATCGTATGGAGAGTACCACACGTGAAAGTATCCGATAAAGAAAAGTTAAACCTCTTAAAGATTTTAAAAAAGACCGAGCTCTTCAAATAATATTTAGGAATTGGGATTTATATGAATATCCTTTATTACCTAAAACTACAAAGCATACGTGGTCTATTAAAACCTCATCCCAAATTGAAAAGCCTAGATACGTTGTTATCGGTCTGCAAACTAACAGAAAAAACAATGCAGGTGCTGACATGTCCAGATTTGATCACTGTAATTTGCGTGAAGTAAAAGTTTATTTAAATTCCACTTATTACCCATATGAAAACCTAAACACAAATTTTATAAATCAGCAATTTGCTTTAATATATGAACAATATGTTCGATTTCAACAGTCGTATTACGGACGTAGACCAGAGCCTCTGTTAAGCGCTAAAGAGTTTAAGGACATTGCGCCGTTGTTTGTTGTAGATTGTTCTCGTCAAATAGATACTCTCATAGCAGGTCCAGTGGTTGACGTGAGAGTAGAATTGGAGAGTGTTGTTGAAATACCTGACCAAACGTCTGCTTACTGTCTTATATTAAATGACTGTATAATCGAGTATAAACCTCTGAGTAATACTGTAAGAAAAATATCATGAATTCGGACTGTATAATTTTAGATGTTCAAGGATTTAAAGACATGCGCAACAATTTTATAGTAAAGGAATTAGCTTTTGCGAGTCGTGACTATACACAAACATTTTTGATAAAACCACCATTTTTATTCAAATACTTGTCAAATGATGAAAAAAGGCATGTTAAATGGTTGGAAAGAAATAGAGGCATTTATTGGAACGAAGGGTATATTGACTTTAGAGAATTTCGACGTATAATTGTTCCATATCTAGAAAACAAGGAAATCTTTGTAAAAGGATCGGAGAAAGTAAAGTGGATAAAGGATCTTTGTGTCAATTGCAAGGTATCAGACCTCGGCGAAGAAAGTTGTCCAAATTTTTCCGAGTTGTATAACAAGTATTGTGATGGAACTACTAATTTCAATTGTACTAAACATATGAAGTATTGTGCTTTAAAAAATGTTTTGTGTATTAAAAAATATTTGGAGTTGTAGGTGCTTAATAAAAGTGTATTTAGTTATAAGTTTCATTTAATAAAAATCTTTCAAATTACTAAAATGTTCTTATTTCATAACATATTCCTTAAATTTAGAAAATAATAATAGATGATACCTTAAATCCATTATGAATACACTGATATGGATGAATAAGACACTATACATAAAGAAAAATATTTTATCATTTTTACTTATGCAAATAACAAATCATGACTTTCTAATTTAAAAAGGATGGGTAAAAATCATTATCTATTAAAGACTTTGAAATTTTCTTGATCAATGATTCAGTATCGTCCATGACACTGTCAATAGCATCTTTAACTATGTATTGTGCATTTAAGATGACATTCTCACTATCACTATCACTGTCACTGGCTTGAGGATTATTGTTACAAAGGTCTATGACAGAAATTTTTATCAACTTAATGCCTCGTCGCTGTAATCTGCTCATGACAAAAGACTTACTAACTTTTTGTTTCTTTAAATTATTATGGGATGACTTTTCCTGACGTCGTTTTGATTTTTTGTCTTTTGTGATTTGATTGCAATGCCCGGGTTCACTGCGTAGCATCTCTGAGAATCCTTCCAAGGGATCCTGAGCATACTGGCTAAATATAATATCTGAGTCAGATATCTATAACAAAAAAAACAAATATTAGAATTATCGTACAAATGTTAATTAAAATTAGAGAATATTGTTCAAACAGAGATAAAATATTTTACTTACCGAAGACATGATTATGATGATATTCTGATAGGTTATGAATGGATGTAGATATTATTCAATTAGGTACCTACTCAAGACTAGTAATATATGACAAATGACAAAAAATAATACCACCCCACTATACGACATTATGGTATTAAACAAGTATGGACACGTTTACTATAAAATGTGAATTATGCATTTATGTCTTTAAAGACATTACAAACCAAAGATCTAAATAGATATCGTATGTAATTAGCATTCTCATGGTTTAGTACATCTCCATGGTACAAAAGTGTTATACTTTAGTTTTATTAAATACTTACGGTGTCTATTTAGATATTTGCTCTATGGAAGAAAAATGCTTAAGTAACATTTTTATTTAAAGTACATTGAACGGAAACATGTTTCATCAGGTTTGAATTGATGTATGTTTTATTGATAAATAATACTGTGATCGTGTTACATTACTATCTATATTGATATTATAGTCTATTTTAGATATTTGCTCAATGGAAGAAAAATGCTTAAGTAACATTTTTATTTATAGCACATTGAACGGAAACATGTTTCATCAGGTTTGAATTGATGTATGTTTTATTGACAAATAATACTGTGATCGTGTTTCATTACTATCTATATTGATATTATAATTATGCGAATGTGAATTTGTCTGCACATTGAACTATATATATTATTATAACGTAATATAAATGACGCGAGGATGTACTAGGTAGGTACGTGATGAAACTTAAATCTCTGTTTTAGTTCATTACTTATATAGGTACTTAAATAAATAAATTATAGTAAATAAAACAAGTAGTTACGATTATTCACATTTTTATTGATATTTTTACAAATGTTTATTAAAGTCTATAGGTATAATCTATTTTATATGTTTAACAATAGGTACAAATAACTTGTCTATCCTTATGATATAATTAATATAATATACACATTATAACTAAGTATACAACTTGACAATTTTTTATTTAGTCTACTAGTAAACTATTTTTTTAAAATAAGAGAATGACCCCAGGCTTGTGTTGATATTTTATCTACAGATATCGCTCGTTTATCATCATTACTAGATAATGCAATTTTGTTGACACTTTGAGTAAATATTTCATGCTTTATTGATTTAAACATAATATTTTTACTACGAATTATTCCACCATTAAATAAAATATTTTCATAATCAGTTATACTTAAATCCCTTACTACACATGATTTTACTCCTTTTGCTTTTTTAATCATTTTGTTGGGAGTTTTTATAGAATACATTTTTGATCTCAAACCAACAAAATCCGAGATATATTTACCTCCCATTTCATCTTTAAATAGTCCAGGGACTTTGTTATTCTTTAAAGGTATCTTAAAATCATTTTGATCATCATAATTACTCGTGTCAAAATATTGCAAAAACTGAAATTTTAAGTCACAATAAAAATCATTCGTGTATATTTCATACACCAGAGAATCAGTGTCTGTATAACATAGCTTCACACGATTCTCGTAAAATTTCTTTACAACATTATAATGAAAGTTATACATGTGAGACTTAGAAAGTTCTAATACAGTAAATCCAATATAAATAGGTTTGTCCAAAATAATCTGATCAGGTTTCATTTGTATTGCAACTAAATTATCTGATAAAATACAAGCACTATGGAAATAGGGGTTGGCTATAAGTCTCTCGGCCGATAATGATTTCTTAGTTCGATTATTTTTATCGTTCCATTGGTTAACTAAATGAACAGTAACTCTATTTTCAGTATTTTCTAATGTCTTACCAAAAACACTATTGTTTAACAATTTAAAAAAATCTTGCTCGAAGTTACTTTTTGCCTTTTGTCTTAATCGAGTGTTCAATTCTATATATTGTTTTAAATATGGACTCTGTCTAAAAGTAATAGCTCTGTGAACTTTACGTAGTATTAAACCGTGTTCTATACATTTTTTTAAATGAACGTAGTGTATTACGTAATTATACTTATTATACAAATTTGCAATAAGTTTATTTGTTTTACCCCCCGGAGGCATACATTTTTCAGGACAAAACGGTAAATCGTTATGGCAATCGTGTAAGTATTCGGGATACAAAAGATCAATTTCTAAGATGAAACCCCACTCAGCATTATCTTCAATATTTTCTATGTGTAAATTACCTAATTCATTTTCACTAAGAAATCTAAAACTAGCATACGGTAAATATTGACACATGCTAAATCCGTAAAGATTATTACAATCAAGATATACTATGAAACATGAAGGATTTGACGCATTATATTCAGGCATGTATTTATGATTGGCTTTTGCATACCGATGGGAACACATGCACAAACCTCCTCTAATACCCCTTTGAATCATTCTGACGATTTCCAAATCCGACACGAGTTCTAACTGAACGCCTGTTTTAAGCAACATAGCATCGAAAGACAGACTAGGCGCTGTGATATAAAAAGCAGGGTCAAGTTTATAATGTTGTTTGCATGTTTTTCGAAATTTTTGGAATATGTCTGTTAATAAAAGTACGTCTGTTTTCAAATACAGATCCGTATACTCACCTAAATTACCTATATTGAACTCATTCCAAACAGTTTGAGCGTGATTATAATCTTCATCGCTTATGTCTTCGTTAGTCAATGAATTATGAAAATAATACTTAGAAGGTAACGATTTCTGATCATAAAATTTCCAATCTGTCATGTAATCATAGGGATATACACCTTTTCGTGTCAATAAATTAAACTGTCTTTCATCAGAAAAATGAGATCGAAGATTAATAAAATCTGGTATCTCCATTGTTTTAGCGAGTTTGTCTAGACTCGTTCCTAAAAAGTTCAAGGAATCTAAAAACCTGATTTGTATGTACTCATTATCTGTAATATGAATAAACTTTGAAAATGATATGTATTTTTCCTTAGTCTTGGGTATTATTTTTATTTGACCAGGAATTTCACCAAATTTTTTTATAAATAAATGACAATCATATCCAGATAAATTATGAAAAAATAAAGGAATAAATTTTGGAACTTTATGCTGTAGATTACAATGTCGATGGGCAGCACCTCGATATCGACCTGTAATATGACAGTGATCCCTAACTCTATCGGTCCACAATAAATTTTCACATATGTGACACTTAACAGCATAATTAAAATGTATATCTTCTTTTTCCGTGAATATCATAGGCTTGTTTTTAGACAGAATGCTATATATTTCTTTAACATCATGTACTAGAAATTCTAAAAATTTTAAGACACAATCATTACCGCGATAACTTCTGTAGCCTTCAAGTGAATCATTAAATGATGATACTATATTATAGGCAAACGCGGCCGGCACGTGGTGTTGTAAGTATGATGTATTAGCGGTGGTGTTCGGTTCACTTTCGGAAAACGGTTTGAGCAACGTCTCAAAATCAGCATATATGACAAATGGAATGTTTTGCTTTCTGTCATAATTTTTAAATTTTAAAAATGAACCTTTTTCTGGTAAAACAGTAACAACCCCTCCACATAAATGTCTATTAATTTGACTGAGAGTTGGAAAAAATAATAAGCACGTTTCGCAGAAGTATAATTTACTATGGTGTTTGGTGATCTGATTTCTAACAAGACGTGGCAAGTCTTTAATAAGACAATAATGGGAATATATATTATTTTCTAAAAATAATAAATGAATTACTTTAGATTTGTAATTAGTATTGTTCGTAGATTTATACAAAGGTCCAGTGATAGTCTTATTATTTTTCAATCCATACACCATAATATTCAGAGAGGGATTATTTTTTTCAAAAGTAGCTATGTCCGAAAATGTTATTGGAAATGATAAGTTATGTACATTTAAAATGTTATGGAAGTGAGGGTAAGATGAAATTCTGTCAGAATGTCGGGTTGCGGGGTACAAGGCTGCTACAACACACCATAAAAAACAATACTTATCTTTGTTTTTAATATTCAAACAAGCTTTTCTATTTTTTATAAATTTTGGTAAATCTATAAATTTAGCTCCGCCGAGGGGTTGGTATTTATTAATATTTATTTCTATATATGAATTCCTCAAAAATGTCCAACCGCTATCTCTTTCTTGAAATTCTTCAATTTTTTTTAACAGCAACATAACTGTACATTTATATATTGAATCGAAATCGTAATTGACATGAAATACATAATTTTTTGTAGCGAACGATTTAATTTCTTGCTGATCATTTTTATACATAAGAAAAACAGAAAAAAGTTCAAAATAAATTTTCACAGATGTATGTATTTGAAGTGATCTATTTATTAAATTTTTAACTTGGTCACAAATGCTACTAAGAAACATCTCAGGAAAATTATTTACCTGCTCGTCAGTTGCAGTTATTCTATAAGTTACGATACGTCCTTTAAACGAACTATTAATAATTGCAATATTATCCTGAAATGGGGTCGCGCTATTGTTTTTATGTGTATTGCTACGTAAATGACCAGACCATCGTCGATTATCTACAAATATTTTACAAACCGAACAGTGAGGCATTATTAATACGTGTATAAATACTAAAATCAATATTAAATTATTTAACACTTACAACTCAAATACCTATATAGGTTTTCAAACACTGTAGATTTCTATTAGTTTCCAGTCCAAATAAAACTAATTGAAAGTGAATCATTCAACACGATCCAAACCAGTTCTGTCCTGTTTGATTTTTAGCTCTCGTTCAATAATTACTTGATCTTGAACAAATCACGTTGTTTATCAAAAATATTTCTGTAAATAAATGATGTACAATATTAGATAGGTACTTACATAATTTTGTGAAACCACAAGAAAAGTTATATTAATTAATGTTTATAAGTACCTGTAATTTTTACTATTATTAGTTGTAGATGTCTAGTTCAGTTTTTCATATCAAACTTTAGGTGCCCACGAAAATGTTTTCTGTATCCAAATATTTTAGTTTCATATATTAATATTATTTTAGGAACAATACGAAACAACTGTTGCGGTGTAGGTACTGATAGCAGTGCCTACACCGCAACAGTGATTATTAGTATATACTAATAATGGTTTTATTCCAAGAAAATCAATTATTATAAATTATAGAGTAAATTCATAATTAAAGTTATTAATTATAAGAGTCATAATATTATTAGTAAACATACAATCTTTTTCCATTAGATAGATACACTGCAATATATGCTGTGTATGTTATAAATAATTTATAAGGGTGTAGTTAAACGGTGCGTCTAGTACGCGCGAAACGGAGCGCAATCTATTCATACAAGTAACACGACGCGACGCCGCGCTGCATATCGTTTATTCACTGACTTATACAAACTTCAGGTATATTTGGAGACGCGCGCAACCACGCGTAGTTTAACTGCTGCCTAAGTATTATATTTCAATACTTTGCAACAAAATATTTGTTATTGCTTAATTGGACCGCGTTATGCAAATATGATTCAATCAATAAATTGTTTTTTTTTTAATTATAACACGATAAAGTGATTACATCGCATCTGACCATAAGTACTACCAACATGCTATCAAATATAATGGCAACATAATCGAGTGTTAAATAAGCACAAAAACATACTGGTAGTCTAATATCATTTACCCAGCGAAACTTAACTTTGTCAAGATACCGTACAAGTCAAAAAATCTGGGTTATATTTTCGGAGCTATACATCAGATTAACTGAAAAAAAATAAAAAAATGTTAGCTAGATCTTTTACGCATAATGTCGTCCAATAAGTGCAATAGACCTATTTTATTTTTCCAGTCAGCGAAAGCACATTCGCATCAAACAGCTATTTTAAGTAAGGATGGCACGTATTCACATTTATATGTTATCTATATACAACGGTAATTTAAAATACTTAGGTATAACCTCTTAGAGATGACTTTTTTGTATCATACTGATCAAATTTAATTCTAGGACTTTCCAGTCATACCATTTTTTGCTCTAAAGTGCATAACTACACGTGGTTTGTAAAAAAGAAAGGGTGATAAGCTACATTGTGATACAAAGCGCATGAGGGGGCTTAGTAGGTGGCGCTATGAGGCGCTTGCAAATTAGAATTAGCATATATAATTAATTATTTTCATTTATGTATGAAAACGACGACTTCAACTTTTTATAATACTGAATTATGACAAAAAAAATAATACTGTAAAGCTAGTTTTTTATAACAGTTTTTAAAAATGATTTTTTTTATTGAATTATGACATGTTTGAAAACACGGTATAGTTTTGTCAACCCTAAGTGTTTTTGCTGCATCAACATTCGATATTGCTCGAAGTCTTTATTGCACATTTTACATATTATTACATATTATAATACGTACAAGGAAAAGAGTTTGTTTGAATACACTATAACTTCATCGTTTGCAACATCTTTCAATATAGCAAATTATCACGCGCTTTTGACTTATAAACAAAAGTTTTCGAAGGAAGCGACACAAACGAAATCAACTCGACTAGTGTGGAAACAAACTTGAAGAAGTAATCTACAATCAACCCAACCCGCTGCCTACTGCTGCCAGCTACCTTGCTCGCTGTCTCCGGCTTGTCGAACCCATCGTGCAGGTATATAAATTTAACCGACTGTTTGGAAAATGTAAGTATACTAACTTATTAATTAAACACTTCAAGACAGCAATTTTATGTATTTAAATATTTTATTCATGAAACATTACTGCTAACAGATATACATTCAAGTGCAATAAGTATAACATTGAAGTTTGAACACAGTAAAATTATTTATTTTAATTTTAATCCTCGCTACGGTGATTTGTACCTAACTCAGCTGTTTATTTATGCTGCTGGCAATGTTCAACGTCTCCAGATAACGCCCAGCTATTTTTCTAATTTATTTTATTTATATGTGAAACTAAATGTTTATGTCTTTATTTCAGGTCGGAATCCGAATGCGAATTCTATCAACCAGGCTCGACCTCTGTACAAAAAACTAAATCCAACCGCAAGCAGATGGCAAACAATGGGAAGCGCAAATCAGGATCATTGACGAATTCAACTTGTACGAGGTAGGTAATTACGTTATAATAATACGTAGTAATTCAATAGATACGTGTTAATACAATTTAAATCATTTATAGTATGTCTTTAAAAATCGTCGCTTAGCTAACAACACCACGCAAGTTAAATTGGCTTGGTTTTCAGGAGAGACATAAAACGGAATATTTTTTTATGAACATGTCTGATGTAACCAATGAATTGCGCGGTGACAGAACTATTTGAATATCATGCTTTGTATGGTTAATTTAATTTTTTGTGTAAATTTATTGGATACGCGGCAAAAACAATTTCTCTAATGACAATATCACATGATCAATTTTTTAGTTACGCGGTTTTGTTAGCTAAGCGACGAAATGTCGTAGGATTGATTTTAATTTGAACAAAAATTTATGTTTCCTTCTTTGTTTCAGTAAAAAACCTATGTCTAGTACCGATATATTCGGTATAAGTAGTAACCACGGTATTGACACAGAGCTCACCGAAGGCACATCGGGCAATCTATTATCATCATTTTTTGTAAACCGAGTGGCTAACGGTAACGAGCGGCGAACAACGAGCACCGTCGGTGAGTACTACATCGACTGCAAGGTGTACAAGACGAGTGACGCACGCGATACCGACTCCCTGGAGCTGTGGAAGAAGGCGCTTGTTCGCATCAAGTTCCACGCCGACACGGATTCACATCAGTGGCGAAAATTACAAGAGTTTGTGCGTTCAGCTGATTTATTGTTCGAAGAACAACCTAAGGTATTTTGTTCTAAATAAAAATAAATAATTGAAAGCGTCTATGTTGTTTTACTAAATATTCTATGAACAAACCACAGAATACATGTTAGTACTATGTAGAATACATACAAAATCGTTGATATATTTTAATTACAATTTTATTGATTCACAAAAACACAAAACAAAAGAACACTTTTGCTTCAAGAGTCAACGTTACTGCTTAATCCGACTATGAATATTTACTCTATACCCATTGTTTACGTACGTTTATCGTTTTTAGATCATTAAATACGTGTTTCTTATCATAATTTCAGTCGATTATTTACTATTGGGCATTCTGGACCATTGGGCATTCTAGACCATTGGGCATTCTAGACCATTGGGCATTCTAGACCATTGGGCATTCTAGACCATTGGGCATTCTGGACCACTTTTCGCGAAAAGTGGTCCAGAATGCCCAATAATACCCTACTGATGTATTCGGTCACGTCTTAACGATCAATTTGATTCATTATCGTATTTTGCAATATGTGCACTGCACTGCACAAGTACTGGCAATCTTTCCCGACTTCAAAAAAGGAGGTTCTCAATTCGGCGAGTTTATTTTGCTGTTTTATGTATGCACATCGATGGCTAGGTGAATGAAACTGTTTGAGATTCCACGAAATAAGCACCCGATATTTTTTATTAGTTGAATGGCGAGACGAGCAGGTAGCTCGCCTGATGGTGTCTCACACCTGCCCATAAACAGAAGTCAAACAAAACTTTGAATTATAAAGCACTGCGTGGCACTGGACTGCGCTCGTCACCCCGAGACACAAGTTGTTAATTCTCATAATGTCCAGTAATTTAGCTGGCTTCAATGTCCTTCAAACCGGAATACAACAGTGACATACAATAAAGATGTGCTAGCTTGCGTTTTAGACCACCAACGTGTGATAGAGCCACGCTGTAGACTCTTTTGTCTACAGCACGAATGAGCCGGCTCGACTGGGACGTTTTTTTTTTTTTTTTTTTATATGTGGGGCTTTTTATGTCCCCACTCTAGTACCCCCAATTTATTTTTAGGGTCTTTTTATAACACAATTTTTTCGCTCTGTAGTTATGTTTACTTTTCTTCTGTCTCCTCTTTCTGAATATTCTTTTTAATTAATCGTATTTGTTGTCTGCTTACTACTTTTGTGTTTTGAATTACTATTACTTTATTTTCTATTTGCTTTTATTTCAATTCTTGTCATTAACTTATTTATTTTCTTTGTGTTTTTAGTTTCTTTTCTCCTGCCATGTTCTTTAGTCCTATTCCATTTTCCATTTCTACTTTTTTTTTTTTTTCCTACTGGCCTTCCAAGTTGAACTTTACATTGCCTATTCCATTTTAACTCTCTACGACTTTCCTCAGTTTTACTGTAATTTTCTATTTCTTTGTGTTATCTTTTTAAGTTTATCTGTCAATTTTATCTTAGTACTAAATATAGTATAACATTATGTTATATATATTAGTACTTTTATTCACCTTTTTATATGTGTCTTTTCATTTTATTTCCTCAATGTTCTTATCTGTCCTATCTATTCTTTCCCGCTATTTGATCTACTCTGCAAAAGGTAGCACCAAAGCCACTTTGCCGTTTCCTTTTGAGGCTGATTTCTTATGTAGCGTTTATTTTTATCTTTGCACTTCCAAGGCCAAGTCGTTCCCTTGCCGTGCCATCCGGTTTAACTGGCTCCATCTTAACAATAGGCGATGCACGATCTCGCCAACGTGTCCCATTTTTTCCTTACCGGACAATCCTCACTAACGACTGGGACGTTATCTAGGTGAAGGGGATTTGTGCCTGAATGAATGGGGTAGGGATAGGGTTCTCCCTATATGGTTCCCCTGGTGCCAAATTAGACCAGCTTGGCGAACTGGCTCCCTCGAGGCGATTGACCCCCTCCGGATATTACTCACCCTACGAAACGCAGCAGCAAGCTACTAAGTACTTCACTTCAGTTTTCTGTAAAACAGTGATAACGTCCCAGTCGCCAGTTCGCCAAGCTGGTCTAATTTGGCACCAGGGGAACCATATAGGGAGAACCCTATCCCTACCCCATTCATTCAGGCACAAATCCCCTTCACCTTCACATTCTCTAATCATCACTTTCCTTTAAGGTCGGCAACATGTCCATGACTTTTCAAGCATTATGGATGTTCACTGACTGTAGAGATCACTTAAAATCAGGTGACCTGCTTGTTCGTGTGTCGGCACACACACGTTTCATTTGCTATGAAATAAAATGAAGCCAGGGCTCTATAACGGACTAGCAAATAAAAACACAACCATATAATCAAATCGTTTATTTCCAAAATTGTATAAATGATATTGACCCCTGATGTATTCACAAAAGTACTCGTGTATCATCTACTCAATATTTCTTGGATCTCCATGAATGTCTTCCTTTTAGTCTCTGGAACGTATTTCGCGGTGAAAACGAAAGCAACGGCGCAACATCCAGAATAAATCCAGAAGACGGTGTCGCTCCTACTACCAGTCAACATCTGGGTGAATGTTGAGGTAACTGCAAAGCCCACAATCCAAGAGCTGGTAATAGCGATAGCAGATCCTGCCCCTCTCATGTTGGGGAGGAGCATTTCTCCAATAAATACGCTAGGGATGATGCCAGAACCTGGTGGATTAATTAAAGGTCTTCATTTAAAAAATTACAGTTGTACCTTAGAATAACTATTTACTACTTATTCATACTAATAACTATTAATCATATTACATACATATATACGCACTCACGCCTGTTACCCCCGAAGGGGTAGGCAGAGGTGTAACCATTACACCCACTTTTCGCCAAGCGAATCTCAGTCCCTTGATGTGATACCCCTATCCTGCCTGATAGCCTGTCGCCATACCGGGCACAAATTCCAGACTTCGGGCTGATACTGAGCATTTCGTAATAGAAAACCCAATATCACTTTTACCCGACCTGGGGATCGAACCCGAGACCTCAGCGTCAAGCTCAGTCGTAACGCGTACGCATAACAACTGCGCCACCGAGGCAGTCTCACCATATTATGTTTCTGATCATCAATTATAAATCAATGTATGAAACACATTTTGGCCATCTATAAATTACCAAATTTTTGGGAAAATACATATCAGCTGACATTTCTTTTTCAACTAAACACATCACACTTAGAGAATTTTCAGCTTATGACTATAAGTATGCGTGGTTTTGACATCTTCCTTCTGTAAGTAACTTCCGAGGCACATAGCCTACACAAATTAGTGAAGGAAAACATTATGAGGAAAGTTACATTCTTGAGAGTTCAGCTAATATTTCGAAGGTATGTGATGTCCACTAACCCGCATTAGGCCAGTATGCTGGACTAATGTCTATAGCTCTTCTAAAGGAGAAACTGAAAGACTGGTAAACGACGCCCTTGTCCACCAGCGGAACTGTATGCAATATACAGGGGTGGTATAAAAATGTCAAGTCGACTGTTCTGGTGACGATAATAAAATCCCGTATTTCAGTTGAAGTTAGCATCAAATTGAAGGTGTTTTAACTACAAATCAACCACGTTGGTCAAGTGCGGGTGTGTGAGTCACCATAGCCTCGTTCCTATAGAAGTAGAATTGTTCCGTTTACTTAAAAGCTACCATATGAACGCGTCCCTAAGATTCAGTTTGGGTTAATTTTTAATCAGAATTTGTGATCTTTTCTTTATTTTTTTATATTGATCTTTTGGCCACGCTTTTTAATAGTGACATTTGGAAGGATCTGTTTTGTATATTTTATCAAAGAAAAATTATTTTAATATCCTTACCAAAGTCATAAGATAAGAAGAAAATAATTAGTATGACAAGAGGCAGCCATTGTATGTAGTCCACAATAGGATTCCCCCTGTCCTTTAAGACGAAATAAATTCCGAGAACAGCCTGAAAAGAAAACGAGAACGTTAATTTTCGTTACAGCGCCATCTATCGGAGAAAATAAAAAATAAAGTATTGATTTAGTTCCTTGGATTTAGTATAGATGGCACTTTTGAATTGTTTCTAGGATTCAATCGTCAAACAGCAAAAGCTGATTATATTCTAGCATTTTAATCTTCGTTCTTTATCTTATACATACATACATACGCACTCACGCCTGCAATCCCCGAAGGGGTTGGCAGAGGTGTAACCAGTATACCCACATTTCGCCGAGCGTATCTCCATCCCACAATGTCATAGGTGGCGAATGCCATATGTCTATTGCCATACCGGGCACAAATTCCAGACTCCGGGCTCCTCACTATTATCCAACCCGAGACCTCAGCGTCAACCTTAGTCGTAAGGTGAACGCATTACAACTACGCCACCGCATATCTTATCTTGGACAAAATTAGAAGTAAACACAAACAACACTTTTTACAGTACCTAGTAATCCCCCTAATCAATATAACTCACCATACTTAAAGAACAAGATGCTGTTGACCATAACAACAAAGATTTCCGTCCAAACCGTTCGTAGAAAAAGGGCGTCATACTGCCGATAACTTGAGTGATTCCTAACACAATTGCAGCTACATAAGGCTCAATTAAATAATTTCTTCCACTGCTAAAAATAAGTGTACAAAAAAATATCATTGGGATCACGCCGCTCATCTGTTGCAAAATGTACAGGGTTGATGTGATAATCAACCCTTTTCTATTGCTTTTGACAGAGAACAACTCCCACAATTCATCTTTTTTCTCTGGCCACAGCCAAAGTACGTTCACTTTCGTTGATAGTATTTCTTTTACATTATCTTCTCTTCCGAGTGCCAGTAGTGTTTCTTTTGCTGCGTTTTCTCTTCCTGGAAAATAATAGGTGCTGTTATAATTCTTTTTTACTTCAATGGTTTATCCTTACTTCTAGGTACTTAGAAACTTGATTGGATACATTTACTATGTGATATTATTTATTGGAAACATGACTTTTACTTTGGGATTTAGTTTCTACAAGGGCGAATTTACACTTTATGTTGATATAAATTATTTATTTGTTTTTTTTTCTTTATTTTCTATATCGAGTTCATTTGGATATTTATATTACTTGCATTATACAATTCTTCCTTTCTTTTTCTTCTTTCTTTATTACACTTTATCTTACGAGTTTTCTGAATTTACACCTAATTTTACTAATTCTTTTTATAAAAATAAAATAAAAGAAAAAAATATATTTCTTTTTGATATTTATATTGTTTGCATTCTAAATAATTCTTCCTTTCTGATTATTATTTTCATATTCTTGCCCAGGACCATCCTGGTTAAAAAAAGGTTTGATCTTCTTTGCATACCCCAGACAGGGTGGATTTTATGAGATAATTTCTCTAGGATACCTAGTAGGGACATAGGCAATTTTTTATCTTGAATACTTTCGCGTGGCTGAAGCCGCTAGCAAAAACTAGTATTATAAATTGGATAGTGCTATTGTTATTGAATTCGGCCTCCGTGGCACAGTGGGCGAATAGTCGACTGTAAAGCGAGAGGCATCGGGTTCGATTCCCACACCGAGACAAATGATTGTGTAATGCATAAATATGTTTCGGGTCTGGGTGTTTTCTCCCCAGAGGGGTTAACGTCAGGCAGGCAGGTGAGTTAAAGCACGTTGCGCCGACCCCACTGCGATTGGGATAAGGACAGGTGGAAGTAAAAGTAGATAGTTATAAAATATTAAAAAATCCTACCTGTTAAAACTTTATATACAGGAGTCTCTGGTATAAAACTGATACCGATGATGAAAGCTGCAGCAATAGTCACACCTAAGTAGCATGTAGTGATATAAGAAACAAAAGACCCAACTGTGTATACAATAAATGTTCCTACAGGACTGAAAATTCCAGTAACTATTAAGGCTACCCTTCTGATATCTGGTGATCTGTAAGAATAAGATATTGCAATAACGACTTTATTGTATTCAATAATAGGTTGAAACTTCAAAATCCGGTTTCGAAATACGAATTGCGGTGTTTTTGCTATTGATGAGGACAGGGCGCTTGAGTCCCTCGTATGCAAGGGCCTGTCTGGGTTGGTATCCAGCCCCGGATCTACGATTTTTTTTAACCGGGGCAGACACTTAATAGGGACGGCCCCCTCTCCAGCGTTTAAAAATTACTTACCTTTTTCTTACAAGTCGATGGTGAGCCAACCAGGCTTTTTATTTTTAATCATATATTATGATTTTGACGCCCTCATGCAACTGCCTTTGCCCCGGGGCGAGTGCCCCGGTTTGCCCCTCCCTTCATCTAGGCCTTGGTCTAGTGACAGCAAATTATCAGTTACAAACCGAGAGACGTTTTTATGTCCCATAATAATTTACCAGAGCCCTGCTAATGGGATACTGGCGACCCTTCCGGTGTATTTTATTATCATGGGGGAGACTTCGGAAGAAAAACCGAGATACTGGGTGCGATTTCTAAGTCAGTCCAGTCTACATGATTTGGTCAAGACTAGATCCTGCATCGCAGTAGTAGCGATGGCTCAGTGAAGAGTGTCACGGACTGTCGAGACGAAAGTCGCAGGCAATTTCGAAACCAGTCCCAAGAGCATACCTCTCACTTTTCTAAGTAATGTGTGTATTAATTGTTAATTATAGCTTGCTTTCACGGTAAAGAAACATCGTAACCTGCATACCTGAGAAGTTCTTCATAAGAATTTCGAAGGTATTGAAGTCTGCCAACCCGCATTATACCAGCGTGGTGGACTATGGCCTATCCCCTCTCACTCAGTAGTAGAGGCCCGTGCCCAGCAGTGCGACATATAATACAGGGCTACAATACAATAGATCCTGCAGATCACTGGGTGTCAGGCAGGCGGCTGGTCGTATCTATGATAATAATTCTTGGTATTTATATCAATTATTTCATTTTGTGTTTTTTTTTATGTGAGTGCGAGTGCCAAGTATGTCTGGTATACTCTTGGCTATTTCTTAAAAAGGCCAATCCAGGAATTTCTGTACATAACACTCGCATAATTCTGTAAAACAATGTCTGGACATTAAAAGAGGCCATAACCCATGAGTTTGTTTCGGCACTTCTTTTTATGGCTAGCCCCGAAATGCCGTCGTAAATGTAATGTAGCATAAAAAATATTGACATGTAAAAGTGATTTTAGGATCTGATTTACAGAATAAATGATTTAAATTTGAATTTGAATATATGGTACTTACGCAATTTCTCCTACATAAAGCAGGTTCACAACAAAAATAATTCCAGTGCCCAGACCACACAATATTCTCCCGATAATCATGAGAGCATAGATGTAGGCATTAGCGAGTAAAAGGAATGAACAAAGAGTAATAACTCCCCCTAAAAGTAGACATGGCCTTCTTCCAATGAAATCCGACACGTATGCAGCGATTAATGGTCCTGAAATATATTACATAAACTCAATATTGTTTAATATTTATAACGGGTCTTAATCGCGTAATGTTTGAAGGTATACATATCAATTTCCGGAAAAAATCCACGTTCCTTCCCAATGCAGCAATGGTCGGCAACGCGCCCTTGATTCTTCTGGAGGTCAATTCTCGTAATGTAAAATGTCAAAATGTTTAATATCATTCCGATCTAGTCTCAGTGTCATGAAATTTGCAAATGGTATTCTCATAAACCAATAATCAACGTCAAATGTGAACATAGATCGTAATGAGATCGAAAGTAGAATAAAGGTTGACTAAAGCGAAAACGGCATTCTGCTAACATTTTTAAATTACACAGTTCTTTATATAAACGTCAATATTATGACTGAATTGAGATCGAGATGAGATTATATTGACACCGAACTGAGCTTAAAGAGGAGCAGAATATCGAAATCTAATCTCAGTAGGGGTAAAATTCATTCGCAGTGTCAGTTAAATACGAGAATTGGCCTTCTGGTATTAGGGCATGGGTGGTGGAGATCATTTACCATCAGGAGACCCACTTGTTCGTTTGCCAGCCTATGCTATAAAAAAGGGCAACATCAGATTGGTTTGTTATGAGATAATTATACCATCCAGTTCAACAAGCCATTCATACACATCACTCATCCGTATGGCTACCACAACTGGGGCCAACGGATGTCACTGTCACGTGACAGGGGATGAACAGCTTTGGTACTTAACGAATCCAAGAACTCGATTTTATAGTTATTTACCTGACTGCCTCAATGGCGCAGTTGTAATGAGTACGTGGTACGACTGCTGAGCTGAAGTCTTGGGTTCGATCCCCGGGTCGGGTAAATTGATATTGGGTTTTTCTATCATGAAATATATTAGCCCGGAGTCTGGAATTGTGGCCGATATTCACATCATGGGAGGGAAGTAGGCTCGGCGAAGTGTGGGTGTACTGGTTCCACCTGTACTGGTGTGGGCGTGAGTGCGTATGTATGTATTTATTTACCTGGTATGGTGCCAAGATACAGTGCAGACCCGATCCATGATATCTCATCCTCTGTGACATATTGATCTCGTAAAGACGTTTTCGATCCAAATATCTGGAGACCCATTGGCGCTGTCCAGCCCAGTGCGAAACCAACCAACAACTGCCCTATGTATACTGGAATTATAATTTACGAGTTTGTGTTATTCATAGTGATTTCTTATGTTTACGCGAATATTACACATGGAAATAAAACTAAGTAGTTTATATCGTCTCGAGAGGACCTACACCTCAGTCTCTCCGGTGACCACGAAGGCTGAAAAGCTTTCGAAACGTCGACTAGTTTTATTTCAATTGTGTTATTAATTTAGTTTCCCAACTAAATTAATTTAATTTAGTTTCCCAACTAAATTAATTTAATTTACTATGGTATTAGTATAAATACGCTCATGATGAGAACGTTCTATACTGTACCAGGTCCGTGTCACTCGAAGTATTTTTTTAATTAGCTTGAATGACGTAACGAGCATATCGTCTGATGATGGCCACGCCTGCCCACAAACAGAAGCAACACACCCAAAACTTTAAATTACAAAGATTTTTTGAGTGGTAGAGCCACGCTGTATACAGTTCTGTCTACAGCATGAATGGGCCGGCTCGTCCGGGTCGTTACCACTGTCTCACAGAAAACCGGCGTAAAGTAGCAGCTTGCTAATAAAATTCCTCTCCCCTTCCAGGGATTGCCCTAATTTAACCCTTTCCTTTAAGGTCGGCAACGCGCCCATGATTATTTTGGTGTTGTGGGCGTACAGGGGCGGTGGAGAACACTTACCATCAGGTGACCCACTTGCTCGATTTCCGGCCTATACCTACTATAAAAATAATAAAAAAGCACTGCGTTTGTTACCCCGAGACATAAATTGCTAAGCCCACCGACCGACCAACCGAAACAACAATGATTACACACTGTTGATTGGCGGCGGTGATGGTACCAACCGAGACGTCTTCTCGCATACGACGGACCTACCACTTAGAATGGGTAATCACGTGGTAATCATCACCTACAATTTCGTACAAGGCTCCTTGTTAACAAGGATACGGGTAGCCCAAAAGAAACTCTCGCGAGAAGTGAGTTGGTACAATAGGGTAGTTTCCTATATTGAATTTTATACATTATTTTATAAATTATACGCAAAAGAAACCCTTTTAAAACAATCAAAATTGGTTCAAAAATGTGCCCGCAGTTATGACATTAAATGTTGGTATGAGGAAAAGTGGGTGCGTAGTAGGGATATCTCACTATCTCGCTTGCACGCGTGCACCATAATGAACATTTTACACAGTGACGTCAAAGTTTGCGTCGTCTGTCATTTGACAATTACCCCTTCTACAGAGGATTTGAATGGCTTCTAACTTATTTATTATTGGACCAATTTATAAAATTCTTTCTGCAATAGATTTTGAGTAACGTAACTTATTGATTTAAATAATAAAAAAATATATAGTCAACTACCATATTATTATTCTGGCTCGAGTTTGCAAGGCAGTACTACTAGTGAAAAACTTATCTGACGAGTTAAATAGCACTTTATTACGTTGACATGAGAGTCGTTATTTGTTCAACGGTATTTATTTTATTTTATTTTTATTTTATTTGGGAAACATACAATATCTTTACTCTTATAAACTAGGTAACATAACTTAAAATACATAAATCAATAAAGTTTCCACTTATATAAAGCTATTTTACAGTAACAGTAGATGATAAAGGACATTAATAATTAGCACAAACATTTCAATTAAAAAATATTATTACAATTAAAATAACAATTTAATTATTATTATTTATATATCATCATCATCATCATCATCATCAGCCCGTTGCAGTCCACTGCTGGACATAGGCCTCTCCTCTCTCTCTCTCTTATTTATACATAATATAGTAAAAGGTAATTAGACAAAAAAAAATATGTTGATTAATAAAATAGACATAATGTAAATAATTAACTTAATAGCGTATTCGTAATTTTTCTTAAAATAGTTTTATATGTATTAAGTTATGGAATCGGAATTTATGGAAGGAACCTGTCGGCTGTATGTTGCGACATTCTGTGATTTTACCATGTGGCGTGTACACAATGAATGTATCATCAGCAGGCTAACCATGAGTTTGTCACGGTAAAATCACTAGCATATATAATGTACTCTGTGATCGCTAGCGACGACGTAAGATATTTGTATGAAAAACTCAGTGGCGCCTCTAGCGGATAGGTGAGAAACTAAATTTTGTAATACAAATATTTTACGTCGTCGCTAGCGATTTACTGACACAAACTCATGGTTGAGGCACAGCTAGCGACGACGTAAGATATTTATATGGAGAACTCAGTGGCGCCTCTAGCGGATACGTGAGAAACTTAATTTTGTAATACAAATATTTTACGTCGTCGCTTCGCTAGCGATTTTACCAAGACAAACTCATGGTTGAGGCACAGACAGTACATTCAGGTAGAATTTTAATCGAGAGAACGTTCATTTGAGT
Organism: Mimas tiliae; assembly: GCA_905332985.1. Classification (NCBI taxonomy): domain Eukaryota; kingdom Metazoa; phylum Arthropoda; class Insecta; order Lepidoptera; family Sphingidae; genus Mimas; species Mimas tiliae. The sequence goes on along the minus strand of HG995246.1, from coordinate 15,211,586 downwards.
TCTAATTGATTTCACTTCATTCATTTCTAGTGAACAAGCAAAGGCCGAAGTGATCGCGTCTATGCAACTAAACATTAGGAATAAAAAGAATTCTTACTGCATGTCAATATCGGCAGTTGCTTCCTCCAATGTTGCTCCATTTTAATAGTTTATAATAGTCAATTATTCAAGAAGGCGATTCATCTGTATTTTTCTCTTTTCACTCACATCCAAAGGTTCTTCGTTATGCAATTATCGGCTCTATTCCACAAATAATAAAGACCGAATTCAAAGTGATATACACCATTTTAGTGTAAATAAAATACTGTAATAAATAAAATTTTGTTGGTTATATTCAACAGTGGGTCTGATGTTTGCTGTTATCTTATCCAATCATATCTATACATAGTAGAGCAGGTTTAGGATAATTGGATAGTAGTGACCACGAGAGCAGAGTAGTTACGAGTGGTAGAGCCACGCTGTAGACAATTTTGTCTACAGCATGAATGGGCCGGCTCGTCCGGGTCGTTACCACTGTCTCACAGAAAACCGGCGTAAAGTAGCAGCTTGCTGCTGCGTTTCGTACGGTGAGTGAGATATCCGGAGGCCCAAATTCCCCTCCCCTTCCCAATCCCTTATTATCCCATTCCTTTTAGGTCGGCAACGCGCCCATAATTCTTTTGTATTGTGGGCGTACATGGGCGGTGGAGATCGCTTACCATCAGGTGACCCACTTGCTCGTTTGCCAGCTTATACTATAAAAAAAAAAAAAAAAAAGGTAAAGATGGAGGCAATACTTCTAATCCAGACTGGGTGGGTTAAGTCACTATGTTGGATACACAATATTTACCACTCAATGTTTATTAATTTGATATAAAAAATAAAGTTGTGTTTAAATTAAGTATTGCAGTGATAGCTCAGCGGGGGGTGGTATGGACTGTCGAGAAGAAATTCGCAGGTTCGAAACCAGCCCCAAGTACATACACCTCTTACTTTTCTAAGTTATGTGTGTATTAATTGTTAATTATCACTTGCTTTAACGGTGAAGGAAACATCGTGAGGAAACTTGCATACCTGAGAAGTTCTAAATAAGAATTTCGAAGGTATGTGAAGTCTGCCAACCCGCACTAGGCGAGCGTGGTGGACTAAGGCCTAACCCCTCTCATTCAGTAGAGGAGGCTCGTGCCCAGTAGTGGGACGTGTATAATACAGGGCGAGTATTATTATTATATATACAAAAAAAATAAACGCCGAATTGAGAACACCCTTTTCTTCGTCGGTTACTAAATTGGTCACTTCAACCCCTATCTCCCCTACCAACATATTTATCAGGTTGATAAGATTGACTATAGATACATATATCCGTATAGTATTACTAAATCTATTTATATTTTTGCATGTAACATTAATTTACTATCTCTGTGGCGCAGTTGTAATGCGTACCTACGCTTTACGACTGAGATTGACGCGGAGGTCATGGGTTCGATTCCCGCACAGAGACAAATGTTTGTCTAATCCACAAATATTTGTTTCTGGTCTGGGTGTTACGAGGGACCACAAGTCCCTCGTAGTTCCTGATACCCACGATACAGGTTTACCAAGTGTGGGGTTAGGACTATGTATGTGACTGTTGGGTGTATTTATTATTATTATTATTATTATTCAGACTAATAAAAAAGAAAAACTAACCAAATAAATTCTAATATGTTTTTCCCTGATCATTCCTGAACATATTTTTTCTGGAACGGCATAGAACATACTACTTGCTGGCAGACTTATTTCCAAGCAATCATCACATTCATCACAATATATTTTTTTTATAATTTAAAATGTAGACAGTCTTACTACTAAAAATTGGTGTAGACTCAACAAAAAGTTGTGTCACATAATGAAAATAAGATGTTAACAATGTGTTTATAAAATTCCAAATTCGTGTTTAACTGTTCCTTTGAATTAAATATGCTTTACACATTGCTTAAGAAAATGTGCTGAAGCTAGTCTGATAGATGTCCAAAGCCTCAGTTTTATACACCTAACAATCACACACATTGTCCTGACCCCACACTATTTATTAAACCTGTATCATGGGTATGTGGTTCTACGAGGGTCTTGCGGCCCCACAACATCCAGACCCGAAACAATTATTTGGGGATAACACCAACATTTGTTTCCGTGTGGGAATCAAACCCATGGCCTCACGCTCCACAGCTGGTTACTTGCCCACTGTGCCATGGAGGCTGGCTGGAGTTGTCAATTCACTATGTATAAATTGTCATTGCTTATAATTGTCTTCACTCAAGTGTTAAAAATTGTATTTTATAAATAAAAGCAATTTAATTATATGTTGGCATTATGTATATGGAAGGTTTATATATTTTTGTGGACGTTCCCTATAATGTATTTACAGAAAGATTTGTTTACTATCTATAGAGTTTTGATAGATCTTCCATACAAAATGTGTCAAAAGTTAACTGCCAGTAAGTAAATCTATTTGTAAACAGAATATGAGAACTGCCATTACAGATAATCATCCACCATATATGAGCTGACCCATTTGAATATCATGCTGGCTACTATTAAAAATAAATATTGTTTTAGGATGGGTTTTATCCATTAAATTGTGAATTTGGTAAAAAAATCCATAAAGTATTGATTTTATGGAACCATAAGTCCATGAATACAGGTGGGCCTGACATGGGATAAACATGCCTACTGATAATTATAAAGTGATAATAAAAGTTTTTGTTTCATTTAATATAAATATACAGTTTTTACATAGTATTTTCAACAAGTTATAAGCAAAACTTATAAAAATGTTGCAGTTAATGTATTCTTACTATGCTATATGTAGATTAAGAGGCCATATTTTACTTTTTTTTTTATAGCATAGGCCGGCAAAGGAGTAGGTTTATATTCATTAGTCCCACTAATGGACGAATGGTGGTCACTGACCACATCTGGTCAACTTCCATTTTTTGCTTGATTTGGCCACATTATTTTGGCTGTTAATTTTGGCCGCCTTCGAACCCTTTTATTTGTATGACATCATATTTCTTTCCACTAAGTTCCACTAATCTGCAAACATGACATTCACAACTAGGTATTAGCTTATCGCTCAATACATTACTTATTAGAATCGCACAGAATAATGTAAGAAATATTTCAACTAACTTTTTCTGAACTTTTAACTATTCATAACTTTTTTGTGTATATGTGTTTGTGTTACTATCAATGATTGAAGATGATGATGATTCTATTCGTTTCGTGGTGTTTTGTTTTTAACTAAACAGGTTTAAACGTGGGAATTAAAAAAGTAAACAAACCTTTTCTTGGTGTGCCCAGTTTCCTCCTCTACATAAAAACTAAATATGAACCTAAAATATTTAAACCACACAGTCTTAAAACTATTCAATATTTCCAAACAAATAACTATATGCACCAATGAAGGAAACTTGAGGAAACTATTCAAAATTTCCAAACAAACAAATTTGTACCAATCAAAGCACTTCTCAATTCTATCATTTTTCGGCTAGTGTTGCACAAGACATTCAAGAGGCAGTTAATTTAATCCGTACATGACGAAACAATGTAAGAGCAGATCAAATTTTTTACATGTATTACTTCAAATTTTATGTCGCGTTACTCTTTTACTATTCCTATGACGCGGATTACGTGCGTGAAAGAATGAAAACGAGCAAGTGAGCTTCAAGACACCACGCCTCATTAGTCATTTGAATTGCGACCTGGCTCAGTACAAAAAAGAGGCTTCTCTTACAAATTCATTTAAAAATCGAGTCTTACTTAACAACACTACTGTCAGCTGTCATTATTTAAATATATATATTTTAACACAAAGTTTTTAATAATTTCATAATAAAATATCTGCGCGAATAGAAACGTGTTTAAATGCCATATGGGAAAAGATTAGCACTAGCCCGCGAGATTCAATTTTGTTTTTTGAAAATTGCAGCTCGATCCTTCGATAATTAAAAAAAAATTAAAATAATTTTGCGCAAATAATCATCATGGATATAATATGGAATAATAATAATGAAAACTATAAATATTGCTTCTAGAGTTAATGAATGTCCAACATGAATTATCTGAGAAAAAAATATGACTAATTGTTTTTTTAGGGTAGGTATGTACCTACAAATCGATTTTTCCGCCAGTTGTGAACCGGTTTTGTTGGAAAAAATTTCATTCTAAATAAATTTGGTTAAGATCTGATGACGGAATAAGGAGTAAAAAAATGAAACTACTCAACGGACAACAGCACACTCGTCGTGATTGTGTTATTGTATTGGAATTTACATGCTATTGCTGTAACTACCACTAAAGAAGGAAAATTAAAAAAGATTGTGTGGTTTTATGAAACCACGGTAAAAGTGAAACTTTTTTTCACATTATAGACATTTAACTAAAAATTTTTGGAATAATATTACATTAAACACTAACAAAAACAAACAAAATAGCGTGCGAACTATAGACGCCGCCATATTGGCCTTGGCTGCTCTGGCGAGCGCCTTTCACTTTATCCCTACTCCGCGGCCGACCGTCACGCGACATGCAACACACAGGCCAAACATTTTGAGATGATCTAATAAAAGTTTCACTTTAAAGTATTAACAAAACTTAAAAACCGACTTAAAAAAATAACAACGTCCAATAACAACAATTTCTTTAAATCTCTTTTTGGAGTCAGTGTAATTTAAAATAGTTATAACGTTATGTATAATGTATTGAGGTAGGTACCTAATAATTGAGGCGCGTAAAGTAACATCTTACTGCTGCGTTTCGTACGGTGAGTGAAATATCCGGAGGCCCAAATCGGCAACGCAACGGCAAGGATCATGGCCTTTTGGTATTGTGGGCGTACATGGGTGGTGGAGATCCTTTACTATCAGGTGACACACTTGCTCGGTTACCAGCCTATATTATTAAAAAAAATGTAAAACGAAAAGCCCAGTATGGCGATAGGCTCGCCTTGGGCTCGCCCCCTATCAAATCATGGAACGGAGATACGCTCGGCGAAATGTGGTTGTACTGGTTACACTTCTGCCTACCCCTTCGGGGATTAAAGCCATCAGTGCATAAGTATGTAAAACTATAAAAAAAACCTCGAATATCAGTGCGTTTATTATAGTTATCAAAAACCATTTACAGACATCAATCCCCATTTAGCGGAGATAAAAATAAAACATACCGATTGTCCTCCTTTAAAACATGCTTTTAAAGCCGGGTACAAAGGGGAACCAAAATGCAGCATTCTATCCAAAAAATCGGGATATAAAGTCGGTAATGGATACAGCAATTTCAGTGCCTGAGGAAATTAGGATTGCGTGAGCAAACGACAATTGCGTAGTTCCAGCGAGCAATTCTACTCCATTACCTCTCAGGCACCATTCGATTTACTTTGAACTCGAAAATTTCCATTTCTATTTGAAATGTTCTTTAGTATTTTGTGTTATTTTTTACACTAGCCTCCCTTTGTGGAACTGTCGTGTCGTGTCAATCCGGAAAAATGTTGTTTCCGCTCGGAATACCGTTGCCGTAGCCGTTGACGGTGACTGGTGAGGCGGTAGATAGGTACCTGAGTAGATAGATAGTGTTCTTTTGCTTTTGGAGAATTGAGAGTAAATCTACGCTCCCTTTGGCGAGCTATTACAGCGCTGCAAGATTGTAATGTTCCGGAATGTTCCTTCCATAGTGCATAAAGAGACCATGGAGTTTATAACCGGTAAAAATCCGGCATTCTTACTTCATCTACCTACTTTAAGTCGTCATTTCTTGGATTCGATTCGGATGAATGAAGTTTGTAAAAAAACGATCGTGGTGGGAAATAATATACCGTCTACAGTGCGTGGGTTTCTAGGTTCCCCCCCCCCCCTTACCTATAAAAATGTCACTTCTTTCTAAACACTTCTTTTTACGTTTTGTACAGGTATTGTGATTTCCGGAGATCTAAAAATCCAAAAACTCCTATTATGACCAACGCACATACGATTTGCGATGAAGATCATTTACTATTGTATTGTGAAGTGTGACCCACTTGCTCCCTTGTTTGCGTTCTGTTAAAAATAAAAACACTATTTATCGGTTATACGACTCCTGGAAAAGCGAGTTGCAACGAGTGTATCATGCCCAAGTTATTATAAATTGAAATAATAGTACCTAGTTATGTATTATCCAAAAAAAAATATTATTCAGACTAGTCGCAGAACTCAAGACTTCCCATACTATTACGTCGCTTTGGCTTCTTCAATAAATGGTTTTCAAATACAGTCCTGACTTTTATCGTTTCCATTTCATTTACCAACCTATATTGATTTTGCATTTGCTCGTAGTACAGTCACGATAGTTGCAACTCGCAAGCGGCAATATTATAAAACTGGAGGCACTTTAATAAATACATTTATACAAATAAATAAAATTGAAGTGTCTGTTTGTAATATTAAAATAACCGCTTTTTACTACACGCATATGAATGTATATGCGGTACATATACCAAAATAACATTTTAACACACACAATTCATGTCTGTCTGTCTGTTTGTTCCGGATAATCTCTGGTACGGCTGGACCGATTTTGACGGGACTTTCACTGGCAGATAGCTGATGTAATAAGTGTGCTGTGTGCTGTAGATATGCTGATGTGATAATTTATCCTGTAAAATGACTTTCACGCGGGCGCCGCGCGCAAAAGCTAGTATCTACTTAAACCTAAAGGACTCTAATTAACAAAAGTTAAAAACAGACTTCAAAAAAATAAAAATAACAAATTCTATAGAACACATCGCAGCTAAACTTTATCTAATGATTTTTTTTCTAACAATATCGGTCCACAATTGACGGAGAAATCGATGTAGGTACATATAAAAAAAACGCGCCGAATTGATAACCTCCTCCTTTTACGTCTGTTAAAAAGCATACCATTAGAAAATTTATTGTGGTGATTACAAAAGAAATCGTTTTTAACAACCAGCATTTAGTTGTAAACCCTGAGTAACAGAGAAAAACAAAGAATAAGCATAAATGCAAACGATATTAGTAAAAAACAACACAAAGGTTTTATTACATTTAATACTCGTTCAAAAGGTCAGCAAGTTTTACAATATACTAATACGAAGGTTGCAGATCCTGGCACGTTGGCATGGCGAGGCTATCGCCATACCAGGCACAGTTCCAGACTCCGGGCTGATACTAAGCATTTTTTTATAAAAACTCTCAATACCACTTTTTACCTAACCCGGGATTCGAACCCGAGACCTCAGCACAGCAGTCGTACCGTGTAGGTACGCATTACAACTGCGCCATCGAGACAATCATTCCAATGTCCACTGAGTTTGTTTCGCCGGGTTCAAATCCCCCTCCCCTTCTTAATCTCTTAATTATCTTTTTTATGTTTCTGATCCTAATGTATTGTGGATATTCATGGGCGGTGGAGATCACTTACCATCAGGTGACCCTGACCCACTTGTTCGTTTAACGGCCTGTTATAAATAACAAAAAAGAATCTTTATCACTGCATCTATATGATATTAAAAAAAGTGAAAGTATGACACGAATTTGTACATACTTACAGACATATGATAATTCAAACGCTTAAATTATTGTGTAGGTATTTTTTTTTCGACTTGGGTTTAAGATTTCATGTAGCATCCAAAGAATTCAATGTATATAACTAGACGGGCTGTTTAGAAATAAAATTGCGTCACAGAACGCGGGCGTTTGACAGCTCACATACAGCGCGATAGGGGTTCTAGATAGTTGAGAGTAAGCGAGATGATAATATTATGTTACGGACAATTGACCGCAACTTAGTAGTACAATTTCTATCTATGGTACCGCGCAGCTTGTGCAGTATGACATTTATTTTCATGCATTAAAACAATACGCAGACATCATTACTCTTCTGACTTATCAAAAATAAGACAAGAGAAATTGTATAGGGCATTAATCAGAATTGATTTACAGTCTACACCTGGCACTGCATAAATATTTTTATAACAACGTCTGAAATATAAATATTTTTATTCTAGGTACTGTAAAAGCAAGGGAATAAAAATCAAAGGTTGGAAATACGCGAAGCTTAATTTGATAGGTACACAGGTAATAGGATTTTTCAAAAATAATATCTGTTAAAAATTGATTAAGGAATATTATTATTGAGTAGATTGCAGTTGAGTGGAATCTTGGCCGAGGTTTAGTTACCTTTCAATTCTTTGTTTATATTAATTTAATTCTACACCCCGATTTACCGATACCTATCAATTTTCCGCTCCCTTTTTAAAGTTGGTTAATAAAATACACTACATTATAATATCGTTTGCTTTTATTGTTGCAATAGAAATAAATGTCAACATGGCTTTGGTAATTTAAAAAAAAAAGCTGAAGATCAAATCCATCTATAATTAGATTTCAGATCCTGAACTATTACGACATATTTTAATACTTATGATGCCATGCCTATCATCATTTGCAAATCAAGAGGTGCTATCAAAAATAAATCTATATCTATAATATCATCTCCCCAATAATTCCTGAATCTCATGAAGGCTCCGTCCTTTGGTCTCCGGCACAAATTTGTAAGTAAACAAAAACGCCACAATACAAAAAAAGGAGAAAATCCAGAATGTGACATCACCGCCGAAGTCTTTTACCATGAAACCGAACCCTGTGGCGATGCCAAAGCCGATAAGCCAAGCCGTTGTCATGGAAACGGCTGATCCGGTGCTGCGAGCATTCCCCGCGAACATTTCTCCAACGAGAGCACTGGGCATCGTTCCAAAACCTATAAAGAAGTTAGCTTTGTCAGTTGAAAATCAAATATTGATTTCAAGTTACAATTGGAGTGGAAATAGAATTGTTATTGGCTTAGACGAAATAAGTTTTTATGATAAAACAAGAGTGAATAAGGTGCTTCGTATTCTATTTTATGTGTAGTCAACTCTTTCTATATAGGGCATCAATTACCTACGTCTATAACTTTTACTTGCGCAATCTAATTACGTAGGTAGAGGTACTAAGAAATCACTAATGTAAACAGCACCGTTAGTTGCGTACTGTAAATTAATTGATTGGGAAATTCGTAAAAGTGTAAAAATATATGTAAGCCACTAAATTACCCCGTAAGTAAAATTTTCAAATTTTAAATGTTTCGGGCCTAATGGTACCTATTTAAAAAGAAAAAAGAAATAGGACCTGAAGCCCATAACTTCAGTTCGGCATAAATAGCATAAGAGAGTAAAAGAAAGTCACCTAGTTCATAAGAGAAGAAGTACATTATAAGAGCCAGTAACGGCAGCCAGCCGATATCTCCAATTAAAGGACTTTCCACACGACGAAGATAGAAGTAAGCACCAAGCACGGACTGGAATATAAATAAAGAGAAAGAATGAATAAAACAACCACTAGAAAAATAAATATTGGCTTGAGCCCCTGGATCTGCTAGTGCCTAGTACCACTGCTTATAAAGTATAGTGTAATTTACCTTTATAAATTACACTATACTTTACATTTCTCATATTATACAAAGTTCCATTCGATAATCTTAATATATTTAAGATAAAAGCGTTAATATTATTTTCTTCCTCCCTTACTCACGCCTGTGATCCCCGAAGTGGTAGGCAGAGGTGTAACCAGTACACCCACATTTCGCCGAGCGTATCTCCGTCCCTTTGTCTTTCTCATAATATATTTATATTTACATCCCTTAATCACAAAATATAAACAGTACACTAAAAATTCTTAATTGCTAATTAATTTTAAAAATAAATTAATATATTTAGTAGTTTTATCATAACCATATAGGTTAATATTTTTGTCTGACCTTTGTAAACCAGTGATTTGTATTATATCGTATTTAAATTTCCTCGATACAGTCTTGGCTAGTGAGGAAATTAATGGAAACTGTTATGGTCAGGGTATGTTTTTGTCAGCAAAATGCTTATAAATTGTTTTCTTTACATTGTTTAACTTGTTTTATGATTTGTTTTTTGTTGTAATAAATTATTTTTCATTTTTTTTCATATTCTATGTCTACCGCCCACCATCAATGTATAGGGACTGTTATTTTCCAGTTCGAAGAAGATTCAAGGCAGTGAAATAACTGGTGAATAAGAGACCGAACATATTATGTCTCGGGATGATGAGCGCAGTGCTGTTGCTTCTATTTATGGAAAAGCGTGGTAACCATTAGGCAAGCGACCAGTTTATCCCATCATTTAGGCAAATAATAAAAAAATCTTACCAAACTAAATGAGCAAAAAGCGGTAGATACGAGTAATAATATCCTCCGACCAGAACGGTCCACAACAGTGGGCGCTATCATACTTGCGATCAATCTGGTCGTGCCCACGAGAATTGTGGCGAGGTCCGGCCTGGAATCAAGATTTTAATATTAATTAAGAGGCGAGCCTTCCGAAATATCGAGATTAAATATCAAGCTACTCAAGATTTATATTAATTGAGAACTCCAGTGTACTGAGATACCGAAAACGGGTAAAGGTTTTCATTAAAAACTTTAAATAGAATACAGAAATTAACAAATTCCACAAATTACATTACTTTCTTACACGAAATATAGTATAATAAAAGTCTTTCCGGAGTCAATGGCAGTGCTGGTGTCGATCAAAATTAATTGAAATGTACCTACTTCAAAAATAACTCTTTAGGTATAATACATCTTTGATGGGGTGGTAGGTTTTTAAATAACTCCAATTTACCTGATTGAAGATCCAGCAAGCTGGAATATAGTGGTCGTGAAGAACAGGCATGCAGCGACCCCACTCATCTGCTGTAAAGTACAGAGGGAAAGTGTGATAAACAGCGACTTCCGATTGGCCTTTACAGTAAAGATCTTCTTCCAGACTTCCCAAGTTTGACCTTCATTGGGGTTCGTACCCCGAACTGATTCGAAGACATGATCCATGTCATCCAGCCTGCCGAGGTAGCGAAGTATTTCTTTGGCTTCCCTTTGTTTTCCTGGATAAAGTAGATTCAGATAAAGAGTGGTATTCCATGGGTAGCAAGATGTTACGGTGTTAGGGTGGTGAGATGTATTCCTTATGTCTCCCACAATCTCAAAAATCTAATTATAATTATCAGCCCCGTATTTAAAGTATTAAAATATACAGGAGCCTCTAAGAGGGGTTAGATCTTAGTTCACCACGCTGTCTTAATGCGGGTTGTTAGACTTCACACGCCTTGGAAATTCTTTAGTATGCAGATTTATTTAAGATGTTGCCTTCACTATTAAGTCAAGTGATGATTAACAATGAATACAGACGTAACTTAGAATAAGCAGAGATGTATTTTCTTGGGGCTGGCTTCAAAAAATATAGCCTTTAAATTACATATATGATATTGACTCCTTAGTCTCTCCTGTGACCACGAAGGCTGAAAGCTTTCGAAACGTCGGGACTAAAATAAAAATTAAACCGTAAAAATCCGTATAAACTAGTTTTATTTCAATGTGTAATATTCGCGTAAACCTAAGAAATCATTATATGATATTGCCAGAAAGGACAAACCTTTTATAGCGTAGTAAACAGGTGACTCCGGTATAAACAGTATGCCCACCACATGGACAATGTTGACGACCAGAGCAATGTAACCCGATGCAGCGTACGACACGAATGGTCCAATAGCGTAAGCTGCTAAGGTGCCGAATATACCCATTATGGATGTTGAGGTAAGTAGAATCCCCCGAATATTTGGTGAACTAGAAGAATGGTTTTGGTTACATCATCTCAATTTGAATGAGTCATTCAACTTTGCATAAACTCTAAAAAATGAGAATATTCTCAGATAGTACCTTTTACAACACATAAAATAATATGTAAGTTAAACTACAGATATGCTAATGAATATAAAGAATAAAGATACAAATTTATTTTTGTAAAACAGGTTTACCACCTGCTGAAAATGATTAGGTAATTAATTAAGTGTTGAAAATGTCTTTTTGTATTATCACTCTCTTATACACTAATGAGATAAAAGGTGTCTTTGACGTCATTCTGTGAAAAACTAATTAGTTTCTAGCTTATGTTCGCTGTGGTATTAGTCCATGAGAAACATGAGGTCATCTGGTAGTAAGGTGTTATGGCACATGAACACCCACAACTCTCTTTTCCGATTTGGAATCTTTGGTCTTTCGGTAATATCCGCCTCATGATATGATAGGTGGCGAGCATCGCCATGTCGGACACAATGACGATTCCAGACAACTCATGTGTGAAAAATCAAACATGTGTGATTGCCTGACTTGGGGTTTAAACTCAGGACCTCACTGGTGTCTCAGCTTAAGTACACTACCACTAGACCAATGTGGCGATACTACATTAATTAATTTTCTGTAATATTTTTAGTGTAAGTGGATCACAATTTTAGGCCCAAAGGCAACGCACCTGCACTTGGTACACTCTGCTGACTAACGGACGAGGCAATGGCGCATCTTGGTTCCCATTGCGGGTTGTGGGGGTCAGACGGCTCGTCGCCCCATATAATACCAAATACCGTCAAATCTATGGTATGAAAGCAGACCTTCATATTAAGCCGGGATAACGCCAGGCAGAAAGAAAGGTTTATTGAAACTTTGTAGTTGCTTAAAAAAAAAACCTCCGACGTCAATAATCGTCTTTATTTGTTAAACGGCTAAACAGATCTTCAAACATAGCTAAGGCTCAACTCGACTATACTAGTAAAAAAACGTATTTAAATGGGTCCATTCATTTAAGCGCAATACATAAACAAACACCTACCGATAGTCAATCGAGTAAAATGAAATGAAATGAAATGAAAATATTTATTGAATCCATAATTCTCGTATGTTACATCATTTAGATTCAGTCAAATTTTAATTTCACCGCCAGTTCGGAATGCTGTTTCGTTATAGAAGAACATGCAAGAAACTCCAACGTTGCTCTTTTCAAATTCATTTACAATATTTGCACTACGATAATACAATTAATTTTGAATAGAGTTAGAGCAGCTCAATTTATGCCGTACATTTTAAAGTAAAATAATGAAATTTTAATTATTACTGCGCTTGATCCTCATGAGTACCATGAATAAATGAATACTGTGAAGATGACTATGATAAGATTAGATATAACAAGCAAAACAGTCTGAGCAGACCAGTCCTCACATACCATCCCTTTTTTCCGAAGTTAAAGGTACAGGGTTTTGAGTGGTAGAGCCACGCAGTAGACACTTTTGTCTACAGCATGAATGGGCCGGCTCGCCCGGGTCGTTACCACTGTCTCACAGAAAACCGACGTAAAGTAGCAGCTTGCTGCTGCGTTTCGTACGGTGAGTGAGATATCCGCAAGACCAAATCCCCCCCCCCTTTCCTTATCCCAATTATTCCTTTCCTTTTAGGTCGGCAATGCGCCCATGATTCTTTTGGTATTGTGGGCGTGCATGGGCGGTGGAGATCACTTACCATCAGGTGACCTACTTGCTCGTTTGCTGAACTATGCCATAAAAAAAATACAGGTACTCACGATATTTCCCCAACGTACACCAAATTGCTGACTGTCACCATTCCCATGCCCAGACCGCTTAATATCCTTATGGCGTATACCATGGCAATATTTTTGGTAGCCACTATCAGGATTAGTGATGTGAGGTTCAACAATCCACCGGCAAAGAGACATGGCTTACGACCGACAATGTTAGATAGGTAACTTGGTATGTATGGCCCTGAAAACATAATAATAATAATAGTGGCTTATACCGAAGAGTCTCGACCAACATCTTCAGAAGCTATCAATTGATGGTTGGGTCAGAAGTCAGATGCAGAAGGCTGTATTATTGGACACGGCACGCATTGTGAGGAGGTACCTCACACTGGGGCCCCAACCACCGGGGGCTTGGGTCTTAGGCTTCGCCATTGGAGGGTGATATTTTTTATATTTTTAAATGTTTTATTTTTCTAAGTAATGTAATATTTAAAAGTGTAAAAAACCCTTTTAAAATAAAGAGTACTGTACATAATAATAGCCCTATATTATATACGTCCCACTGCTGGACACGGGCCTCCTCTACTGAATGAGAAGGGTTAGGCCTTACTCCACCACGCTGGCCTAATGCGGGTTGGCAGACTCGCATACCTTCGAAATTTTTATGGAGAACTTCTCAGGTATGTAGGTTTCATCACCATGTTTCCTTCACCGTTATAGCAAGTGATAATTAACAATTAATACACACGTAACCTACAAAAGTCACAGGTGCCTTGGGACTGATATGAAACCTGCAATTTACTTTTTTATCATTAGCTTGAATGATGAGACGAGCAGGGGCCTTACTCTTGACACTTTCAAGTTCTGGTTCAATCGAGTTTGATTCGATTACAAGCGTTTTGGTACTCCCGAAACCCAGCGCACGTTCGAGCTGCGGCTCAAATAGGAACTAGCTGGGATCAAAAAATTCGTTAGGTTCGAGAAATGCGTACTCCCCATTGTTTCGTACGATCGTGTATCGAGCTGTGAAACAACGAATAAACGAAAAATTATTCGATTGGTACCGTACCAGGATCGAGTGATGAGGTTTTGTGTGTTTTAGTGGCTAATGTCATAATTATATTATGTGCAAAACATTTTCTACTTCTTTCTTCTACCTGATACATATTTGTAACCCAAATATCTGATAGGTAACATTACAAAAAAATTACTTTAGCAAGACGCTAGGTTTGAATCAAGCAAATAAAAAATAAAAGCTTGTGTAACTCGTTTGTAGGCCAAAGGTATAGTCGGAGCTATGGTACGTTTTTGGTACGATATTTCTGCCACCAAGCAACAGTGTGTACGCACTGATGTATTTCGTTTTGAAAGACATAGTAGCCAGTGAGATGACTAAGGATTATGAGTCTTAACTTATGTCTCGGGGTGGAGGTGAAGAACGCAGTCCAGTGCCATGCAGTGCTTTGTAATTCAAAGTTATGTTGGTGTTGCTTCTGTTTATGGGCAGATGTGGTGCTTTTTAATAGCATAGGTGGGTAAACAAGCTAGTGGGTCACCTGATGGTATGTGATATCCACCGCCCATGTACGCCCACAATACCAAATAAAATTATGGGTGCGTTGCAAGGAAAGAGACCTTAAAGGAAAGGGATAATTAAGGGATTATTTCCGTCCCATGATGTGATAGGGGCAAGCCTATGGCCATACCGGGCACAATTCCAGACTCCGGGCTGATACTAATTTCGTGATAGAAAACCCCCAATATCACTTTTACCCGACCCAGGGATCGAACCCGAGACCTCAGCACAGCAATTATACCACGTATGCATTACAACTGCGCCACCAAGATTTTTTATTTCATCATAACGAAAACGTCATAATATGGCGTCTGCCGGTTCTGCAATAAAAAAACGCCGCGTCGTGGTATGTTGCCAAGCAAATAATACTCGCACACGTACTCGATCTAACGGCTGTTTTCGATTACGACTCGAAAAACTTCGGGAGTGCGCATTTTTAGTTCGAATCGAGTTCGAATCGAAAAACGAACCAAGCATCAAATCATTTTCAAGAGTAAGGCCCCAGGTCGTTCGCTTGATGGTAAGCGCGACGCCTGCCCATAAAAAGAAGCAACGCCACACAGAACTTTGAATTACAAGGCACTGGACTGCGCTCGTCACTCCGGGACATAAGTTGTTAATTCTCATTATGCCCAGTAATTTTAATGGCTTAAATTTTCTTCAAAGCAAAACAGAAATACGTATCGACAATTTCCGGCTAGGTCATCGCCATTAAAGAAAATGTAAATCGATCGATAATAGTTGCACTGTACTGTTTAAACAGTACCTAATTTAAAGTGTTTTGTTAACAGTAGTTTAAAGTGTTTTATTATTAACCTGACTCACAAAACGAGCTGTTTTACGTTTACTGTTAAATACATGCTAGACCCACTTGACTCCTTACAAAGGCGGACTGCTCGAATCGTCGGCGATCCTGATCTCACGGACAACCTGGAACCGTTACAAAAGCGGAGAGACTTCAGATCTCTTTGTATGTTCCAAGGAGAGTGCTCTGAGGAACTGTTTAAGTTGGTACCAACATCGCCATTTTACCATCGCACCACCCGACACCGCAGTAGAGTTCATCCATAATTACCTGGAAACAATCCCGTCTAGCACCGTACGTTTCCAGCGTTCATTTCTACCACGTACATGCAAGCTCTGGAATGAACTCCCTGCATCGGTGTTTCCCGAGCGTTATGACCTGTCCTTCTTTAATAAACACTTAGGTACCATCAGGTGGGCCGTTTGCTCGTCTGCCTATCTAGGCAATAAAAAAAAAAGTCATTTTACAGTTACACATGGTCTTGACCCCACATTACATTCGAATCCTGTGTGGTGAGTTTTAAGAATTAAGCGATACTACTTCAAGCCATACAAATGTTCCGCCGGGGAATCGCCCACAAGGTACATTACAAGAGGGCAAAGAAAAATCCGCAACGTGACCCGGAGTGGCGAAAACAAAAATAATGAAGAAACTCCTTACAGTGGACAGCGACCGTTTCACCCCGCTCCCGGCCGAAATGCAACACCGCGCCGAAATATTGATATTACGACAATGTCAAGAAGAATCATTTGGCGCCGAAATAAAAGCAATGAACGCAACACGAGACAGCCGCTTATATCTCCTAAGCGTGGAAATGTCAGGTCTCATAATGCTGAGAAGCCGAATATTCGCCGCAACAGGAATATCCCACAACATGAAGATACCACCGGTAGGGGACGGTGACCACAGAGCAACTAAGCTGTGGATCGAGCACGTCTACAAGAAATTACATCATGCGGGCGTCGAGACCACCGTCAACGAGTGTCGACAAAACAGATGAGTGTTACAACTGCGACCAGACGTGAAAATGATCATCTGGAGATGACATACATGTAGAATGCGGGCAGCAACTCTGCCGCGGCCAGCGACGGGCGACCTACCCTCCTGTCGGCTGGCATATCATCAGAGACCGTTCACCTACACTGGCCTGGACTACTTTGGCCCACTATCCGTAACAGTGGTTCGGAGTCATCAGAAAAGATATGTGGCGCTGTTTACATGTCTCACCGTTCGAGCAGTACATTTGGAGGTGGTGCCATCGCTCAGCGCGGAATCAGCAGTCATGGCACTCAGACGTATGATTGCACGTCGGGGGTGTCCTGTGAAATTGTGGTCCGACAATCGGACCAACTTCCATGGGGTCCCAAGGAGCGCCGACATGCGCTCCTCGAAGGCGCAGAACAAGAGGTATCACGAAGAGAAATATAGTGGCGTTTTATTCCCGCAGGGGCACCATTCATGGGCGGGGCGTGGTAACGATTAGTGTGTTCGGTAAAGACCTCGCTCACCGCCGTGCTACACGAAAAACACCCTAATGAAGAAACTCTTCAAACGCCGCTCGCCGAGGTGGAATTCACCATCAACAATCGCCCACTGACCCATGTATCAGTGAGTGCAGAGGACCCCGAGGCCTTAAAACCCAATCACCTCTTATGGGGTGGACAAGGGTCAATCGAAGTGCCAGCATTCTTCGTGGACCACAAATATGGGCCGCATGCCAGTCTACGTGCTATGCAACACCTCGTCGACGCATTTTGGACGCGCTGGCTGAGGCAATATCTTCCTGAGCTGCGTAACCGGCGGGAGCCGCATGGCAATGACCCCTAATTTCGCATCGGAGACTTGGTGCGAGTCGTGGACGGGATCCTACCCAGGAAAACATGGGTGCGAGGGCGCATCTGCGAGCCGTAGACGTCAAGACACGAGGCGGCTTCCTGCACCGCCGAAGCAAGAAAATTGTGATGGCAGCAACAGCGGATCCTGCACCACGAATGAATGTATCGCCCCCAGCGAGCGATACACGGCGGAAGGATGTGCAGGACGGATGTATATAGAGTATTGTATAAAGGTTTACCTTTCTTATTCGTCGTGCTAATGTATAGAATAAATCGAAAACCAGCGCTGCAGTATTGCTTATGTCGTACTGCAGCATGTAGCTGAATGAGAGGCCCATTTTTGGCGCAATAATTGCATAGTATTTTTAAGTTGTTGTGTACTTTTTGGTGTTTTTTTTCTAAACTCTGTAATTATAGCTCTAATAATAAAGTTCCTTCTTTCTTTCTTCTTTATAGAATGTAATAATTTTGTTTTATGTGTTTTGTCTGTAATTGTGCCAATGTACTGTATAGCATACAGGTAGTCCCTCATATGCGAGAGGCCGTCTGGGTTGGTACCACTGTTTTGTCTATTTCTACCGCCAAGCCGTAGTGTGTAAGCACTGTTGTCTTTCGGTTTGAAGGACATTGAAGGCAGTAAAATTACTGGGCATTATGAGACTTAACATCTTATGACTCGGGATGACGATTGCAGTTCAGTGCCATGCAGTGTTCTGTAATCCAGAGTTCTGTGTGACTTTGCTTCTGTTTAAGGGCAGGCGTGTCGCCTAACATCAAGCGAGCGACCTGCTTGTCTAGTCATTGAAACAAATAAAAAAAAGGTACGTGGGCTCCCCAAAATAGTTGATATAATTATTATTCTACACTATTTATTTTAAAGTGACATTGATACAGTTTTTGAATATGTGCCAAAATTCAACTCGAGTGCATTCTATATAAAATCTCATTGTTATTTAGTAAAATTAGAATAAAATACATACCGATTATAGCTCCTATGTACAGCAGAGAACCGATCAAAGAGATTTCAAACTCTGTTATAATATCTGGGATTGGAGACTGGCTGGGATCTTGTAACTTTGGGATGGTTGGTGCCGACCATCCTACGCTGTATCCATCAATAAACTGTCCTATATTTACTAAAAATATAAAATAATATAAGCTTATACTTGTATCCACGAAGGTGTAGGCAGAGGTGCGACTAGTACACCCACGGTTCACCCAACTTATTTCCGATCAGGTGGCAAGCCTCACGCCAAAACGAGCATAAATTCCAATACCGGGAAAAATATTTGTGATTTTTAGAATTGAAAAATGTAACACAAATTGGCCAGCCTGAGATTTGAACTCAGGGCCTCACCAATATCTTAGGCATTACTAGACCAATGAGGCGAATACTATTTTTTAATTATTTATTGTATGCCATATATAGCAGGCCGGCATAATTCTGCCGATCTGCGATACATTCAGTGTCTATCGTTGGGCGACAGTATTCATTCATGATTGGATTGCGCTATACTTACCATCAGGTGTAGCGTAGTCACTTTGCCGAGACAGGATAAAAAAAAAGAAGTACCTTCCTTTTGGATTCACTGTAGAACAATTAATACTACGTTTTTAAGTAAACATTATGAAAAGAATAAAGATTAAAACATAATTTTCCAATTTAAAAACTTACCGCAAGCTACAATTAGAATCTGAGTACGAACATAAGAATGCATTGTTAATTATTTATTTACACAATCAATAAAATAAACCATTATATTAAAGACTGATCGTTCGCGTGAATCGAATTTTATTGGTGCAAAAACCCGTTTTTGTAAAAGTATTATGCAAGACTGACTAAAGAATTTCTTTGGTTACTCGAAAATTTCCCGCTAATCTAACATTAGCTTGCGAACATCGCCGTGAGGTCTACCCGGCCTAGGTAGCACTTTAATTTCTAGTAATTTACTAAAAGTTTTTTCAACTTTTTATTTTAATTTTAATTTGTATTGATATAATCCGTCTCTATAAAACCGCAAGAAACACGACCGACTAAATACGATACTAATGAAATTCTTCTCTTACTAGAAAAATTCCCGCTAATATAACATTAACTCGCGAACATCGCCGTGTGGTCTAAACGACCCAATATGTTAATTAACATTTATTTTGTGAAAGACTTTTCATTTTTTTGTTTATTTTATAGTTTACTTTATTAGGGTTGATGCGTAAACTTGAATTCGATTTTTTTTTATTGCGTAGGACGGCAAACAAGCAAGTTGGTCATCTGATGGTAAGTGATATCCACTGTCCATGTACGCCCACAATACCGAAAGAATTAAGGATGCGTTGCCGACCTTAAAGGAAAGGGATAATTAAGGGATTGGGAAGGGGAGGGGATTTGAGGCTCCGGATATCGCACTCACCGTACGAAACCCAGCAGCAAGCTGCTACTTTACGTCGGTTTTCTGCTTGACAGTGGCCTGGACGGGCCGGCCTATTCATGCTGTAGACAAAACTGTCTACAGCGTGGCTCTACCACAACAGAAAATTAATGTATTCACAGTAGACGATAATACAAATAAGACACCCTATTACGAAAACTGAAACAAATTTGTTTCATAAAACCAATATTTCAAATATTTTAGAATGTGTGTGAAATAAAATGAAGGAGTAGTGGGGCCATCTCGCTATCTCCCTCGCACGCGTGCGTCGCGCATCGTATAGGTTGATATCATCGTATATGGCGTGCATCTTTTTATTGTCATTATTGAAGCCAGTGAAATTACTGGGCATTATGAGACCTAACACCTCATGTCTCGGGGTGACGAGCGCAGTCCAGTATTATACAGTGCTTTGTTATTTAAAGTTCTGTGTGGCTTTGCTTCTGTTTATGAGCAGGCGTGGCGCTTACCATCAGGCGAGCGACCTGCTCGTCTCGTCATTCAAACTAATTTAATTTCAAACTAATTTATTATTTCAACCATTTAATTACATAATTATATTATACTTACATGATAGCCTCCTTGACGCAGTGGGCGAGTAAACGGCTATGAAGCGAGAGGCCACGGTTTCGATTCACGCTCCGAGACAAAATGCTTGTGTGATCTACAAATATTTGTTTCGGGTCTGGGTGTTTTCTCCCCAGAGGGGTTGACATCAGGTAGGCGGCCGGTCTTAAAAACTACAAGCCAAACCTTTCTGTATCATGTGTTAAAAGGCATGTTGCGCCGACCCCACTGCGAGTAGGATAAGGGCAGGTGGAGGAAGATTCGCGTATCGCTAATTAGACATACATACATACATACCCATTCACACCTGTAATCCCGGTAGGTATCCTGTAAGGGGTAGGCAGAGGTGTAACAATACACCCTCATTTTGTCGAGTGTATCTATTTCCCATGATGTGATAGGGAGCGAGCCTAACACTATACCGGGCACAAATCCAGACTCAGGGCAGATACATGAGCATTTCGTGATAGAAAAACCAAATATTGGTGATATTGGGTTAGACCCATGGTGATTATACTTTGTAAGGGATAATTAATGTTTTGTAAACTCAATTAAGACATTTAAAATGTAAATACCTAAAGTATTGATGTCTATTATATTCTATATATAATATGTAACTAGGCCATGGTTTAACATATTTACCTAGTTATTAAAAAGTAACAGAGTTTGTGTATATTATTATTAACAACTGTAGAGCAGTAGGCCTAGTACAAGTCACAAATACGTTCACACACAATTTACTACCGTCGAAGTGTCAACCTAGTAATTCATACGGTAATAAAGGAAGGAATCGCTTGAAAATAATTTTATTAGTCGACTAATTTGAAATAAAATTAACCATAGTATTAATTTTAATTCATTATAGTTCCCACTAGTGGCTACTAATATTTGACGTATGGAGAGAACACGAAAACTTTCATCGTTTAGGAAAACTATTAAAACCTGTACTAGGCCTACTGGTCACACCACAATCCTAGATTAAAATTGCCAAACGGGCCTCAATGTGTTGGCTTCGGACCCAGATACCCCTCCCAGTGGATAGTCTCGAGATTAAGGTAAAAGATAAACACAATAATCTTCTTTTCATAGTATAAAACAAAATCGTTCCCGCTGTTTTTATGCTTATATCTTTTAAACTACGCAACGGATTTTAATGCAGTTTTCAGCAATATGCAGTCTTCTTCGGTGCAATTGAGACTCTGATCTTGAGTGAACTCTGGATTGCTGGTACCGCCTCTGCACTATACCGCTTTGCAGCACGTTTCTCGAGGGACTCAGAAGTTCGACGTTGATGACGCATTTTGATGTCTTTTCGCACTGCCGTCCATCTTGGCGTCGCACCGTAGAGTGTACACTACGTACGAAGGCTACACATCCCCCGCTGCACCAGCGTAGGGATTTTGGATACGGACCCGACCCAGGGGTTATTCGGGAAGACAATTGGGTCGGAAGGCTGTTGAGGTTGGCATAACCATCTCTTCTCCCCCCGAGGATGAGAAGGTATCCGTAAATAGAATTTTCCCGCCGACAGAGCGAACGATGATTGACAATTATTACTTAACTCATATTTACGGAGCCATAACCTTACGAATTAAAAAACATCAAAATAGGATGGTTTATACATACAAAAACAAATAAATGTGTCGAGTTGATAACATCCTGCGTTTTCTTCGTATGTTAAAAATGGCATTATGCAGTGTTAAAATAAATAACGTGGTCTTTTTAGACCATTAATTACATATTACATAATTAAGAGCATAGGACATTTGGGTGTTAATAAAAGCTGGTTTCATTAGCTATAAGTAGTGCTAAATATGCTGACGTAAATATTGTTATGATGTAACACGAACTAGAAATACAATACGCGCAAAACAACTTGGCTGGGCTGGAGTTATGCACTTCACACGTCCTCTTCGCCTCGCGCCATCCTTTATTATTATTGCTATTACTTCATCTAATATCTCGGGTCAAGTTTCTTGGACATCCTGCTTTATTAATTTATTTTTTATTTGTTGAATGACGAGACGAGCAGGTCGCTCGCCTGATGTCACGCCTGCCTATACACAGAAGCAACATTACACTGAACTCTGGATTACAGAATTCCGCATGGCACTGAACTACGCTCGTCATCCCAAGGCATAAGATGTTAACGGCTCCGTGGCGTAGTGGGCGAGTAGCCGGCTGTAAAGCGACAGGCCGTGGGTTCGATTCCCACACCGAGACAAATATTTGTATGATTGTGGGACAGCAAGTCCCTCGTAGTTCCTGATACCCACGATACAGGTTAACCTAGTTCGGGGTCAGGACTGTGTGTGTGACTGTTGGGTGTATATATTTATTATTTAAGTCTCATAATGCCCAATAATTTCACTGGCTTCAATGTCCTTCAAACCGAAACAAACCGTGCTTATACACTGCTTCATGGCGGCAGAAATAGACAAAGCATTGCTACCAACCCAAATATTTCAAATTTAAAGTGATGTGATATGGATTTTGGTTCTGCAAAAAAAAATATTATGTACAGTATTCATTATAATTATTATTTTTTTGTTACATTTTAAATTACATAATTATCATTAAAAATATACATTTAAAAATATACATTTAAAAATATAAAAAATCGACATCCTCCGCTGGCGAGGCCCAGGATCCCAATTCACCTGCAGTAAGGACCCCAGACTGAGGAATCTCCTCACAATGCGTGCCGTGTCCAATAATACGGCCTTCTGCATCTGACTCCTGACCCATCAACCAATTGAAAGCCTCTGGAGATATTGGTCAAGACTCTTCGGTATCAACTCATGGGCGGAAAGGACTATCGGCACAATGATTGTCGAGTCCACATCCCACATGTTAATAACCTCGTGTGCCAAATCTAGATATTTGGACATTTTATCTTTTTCAGCTTTTACGAGATTCACATCATGCGAAATGGTGATACAAAGAAATTAAAAAAAAAAGAAATATTATTATAAAAAAAATTGTAATATGTATTAGCTCATCATCTCTTGAATCTCATTCAATGTCTTTCCTTTGGTTTCAGGTATTACAAAGTACGTGAATAGGAATGCGATCACACACGAGCCTCCGAAGAGCCAGAAGGTGACGTCACCACCCAGTGTATCCACCATAGAATTGAAGCTAGTCGTCAGTCCAAAACCAATAAGCCACGTGAGGGTAATAGCCATAGCTGATCCATTGGCACGTACGTTGGCTCTGAACATCTCTCCTACTATTGCATTTGGGATTGTACCGAATCCTGGAAAAAAGAGCTGAATTTATGATTTTGCTTATAGCAGAATATACCTCCTTCTTTCTTATCACTTTCCTAATACCTTCCTCTTATTAGGTGGCATGCGAAAGTCCGTTTGGATAGGCACTGCCGCAGGATTTCTATGAATTATGTATTTGGGATTCCGTTACTGGATTCGTATTCTTCTATCGAGTCCGTTGGTAGAGGGAGAAACTAGCACTAGACCCTGCACGGAGTGTCTGCTTCCCTTTGGATGAGCCTAAGTCTATCGATCAATACGAGACGCTCTCGTCGAGACCCTCTTGAGAGGAATAGGAGGAACGCAGAAGTGAAGGCTATCGACATTTTCACATGTTTCAAGTTTTGATACGTCAATGATACCTTTTTTGTTACAAATAACCACCGTTCTTTGGTACTTTCCAGAAATGTGCAAAAGATAAGTTGTAGGATATGTGAAAGCTGATAGCGCTGGAGAGCCACGGTGAGTAGGTAATAATTGGATAAGTCCGCAGTTTCAGATTTTACTGCATACGTGTTGCACATAATATCTTTTAGAAATATCTTCTGATATTCTCCCCTTGGCAGCTTTAACTTTAGCCATAGATATTTTCTAATGTGTCTATGCTTTAGCTAAACGTCTTGTTCAACCTCCGTGCTGGTACAACCGGTTTATCTATTTCTGTTGTGTTCCGGTTTAAAGAACATTGGAGTCCGTAAAATTACTGGAAATGAACATTTTGTTTCGGGCGATCAACGCAGTGCAGTGCCAGGCAGTAATTCAAAGATCTAATTGATGTTATTTTTTATAAGTAGTCGAGTCTACCCATCAGGTGAGCGCCCTGCTCCTCTAATTATACAATAGTAAATAAACACCACGCTTTCCTAAACGTTACCTGTCTAAAAGAAAAACTTAAGGGTAACTGTTTAGTTTTGTAATTTAGTTTACCTACCTACAGTTTCTATAGCATTGTGATAGTTTATGAGCGCTGGACATAATCAAGTGATCTGTTTACTAGCCTTATGTAAAACAAAACAATTATAACAATTTTCCAACCTGCTTCGTAGGAGAAGAAGTAGATAATTAAAGCGACGAGAGGCAACCATCCAGCGTCTTTGATTGCCGGGCTGTTTATCCTCGTCAAATAAAAGTATGCACCGAGTATATTCTGCAAAAATAAAAATAACTGTATAGAGTTCTATTTATTGCTTTATTATATTAAAAATACGTTTAGGCTTGCGGCAATCTCTCTGATCACGCGAAATGTGATATCAAAGCTGGTGAAACCAAAGACCAAACCTTCACGTCAGTTTTCTATGATTTACCATTCCAGTTAAAACTACCAATGTATGCTATAGACAAGACCGCCTTCGGTGCAACTTTAAAATAAATCTCGTCATTACCACTGTCTCACAGAAAACCGACGTAAAGTAGCAGCTTGCTGCTGCGTTTTGTATGGTGAGTGAGATATCCAGAGGCCCAAATCTCCCTCCCCTTCCTAATCCCTTAATTATTCCTTTCCTATTAGGTCGGCAACGCGCCCTTTTTTTGTATTGTAGGCGTACATGGGTGGTGGGGATCACTTACCATCAGGTGAACCACATGCTCGATTGCCGGCCTATGCTAAAAAAAAACTAAATCTAGTATAAAGTAAAAGTAGACTTACTAAACTAACAGCACAAGCTATAGTTGAGATCAGCAACAGTAACTTCCTGCCAGCCCTCTCAACAAATATTGGCGCTATAATGCTTGACACCAACCTTGTTACTCCAATTATTATAGTAGCTATATCAGGTCTAATTGAAGAACCAGCCAGGTCAAATATAGTTGTAGCAAAGAATAGTACGACAGCCACGCCACTCGTCTGTTGAAGTGCTCCTATAGTAAACGTTATGAGAAGTGACTTTCTGTTTGATTTAATTGTAAATATCTCTGTCCAGTCTTTGATTTTGTTGCTGTTTTTATGGATTGCAAAAGTTTCCAGAACCTTTTCGAGGTCAGCTCCGCGACCGAGTAAGTTAAGAGTTTTCTCTGTTTTTATATCATTTTCTGAAATAAGTTGTAAATTGGTTTTATTATTATGCTAATGTTATAAATGTGAAAATGAGTTTGTCTCTTTGTTGCTTTTATAAATAACCGAACCAGTTTTAATGACCTATACATTTTAATGTTTGATGAAGTTTTACTTGAAGGCAATTGTAACACTGAGAAAGAACATAAACTTATTTCTATCCGAGAAAAAGGCGGGAGAAAAAACGAATAAATTTTAAATTGGTAAATATGGTAAAATAATGGCCGATTCCAATGCAATGCAATATTAAGTGACAATGAAAACAATCAGAATAGTAGTTATTAAGGAATAAATGAAGGCTTTATTATTATTATTATTATTATTATAATGGCCGATTATTAATTATAGGATATTCCGCAGTATTTCCTTCTTACGGCAATTTAGCACCTATTACTTTAAACATAGTTCTCTCACCTTTCAAAGCATAGTATACAGGAGATTCAGGTATGAAGAATACTCCAATAAAATGTATAATACTGATCACCAGGGCTATATAACCAGTCATCGCATATGATACGGATGGAACTACTGCGTAAACAATAAGAGTTCCTGTGATTCCGATGATTGAAGTGGATGTCAACAGGATGCCACGAATGTGGGTTGACCTGAAAAGTAAAAACAAAAAAGAAGATGCTTTTTTATTAGCTTGAGTGACGAAACGAGCAGGTTGCTCGCCTAATGGTAACCACAATGCCCTGCCCATAAACAAAAGCAGCACCACACAGAACTTGGAATTACAAAGCACTGCCATAGCATTGGACTGCGCTCGTCATCCCGGTACATAAGATGATACCCCTTCGGGGATTGCGGGCGTGATGCGTATGTTAAAAAAAGAAATGTTCAAATATGATGAATGATAAGTCCGTGGCGCAGGCGGCGAGTAGCCGTGGGTTCGATTCCCACACTGAGACAAATGTTTGTGTTATTCCTAAATATTGGTCTCGGGTCTGGGTGTTGTGGGACCGGAAGTTCCTGATACCCACGATACGGGTTAACCTAGTGTGGGATCATTATGTGTGTGACTGTTGGGTGTATTTATTGATTATTATTTATTTAAGTACATATATAGGTATCTATTATATCATGATTCTCTCAAGTTGACTATGATTTAACCTTCGACAAAAAAGACGGATGTTAAAAGTTTGATCCTGGTGGTAGAGCCACGCTGTAGGTAGACAGTTTTGTCTTCAGCTTGAATGAACCAGCTCATGCGCGTTGTTACCAACGTCTTGCAAGAAACCGACGTCAAGTTGCGGCTTGCTGTTATGTTTCATACGGTGAGTGAGATATCCGGAGGCCCAAATCCCCTCCGCTTACTAATCGCTTAGTTATCCCTTTCCTTATTAATTTATCTACTTACGCAATTTCTCCAACGTAGACTATATTGCAGACGATGGTGATACCCATACCAAGGCCGCTGATGACTCTTAGAGCGTACACCGTTACGATATCGCTCGTGATGACAACTAACACATAGGCGAGGATGTTGAGCAACCCACCGATGAGGAGACATGGCTTTCTGCCTATGAAGTTTGATAAAATCCCGGTAGCATATGGGCCTGGAATATTGTAAGGAATATTTATAATTCATGCTAGAACTCATTTGGGTAAATTTATTCCAAGATACACAATTGACAGTCTCCGGGGCGCAGTAGGCGAGTAGCCCAGTCCCAAGAGCACACACCTCTGACTTTTCTAAATTATGTGTGTATTAATTGTTAATTATCGTTTGCGTTAACGGTGAAGGTAACATCGTCAGAAAACCTGCATACCTGAGAATACTTCATAAGAATTTCGAAGGTATGAGAAGTCTGCCAACCTGCATTAGGCCAGCGTGGTGGACTAAGGCCTGACCCCATTCAGTAGAGGAGGCCCGTGCCCTGCAGTGGGACATAATACAGGGCTAGTAAAAAAATCTATAACTTACCTATCATAGCACCGATGTAAAGCAGAGATCCAACCCATGAGGCTTGTAATTCTGTGATAGGCTCGGGCAATGGGCTCGTGGTAGCATTTTGAAGTTTTGGTATAATCGGAGCTGACCAACCCACACTGTAGCCCACGATTAATTGACCTATGTTGACTGCAAAATATATATTACTTAGAATTTCCCAAATTCAGCCATGATTATTTTGGTATTGTGGGCGTACATGGGTGAAGATTACTTAAACCATTTATTTCTTTACACATACATACATATAGCACAGCAAAATAATATGATATAAATAAGTTTTAACAAAACTTAGAAATAAACTTCAAAATAAAAACACAACACTTTTCAAGACAAATATAACATTTATTATTGTTTATTATTTCTAAAGGTATCTTTAGAGTGGGTGCCTATGTCGCTGCCGGTCAAATAAAATTGTTGTTATTATTGACTTATCAGTGTTTTTATTTAGAAGGCGGTTTGTAAGTTTTGTTCAAAATTTTATTTTTTGTGATAGTTAATAGTATGTAAATTCCAATACAATAACACAATCGTGACGAGTGTACTGTTGTCCGTAAAGAAGTTTCTTTTTTTTAGATCTTATCTAGATTTATATGGGACTACATCGCAGCTAAACTCTGTCGAGTGATTTTTTCCAACAAAATTAGTCCACAATTGGTGGAGAAATCACTGAACATACATAAAAAAGCATAAACAAGCGCGAAGAAATAAATAGACTAACGAAACCCCCAGTCTTTTGCTTAATATAAAGGTCGGTAAACTACGCAAGTTTGCGTACTCTGCCATTATGAGTGTCTATGGTTTTGTTACCATATACCACCAGATTGACTTGTTTGCTGGCATCCTTGATCTTACTAAAATTAGTCAAAATTTAAAACTTACTGCATCCTACTATCAGTAGTTGTTTGATAATTGACGTCTCCATTTTCAAAGTCTTGTATTGATATCTTCTTTCTTCCATTTATAATTATTTGTTCTAAAACACTACTTCAGTTCCTAACATCAACACGTTTAGTTTGATAATAGTTTGTGATTAATAATCAATGCGTGATTTAGAGTTCAACATCACAAAGTCACTGAAAACCAACAACAATAAATTAATATATTACTTTAATATAGTATAATTATAGAATGTATTTAAATCTGCGTTTAAATAGATACAAAGATTATAATTACGAAACACTAACCTGACAAAAAATAATAAATAAATACAGTCACAGATAGCCCAGAACCCATACTAGGTTAACTTGTGTCATGGGTTTCATTTTTGGATTGACTAATGGACGTTCTCAATATTCCATCTTTCGATAGTTTTCTTTACTGCCAGTAAAATCTTGACACATTTTGTATGGAAAATCTGTCAAAACATTGATAGTAAGCAAATATATCATTAAATAGAATATAGGGAACGGCCATGAATTGACTAAAAATTACCGCAGATATGACATTTGTAGCCAAATTGCGTACCAAAACATATTACACTGATATAAAATCATGCGAAACGTCACTTTACATTCACATAAAAATAATTTTAGCAAGTTAATACTAGTAACCTTGTTATTATAGTAACTACTGGTAAAAGAAAAACAGCAAATCTAAGACAGAACGTTACACTAGCAATTGTATAAACAACTGACGATGTCGAGACCTTGCTACTAACCAAAAGTAGGACAACCAGGATGATAATAAAAGCAAATACAGTTCCATCGTTATTATCAAAAGACGGGATTTGGGCAAGAAATGGGCATCCAAGGAGCCAAAACAATAGATTTTATCGTCCGAGCGACGTTTTGTTATACATTCTTTGTTAATTGTTGTTTACAGATGGCATTATGTGTTGGCAATTTATGATTTCAATATTAGCTTTCTAAACATGTATTTGGGTAGACAGGCGAATATTTGGCTGATTAGTAATAAAGCGTCCTACAGTAATATAAGTTGCCGATATTACTAAGTTTGTTAGTAGACAGCCTCGGTGGCGCAGTTGTAATGCGTACGCGTTACGATTAAGCTAACGCTGATATCTCGGGTTCGATCCCCGGGTCGGGTAAAGTGGTAAGTATTGGGTTTTTCTATTCTGAAATGCTCAGTATAAGCCCGGAGTCTGGAATTTGTGCCCGGTATGGTGATAGGCTCGCCCCCTATCACATCGTGGGACGGACATACGCTCAGCGAAATGTGGGTGTACTAGTTACACTTCTGCTTACCCCTTCTGGGATTACAGGCGTGAGTGCATATGTATATAAGTAATAAAGAGTCCTGCAGTAAGATACGTTTTACTACTAAATACTTTTTTATTACTAATCTTGTTAATTAAACATGCGTTTTATGTGGACTATCAGGAGGCCGATGTATATTATATAAAAAAGAAAAGAGTATAAGACATATTAAATATAATATAAGCCAGCTTGGATCCAGAAGGGGTAGGCAGAGGTGCAACTAGTACACCCACAGCTTGACGAGCTTATTTCCCTGCCATGACAGGTGATGAGCCTATTGCAATATCGGTCACAAATTCAACTGCAGGCAAATCATGTATGCTTTTTGAATTGAAAACTCACAACACTATTTAATTGTGATTGCCCAAACTGGTCAATCCAGTTCACCGATATCTCAGCCTACGCTGCTACTGAGCAAATTGTTGGTAACAAGAATAAATAAGTATGTTGAAATCATTAATTAATCATCCAAAACGAAGACTACCAATTTTTTGTACGTAGATTGATGTCACCGTGGCGCATAGGTTTTTTAGTGCGCGTTCGTGCGTTATGCTGGGAGTACACATACAATTCATGTGAAATAACTTTGCTGGACTGAAGTTAATCACTTTGCCCACCCTCTACGCCTCCCGTCACTCTAAAACCCATGACAAATGGTGACTAATTTCAGGATAACCAAGTTATTCCGCGTGTATTGTTCGAAATCTGTTAATATTATCTTGCTCCATTGTTGCTACATACAGTAGTACAATACAGGAATAGTGTGATTAAAGATCCACTGATTTCATGACAAGTCATCATATTCCGATTGTAGGTACTTGATTTCAAGTGATAGTAATTTTTCAATAACAATAATCATATCAATAGGTACGGAATTAAAAGATCTTGCACTATAATCATTCTTCACCACTCTTTATCTCTTAATAACGATCTTAATCGCACGTCGATTCATTGATATGATTCAATCATAAAGCGCCACATTTAGTTTGCTAACATTTATGATAAAGATTATTTTCAATGCACAGTATTTTCAATTCTAATTCCTCTTATATAAAGAAGTATTTCTGAAAGCCGATCACATCTTCAAAATTGCCGATTATGAAAAGATAACAAAACTTACTGATTTTAATTGTGCAACTGCAACTATGTAATGTCATTGTAATAAATGACCGATAAAAGGTCGGTCAAAGCCCCCTAGAGGTAAGCGTGTAGTTCAAAACGTACCTCCCATATCACAGAATAGCTCATAGTACCTACTGACGTCCTGTATTCCCAGCGTGGTGGCCGAATTAATACTTTTGTGCCCAAAATTAATTTTCCCATTTTAACATACACACATAAGCGCTCACGCCTGTAAACCCTGGAAGGGTAGGTGTAACCAGTACATCCACATTTCGCCGAGCGTATCTCCGCCCCACGATGTGATTGGTGGCGAGCCTATCGCCATACCGGGCACAAATCCCAAACTCCATACTGATACTGAGCATTTTGTAATAGTTAAACCCAATATCACTGCTACCCGACCCGGGGATCGAACCCGAGACCTCAGCGTTAGCCTCAATCGTAACGCGTATCTACGTATTACAACTGCGCTACCGAGGCAGTCTATTCTCATTTTAACCCCCACAGCAAAAGACAGGTGTTATGTCGTGTACGGTATAACCTTATTAGTTACTAGCCTTTGCTCGCGGCTCCGCCCGAGTGAACGGCCTTTTCCGGGATAAAAAGTAGCCTATGTTACTCAGTGATAATGTAGCTTTCTAACGGCAAAAGAATTTTTGAAATCGGTCTAGTAGTTTTTAAGTTTATTCGTTACATACAAAAATTCATCTTTCGTCTTTATAATATTAGTGTAGATTGGTCTAATGGTATCTGAGGCTAAGAAACAGGTAAACCTGGATTGAAACCTCCGGTCGGGCAATCATTTTTAAGAGGTATGGCGATAGGCTCGCCGTCTATCAAATCTTCACCTCTTATTCCACATGCCCTTATCCCACTCGCAGTGGGGTGACCACAATATACTATTTAACACATGTTACAGAAATATTTGCCTTGTAGTTTTTACGACCGGCCAGCTGGCCGTGGTGGTCATGAAGGTGCCTGACATCAACTCCTCTGGGGAGAAAACACCCAGACCCGAAACATACTGTACAATAACTGTAGTAACATTATGTACATTATGTATATTAATCGTAAGTATTCATTTGAATTCTTCTTCTTCGTCGGTCCCTCAGTGCTGAGGATCGCGACCACATATGTGCCTCCAAGCCAAGCGGTCATAATATATCTGGTACCGCTTGGTATATGCTGCCACCAACAGCCCTTTTCACGGCATCTGACCATCTAGATGGCGCTCTTCCCCTGGGCCGTTTCCCTTCTATTTGGCCCAATATTACTCTTTCCAGGTTAGGTCTGGGAGACCGCACAATGTGTCCGAAAAAACTAAGCAACCGTTCCTGACAGGCTCTTTGTGATGTTGAGCTCTTTCAGTATGGAGTCATTAGTCCTCATGGCGGTCCACGGTACACGTAGCAGTTTTCGCCAGCACCACATTTCAAAAGCAATATATATTCATATATATATTTCAATTTGTATGAATAATTGTTACTATTATGAATGTTGATATACAAGTGCATTTAAATGTTGTATACATAAAGGCACTTCACATAGTTTTAAGTCGTATAAAATGCATTGATTGTGGTAGTGTTTTGTGATGTGTCGATGGTGTAGCAAATTCAATAAATAAATAAACATGTACAGTATAATAATAATAATATAATACTAGCCCTGTATTATACACGTCCCACTGCTGGGCACGGGCCTCCTCTACTAAATGAGAGGGGTTAGGCCTTAGTCCACCACGCTGACCTAATGCGGGTTGGCAGACTTCACGTACCTTCGAAATTCTTATGAAGAACTGCTCAAGTATGCAGGTTTCCTCACGATGTTTCCTTCACCGTTAAAGCAAGTGATAATTAACAATTAATACACACATACCTTAGAAAAGTCAGAGGTGTATGCACTTGCGCTGTTTTCGAACCTGCGACTTTCGTTTTTTACGAATTCAATAAATAAATAAATATGTACAGTATGTAACAAAAACCCTGTTGGTCTTTATTGGGTCCTGAACATAGACACATAAACAGCTTAATAAAAATAATAAACTTAAAAAAATAATAAACAGAAGCAAGACATTATCCTTACACAGGTAGCTTATAAAAATGAACATATTTATTTTTTTTTATTTTCATCTGAAAAGTGATGAACAGCTGACTGATGCCGGGCCCGCACGCGGCGCGGCACTTTTGATGTACGTAGACACCGGAACTAGCTATCTCGCTCTGACTCCGAGTCATCGCTCTTGCAGAGGTAATCAATCGAAATACAGTTTACAAACAATAAATTAATTCAATTTTATAAACTAAATATGATTATTTTTATAGTCCAATTTTCGTTTGCGAGTTATATCATTAAGATTGAATATCGATTCTGATATCACAGTTAAAACGACCAACTGGGTTTTGGTTACATATTGTATTTGCGGATCACATAGACATTTGTCTCGATGCAGGAATCGAACCCGCGGCCTCTCGATTTACAGCCGACAACTCGCCGACTGTCACCCTCTATCACATCATGAAAGAAAATGTATCCTCCTGTTTTAGAGCCGGTATTTTTTTTATAACGTATGCCATCAAACGAGCAAGTGGGTCACCTGATGGTAAATAGTCTCCACCGCCCATTTACGCCCAGAGTACCAGAAGAATCATGGGCGCGTTACCGACCTTAAACGAAAGGGATATTTATGGGGTTGGGATTGGGAAGGAGATTTGGGCCTCCGGATATCTAATTCACGGTCCAAAATGCAGCAGCAAGCCGCTACTTTACGTCGGTTTTCTGTGAGACGGTGATAACGAACCAGTCGAGCCAGCCCATTCATGCTGTAGACAAAATTGTCTACAGCGTGGATCTAAGACTCAAAACTTCCTTCACGTAAATAAATACAATCATAGATACGTATGTAGGTTCCTTGTATGCGAGAGGCCGTCTGGGTTAGTACCACCGCTTTGTCTATTTCTGCCGGCAAGCAATAGTGTGTAAGCAGTGAAATTACTGGGAATTATGAGACGTAACATCTTATGTCTTGGGGTGACGAACGCAGTACAATATTATAGTGCCCTATAATTCAAGGTTCTGTATGGTCTTGCTTTTGTTTATGGACAGGCGTGGCGCTTACCATCAGGCGAGCGACCTGCTGGTCTCGTCATTCAAGATAATAAAAAAACTAAATACATACGATTTTCTCTAAACAACTTTCATAATTTAAACTTACTCGTTTTTTTCACTTGAAAATGCACTACTTAATTAAGTTCAAATTAAAAATCACTAATCACAATAATTTTACAACTTTAAGGAACCACCTAAATGACAACAATATGTAATTAAATTATAATATTCAGTCCGAAAAACTGCAGTAGGCGCCTAGTTTTGTATACAACAATGTCAGACTCAAATGTCGTCATATTATTATGTCGGATTTTATCTACCCGCATTATCTTTGAATTGCATATTTTAACCGATAAGTCAAAAAATAAACAAAGAAGTTCACAATTCGCCTGTATATATTGTTTTGATGTACGTACAAGCTAAAACTAAATAATAATAATACACCCAACAGTCGCACACATAGTCCTGACACCACACCTGAATGCCAATTCTCGTAATTTTAAATGTTCAAAATATCATTCCGATCTAGTCTCAGCGTCAAGAAAGTTGCAAATGGCATTCTCTTAAATCAATAATCAACGTCAAATGTGAACATAGATCGTATTAAGATTGAATGTAGAATAAAAGATGTCTGAAGCCAAAACGGTATAATGCTACTGCTAATGCTAGGTGCGTTTGACGTTGATTATTGGAATGATATTTAGAACATTTAAAATTACGAGAATTGGTCTCTAGGTTAATCTGTATTGTGGGTATCAGGAACTATTAGCGACTTGCAGTGCCACAACACCCATACCCGAGACAAATATTTGTGGATCACACAAACATTTGTCTCGGTGCGGGAATCGAAAAGACGGTCTCTCGCTTCGCAGCCGGCTACTCACCCACTGCGCCACGGAGGAATAATATAAATGTGGACCGATTTGGAAGATTCTTTTTGTATTCGATAGATAAAGAGGTGAAATCGAGGATGAAAAACTAAAACTTCGACATTTATACACCGATTTTGTAAAATTATGTTGTTTTCAGTAAAAACACGGCAAAAGAAAAACTAAAATAAAATTGACTTATGACAACAAAAGCGCTAAAAATCAAAGTGAACAATTTTGAGCCGTTGGTATCAATCACTGCCTATAAAGATATAATAACAGCGACTCAAATTTGTTTAGTTTTATTATTAGCTTTTTAGTTAAATGAGTCAGTTTTATTATTGGAAAATTTTGTTAGTGGAATGAATTACTGACTTTATTGTAAATTATCATCACCCAAAATATTTTTCACACACCACACCATACATACCATCACACAACTACACTTTTCATATTATTATATTATTTTCAAATATTTGTCTCGGGTCTGGGTGTTGTGGGACCGCAAGTCCCTCGCAGTTCTTGATACCCACGATACAAGTTTACCTAGTGTGGGGTCAGGACTATGTGTGTGACTGTTGAATGTATTTATTTATAGATTGCGACCAACGCTGAGGTCTCGGGTTCGATCCCCGGGTCGCGTAAAGTGGTATTGGGTTTTTCTACAACGAAATGCTGGTATCAGCCCGGAGTCTGGAATCTGTGCCCGGTATGGCGATAGGCTCGCCCCCTATCACATCGTGGGACGGAGATACGCTCGGCGAAATGTGGGTGTACTGGTTACACCTCTGCCTAACCCGTGAGGGATTACAGGCGTGAGTGTTATGTTCATATAAGGGGCTCGTAATAGGAATCCATAATCGAAAGTCCTAGGACTCCGTCATCGAGATCGATGAGGAGTACTGTTTATAAACATACCTTTAGAAGTGTTGTCACTATGCTGAGCCATGATAAAAATTTCTAATTCACCTCTAAATATTCTTAATTTTTTTTTTTTATCCTGGCTCGGCAAAGTGACTACGCTACACCTGATGGTAAGTATAGCGCAATCCATGAATACTGTCCACCAACGATAGACACTGAATCTGTCACAGATCGGCAGAATTATGCCGGCCTGCTTAGTTGCTTCTTCACACTCCGTTTAAAGGATCCCAAGTTATACGAAGGACAAAACACGTGCGCCAAAAGAATAATAATAAAGACGTAATATAATTTGTAATTTTGATTATCTTTAAAATACATAGGATAAGATTATAATTAACTTAAGAAGATTAACTTTAATTATGGTTATCAGTTTATTTTAGAGGGTACATACGGGCAAATGATTCTCCTGAAGGTACTAGAGAAGTAATCACTACCGTTCATGACTCATGAGCACGCGAATATTATAAAAAATCGTGGATGCGTTCCCGAATGCCGAACCATAGAGGAAAATATCGGGGATGGGTTAGTTACTGTTTAATTATATAGATAGTTATTGTATAAGTCACAAACACGTTAGTTTGACTGAGAATTAGTTTTTATAGCATAGACCGGCAAACGAGCAAGTGGGTCACCTGATGGTAAGTGATCTGCATCGCCCATGTACGCCCACAATACCAGAAGAATCATGGGCGCGTTGCCAACCTTAAAGGAAAGGTTAAGGGATTGGAAAGGGATGGGATATGTATGGGCATCCGGATATCTCACTCACCTCACGAAACGCAGCAGCAAGCCGCTTCTTTACGTCGGTTTTCTGTGAGACAGTGGTAACGACCTGGTCGAGACGGCTCATTCATGCTGTAGACAAAAGTGGTCTATACCACTTATTATATTATTCTTTTATTTCTAACGTAATTAGGAAATACATAAGCAAAGGAGGAGCCAGTGTATGCACTGGCCTTATTCAAAATGATGCACCTTTATATTGCGTATTCTTTTATTTGGAACAAAGTCCCCATGATTTTTCTGATATTGTGTAATCTATGGGTAGCGGAAATTACTTAACATTTTTCTTGCTCGTTTGCCAAACTCTTGCTATAAAATAGTTTCTGATTCAAAATGCTGATAACTTGTCCTCCAAGAGAATAAATAATATGGTCTCCAATCTGGGTCCAACAGAACCTGTAAATACAGACATGACATTGGCCTACCGACAAACTTTGCCGCGAGTTTGATTGGCAATCAGAGTTGCACAATACCAACGTGTTTGGGGATAAATTTAAATCCTTATTCTGATGCTTGGGAATATATATTTATTGGTTGACAACTGGCAGGCAGCCGGTCCTAAAAACTACATGACAAATATTTCTGTAACGTGTTTAAAAGTATGTTGCTCCGACCCCGCTGCGTGTGGGATGATGGCAGGTGGAAGAAAAATAATTTTATGAAAGCGGGGGAAGACGAGCAGTAATTAATAAAAAATAAAATAAAATAACCTGTTAAGCGATCCCTGTCGCCCGTGGACACCTACAATACCAGAGTAAAAGTCGGTGACTTGCCGGTCTTTAAGGAAAGAATAGGCTCTTCTCTTGGGAACATTCTTCCATGTGAGGCGAGACCTGTGCCTTATGGATCTGAAGCAGACGGCCCAACGCGAAATACTATCTCTCTCTGCTGGACACACCAAACATTTTGAAAACCAGTTTGGCTTTGCCTTCCAAATGACCGCGGAATGAGTTCCGCCCAGATGTCGTTGATGTAGACGTTCAGACGTCGCTCGATATGTCGACACCAAAGATCTCGAGGAGTGTTTTCTAACTGAGGAGCCAGGAATAGTCAAGTCAAATCACAAACGCAATAACACTACTAGTAGGAGTATATTCTTCACTATCGCATTGCTGGGAAATTACCTCCACTTAATCTAATGGAGCATACCTGCATACCTCTGATTTTTTCAGTAAGATTTCCGATAGTTTGCGAAGTCTGCCAACCCGCCAGGCCAGCGTAGTGGACTAAGACAACACTCCTTTGGTATAAATAGATGAGATCCATGTCGAGCAGTAAAATCCTACTACTATTATAAATGTGAAACTTTGGATGTTTGTTTGTGAATTTGGATGTTTGTTAGTAAATCACGCCTTAATATCTGAATCCGATGAAATACACAAACACAGCTAGACCTTAATCAGGATTAGGACATTTTACCTTTTTATCCCGGAAAGGACGTTCATTTTGGCAGAGCCGCGAGCAAAAGCTAGTAGTATATACGGAATTGCTGAAGTCCATGGGCGGCGGTAACCGCTTACCATCAGGTAGGCCGCCTGCTCGTCTATCTATGTTGGCAACAAAAAAAAATACAGTGCTGATATTATTACTAGGTATTGTATTCCGAACGTAAAATATCCAGAATAAGCTCACTAGCTGACAAATAGATGCTAGTACATCAATACACGTTCAATTTCACGCGTTACCGAAGTCGCTGATAGTTTTGAACTTATGGCATTACTCAACTCTCTCAGACACCTATGGGTTTTAGGTAACGTTTACCTTTTAGCTAGCTTTTGCCTGCGATTTGATTCGTAGGCTTTGAATGTATTTTTATTACACCATAAGCTTATGCATTATATATCCGTAAGAGGTATCAGAGATGTTATTATAATTTAGAATCAACAATAGTATACTGGAAGTAAAATAGAATAAATTAAAATGTTGCAAAGCTGTAGCATATTTTTGGCTTACCTTTTAAACTACGGGGTGGAAAATTCTAAAAAAAATCAATCTAGTTTATATTTTCATCCTATTAACTATCACAAAGCTGT
Organism: Mimas tiliae; assembly: GCA_905332985.1. Taxonomy (NCBI): domain Eukaryota; kingdom Metazoa; phylum Arthropoda; class Insecta; order Lepidoptera; family Sphingidae; genus Mimas; species Mimas tiliae. The sequence goes on along the minus strand of HG995246.1, from coordinate 15,172,605 downwards.
TATTCAAAAAAAATCCTGGACTCCCAAAGACAGATATTCATGAAATTGAGCAACTTGTAGTCAAACATTTCTGGCTAAGGCAGGTTTTTGATAATTAGTAATATCAGGCAAATTATTTTAAATGTTTTAACGTTGCAAAACTTATCTCGTGATAAAAGGAAACACCATTAAAAAATAGTGTCATTTATTGCGAGGATTTCCAGGGCAAAAACACGGTTTAGGGCAATTTGTCCTTTCAATATTTCTATTTGCACTTGGTGGGTAACGTGGTGGAGAATCCTTCTCAGTAAGCTGCTTCATCTTGTCCATCAGTTCATTAATTTGATTGGTTAACAGTCCTACCGTATTGCACATCTGAGTGACTGCATCCAGCGGCATATTAGGTCTACTAGCTTCACGATCACCAGGGATGTCTGAGGATGTATTTGTACATCCTGAAGGGCAGTTCGTTGTTCTTACACGAGGTTTGGGAGCACAAGGGTCTGAAAACTTCACAGAAGGTGTATTAGGGAGTTGGGGGCTGCTGTGTTGTTTGCAATCAGTCCCACATCTTCCCAGAGGACACTTCTGAGCTGGAGTCTGATTCATTGCATCATCTTTATTGATGGGACACTTTATATTCTCACAATGCGGTGGTATGTTCGCTGGACATTGGCTGTTATTGCAACTGTAACATTGGTCAGTTCTGTACTCTTTAGGCTGTGTGGTTTTGCAGTCGGGGCAGGGACAGGTGACTTTGATGATGCCTTTCTTGATATCATTGATTCTACCCGGTGTGTAATTTAGGCAGGCGTAGTGAACCCAGGTTTGACAGGCACCTTGGCATTGCAGGCCATTCTTCTGCGTCACCTGACCAAGGCAGATCTTGCAAGGGTTCTTTGGTTTATTGCATTTAGACATTTTTATGATTTTACATATTATTTAATGGTAAGTTTGTCGCATAATTGATTGATTTGTTTACAAATTTAGAAATACTTAGTTCTATTTGATTTATAACCGCATGGTGGTTTACTTTTGATGACAGATGACATTTGTATTTTTCTTTATTTTCCAAGTCAATTATGAAACAGATAAAACGACAGGTTCTTCATCATACTAAAAACAGTTATTATTTTATCTAAGTATTTTATCTGTTATTTACATCTCTGCAGTAGTCCCCGAGACTGGTCATCTAGTGAAGAATATTATTATCTACAATTTTTAGGTAAATAATATAAGGTCACATCACCTTTATCCCCGACGGTGTAGGCAGAGATGCAATTAGTGCTGCACCTACGTTTCGTTGAGCTTATTTCCGTCCCTTGATGTGATAGAGGACGAGCCTATCGCCATACTGGGTGGAAATTCCAATTCTGATTCCCTAATTCATGCGTGCTTTTGTGAATCGAACCCACGGCTTCTCGCTTCGTAACCGGCTACGCGCCACGGAGGCTGTCCACTATATACTACGATCATTGCTAATGTTAAAGTATAGGATGGTAAACGAGCAAATGGGTCATCTAAAAGTAAGTGATATTCAATACCCAAGAACGCTCACAATACCAGAAGAATCGCATGGACGCTTTGCCGAGTTTAAACGAAAGGGATAATTTAAGGGAGGAGATTTGGGCCTACGGATATCTCACTAACCGTACGAAACACTGCAGAAAGTTGCTACTTTAAGTTGTTTTTCTGTGAGACAGTGGTAAAAACCTAGACAAGCCGGTCCATTCATGGTGTAGACAAAACAGCGTGGCTCTACCACTAAGATAATTTGACATAGATAATCTATTTTTCTTTAATAGTATAGGCCGGCAAACGAGCAAGTGGGTCACTCATTGTAAGTGATCTCCACCGCCCATGTACGCCCACAATACTAAAATAATCATGGGCGCGTTGCCGACCTTAAAGGAAAGGGATAAGTTGGGGATTGGGAAGGGTAGGGGAATTTGGGCTTCCGGATATCTCACTCACCGTACGAAAAGCAGCAGCAAGCTGCTACTTTACGCCGGTTTTCTGTGAGACAGCGGTAATGACCCGGACGAGCCGGCCCATTCATGCTGTAGACAGAACGTGTACAGCGTGGTTCTACCACTCAAAAAACTCATTTTTGCACAGATTTGGAGGAGACTTGGCACAGAGCTAGTACCTTCCCTATATCCCAATCCAAGTCATAGAATTAGAATATAGGCTACATTTTATACCGAAAAATACATTCACGCGGGCTGAGCCGCAGGCAATAGTTAGTCGTACATAATCAAGGACCTGGTATTAAAACGCATTAAGTGTTGTCTCATCATGTATTCGGAACTGTATCTATCATTTTGCACATAAGCTGTTTTAGCTGCGTGGACAGCTGCCCCACAGTGTTGCACATCTCTTGCATTGTGACATACATACTGTTCGTAGATGACATGTTCATTTCGGACGATGTTTTTAGAAGTTTTATCTTCGAATCTATAAAAATACGGACTAACATAAATGTAAGATCGGGACATTTTAACATCGTGATGAGTGGAATGAAACCTAAAGATGAATGATAGATATGGAATATGATTGAGTGAAAGGGATGAAGTATGAAATAGACTAGGAGGAAAAAGATAGAAAATGAATGCTTATTTATGGGTTAAGATGTATGAATGTCTGAGGGAGTGAACGGGACTGCGAAAATATAGTTGGGAAGACAAGAATTAAAAATTAAAGTATAGGGAAGTAATCATCGTTTTATTTGGCCTAGCGTATCTAAACCTAGCCGTAAGTACCTTAAACCAGCCGAGAAACTTGTGAGATGAAGTTTGATTTTTATAACCTTATCTTTCACAAGTATGTACCTACTCGTGTGTACGATTAATTAATTTATTTATTTTAATATATTCATTATTAGTTACGAAACGAAAAACTGTAAAAAACTAGGTATTCAATCAAATGAAATTAGCATTATGTTCCTAGGTATCTACTTACATAAAGTTATATTTTAGTTTAAAATGACGAAAACACAAAATTTCCACCCACCGCTATCTTTAGAGGCGCAAGAGCAGGACTTCGTTTTCTTGACCTGTCCAACCTGATTAAAGGGCTTGGTTACTAGGCAGGGTGGTGTGACCACGTCTGACGATGATGAAGACCCAGACGACGCACAAGGAGCATCCGGTCCACAAGGTCGTGGAAATGAAGAATCCGAAGATGGGTTCATTTGCAGCTTGATGCCTGATGGACACTGGTGCATAGTAGCTGAAGATACAGAAATGATGTGAGTTGAACCCTCATCAGGAGGCAAAATATCATTCCGATCTAATCTCAGCGTCAAGAAAGTTGCAAATGGCATTCTCTTAAACCAATAATCAACGTCAAATGCACCTAGCATTAGCAGTAGCATTATACCGTTTTGGCTTCAGTCAACTTTTATTCTACATTCAATCTCATTACGATCTATGTTCACATTTAGATTAGATCGGAATGATATTTTGAACATTTAAAATTACGAGAATTGGCCTCCAGATTCACAACGTGGCCGATTGTTAGCTGGACACGTTGGGTTTGTTCACGTGTATGGTGGATTAGTAAGATACTCCTTATGTGGGGACCTTACAATAAGTACTTACAGAAGGTAGATGTCCAAACAACGCACACTCACAATCGTAAGCTGAAAATTCGCTAAGTGTGATGTGTTTACTTGCAACGTGACGTACACAAACCAAAAGAAATGTCAGCTAAAATGTATTTTCCTAAAAATTTGGTTTTTGTAGATGGGCAAACTTATAAACATAATATGGTTTATATGGTATGAGTGGTAGAGCCACGCTGTAGACACTTTTGTCTACAGCATGAATGGGCCGGCTTATCCAATTTTGATGATTATTTTTGGATTCGATAGGTTTTAGCTCAAAGATTACCCCATTTGGGAAGGTGGTAGGGATTATGCGTTCAGCAATCAACAGTAAGCTGCCGTACAATGGTACTAACCCGGTCGAGCCAGATCATTTATGCTGTAGATAAAACTGCGTGGCTCTAGCATTACCTACCGACCTGATTACTAGTTTTGTAATTGGTAGAGTCAGTGGTAGAGCCCAGGTCGTTACCACTGTCTCACAGAAAACCGACGTAAAGTAGCAGCTTGCTGCTGAGTTTTGTATGGTGAGTGAGATATCCGGAGGCCCAAACCCACTCCACTTCCCAATCCCTTAAATATCCCTTTCCTTTAAGGTTGACAACGCGCCCATAATTATTTTAGTATTATGGGCGTTCATGGGCGGTGGAGATCACTTACCATCAGGTGACCCACTTGCTCGTTTGCCGGCCTATGACATAAAAAAATGACAGGTCTGGTGCCGGTGAGGTTATAGATTTAATTCTAAGATCGGACAACAGGGTCGGGGATACAGGCGAGATAATATATAAGCAATATATTATAGACAATATATAAGCCAATATGACTGCCTCGGTGGCGCAGTTGTAATACGTACGCGGTACGAATGCTGCGCTGAGGTCTCGGGTTCGATCCCCGGGTCTGGTAAAGCGATATTGGGTTTTTCTATCATGAAATAATAATAACGATACAGTTACACCTCTGCCTACCCCTTCGAGGATTATAGGCGTGAGTGCGTATGTATGTATGTATGTAAATATTGGTAGGTAATTAATTTCTTTATTTCTAATTCGATGATTTCAATACGGCGCGTGAGGCTCGTGCGGCACAGATTGGTTTACATTTACCTTTTATCTCCTCCATTATAAAATAGAGAACCAATAATATAACGCACGTCTAATTAGTCGAAGGGATAGCCATATATTTTTTCTCTTTTGCTGGTGATTAATTAGGTTTAAAATAAAATTAATATTTATTATCCGTCTAGCTGAATGAGCAATGTTTTGTATTAGTGATATTGCTATTTCGGAATTAGTAGGTATACAGAACTAGTGAGATGCATATCGGTACCTACAGCGCGGCCCAGAAGCGGTGAACCTCAGTCAACCAGATTATCCAAAGAAGCGCTAAAGAAGGCTACGGCAGGGGATTTTAGTCAGTAAAGCAGCGTAGGAATTTTGGTTAGGGACCCGATCCAGCGGTGGTTTGGCATAACCAGCTCTCCTCTCCTGGTGTTGGGAAGGTACCCGTAAATGGGATTTCCCCAGCGGAAAAAAGTAGGTAGGTAGGTATGTCTAAGGCGAGCCTTCCGTTTTCCTCTGGCTTAAACTTTACATATTTTATATCACTTTTATACTCACGAGGTTGCATTGTCCGGCATGAGCACGGCTGTGGTCTTATCGCTTTCTTTCCGTCTTTACTTGGACAAGGCGTCAATATTGGGCATGGAGGAGGCTTCATTGGCGAAACCCTGGGTAACTTATTTTTCGTTGAAGGTGGCGTTGGCTCGTTAGGTGCGACTGGTGGACGCGCTGGCTTTGGCGGCGATTTCGGAGGTGGACATGGTGCTGACTTTGGTATCTCACATGGTGGTGCTCTTGGGCTCGTAGGCAGTCTAACAGCTGATGGTGGTGGTGTAACGTCATCCGGCGTCCCCGGAAATGACTCTGAAGAATCTGGTTGCATTGTTGGTACATTATGTGACCGTTTATTCGTTGGACAGGTTTCTTCTTCACAAATAGGCTGCTTGTTTGCTGGACATTGATGATTGGTACATGTATATGGCGGATTAGTCAAAAATTCTTTGGGCTCTTCTGTCACACAGTCAGGACACGGACAGGTTATAGTAATGACGCCAGATTTTATATCTTGGATTCTTCCTGGGGTGTAATTTAAGCACGCGAAATGAGCCCATTTCTTGCAGGCGCCTTTGCATTGTATACCGTTTTTATTTGTAACTGCTAACAAGCAGATTTTGCAAGGATTTTTCACTTTTGCACAGCTTTTCATTTTAAGCAATTGTACTCATTTTGTGTAGGTCCAAATACTTGTTAAAATTATGAAGAATATTCACATTGGTTACAGAATAATGCGAAATTTGCTTACATGCTTGTATTTTTAAACATTTTGATTGATTTTGAATGACAAATAAAAAGAATGTCATTTGTTGGATCTTTTCAAGTTCCTTCTTGATATCAAAGATATGATATTTTATTCTATAATTATTACTTGCTACTCAACATAGTAGAATATAGATCTATAGATTTATTAATCAGCAAAGGTTGAAAAATACTAGTAAATAATAAATGTTTTTACAATGCGTACTTTTTTTCTAAACAAATCTAAAGCTAAATATAAAAACTTAAGATTTTTTTATCTGTACTTTAATGTCAAACTGCTATTATTGTCTGACAAGCCGTCAAATTTTGAGGTTATAAAGATTTTGAGGTTAAATTTCATAATTCTTACTTATTTTAGTACTTATCGAAAATATACTAATATCACAGAAAAATGCCTTTCATGAAAGGAAGAGCGCCTATTAGGCGTACACTGAACTATTTAAATGCCGGAAGGCTAGTGCTTAAAGACAAAATCAAAATTTTTTCAGTCGCCTACAACATAACAGGGCAAAACAATACAGGCGCAAAAGAATTTATATTCTGGAATCTACCTCAAGTACAGTACAAAAACCCAAATGTTCAAGTCGTAACGTTGAAAAACCTGACACCTTCGCCATTTATTAAGTGTTATTTTGAAGATGGGAGGAAAGTATTAGTGGACATCGATAACAAATCGAAAGAAGATATTTTAGAGCATTTAATTAAAATAGTTGGTATGTCCTACTTTTATTATGATTTGCAAATATGGAGTGTATTAAGTGCGAATCGTAACATCGTTAAAAAAATCTAAACACCTCTAAAAATGTACCTATCAAATAAATAGGTCAATAACATTGGCAGCGTTTTAAGGCTGAGCACCGTAAAGTCCTGGTTTCAAATCCCAGGTCAAATTTCAAATCACTATTTGTGTTTACGTTATCGGTTCGAAAAATCACTCATGAATTATTATAATAATTCAGTGAATAAGCTCACTTATTGAATAAGCCCAGTGAAACATGGGTGCAGTATTAGTTGCACCTCTGCTTACCATTTCCGGAATAAAGGCAGTGTTGTTGTTATGCACTGATAACCAGTGAGTTCAGCACAACACGCTTTTTAACACATGTTATAAAACAATTTAGCCTGTAGTTTTTACAACTGGTCACTTGCCTGACGTCAACCCTTCAGAAACAAATATTTTTCTCCATGTGGAATCAAACCTGGCATTTCGGTTCACGGGCAGCTACTAGCGCACTGTGCTACTGAGAAAATTGAAGGATATGATCAGGCTCATTAGCCTAACGGATATGTGTGTTCTTTGAAAAGAGAGGCCATGGGTGTAATCTCCACACTGAAAAATATCTGTGATCAGCAAATATTTGTCCCAGATGTTTGTGACAGAAAGTGAGGGTCAGAACTGCCCAGAACAGGCTATGCATTAAATCAGACAAACTCATTATTCAACAGAAAAACAAACATTAATAACAGCAGGTCTAGTACAAGTTCTAATTTTTTAGTTCTAATGTTCTAATTCTAAGTTTAGTTTTCTCGCCGTATGTCGAGTATTAGTACCCACTAGTGGGAACTATTATTAATTAAAATTAATAATTTGGTTAAATTTATTTCATGTTAACCGAATATATAATATTAGTTTTCAAGCGCTTCTTTCCTTTATTACCGTATGAATTACTAGTTTGACACTTCACCGGTAGACATTTTATACACATTCGAAAACTGTGAATGTATTTGTAACTTATACTAGGCCTACAGGCTATTGTTTATCTATTCTATTAGATTAGGGCCCCATAGATTTTATTGTTTATCTAAAAATGAACATGATTTACAGTATTATAATACAATATAATATGATAGCAGTGATAGCTCAGTGGGGAGTGGTATGGACTGTTGAGACGAAAGTTGCAGGTTCGAAACCAGCCCCAAGTATACACCTCTGACTTTTCTAAGTTATGTGTGTATTAATTGTTAATTATCACTTGCTTTAACGGTGAAGGAAACATCGTGAGGAAACCTGCATACCTGAGAATTTCTTCATAAGAATTTCAAAGGTATGTGAAGTCTACCAAGCCGCATTAGGCCAGCGTGGTGGACTAAGGCCTAATCCCTCTCATTCAGTAGAGGAGGCCCGTGCCCAGCAGTGGGACATATATAATACAGGGCTAGTATTATTATAATACAATATAAATATTTATCCACAGGTAAATCCAAAGATGTCTTGGAGTTAGAATCAATAGCTGCGGAAAAGAAAGACAATCCGGCAAACTTTGGGGTTGGTTGTGAGAGGCCGTGTATATGTGAAGTTTATGGTCAGGTACCATGTCCAGGAGTTGTGCCTTTGCCAAAGTTCATGAGAGGGAAGTATAAGTACCAAACTAATTAAAAAACTGACAAATTAATTACAAATTTTGTAATGGTAATGCCTTTGTATAATGGCCCCACAGATTGCAGATAAAATAACAGATGTTATGAGTACTATAACTTGTATGACTGCTGCTAATCTCTACCCTATAGGCACACTGACATTGTGATGCATAGATTATAGTCCACATTGGTGTTTCACTAAATGTTGGCATGTCATGTTATAGAATATACAACATCTATTGTTATCTGTGATCTGTGGATGTAGTTCTTTATTACTTTGATTGGCCTGATAATGACTGTACTCAATAAATAGTAGGCAGGGGCTTGGCTGTTCTCTGGCATTGCTGAAGTCCATGGGCAGCGGTAACCGCTTACCATCAGGTGGGCAACCTGCTAGTGTGTCTATCTAGGCAATAAAAAAAATATTGGAAGAATATCATATTTGTATGCAACTGGATGGTGACCACCCATATAGTTAAACAACTGCCATGATAACATAATTTGAGGACAGTCTATGTACATTCTGTTTAGGTAAGCCAGGATAATTCTGGTGACTTCCAAAAGATGTAATGTCTCATTATCATTATATATTTAAATGTACATTAGTTGCAGTGTAGTAATTTTAAAATGCCAGGATAAAAATATAACTGTGCAGACTGCCTCTTAAAAGATTTTTTTTAAAGAACTCATGATTATTAAATATACCTAATAATTTCAACTTATCCTGTCCTTTACTATTGAAAGGCAATATTAACATGGCAAACTAATAATTAAGTATTGTAGATAGAAATAGTTAAGTTAGCCATTGTAAAATTATATTAAAGTATTGTACTATAATCAATGTTTTATTTGAATTAGTTAATATTTAATAAAAGGATGCCCAAATAATGAAACGCAGCTCAGGCATTTAAGATCGCTTTAAACATGTTAAGTGCCTCTTATCATCCTTCATATTCTTTAAACATGTTAAAATTGTATGTAAATAAGTAGCCATTACATAGTTGTGCGTTGAATAGCGGTTGAATATTCGAGCGTAAGACTTAAGACTAATATCCATCTAATAATAATTCTCTTCACAGTTTTAAAAATCAAATTGTTCATCGTACTACTGGACATCTACATCGTACGCCCAAAGCCAACTTCACCTGCATGTGCTGCAGTCTGCTGATTAACAGACGAGGCAAGGGCGAAACTTAGTTCCCACTGTGGCGGTCAGACGGCGGGTCGCGCCAAATCACTCAAGCTAATAAAAAAAAACAAATCCACCACCAAATCATGATTAGAAGGCGGACCCTGGCATTAAGCCGGTATAATGCCAGGCACAAAGAAGAAAGAAAGTTAATCGTACTAAGATACCTAGTTCAATATTTTTTATTAGCTTAATGACGAAACGAGCAGGGTGCTCGCCTGATGGTAAGCGCCACGCCTGCCCATAAACAGACACAGCATCACACATAACTGAATTACAAAGCACGGCTTGGCATTTTACTGTGTTCGTCACGAGACGTAAGTCGTAAAATGTCATAATGCCCAGTAATTTCACTGGCTTCTTTGCTTGCAAACTGTAAGTACTTAGTTCCGTTTGTTATTGTAGACACTTGTCTACAGCATGTATGGGCCGGCTCGTCCGGGTCATTACCACTGTCTCACAGAAAACCGGCGTAAAATAGCAGCTTGCTGCTGCGTTTCGTTCGGTGAGTGAGATATCCGGAGGCCCAAACCCCCTCCCCTTCCCAATCCCTTAATTATCCCATTCCTTTAAGGTCGGCAACACACCCATGATTCTTTTGGTATTGTGGGCGTACATGGGCGGTGGAGATCACTTACCATCAGGTGACCCACTTGCTCGTTTGCCGGCCTATGCCATAAAAAAAACTCATCGGCACAGGCCCAGAGACTCTTGCCTGCTGAATTTGTAATCCAAAAGTACATGAAAGAAGTGAAACTTCTGTGAATTTTATAGACAATCTGCTTACAGTTTAAAAAGTAGGAGCTATTTAGCGTCGGTTATGAAGGACCCTACACCAGTGTGCCTAAAAGCCACCTAAGGTGGCCCTGAAGATTCGTATCGCTCCTTGGCTAACATTTGCTCCAAAGAAAACCATTTTAACAAAAAATCTATTTTAATACAAGACATATCAAAAACGTACAAATAGCCTCAAATTATAACATGATTTTACACAAAATAAACATATCAAAAATAGATATCACAATTAAAAAAATATTACACATATTTATTTACATACAATATCCTATTTGTTTTTCTTTAGTATCCAAATTATAAATATATGTACCTATGTACATATATTAGTGTCAATTCTGTTGCCACGAACTAAACTAAAATATAGTTTACTCGCATTGTGGTAAATTGGGTGTTTTCTCCCCAGAGGGGTTGACGTCAGGCAGACGGCCGGTCGTAAAATATAAAGCCAAATCTTTCTGTAACGTGTGTTAAAAGCACGTTGCACCGACCCCACTGCCTGTAGGTTAACGGCAGGTGGAAGAAGACGATTGTAAGGTAAAATAATACTGTTTAACAAAACTTAGAAACCAACTTCCAATTGTAAATTCCAATACAATAACACAATCGCGGCGAGTGTCCGTTGAGGACCAAATTTATATGGGTCCACATCGCAGCTAAACTCTATCGAGTGGAATTTTTTCCAACTAAATCGGTCCACAGATCACAATTGGCGGAGGAAGGACTTAGCTAACTTTGACAGGTAGATTAACTGAACAGAAACTGGGCTAAATAATAAATTATTTGATATACTTAGTTTAGTTAGTGACTGCCTCGGTGGCTCAGTGTAATGCGTACGCGGTTGCGGCTGAGGCTGACGCTGAGATCTCGGGTTCGATCCCCGGGTCGGGTAAAAGTGATAGAGATTTTCTATTACGAAATGCTATGTAGGTATCAATGCCCGGTGCCTGGTATGGCGATGGGCTCGCCCCCTATCACATCATAGACGAAAATACGCTTGGCGAAATGTGGGTGTTGACGTGAGTGCGTATGTATGTAGTTTAGTTAGTGACATCAGAATTGACACTACATCTGGAAAACTAAAACCTGTGCCCTTTCACCGCATTAGCCATTAGAGCAGCGGCTACATAGTGCATGTTCTGGAACGCGTTGAAGGTCCTCGCATTGCAATGATTGAAGAGCTCGTCACCCACCTCCGCGCCTCGAGGACATGTGTGGAAGAAACGCCATTCGCACTGCGTGTTCTTTGTTATGTCCTGGAAAAAGTGTTAGGTAGGTACCAATTTTTTTTTTAATATTATTATTATTAATTTTTAATAAAAAAAAGTAAACTGACTATATAGGTAGGTACCTATATAGTGAGTTTACTTTTTTTTATTAGCTCGAGTGACGCAACAAGCAGGTCTCTCGCCTGATGGTAAGCGCCCCGCCTGCCCATAATCAGATGCAACACCACTCAGAATTTTGAATTACAAAGCACTGCATGGCAATGGACTGCGCTCGTCACCCTGAGACATAAGATATTAAGTCTCATAATGTCCAGTAATTGGCATAAGATGTTAAGTCTCATAATCTCTTCAATGTCCTTCAAACCGGAACACAACAGTGCTTACACACTGCTTTTTAGCGGCAGAAATAGACAAAGCGGTACTAACCCAGACAGCCTCTACGAGACGAGCATACTAGGGACTACCACCTTCTAATAATACAACAATAAAAGGCTTGGACGACCAAGGGGGCACTGCTGTGCTACAGCTCGTAAAATAAAAGATTTCTTTAAAACAGTTTATGCGTTCGATTTAGTTTGACCACCTCATTGGTCTAGTGGCTAGGTACTTAGGCTGAATGAGGTCCTGAGTTCAAACCCTAGGTCGGGTAACCATAGTTTGAGATCTAGATTCGAAACATCACAACAATATTAGTTGCCAGGGATTGGTCTTTATATCTGATGTAATTTCCCAATTACATCAGATATAAACATATTAGGTCTAAAGCCAACCTCACCTCCACGTGGTACACTCTGCTGATAAACGGGGGAGATAATGGTGAAATTTGGTTCCCGTTGTGGGTTGTGGAGGTCAGACGGCACGTCGCCCCATATAATACCAAATATCGTCAAGTCTATGATAGGAGGATGTGGACCCTGGTAAAAGTCATCCAGGCATGAAAAAGATGGAAATAGACTCGCCCCTATCAAATCGAGAAACGAAAATAGGCTCGGCGAACCATCCTTATCTTACCTTACCTCATGTTTAAGTATTAATACTTAAAAATGTCTATTTATACACCCCGACCTACTGTTTATTCTCTGAAATCTTCTCCATCGGAAGGTTGTCTGGTAGAGATCGCTATTAGCGATAAGACCGCCTATTGTTGCATTTATTATTATTTTTACTGTAATATTCTACATGGTGTACAATAAAATGTTATCTATCTATCTTCCTTTCGGATATTCATGCTTGAGCATATGTAATATTCACCTCGGTAGTAAGTTTGAACTCTTTAATCTTGTCCTTTTTCTTCGTAGTAGGTCCAGCTATAACAACGTTACAGTTCTGTAACACGTCATCTCTGGAAGTACATGCTTTCGTTTCTGTTGAGGATTTTGTCGTCATGTCCTCACTCGCTTTGTACAATAGAGGACTGACTGGGCATTGCTGGAAGAGAAATTTATTACCCTCATTTACTTATATTGAAATAGTTTCTTATATAGATACAAGTTGCGATTCCATCCCCACCATCTGGATGGCTGGCGTTTCTCAACGGTGCGATTTAAGCGAAGTTTTCTTCCCTGTACGGCATCCTTGTGAGACCAGCTTTCACCCGCGGTATTTCCACACCGACTTAGAAACCTTCTAGAAAAGAGCCTAATCTTTCCTCAAAAGCCAGCTACGCACCGACGATTCCTCTGGTATTAATAGTATCCATGGGCGGCGGTGATCACTTACCATCTGGTGTACCTCTTGCCTATTTGCCCCCTGTCATAAAAAAAATATCTTACGACAAAGGCGAGTATATAACAGAAATGTCTTATTTACGAGGCCGTTTAAAGCAGTTTGATAGCGAGAATCGTATGAAGATCTCGTAAACCAGAGTTTTCTATTTCATTCTCGCCTATGACGTACGAGAAATACGCACCGAGTAAATGGAATTAAAAATAATGCTGAATCGTCATTTATAAAAATATATACAAACATACGCACTCACGCCTGTAATCTCCGAAGGGGAAGGCAGAGGTGTAACCAGTACACACATATTTCGTCGAACGTATCTCCGTCTCATGATGTGCTAAGATGCGAGCCTATACCATACCGGGCACAATTCCAGACTCCGGGCTGACATGAGCATTTCGTAATAGAAAAACCCAATATCACTGTTCCCCGACCCGTTTCAAGTATGAAAAGCGCCAATAATCTACCCATACATTCAAATTTTGACATAGATATTTGGTAAATGCAAACAAACTAGATATTGTTAAAGATAGTACCTCGCAGCAGCATTTGAACTTGATGTTTGCGCCGAGCATCGGGCACAACAGCAAATACGAGTTTAGTATTGGATGCGGAGCACCTAGATACGAAATGTTTAGGCATTTCATCGTACCGAACTCTTCCTGTGAACAACGGGGTAACAATTTAATATGTGGTATAGCCACGTTGTAGATAGTTTTGTCTACAACAGGAATGGGCCGGTTCGACCGAGTCGTTTCACTTTCTTCCCTCTTCACATCTGGCTTCTCCAGTTGTAAATGTCCTTGTGCCTGAGGTTAATGCCTCCTTAAATCATTATTTTGTCTACCGCTTTGCTATGGAGGGAAGTGGACAATTATTATTTCCAACTCCTCCTTAACTTTCTATTTGATTAATTTTGTTGCGGGACAAATACAATTTATCATTCCCAGAGACTCGCCGAGCTTCACTGCTCGGTGTCAACAAAAATGCGTGCCACTGTCGATCCTGGTGCACAGGAGTTACAGTGCGGGATAGTCTCGTGTCTCACAGAAAACCGATGTTAAGTGTTCAGCTAGCTGTTGCACTTCGTAAGGCGAGTGAGATACCCAGAGGTACACAATTCATCAGCCATTTCCCCATCAACATTGTTTCCCTTTAAGTTTGTCAACATACCCTTAATTGCTCCTGTTCAAATAAATAATATTTTGTTAATTGTTATAATTGTTGTTGTTTTAACAGGGATAATTAAGGGATTGCGAAGAAGGGGTGGGTGGGATTTGTGCCTCTGAATATCTCACTTACCGTACGAAACGCAGCAGCAATCACTTGAGAGTTTGTCATGAGGACTCATGCGTATGTCTAGTCATGACTTACGCCTCTCGGTTTTTTATAGAAGTGGCCGGCAGACGAGCAAGTAGGTCACCTGATGATAAGTGAGCTCCACTGCCCATGAACATCCACAATATTTGAAGAATCATGAATGCGCTACCGACCTTAAAGAAAAGGGATAATTAAGGGTTTCGGAAGGAGATGGGAATTACGAAAAGCAACATTAAGTTTCTACTTCACGTCGGATTTCTATGAGACAGTGGTAACACCAATTCAAGCCGCCACATTCATGCTGTAGACAATACTGTCTACTAGACTTACTAGACTTGTACACACTGTGTGACTAGACTAATAAAGCTAAGGAGGTACTCACAATAATAGCCATAATAGTAGACATAGACTGGATGCTGGCGTGGGTTCTAGACATCATGCAAAGAACTGGCACCGAAGACTTGTTGGCGAAACGCTGGACGCCCATATGTGTCGACGTAGATACGAATATCACGTCGGTCATACATGAAAATATGCTGGAGAAGAAATTTCTTTGAATACTCAGCTGATTTCCATAACCATAGAGCTTGTGTGATAATTCACTTAAGTATAGGGAAATCTTACTTGATGTTTATACAACGTGCTACAGAAAGGTGTGGTCAAATATAAGTAACGTGTATATATACGATGTAAGTACCGACCTATTTCACCTGCTGTAGTATAAAATCCGATTGCATTGCTAGGAAATGAGTAACATGTCGATATTCGACTTTGGACAACACTAAATGATAAACAGCTGAGCTTTTGTCTCACTTCAGTATATACAATATGTAACATAAACACTGATGGGCGATTTAACTGTGATATCAGAATCGATATTCAAAAGTAATGAAATAACTCGCGTATGAAAATGAGCCTATAAAAATACTCATATATTTTTTTTATAATTTAATTATTTTATTGTTTCTGAACCGTATTTCGATTGATTAGGTACCTCTGTAAGAGCGATGACTCGGAACCAGAGCGAGATAGCAAGTTGCGGCGTCTACGTACATCAAACGCGACGCGCTGCGTGCGCGCCCGTCTCCGTCAGTACGTCACATGAGTCAGTTGTTCATCAGTTTTCAGATGAAAATAACATTTTATAAATAATTATGTTAATTTTTCCAAGCTACCCGTGTAAGGATGATATCTCGCTTCTGTTTATAATTTTTTAATTCAACTATTTTTATTAAGCGTCTATATGTCTGTCTTCACGACCTAGGAAGGGCCAACAGGGTTTTTATTACATACTGTATAACTGTATAATATGTTATTCTTTTCAAGAACCTCACTTAATGTATAGGCATGTGACATCGACATAAATTAGACAGTTATAGACAGACGTCCACGTCTGTCTATAAACTTTACCAACCCCATCCAGAACGTTGAATTATAAAACGTGCTGTGTATTGCTAGATAAATAAAAAAGCTTTTTTCTTTGCATACGAGATACCTATATATCCAAAGTTTTCAAGCCGCCCGATGGCCTCCGACTTGCTTTAACGACTGCTTTCAGTTTAATAACATCTGGGACCAACTTTTTACGTGCCCTCCGAAGCACCGCTCAGTTGAAATGCTAAGCTATCACCCACCAATAGACTGAACGCGCCAGAGGTAGTTAAACTTGCCAATCGTTTACTGATTAGTTTGTACTACTGGCTATGAGCGCCACAAAATCGTAAAATGGTAATAGACTAGAAAAAGTAGAATTGTTTACTTGGTTTGTTTGTTTTTGAATGGTAGAGCCACGTTGTAGATACTCTTGTCTACAGCATGAATAGGCCGGCTCGTCCGGGTCATTACCACTGTTTCACAGAAAACCAGCGTAAAGTAGCAACTTGCTACTGCGTTTCGTACGGTGAGTGAGATATCCGGAGGCCCAAACCCCCCTCTCCTTCCCAATCCTTTACTTCTGTCGTTCCTTTAAGGTCAGCAACGCGCCCATGATCCTTTTGGTATAGTGGGCGTACATGGGCGGTGGAGATCACTTACCATCAGGTGACCCATTTCCTCGTTTGCCGGCCTTTACTATAAAAAAAATAATTGTGGCGGTTCGAATACCTTCCATTATAATCATGCTCCCAGAACAAATTGTCAGTAATATTGACGTCATACGCCCCTAGGAAGGTCGCTGCTTTCGACACGGCGAGGTTGAGGATTGGTTCGTTTATTTCTTGTAGAATCGTCACTTTGGCGTCCTTTAGAATATCCTGAGGGTCACAATATATATATATATATCAAAATAGGTAAGTAATTCTAGTAAGCTGTTGATTAAGAAGTAGGCGGAGGTACAACTAGCGTATTTACATTTTGTCAAGGGTACTTCCATCATGATGTAAAAAGTTGACTATCGCCTTACCAGAGAGAAAACTATTTCGGAAACCTTTGACAGCCTCTGTGGCGCAGCGGGCGAGTAGCCGGCTGCGAAGCGAGAGGCCGTGGGTTCGATTCCCGCACAGAGATAAATGTTTGTGCAATCCACAAAAATAAAAATAATTAATTAATTTGTCGTCGGGACTAAAATAAAAATTAAACCGCGATAAAATCCGTATAAACTAGTTTTATTTCAATGTGTAATATTCGCGTAAACCTAAGAAATCACTATTTATTTCGGGTCTGGGTGTTGTGGGACCGCAAGTCCTTCGTAGTTCTTGATACCCACGATACAGGTTAACCTAGTGTGGGGTCAGGACTATGTGTGTGACTGTTGGGAGTATTATAAAAAAAGAGCATTAAATGAGCTTTATTCCATTTTTAAGCGTTGAAGATCACACAGATGACACAGGGTAAGTGATCTCCACCGCCCATGTACACCCACAATACCAAAAGAATCACGGGCGCGTTGCCGACCTTAAGGAAAGAGATTGGGAAGAGGAAGAGATTTGGGCTTTCGGATATCTCACTCACCATACGAAACGCATCAGCAGCACGCTGCTACTTTACGTCAGTTTTCTGTAAGACAATGGTAACAACCCGGACGAGCCGACCAATTCATGCTGTAGACAAAACTATCTACAGCTTGGCTCTACCACTTAGAAATTGCCAGTTTGACAATAGGCTCGGCACCTATATCATGAGACAGAAATAAGCACTGTAAAATGTCTGTTATAATAGTATCACTTATACCTCTACATACCCTATCGGGGATACTTATAGTGAGGTAGAAACAAAATCCATTACTGAACTGGGGCCTGATTTCGGCGACAATGTATCACAGAGCTACTCTGAACATGGTTTTAGCTTGTACCATGTTGTTCTTTGTTTCCCTTTTTTAATTTTACTTTTTCAGTATTCTGCGTGTTGCAGTAGGAGTAAAACTTCTATCTATATGCGTTAGTCGCTGTTATGTATTTTCAAGTCGTACCAGCCTTTTTTGATGCGTATTCTGGACTCTGCGTTTCAGACTGATAGCACTATCGATTATACTCATGACCATTCCAGCTGTCCATTGCTTAAAACATATCAAATGTACGGGCTTTGGGTGTCTGTGAAGTACACATAAATCTCTTTAACTATCTAAAGAAATGCTGATACCTCTAAACAATTTAAGTACACTTTCAAACTGTAAATGAAGATCAAATATCGTAAGTTACGTACAAAGTGGTAGGTCTCTTGTATGCTAGAGGCCATCTGGGTTGGTACTATTACCTTTGTCTATTTCTGTCGCCTAGCAGCAGGTTTGAAAGACCTTGAAGCCAATGAGATTACTGGGCAATAAGAGACTTAATATCTTATGTCTCGTGGTGACGAGCGCAGTCCAGTATCATGCAGTGCTTTGTAATTCTAAGTTCTGTGTGACGTTGCTTCTGTTTATGGGCAGGCGTAGCACCTACCATCAGCCGAGCGACCTACTCGTCTCATCATTCAAGCTAATAAAAAAAGCTGTAACTAGTGGTTTAAAATCAGCGTAGAAGTCGTCATCATAGTCAAATACAAAAAGCAAAAGGTAATTTGGTAGTAAACCAATAAATAGTAAAAATATTAACGTACGCTGAACAACAGTTTGGAAAATTTCGGGTTTGTAAAATCACTGGAGAATTTACTGATAAATATTTAATTAATTTCATTGTAATTTGTGATCAGACTACTCTTTAATTTTGACTGAAGTGACAGGAAGACGCGTTGACGGAAGGAAGACGTTGATGTTGCATCTCATAGACATTTTGTCACTTGCAATATCTATGGATCCAGTTTTATAGTTTGAATACTTTATTGGTGCTTTTGGTCTATTTTGTGGTGAGCGACCGATCAAAAAGACCGCGACGCCCGACTAGAGCCACACGTCTTTTTTTATAACATTCGCATGAATAACAAGACAAGCAGGTCGCTGGCCTGATGGTAAGCGCCACGCCTGAAAGTAGACAAAGCGGTGGTACCTACACAGACGGCCTCTCGCATACGAGGGACCTACCACCCCCGGCATTATGGATGTACATGAGCTGTTGTACTTACCACTTGTAGGCTGCGGCTGTAAAATATATACATACATACGCACTCACGCCTGTAATCTCCGAAGGGGTAGGTAGCGGTGTAACCAGTACACCCACTTTTCGCCGAGCGTATCTCCGTCCCATAATGTGATAGGGGGCGAGCCTATCGCCATACCAAAAATTCCAGACTCCGGGCTGATACTCAGCATTTCGTAATAGAAAAACCCAATATCACTTTTACCCGACCTGGTGCTCGAACCCGAGCGTTAACCTCAGTCGTAACGAGTACTCATTACAACTGCACCACTGCACTTGAGTGGTAGAGCCACGCTGTAGACACTTTTGTCTACAGCATGTATGGGCCGGGTCATTACCACTGTCTCACAGAAAACCGGCGTAAAGTAGCAGCTTGCTGCTGCGTTTCGTACGATGAGTGAGATATCCCGAGGCCCAAACCCCTCCTCTTCCCAATTCCTTAATTATCCCTTTCCTTTAAAGTCGGCAACGCACCCATGATTCTTTTGGTATGGTGGGCATACATGGGCGGTGGAGATCACTTACCATTAGGTGACCCACTTGCTCGTTTGCCGGCCTATGCCATAAACTAAAATAAAGAAAAAACCCCGTGGCAGGTTGTAAAATATTCCTGAAAATTTAACTGATCACGCACATGCAATGAGCCAATTAAAAGGTTCGTGGCCTAATTCGTTGTAGAGCCCGCAAGTCAAACTTTGCACTGTTAACGAGGCACGGTGTTGCCATCATTTTCAACGATCGTATTTTTACCCACCCGTATCGTATTTTTATATTCGCACCCACATTTCGCCGAGCGTATCTCCGTCCCATGATGTGATGGGGGCGAGCCTATCGCCACACCGAGCACAAATTCCAGACTCCGGGCTGATACTGAGATTTTTGTAATAGAAAAACCCAATATCACTTTTACCCGACCCGGGGATCGAACCCGAGACCTCGGCGTCAAGCCTCAGTCGTAGCCCGTACGCATTACAACTGCGCCACCGAGGCATGATTGCATGCATTTATTATCTCCTTAATTTAATTTTGTTGTTTTGTTTTTTAATTATTTTTTTTTATCTTAATACTTGTGACAGTTGTAAAATTGTTAGTCTTATTGTTTCTTACCATTAATAATTCAAAGTTAATAAGTAACCCATTAATAAAATATACTGCACATTTAAAACTAAAACACGTCCGCGTCCGTGCGCTCTCGACGGGCTCATGGAAGACCAGCGTCGCGACTAGCTCGCGGCTTGTGCTGAATGAGTCCCGTTTGCACCCATACCATGACGTTCGGTACAATGCACGCCATTTTGCCACTATAGCTTATTGTCATGATTTTGTTATTATTATTTTTTATATTTTTTGTGTTAGATATAAGATCTTATCTTAATTGTACTCATGTGTGATGGTGTGGTGTGCAATAAATTATTTCTATTCTATTCTATTCTATTCTAAAGTATAAAATGTTACTCGTTTAATATTGTGAATGTTCTATACACCTTCAATAGGCATGTGCATCAGATATTTTTTCATATTATTATTATTTATTGTAATTTTAATGCATGTGTTACTGGTTTGTTAATTTAAATGAATAAATAGATAGCTCAGCGGGAGTGGTACGAAAGTCGCATGTTCGAAACCAGCCCCAAAAGCAGCTGCATGCACATCTTACAGCTGACTAAATTTACGTGTGTGTTATGTATGCCCTCTCCAAATTTATTTATACTTAAAAATAGCTCCTAAGTGCCTAAATTTATTTCAATACCGTTACTTATAATATTTTCTCATAACACTCACTCCTCAGATTAAGTTTAAGCTGTTTACCCTCTTTAAACCTCTTCATTGAATGGTTTACGATTGAAAGTTGTTAAAACATAATTAACCATGTTATTTATTTGCATTCCTATAGTAAGTTGTTTCACTTTCCACAAACTTCTTCATTAAATTGTTAACTCTTGAACGTTCTTAAAATAAAATTAGTTGCTTAAGTTAAGATTAATTTGATTATTGGGTTCGGTTTAAATTCCATCCAAAGGATGTTTGTCAACGTCACACGTCTAACAGTATTTAAGCGTAGCTCTCTTCGATAGTTCATAAGAAACAAATCATATCCTTACCAATCCCGACGATGCGACCACTCTGGCCATCCGGGAGATGGAAACTCTCAGAAACAAATACACTCTACAAAACCGATTTACCGTCCTCGCCGCCGAGGACCTTGCCGCGCTCCCCGAAGCACCCCCGGCCCTAGTACCGGCTCGCGTGCCGATGAGGAATAATATAAATTAGATTATAAGTAGTTTATAAATCCCCCTAAACCCCAATCGCAAATGTCTTTGCCCTCTCCAGTGGCCGTCCTGAGCCGAGGTCCGTGTCCCCCATTAGGGGGGTTGCCCTCAGCGAAGGTCACTTAAATCTCAGGGTTGGAGTGCCTAAAGCATTCGCCTGAAAGTCCGGTGACGCTGACTAAAGCCGACTCGCGTCAGGCTATGATGTGCAGGCTATTTTTTTTTTATGGTCGTTCTATCAGACCATAAAAAAATTAAAAAAACGAATCATCGTTACTATTCGAACTTTACTACATTCAACATCTATATTAATCTAGTTCGTTATTTTATTTGTAACATATTTCGTAATTGCAAGTGTATATTAAATAAAGTTTTATTTTTAAATCAGTTTGTGTCTCACTGCGTAACATGTGTACCTAATTATTGTTAATTATCGGTTAATTTAACGGTGAAGGAAACGTGGTGGACTAAGGCCTAATTCTTCGCATTCCTAGAGGCCCGTGTCCAGGAGTGGGACAATGTAATACAAGGTTGATTTTATTATTAATTTTTAGTAAAGATGTACAAGTGTACACTCCCCACAGGAGTTGCCGTCAGGCAGGCGGCCGGTCGTAAAAACTACAAGCCAAATCTTTCTATAACATGTGCAATAAAAAATAACACGCCGCATGGAGAATCTCCCACTATTTTGAAATGAGTTAAAAATTGGTCCACATCTGTTGGAGCTATCAATTAGGTATCATATTATTTACATTTAAAAAAACCGGCGAACTGAGAACACTGAGATCTGAGAACTTTTATAAGTCGGTTGAAAATTTTAGCTTGATCAGCTTTTTATTTAATCTTTGAATCATTGAGATTATTTTTGATATCAAACAATTGGCTTAAGTAAAAACTTCGAAATCGATCAGGAGTTCATTAGTCTTTGGACAGAGACGTAAGTGCAGGCTTTAGAAGCAATTATAAAGTTCGTACAACTTCAGCTTAGACTGTAAAGTCGAACTTGTAATAGAAAACGGAAATACATGGTTTTCCACGACTCCGGTGAGAGAAGATTAGACAAATTAATCACTTTGTTCATTATTAATTTAATGTTATTACTTTAAATGACACGGTGGCATTAGAAAGCTTTTTAGGTTGTTTATTTCTCTTAAAAGTGGTAGGTAACTCTCTTTTATTACCTATTAGCTTCCGGGATGAAAAGTAGCCTATAATCTCACACTCAGGGTCCCTTAAATCTCTGTACGAAAATTCTTCAAAATCGGTTCAGCGATTTAGTCATGAAAGCATAACAAACCAACTCACTTTCGCATTTATAATGTTAGCGAAAATACGATTCCATAAATTTTGCTCTGCAATAAAATAATCGCATATCTACCTTCAAACCGTATAATAAACCTCCTTCCTTTCATCTGCCCTTATCATCTTATCTCCCCCACTCGCAGTGGGGTCGACGCAACATGTTTTAAACACATGTTACAAAAAGATTTGGCTTGTAGTGTTTACGACCTGCCGCCTGCCTGACTTCAACCCCCCTGGGGAAAAAGCCTGTATATTAAACCCCTATTAATTATTAATTAAATATTTCAAATAAGATTGTAAAACTTCGCATAGTAACTGAACAAAATATTAATAATTAATAATATTATTTTAATTTTTCCAAATGTTGAAGACACCATAACCATAACCATATTCTTCGTATGAAAGGCAATAACAAACTGCTACTTCACGGAGGCTTTGTGAAACGTGAAAACAACAGGGTTGAGCTGGCCCATGCGTACTATTGCGCAGCGATTGCTAATGTGGGTTCCGCAGAACCCAAGGGTTTCGTGGAAAAGTCGTTAGGGTTCCCCGATTAGTTACATTTGTTACTGACTTGCGGTGAATACCGAATCGGATATACAAAATTCCCGACCACATTGAAGATAAACTCATACACGGATTAAATATTTCTGATATGTTTGCTCATTTCATGTAAGGTAATTATCAATCATCAATAGACTAAGGCCTAACCCCTCTCATTCCGTAGAGGAGACCCGTGATCAGCAGTGGGACGTATATATAATACAGGGCTAGTATTTTTATTACTGATCATTAATAATAATAATGATCTGATTTTGATCTGATCTGAAGAGTTGATTATTAATAATAATTTTATTAATAACAATAATCAACTGTTTGCCGCCAAGCAAAAGTGTGTAAACACTGTTGTGTTCCGGTGTGAAGGACATTGAAGCCAGTGTAATTACTGGGCATTATGAGACTTAACACCTTATGTCTCGGGGTGACGAGGGCAGTCCAGTTTCATGCAGTGCTTTGTTATTTAAAGTTCTGTGTGGCGTTACTTCTGTTTATGAGCAGGCGTGGCGCTTACCATCAGGCGAGCGACCTGCTCGTCTTGTCATTCAAGCTAATAAAAAAATGAATGGCATGAGTGTACCGTAACTTTAAAAGTTGGGAACCGCTGCTATAGAGTATAGACATTAGTGTCGTGTATTTATGCAAGAGTTTGTCCGGGTGGGTATATACGCACTCACGCCTGTTATCCCCTAAGGGGTGGGCAGAGGTGTAACCAGTACACCCACATTTCAGCAAGCGTATCTCCTTCCCATGATGTGATAGGGGGCGAGCTAATTGCCATACCCGGCACAATTCCAGACTCCGGACAGACGCTGAGCTTTTCGTAATAGAAAAACCCAATATCACTTTTCACGAACCGGGGATCGAACCCGAGACCTCTGAGTCAGCCTCAGTCGTAACGCGTACAAATTACAATTGCGCTACCGAGGCAGTTTAGACTAAAACATTCTAGACTTTTAAGATTAATAAAAAAATCTAAGCTAAACTACATTAATTGTAAAATGGCAACATTGCTAAGTTAGCTTATATTACGGTCAACTTACTAAGGTCAAGTTATAAGCCGAATGTAAGTACCTACATAGGTAAATAAAAAAAAACATTTTTTCAGAACAAAATTCAATTTGTTTGATTTACCACCGAAAATATATTATCCTTACCCAAGTGCATATTTATATTTATGTGACAAATATAAATATTTATAGACCACTGCGTGGAGCAATTACTTATCTTCGCAATATACTCAAGAGAAAAAAATGTCTCCTAAATTTCAATCTTTTGGTTTTTTACGGACTTTCATTATTTCAACAGGTTTTCTGTGTCATCCTGATTGTTTTATATTATACTAGCTTTTGCTCGCGGCTCCGCCCGCGTCAATAGACTTATCCGAAATAAAACGTAGCCTATAACCGTCTCCAGGGTCCCATTTATCCCTACATCAAAATTCATCAAAATCGGTTCAGTGATTTAGGCGTGAAAGCGTAACAAACAAATGGATAATTATTTTTTTTCATAAAAAGTATCTTAAGTTACTTAGACTCTAAAGAGAATAGAATAGATCGAATTTGTTATTTTTGACTTTTCAGTGTTTTTATTTTGAAGTCGGTTTCTAAGTTTTGTTAACCGTTATTTTATTTTTCAATTTTCAGCGGGAGTTACAGCAATAGCATGTAAATTCCAATACAATAACACAATCGCAATGAGTGTACTGTTGTCCGTTGCGGAGTTTTATTTTTTTACTCCGTACTCCGTTATCAGATCTTAACCAAATTAAAATGGGACCACACGTGAAGCACCAGCTTTCAAATTAAAAAAGAATCATCCAAATAGGTTCACCCAGTCCAAAGTTCTGAGGTAACAAACATTAAAAAAATACAGACGAATTGAGAACCTCCTCCTTTTGTTTGAAGTCGTTTATAAATTCATATGTTCTGTATCTTAATCGGTATCTATTTTTGATTCGTAATATCTACGTGACACTGGCAGAATTGTGGTAGGGCAAAACCGCAAAGGTCATAAAAGAATGAAGAAGAAGAAGGGATTGCATTCCAATAATTTTTCAATATTCGAAAGCCGTATTTGTGTTAAGCTTTGCTGCCGCTTTATGACGTCACCGTTTGCAAAAGTTTATAAAACTGATAATGTTTTGTATGAAATACGAGAATACTGTAATAACTTTCTTAAATCGCCTAATCTACAAAATAAAAATATACTTACGTAAGAAAACACTTTACATACCGTTTTTTTCTGTCTTTTATTAAACATATTTCTTAAGACAAGACATATGAAATAGTATATTTAAATATGCAAAAACCGTTTCCACATCAGTCTGAACAAAGGAATTTTGTATTAAAACCAGAATAGTACGAACTAATATTTTAATATGATCTCATACGTTTTTTTTTAGCCGATATTGCTTTTACAGCTTCACCTGGCAATAAAGCCGGCGCTTATGGCGCTCTAGCCAGAAATATGTATAATGTATTTAGTAGCGATTAAGAATAGAGGCGCCTTTTAGATGGCTCAGACCTCAGCTTGAGCAATAGCTTGGGAGTATAGTTTAGGGCCGCCTCTGCACATAATGATGTATGCATAATGATGCCGCGGGCCAGTTGTGGGAGCTCTTTGGACTCGCAGGCGTGTCCTATGTCGGGGTCGCGTATTATTATTGCGATTCGGGTTGGGCAAGGAAAGTTCTGCTTCAATAGCGACTTCGACCGGTCTTGATCTAGTAGCGTATATGTAGAAACCGTGAGTTCCTCAATTCAAATCTCAGGTCAGCAAGGGCTGATAATAGTATTATTAAATCCTGAACTACTCCCACTAAAGCCGTTAATTTAACACTATGTTTACCGTTTTAATAAGTCACCAAAATCTGTTAGGACCAAGATAATTGTTTGTAAGGACAATGACCCGAGAAAATTTAATTAAAACTTAAAATTAATAAGCTTACCGCTGCTTACCTAGGCCGGTTTATCGCAGAAATTGTTCAATTTGTTGTTTTAATGCGAAACGTCACTTAGGCATTTAATTTATACCCAAAGGCTCCCGCCATATTATTTATTAGTATAGATGTCGACAATGCTACATTTCCATTTTTTTATCATTCTTCCATATGTATCCCACCTGTATGTATCACGCCTGTAATCCCAGAAAATGTAGGCAGAGGTGCAACCAGTATACCCACATTTCGCCGAGCGTATCTCCGTCCCACGACGTGATAGGGGGGAGCCTATCGCCATACCGGGCACAAATTCCAGACTCCGGGCTGATACTGAGCTTTTCGTAATAGAAAAACCCAATACCACTTTTGCCCGACCCTGGGATCGAACCCGAGACCTCAGCGTCAGCCTCAGTCGTAACGAGTACGCATTACGACTGAGGCGGTAGCATTTACTCCGAGGCGGTGAAATAAGCGCAAAACCTTAGAATAACTACTTACAGAAGTTAGATGTCCGAACAACGCATACTCACAATCGCAAGCTGAAAATTCGCTAAGTGTGATGTGTGTATGGAATGGTTACGGAAAAGTTTCGAATAATTCATCAAACCGATAGTATACCCAGTTGTTTTAGAGCTGCGTCTAGTGCCGACGAATTAATTTAATACTACGGGGCGTAGAGATGTAACCGGCTATAACATCGATGAATTTTTGATCTATGTGGTTTTTTCAACTATTTAGTGCCAAAGCTTCAGCAAGTTTCGGAAAAGCTCACTTAACTAATCAACATATTACGTTCTCATCGAACGCAGCGACGTTTTCTGGCCCTTCACATTCGCAAAATAAATACCTCTCGTAAGTCGTCTTTCTAATCAATGCAACGATTTTTTTTTTCTATTAGCTTGAATAAAGTGACGTCAGTCACTACAAATGTCCTTCAAATAGAAACAACTAAAAATGATTACTCACTGCTGCTTGGCGGTAAAAACAAACAAAGCAGTTCTACCAACCCAGTAGTCACTCGCATACAAAAGCCCACCACCTAGTATAAGAAATATTATAACTAGGTGTGTAAATATACAACATTCTGCAGACGTATGACGTATACATGAGAGCCATTGGTTTTATATGGCATATATCGGAAACGAGCAACTGGGTCACCTGATGGTTAGTGATCTCCACCGCCTATAGACACCCACAATACCAAAGAATCATGGGCGCGTTGCCGACCTTATAGAAAAGGGATAATTAAGGGATTGGAAAGGGGATTTGGGCCTCCGAATATCTCACTCATCGTACGAAACGCAGCGGTTTTCTGTGAGACAGTGGTAACGACCTGGACGAGCCGACCCATTCATGCTGTAGACAAAAGAGTCTTCAGCGTGGCTCTACCACTCAAAACTGGTGTCACTACGGAGAACGCTCTGGATCAGGCGGAGAGGATACATTTAAGTAACAAGGCGGGCGGTGACAATAAACTAGGATAACGCAAGGCAGAAACTTAGGTAACGTTAGGCAGCGGCCTGGCTGTGCTCTGGCATTGCTGAGGTGCATGGGCAGCGGTAACCACTTGCCATCATATGGACCGCCCGTTCGTCTGTCTATCTATGGCAATAATAAATAATTAAAAAACAATTTACAACATTCACACGTGGATCTGTCGTCTTATTATTTTAAAACGGACAGTACCTATTATGTCCATAAATGTATTTATCGACAAAAACGAACACCAGCCACAGCACTATTGTTGATTGATACCAAACATAACTGTAAATGCACAAATGCAATACCGATCCATTTCAATTTCCATATTCAAACATGATATTCATTGATCGATAGCTTTTATCGATGTTAGCTTAGTACAACACTATCGGTACCATACTGCAAACGTGGCCAACCACACTTAATGGCTATTGCTATAGGATAATTTATTTTAATCATATACATGTTTGTCGAGTAGTTTCAAACATTGACAAATTTCGGGTGTACCTACATCGGTATAGGTCTGCGGTAAATGTACCTTCGATTTACGGTAGTTGTTTTTCTGGATATATATGCTCTCACTCCTGTAATCCCATGTAATGTAAGGGCTAGGCAGGTCTAGTATACCCACATTTCGCCGAGCTTATCTCCGTCCCATGATGTGATAGGGTGTGAGCCTATCTCCATTCCATACACAATTCCAGATTCCGGGCCGATACTGAGCAGACAATCTCAGTTTTTTTCTGTCACGGATTAACAGATGGACAGAATTTGATGAAGACATGTCTTAATAAAGCACCCATAGTTCTTTTGGTATTGTGGGCGTACATGGGCGGTCGCGATCACTTACCATTAGGTGACCCACTAGCTCGTTTGCCGGCTTATGCCATAAAAAAAAACATGGAGCTAACTTCGAAGAACTGCATGATCTACGTTTTAACCTGGAAAATGACTTACATAAGCAGTGCCACGAACAAAAGTTTGTATCAAAAAAAAGTTATTTCTTGGCAGTACGTAGGGCTGCCAACTTTTTTGTACAAAAATTAAAGTGTCTTTAGATCAGAAAAGGAAAATAAACAGTATATTAGAAAAATAAACAGTACATAATGTTTCGTTTTGAAATGAAGACTGAACAGTGCGGCGCACATGTTTATTTTCATTTATGGCTTTGAAACTTGGGTACTTACCAGTGATGGTTGAAAGAGTATTTTGTTTATGCACTTTATTTTAATTGAACAGTATTAAGAATTGAAATAAATTATAATCCTATTTCGACAGTATGATTGGCAACCCTAGCAATAGCTTTTTTGTATTCAAGAGGTACATAATTGTGGAAAATAAATTGATCAAGTACTTACCAATCCTTCCCCAATCCTTCCATATAGGTCTTCAATGTCGCCAATCGAATTCTCTGGCTTTGTAATAGTCCATGAGTGATAGAATTTACCATGTTGTAAAAAAACCAGTTTGAAAAAAATTTAACTTCTGATTTTCCATACATTACAAGATTTTTTTAAGTATCTTTAAGTATAACCATTTTCAATGATTAAGTTTTCTTGCAATTCACAGAGGTCCATTTCGTTAACGGACTTGTAGGAGCGCTGCGTCATTCAGGGATTAGGTTAAAAGATAAAATGTGAGAGGAACTACTCGTATGTCTTAGTGAATAAATTGTATCCTTATTTGAAAGAGAAAATTTAGTTACAAAATACAATGGGATTAAGCCACGTCATAGTTTTTCTAAAGGGTGAATGGACTGCTCGACTGGGTTATTACCACTGTCTACGGAAAACTGACGAGAAGGCAGCTTGCTGTGGCATTTTATACGGTGTGTGAAAACCGAAATATCTGGAGGGTCTGATTCTTCCTCTTCCTAATCATCATATCGGGCAACGCACCAATGATTTTATTACTATGGATGTTCATGAATGGTAGCGATCGTTTACCAACAGGTGACCCACTAGCTCGTTTGCCAGCCTATTCTACAAAATAAGCAAAAATAGTTGACTCGAACCATGACTACTTCAAGGCCACCTATGCTATTGGCCCAAATAAGAATTTTTACCTCAAACGCATTTATTTTTCTCAAAATATGACTGAGAAATGATTCAAGCCCCAGGGGAAATTATTCTATTTGCGTTTACTATAATAGGGTGGTGAAAAGGCTGAACGTTAACTGAAAGGTAAGTGGCCGTCTAAACATATTATTATCTTGGGATGTGAGAACTGAAGATGCCTATTGTCTGGAATCGTGGAAACAAAATATAATTTTAAAGTGAATGTGGGGGCGTGTATTCTTTGGCGGGAATAGGGACTACCCTATTAAAATTCTTTAAAATTCAACATAGCAAACTATTCCTATGTTGAATTTTAAACATTATTTTATAAGCAACAGAAAATAATGCGCAAAAGAAACCCTTTTCTGAAAACATAATCAATATTCAGTTCAAAAATAAGCCTGCAATTATTACTTTAAATATTGGTAAGAGGAAAAGTGGGTGTGTAGTGGGGATACCATATGGTCTCCCATAGATAAGGCGCAATGGATATAGTGCCTT
This sequence comes from Mimas tiliae, assembly GCA_905332985.1. Classification (NCBI taxonomy): domain Eukaryota; kingdom Metazoa; phylum Arthropoda; class Insecta; order Lepidoptera; family Sphingidae; genus Mimas; species Mimas tiliae. Next base: position 15,142,412 of record HG995246.1, on the reverse strand, counting down.
TTATAGAAGAAGATTATAGAAATAAATATTTATTCAACAAAAGAGATACACTAATACGCCATCTTATTTCGATGACTAATACATTAGGAAAGAAGAAATAAGGTACAAAACAATAACTAATTAAAGTTACATATACATACGCACTCACGCCTGTAATACCCGAAGGGGTAGGCAGAGGTGTAACCAGTACACCCACATTATCCCGAGCGTATCTCCGTCCCTTATGTGATAGCGGGCGAGCTTATCGCCATACCGGCCACAAATTCCAGACTCCGGGCGGATACTGAGCATTTCGTAATAGAAAAACCCAATACCACCAGACCTCAGCGTCGGCCTCAATCGTAACGCGTACGCATTACAACTGCGCCACCGAGACAGTCATTAATATTTTTATTATTATTTATTATTAATTAATTTCATTTACTAAGTTATTAATTTTACGTTTATAATCGTACAGGAATTACGTTGCGTTACTGACGCTCGGTTACTGACGCAATCCTCGGAAGTCTACCATAATGTTATTTTTGGCAATAAATAACCTCTTATAACGAATAATATATTAGCGTAATATATTATATTATATTTTGCCCCAAATGTTCCCGCAAAAGCCTCGAATTCGTAAAATATAATTGAATAGAATCAAAAGTAAAGAATCAGGGCCATTACTGCACCCCGGGTGTTCCATGCTCTGTTAAACATAACGAAAATATACATTTATTTTTATTTATAAGATGGCGAGTATATCTTAGTAAACCATAGATACACACTAAGACGACGTCTGTGTCCGCATAGGGGTAGGCAGATGTATAATTAGTGCATCCACTCACAATAAGACAAAGACTCGACAGCCTTCGTGGCGCAGCAGGCGAGTAGCCGGCTGTGAAGCGAGAGGCCGCGGGTTCGATTCCCGCACCGAGACAAAAATGTTTTTGTGATCCACAAATATTTGTTTCGGGTCTGGGTGTTTTCACCCCAAAGGGGTTGACGTCAGGTAAAAACTACAAGCCAAATATTATAATGTGTTAAAAAAAGCATGTTGCGCCGACCCCACTGCGAGTGGGATAAGGGCAAGTGGAAAAGAAGAAGGAGCAGCGCTTGTCTCTCATTGGGCCGTTTAGTGATGTCACAGGTACCAACAACGAAATAATCGGTAAAAAAAACAAAGTGGTCAGCTTTCTGAGGGACCTCAAGCGTCATATGCAATGCATGTATGAGCATATTTTGGTTGCTCAGATCACTCAAATTATTATTAAGACATTATAATATAGGTCTGCTATTATTAATATCAATCCAATATGAAACCAACCCCAAGAGCATACACCTCTGACTTTTTTAAGTTACGTGTGTATTAATTGTTAATTATCATTTGCTTTAACGGTGAAGGAAACATCGTGAGGAAACCCGCATGGGTGACTAAGGCCTAACCCCTCTCATTAAAAGGGGTTAGGCCTTAGACCACCACGCTGGTCTAATGCGAGTTGGCAGACTTCATACACCATCGAAATTCTTATGGAGAACTTCTTAGTTTGCATGTTTCCTCACGATGTTTCCTCACGATGTTTCCTCACGATGTTTCCTCACGATGTTTCCTTCACCGTTAAAGCAAGCGTTGATTGACCATGAATACACACGTTACGTCTATGGAGGTCTAAAATATGTTCTTCTTCTTCTTCGTCTTATCGAATGGTTAGTGGCCAACCTAGTGTCAGAGTTTTTCAAGCCACCCGAAGGCTTCCGACTTGGCTTAACGATTGCTATCAGTTGATAATAGCCGGGACCGACATTTGACGTGCCCTCCGAAGCACGGAGACGCTCTGTTGAAATACCACTAAGCGGTCACCCATCCATAGACTGACCGCAACCAAGGGTTGCTTAACTCGCTTATCGTTTACAGATTAGTGAGTGCAACTAGCTATGAGCGGCTATAAAATAAAATATGTAATAAGTTACTATTGTCAGAGAACTGACAGACCCTAATTTCTGTTCACAAATAAATTTTAATATCAACTAAAATGAACCTCAAATAAATGGGTATTGCCATTTAGTTTCCTTCAAATAAACAGCGTGGAATTACGTCTGTAATTTTCATGATTAATTAGATGAAAACAATAAATTACATTGTTATTAGGATGAAATATCGCTGCGATGTAGGCAAGCGACTAAATTTAAGGTCTGAGCATTCGCAACTGTGTTATAAGTATTAATATTTAGTATTTTATTCAACTGTATAGAGGTAACCGACTGCCTCGGTGGCGCAGTTGTAATACGTACGCGGTACGACTGAGGTCTCGGGTTCGATCACCGGGTTGGGTAAAAGCAAAGACTTTAATGTATTCTACTAGACAGGCTGCGCGGTACACAGAAAAATCACCACTAAGTTACGGTCAATTGACCGTAACTTAAAATCGCTATCTCGCTTACTCTAAATTAGAACCCCTCTCGCGCTCCCTGTCTGATAGCTGCAAAACTCTCGCGGTTGTGACACAATTTTACTTAAACATCCCATCTACACATACATTCAAGTCTTTGGGTAAAAGTGATATTGGGTTTTTCTATTACGAAATGCTCAGTATCAGCCCGGAGTCTGGAATTGAAAAAATGTTTGAAAATATCTCACACCTAGCACCACTGTTGGGACGTGACATGAGTTGTGACGTCACATGAGTTGTGACGTCACAAGATATCGTATAACTTTGTCCGCTATTTGACGACTAAGTATATTAAATTGTTTCGATATTATATTTTGAGTATCATAACTTCTATTAGAGCTGTGGTTAGAGCACTAAGTACCATTGTAATACAATACAACCACTAATAGGGTAGTTTCCTATATTTAATTTTATACATTATTTTTTAAGCAACAGAAAATGATACGCAAAAGAAACCCTTTTATTAAAACACAATCAAAATTGGTTCAGAAATGTGCCCGCAGTTATGACTTTAAATGTTGGTATGAGGAAAAGTGGGTGCGTAGTAGGGATATCTCACTATGTCGCTTGCACGCGTGCACTATAATGAACATTTTACACAGTGACGTCAAAGGTTGCATCGTCTGTCATTTGACAATTACCCCTTCTACAGGATTTGAATGGCTTCTATCTTATTTATTTTTGGTCCGATTTATAAAATTCTTTCTGCAATAGATTTTGAGTAACATTACTTATTGATTTAAATAATAAAAAAAATCTAGTCAACTACCCTATTGTCTTAATGCAAATTCACTTAATTAACCTCTATACATACATACGGACACACTGTACACCCACATTTCGCCGAGCGTATCTCCATCCCATGATGTGATAGAGGGCGAGCCTATCGCCATACCGGGCACAAATTCTAGACTCCTGATACTGAGCATTTCGTAATAGAAAAACCTAATATCACTTTTACCCGATCCGCTGACAACCCGAGACCTCAGCGTCAGCCTCAGTCGTAACGCGTATGCATTACAACTTCGCCACTGAGGCAGTCTTCTTAGGATTTTTTATCCAAAAAATCAAAGATTTAATGTATACTACTAGACGGGCTGTTTAGAAGTAAAATTGCGTCACATTGTGCAGGAGTATGACAACTCACAGACAGTAAGCGAGATGGTAATATAGAGTTACGGTCAATTGACCGCAACTTAGTCGTACAATTTCTATGTACCGCGCAGCTCGTCTAGTAGTAGGTATACATTAAATTCTTTGCAAAATATCGATACCTTCTGATTACACAACCATTAAATTTACAGAACGATCTTACCGCATTCGTTTTTAAGTTCCTATTAACATATAATGGCTTGAAGCTCTAGTAAAGACCGGCGAGCCGAAAATTGGCGTCAGGTCAGACCGCTGGGAAAACGTGACCTTAAAGGTACAGCTTAATGGAAAATAAAAGGCGACTAGAAATGTATTAAACATTATTCTTGACCCCTTGTACGTATTGAGTTTTCGATTCAGGCGACCTTAAAAGCAGAAAAGATACACAGCGAATTGAGAACCTCCTCCTTTTAAGCCTCGCCTCATTGGTCTAGTGACAGCTTAAGACTGAACTGTGAGGTCCTAGATTCAATTCCCAGGATAGGCAATTACAATTTGTTTGAGTTTTCGATTCGAAAAACCACACAAATTGCTAGGGATTGGAATTTGGTTCGCCTCCTATCACATCATGGGACGGAAATAAGCTCGATGAAACGTGGGTGTAGCACTCATTACACCTTTGTTTTTATTAGCTTGAGTTACGAAACGAGAGGTCGCTCGCCTGATAGTTAGCGCTACGCCTGCCCATAAATAGATGCAACACCACACATAACTTTTGAAATACAAAGCACTGCATGGCATTGGACTACGCTCGTCATAAGATGTTAAGTCTCATAATGCCCAGTAATTTCGCTAGCTTCAATGCCCTTCAAACCGGAATACAACAGTGATTACACATTGGCGGCAGAAATAGACAAAGCGGTGGTACCAACCAGACGGCCTCTCGCATACGACGGACCTACCACCTTGTAAAACCATCTCCGCCTACCTTTCAGGAATAAAGGCGTAAACTTATGTCTATCTATGTTGTTTATATATTTTTAAGTCAGGACAAAAAACCGGGCGTCAGAATTTTGACCTCTACCTACGTCTTTCGAAACGAATGAATAAATCGATTTTTTTATACATAATGCATACATACATATGCACTCTCGCCTGTAATCCCCGAAGGTGTAGGCAGAGGTGTAACCAGTACACCCACATTTCGCCGAGCGTATGTCCGTCCCATGATGTCATAGGGGGCCAGCCTATCGCCATACTGGGCACAAAATCCAGACTCAAGGCTGATACTGAGAATTTCGTAATAGAAAAGCCCAATATAACTTTTGCCCGACCCGGGGATCGAACCCGAGACCTCAGCGTCAGTCTCAGTCGTAACGCGTACGCATTACAACTGCGCCACCGAGGCAGTCTTTTTTATATTATAAGTAAAAGAAATCAGAATTCTTAGGCCAGTGACCACTAAGCCAGCCACTGCAACCAGGTCGTTCCCTCGGGTGAAACTATGTACAGTGTCTGTGTACACATAGAAAAAACGCGCGTTTCTACGACTCTCGAACAAGTCAGTAGCTTTTGAGAGACGGCGAAGTGCGGTCGTTCGTCCGAACCACGATCCGTTTTCGAACTTACTACTAATTGTCGATTGTGTAAGTGGAGTGAGTAAGTGTGGTGATTTAGTGCTGCTTTTTCCAAAAAGTTTTAATAGGTGAGTTGATTTGATTCTTTGGCGGGAATTGTAGTTTCCAAAGTGCACTGAAAAGTCCATAAACTATTTGAAAATTCTGAATGCATGGATGCTTTGTTTGATTCAATCAACAATTATAAAATAAGTAAATAACACATGTTATTTTTTAAAAATAGTTATGTATTTTTTGTACCTATGTATTTATAAGCATTCTACAATTACATATTTATTATGGCGAGTATTTAAAATTGAATTATACCGAAAAAATAATTAATTACCTGCCGTGCTAGGAGACTTCGATTAAGTTTCAGTATTCATTAACTTGGACAAATTCTTGGAGTTTGATTATTCCTCAAATTATACTTCAATTATTCCAATGTTATTTCCGTACTCAGTTACTGAACATGTAACTGAGGACAAACCATTATCCGACTTTAAGTGCGGAAGTATTTGGAGTTGTAAGAAACAATTTAATTATAATTAAAGTTAAGTGCCGTTTCTGAGTGCGGCAGAACGTGGTTTTAACCGACACCAAAAAAACAATGGTTTTCAAGTCGTCTGTATGGCTTTTTTTGTGTATGTTCATGCACAACTCCGCCAAATATGGACCGATTTGGATGAATCTTTTTGTTTTCAGTAGGGTTTACTGTGGTGGTAGTTCCAGTGTAAATAAATAATTCCACTCTTAAAGGGGTGAAATCAGAGAGGGATGAAAGATAAAACACCTTTATGTACTAATTTAAGTACCGATTTCGAATAATTCACAAAATGAATGGTAAAATAAAAAGTATTTACCGAAAAAAATAATAGACTTCAAAGTAAAAAGCTAAAAATAAATCTAAGCAAAGAGTCAGTGGTACTGTAGTTTAGTCAATGGCTGATATTATGATTAGTTTTTTAGTTATGTTTTATTTTATAACGTTTATAAAGATGATAGCTTCTCAAGTGTATTTAAAAGTCAGTTACTTAAACTCATCATAGACTAAAAGTTCAAAAGAAATATTTACGTATTTTAAGGGCGTACTATAGAAATAAAAACTTTTATATTTTGCTCCCTTGATAATATTTCCGCGTATATTCACATTCAGTTAGATGTTTCATTTACATAATATTTTGTGTTAGCTACTAAGTGTAATCCATGAAAGTATTTATATATATTTTTTATAGTATAAGCCGGCAAATGAGCAAGTGGGTCACCTGATGGTAAGTGATCTCCACCGCCCATGTACGCCCACAATACCAAAATAATTATGTGTGCGTTGCCGACCTTAAAGGACCTTAAAGGGATAATTAAGGGATTGGGAAGGGGAGAGGGTTTGGGCCTCCGGATATCTCACTCACCGTACGAAACGCAGCAGCAAGCTGCTACTTTACGCCGGTTTCTGTGGGACAGTGATAACGACCCGGACGAGCCGGCCCATTCATGCTATAGACAAAAGTGTCTACAACGTGGCTCTACCACTCAAAATAAATAAATATAACTAGTTGTAAAAGTATATAAGTACTTTTAAAAGACCTTAAAATTAACATCGATGTATTTTACCGACTGCATCGGTGGCGCAGTTGTAATGCGTACGCGTTACGATTGAGGCTATTACTGAGGTCTCGGGTTCGATCCCTGGGTCGGGTAAAGTGGTATTGGGTTTTTCTATTACGAAATGCTCAGTATCAGCCCGGAGTCTGGAATTTGTGCCCGGTATGGCGATAGGCTCGCCCCCTATCACATAAGGGACGGAGATACGCTCGGCGAAATGTGGGTGTACTGGTTACACCTCTGCCTACCCCTTCGGGGATTACAGGCGTGAGTGCGTATCCCAAGGCCCAATCCCAAATTCCCCTTACAAATGTCGTAACCATCTAGTTCCTTTAAGTTTGGCAAGGCGTTATTTCGTTATTGTGGGCGTTCATGGGCGATGTAGATAACTTAGCATTAGGTGACCCACTTTCTCACTCGCCGTCCACTGATATAAAATAAAAGTTAAACTTATAATTTAATGAGAAGGACTTGTCTCTTCTCGGAATACTCCAGTTTGTTAGTTCTCATAATTTACTCTATTTTTAATACTGTTCATATCTCGTTGTGTGTATTTTATCTCCTTGAGATGTTTTTCAATAAGTGACTTCAGAGGGGCTAGCACGGAAAACTTGCGAAAAGTTATTCGAGCTGTTATCGACAACAATTTCTACGAGATTTTGGTACAGCGCCTCTATCGTACGTAAAAGAAACTAATATATATGGAATATATACGAATGATATTATATATGGAATTATCTATCGAGCCCTCGATACCTATACATTATGATTTCGATAGTTTTCCGTGCTAGCCCCTCTGTACATGGTACATGGTATGGTACGCTGGCTTGACGTATTAGAGGGAGATATGAGAGTTACGGCTTAATGCCAGAGTTGGCCTTTATGTACCATTGTTTCTTTATTATTAGCAATAAAAGGCATAACACAGAATACAATCATACAAGTAATATAACTTAAATATTATAATTTAATGTACTAGATCGTCTTCCTAAACATATGCCCTAATAGAATAACAGTGCGGAAATGACAACCTAAGACAAATGAATTATTATTGTTAATCTATAACAAAGAGAAGAGAAAGTCAAGAAAATAAATAAACGTTTTACACCCTTTTAACGGTTAACACAGTAAAACAGACCCGCCTGTATGACAGGGCTGAAACTAACAGTTTCGATATAGATATAGATACCCAGGTAAACCTAGATTTACCAACATCAAAACAAGTCTAAAAAAATATCTGGAAGCACATTATGTTAAGCCCGCTGTTATTAAAACCTTGAACCACCCCGGAATCTCAGCGTTAGTATTCAGCCACTAGCTCAGTGTGGCGACCCTCGACCACTCAGATATCCAAATTGTTTATTAGGATTCTCCCGGTCGTGGAAGGTGGGTATCAGAAGTTATGAGGGTCTGAACCCACAATGCGTAAATATTTTATTCAGATTCGGTTCAATTCAGTGACAGTACGGGTCGCGAACAAAATAGCGCAATGTTATTGATGGTAATAGGGTAGTTGACTAGATTTTTTTTATTATTTAAATCAATAAGTTATGTTACTCAAAATCTATTGCAGAAAGAATTTTATAAATCGGACCAAAAATAAATAAGATAGAAGCCATTCAAATCCTGTAGAAGGGGTAATTGTCAAATGACAGACGATGCAACCTACTACGCACCCACTTTTCCTCATACCAACATTTAAAATCATAACTGCGGGCACATTACTGAACCAATTTTGATTGTGTTTTAATAAAATCGTTTCTTTTGTGTATCATTTTCTGTTGCTTATAAAATAATGTATAAAATTACTACTAGGTGGTAGGTCCCTTGTATGCGACAGGTAGATTGTGTATGCTCCTTTTCTCCGCACTTAGCCCGTAAAATATCGGGCCATTGTGCGTGAAGTTTATGCTAGGAATCTAGCCAGCCTAACTCCGACAAGAAGCGTAGGATCCTCCTCCTGTCTCCACAGGCTTCTCAGAGAGTCAGTCCTCAGTGTGAGTGACCTCGGTGTGTTGAGCATTTCGCCGGTTTTGCATCGAAATAAGATGACAAGAAAGGTAACTCAAGTAAAAAATGCACCCCCCAAAACTCTGTGGAAGGGGGCGGGGCTATAAAAGTCTGTGCAGCTCGTTCATTCATAAATTCATAAAAAATTATTCATGATCTCTAGTTGACACTTAATTTGTCAAATTTTTTGCTGCAGAACGTCGTATCTCGATTTAGAAATTTATTAATTAGACATTAACTTTTATGAAATAAAGTTGAGTTTGAACGTTTGATTATTTTTTGTTGCGTGTATGATTGTTACGTGTGATTTTACCTTTGCATTACTAAGTAAGTGGAGCCGTAGTTTTAGCAGATTCATGTGAGAGTAATCGTTCTAGTTTTTTTTTTTTTATCCTGTCTCGGCAAAGTGACTACGCTACACCTGATGGTAAGTATAGCACAATCCATGAATACTGTCGACCAACGATAGACACTAAATCTATCGCAGATCGGCAGAATTATGCCGGCCTGCTTAGTTGTATAAACAATATTAATTTTAGAAGGGTATTGAAATAATAATTTACTCGCCGTTATACAATAACAATACTATTTTATTATAGGTACAAATTATATTGCGGAGTCGTACAATAATTCTTATGATAAGTATATCGTTCTTAATTTTTGACATATCTGAAAAAGGCGGGAACTTGCGGTCCATGCCATAGGACATAGATTATATATTTACTCTATGATCCATGGCATGTCTAAAAAGGTTACATAATCTATTTCAAGTTACCAGTTCGTTGCATTCTAAATTTAAAATCAATCATATTGGCATCGCTCCCATACTTTTCAATAAATATAAATCATTATTTTTAAATAATCTAACAGTTGCTTCTTCACACTCCGTTTAGTTATCTTATTTCGATGTAAAAATCTCACTAACAATTGAGCATCTTTTTAAAGATATCTACGTTTTGATCTTCAATTTTAGATATTGCTATTTTAATACTTTACATTGGCGACATCATCGAAAATCGATGGGGACATAACCTAAAAATAGAATAGATAGATGTTAAAATCTGATGACGGAGTACGAAGAAAAAGTTGGAAACTTCTTCACGAATGGCAAATGCATTTGAAGTCGATATAAGTTTTAAAATTTAAGTTTTACACCACACACCCCGTTTCTCAAAGGCTGATCGAATCAACATTCAACTAACAGAACTTTGATTTTGACAGTGCTGTCAAATCAATTTGAGTTTTGAAGTGTGATTTGTGAAAAGTTTATAAATCTCTGATGAGTTTTATTTTACTTCGAGATTTTATGTTAGCCACATTGCTTTTTTTCTATCTAAAGTCGCCAAAATATAATAAGTTAAAATACATTATAGGTTAAAAAAAGTTTTTTATGTGACATTATGATATTTATCCGCCCGCGTGAATGGCCTTTTCTGTGATAAAACGTAGCTTATGTCCTATTTCAGTCATGGTCTACCTGTGTCCCAAATTTCACCCAAAACCATTAAGGCGTGATTGACTAACAAACATACAAATTCATAACCATCCAAACTTTTATATAAAAATAAAACAGACTCAAAAAAGGGTGCATATAAAAAGTAATCAACCCGCAACCGTAACCAAGTTTCGTCATTGCCTCGTCCGTTAATCAGCAGATTTTACCATTCAGATGAGGTTATTTTTAACTTTTTACTTTATTGAGATGGTTTTATTTTTGTTAAAAAGTTTTACAATATAGTTTACATTTAGCAAAGATCCGCCGAGATTATCCTGTGAAAATGAGATTCAAAAATACTTATGAGACTGAAGTCTACGATGTGTTGAATAACACTGTTAGCCTGAAGCGGATATATTGATCCTCTAAGCCTTTATGGATCAAAGCATTGAGGTTAGAGGTAAAACTATTAGCCACTTACCCTTGAACGGTAACTTCGTTCATAACAGACTTATTAAGCGATAGCTTCGATAAAAGTCTTAGGCCCGAGCCTCCGAGAGGTCTAACTAATATTATAAATGCGAAAGTGATATATTTGTTACGCTTTCACGCCTAAATCGCTGAACTGATGTTGATGAATTTTGATACAGAGATAGATGGGACCCTGGAGTCGGTTATAAGCTACTTTTAAACTCGGTTATAGGCTATTTTTATCCTGGAAAAGGCAGTTCACGCGGGCGGAATCGCGAGCAAAAGCTAGTTCAACTCCTAAGGATGAACAGCTGAACGGGTTTGGATGAAATTTTGCACACAGATGGACTTTGACCTCGTCTAGGACATATGCTATATCGCCCCATATGGCGATCCTAGGACGGAATTAATCTCGGCAAAATGTGGGTGTACTAGTTACACGTCTGCCTACATCTTAGGGGAGTACAGGCGTGAGTGCGTATGTATATATGAATTACTAGTTGGACACTTGGACAATAGTAATTTTATACGAATTCGAAAACTGCCCGTGCCACGAGTGCGGGCATGATTTAGGTATAAATAAAAAAAAGGCCGTCGCGCGCGCCATACATTGCATTTTTTTGTATATGGTATCGAAATAACCAAGATATTGAGGGTCTTTCTACATTTAGACAATAAAAACTGTATATATTTAGAATCTACATAAAATTGTCTATAATATATCTAAAAAAACTAGTATTATAATTATAAACTTACCTGTGATATGATATTCCAAAATGAAAATAAAAAACAATAATTTTCACTCGGCGAAAAAAACATTTTGTCACAAAACACAAAGTAATATTACACTAAACACTCAAATTACACTTGAACACAACCACAATGAAGTCTTTATTCGATAACATACTCCACTTCCCCTAAACAAGTCATAAATTATGTTTTTATGATAAATATTTACGATACCGCGCGTAACAATAACAAGTGACACTCGACGCCATTTTCGAATTCCGAACAACAACTCAACAAAAATAATTTTGTTTCTTAGCTTGTCGTACCGTTCAAATTGTTGCCAGTATATATAATCCATAGAGTAATAAACTGTACTAAAGGTCTGTGTCCATAAAATGCAAAGTTAGTAGTCGATTTCGGATATTCGACGAACGGTTGGTGCGGGGTGCGGGGTCCGAACGTACGTGCGTGCGTTCCGCGCGGTGGCCTCATTTTTCTTAGGAACGGGCGTGCGTGCGTTCCGCACTTGACGAGAGCGGACGAGTTGCGAAATTTGTCTGATTCACAAATATTTGTTTCGGGCATGGGTAGTAGTCGGCTGCGAAACGACAGGCCGTGGGTTCGATTCCCACACCGAGACAAATGTTTGTGTGAACCACAAATATTGGTCTCGGGTCTGGGTGTTGTGGGACCGCAAGTCCCTCGTAGTTTCTGATACCCTCAATACAGGTTTACCTAGTGCGGGGTCAGGACTATGTGTGTGACTGTTGGGTGTATTTATTTATTTATTTGTAACTCGTACTAGGCCCACAGACTACAGTGCTCGGGTTCCATTCTGTACCTCATTTACTTTAACGTTTATCGGTTGTTCCGCGAATAGGACCGTTAGGGATAATTAAATAAACCATTGTTTAATCTGGATTGCTATACTTATCGTTATCTTCTCATTGGGTTAATGGTAATGTCAGTCGACCTTGAATGAGACTCCTTTTTTCTTTCGGTTTTCTGGTACCAGAGGTCGTGGTGAGTGGGTACCGGATATCTTACTGCTTATTCATAATATCTCAAAAACTACTTTAGTAGTGTAGCTAGGATTATGAATTTGGTAATGTAATGGCCCGCTAAGAAAGGATTTTTACGACCGGCTGCCTACAGTCAAGCCCTCTGGAGAAATACGGTTCTTAAAATACACACACAGCAGCTAAACACGTATTCTTACCCCAGTACAATTACTCGCACATCGTGGTCGTCGGAAACCACAAGAAACTTTAATTACACAACGCTCAAACCCGGAACAAATATCTGCGGATTGCATCAGGAATTGTGGTTGCAACAGAATCCTCCTGTTTTGTATCCAGTTGCAATCACGAAGGTTCCGTTAAGGCAGAGTTCCGATAGCCGCTTCGAGCGATATTTTTTGTCAAACTTGAGACAGACGGTCGAGGAGGAGTTACGGGTAGGTATGCTTAGATATACCTACATAGCCAAGATTATTGTTCTGTTTTTTGTATCTTGCTTTATGTTGTCTACATACCGGTCAACCTACCCAATCATTCTATTCTTTCTTGTATAACTTTTCCTTTAGGTTGTTTTCTGGTCTCAAGTGTTGGCTAAAGTTCTTTCTTTCTTTCGATAGAGGTGCGCGTCAGTATTTTGTGGTTTGTACGGTCAAAAATATTGCTATGATCCAAAAGCTGTCCCTACCCCCATTTTTCACCTCAAGGTCAGTGACACTCTCACAATTCCTTTGATATTGTGGATGCTCTAGGTGTAAGTACTAGGTGGTAGGCCCCTATGCGAGAGGCCGTCTGAGTTAGTACCACCACTTTGTTTATTTCTAACGCCAAGCAGCAGTGTGTTCTGTTTCATTCTGAAGGTCATTGAAGCCAGTGTTACTGGGAAGTATGAGACTTATGAGCACAGTCCGAGTGCTTTGTAATTCAAAGTTCGGTGTGGTGTTGCTTCTGTTTATGGGTAGAAGTGGCGCTTACTATCAAGCATGCAAATTCCTGATGTCGTCATTCAAGCTAATAAAAAAAGTCATACGCAATAGTAGTTACTATAAACCGAGACGTTTTATTCAATTTCTGTATTTATTTCTGTATGTATTCTGTGTGTATTCATAACTTCTGTATGTATTTCTTCTTCTGTATTTAAAAAATCATGATTGTTCAGCCAATTTATAATTCAACCTAAACACACTGTTATAAGATGATGCTGTTCACAATAGATCATTAATTATCGACATCATCAATTATATTAACCTCCCCTGTCATCTAAGTAATGACTGCCTTCCTTACCATACCATAATTTATAGTATGTAAATAATTATCAGCCCTGTTTACTATTATATACAGGACTGTCTTGGTGGCGCAGTTGTAATGCGTACGCGGTACGACTGTCTCAGTCTTCGGTTCGATCCCCGGGTTGGGTAAAAGTGATATTGGGTTTTCCTACGACGATAGAGTCCGTTAAACTTAGTGGGAGGGATCAAACCCCAGACCTTCTCAGTTCGTTCTTATCCCCGCTACGCTATCGCTTTTACGTCACCCATTTGTACATGTACATGCCGTGTCCAAGTGTAAAGTGAATTTATTGCGGTTCACTTCTTTTATTTAGAACAAAATTAGGGCGAAGGATAAAGGGAAATAGGATTTTTAGAATTCTCTTTCACCGCCTTTTCAAAGGATTGAATAAGGATTTTGCGTTTCGTTGAAATTGTGCAATTTGGCTATCGTGGCTAAAAGGGTTGGTTGTATTACAATAACTTATTGTCTTATATTTTGGTTCATTTCATTTTGGATCCGTTTCTAGGGAGTCTTTGTATCAATTTAAATTGGGTGCTCTTTTCTTTTTAACCGACTTCAAAAAGGAGATGGTTCTCAATTCGGTGCGGTTTTGTTTTGCTTTTTTTATGTTTGTTCGTTGATTTCTCCGCGAATTGTGGTCCGATTTTGTTGAAAAAAATTCATTCGATAGAGTTTAGCTGCGGTATGGACTCATATAAATTTGGTTAAGATCTGATGACGAATAACGGAGTAAAAAATGAAACTCCTCAACGGACAACAGTACACTCGTCGCGATTGTGTTATTGTATTGGACTTTAAATCCTTTTGCCACTACCACCACTAAAAAATTAAAAATATAATAGGTTTTAACAAAACTCACAAAGCCAATTCGAAATAAAAACTATTTTATTTGGCCTGCAGCGACACAAGCACCGACTCCTAAATAAACTGTTATTTTGATTTCTCAGTGATTTTAATGAAATATTAGTAAAATGATGGCTCGCCATTATCTCCCAAATTATCATTTATACCCATTAAGATGATTTATACCCAAATCTTAAATGTATAACTACTAGACAGGATGTTTAGAAGTAAAATTAGGCCACATAACGCGAGTTTGACAGCTGAGTTACAAGGCTCCTCGTATGCGAGAGACCGTCTGGGTTAGTACCATCGCTTTGTCTATTTCTGCTGCCAAGCAATAGTGTGTAAGCACTTTTGTGTTCTGGTTTGAAGGACATTAATGACAGTGAAATTACTGGGCATTATGAGACTTAACATCTTATGTCTCGGGGTGACGAGCGCAAGCCAATGCCATGCAGTACATTGTAATTAAAATTTCTGTTTTGTATTGCTTCTGTTTATCGGCAGGCGTGGCGCCTACCATCAAGTGAGCGACCTGCTCATTTCGTCACTAATAAAATGAAAAACGTTATTTAAGCACTCAATTAGACGCAAAAATGCAATTCTCTGTCCTATGAAGACTAGTTAACACATTTTTGCGTGGGAATGTGTACATTTTGGATGCTCATTCATCATCAGATAATCGGCTTGAAGTCTACTACACCGATCTTCGATATTTGAGTTTCGGCTACAGGAGCTTTCGGGTCGGGTCTCTGAATAAATATGGGATTAATGCCGTAAAATTTCTGGCGTGTAATATCGTGAATCATCTTCTTTTGTTCGGTGGAAATTTATTGTCTGTGAGGTATAACTGCTGAGGCAGAAATCGCCCCTCCCTTCTCAATCCCTTAATTGTACATACATACACATCCACTCACGCCCGTAATCCTCTTAGGGATATGCAGGGGTGTAACCAGTACACCCATATTTCGCCGAGCATATCTTCATCCCATGAGTCTATTGCCGTACCGGGCACAATTTCAGACTTCAGCCTGATACTAAACATGTTATGATAGAAAAACCTAATATTACTTTTACCCGACACTGGGATCGAACCCGAGACCTCAGTGTTGACCTCAATCGTACCACGTACGCATTACAACTGCGCCACCGAGGCAGTCTGAAATGAAATTCCCTGAATTGTCCCTTCCCTTTAAGGTCAGTAACTCGACCACGATTATTTCTGGTATTATGGGTATTCATGGGTGGTAGAGAATACTTATCATGGGGTGACCTACATGCTCGTTTTCCAGCTTGTGCTATAAAAAATCCAGGTATTCCCAGGTTGGAAGATACTTTAAAATTCAAATCCATAATGTGGTCAGGGTTATCACGTAATTATGTCTTTGACAAAGTACAGGTCAACTTATCAGACTTTTCATCTCTGCCTACCTTTTTGGAGATAAGTGTCTCGTTATGTTACTCAGCACTCACCAATGGTAATCGAATTTATCGACCAATCGTGCTCAAATCCAATCTTTCGTGCGCAAATTGTGTTATAGGGATCAAAATTCACATGAAAATTATTGCTATTTGTTTTTTTTATTCCTGGTACAAATTGACTACACTGGACCTAATGGTAAGTAACTGCAGAGTAATCAGGGTGTCAGGGTACAGAGCAATTCCTGGGTAATGTTAGCCACCAATATTTTTTGGATCCAGTGGTAGTTTTAAAACACGTGCCGTTTCATTAATGCCTATGGTCCATATCGGACCATAAAATATTTTTTGTAAATAATACTTAACAATTCTGGACTATTCCTTAATAAAAATTATGTAAAATTTATAGATGCCTAGTGTATTTTGATGATGCTATGTATGCTATGTATACATTAGTTGATTTGATTTCTATATATAAATTTCTTTATTCTTGTACTGACTTGTCATAAGCGCTATTTTAATTGCCTACATGATTAATAAAACTATTTCATTTCATTTCATTTGAGTTTGATCTTGTGTACCTCATATAAAACAAGTTATACCTATCGATATTGGTTGATGTCTCCGATGAGAGTAATTCCACCAGCGCCAGCCAGTAGAGTTGCCACCACAGTAGCCCCAAAGTGAGTGATGAGAGCCTCGTTTACATGACTACCGCATTTGCTCGACTCCTTGAACCCGTCTGCTAACGTTGAGGCCATTGTAAGAACTTTGAGCTTGGCTGCGTTGCTGATTCGGTTCGCAAGCTTACTTCTCACTTCTT
Organism: Mimas tiliae; assembly: GCA_905332985.1. Taxonomy (NCBI): domain Eukaryota; kingdom Metazoa; phylum Arthropoda; class Insecta; order Lepidoptera; family Sphingidae; genus Mimas; species Mimas tiliae. The sequence continues at coordinate 15,125,634 of HG995246.1, read as the reverse complement.
CGGCCGCTTCGGTGATGGTGGTTATTATGGTGTTATGGTGAATATTCTGAAGAATTGGTCGACCTTATTCCTTCCTCACCTTTTCTTAACAGAACCACGTGTGTTGACTTAGCGCGAAACCATAGCTTCGTGGTCTACTCCATCTTGGTTCGAACCAAGAGGTTCGCAAAATCCTGCTTCTGTCGGAGCATAAAACTGTGGAATAGTTTGCCGGCGCACGTGTTTCCTTCTTCCTACAACATGATCCTTTAAAATGAGTGTTTAAAAGCAATTAAGACTTATAACCCAGGTTGTCTTGACGCATCCGGGGACTCCGTTAGTCAATTTTATTGAGGGTACCAGCCAATTCACTAATAACTCGCTGGGACTGCTGGGCTGGAATTTCCCTGTCAAGGAAAGTCCCTTTACCTTATCAAGGATTCTGTCCGCCAGCATGATCTTGGTGCATTTTGCCGTTACCCCAATGTAGTCATATATTATATAGAGAAATTCTGTATTAATTTAAATGCCGCAATGAAGCCGTATTTAAAAAACTTAATTTACATTTGTTTTAGGTAATTCTAATTATTTCTTTCATTCTATTAATAATAGGTATGTTTTTTACTCTTATCGAAACTAAGTTAAAGGTTATGAGACTATAACATTGTCTTACAAACACTGTCATAAAGTAGCGCCTTGCTGCCGTATTTCGTACGATGAATGACATACCCGGAGGCCCAAAAGACCCTCCCCTTCTCAATGCCTTAACTACCCCCTTTCCTTGAAGGTCGGCAACACGCCCATGATACTTCTGGTATTGTGGGCGTACATGGATGGTGAAACTCAAAACTCTCCAACAGTGGCGGCCATTGCTATAAAAAAAATATCCCGCCCACACACTCGACACTGTAATTCCTGTAAGCCAATATCGACAATGGCACGCATTGTTCGACACCGAGCGTTGAGGCTCGGCGAGTCTCTGGAAATCTTTCAATGCTAGTCTATCAAAGCTGTCTTTATCCCGTAAAGAAGTTAATCAAATAAAAAACATGCGGGGCAGTCTTTGAGGGTTGCCGATAGAAGTGAAAACTAAGTAAGTTGTGAATTGTGTCGTCGAGCTATTAGATTATTATTTTTGAGTTATTTTTGGTTTGTAAAGTAGTATTAATGACCAATTTTTATATACCTAATATATAAAACTTTCGTGTCACAATGTTCGTTCTCATACTCCTCCGAAACGACTCGACCGATTTTTATGAAAGTTTTTATATGCATATTCAGTAGGTCTGAGAATCGGCTACTATCTATTTTTCATCCCCCTAAATGTTAAGGGTGGTCCACCCCTAATTGTCTTTTTTTATTTTTGTAAATTTTTTATGATACAGCATTAAAAAATACATACAACCCTAAATTTTAAACCCTCTACGATCAACCCCTATTTTTAATAGCGACATTAGTATTTTTGTCACGCGCGTTTCTCACCACTCGCTTGATGCGCCCACTAGGCTACTTTAATCCTGGAAATCGGCATTCACGCGGGCGGAGCCGCGGGAAATAGCTAGTATAATGCATACTAATAAAGCACGGAGGTATATCTATGTACATATGTACACAGTATACATATTATTATGCGGTGAAGATGACGCGAGTTTCACGCTTTTTGTTCACGCAAAAAGTGCTCAATGCGCCTAAAGAAGCTTTCGCTTAAAAAAGTTAGGGAGGAATTGGAAATATACATTTTTTTTTTATAGTACAGGCCGGCAAACGAGCAAGTGGGTCACCTGATGGTAAGTGATCTCCACCGCCCATGTACGCCCACAATACTAAAATAATCATGGGTGCGTTGCCGACCTTAAAGGAAAGGGATAATTAAGGAATTAGGAAGGGGAGGGGGTTTGGGCCTCTGGATATCTCACTCACCGTACGAAACGCAGCAGCAAGCTGCTACTTTACGCCATTTTTCTGTGGGACAGTGGTAATGACCCGGAGGAGCAGGCCCATACATGCTGTAGACAAAAGTGTCTACAGCGTGGCTCTACCACTCATACATTACGTAGCAAAGCGGAAGGCCAAGTTATAGGACTAATAAAGGTTAAAGGCAATCCTATTTTAGTACGTAATTTACATTACACAGTAGTCATAACCCCATGATATACCATTAACACCAACTTAGGCAGTACATAAACCGCAAAGCACTTAACAATAAACTATTTCGTCAACATTTAACTGCCATAAAACGGCCGTTATTCCTAGAAGTTAGGGTCATTACAAACGCACGACAAATCAGTCGACTAATTGTCATTTCGATGTCGTCAGTTGATTTTTAGGTTGTAGTTGAGAAATTTAGAATAGAAGTAGATACAAGATATTTTCCAATAGGAATTTATTTAAACAATTTAGTCGTGCTCATTGATTTTGATGACGACGATCATGTAAATGAGCAATGCGAAGATTTTGAAATTAAGGTGAGGTTATGCATACGGAGGGCGTTACCATCTTAAAACCAATTATTGTATATGGCATCTAATTCAAGGGTCATTTAAAACTGACCGCATTTTACAGCTTAACTTAGGTATATTACCTTAGATACTCCAACCCTTGTGATTTTTTTAAATCCAAATTGGTCTAGTACTGACAGCCTCCGTGGCGCAGCGGGCGAGTAGCCGGTTGCGAAGCGTGAGGCCGTGGGTTCGATTCCCGCACCTAGACAAACGTTTGTCTGATTCACAAGTATTTGTCTCGGGTCTGGGTGTTGTGGGACCACAAGTCCCTCGAAGTTCTTGATACCCAAGATACAGGCTTACCTAGTTTGGGGTCAGGACTATGTGTGTGACAGTTGGGTGTATTTATTTATTTAAATTACCTTTCAAAAACACACAGTACGCAAATCGGTCCAGTAGGCGCTACTGTTCTATACAGACACACACACATATACTCACAGACAGACAAAGGGTCAAACCTACGACATCCCTCTTTTTGTTGAGGATTTGAAATGTCATAAATGTTTCTTTCTTTCTTCTTTCCATCGACAAAATAGTCGATCATCTAAAGTTAACAATGTTATTATGCTTTCGGAAACACCACTGTGATCTTATTTCCTAGGACGCCCTCACAACTAGTTTTATTGTTCCCTCTGTAAATTACGTAGTGAATTACGATTTACGACTTGTCGGAGTGTGAATATAGTAGTTTGCTTTATATTTTAGCGGTAAGTTCCTACATGAAGATTTCTTCCTACTTTTACTACAAATATTTAGAAAGTCTTAATGTTTGAAGTTTATGAATTTGAGTGTTTCATCCAAAGACTTTAATGTATACTACTAGACAAGCTGCACGATATATATAAATTGCACCATCTAAGTTACGGTCAATTGACTGTAACTCAATATCACCATCTCGCTTACTCTCAACTAGAACCCCTATCGCGCTCCCTGTCTGTGATCTGTCAAACTCCCGCGTTATGTGACACAAGTTAGTAGCTAGTAGTATACATTAAAGTGTTTATTTCATCAATCAATCACGCCTAATTGAATTTAGATGGAATGTAGTCTATGACCTGGATTAGGACATGGGCTACTTTTTATCGCAGAAACTGACATTCACGCGAGCCTAGCCGCGAGCAATAACTAGTGGTACTATAAAAAATTTACTTGGTAACTAAAGATAAATAACTCAATCTTTGATCAGAACTTTTACATTATCGGGTTTGATCCCCTAGCGGTTGCAAATTGGAAACCTTGGGTCCAGAAATACCCTCGGGTCAAAATCAGTAATCCAAAAACTCACCGAGTGGTAGTGACGCCACATCTGTCATTTTGTAGTGTGCAATAACATAAACTATGAGGGCCCATTTTTAAACTACGACAGCCTCCGTGGCGCAGCGAGCGAGTAGCCGGCTGCGAAGCGAGAGGCCGTGGGTTCGATTCCCACACTGAGACAAATGTTTGTGTGAACCACAAATATTGGTCTCGGGTCTGGGTGTTGTGGGACCGCAAGTCCCTCGTAGTTCCTGATACCCACGACACAGGTTTACCTAGTGTGGGGTCAGGACTATGTGTGTGACTGTTGGGTGTATTTATTTATTTATTTAATGACCTACAGTACCTTAGTACCTTCACTATGGCATTGGCAAGTGACAACAGCAAGCTGCTACTTCAGGTTTTCTGTAAGCCAGTGGTAACAATCCGGTCGAGCCGGTCCATTCATGCTGTAGATAAAACTGTTAACGTGGGTCTACCACTTACGTCGTTGGTTACTTCAGATTTTAATCTCGGATACAGATCGGATGCAGAACGTGAAAACTGAAAGTCACCATTTAAATTAACAACATTTCGTTTGAAGTATTATTATGGGCTTAAAAATAATTGTGAGTCATTATAATGCCTCGATGGCGCACCGCGTTACGACTGAGGCTGACGCTGAGGTCTCGGGTTCGATCCCCGGGTCGGGTAAAAGTTATATTGGGTTTTTCCATTACGAAAAACTCAGTATCTGCCCGGAGTCTGGAATTTGTGCCCGGTATGGCGGTAGGCTCGCCCCTATCACATCATGTGGCGGATATACGCTCGGCGAAATGTGAGTGTACTGGTTACACCTCTGCCTACCCCTTCGGGGATTACAGGCGTGAGTGCGTATGCGTATGTATGTAAAAATAATTGTGTACATAAATCTTGATATTCTAGACATTTTTACATTAGTTATCATTTTAACCTTTGAAAAAGAACAGCTTTCATGTTTATAGCCCATTACAAAACCGTTATAGGTTATCTAGGACATTTAAACGACGAGTTCATAGTATGGTAGACTCCTATAATCGGTCTTTATAAATAGCTACCGCCGCTATGTAAATTAGTACTTAGATTCTATTGGGAAATAATAGCTAATCTGATAAAAAGGTTAAACTTTTTGTCTGTCTGTGTCATCGTAGTTGCCTAAACTTATCTATCAATTTGGATGCGGTTCCTTGTATTTGAAAGTTTTAATCAAGAGTGTTCATAACTAGGTTACCTTAATTGAAGTCGGGAGTTTTAGCGGTTAGTTATTAGCGTAGAGGAAAGCTGACATTGCTATTTTCGGTTTTGACTGGAGTGATCAACTTAAACCTATAAACGGAAATTACTTATTTAATTTTACGAGTGGTAGAGCCACGCTGTAGAAAATTTTGTCTGCAGCATCAATGGGCCGGTTGCAGTGCACACTCTTAAGCTATTAAGAGCTCGTGGCGCAGCGGGCGAGTAGCTGGTTGCGAAGCGTGAGGTTGTAGGTTCGATTCCCGCATCTAGACAAATGTTTGCATGATTCACAAATATTTATCTCGGGTCTGGGTGTTGTGGCACCGCAAGTCCCTCGTAGTTCCTGATACCCACGATACAGGTTTACCTACTGTGGGGCCAGGACTATGTTTGTGACTGTTGAGTTATTTATTTATTATTTATATAAAGCGAGTACTGATTGAGAAGTAATCTCACGGCAATCTTGCTCGTAATGCATTGAAACATAACAATCACGCTCAACAATGCTTGTTGTCAGTCAGGATACCGATTCGTGTTGCTGATTGAATTTTGAATTTATCCCATGCCGATGGTACTAACCGATTTTCTATTCCAACGAATTTTCAATTAAGACGAACCGTAATATGAACGCGTTCATGCATGTCTATTGGGGGAGCTTCAGTGCTTGCAAATTACTGTAATTATCATGTGGTAGAAGTGAAAAAAGGCTTACAGTGAAAAGGATGTGTGTAAATGAACCATATTGGACCAATAATGTAAATAAAAACAAATAATGAAACAACAGCGGAGAACGTTGAGCCACGTTGTAGACACTTTTGTCTGCAGCATGAATGGGCCGGCTCGTCCGGGTCGTTACCACTGTCTCACAGAAAACTGACGTAAAGTAGCAGCTTGCTGCTGCGTTTCGTACGGTGAATGAGACATCCGGAGGTCCAAATCTCCCTCCCCTTCCTAATCCCTTTCCTTTAAGGTCAGCAACGCGCCCGTATTTTTTTTGTATTATGTACATGGGCGGTGGAGATCACTTACCATCAGGTGACCCATTGGCTCGTTTGCCGGCCGGCATCTACACATTTTTTTTTGTGCAAAAACAAATTGTGTAGATGAACCAAAATAAACCAATAATCTAAATAAAAACAGATAATGAAACAACAGGGGAGAAAATTAAGCATAACTGCAGTTTACTATTTGTTTTTGTTGAATTGAACAAAACTACTGAGTTCAGACATGATAGTTGTAGTTGTTTCGCTTAATTTGTGCAGTTATCAAATGTTCAACTTCACTGATGGGTTGATCTTTCCACCGGGATTATTTTCCACTTTCATTAAAGTTGGTCTAATGATATTTAGTCTGGTAGGCGACGATCGCGGGCGGAGGCGTCATCCCACACATACACAAGTCGCTCATCGGTAAAAAAGGCGGCCCTGGAGCACCCGTCTAAGATTAGGTAACATCACCTGTTGTTTATATAAACAGTCTTGAAAATAATGGTCATATTGCGACATGTCTCTAGAAAGTGCAAATATTTTGATTTGTTCTGTGTTACAATAATTCTTGATTGTATTGTATTCATTGTGAATAGTGAGACTCAGAATGTGGACAAAGAATGCACAGGATTGTTGGCGTGGCGTATCAAGGAAGATCCTTATATCTCAGTATTTTACAGTGCTTAGAACATAGCCTGTGATGAGGATGATAATTTTATAGAAGATCGCTAATCCTGGAACTAGGCTTCATAAATATGACTCAAAGATGTTGTATTACAAGATAGGTGTCTCGTAAATGAGAGTCGGTTTAGGTACCATCGCTTTCTGGCGCCAAACAGCAGCGTATAATCACGGTTGTGTTCCGGTTTGACAGGTATTGAAATCTGTGAATATACTAGGCATTGTGAACATCTTATGTCTGACGAGCGCAGTGCAGTAGATGCAATATTTTGTTATTCAAAGCTTTGTGTGGTGTAGCCATTGTTTATGGCAAAGAAAGGTAAACGCCACTACCTTTCTTTTCTTTCTGCCCGTCGTTATCCGGGTTTAATGCCAGGGTCTGCCTTCCCATCATGACAGCCTCCGTGGCGCAGCGGGCGAGTAGCCGGCTGCGAAGCGAGAGGCCGTGGATTCGATTCCCGCACCGAGACAAATGTTTGTGTGATCCACTAATATTTGTTTCGGGTCTCGGTGTTGTGGGGCCGCAAGTCCTTCGTAATTGCTGAAACTTATGATACAGGTTAACCTAGTATGGGGTTAGGAATATATGTGTGACTGTTGGGTGTATTATTATTATTATATCGTTTCGATTACGTTTTTTTTTTTTTTTTTTTTTTTATTAGTTTGAATGGCAAGACGAGCAGGTCACTCGCCTGATGGTAAGCGCCACGCCTGCCCATAAACAGAAGCAACGCCACGCAGAACTTTAAATAAAGCACTGCATGACACTGGACTGCGCTCGTCACCCCGAGACATAAGGTGTTAAGTCTCATAATGCCCAGTAATTACACTGGCTTCAATGTCCTTCACACCGGAACACAACAGTGCTTACACATTGTTGCTTGGCGGCAGAAATAGACAAAGCGGTGGTACCAACCCAGCCGGTCTCTCGCAAACGAGGGACCTACCACCTTGTAAATTTGACGTTGGATTTGGTATTATGTGGGGCAACAGGAACGAAATTTCACCATTGCCTCGAGGCGTGCTGCTTATCATTAGAATGAAATGCTCGACTTGTTATTATTCAGTAAAGAAATAACATTTTTAAGTCAACATTCAAAAACAAATTGTCTACCATTTTATGCAGAATCGTTTGATTAGGTTTACTATTTTATAGATCCAATGCTGAGTGAATATGTAATGAACTAGTCTGCGTGCTGACATTTCCAGTTTATGGAACTTATCTAAAAATACTACAATTTTCAGAGAAAATTGTGATCGAAAACAGATTTAAAGATCTTTAAAGATCTTAGGCCCGTATTACAGAACGATAATCAAGTGAGCTCTTTGCTAAGTGTCGATTTCTGTACACACTCACTTGAGTATCGTTCCGTAATACGGGCCTTAAAGGCTTGTTTTGAGGTATGCGATTAAGACAGGACATCGACGCGCGACATTTTTCAATTTTGAAGTGAAAACTTCTTTAGCATCGTTGTGATTTGAAAGTCGATGAAACGAAAAAGCGACAGTAAAAGAGACAGACACATATATTCATAAGATTTTACATGGGAGAAAATGAGATAAGAAGAATTATACAGTTGTGCGCGCATGCGTAGTACAAAGCTTGAGAGAAGGCATCACAACAACCGTGGTGTTTTGTATAAGTGTACCAAATTTTTGGATTCACTTCTAGCACGTGTGAATTGCACACATATTTTTGTTTATATTTTACCTATATAGCATGGGTATGTACGCCCACAATACCGAATTAATTATGGGTGCGTTGCCGACTTTAAAGGAAAGGGACTATTAAGGAATTGGGAAGGGAAAGGGGTTTAGGCCTCCGGATATCTCACTCACCGTACGAAACACAGCAGCTTCTGTGAGACAGCGGTAATGACCCGGACGAGCCGGCCCATACATGCTGTAGACAAATTAGTTGTAATTATTCATTACATCAGTTTCTAACAACAAAAATAAAATGCTGATTTAACCAAAAGGATCCGAAGAAAAAGTAGAGTTCACGGAGTAGAGCTAAATTAATTTCGTGAGTCTGATTGTTTTCTTGCATGATCAGGCCCGCCATCTGTCACCGACCTTTTTAGGGTATCGGTGAATTACCATTCGACAGGACGGCCTTTAATTTATATTAGGTTGTTTGAAATTAACTGTTTCGAAACGCTTTGTTGTTATTTGCGTAAAATGTGGTTTGGGAGCATTTTTGAAACACGACTTCGTTTTGTTTTGAATCGACGTAAAAAAGCGGGTTCTGCATTTTTCATTTATGTTATATGTCCTGCTAGACTTTTCTGAATTTTCATGCAAAGTTTTAAAAATACTATATATCATTTAGAATCATTGTCACTTCGATAGGATCTTCTTCGCTATTTAAATTTTGGATTCAAATATAATCAATTTTCATAAAAAAATAAAGAAATATGAGCCTTGTATTATACTGTCCCACTGCTGGGCACGGGGATTCTATATGAATGAGAGAGACCTTTGTCCACCACGCTGTCTTAATACGGGTTGGCAGACTTCACATACTTTTGAGTTTCGTATGTAACTTTTAAGGTATATCGGTTGATGTTTCCTTCATCGTTATAGCTAGCTATAATTTACAATATACCATACGTAGAAACTTAGAAAAATTAAAAGTGTATGCTCTTGAGGCTGGTTTCGAACCTGCAACATTCGACTCGATAATCCGTGCCACTTCCCGCTGAGCTATCGCTGATGTAGAATGCATACATGGATTCCTATATAGCAATACCAAAATATCAATTTTAGTATCTTCAAATATAATAACACCTCTGGAAATCCTTTAAGTAAAATGCTTAATTTTACTGAAAGGTTTGTTAGAAACGTTTTATTACCATAACTTTAGTTCTGACTTAAGTTTATGATCACTCCACAACCTACCCCGGATGTCGTAAAACTAAAGGAAAAATATATCCTTAGTGGATAAGTAGCTACTACTGAAAGATTGCTTGATTTCTGCGGTTGGGTAAATTGGCATTTCAGACTAATTTATTGTTTTTATTTGTGGTACAGGACGCCAAATAGGCAAATTGGTCACTTAATGGTACTCCATCGCCCATGAATATCTATAACACCTGAAGAATCATGGACGCTTGTCAAATTTGAAGGAAAAGGATGGTTAAAGGTTATTTTTATAGCATAGGCCGGCAAACGAGCAAATGGGTCACCTGATGGTAAGTGATCTTCACGGCCCATGTACGGCCCACAATACCAAAATAATTATGGGCGCGTTGCCAACCTTAAAGGAAAGGGATAATTAAGGGATTGGGAATGGGAAGCGAATTTGGTACTCCGGGTATCTTACTCATCATAATCAACGTCAAATGTGAACATAGATCGTAATAAGATTGAATATAGAATAAAAGTTGACTGAAGCCAAAACGGTATAATGCTACTGCTAATGCTAGGTGCATTTGACGTTGATTATTGGTTTAAGAGAATGCCATTTGCAACTTTCTTGACGCTGAGACTAGATCGGAATGATATTTTGAACATTTAAAATTACGAGAATTGGCCTTCAGCTCATTTCATCATTCAAGCCAATAACAAAAATAGACAGCAAATCAGATTAAGAAACTTGTGACCATTTAGAAATCTTCTGGTTAGTGGTGCTTCTGTTATTGAAAAATGAGATCATTTTGAAAAAGAGCGCATCTTTAATTCCTTCATGCCATACTAGATTTAAAAGTTTATTGAGATTTCAGTAAATCGTGTTGGCAAGCAACTCCGTGCCCGTATTATCTAATCGCAACTGTTGTGACCTAGTTGTTGAAAATAATTGGTGTTTCGTGCGAATACCGAGGGTTCATGCCCACGTATGTACACAGATTTTCACTATAAATTCTATTGTAAAAAATCGATGAAAATGTTTGTTAAGATAGGCAGTTTTGAAAGAATTTGATTGTAAATGTTGGTGTAAAATTATAAACTCATCATGCACGGAAACAGAATATGTTTTAACCTAACCGTGACAACCTCCGTGGCGCAGTGGGCGAGTAGCTACGGGATTGATTCCCGCACCGAGACAATGTTTGTGTGATCCAGAAATATTTGTTTCGGGTCTAGGTATTTTCTCCCTAGAGGGGGTGACGTCAGGCAGGCGGCTGGTCGTAAAAACTACAAGTCACGTCTTTCTGTAACAGTTATGTATGTTGCGCCGACCCCACTGCGAGTGGGAAAAGGGCAGGTGGAAGAGAAGATAGAATGATAACCTCTAAATTCTCCGATATCGATTAGAAAAAGATTTGTCATATCTAAATGACTGCCTCGGTGGCGCAGTTGTAATGCGTACGCGTTACGGCTGAGGTTGACGCTGAGGTCTCGGGTTCGATCCCCGGGTCGGGTAAAAGTGATATTGGGTTTTCTATTACGAAATGCTCAGTATCAGCCCGGAGTCTGGAATTTATGCCCGGTATGGCGATAGGCTCGCCCTTTATTACATCATGGGACGGAGATACGCTTGGTGAAATGTGTGTACTGGTTGCACCTCTGCTTACCCCTTAGGGGATTGCAGGCGTGAGTGCGTACGTATGTATGTATGAATGTATGTAAATGCCTGAACAGATTTTCTACAAATTTAAAAATAAAACATCTTACTAAACCAGCTTGTAAATGGAAAAAGGCACAAGCAGACAGACAAACTATAACACTTCTCTTTTTATCGAGGGTTAATAATGATCACAGAGGTAGCTGAAATAAGGCACTGCCTTCATTAAGACAGACATCTGAACATGCGTTAGTAACACGCGCAGCCGTCAACTTGTCATCGAACCATAATTCACGTGGCTTGCAGTCATAAAATATGAAATCAGTCTTCTGAAAGATAAAACTATTTTTTAAAGTGAAACTTTTATTAGATCGTCTCAAAATTGTTGGCCTGTGTGTTGCATGTCGCGTGACGGTCGGCCGCGGAGTAGGGATAAAGTGAAAGCCGCTCGCCAGAGCAGCCAAGGCCAATATGGCGGCGTCTATAGTTCGCACGCTATTTTGTTTGTTTTTGTTAATGTTTAATGTAATATTATTCCATTTTTTTTTACTACGATTATTATTTTTTGAAATAGCAGCAAGTGATACCCAGTTTAAAAGGTTTTTTTACTAGAAAGTACCCAAATACTGAAAACATTTCTGTAGCTCTAGAATATGTAGTTTCCGCTGCAGGTACGTCAGGGCAAATTGACGTTCTTCTATCAATTTGCATACATTTGTCCATCAGAACACTGGCCTCATTCTTTTAGACGAGTTATTCAAACAAAAAATTCACGGCGCTGTCTACGGCTATGCTTACTTCATATCAATTTAAAGCACATACTTTAAACGTTTGTATGAATTTTTATACTGAGTATAATGTAAATTATTATTGGAATTTCATCTACGTGGTACGCCAATAGCTTTAGATCAAGTTTACTAGGTAGTAGGTCCCTCATATGCGAGATGCCGTCTGGGTTGGTACCATCTCTTTGTCTATTTCTGCCACAAAGCAGCAGTGTGAAAACACTGTTGTGTTTCGGTTTGAAGGATATTGAAGCCAGTGAAATTACTGGGCATTATGAGACTAAACAACTTATGTCTCGGGCGACAAACGCAGGCCAAAGTAATTTAGTACTTTGCAATTCAAAGTTCTGAGTGATGTTGTGTTTGTTTATGGGCGGTGTGGCGCTTACCATCCGCCGAGCGACCTACTCGTTTCGTTATTTAGGTAGGCAAAGAAATAAAAAAATAAGACACTGGAGATTAATGAATTAAATCCTTTTCTGACCCAAAAATTTGAATACAAATATATTTTTATCTTACAGCCTTAGTATTGGTACCGATCTGGATATGAATATTTTTTAATATTCTCTTTCTAATTCTATTATCTATCTATCTTCTATGAATTAATACGTGAAGAGAAAACTTCGGACCCTCTTTAAGCATATTGCACGCATGGAGGAGTGTGACATTTAGCATAGTTTAAGCTTATATGGAGGAGGAGTGCACTAAGCTATTTAGATATAATATCTGTAACAAATATGTATATTAAATTAAATGACATAAAATATTAATTGCTTACACTCACACTGACAATGTCTGAATATCAAATCTCGCAGCTGATAGATAACACTTTATTGTACACCATGTAGAATATTACAGTAAAGAAAAACAAAATTAAATTATAAATATAACAAATGTCGGTCTTATCGCTTATAGCGATCTCTACCAGACAACCTTTACATAATTGAACGAATTTCAATAAAATGGTCAAAATTCCACCACTACGCAAGATTATATAAGTAAAAACGCCAGGATTATATCATCCTATCCAATCCCCTTATATGACAAACGTATTAAACTCTGATTCCATGACTGTAAGACAGCATCCAATATTTTCTCATCCCACGCAGACACATCAAATCAAACGAAATGATATTCGCACACAAGTTAAGGCGCGACGAATTACCTCCGTAATAAGCGGTGGCTGCAGCCCAACAAAATAAAGATAAATCATATTTCCGAAAACATACTGTGCCTAAGCGAAAGCAATTTGTAAAATTACTGTTACGTCATGTATTTGCTTCCGAGATATGAAGGGAACTAATTTTGACTCAGTAGTTGATTCATGTGATATGGACTTTGTTCCCCAATTATTGTTTTCTTGTCTTATAATATTTATGGATTGGTGTTCCGTCATCAGAAGAAATATTGTAGGAAGATAGTTCCCGGAAGTTATGATAAACAAGGTCCTGGAAAGTTAGTCCTTAATCATGTTCTGTACATATGAATTGTTTCACGTATTCTTATTTTATGTAAGGATATGAAATATTTATTTACGAGGGCTACAAGTTACAAGCAGCAGTGTGTAAGCACTGTTCGGTTTAAGGATATTAAAGCCAGTGGAATTACTGGGCATTATGAGACTTAACATTTAACATTTATATCCACGAAAAAAGGGGGTGTTATAAGTTTGACTCCTTTGTTACTTTCTGGACTGTTGTTTGAAAGTGAATTGTGCCACGCTGTAGACAGTTTTGTCTACAGTACGAGTGGGCTGGCTCAACCGCGTCGTTATCACAATCTCACAGAAAACCGACGTAAAGTAGCGGCTTGCTGCTGTGTTTTGAACGGTGAGTGAGATATCCGGAGACCCAAATCCCCTTCCCCTTCTCAATCTCTTAATAATCCCTGTCCTTTAATGTCAGCCACGCGCCCATCTGAACATCATGATGTTCTAGCCTCAGAGTGTCGAGTCAGATAATTAAGTAGATACCTACTGTGCAGTTTACCTAATACGAGTATCTCAGCTGGAAAATGCCTCAATGTCAAATCTACTCGTTACTTGATATAGCGATAGCGAATGCGAACTCAAATATTTTGGAACTTATATTTATCAATCATTTACTTCTCTTGCACCTCTAACTATTACGTTCAGTAACGTGTGTTTTATCATAAAATAACATATTTTATAAAGAATATAAGGCTTATTTTGGAAAGACAATATCACAAATATTAATATTAATGGCCGAAGGTATAATATATTATTCTGATGTAAGAAAGAAATCATAAAAGAAGATGCGGCTAAGCTCGGAAATTCAAATGGTCATGCAATAGATATCGGTAATGTAACAAAAGCGACTAAAGAATTGATGACTAGACAGTGTGGCGAGAAAAATGGATGCGAGTCTTATAATGCATAGTGGTTTTAATGGATATAGGCCAACTAAACTAAGTTATTTCATATTATTCAGACTGTCTCGGTGGCGCAGTTGTAATGCGTACGCGTTACGATTAAGCTAAAGCTGAGGTCTCGGGTTTGATCCTTGGATCGGGTAAAGTGGTATTGGGTTTTTCTATTACGAAATGCTCAGTATCAGCCTGGAGTCTGGAATTTGTGCCGGTATGGCGATAGGCAGAGGAGCCTAAATCACATCGTGGGACGGAGATACGCTCGGCGAAATGTAGGTGTACTGGTTAGGTTATACCTCTGCCTACCCCTTCGGGGATTACAGGCGTGAGTGCGTATGTATGTATGTATGTACGTATAAAAGTTATCTTTCTTGTCTCGGGTCCACTTTTTTATCTAACCTGGTACGGCAAAGTGACTACACTTGACTTGATGTTAAGTATAGTGTAGTCCAAATATAATCTGGACCTTCAAGAGTCATTGCGTCCCTCGATGGACACTACTACCTGACCCCGAGTCACGTACTCGCCTGAATGAGCCACTATGGCGGATTTTCCACCGTGTATGGTGATCGCTATCCAGTTGGGTAAAAAAAATATCCGGTACCTTCCTACCAGAGGGGCTAGCACGAATGACTTGCGAGAACGTATTCGTATCGAAATGTCATCTTCATACAAATACGTTCTCGATTCGAATACTTATTCGTAAGCTGTTCGTGCTGGTCCCCCTGTATGTCTTGTCTTCTTGATAAAAATTGTAAGTTAAAAACTTCAAAAAACGACTTTAAATTTCGAATCACAGTGCGTTTAATGTTACCATTGAGGAGTTATCTATTTTCCGTCGTGCTCCATCATCAGATCTTATCCAAATTTAAATGGGTGAGGTGAGAGTGGTCTCCCTCGGAGTAAATCTTATAGAAGCAGATATCATCAAAATCGGTTTACATTTGGAGGAAATATTTCGTAATATACATTTAAAAAACAAAATACATAAATTGACTACGTCGTAGGTCCCACGTCAGAGGCCGTCTGGGTTGATACCACCACCCTGTATATGCCACTAAACTGTACTATTCTGTTTCGGTTCGAAGGATATTGAAACCAGGCAAATTACTGGGCATTATAAGTCTTATGTCGTGGGGTGAAGAGCGCAGTCCAATGCCATGCAGTGCTTTGAAACTCAAAGTTCTGTGGTGTGGCTTCTGTTTATAGGAATCATCATCATCATCATCATCATCCACAGCCTGTAGGGTCCCACTGCTGGGTATAGGCCTCTCTCATATAGGAATGCGTGGCGCTTATTATAAGGCGAGCGTTTTGCTTATTTTGCACGTAAATTAATGAAAAAACGAATTGATATCTTCCTTTATAGAGGCTGTTGAAAATTAGTCTGAAAACTTGATAAATACATAGCGTGCTTATATTCCCCAAAATTTTTATAGTTCTAAAAAGATAACTGAGAAACTGTGCCACTGCTTCATGAAAAAAAGATATAAATATTAAAGTAAGTTAAAATAATAAAGACTACATAAATAACGTATGTTCTGGCACAACATGTGTCAGTCAGTTATTACGTTTCAGTAATTCACACCCAGATAATGTACGTGATGCAGACGCTACCCTGGACAGAATGTCGATATTAAAAATATATGATTATGCGGCATAGTTATTTTATGGTATTTCTGTGATATATGGATTATTTATTTAAATGACAGTGTTCCGTGATTCTACCACGCTGGTCCAAAGATTGTTAGTGGGTAGTTAGTGGTAGGCTGGTTGGCTTTTCAGAATTTAACCACGGTATTCCCTGTTTCGCGATCTGGATCGGTCATAAGAAGTGATTAGGTAATTGGGGCCACCGGGTTGCGTTATCATTTCCCTGATGCGTCCCAGAGACGGATGGCGGCTCGAAAACCTCGTGATCACTCCTAAGATTTACTCAGAATCCCCCTGGACTATATCATGTGCGCCGAAGAAGGCCACCACGGGGCTTTAGTTGGTATGGCGTAGGAAAGTTGCTTTAAGGCCCGATCTAGTAGTAAACTAAGTCGGAAGACTGGTGAGTCCGACAGAACTATCCCTCCCCCGGATTTAGGAAAATGAATGTTCTCCCAGCAAAAAGGGTCTGAAAGATATTGTTTTGAACCGAATAATGTACCTAATTTAAAAATATAATTCAGTAATGCCGAACAGCTTCAAATAATCCATACATTGAATGCAGATTTAGACACTGCAATACAAATTGACAGACTAATGCCCGTTTTCACCAACGTACCCTCAAACGGTTCCTAATTTACGGTCCCTTAACTTAAGGAACTCCTTAAATCTATCCCTTATCTAAGTTTGTTTTCACGTAGTTACGGGCAACCTTAAAAACATAGCTGTCCCCTAAGTGATGGTGAAAACAAAATTAACACTTAAAGTGTCTTAGAGGCTTTTATTTTATAGCATAGGCCGCCAAACGAACAAGTGGGTCACCTGATGGTAAGCGATCTCCACAGCCCATGTACGCCCATAATACAAAAAAATAAATGAACCAGTTTATTAAAAAACATTAATACTAAACTTATTATTAATCTATTGCCCGTTTTCACCATCAATCCCTAAGTTTAGATGAGCCCTATTGAGTGGTAGAGCCACGCTGTAGATAATTTTGTCTATAGCATGAATGGGCCGGCTCGTCCAGGTCGTTACCACTATCTCACAGAAAACCGGCGTAAAGTAGCAGCTTGCTACTGCGTTTCGCACGATAACTGAGATATCCGGAGGCCAAATCCCCCTCCCCTCCCCAACCCCTTATTATCCCTTTTCTTTAAGGCCGGCAATGCGCCCATATTTTTTTGTATTATGGGCGTACATGGGCTGTGGAGATCGCTTACCATCAGGTGACCCACTTGTTCGTTTGGCGGTCTATGCTATAAGAAAAAAAAATGGTTTCTGGTCTGGGTGTTGTGGGAACGTAGGTAAGTCCCTCATGGATCCTGAAACTCACGATACAGGTTAACCTACTGTGGGTTCGGGGTCTATGTGTGTGACTGTTGGGTGTATTTCTTATTATTCAGGAATTTGGAGTGGTCTATTTATAATTTCCATCGTAGCATCGTCGTTCCATAATGGAGATTATTATTGAGTTACTCAATTAATAATCTCCATTATTTAAATTCTCCTGTCAATTTACACTTCGTTTATACTTAGCACATTTTTTATCACTTCTGTGAGTTACTAATGATGTTAACGCAATTATGCCATAACTTGAACATAAAAAAGAAAATAAGCTACCGAAACGTTCATTATGAATCTGACAGACAGGCGAGGCAGGAATATCGGGTTCCATTATAAATTCTTAGGTATTTTAGTAAAAGTTGTTTTCTGGCAACATTTATAAGGCTTTAGCAAACAAAATCATTTCCTTTTTGTAAACACGTCAGCTTAATTAAGGAAATAGTTCATTCAGCAAAAGCTTTTTAAAGATTGGATTTTTTCAGGCTTGGAAAGCATAGATAGTGTTTGCATGTGTTATAATGGTAATTGGTTTTTTGAAATCTAATTATTGTAACATGCTAGCATTAATATCATCCGTATATTATAGCTCCATTGCTGGGTACGGGCGTCCTCTGCAACTTAGAGGAGTTTAGCCTTTGGCCACGCTGGCCTAATGCAGTTTATTAGATTCCACATACCTTTAAAATTCTTGCTACATTCATCCTTTTCAACTGTGTTCGGGTTTTCCACGTTTCCTGCCTTCCGCTACTCTTTATCCCAATAGCCATATTTCTGCCTTTGTCTTTACAAACTTTTTCATTTTCACCATCCCTCTTTCATAGCCCAGTCCTCCTCGTTGCCTGACAACCCGAACTCATTATTTCAAATTTCTTCCTTAATTTCCGAAAGGGGTAGGCAGAGGTGTAACCAGTACACCCACATATCGCCGAGCGTGTCTCCGTCCCATGATGTGACAGGGGGCGAGTCTATCGCCATACCGGGCACAATTCCAGACTCCGGGCTGATACTGAGCATTTCATAATAGAAAAACCTGATATCACTATTTTCCAACCCGGAGATCGAAACCGAGACCTCAGTTGTAACGCGTAATTACAACTGCGCCACCGCAGCATTTTACACCTTTTAGTAGTAATAAAAACTATATTGATCATAAATATCAAAACAAAAAACATTTATGACAGGTGGGTATGTATTTAAAAGGTGGAAACATTTTTGGTAGTATTTTTGACTTCTTTCAAAGTGAAGTTTGCCTATTGAAAAGCGTGGCTTTCGCTCTTGGCTATAGAAGTTTCATTTAGCCTACTTACGGCATGCACGATTTTCTTTTCATGTATTGAAATGCAGTGCTCATACCTTGTTGGAGAGCATCATACACAGAGATCCCACGATGAATTGCCCTTGAGTTCAACATTTCAAGATCAGCCAGTATAAATCCAGTATTGTTAGGGTTCTGTATCACAAAATGGAAAACTAACTTATTTAAAGGCAGTTAAACTATATTCGCCGTCTGGGTTGGTATCACCGCATTATCTATTTCTCCCGCCAAATAACAGTGTGTAACCACTTGTGTTCCGGTTTAAAGGACAATTATGCCTGTGAAATTATTGAGTATTATGAGACTTAACATCTTATGTCTCTGGTGTGTGTGTCACAGTCCAATGCCATGCAGTGCTTTGTAATTCAAAGTTCTGTATGGTTTTGCTTCTGTTTATGGGCAGGTGTGGCGCTTAACATCAGACGAGCGAACTGCTCGTTTAATTACTCAATTTGATAAAAAGGAACGAACTTGATTAAAGGCAGTTAAACTATACTCTCCGTATATATTGTGATAGCCTGCTTAACCAACTTTGATATTTTGGGTTTAAATTCCACATCGGAGAATCTTTGTTTGAGATTAAATCCAAAAATCACACATGAGATGCCTAGGATTGGAACTTGTACCTGTTTCAGCAATAGGCTCAACTCTATCATATCATAAGACAGAAATTAGCTCGGCAAACCATGTGTGTATTATTTGCATGCATACACCTCGGGGATACAGTCAGCTTATATCTTCTCCACATGCCCTTATCCCACTCCCAGTGGGGTCGGCAACATGCTTTTTAACACATATTACAGAATGATTTGGCTTGTAGTTTTAACGACCGGCCTGCCTGACGTCAACCCCACTGAAGAGAAAACACAATTTTTGTAGGTGCGGGAATCGAACCCCTCATAGTTCCTAATACACACGATACAGGTTTACCTGGCGTCAGGACTATGTGAGTGACTGTTGGGTGTATTTATTTATTTTAATACATCTTATTCAAATGAAAAATACATACATACGCATTCACGCCTGTAATCCCCGAAAGGGTAGGCAGAGGTGTAACTTCTACACACACACTTCGCCAAGCGTATCACCGTCCCACGATGTGATAGGGGGCGAGCCTATCGCCATACCGGGCACACATTTCAGACTCCAGACTGATACTGAGCATTTCATAATAGAAAAACCCAATACCACTTTACCCGACCCGGGGATCGAACCCGAGACCTCAGCGTTAGCCCCAATCGTAACGCGTACGCATTACAACTGCGCCACCGAGGCAGTCATTGAAAACAGGCTTATGAAATGAAACATATTTTTAAAAAGGCTTGCAGACCATACAGATGCATTCATTCGGTGTATAAAATATTCAAACACGGCTCAATGATGTAACAGCGCAAGATATTAATATTCAAGGCTGTATAATTTAACGTATTTCAGTGAATGGAGCTTCAGATTTAAGTATTAGATACTCTTTTTTTATTATCTTGAGTGCTGAAACGAGCAGGTCGCTCGTCTGATGGTAATCGCAACGCCTGCCCATAAACAGAAACGAAACCACACATAACTTTGAATTACAAAGCACTTTGAACTGGACTGCGCTCGTCTCCCCGAAACATGAGATGTTAAGTGTCATAATGCCCAGTAATTTCACTGGCTTAAATTTCCTTCAAACCGGAACACAACAACGCTTAGACACTGCTGCTTGTAATCCACAATTATTTTTTGGGGTCCGGGTGTTGAGGGACCGCAAGTCCCTCGTAGTTCCCGAGTCTCACGATACAGGTTAACCTATAGTGTGGGGTCAGGACTATATTGTGACTGTTGGGTGTATTTATTTATTTATATAATAAAGTTGTAAGATCATACTATATTTTTGAAACACGTACAAATATATATAAATACGACACATACTTTAATGTATACTACTAGACAAGCTGCGCGGTACATAGGAATTGTACCACTAAGTTGCGGTCAATTGACCGTAACTCAATATTACCATCTCGTTTACTCTCAACTCGAACCCCTATCGCGCTGTCTGTCTGTGAGCTGTCAAACTCCCGCGTTATGTGAAGCAATTTTACTTCTAATCAGCCTGTCTAGTAGTATAAATTAAAATCTTTGAAATACGATGTATAACTAAACAATAAACGGTACAGAGCCCCCCAGAGCGTGAGCTTTATACGCACCTCACCGATTGTTTCGAGCAATAATAACGCTAAGCCTAATAAATGAAACAACCTCTGAATGGGCTTGAAGAAACGTGTTGGCGTAGGGTTGGATATTATAATCCTGGATTTAAGTACATTGGACGGCCATAGTACCCTCAAATGGTATATTTAGATATAATAATATTTATTGTAAGATATGGATGCCTTTGGTAAATCTTTTTGCATTAAAATAAACTGGTGATCAAGAATTAAGCTATGCTTAGTTTACCCTGCAGTTGTTGTAATATTGCAGTTTACGAAGTATAGTTGCCAGCTCAAAGTCACGTTCCGTGGCTCACTTCTGGAAGAGGGTAATCGCATAGGAGAGTATGCAGAGAAATTGTAAATAATTCCAACCCTCCCGTCGTAAGATAGAACGTAGCAGACGTCTGGGAAATGAAGTATTTTCCTTTCGAAGTGTTTTTGGACTGCCTCGGTGGCGCAGTTCTAATGCGTACGCGTTACGGCTGAGGTTGACGCTGAGGTCTCGGTTCCGATCCTCAGGTCGGGTAAAAGTGATCTTGGGTTTTTCTATTACGAACTACTTTATCAGCCCGGAGCCTCGCCCCCTACCATATCGTGGGACAGAGATACGCTCGCCGAAGTGTGGGTGTACTGGTTACACCTCTATCTACTCCTTCGGGGATAACGGGCGTGAGTGCCTATGTATGTATGTGTTTTGCACTACGATTACCAGTACAACTGTAAACTGGTCTACTGTAATTTGCTGTCAGTGACGAGGCCGTTCGCGGTCGTAAAAATTACAAGCCAAATCTTTCTGTTACATGTGTTAAAAGTCCCACTGCGAGTGTGATAAAGGCAGGTGGCTGAAGAAGAGTAGTAAGAACTACGGACCCCTACAATAACTACGGTCTGATATGCTCAATTGGTAATTTTATTTCGGGCAAGTATTCATCTAGGTTCGGGCGTTCGTTTAGGCATTTTGTTTTTTTTATTGTTCTGCGAACGGAGTACGAGATGATATGTGTTTATAGCCCTTTGAAACAACATATTCATTTAACTGGCCTGGTACAAAAACACAGAATTTTTTTGTGTATTGTTTTATGTTCAGAGAGGCTCGCACGAATAACTTGCGGGAACGTATTCGTATCGAATTGTATTTTTTTTTGTTTAAACTTGATACAAATGCTAGCGTTCTTTATTCGAATACTTATTCGTAAGTTGTTCGTGCTCGCCCCTCTGGTCTCTATGGTATTTTTTTATTATCTTGAGTGACGAAACGAGCAGGTCACTCGCCTGATGGTAAGCGCCACGCCTGCCCATAAACAGAAGCACCACCACACAGAACTTTAAATTACAAAGCACTGCATGGCATTGAACTGCGCTCGTCACACAGAGACATAAGATGTTAAGTCTCATAATGCTCAGTAATTTCACTTCAATTTCCTTCAAACCGTAACACAACAGTGCTTACATGCTGCTGCTTGGCGGCAGAAATAGACAAAGCGGTGGTAGCGGCGGTTTTACCCGAAATATTTGTAGTCAGTTATCTCCCCTTCTCACGCGAGATATGTCGTGTTGCATAAAATAAGCCCCCTTATTAGCTATAAGCTAATAAGCTAAGTGAAACGTGGATGAACCTGTTGTACCTCTGTCTACCCCTTCGGGAAGACAGGCATGGGACAATGTTGTACAAGAATTAAGAATGTTAGCGGAATTAGCAATTTCATTTGACCGACAGCTGCCCCGGCACCGACTTCAAAAAGACCTAAACAAATTGTTATTTTTTACTTTTCATTTTTATTTTTTTAAGTAGGTTTTTACATTTTGTTAAAACTGTTTTTTATTTTACAATTAATAATGGTAGATACTGATATGGCATGTTAATTCCAATACAAGAACACAATCGCGATGACCATGTTGTTGTCCGTTGAGGAGTTTTATTTTTTTACTCCGTACTCAGGCATCAGATCTAAACCAAATTTATATGAGACCACATCGCAGCTAAACTCTATCAAATCATATTTTTTCAAGAAAATTGGTCCATAATTGGCGGAAATCGATGCACATACCTGTTAGAAGTTATGTGAGACGAGTATTATTTTATTAATACCAAACGACAGTAATCACTTTAACTCATAGTTTTTGTTACATTTACAATATCACTGCTTTACAGATCACAACCCCATGTCAGGATTTTCTAGAGACTTCTCTCTCATTATAACTCAAACAACTAGGACCGAATAGTTAACCAGCATAGCTACCGCGTAATGAACACTTGGACTATAGACTGAGCACTGATCCTACTGAACTGGAGGCTGATCGACTGACTGCGGGCAAAAGACCTCCAGTTATGGCAACAACCTCTTTTATACCATTTAACTACCCTTCGACAACTATATCGCCCTATTATTATTTCAGTGTACCCAACGTTGTTTTCTCAGACACCCTAAATACACCAATAAAAAGAGAATACGCTAAGATACCTAAACAAAACCAACAACGAAAAATCGCCGAATTAAGAACCTTTTCTTTGAAGTCGGTAAAAAAATGGGTATAATGCTTACATGTTGTTGGCAACCCTTCAATATCTTTTATTTAAGACCGCCAAAAATACAGTAACCCCAATATTTTACAGGAAACTTACCCACAGAGGGATACAAAAGACCGTGTTCGCAGACCGAGATAATCGTAAACGATCGCATATTGAGATAAAAAAGAATTTTATATCGAGCCTTTAAAGTTTGGGATCCGGATGGTATTTTTTGAGAAAAGTGGCCAATTTATATTGTATACACCCATCGAAATAAGATAACTAGAACGATAATTCTCATATGAATCTGCTAAAAAATACGGTTCCACTTACTTACACATGCAAAGGTAAAATCACACGTAACACTCATAATCCGTTAAAAATCAACTTTATTTCATAAAAGTTAATGTCTAAATATTACATTTCTAAATTGAGATACGACGTTCTGCACCGCGCAAAAAAATTTGACGTATTAAGTGTCAACTAGCGATCATGAATCAATTTTTATGAATTGATGAATGAACGAGATGCACAGACTTTTATAGCCCCGCCCCCTTGCACAGAGTTTTGGTGGGGTAATTTTTTTGCTTGAGTTACGTTTATTTCGATGTATACACGTATATTCCGCCCTGTAATGTCATTGGGAGAGCATAAAAGTATTTTTTTTATTCAATTCTATTCTATATTTCGATATAGTTAGTTTTCGGTTAGTGGCCAACCTAGACACATAGTTTTCAAGCCGCCTGAAGTCCTCAGATTTGGGTGTCCGCTGATAACAGCCGGGACAGACTTTTTACGTGCCCTCCGAAGCACGGAGATCATTGAAATACCACTAAGCGGTCACCCATCCATAGACTGACTGCGCTAGGGGTTGCTTAAAACGCTAATTGTTTACCGATTAGTGAGTGTAGTGAGTTATGAGCACTTTTTAAAAATGAGTAACAATATAACAGAGGGAGTGTGGCCTCAGGCAACAAGAGCGCAACATTATGTTGGACAGTATGCAAATAACATCTGGAGTTGTATACTATATGGATCTTGTGTAAACTATAGGAAGAACTTCCGCGCTTTCCGGCGTTTTTGCCATACCTATTATTGGAATCAAGTTTAACAGCTCGCGTGATAGGACCCACTTAATGACATCCGTGGTGCTTTACATTTGGCGTCACCAGTTGTAAATGTGCTTGTGCCTAAGGTTAATGCCTCCTTAGTCCATTATTTTGTCTACCGCTTTGCTATGGAGGGAAGTGGACAATTATTATTTCCAACTCCTCCCTAACTTTCTATTTGATTAATTTCGTTGCGGGGCAAAGACAATTTATCACTCCCAGAGACTCGCCGAGCTTCACTGCTCGGTGTCAACAAAAATGCGTGACACTGTCGATCCTGGTGCACAAAAGTTACAGTGGCGGGTGTTTGGGCGGGATATTCTCAAACAATATAGCAATTCATTTGCCTAATGGCAAGCGCCGTACCTGTCCATAAACAGTCTTTTTCTTCTTTCTGCCTCCTAATACCATAAATTTGACTGTATTTGGTATATGAGGCGACCGGCCGTCCGATTCCTATATATGCGACAGAAACACAGGAAACTGCCTCGGCGGCGCAGTTGTAATGCGTACGCGGTACGATCGCTGTGCTGAGGTCTCGGGTTCGATCCCCAGGTCGGCTAAAGTGTAAAGTGTAGTGTAAGTGTAAAGTGCTATTGGGATTTTCTATAATGAAACGCTTAGTATCAGCCCGGAGTCTGGAATTGTGCCCGGTATGGCAATAGGCTCGCCCTCTATCACATCATGGGACATGGGATTTCCATTGCCTCGTCCATTGATCAGCAGAGTGCACCTGCAGAGATCACGTGCAGGTGTTTTTGACTTAGGGCTTAGAATGCTGATAGTCTACTTACACTCCTGGCTATAAACAGTAATAAACTTAAAAAAAAATTATAATTATAGTACTGCACCAAGTATTCTATTTCTAAATTAAAGAAACGGTTCTGTCGATTCTAATATAAAATCAAGTAAAGTCGATTTTGTGAGCATTGCAAATAGTGTGAAACTTGCTCGATGTCATTGAAATTTACATAGAAGTAACTTTAACGAATGACTTTGCTATCGGCAGTAAGTCTGAAGGACGATTATTGAATTCGGTATTTGGAAGTTGTAAAATTCAAATAACAAGGCTCAAAAATAAAGTTATTAATGTGATTGGATTTTGAGACACAGCAATAATTGACTATTGACGTGCACTCTGGTACAGATAAAGTAAATTTCAATTGGATATTGAATTGGAAGATTAATTAAATAAATAATACCAACCCTGTATAATATGCGTGTCCCGCTGATGGGTACGGGGTTTCTCTACTAATGAGATTAATTAGGCCTTAGTCCACCACACTGAACTGCACATATAGACTTCACCTACTTTCGAAGTTCTTAAGAAAATTCTCAGGGTTGCGGGTTTCTCGGTGGCTTGATTTATGACTGCCTGGATGGCGCAGTTGTAATGCGTACGCGTTACGATTGAGTTCAACGCTGAGGTCTCGGGTTCGATCCGGGACGGGTAAAGTGGTATTGGGTTTTCTATTACGAAATGCTCAGTATCAGCCCGGAGTCTGGAATTTGTGCCCGGAATGGCGATAGGCTCGCCCCCTATCACATAAGGGACGGAAATACGCTCGGCGAAATGTGGGTGTACTGGTTACACCTCTGCCTACCCCTTCGGTGATTACAGGCGTGAGTGCGTATAAATGCGGGTTTCCTCACGATGTGTTGGGAAAATAAATAAAGAAATAAGTTACAATCAATAACTAAGTTTTCTTTTTAAGTAGACAGTTGTGTAAATCTTAAAAACTCTATCGTTCCAGTAGCGAATACATTTAAAGTGATAGACAATTTTGCCTACTGCATGAATGGCTCGGCTCGAACCGGGTTATTACCACTGGCTAAAATCGGCGTAAGTAGCAGCTTGCTGTAGCAATTCGTATGATCAGTGAGATATTTGGAGGCCCAAATCTCTCTGTTATTTCCAGTTCTTTAATGTGAATTGATAAACATGGTTTCTTCTGATATTGTGGGTATTCATATGTGGTAGATATTAATTACCGTCAGGTGACACACTTCTCGTTTACCGGCTCATGTTAATAAAAAAAACATGTATTCCACCAAAGACTTTAATGTGTACTACTAGACGGGTTGTATAGAAGTAAAATTTCGTCACATAACGCGGGAGTTTGACAGCCCACAGACAGGGAGCGCGAAAGGGGTTCTAGTTGAGAGTTAGCGAGATGGTAATATTGATTTACGGTCAATTGACCGTAACTTAGTTGGTCAATTTCTATGTACCGCGCAGCTTGTCTAGTAGTTATACATTAAAGTTTTTGTTTCCACACACCATATAGCTACTGAATAAGTAGAGTGGTACTCTTCTCTGAAAGCAGTAACATAAAAGCTCTCATTTCAAAGAAAAGCTCACCAACCACAATCTGTTATTCAAAACCAAACCTTATCTCGCTAAAATAAGAAATAAACCCAAAATCCACGCTTTTGACATTTACAACTAACTTAGTTAACAACACACGTCGTAATAGTGAGGTCTAAATTAGCCGTGCCTTTGCATTGGTGTTATGCATTCCAACTACAAACACAGAACGTCTATATTTCATGTCACGTACGTGCTTTTGTCAGACAGATGGCTGACGGTGGAATATTTATATTTCGCGGTGTCAGTTTTGCGGGCACGCCTGTTCTGTGTCTTATGGATGATTTCTGGTTTTCCTCTTACGTAATTGTTTTTCTAAATTAATGTTGAGGAATGGGCCGTGCCGGTTTTCTTTGTTTCATTATGAAGGTCTTAATAAAGACTAGCCACTAAATCAACTGCCTCACTGACTGCCTCGGTGTCGCAGTTCTAATGCGTACGCGTTACGACTGACGCCGAAGTCTCGGGTTCGATCCCCGTGTCGGGTAAATGTGATATTGGGTTTTTCTATTACGAAAATTTCACTATCGGCCCGGAGTCTGGAATTTGTGCCCGGTATGGCGAATAGGCTCGCCCCCTATCACATCATGGGACGGAGATACGCTCCGCGAAATGTGGGTGTACTGGTTCACCTCTCCCTACCCCTTCGGGAATTACAGGCTTCAGTGCGTATGTATGTATAGTACTAAATCAATACTAGCATCATAAAGCTGAAAATGTATTCTTTGGTTTTTTTAGTGCTTGAAAATAGCCCCATTTGAATTGCCTTTCAATACCAACTTTTTTATAGCATAGTCCGACTCGTTTGCGAGCAAGTAGGTCACCTGATGGTAAGTGATCTCCACCGCCCATGTACGCCCACAATATCAGAAGAATCATAGGCGCTTTGCCGACCTTACAAGAAAGGAATAATTAAGGGATTGGAAAGGAGAGAGGGAATTGGGACTCCAGATATCTCACCCACTGTATGAAATGTAGCAAAAAGCCGATACTTTACGTCAGTTTTTTGTGAGACAGTGGTAACGATCCAGATGAGCCGGCCCATTCATGCTGTAAACAAAACTGTCTCCAGCGTGGCTCTACCACTCAAAAATAGAGCTGAAATACTTATATCGTACTTACATTTTACGTTGCTTAAATTTTACCAGACTAGTAATCGGGTAACGACCCGGTCGAGCCGGCCCATTCGTGCTGTAGACAAAACTGTCTACAGAAAAATGATACATAGTGCTTAATCGCGGGCTTTCACAAATATTACAATATGCTTTCTTTCATGCCCTTATCCCACTCGCAGTGGGGTCAGTGCGTTTTAACATACGTTATAGAAAGATTTGGCTTGTAGTTTTTACGACCGGCCGCCTGCCCGACGGTAACCCCTTTGGGAGAAAACACCGAGACCCGAACATACATTTGTGGATCACACAAACATTTTATCATGGTGCGGGAATCGAACCCGCGGCCTCTCGCTTCACAGTCGGCTACTCACCCATTGCGCCATGGAGGCTGTCCAAATATTACAACACGTACGTTCCGCATAATATTTGTGTAAATCCTGTTTTCCGGAACACACATTTTAGATAAGGACGTTTTCACGCCGCGCCGTGTATTTTGATTGACACCTGCTTCATAAAAGGTTTGAAGAGTCAGCTCTAACAACTCACCTAAGAGTTTGTTAACGCAGAAATTTTATATAGTATTTTTGAATTGATTACGGGATGACGGTATGAGAATATTTTTTTATATTGAAATCATCGAAATAAGATGACAAGAAACGTAACTCTAGCAAAAAATGACCCCACCAAAACTCTGTGCAAGAGAGCGGGGTAATAAATGTCTGTGCAGCTCTTTCATTCATCAATTCATAAAAATTTATTAATGATCTCTAGTTGACATTTAATAGGTACGTCTAATTTTTTGCGCGGTGCAGAACGTCGTATCTCGATTTAGAAATGTAATATTTAGACATTAACTTTTATGAAATAAAGTTGATTTTGAACGTTCATTAATTTTTGTTGTGTGTATGAGTGTAACGTGTGATTTTACCTTTGAATGTGTAAGTAAGTGGAGCCGTATTTTTGGCAGATTCATATAAGACTTTTGGTTCTAGTTATCTCATTTCGATGTTTGTAGTTCCATTTTCTGTCATTTCACAGTTACCTTGGTACATCTGTAACTGTACAGCGCTCATCAACTCGATACATGTTAAGTTTCATATAGCCCAGTAATTTCATTGGTGTCAATGTTCTTCAAACCGGAATGCTTAAATATTACTGCTTGGAGAAAGACAGAGCGATGACATGTGCCCAGATGGAGTCTCCCATAACCAGTCGCTTTTCTGTCAAACTGGTACAACTCTGGTGGAGTCCATAAACACAATAATATGCTGTAGACAAAATGTATATTCAGTAAAAATTACTAAAAATATTCATAACCCAATCCAAGTTACTAACTGACGTACGAAACTCCAAATAAGGTACTGTCATAATAAATTCAATTTTATCCACAACTAATCCAATATCGTATAGCTGACCTCAATTTACATACTACCTTATCCCTAAGGGCTATTTAAAACCTCGCCGACATAACGGGTTGGCCACAGAGGACCCTTAAGCTAGCCCTTCAAGATTTATGTAAGAACATGAGGGTTATGCAATATATCTATCTGGCTTTACAAGCGTCCATAGTATCAAGAGTAGGTACGAGAAATTGTATTGGCATATTGTATACATACGCACTCTTTTTTTTTTTATTGCATAGGCCGACGAACGAGCAAGTGATAAGTAATACCTAATAATAGTATTACCTGATGATAAGTGATCACCACCGCCCATATACGCCAAAAGAGTCACGGGCGCGTTGCCGACCTTAAAGGAAAGGGATAATTAAGGGATTAGGAAGGGGAGGGGATTTGGGCCTCCGGATATCCCACTCACCGTACGAAACGCAGCAGCAAGCTGCTACTTTACGCCGGTTTGCTGTGAGACAGTGGTAACGACCCAGACGAGCCGACCCATTCATGCTGTAGACAAAATTGCCTACAGCGTGGCTCTACCACTCGTAAAACTCACGTCTGTAATCTCCGAAGGGGTAGGCAGAGTTGTAACCAGTACACCCACGTTTCTCCGAGCGTATCTCCTTCCCATTATGTGATAGGGGGCGAGCCCATCGCCATACCGGGCACAATTCCAGACTGCGGGCTCATACCGAGCATTTCATAATAGAAAAACCCAATATCAATTTCACCCGACCCGGGGATCGGACCCGAGACCTCAGCATCAGCCTTATCCGAAAAACAACTGGCGGCGTTTAGTTGTCGGAGGCGCAGGGAATTGGTCAAACCTCGAGTGAAGTGAAGGATGCAGCCAGCGTCAGAATGCGATGGAGAACCACTGTGTCTGCCCTCTGCCCCGATTGGGGGACATAGGAATACAATAAATGAATGATAAGTATGAAACCATGGCACTTCTTTGCCGTTGCTTTCAGATTACCAAGATAAGATAAGATATTTTTATTTGTTTAAATATGAATATACACACACAGGTATGCAGGATGTTAATAACAAAGTCAGGGCAATCATGAACAATAATTCTAGCTAAACATTAAAAAAGATTCTTAAGATAAACATCCCGGAATGAAATGTTACAAAAGTACGTTTGCAAACTAATTTAAAATGTTCGTAAGTAAAATGATACTTCTGTTGTTTTTACAACGCCCAAGTTTATACGACTTCAGAAAGCTTGTCAGAGTTGACCAAAATTATACGATTTTTTATGCAAATGTTGCGGAACTGTATTCATTCTGCGTTCATTTTATGTTTGCGTTTATGACTTATTTCTTAGTTTGACTAAATAAAGTGGTAAGTAGGTACAGTTCGGTACATTAATCATCATACAAATTATTTTTATAGATAGGCTGGGAAACGAGCAAGTGGGTCACCTGATGTTAAGTGATCTCCACCGCCCATGACAGCCTATGTGCCGTTTATTAGGTTTAGATGCCGAGACGAGCAAGTCGCTCGCCTGATGGTAAGCGTCACGACTACCCATAAACAGAAGCAATACCAATCAGAACTCATGGCACTCAATTGCGCTCGTCATCCTGAGACATAAGGTGTTAAGCCTCATAATGCCTAGTAATTTCACTGGCTTCAATATCCTCCAAACCGGAACACAACAGTGTTTAAACACTGCTACTTGGCGGCAGAAATAGACAAAGCGGTGGTACCAACCCTGACGACCTCTCGCATACGAGGGACCTACCACCTAGTAAAATCCAAATGTTATGCAGTTTATAATGCTAGTACATCATACAATCTTTACCCACAATTTTACAATCAACTATCCCTTTCAAAAATACCCACAATTTCAAATAACAAACAAACCTTTTTCGATCTCCATCATTGACGTCATTTAGAATCGGATTGACAATGGCCACTCCATATCACTGCCCAATTCCAGATTTACACGAAAAAGGGGTAAGTGAATTTATACCCTTTTCTCACCCGGGGCATGAGGAGCGATTTGTTCTAAGTAAAGGACACGGGCTCCATTGATATTTGAAAACCATTTCATGTCTATAAATCTTTCGCCTGAATTGGGGTTTCGATAAGTAGTGTTATTGTTTGGTTTTTATGCCGCTTAGTCTTATTTTATAGCAGAGGTCGGCAAACGAGCGAGTGGGTCACCTGATGGTAAGTGATCAAAACCGCCCGTATAATATTTTTTTTATAGCATAGGCCGGCAACGAGGAAGTGGGTAACCTAATGGTATGTGAACTTCACCGCCCATGTACTACGTCCAAAATACACACAGGAATTTGAATTATAAAATCACCGTCAACCCGAGACTTTTTTTATTGCACCGGCCGGCGAACGGGCAGTGGGTCACCTGATGGTAAGTGATCTCCACCGCCCATGTACGCCCACAATACTAGAAGAATCATGGGTGCGTTGCTGACCTTATAGGAAAGGGATTAAGGGTTTGGGAAAGGGAAGGGGATATGGGCCTCCGTATATCACACTCACCGTACGAAACGCAGCAGCAAGCTGCTACTTTACGACAGTTTTCTGAGACAGTGGTAACGACCCGGACCATTCATGCTATAAACAAAATTGTCTACAGCGTGGCTCCACCACTCTGAAATGTGAATCACGTAAGATGTTAAGTCTCATAACGCCTAGTAATTTCACTGGCTTCAATGTCTTTCAAACCAAAACTCAAAAATACTTACTGATGATTGATGGCAAAAATATACAAAGCGGTGGTACTAACTGAGACGGCCTTTCGCATACGAGGGACCTACCTAGTAAAATCCAAATGTTAATCTGCAGTTTATAATGGCTGCTATATTGTAACTGAAAACATTTTTTTCAAGCACGAGACAATAGCAAAACTTGGTTCCCGATACGGGCTTTGGGATCAGACGGCAGGTCGTCGCATATGATAACAAATACCATCAAATCTATCGTAAGGGAAGGTAGTCCCTGAGCCAGGAGATAGACAGAAATATAGAAAAGACTAAAACATATACATACGCACTCACGCCTGTAATCGCCGAAGGGGTAGGCAGAGGAGTAACCAGCACACCGACCGACCGACATGACGGGCGAGCCTATCGCCATACCCGGCAGAATTCCAGACTCCGGACTGAGCAATTCGTGATAGAAAAACCTAATATCACTTTTACCCGACCCGGTGATCGAACCCGAGACCTCAGCGTCAACCTCAGTCGTAACGTCAAATAAAAACAAATTATATAATTAAATAATTTTGTTGTCTGTGACAAATAAATTGGTTTTCTTTCTTTCTTTCTTTAACGCGTACGCATTACAACTGCGCCACGTAGGCAGTCCGTGAAAAGACCAAAACGTTCAGAGGTTTTGTTAAACATTCGGTTTATGTCAGATATTTTCGAAACTGTAACAACACCCATTACAAGTTGCTTTCCACATGTAAAATGGATTTTTTCGTGCGTCAAACGAAATATACAGCGCCCACACGTTTCAAAGGATATTGTCAGTCTTTACGCGTGTTTATTGTGGTGTGAAATGTGAATTTTTTAACGGCGCATAATTTTCGCGCCAATAAAATGATGGATTTTAATATTTTCGAGCTACTGAAGCGCGAAATTAAAATATCGAGGGGGCACGTACTAGATGGTGGATTTATAAACAGGATAGATAATATGTGGTATGTCCTTCGTATGTAAGAAACCGTGAGGTAGGTACAACCGCTTTGTCTATTTCTGCCGCCAAACAATGGTATTTAAGTCCTGTTCTGTTTCGGTTTGAAGAACATTGAAACCAGTGGAATTACTGACTGAATTACTTACGACTCTTGACGAGCGCAGTGTTTATTGACAGACGTGGTGCTTGCCATCAAGCGAGCAACTTGCTCGTCTCGTCATTCAGATGAATAAAATAAACAATTTTCTTGAAGTGAACACTGCATGCTATATACTTACTACATATACATACAAAATACTTCCCCTTCTTTTATAAGTCGGTTAAAAATACGGAAGTGCGTAAGAAAATGTATTCGCTGTTTGTTCGCAATCACGATTTGCTATTCGCCTGTTATTATTAGTTGAAAACGTTTTGTCATTAATTTCTACAATTTGGAAACAATATTTATATATTTGCGCTAAAATATGCATAAACATGAGAGTTAGAGTGGTAGATCCACGCTGTAGACACTTGTGTCTACAGCACGAATGGGCCGGCTCGTCCGGGTCGTTACCACTGTTTCACAGAAAACCGGCGTAACTAACAGCGTGCTGCTGCGTTTCGTACGGTGAGTGAGATATACGGAGGCCCAAACCACAATCCCTTATTATCCCTTTCCTTCAAGGTTGGCAACGCACCCATAATTATTTTAGTATTGTGGGCGTACATGGGCGGTTGAGATCACTTACCATCACGTGACCCACTTGCTCGTTTACCTATATAAAAAAAAAACAGAAATGAACCAAGGACATCTGGCTTAAGTTGATGTAGATAGCCGACAGCTTTGATCGGTCCATAAGCGCCCTTAAACCAGGACAATATTGCGTCAATTTTACGCGTTAAATTATTTGCTGCGAGACCCAGGAAACCGTTTTAACCTTTATCTTTGGATAATCTTTTATCAAGGTATGTTTTGTTATCCTTTGAATGATAATAAAAAAAAATATCATGGGTGGCTGCGACTCGTTAAGTCTTTTGGGTTTTCAGTGTGACTACACTACGTCATCTGATCTTAAAGAAATTTATATGGGACCATATCGCAGGTAAACTCTATCGAGTGAATTTTTTTCTTACTAAATCGGTCCACAATTGGCGGAGAAATCGTTGTACATTCATAAAAAAAGCAAAAAAACTCGTCGAATTGAGAACCTCCTCCTTTTTTGAAGTCGGTTAAAAAGATCGGAAGGGCCGGGGCGATTTGGGCCTCTAAATATCTCACTCAGCGTACGAGGTCACTAGGTGGTAGGTCCCTCGCATGCGAGAGGCCACCTGGGTTGGTATCACCGCTTTGTCTATTTCTGCCGCCAAGCAGCAGTGTATAAGCACTGTTGTGTTTCGGTTTGAAAGAAATTGAAGCTAAATAAATAAATAACACCCAACAGTCACATACATACTCCTGCCCCCACAGTAAGGTACGATTATCTTGTGTCGTGGGTATCAGGAACTACGAGAGACTTTCGATCTCACAACACTCAAACCCGGAACAAATATTTGCGGATTAGACTAATATTTGTATCAATACGGGGATCCAACCCGCGGCCTCACATTTCATAGTCGGCTACTTGACCACTCCGCCACGGAGGGTGTCAAGTGAAGTGAAATTACTGGGCATGAACATAGTCAAATGCCATGCCGTTCTTTCAATTCAAGATCTGTGTGGTGTTGCGTCTGTTTATGGGCAGGCATGACGCTTGCCATCAAGCGAGCAACTGGCTCGTCTCGTCATTCAGGCAATAAAAAAACCCATAATGCAACAGCAATCTGCCATTTCTTGGTCTTCCAGCCAGCCCATTCATGCTGTAGACAAATTATCTACAGCAAGGCTCTACCATTTTATAAATGCTTTTTTAAGTCATAAGCAGCGATAGCTCAGTGGGGAGTGGTACGAACTGTCGAGACTAAAGTCGCAGGTTCGAAACCAGTCCCAAGAGCACACACCTCTGACTTTTCTAAGTTATGTGTGTATTAATTGTTAATTATCACTTGCGTTAACAGTGAAGGAAACATCGTGAGGAAACCTGCATACCTGAGAACTTTTCCATAAGAATTTCAAAGGTATGTGAAGTCTGCCAACCCGTATTAGGCCAGCGCGGTGGACTAAGGCCTAACCCCTCTCATTCAGTAGAGGACGCCCGTGCCCAGCAGTGGGACATGTATAATACAGGGCTAGTAAAAAAATAAAAAAACTCTGATGCAATATACCAGTGTGCCAATTGCGAAATTTTCTTCACATTCAAATCCGAGAACGTTGACTGCGATTTGTATGAATATATGCTTGACTTGAATTGACACTAGATGTCACTGTATTAGTTCAGTCAACTAGAAAATCTTGCACTAGGCACACATGCACTAATGAAACAAGTTTCCGTACAGTTTCGGGGATGTCAATATATAAACTTAATCTAGGTTAAACTGCAGATGCATAACATGCGCAACGACGCGTATCTTTCTATAAGACATTTACTAGGTGGTAGGACCCTCGTATGCGAGAGGTCGTCTGGGTTGGTACCACCGCTTTATATATTTCTGCCGCCAAGCAGCAGTGTGTAAGTACTGTTGTGTTCCGGTTTGAAGGACATTGAAGCCAGTGAAATTACTGAACATTATGAAACTTAATATCTTACGTCTCGGGGTGACGAGCGCAGTCCAATGCCATGCAGTGCTTTGTAACTCAAAGTTCTCTGTGGTGTCGCTTCTGTTTATGGGCAGGCGTGCCCATCAGACGAGCGACCTGCTCGTTACGTCACTCAAGCTAATAAAAAAAAGGTTCCTCTTCATGGGCGGTGGAGACCACATACCATCAGGGCCCACTGGCTCGTTTGCCGGCCACAGCTTTATAAATACTAATACTAAAACCAGTTTGCCATTTAAAAATACTTATAACATTTTTCTATGCTATAATTGCTATAAAAAGTCTACAACTTCAGTAGCGTGGGCGAGAAAATGGCAGAATCGTTGACCCATTAATAATATTTCCATATTGCAGTAGGAAAGTCTGTTCTGTATTTTATTAGGGTTCCTTACTCAAAGAGTATCTACGGAACCCTATTACAGAACTAATGTCGTCTGTCATCTGTTTTTCCTATCTTTAAAAGTTATTCTTGCTCTAAGAGCTGGTTACGAACCTGGGACTTTTGTCTCGGCAGTCCATACCATTTCCCACTGAGCTTTAGCAACTACTTACATTTACTTACTTACTAGCCCTGTATTATACACGTCCCACAGCTGAGCAAGCCTCCTCTACCGAATGAGAGGGGTTAGGTCTTAGTCCATCACGCTGGCCTAATGCGAGTTGGCAGACTTCACATACCTTCGAAATTCTTATAGATAACCTCTCAGGTATGCAGGTTTCCTCACGATGTTTCCTTCAACTTTAAAGCAAGCGATAACAATTGATATATACGTGACTTAGAAAAGTCAGAGGTGCATACTCTTGGGGTTGTTTCCGAACCTGCGACTTTTATCTCGACAGTCCGTACCACTTCCCACTGAGCTATAGCAACTAAAGCAATAAAAAGGATAGTGTATAAAATTTAGCTACTAAGTATATGATGTATTATCATATACCCTCACGCCTGTAGCCCCCGAAGGGGTAGGCTGAGGTTACATCCACACTTCGCCGAGCTTATGCTTCGTCCGTCCCATGATGTGATAGTGCGAGCCTATCGCTGTACCGGACACAATTCCAGACTTCGGGCTGATATTAACCATTTCGTAGTAGAAAACCCAATTTTACCCGACCCTGGGATCGAACCCTAAACCTTAGCACAGCAGCCAACTGCACCACTAAGGCAGTATTCTATTAATATATCTCTTCCAAGGTGCAGAATCGTCAGACCGTGATTCCGAGTCCTACAATGCCTCTTTTTAATGTTCAACTTTTCTTTGTTAAAGTTGCACATTGCGATGTAAAATTAAATAGAAATGACTTCATTGTGTTTTAATTTGATAACAATTTATTCAATGAAAAAAGCGTTAAACTTTTATATTATTTTTAAAGGTGAGTTTAAAGTGATATTGGGTTTTTCTAGTACGTAATGCTCAGCATCATCCCGGAGTCTGGAATTGTGCCCGGTATGGCGATAGGCTCGTCCCCTATCACACCATTGGACGGAAATAAGCTCGGCGAAATGTGCGTGTACTTGTTACACCTCTGCCTACCCCTTCGGGGATTATAGGCATGAATGCGTATGTTTATGTTTATCTTTATTGTTTTTTTTTGCTTCGGCTTAGTAAAAGAATAATCAAAATCAGTGGTTATGCACCATTGCATACAATGTCGAAGTTTTGTTTCATCCCCGATTTCATGCGCTTAAGGATGGAATTATTTCTTCGATCACCACCGAAGTAAATCCTTATACCTATATACAAAAATAATCATCGAAATCGGTGCACATTTGTAGGAGTTATGCATGAATATAACTGGACTGGTCTGCTCAACTGGTCTGGTCTGTTATAACTTTCTTACTTTATAGTCCTAATTTTTTCATCGTGGTAATGGAAGTCATGCTCAGTAATCATTATTTTGTGTTATAATGTTCCTTTTAGCATAAACTGAGCTGCTTTAACTCAAATTAATTTAATGTAGTATCAATATTGTAAATCAGTTTTGGAAAGAGCAATGTTAGAGTTTCTCGTCCGTTCTTCTCAAACGAAACAGCATTCCGAAATGGCGGTAGAGTTAAAATTTGACTGAATCTAAATGATGTATAACATTTTATGGATTGAATAAATAATTTGAATTTGAATACATAAAATATATACAGACGAACAGAACCTCAGTTTTTTTTGCGTCGGTTCAAAATAAATTGTCCGTCATAGATCAATTCCCTGCGTGTGGTTAATGTCCCATAGATTAATGGATAAAAGGAATAGAATTAATCAACCGCGGATGCGAACCCACGCCCCCGCAATGAAAACAATTTATCTGCAGTCAGAAATGTCAGGGCCGGATTAAAGAAAAGCAGCGTGCTTAACATAAGGCCTCGAGAAAATTTGGTCGACTCGTGTTATCGTGTATCTCTATATCGACGCTTAGTTAACAATACCGCGCAAATTAAATTGGCTTAGTTTTCAGGAGTGACATAAAACTGAATATTTATTATGAACATGTGTGATGTAACCAATGAGTTCCACGGTGACAGAACTATGTGAATAACGTGCTTTGTATGGTTAATTTAAATTTTTGTGTAAATTTATTGGATACGCGGCAAAAACAATTTATCCAATGACAATATCACATGGCCAATTTCCGAGTTACGCAGTATTGTTAGCTAAGCGACGATATGTCTATCTAACATAAGCCTGGTGTTCACGCCACATTAAAATATAATCTTGTTTTATAGCAAAGGCTGGCATACGAGCAAGTGGGTCACTTGATGGTAAGTGATTTCCAAAGCTCATGAACACCTAGAATACTAAAAGAATCATGGCCGCAAATAAATATTTGTGTAACGGTATAAACGAGAATCTAGTCTCTCGCGCGCGAGATATTTCATCTATAGGCTCATGTTAGGCGGGCAGGAGTTGGCACTTGACATAGAAGTCAATGAAATTACTAAGTACTAGCTTTTGCTCGCGGCTCCGCTTACTGAAACGGCCTTTTTTCAGGAAAAGTAGCCGATGTCCTAATCCCGATCATGGTCTACCTGTGTACCAAATTTCATTTAAAACCGTTCAGTCGTTAAGGCGTGATTGACTAACAAACATCCAAATTCATAAACTCATAAACATCCAAACTTTCACATTGATAATAGTAGTAAGATTATCATCAAACCATCTCAGTATTCCCTTAAATATATAATATGTAAAAAAGCCCTGTTGGCCCTTTCTAGGTTGTGAAGATAGACATATAGACAGCTTAGTAAAAATAGTTAAATTAACAAAATAATAAACAGAAGCTAGATATTATCCTTAAACTAATAGCTTCGAAAAATGAACATATTTAAAAAATGTTATTTTCATCTGAAAAATGGTGAACAGCTGACTGATGTGACGTATTGTCAAAGCCGGACGCGCACGCGGCTCTACGCGTTTGGTGTAAGTACGTAGACGTCGCAACTTTCTATTTCGCTCTGCCTCCGATTCATCGCTCTTGCAGAGGTAATCAATCGAAATACGTTTTACAAACAATAAAATAATTAAAGTATAAAAAATAAATATGATTATTTTTATAGGCTCATTTTCGTATGCGAGTTATTTCATTACGTTTGAATATCGATTCTGATATCACAGTTAAAACGCCCAACAACGTTTTTGTTACATATTGTATATCCCTTGTAAAAGTATACAGATCCGCCTCTGGTCAACTGGTTTATAGATTGTCGCGATAAAATGTCTGTACTCCCGTAAAACAATAGCTTACCTAATGAATAATAGATCCGCCTTAACTTTAATGGACTAGTGTTATACTTATTTATTAGCATTCCTGGATTAATCTTCGTTTGTCAGTAAAATTTAATAATGTTAGAATAGTGTCAGTTGTTACACGATTAAAATAAAACGAAAACAAATATTGCCGTACTCAGGTACGTAATACGTATGCGTAATCCCCGAAGGAGTAGGCAGAGGTACTGTAACCAGTACATCCACATTTCGCCGAGCGTATCTCCGTCCCTTATGTGATAGGAGGCGAGCCTATCGCCATACCGGGCACAAATTCCAGACTCCGGGCTGATACTGAGCATTTCGTAATAGAAACCCCAATATCACTTTTACCCGACCCGGGGATCGAATCCGAGACCTCAACGTCAAGCCTCAATCGTAACGCGTACGCATTACTGCGCCACCGAGGGCGTCGCATGTATTTATTTTATATGAATCTGCTAAGGTTCTATACTCTGCACCTTCAGTCAAGCTGTCCTAACTTTTAATTTAAACGCGAACCGGTTGATGCGACAAGATTTGTTGTAACATTTCTTTTTGTTTCAGAGATGTCTTCGCAAACCGCAACTACGGGAAACTTAAAACCGGTGTAATCTCATGAATACAGAAAACTCAGCATGGAACGAGACCATAAAAACAGAAATCGTCATAGAAAACGACAAAACCGAACAATACAATTTAACAAACAATGTATACCACATAGTGACTCTAAGAGATGAGGGTAGAAATCTGACATGCTTAGATAACTCAACAGCTGAGTGCAATAGTAAATACGATGGTATAGAAATAAGTGTTGTTATAGTTCTATGTGTTCTAATTGTGGTGACAGTGATCGGCAATACACTGATCATATCGGCGGTGGTCACCACGAAGCGGTTGCGGACGGTGACCAACTGTTTCGTGACCAGTTTGGCGGTCGCGGATTTGCTGGTTGGCATTTTTGTGATGCCGCCGGCGATCGCTGTGCATATTAGTGGTAAGTAGTATCATATATGTATGTATATGTAGACTTAAAAAAAATATCGTTTTTATAGAAAATCCAACTTAAAAATGAAAAATAAATAATAGGTAGTTTAAAATATTTTATTGAAAAAAAAGCGTTTCGACCACTACGGGACCACTGGTATTACTTTAACATGTGTACGCTGATGTCATTATAGAAGTCCTTACCTACTTGTACATAATTTATTTACTAGCTCGAATAAGATAACATTTTATATTAATTACATCATACAGAAGCATTTTAAACGACTATCATAAATTTCATAATTGTTTTTCAGCAAGCTTTCCTGAACTTTAGGGAAACCTACACCGTATAAATTCCAATACAACCATACACAAACACACAATAATAATAATAATAATAATAAAAACTATTCAACATATCACAGGGGCATGTTCATCCATCACACAGACAGATTACAAGCACAGACATGACCAAGTAGCAGCTATTATACACCTCAAATCATTCTCGAAACACCACATTATAAATTATATTGGGACAGGACTATATTGACAGACAAGACTGTACATCACAACCGACCTGATATCACACTTCACGATAAACATAATAAAACAGTTTACCTTATAGATATTGCAATCCCTAACACACACAATCTCACAGCCACACACACAAACAAACTTTCGAAATACGCAGACTTGACTATTGAGCTTAAATCGCAGTGGAAAGTTCAAACTGTCAAGACAGTCCCCATTATTTTGTCTAGCACCGGCGTTATTCCTAAAACACTTCACACAAGCCTCAAGACCTTAAACATCCATCCGCTCACATTCACACTATTACAGAAGGCAGTCATATTATACACATGCAGAATCGTGAGAAAGTTTCTTTCAATAGAATAATACCACCAAAAGCCACCACCAAAGTTGTTTGGCCAAAAGCCCGCAACTTTGGCGTAATACCCCAGAATTGGGAGAAGATTAAAACCTGAAAATAATAATAATAATAATAATACACCCAACAGTCACACACATAGCTCTGACCCCACACTAGGTAAACCTACTGTGGGGTAAATACTTAATACTGATAGATACTTTGAAGCAAAAATTAAACACCCTTGCAAATAGACTAAGAAGATACAAGGAGACTACAGTTAGAAAGACTCAAAATAAACAATTTTGCAATAATGAAAAACTGTTCTACAGAAAACTTACACAACAAAACAATAGCTCAAAAAGTAACATACCCATGCCAACTTCTGAAACTCTATACACATACTGGTCTGATATCTGGTCTAATCCCGTAGAA
This sequence comes from Mimas tiliae, assembly GCA_905332985.1. NCBI lineage: Eukaryota > Metazoa > Arthropoda > Insecta > Lepidoptera > Sphingidae > Mimas > Mimas tiliae. The sequence goes on along the minus strand of HG995246.1, from coordinate 15,083,930 downwards.
CACGAAGAAAACCAGTGGATTGAGGAAGACAAAGAAAGACTCAGGGATACCCCAGAAATGGAATTTGAACAAATAAATATAGATCTACTGAAAGCTGTAATATCGAAATCACATAACTGGAAAGCAGCTGGGTCTGACAACATTCATAACTTTTGGTACAAAAAACTCACCTCTACCCACACACTTTTACTCAAACATATAAATAAATTCATTCGTTCACCTGACACAATGCCTCACTATATCACACAGGGTACAACATACATGCTACCGAAGGATTTATCTGACTCTGCAAACCCGGCTAAATACCGTCCAATCACCTGTCTCCAGAACATCTACAAAATTATCACATCATGTTTAAGCGAAAGCATATATAAGCACACCCATGAACACCACATTTTAGCAGAAGAGCAGAAAGGATGCCGTAAACATAGCCAGGGATGTAAGGAACAGCTTACGATCGACGCTGTAGTTTCTAAGCAAGCAATCAGTCAAAAACGTGACATTCACACTATGTACATTGATTATAAAAAGGCTTTCGATTCGGTTCCTCACTCCTGGTTAATTTTTATATTGAAACACTACAAAATTCATCCTGCAATTACATTATTTCTGGAAAAAACAATGTTACATTGGAGTACAAAATTGAAAATATGTCAACAATACACAACTACTGAAACCGATTTTATCCCTATAAAAAGAGGTATATTCCAAGGTGACGCGTTAAGCCCCCTATGGTTTTGCCTAGCTCTCAACCCACTGTCAAATATGCTTAACAAAAACAATACTGGATTTAAAATTAAACATGACACACAACAAACTACACTCTCTCATCTCACGTACATGGATGACATTAAACTCTTCGGAAACACACTCGACGAAATACACACACTTGCCGATATCACTCAACAATTTTCACAAGATATCCGCATGGAATTTGGAGTAGACAAATGCAAAATCCAATCAATTTATAAAGGAACAACAGTACCTGCCTCGTATGAATTAGCAAATCATGATATAATAGACGCAGTTGACCCCGTTGAAGGGTATAAATATCTCGGATACCACCAGTCGCAACAAATCCACCATAAAAAAGTCAAACAATTGCTACAAACAAAATTTAGGAGTAGACTTCATAAAATATTACATACTCACCTGAATGCCCGTAACACTGTCAAAGCTATTAATACCTTTGCCGTACCTATTCTTACTTATTCATTTGGAATCATACGCTGGACACAAACAGACCTGAATAGCCTGCAAAGAATCATCAACACAACAATGACTAAGCACAGAAAGCACCATTCACGAGCCTGCATTCAGAGGTTAACCTTACCTAAAAGTGAGGGCGGTAGGGGCCTCAGCGACTTAACCAACTTACACAACAAACAAATAGCATCACTCAGAGCATTTTTTCATAACCGCTCACTGCATTCCACACTACACAAAGCCATATCTCAAGCAGATTCATTCACTCCACTCTCCCTTGCTAACCACTCGAAACAAATAAAAATTACCACTAACCAACAAAAAATTTAAATCTGGACCCAAAAATCCTTGCACGGGCGTCACCGTCTCGATTTAACTAACCCTAGTGTTGATAAGATAGCGTCAAACTCATGGTTAAAGCGTGGCGAGTTGTTTCCTGAAACGGAAGGATTCATGCAGGCAATACAGGACCAGGTAATAGATACCAAAAACTACAGAAAATACATCATCCGTGACAGTACTCTTACTAGCGACCACTGCCGTCACTGCCATAAACAGCCAGAAACTATTCAACATATCACAGGAGCATGTTCATCCATCACACAGACAGATTACAAGCACAGACATGACCAAGTAGCAGCTATTATACACCAGATATTAGCATACAAACATAAACTTATCACGGAAAAAACAGCATACTATAAATATATACCTCAAATCATTCTCGAAACACCACATTATAAATTATATTGGGACAGGACTATATTGACAGACAAGACTGTACATCACAACCGACCTGATATCACACTTCACGATAAACATAATAAAACAGTTTACCTTATAGATATTGCAATCCCTAACACACACAATCTCACAGCCACACACACAAACAAACTTTCGAAATACGCAGACTTGACTATTGAGCTTAAATCGCAGTGGAAAGTTCAAACTGTCAAGACAGTCCCCATTATTTTGTCTAGCACCGGCGTTATTCCTAAAACACTTCACACAAGCCTCAAGACCTTAAACATCCATCCGCTCACATTCACACTATTACAGAAGGCAGTCATATTAAACACATGCAGAATCGTGAGAAAGTTTCTTTCAATAGAATAATACCACCAAAATCCACCACCAAAGTTGTTTGGCCAAAAGCCCGCAACTTTGGCGTAATACCCCAGAATTGGGAGAAGATTAAAACCTGAAAATAATAATAATAATACACCCAACAGTCACACACATAGCTCTGACCCCACACTAGGTAAACCTGTGTCGTGGGTATCAGGAACTACGAGGGACTTGCGGTCCCACAACACCCAGACCCGAGACCAATATTTGTGGATCGGACAAACATTTGTGTGGGAATCGAACCCACGGCCTCTCGCTTCGCAGCCGACTACTCGCCCGCTGCGCCACGACAACACTATTGGAATATAAATTCCAATACAACCATAAACACACACACAACACTATTGGAATATAAATTCCAATACAACCATATACACACACACAACACTATTGGAATATAAATTCCAATACAACCATATACACACACACAACACTATTGGAATATAAATTCCAATACAACCATATACACACACACAACATTAAGTTACGTGTGTGTCCTTCTTCGTTGTGGAGTTTCATTAAAAAGCAAAAAGAAATATACCTACTTTTTGAAGTGTGATAGGTATAAGTATCTAATATGATAGACGAGTAGAAAAGTATTTTAACCGACGAAAACGGAGAAGTTCGATACGTATCTTATTTTTACCTCCGCCAAAAAAGAGGGGTGTTGTAACTTTTACCCGTTTGTCTGTGTGGGTGTGTGTGTGTGTTTGTCTATCTGTGGCATCGTGAACGAATGGGCCGGTTTGAATTCGTTTTTTTTGCTTTGTTTATAAGGTTTATTAGAAATGGTTCTTAGCTATTTAAAAAAAAACTGCTCAGCCATTTAAGCACATTTAAGACTTACAGATGCTTTTCTAATTTACGGAGTATTTATTCCTAAAAAGAATATTCCAGCGTGGCTCTACCACTCAAAAAGTAAACTATATGTTTTATTAGTAATGTAATGAATGGTACATGGTAATAAAGCAGCGATGGCTTAGCGGAGATCGTATGTATATATAAGTAATACAAGAATGGTATGTACAGTATTCTTTACTTCAGAAAGGATTTTTCCAAAATTATAACGTAGAAAAACATCTAAATTATTGAATTCTTATGTTTATACGAATATTACACATTGAAATAAAACTAGTTTATACGGATTTTATCGCGGTAAATTTTTTGTTTTTATGTGATATGTGATCATAGCTCGGACTAGTGTCAACTAACTTTTTAAATAATTAAAAAATACATGTATAATTTTAAAATGAAGGTACGCAATGTTACATTAACTTTTCGAGACGACTTACACCTTAGTCGCTCCCGTGACCACAAAGGCTGAAAAGCTTTCGAAACGTCGGGACTAAAATAAAAATTAAACCCCGATAAAATCCGTATAAAATAGTTTTATTTCAATATTATTATTGGTACATGAATATTGTCATTTTCCATTTCCATATAGGTATCAAATCATTCACTTATCGAATTACGAGTATATCTCATTCGCATTTTGTACCAGGTAAATTAGGTTGACAAATCGTTAAAAATGGACTACACCCAGGTTTACATGTAATATTTGCTCGGATGCCCAACATGCCCGCGCCATAATCATTCTCATTTGCATGCATGGCAGGGTATAGGATGTGGTCGACCAGAGCCCGGAGTGCTCCGGCAGCTTCTGTAGCCTGTTGACTTGGTATGTAGGGCGAGGGGGGGGGTTGTGCGGCGGTGGTCATCAGCACAGATACCAGCAAATACAACCCGATTTTGGTCATCATACCGCCTGTTGAAACAAAACAGTTATGTTATAATATAGTTTTTCCTTAAATAGAACTTACCTATTATTTCATCATCAATCTCCGGAATACATCTTGAGTCAAACAACTTGTCTTTCTTGCCTCTTGTAAGTATCATTGGCATCTTTCGGTCGCAAGTTCGCCACTTATTCTAAGTCTAAGCAGGCCATGTACTCGGTATTCGTCAAATTTTGTTTTAGACCACGGTTTTAAGCATCTCTTCAATACACCAATAAAAAGAGAATACCCTACACGAGTTTAAAAAAAAAGAATGGTTAACGTGGAACAGTGGGCGAGTAGCCGATTGTAAGGCAAGAGGCCGCGTGTCCGATCCTACAAGAGCAAGGGAGAGCGAGGCAAAAACGTTTGTGTGATCCACAAATATTTGTTTCGGGTCTGGGTGTCGTGAGAACGTTAGTCCTTCGTAGTTTCTGATACCCACGATACAACTTAACCTAGTGTGGGGTAAGGACTATGTATGTGACTGTTTAGAATAAAGAAAAATATACTCACTGTTTACAGGGGTCGTAGACGTATTTAGTAAAATATTTAAATAATTGAATTATATTGAAGTGTTCACTGTAGAATGATTTTATACAGACTGCCTGTATTTCCTTTATGATGTGTGATGAGGATATCTAAAACAATAATATGTAATAAGAATGTAAGTTTCCCGTTTGTGTTTATCGCTTTTGCATTTGCAAAAACAGTAATTTGAGGGACTTAGAATTAAAATAAAACTTATTTTGTACATCTCTACTTCACCCTAAGGTTGACTGGGAGAAAATGCTTATAGCATTAAGTCCGCCTTTATACTCCATGTATATGAAGTGTAAATAAATATATAAATAATTTCTTTACCATACGCACTCGAGCTGGTAGTCCCCGAAGGGGTAGGCAGAGGTGTAACCAGTACAACAACATTTCACCGAGCTTATTTCCGTTCCATGATGTTCTCGAGCCTATAGCCATATCGGGCACAATTCCAGACTCTGTCTGATTTATACCCAACCCGGGGATCGGACCCGCGACCTCAGTACAGCAGTTGTACCGAGTACGCATTCCAAATGCGCCAGCGAGGCAATCATGATTTCTATCATTTTAATTTTTGTCTGCCTGTCGTTTGTTTGTGTGTTTGAACACGCATCAAACCGAAACTATTAAAATGATTTTACGGTATTGGACAAAAATATACCTTATCTTGCAGTCAAATTTGGTCTATATTTCATCATAAGATAATAGAATTTAAAGTCAGAAGTACTCGTATATAAAAGCGAAATACTACTCACTCACTGAATTATCACGATATCTCACGAGACCGTTATAGCTAGGATCATGGAATTTGATCACATAAAGGAGCTCGGACAGAAATATTTTTTGAACATTTACATTATAATGAGGAATTTTTTACTTTTTTTATAGAACAGAATACGGTTGTGAAATTGACTACAAATATTGCTTATTTTTTAAAATTTTATATTAGCTTGAATGACGCGACGAGCAGGTCGCTCGATAGTAAGCGCCACGCCTGCTCATAAACAGAATCAACGCCATACAGAACTTTAAATAACAAAGCACTGCATGACACTGGACTGCGCTCGTCACACCGAGACATAAGGTTTAAGTCTCATAATGCCCACTAATTACACTGGCTTATTAAAACATTGTATCACATTTTTGTCAAATTCTACTTGCAAATGGGTTGAAACTTGTATATTATAAATGACACCTAAACGGAATTAGAAAATAGGCTACTGTTATCTCAGAAAAAGACAAACACGTGGGTGGAGTCACGGGTATCAACTAGTATTATATTATTGTAGTTAGTTTTGTCCTTATTAGGATTTTATGTATTGGAAATAATGAAGACTGTCTTGGTGGCGCAGTTGTAATGCGTACGCGGTACGACTGGTGTGCTGAGGACTCTAGTTCGACCCCGGGTTAAGTAAAACTTATATTGGGTTTTTCTATAACGAAATGCTTAATATCAGCCCAGAGTCTGGAATTGTGCCTGATATAGCTATTGGCATGCGTTTGATGATGATGACGATGATGCGCTTAAGATAAATCTTATAAAATAAGATAAGACTGCCTCGGTGGCGCAGTTGTAATGCGTACGCGTTACGATTGAGGTCAACGCTGAGGTCTCGGGTTCGATCCCCGGGTCGGGTAAAGTGGTATTGGGGTTTTCTATTACGAAATGCTCAGTATCAGCCCGGAGTCTGGAATTTGTGCCCGGTATGGCGATAGGCTCGCCCTCTATCACATAAGGGACGGAAATACGCCGGCGAAATGTGGGTGTACTGGTTACACCTCTGCATACCCCTTCGGGGATTACAGGCGTGAGTGAGTATGTTTATGTATGTATGTTATAAAATAATTACACCCTATAGACACACACATAGGCCTGACCCCACACTAAGTTACTATATCGTGGGTATCTAGAACTATAAGGTACCACCTACTTGCAATCGAAAACCCAGATCCGAACAAATATTTGTGGATCACAGAAATATTTGGCTCGGTTCGAGAATCGAACCCGCAACCTCTCGTTTTACAGTTTGAAATTTGTAATGATTATCTTATAATACGATATGTATAAAGCCCTGACCAAGTGATATGGTGGTTCATTATCAAAATGTTTTTGCTAATAATAATCATAATCATAATAGTTTTATCTAAAAGTCTATTAAAATTTATATATATGCTCACGTCTTTATCCCTGAAGGGGTAGACAGAGGTGTAACTAGTGCACCCACGTTTCGCAGAGCTTATTCCTCATGATGTGATAGGCGGCGAGTCTATCGCCATACGGGACACAAATTCCAAACCCAGTTTCGTTTTAAAGTTGGTTAAAAAGTACCAATAGAAAACATGTTCCATTTGAAGTTTGCAAAGCAAAACACATGAAAATACAAAGTAAATTAGAGAAACAGTCACAAAACTTGTGAATTCGTTCCCATATAGAGTTCACAATGACATTTACGTGAGTCGACAAAATGTATGGTTATTGGGCAATGGCATTCAACCACGTGACGAAGCAAGAATTTCGCGTCAGACAGTACAGTCACATCATCGAAGTGCTTTTTGTAAGCACCAGGTGCTTTAGATTTAAGCATTTTATGGCTCCTATTTTGTGCTTTTCTTCTTCTTCCAACTGCCCTTATCCCACTCTTAGTGGGTTGGCGCAACAAACTTTTTAACACATGTCACAGAAAGATTTGGCTTGTAGTTTTTACAACTGGCCGCCTACATCCACATTTCGCCGAGCTTATTTCCGTCCCATGATGTGATAGGAGGCGAGCCAAGTCGGGTAAAAATGATATTGAGTTTTCCTATCACGAAACCCATTTCGTGATGTACTGTTCCATGTACTGGTTGCAACCAGGGGTAGGTAGTGGTGTACTACTGCATGGCACTAAACTGCGCTCGTCATCCCGAGACATAAGATGTTAAGTCTCATAATGCCCAGTAATGCACTGGCTTCAATGTTCTTCAAACCGAAACACAACACTGCTTACACCAATCCAGACGGCATACCGCATACGAGGGACCTACCACCTAGTAAATCTTGCGTACATACATAGACTCATGCTTGTTTCCCATAAGGGTAGGTAGAGACAACGGATGTCCATTTGCTTGCTTTTTAAATGGTCACTTACCCGAAAAATGTTTAACTTGCTCTCGTTGTTACTAACTTACTAACTTTGGCAGCTTCCGTTGCGCAGCGGGCGAGTAGCCGGCTGCGAAGCGAGAGGCCGTGGGTTCGATTCCCGCGTCGAGACTAATGTTTGTGTGATCCATAAAAATTAGTTTCGGTTCTGGGTGTTGTGAGACCGCAAGTCCCTCGTAATTCCTGATACCCACGATACAGGTTTACCTAGTGTGGGGTCAGGACTATGTGTGTGTGACTGTTGGCTGTATTTATTTACAAATTCGCCGTCGAATAAGCAAATCTCGTTGATCAGTACGTAAATATGGTTAACTTGTAATTTGTATAGATATTTTTTACTTTACTTACATCGTAGCGAGAGTGTTGTAGTCTCGAAATTCCAAGCAACACACTTGATTGATTTTACTCCAGTTCTTATAATAGTTGTGGACTAACTTGCAACTTTGGTTACGTTCTTCTATTTTTTATAACAGGGGGTATACTCATAGTATGTAATAATAAATACACCCCAAAATCACACACACAGTCCTGACTCTACACTAAGTCAACCTGTATCGTGGGTATCAGGAACTTCGAGAAACTTGCGGTCCCACAACACCCAGACCCGAGATCAATATTTGTGGATCACACAAAAATTTATCTCGGTGTGGGAATCGAACCAACGGTCTTTCGCTTCGCAGTCGCCTACCCGCCCACTGCGCCACGAAGCTGTCCAATATCCATCGCCATGTACATCCACAATACCAAAAGAATCACGGATGCGCTGTAGACCTATAAAGAAAGGGATAGTTAAGGAATTGGGAAGGTAGGGTTCATTCGGACCTCCAGATATCTCCCTAATCATATGAAACTTAGCAAGCTGCTACTTCAAGTCGGTTTTCGGTGAGACAGTGGTAACAACCCGGTCGAGCATGTGCATTTATGCTGTAGACAAAACTATTTACAGCTTGAGCCTACCACTGATAAAAGTATGATGCACTAAGTTTTCCATAATTTATATATGAGTAACTAATACAGGGAAATAATGATTATACAGGATAATGTTATGTGCGTCAATACTACTCATTTTTCCTGCTCGGCTCATAAAATAAGCTATTTATGAATGTATTTATGTTTCATAGTTTCTGCTACAAAATATATGAAGAGGTATTCCTCTTCATATATTTTGAATGCTTTAACGCGTGTTCCTGGATTTATCAATTAAAACATAAATTAATTTATAATTTGATCATTTAACATTTCAGTTAAATGTCTATCAAATGATCTTTATTATTTAGTTTTGACGTCAAATCACCCCTCTGAAATAGGAGGGGTATTTGGGTATTTGCTTTAAAAAAATCTATTTAGCGAATCCTTTACTACGCTTTTTGCGTTACTATGAGTTTATTCGTTTCGCTACAATTGGAGTTCAAAAATTGTCTTTTTCTTAGGTTTGAGATGCGCCCTCACCTTCGTTTTTACGTACAATATTTTTACGTCGAATTGCTTGTCCTATTTCGAAATAGCGTAGGCGCTGTCAAACAGAATTGTGAGTTTTTTTTTTGAATCGTTGAATCCATTTCACCTCAGTAGGTTTAAAACGTTGTTGAATGATATAACCATTTGGATGATCTGCTTATTTGCCGCTATTATTATCTTGAATGTAAAGGAACATTAATGACGCTGAAATGAAAATCGGTTTAAAGGAAAAGAATATCATAAGAATAGGTTAGAAAGTTTCATTGATCATGTTGACTGGAGTTTATAGCCTGCTTCATAATTTCTAAGTAAAAGTTATTTATCAGATAAATATAAGACACCCAAATAGAGAATTATCAAGCTGTCAATATACATGAAGAAGCGTATGTCAAATTCGTGGTTCAGAATTGAGCTAAATAACGGATATAAAATAAATGAACTTAGTTATTAAGACATTTCTTAGTATTCGATGATACCTCAGAGACGGTAATTAAGATTTTTTGTGCCCAGTAAGAGCATAAAGTATTGCCGGCAGGCAGGCGACCAGTCGTAAAAGCTACAAGCCAAATCGTTCTGTAACATTTTTAAGCATATTGTGCCCACCCCACTGCGAGTGGGATAAGGGCAGGTTGAAGAAGAGAAACGAAGCATACAGCATTAACTGGCTGAAAATAATCGGATTCTAAAAAATCACTTAATGTCCAGTATAGTTAATTAACTGAGTGTGTGTAACAGATAAAAGAGCAACGTATATTGTATTATAGAATCGAAATAATTATACAAAGGATTTTCATAGATAAATTAAAAACACTCTAAAAGGGATACAGTGAGGACAAAAGTACACTTATTTTCCTACCAAAAAATAAATGGATCTCAGGAAACACTCCATCGCAAAGCACTTTTCATTCAAATACTTAGGAAATAAATTCGATTATAGCACAAAATGTCGTGTCGACGAAGCCGCCTTCTTAAATGAATGATTGATGGCCAGCTGTGAAAGGCTTTCAGTAATTACCACCTCTATTTCTTTCTTACTTTGCCAATTTACTTCAAAATCCATTGTTGTCACTTTCATATTTCACACTATTAGAGCTGTAACCGGTATGTCTTTGAAAAACCGGTTTATGTAAAAGCAATGAATCATGCATTTTTTAAATACTAGCCCTGTATTGTACCCGTCCCATTGCTCACGGGTCTCCTTTACTGAATGAGAGGGGTTAGGCCTTAGTCCACTAGTCCTAATGCGGGTTAGCAGACTTCACATACCTTCAAATTTCTTATAGAGAACTTCTCAGATATGTAGGTTTCCTCACAATGCTTCGTTCACCATTAAAGCAAATGATATAATTGAGGCTGGTTTTGAAACTGCGACTCTAGTCTCGACAGTCCGTACCAGTCCTCGCTGAGCAATCGCTGCTTTGAATGGATCTTCTAGAAATGGTCATCGTCAAATAATTGTTTTAACCCCTTTTTCAAAACTTTTCTTTGTGGCCTAATAGTGGGCATAGTGGCAATGTCTGTATTCTATTGATCAGTTTTTGGCACTGCACAAAAACGGTCTAATCACCTACATACAGAAATGTACACTTAAACAAAAAGCCCACTTAATGGTTAATAAATAACAGCTTTTGCGGCAATTTATTCAAATTTGATGTAGTTCTTTGAAGTAAATTTTGAAATGTCACGTTTTTTGATGTGGGATTTAGGTTGTGGTGCTATTTCATTTAGTAGAATAATTGCTATTGCTGATTTAAATTTTGGTATATTTTATTTTATCTACGAATTAACGTTTATTATTAGGTACTATTGTTGTGACAACCTCTGTGGCGCAGTGGTCGTACCCGGCTGTGAAGCGAGAGGTCGCTGGTTCGATTCTCGCATCGAGATAAATGTTTGTTTTTTTTTATAGGATAGGCCAGCAAACGAGCGCGTAGGTCACCTAATGTTAAGTGATCTCCACCGCCCATGTACGCCCACAAAACCAAAAGAATTATGGGTGCGTTGCCGACCATAAAGGAAAGGGATAATTAAGGGATTGGAAAGGGGAGTGGGTTTGGGCCTCCGGATATCTCACTCACCATACGAAACGCAGCAGCAAGCTGCTACATTACGCCGGTTTCCTGTGAGACAGTGGTAACGACCCGGACAAGCCGGCCCATACATACTGTAGACAAAAGGGTGTTGTGAAACCGAAAGTCTCCCATAGTGCCTGATACGTGGGTAGACTCGTATCTAACTGTGGGGTCAGGACTGTATGTGTGTTATTTTTATTTATTTATTTAGTTTGTTTTCTGTTGACCTCTGCTATAAAAAATAACACTGAAAAGATATATTATCTGGAAGAAATAAGCTGCTTGCTTATTTATTGCCTTTTAGAATAGATATGTGGTCCGGGCCGCAACGGCTCCTATGCGTTTTTAATGGGAATGGATTTTGCACTAACGCTATCTTGAGTATCAGTCCATGAATATTGGTCTCAGTTTCCCATATTTAACCGATGCAAAAAACGGAGGAGGTTCATCTGTTTAATTTTCAAACGTGGAGCGGTTTGGATGATTATTTTTAACCGACTTCAAAAAAGGAGGAAGTTCTCAATTTGGCGCGTATTTTAATTAAATTTTTTTTGCTTTTTTTAATATAAGTACATCGATTTCTCCGCCAACTGTGGACTGCGCCACGGAGACTGTCACTCATAGCTTATTTCTGTCCCATTATGTTATAAGGGGTGAGCCTATCCTACAGTTCCAGACTCCGGGCTAATACAGCGCATTTCGAAATAGAAATAATATAAGAATAAATATAGATTCAGTGCCTATGTCGCTGTCAGTCAGATATATTTAAATATATTTGATTAATTTCGTTGCGGGATAAAGACACGATTTGCATTCCCAGAGACTCGCCGAGCTTCATTGCTCGGTGTTGAAATATGCGTGCCACTGTCGATCCTGATTTACAAGAGTTACAGTGGCGGGTATGTGGGCAGGATAGTCACGTGCCGGTCAAATAAAATTGCACCGACTCGAAAGAGACCTATAGAAATTGTTATTTTTGACTTTTCAATGTTTTTAAAATTGGAATTTACATGCAACTGCTGTTACTACCACAAAAAAATAAAAAAATAAAATAATTTTTAACAAAACCTAGAAACCTACTTCAAAATAAAAAGACAGCGGAAGATGCAACTTGGAAGGTGAAAACGTATGATTGCTGGCATACTTATTATTAAAAATCCCAAAACTTTCCCACTAACCCATATTTCTTTCACAGGTAAATGGGAACTCGGCTGGGTCCTCTGCGACATCTGGATCAGCTTGGACATACTTCTCTGTACAGCATCCATCCTGTCCCTCTGCGCCATCAGTATCGACCGATACCTTGCTGTTACCAGGCCGTTAACGTACTCCCGAAGACGAAGGTCGAAGAAACTAGCTCTGACTATGATATTCTTCGTATGGATCGCGGCTGGTGCTATCACATGTCCACCTATGTTTGGATGGTACGTCAAAATTGAATTATCTTCTTGGAACATCCTTATCCGTAAGGCTGGGTGCCATCTGTATTCTAAATGCAACGAGAGCACGCACGGTTCCCCGAGCTTCTTCCATCTTGATATCGTATCGTGGGCGGCACGGTCGGCAACGCGTCCATTATTCTTGTGGTATTGTGGGTATTCATAGGCGGTGGAGATCACTTAGCATCAGGTGACCCGGTTGCTCATTCGCTGACCTTTGCTATAACAACATCCAAATCCAAATGTTCTCACTTATAGAATTTGCTAACTTTATTAACAACTGCTAAATTCTTAATGTCCTTCATCAGGTACGAGCCTGACCACAATCAGGGTGGAGTCTGCCGGTACAATCAGAATCCAGGCTACGTGGTGTTCTCGGCGATGGGGTCGTTCTTCCTCCCCATGGCAGTGATGGTGTATGTGTACGCGAGGATATCGTGTGTGGTGGCGAGGAGACATCAACAGCTAGCTAGCAGCACCAAGTGTAATAAGGTGAGAATTAGAGTTGAAGATCAGGTTCCCGGGGAGAGAACCAATGAATTGCCTGTTGTTGATAATAAAGATGTAAGGATGTCTGGAAGAAATCGCTGTTTGCGATAAGACCGTCCATTGCATCACCCTTACTGTATGATCCTCGTTTATAAGCTACCTACTTTATTTGGTATGCAATAAAGAATATTCTATATATTTAATGTAAGGGCTTTTCAAGACATTTTCGTTAATTGAGAATCCAAAAAAAAATACTTTCTTTAGCAACACCAACTGATTCATCAGATTTTTTACCTGGAATGACGAGACAGTTACGCCTGTTTTTGTCCTGTAAACCAGATAGCTGGGATGCCACGATAGCCTAGTGTGGACATCACCGTCAAATGTATTACCTACTGTATGCTATACCTAGATAAAATATATGTAAACAGAAGCAACACCACACATAACTTTGAATTCAAAGTTTGTAATTACAAAGCATTGCATGACATTAAGGTGCATCACACCGAGACATAAGATATTAAGTCTCATAATGATAATGTAATTTCACTGACTTCAGTGTACTTCAAACCTAAATAGATCCGTGCTTACATACTGCTACGTAACGACAGATATAGGTACAAAGACAATAGATAAAGCTGATTTACAAATATTTGACAATAAGCTTTTCTTAATATGCACAGAATAAAATTAAATAACACAAAGTCTTACTATTTCTATAAAAAAATCGCATGAGTACCTATTTGTTTTTATTTTTGGAATACCCGACGGCTGCCAAGGCCTTCCAAGCGATTAAAATTTAAAAACACTTAAGTAGATGCGCCTTTTACGCCCGGTTTCTGAAAGGCTGATCAAATCAACATTTAACTAACAGAACTTTGAGTTGACATCGCTGTCAAATCAATTCGAATTGCTGAAACGTTATTTAGAGAAAAAAATATGTCTTTTTATTACCGTTTGACATACGATTTTTCATATTAATTTGAAAGTTATGTTAGCTAACATGTGTGTCAAATCAAAGGTGTTGATCACGCTTCTAGCAACTCAATTTCGACTTGACATGAGATTAGTTAATTTATCATTGATCAGCCTTTCAGAAATCGGGCGGTAGATTAATAAAAGAAAAACTGGCCTTCATTATTCTTACACTAGTTATATTCTATGAATAATCAAATGAAGAATTTAATATATATTATTCCATTATTATGGGTATATTTAGTCGCTTTAACAGCTCAAAACAAAGGCATAAACCCTAATCTTAGATCATATCTACTTCGTATACGCAAACAAATCAAGCACTGCCATTGAAGCCGCGACACCGCACTGCGCCTTCAAGTAGATAACCAACACTCACTTATTCGAAATTAGATCCGGTGACGGCTTTACCCGGATTTTCGGGTACATTTACATGAGCCATCCTCACGAGGAAAATACAATACAGTGGCGTATTTGAGTTTTATTTTACCTACAGGCTTTAATTACACGCATCTTGTGTAGCATTACTAAAACTGTTATTGCTTTTGAGATTTATATTACTAAGAACCTGTTTTACCATGTGTTTTTTTTAATGGCTTGAATGACGAGACCAGCAGGTCGCTCGCCTGATGGTAAGCGCCACGCCTGCTCATAAACAGAAGCAGAAACGCAGAACTTTAAATAACAAAGCACTGCATGACACTGGACTGCGCTCGTCCCCTGAGACATAAGGTGTTAAGTCTCATAATGCCCAGTAATTTCACTGGCTTCAATGTCCTTCAAACCGGAACACAAAAGTGCTTACACTTTTGCTCGGCGGCAGAAATAGACAAAGCGGTGGTACCAACCCAGCCGGCCTCTCGCATACGAGGGACCTACCACCTTGTAAAAAAATAATTAATAATATTAATTTAAATAGCATTTTTACCACCAAATTATTAGACAGACAATTTAGGAAGTAGTAATTTGCTATCCACTCTTCAGTCTATATAATATTGCGATAATTTTGTTTTTTGGTTTCTATTTTTTTGTTTCCCAGATAGACAGATTTAGGCATTGTGAAACAAGCAATTAGTCTAGTTTAGATAGATAGATAGAATATTCTTTATTTCACACTAAATAAAGTAGATAGCTTATAAACGATACGATCAACGATACGGATCATACAGTAAGGGATACGAGTACAATGGGCGGTCTTATCGCAAACAGCGATATCTTCCAGACAACCTTAAACTTAGTTAGTTTACGTTGTTTCTTGATGAGCAAATGCGGCTAAAGATCCTCTTTCGCCGATCGTTTTGGACTATTTACTGCCTATTTTATTCTTTGTCATTATGTCGAGGCAGAGCAATAAACATCTTAATACTCCAATTTCAGTAGTGTTGTTAAATCTGTCTTAATTACCAATTAATATTCGCAATTACTATTATTAATATCCCCTTACATTTATCCTGTTCGAAGAGTAATTACGTAGTTATTGAGAATTATTGTTTTTTTATTATATTCAATGACGAGACGCACATCGCTTGTTTTATAGTAAGCCACATCTGCCCATTCTAGTTATTCTTTTAAAGTCACTTACAATATTAAAATAAATCTTCCAAATCTCAAATCATTCTAATCAAAGGGTTTGTTTAACTTAATAATATTTAAATTTCTTTGTGAATATAACTGTCAGAGAAATTATAACCGCACACATATTAACCAAGAATTATTTGTTACAGCGGGACAAGTTATCATGTATACGAACAGAATCCGACTCTGGCTCAGATAAGCTCTCCTTACGGCAAAGTGCTTCAAAACAAACATTCAAAAACTCGAACCAACAAAGCGAGAGCTCATCTCAAGGGGACCACAAATGCTGCTGTTTCAAAGAAAAGAAAACTAGACAGAAATATAGAAGCAAAGAGAAAGAATCAAGATTTTACAACGAGGTAACGTTTAAAGCGAATTTTAAATATAAGAATACTACGCGGCGGACACAATCGGTAAAGGAGCATGAAAATAATCGGGTGTCGTCTTTACGAAGAGAGACTAAGACAGCTCAAACATTGAGTTTAGTTGTCGGAGGGTTCGTCGCTTGCTGGTTACCTTTCTTCCTTTACTATCTGCTCACACCTTTCATACCGAACAATTATGTGAATCCAGTTCTAATGTATGTCCTAACTTGGTTAGGTTGGTTTAATTCAGCCATAAATCCGTTTATATATGCTTTCTACTCTCCAGATTTTAGAGTAGCGTTTTGGAGATTGACTATTAGAAAATGTATGAGGAATAAACGAAAATAAGTGTATGTTCATCTCTTTGTATTGTAATTTTAAGTTATTATAAAAATAGTGGGTGTGGCTGATGTATTATTTTTGTGTTGTTAACAAACAACAGCAATAGTTAATTATTAATTAATTATTCTTATTTATTATTAGCTTGAATAATGAGACGACAAGGTCGCTCGCCTGATGGTAACCGCCACGCCTGCTGATCAACAAAAGCAACGCAACACACAACTTAGATTGGTTAGCGCTCGTCTCATAATACCCAATAATTTCACTGGCTTCAATGCTCTTCAAACCGGAACACAACAGTGCTTAATAATCCGTGGCGCGGCGGGCGAGTAGGCGGCTGCGAAGCGAGAGGCCGTGGGTTGGATTCCCGCACCAAGACGGGTGTCTTGTTTTGACGGTTTCGGGTATGGGTGTTGTGGGACCGCAAGTCCCTCGTAGTTCCTGATACTTAGGATACAGGTTAACCTAGTGTGAGGTCAGGATTGTGTGTGACTGTTAGTCATATTTATTTATTTATTTGACAGTAATATAGTATGTAATACTAATTATATAAGTATTCAACGAATTTCGTGTAGCATCCCATAATTTTCTGCAACATTAAAAGCAGGAAGCTCTTAATTAGCTAAAGCCCCATTACCAACAGTAAGAGGAATTCTAACAAAGAAAATGTCTATTGTTATTTAGAAAAGTAATTTGTTTTGCAAACCCTAAAACTGTAGCCTCAAGTTTTGTTAGCTAATTGTGATTTAAATTTATAATTACCGTTAGGCGATTCCAATTTAGAATTATTTATTTTTATTTCAACAATTGAACGACGCGACACGTGAAAACATTTTTCACGTGACAATTATTGGCTATCATGCTGTAGACAGTTTTGTCTACAGCATGAATGGACTGGCTCGTCCGGATCGCTACCACTGTCTCACAGAAAACCGGCGTAAAGTAACAGCTCATTGCTGCGTTTCATACGCTGAGTTAGATATGCGGCGGCCCAAATCCCTCCCCCTCCCAATTCCTTAATTATCCTAATGGTATTGTGGGCATACATGGGCGGTGGAGATCACTTACCATCAGATGAACCACTTGCTCGTTAGCCAGCCTGTACAGTTTTTTTTTTTGAGAACCCCGAGTTTCAATGCTTTTGCAATTTTTGTAATATCTGGAAACCCCAAAAGAATCTATCCTACTAAAAGATACTGGGGGATGGGTCCGACTATTATGTTGGAAGTCAAAACTAGGATTATTCGCTCCAATTTCTCCATTTTCGATTTATTGTCATCAATAGAAATACTGGGACATAATAAAAAATCAAGCCTAGTTCACTATTGTAAAAATTGGGATCCACCCATATTGAACCACGTAATGGCCCAATTCAAGGAGGCGTGAAAGCACGTCCCGAGTCATAGATGGAACGCAGCTTACACATACGACTTGGGGAGTCTCCAAAAGTACTGAAGTTTTGACAAAAGGTCCCACCTTTTGTCAAAACTTTGTCGTCCCTGGTATGCGAGCGGTATCATGATTAGACATTGAAGCCAGTGAAATTACTGTGCATTATCAGATTTTTTACATTTTATTTCTCGGGATGCCATAGAGTGCTTCATAATTCGAAGTTCAATATTATGTCTCGGGGTGACGAGCGCAGTCCAGTGCCATGGAGTGCATCATAAGTTCGAAGTTCTTATTGGTGTTGCTTCTGTTTGTCAGGTGTGACGCTTACCATCAGACGAACAACCTGCTCGTCTCGTCATTGACGCTAATAAAAAGTCATTACGAATGAATGGTAGAGTACAATGTCGTACGAATAGATTCCCCTTCGTCCGTGGCAGACTCGCGCCAACATGCTCCATTTAACTGGACTATTACGTTTAATGGTGCACTACAAGCGTATTATTTTTCCTAGGCTCTGCAAGAAATCATTTCTACTTAACCTGAAGGCCAATTCTCGTAATGATAAATGTTCAAAATATCATTCCGATCTAGTCTCAGCGTCAAGAAAGTTGCAAATGGCATTCTCTTAAACCAATATTCAACGTCAAATGTGAACATAGATCGTAATGAGATTGAATGTAGAATAAAAGTTGACTGAAGCCAAAACGGTATAATGCTACTGCTAATGCTAGGTGCATTTGACGTTGATTATTGGTACAAGAGAATGCCATTTGCAACTTTCTTGACGCTGAGACTAGATCGGAATGATATTTTGAACATTTAAAATTACGAGAAGTGGCCTACTGATATTCTCAATATGCTGTCACCCATCCATAATAGTATTTATTACCCGACGACACCTCTAATATATATATTTCAATATAAATCGTTTCAAATGTAAGATTTTTGTATAAACTCTAGTTTAAGTTGCAATATCATCGAATTTTCAGAATGTGTAGAAACATACTCGAGTACTCAAGCACTGCCTCGGTGGCGCAGTTGTAATGCGTACGCGTTACGATTGAGTCCAACGCTGAGGTCCCGGGTTCGATCCCCGGGTCGGGTAAAGTGGTATTGGGTTGTTCTATTACGAAATGCTCAGTATCTGCCCGGAGTCTGGAATTTGTGCCCGGTATGTTGATAGGCTCGCCCCCTATCACATAAGGGACGGAGATATGCTCGACGAAATGTGGGTGTACTGGTTATACCTCTGCCTGCCCCTTTGGGGATTACAGGTGTGAGTGCGTAGGTATGTATGTAAGTATACTCGAGTTGGAGCACAAAAGTCGGAGATTGCATTTAGTAAGCACCAAGGAATGTTAATGTATAGTTATAATTGTAAAATAATCTGTTTATATAATAAATTACTTATTTGTATACATGACTACAATTTCAATTTGGAAATTGTTTTTTACGAATGAGTGTGACGTTATTTTTAATCATAGTATTGTAGCTACCTACTTTATTTATGGATATATTGTGTTCCAAATATGATTACCTCATTCATTTTAAATAATTGTAATATTATGTAATAATGTAATTTTATTATGAACTGTACGATATGAAATTAAATCAATCTAGTCATTTTATAAACTTTATTGTAATGTATACGTACCGTAGTCATTAGGTGAAGAAATTTGTGATAAAACATCTGGAAATAAAATATAGAAAGTATTTTGTTTGTTTGATTTGATGCCTTCTAAGGGCCTCTTACCCATGGAGACCCAGACGTATGACGCGAGTCAGGCAATAGCGACTCGTCCGCTTTATATGGAAATTTGTACATTACTGACTCGCTTGAATACAGCAAGTCGTCCCTACACAATGGGGTAATTGAATATGCTTAATTTTATGCATTATTTTATATGCAATCGACAATAAAACGAAAACGAAACTGTTTTGCGAAAACAAAATTTAAATTTGATAAATAGTAAGGCCTCAATTCATGTTTTAAATATTGCTATGAGCAAAGGTGGGCGCGTAGTGGGAAAATCTCGACAATAGTTATTTGGGTCAAATAATCAACACAGCTCATCACTTAAATCAAAAACGTCTAATTTGCCGCGAAGAATTTTGCAGCCTATTTTCATTTGTGAGCAGTTTCGTCAACATAAAAGCTTGCGAGCATAAGCTACAATTATAACTACCTATAGTTGATGATTTTGATAAAATAATATACGATATTCCCGTTATGATATATAACCATACATTATAATTGAGTGGTAGAGCCACGCTGTAGACACTTTTGTCTACAGCATGTATGGGCCGGCTCGTCCGGGTCATTACCACTGTCTCACATAAAACCAGCATAAAGTAGCAGCTTGCTGCTGCGTTTCGTACGGTGAGGAAGATATCCGGAGACCCAAACCCCCTCCCCTTCCCAAATTCCTTAATTATGCTTTTCCTTTAAGGTCCACAACGCACCCATGATCTTTTGGTATTGTGGGCGTACATGGGCGGTGGAGATCACTTACCATCAGGTGACCCACTTGCTCGTTTGCCGGCCTGACTTAAAAAAAAAAATAATTTAATTTGATTTTCAAATTCAATGCAATACGATAGTGTTCAGCTACTTTGACAGTCTGATTTTCAGCGAATTTTACCTTTTAGGATGACCATCCAATTCTAACACTACTCTTGTTGATCCACTTATGTATCTTACGATACAGGGTTTAGAAATCTGGGGATGTTCACTGTATTCAACGACTTTTGGTGTTGACCGTACAATACCGACCCAAAAATACAAACCCCTATTCAGATGCGCACACGTCACTAATTTACACAATCTCATCAAATAAAAAAGGGACCCTCCAAAACAAAGAGCTGAATACGACAATATAAACAATGGCGGTCAGTTTTTTACTGGTGTATAAAGGGACTAATATTTCATGCGAGCACGCATTGTTTCCATTTTCAACCGGGTTTTGTCTATTCACGTCATTATTGAAGTGTTGGGGAAAAAACTTTATAAATTACGACGTGTAATTCATCGGAACGCTTTTTGGCGAATGAGTAATGTAATTTTAACAAATCCGGCTAATTGCGAATCGGTGCGCACCAAGGGTTACGTATTATGTACCTGTCTTTAATTTATATATTTTTATAGCATACACCGGAAAAAGAGTAAATAGTAAAGCAAATGGACCTGATGGAAAGCGATCTTCACCGCCCATATACGCACACATTACCAGAAGAATCGTGGGCCCGTTGTTTACCTTAAACGAAAGGGATAGTTAAGGGATTCCGGAGAGGAGGGGGATTTAGGACTCCGGATGCGGGTCCAGTACCAGTTTGTTGTTAATCTCGTGGTTGGCAGTTGGCTTTTGCCTCAGGTTCTGAAATATAATTAGACCACTTATACTCATTAATATCTTCCAAGAGAGCATTGTTTTATTTATAAAATCCTTATCCAATTACTGCCTCCGTGGCGCAGTACGACTGCTGTGCTGAGGTCTCGGGTTTTATCCCCAGGTCGGATAATTTTATTAGGGTTTTCTATTATAAAATGATCAGTATTAGCCTAAAGTCTGGAATTGTGCCCGGTATGGCGATATCCCCTATCACATCATGGGACGAAAATACCTAAATATGCTAGGCGAAATGTGGGTGTACTGGTTAAACCTTTGGGGATTATAGGCATGAGTGTGTATGTATGTATTGGAATTTATGAGGGAATGAAGTCAGCATGATATCAGCAAGGATAAACACCTTGAACAACTTTACAATGCTAAAGACTATCTAATTCATGCACAAGTAATTTTGGATGTTTTATTGGAGTACTTCGTCAAGGGTGTATTTAGTTTGATATCAAATTCCGAATCTGAAATGGGTCTTTAGAACGATATTCCACACTCACATTTCACTGGCTCGAAATTACAAGTTAAAGAACTTCGCTCATGTTTAGCGAAACTTGTAGATTCCATTTGATCGATGTTGGACAAAGTTCCTAGAAGTTACTGATACAATGACAAAGATTCAACGACGAATTAATTATTGATGTAAGTATTTATAAACCTACGAAATCATAATAATCATAATATTAGTAATAGAATAGTATCATTTACAAGGTGGTGGGCCCCACCTATGCGAGAAGCCGTCTGGGTTGGTACCACTGCTTTGTGTATTTCTGCCGCTAAACAGCAGAGTGTAAGCACTTCGTGGTCCAGTTTGAAGAACATTGAAACCAGTGAAATTATGACACTTTTGACTAGGGGTTACGATATCAGTTCAGTTTCATGCAGTACTTCATAATTTGAAGTTCTGATTGGTGTTGACTGCCTCGGCAGCGCAGTTGTAATGCGTACTCGTTACGACTGGGCTGACGCTGAGGTCTCGGGTTCGATCCCCGCGTCGGGTAACAATTATTTTGGGTTTTTCTTTTACGAAATACTCAGTATCAACTGTGCTGTGAACGGAACTGTGGCCGATATGGCGATGGGCTCGCCCCCTATCACATCATGGAACGGAGATACACTCGGCGAAATGTGAGTGTACTGGTTACACGCTGCCTGCCCCTTCGGGATTACAGGCGTGAGTGCGTATGTATGATTGGTGCTGCTTATTTATGGGCAGGCGTGACGCTTACCACCAAGCGACCGACCTGCTAGTCTGGTCATCTAAATCTACAAAAAAAACAATATATATTATAAAGGCAATAAAAGGCCTCGTTACAGCGCAACCTGAGCCTCGGACGAGACGCAGCCTACATGTGTAAATGACCCAGCGTGTCTCCAAAAATACCAAAGTTTACTAGGTAAGACTCCCATATGCGAGAAGGCGTCTGGGTTGGTACCACCGCTTTGTCTGTCTACCGCTAAGTAGCAGTGTGTAAGCATTGTTAACCATTGTTTATTTGAGTGGTTGAGCCACGGTGTAGACAGTTTTGTCTACAGCGTGGATGGACCGGCTCGACCGGGTCGTTACCACTGTCTCACAGAAAAGAGTTGCTGCTGTTTTTCGTTCGGTGAGTATCCAGAGGCCCAAATCCCCTTCCCTTTCGCAATACCTTAATTATGTCTCTCCTTTAAGGTCGGCAACGCGCTCTTGATTCTTGTGGGCGTATATGGAAGGTGGAGATCACTTACCATCAGGTGACCCACTTGCTGGTTTGCCGGGTTAAACTATAAAAAAAATACTCTAAATTCTCTATTCAGTTCTTTATATAAATGCTTCCACTATTGTTACCTTGTCAGAAAAATCCGATTTATTGTTGGTGTCTTTAATAAATGCTTCGGGGAAATGGTTATGAAAAGAAAATGGCTAAAGAACGATCCATTTAATGTTCAAAGATTTATCTTAAATTCTCTAACTTTATCTCTCTATTTTTCTTATATATATTTTTTTAAATTATGTACATTAGTTCAAATAGTTACTAATATTAAAGTCGCAGGTTCGAAACCAACCCCAAGAGCATGCACCTCTGACTTTTCTAAGTTACATATGTATTAACTGTTGATTAAAATTATCGCTTGCTTTAACATCGTGAGGAAATACCTGAGAAGTTCTCCGTAGGAATTTCGAATGTATGAGAAGTCTGCCAACCCGCATTAGGCCAGCGTGGTGGACTAAGGCCTAACTCCTCTCATTCAGTAGAGCAGGTCCGTGCCCAGCAGTGCGACGTGTATAATACAGGGCTAGTAAAAAAAATGCGGGGCAGTCTTTGGCGACTGCCGATAGTAGTGAAAACTAAGTAACTTGTGAATTGTATCGTCGAGCTATTAGATTATTATTTTTGGATTATTTTTGGTTTTAAAGAAGTGTTAATGACCAATTTAATATATATGTAGAGATATACTCTTTGTATATATATAATGTATACTAATAACGCACGGAGGTATATCTATGTACATATATACACAGTATACATATAGCTCATGGAAAGCGTTCTGTGACGATGACGCGAGTTCCATGATTTTTGTTCACCCAAAAAGTGTTCAACGCGCCTAAAGAAGTTTTCACTTCAAAAACAATTACCAAGATGATACACTGTTCGAAAATATTACGTAAGATGCCAGACGAGTAGTCACTCTAGTTACTAGTAGTAACTTCAGATGTAAAAAGTTAAGTCGCTTAAATTTCCTGCAGATGTCCCTCGTTAGTTTTGAAAGGCCGCTGTAAGATTTAGCGACTATTAAACAATATTTGAGTAAGATTTAACCAATTAACGTATAACAACTATTTTTGATAGTAACTTAGATATATTTCTTCCAGTTTAAGAAGCTCGGAGTGTGACATTTGTTTATTTATTTACATTTTATATACATGGAATACAAATGCGGGCTTAAAGGAAAGGGATAATTAAGGGATTGGGAAGGGGAGGGGAATTTGGGCCTCCGGATATCTCACACACCATACGTCACATTACGTCAGTTTTCTGTAAGACAGTGGTAACGACCCGGACGAGCCTGCCCACTCATGCTGTAGATAAGTGTCTACAGCACGGCTCTACCACTCACAACATATATTTAAAAAATAGTTAATGGATCTTTCAACTACCCTGGAGGCCAATTCTCGTAATTTTAAATGTTCAAAATATCATTCCGTCAAATGTGAACATAGATCGTAATGACATTGAATGTAGAATAAAAGTTGACTGAAGCCAAAACGGTATAATGCTACTGCTAATGCTAGGTGCATTTGACGTTGATATTGGTTTATGAGAATGCCATTTGCAACTTTCTTGACGCTGAGACTAGATCGGAATGATATTTTGAACATTTAAAATTACGAGAATTGGCCTCCTGAACTCTTAAGTAACATAGGGCTTTTAAAAAGTACCACAACGTTGCATAAGCCTACTGTTAGCTTCTTAATAGTAATAGCACCGCTTATTGGTGTTATAGAGGGTACTATGGGAGTAACTATATCAAGTGGTGAAAGTGGTTGGTGTGGTATATAAGAAGGTGCGTTATTAATTAAGGGAACTCAGTCGGGCTTGGAACTTTTACGTGGAAATGCTGCTCAAGTACAGTTGTAATCATAAGCAAAGTAATAGACTTCTTATACTACGTTGCTGAATGTTCCTTGTGTTAACACTACTTATGGACAAAATAGCTTCCTTATATGAGAGTGAGCAGACTCTTCAACGATCTCTCACGTAACTAAGATTTATATGTATTAAATTCTAGTGTTTCTCAACAAAAACGTATACTTTTAAAAAACTTTTTTACATACGCACTCACGCCTGTAATCCCCGAAGGGGTAGGCAGAGGTGTAACCAGTACACCCACATTTCGCCGAGCGTATCTCCGTCCCACAGTGTGATAGGGGGCGAGCCTATCGCCATACCGGGCACAAATTACAGACTCCGGGCAGATACTGAGCATTTCGTAATAGAAAAACCCGATGCCACTTTACCCGACCTGGGGATCGAACCCGAGACCTCAGCGTTAGCCTCAATCGTAACGCGTACGCATTACAACTGCGCCACCGAGGCCGTCAACTTTTTTCTAATTCTTGTGTGTATGTGCTATCGATCTTAAAATTATTCTGCTACATTCAATGTAACAATGCATGTATGCTAGCTGTAAGTTTTCCGAATACATTAAAATAAAATAACAGGTGTATATAAATAGACATAATTAGATATCAGCATACATACAGCATTCATATTGTATCTATACCTAATATATACATTAATAATAATAATGTAATATTGAAATCGCCCGTATCGATTGTCCATCCCAAATCATCAAACAAGGCATATCCGTCATTGATGAACACAGTAAACAATCGAATACCCTGTCAAGTGTCAAAGGACCTTAATGGCCGAAATATATCTGTGAGCGGCAGTGAAGCAGACAGGAAACCCGTCCAATATAGCGTTGGAGATTCTACTAGTCTAGGGTAGAGGAGGTAGCGAGTTGTATTCATAGATTTTTTTTATTACCTGAATGACGGAAGGAGCAGATCATTGTCTGATGGTAAACTCCACCACGCCTGCCCACAAACAGACAGAACACTGAACCACAAAGCACTGCATGGAACTGATCTGCGTTCGTCACTGCGACACATAAGCTGTTAAGTCTCATGATGCCTAGTAATTTCATTGGGTATAATGTCTTTCAAACCGGAATACAACATTGCTAACACACTGCTGCTTGGCGGTAGTAATATACAAAGCGGTGGTACCAACCCAGACGACCTCTCTCATACGAGGGAGTACCACCTAGTACATAGATGCGTAATATCACCATTTAGTTTAATTAGTGGTAGGGTCACTTATTTTCGAATGGATTTGTGCTGTTAGCCTACATTGCTTTTACAGCTTCACCTGACAATAAAGCCGGCGCTTATGGCGCTCTAGCCAGAAATAAGGTTGAAACTTTTATCTATAGCATGAATGCGCCGCTCTCACCGGGTTATTACCACTGTCTCACAGAAAACCGATACGAAGGTGCAGCTTGCTGTTGCGTTTTGTAGGACAAAACGGGAGGACGGAAGGGGGCCGTCCTAATGCCCATTATTTTCCTTTTAGGAAGACAACACACCCATGATTCTTTTGGATGTACATAGACGTTGGAGATCATTTACTATCATGTGACTCATATACTTCTCTGCCTACCTGTCCTATTATTTTTTTTAACAGGAATTTGGGCCTATACTAATCCTACTCACGGTTGGAAACGACACAGCCAGCTACCATTTTATGAGAGTTTTCTATGAGATATTGGTAATAACCCTGTAGCACCAGCCTATCCATGCTGTTGATAAAAGTATAGATACTTAGATAAAGTGGTTCTATTACTTATGATATCCTAATCGCTCCTCACTCATTCCTTAACAAAATCTTTATGTAAAACAATCCTGAACCAACACTCTGAGTGAGGTCTGAGACAAAAAATGGACAGACTGTCGATGCCACGTGAATTTCTTCGCACATGCTGTGACTCGTTTAATTCTGTATACGATCAGATTCGACGTTGGAGCTGTAAATCGAGGAATTTCTGTTTTTGACAGTATTTAAGTATCAAAACACGTTTTGAGGAACGCGGCCGAGACAGGACACGCGCCACGTGTTTTATTTATAAGCTTGACTGATGACCCGAGCAGGTCGCTTGCCTGATGGCGCCTGGCCATAAACAGAAGCAACGCCACACAGAACTTTGAATTACAAAGCAATGCATGCCACTTGACTGAGCTCGTCACCCCGAGACATAAGTTGTTGAGTTTCATAAAGTAATTTCACTGGCTTCAATATCCTTCAAACCGGTACACAACAGTGTTTACACACAGCTGGTTGGCGACAATAATAGACAAAGCGGTACCAACACATACCTATAGTTTTTATGACCAGCCGCCTGCCTGACGTCAATCTATCTGGAGAAAACACCCAGAGCCGAAACAAATATTTGTGGATCACACAAACATATTTGTCTCAGTGCGAGAATCGAACACGCGGCCTCTCGCTTCACAGCCAGCTACTCCCCAACTGCGACAGGGAGGCTAATGTCTGCTGTCGAAAGATTTATTTTTAAATAAACATTTTGATTAATATTTTATTGTAATTATTTTAAGTATTAAATCTGTTTTGACGCATCAACATGCCGTCTACTTTGAATTTCATTTTAAAAGCATGTATTTTAATACCCTAATCCCGAAAACACATAATTATGAGGGATTTACAAAATGCGACACTTGAGAGCTTTCCCATTTTTCGTTGACTAATCTAAAATTTAAATAGGAACATTCCTCCAGCGGTCCGTGGATTTTCTTAAATATTCAAATAAAAATATTTATTTCTCAGCAACATTTTATTAATTTGATCCGTTTTTTTCATTTTGTATTAGATTTTTTTTCATTAGCTTGAATGAGAAGACGAACACCTAGCGGGGCTCTTCACAGACCACGTATACCTACGTACGTATACCACGTACCACTGTACGGACTGTCGAGACGAAAGGCGCAGGTTCGAAACCAGCTCAGAGTGCATGCACTCTGACTTTTCTTTTCATGTGTGAAGTCATTGTTAATTATCACTTGCTGTGACGGTGAAGGACATCGTTCGTTCGTCGTTAGGAGACCTACATACCTGAGAAGTTCTCCATAAGAATTTCGAAAGTATGTGAAGTCTGCCAACCAACCAAGGCCAGCGTAGTGGACGAAGGCCCAACCTCTATGATCAATAGAGAAGGCCCGTGCCCAGTAGTGAGACATTAAGCTACTCATATTAAAGCAGTAAAATCTGATTAACCAGTGAAATGTTCACACTATACCTACTCTCTTAATCACAAGATAATTTAATATTGTACGGCCTCAGCTTGTATTATTTATTCTTTTTATACACGCCTTGTTGTATAGCTAAACTATTAAATTTATTTTGTATTTAATATTAGTCTCGTCACTAGCTGTAAACACTACTTATTAGTAATTTGTGGGTAGTATATTTAACCGTTTCATTATGTTTTAGTATATTGTTAATTTATAATGTACTACTGTTTGTTATCCTAAATAAATAAAAAAAATACCTTATCAGCCCTGATATTATTATTTTGAATGAGAAGACAAGCAGATCGCTTGCCTAGTAAGCGCCACGCCAACCAAATATCAAACTAATTTATCAACACCCAGATTAAAACGCTATACCTGAAAAAACAGCTGAAATTTTAATTCAATGTAAAATATATTCAATGTTAAAATTATTTAAGGGGAGGGATCGCGATAATGCAGTGTTTTTCGTAGGATTTTGTGCCTAAATTACTCATAATTAAAATCTGAATAAAATATATGTAATTATTCATTATATAAGCTAGTTCATTCGGTAATTCGATACACGATTGCTTTAACTTTATACGATAGATTAAATTCTCAAAGATGGGTCTAAATGATAATTTAAGTTGGAAAATACTTGAGTTATATAGGGTTTGGAATAATAAAAAATATACCAAAATAAAGGTATTAAAATATGCGAGGTCATTCGGTAAAAATATTTTGGATTATTATAAACCCAACTCATTAAATACAAAATTATGTGTTTTATTGTAATACGCCGAGCTCAACGCGACCCGTTTCAATGCATCAGTCCCGCGGGGACCATGGTTGAGGTAAGACGCGGCCACTCGTCAGAGCGTTCTATTAAATTATAAATGTTTGTTTGTTTTATTTGTTAATACTTGTAATCATTCAGTTCTTTTTCAAATACATTTTAAATAGTATTTTAACAATTCCAAGCACACTTTATGAAGATTTATTCAATATTTTAATCGGTCGCTCGTATTGAACGTGCCACAGTTCTGAAAAATAACAGTCTGACTATTCCGCTGACAACAAAATATGAACACCTAACTCACTCGCAGTTGTTGCCTATCCAAAACCATACTCCATCCATATATTATTGTATAAATTCGAAAGGAACTCTGTCTGTCTGTTATCTTTTCACGGCTAAACTACTGGACTGATTTTTAGGGGTGAATCAGGGGTTTTAATGTTTCGTGGAGAAAGAATATTATACAAGATGTTAGGTCCCTCGCATGCGAGAGGCCGTCTGGGTTGGTACCACCGCTTTGTTTATTTCTGCCACCAAGTCGCAGTGTGTATGCACTGTTGTGTTCCGATTTGAAGAACATTGAAGCCAGTGAAATTACTGGGCACTCTTAGACTTAACATCTTATGTCTCGAGATGGCGAGCGCAGTCTAATGTCATGATGTGCTTTGTAATTCAAATTTCTGTATGGTGTTACTTCTGTTTATGGGCAGGTGTGACGCTTATCATCAGGCGAGCGACCTGCTTGTTTCGTCAAGCTAATAAAAAAACCATTTGCACAAAGGTTTCTTTAATGACTTAACTGAGCACTAAGAAGGGATTTTTGATCATTGATCCCCTAAAGAGGTAAATAGGGGATGAAAGTTTATATGGGTATTTTTTATTCAACGAATCTATATGAGTGTCATTTACGAGGTTTCTTTGGGTACTGGTTATCAAAACGACATCCATTTTTAAATCCGAAATGGCGGACATATTTTCAACAATTCGATATAGGTGTCATTTTTGAGGTTTTTTTGAGGTGATAATTACAAAAACGACATCCATTTTCAAATCCAAGATGGTTTTTTTTTTTAAATCTATATGGGTGTCATTTTCGAGGTTTTTTGGGGTGTGCATACTGTGGAGCATAGATATGGGATGCGGGGATATAAAGTCACCTAGTTTGGGCGGACAGCGGGGAGCTTCAAAACCATGAAAGTGTCAACTACGACGGCCTTAACAACTAAGAAACGTTATTTCGATATTTATCCTGAAAAATGAGTATTACACGTAGTTTATAGCGATGATTAATTATTAGGTGGTAGGTCCCTCGTATACGAGGACATCTGGGTTGGTAATATAACTTTGACTATTTCTGTCGCAAAGCAAAAGTATGTAAGCACTATTGTGTTCCAGTTTGGAGGATATTGAAGCCAGTAAAATTATCGGGCATAATGAGACAAAGCATCTTATGCTGGGGGTGACGAACGCAGTTCGGTGTCATGCAGACGTAGTGCTTTGTAAGTCAAAGTTCTGTATTTTTTTTTATTGTATAGGCGGCAAACGAGCTAGTGCGTCGCCTGATGGTAAGTGATCTCCACCGCCCATGTACGCCCACAGTACTAAAATAATCATGGGCGCGTTGCCGACGAAAGGAAAGGGATAAGTAAGGGATTGGGAAGGGGAATTTGGGCCTGTGTGGCGCTGATTCTATTTATAGGCAAGTAATAAAAAAGTAATCCTTCGACGGTAGGCAGCGGCTTTGCTGTGCCCTGGCATTGCAGAAGTCTATAGGCGGCGGTGACTACTTACCATCAGGTGGCCCGTTTGCACGTCTGCCTATGCAGGCAGTAAAAAAGAAAAAGTGTGGGACTTACCATCAGGGAGCGACTCATCGAGCTGCTCATCTCGTCATTCAAGCTAATAAACCATAAAGTTTTTAAAAGAAATTGCCCCTGAGGTAAAATATAGGAAACTTAGTATGTAACACTAGTATATTAATGTACATTGCTCTACTTGAAATTTAATCTGAAACCACAAAAGACTTAGTACTACGTAGTAGTACATACCATAAGATAGGCATATACATACGCACTCACGCCTGTAATCCCCGAAGGGGTAGGCAGAGGTGTAACCCGTATACCCATATTTCGCCGAGCGTATCTCCGTCCCATGATGTGATAGGGGGCGAGCCTATCGCCATACGGGTCACAATTTCCAGACTCCGGGCTGATACTGAGCATTTTGTAATAGAAAAGCCCAACACCACTTTACTCGACCCGGGGATCAAACCCGAGACCTCAGCGTTAGCCTCAATCGTAACGCGTACGCATTACAACTGCGCCACCTTGAAATCACCTTTCATCTTACAAATCTAGATCGAAATGATAAAATATCGCGTATTAGAACCTGTGTTTGTTCTAGGTTATAACTTATGGATGGTATTGGATATCGATAAATAGTTATAGGCTTATTGCCAGCGATAAATGTATTAGGGATACGATTTTGGTGGTGGAAATAGAAATGTCCCAAGAAGGATATTTCTTCGAAGCTATGAAAATAAATGTGTTTCAAGTGAATAATAGTGACTGCCTCGGTGGCGCAGTTGTAATGCGTACGCGTTACGATAGAGGCCAACGCGGAGGTCTCGGGTTCGATCCCCGGGTCGGGTAAAGTGGTATTGGGTTTTTCCATTACGAAATGCTCAGTATCAGCCCGGAGTCTGGAATTTGTGCCCGGTGTGGCGATAGGTTCGCCCCCTATCACATAAGAGACGGAGATACGCTCGGCGAAATGTGGGTGTACTGGTTACTCCTCTGCCTACCCCTTCGGGGATTACAGGCGTGAGTGCGTATGAATAATAAATCGCTTACATTTTTAAGTTAGATTTTGTTCTCGGCTCCAATCGCGTGATATTTTTCTGAGATAAAAAAAACTTATGTACTCATGCAGGTAATGGTCTACCTGTCTGCCAAATTTTAACCAAATCAGTTCAGCGGTTAAGGTGTGATTGATTAAAAAACATCCAGGTCACGAACTTATAATTATTCAAACTGTCACATTAATAATATTAGTAGATTAGTAGGATTACTCGAAATAAGTTAACATTTTCATGTATTCGATTAGGCTCGATAAAAAAGGACGCTAGTTCACTAGGTGGTAGGTCCCTCGTATGCGTAGCCGCCTGGGTAGGTACCACCGCTTTGTCTATGTCTGCCACCAAGTAGTAGGCATTATGTGACTTAACAACTTATGTCTCGGGGTGACGCAGTCCAGCGCCATGCAGTGCTTTGTAATTCAAATTTCGGTGTGGCGTTGTTTCTTTTTATGGACAGGCGAGGCGCTTACCATCAGGCGAGCGCCCTGCTCGTCTTGCCATTCAAGCTAAACCAATGCCCTGTAGCTTTACTAGCTTCAATGTCCATCAAATGGGAAACCAATAAGTTTTTACGTACATAATTCTACTCAGCAGAGATATATTACGATAAACGACAACGACATTTAAGTAAAGTACATATTGATTTTTTTATTATTATGCACTTACCATCTGAATTCTGGTATATTCAAAGTTTTATCAAAATTTTTTTTTTTTTTTTTACTGCCTGCATAGGCATACGAGCAAACGGGCCACCTGATGGTAAGTAGTCACCGCCGCCCATAGACTTCTGCAATGCCAGGGCACTGCAAAGCCGCTGCCTACCGTCTAGATTAAACTATTAAACTAGATTAAATAAAAGGTGTGTTTGATAAAAAGAATTAAACAATTCAGAGGAGCTAGCACGAATAACTAGCGAGAACGTATTCGTATCTAAATGTCAAAAAAAATCTTGAACTTTCATACAAATGCCTAGCGTTCTCGATTCGAATACTTATTCGTAAGTTGTTCGTGCTCACACCCCAGAACTTTAACACAAAAATATTGTTTCAGCAAAATAATAAGATTTGCGAGGCGGTTGATATGATAATATCTTTAAACTTCGGCCATGACCTGGGAAGGCTTTGCACCCCAGGTTTAGATTACACAAAAATTGTTTTGTGTAACGATATTCTGGTGAAAATAAAGTTTTGGTTCACGGGCATTTTAACCTTATCTCTATGAAGTTATTGTTGAAATATTTTAACATATTATGTATACACCGAAATGTAAGCGTTGTGGATTCAGTGAGATATAAAATATAAAACAAAAGTGAGGATTATGTAAATAAGAATGGGCAACTGTTCATTTTTATTTAAAAAACAGTACACGTTGAATGAATATTTTTTTTATAGCATACGCCGGCAAACGAGCAAGTGGGTCACCTGATGGTAAGTGATTCCCACCGCCCAAATGAGTCCACATTAACAGAAGAATCGTGGGCGCGTTGCCGACCTTACAGGAAAGGCATGATGGGAAAGGAAAGGGGTTTAAGCCTCCGGATATCTCACTCACCGTACGAAACGCTACTTTACGTCGGTTTTCAGTGAAACAGTGGTAACGACCCGGTCGAGCCAGCCCATTCGTGCTGTAGACAAAACTGTCTACAACGTGGCTCTACCACTCACTAAAATGAAACTGCCATAAAATCCTCTAGGTTCCTATCTCTTTAAAATTTCGATAATTAGAAGATTCATATTTATATGAATCTTTAACAATGATTCCGCATTTTTGGCTAAATAAATTTTCCGCGGTCCATTAGTTGCCATGATTAGTATAACGCCATTTTTAGGCGGTGGTATCTTTGAAAGCTGAAAAACTTGGTATTTGGCGGACGTTACTAAGAGGTAGATGAAGGCTAAAGTGATTTAGTTAGAATAAGAATTTTGGTTGCTAAGCCATTAAGCAATTATTTTAATGGTAGAACCGTGACAGCCTACCTGGCGCAGTGGGCGGGTAGTCGGCTGCGAAGCGAAAGGGCGTGGGTTTGATCCCCGCTCCAAGACAAGTGTTTCTGTGATCCATAAAAATTTGTTTCGGGTCATAGTTGTGGGACCGCAAGTCCCTCGTGGTTCCTGATACCCACGATGCAAGTTTACCTAGTGTGGGGTCGGGGCTATGTGTGTGACTGTTAAGTGTATAAATTATTTTATTTTATTATTATTTTAATTATTTATGCTGTAAAAACTTCTCTACAGCATTATTGGGTCGGCTCGACCAGTTATCACTATTTCACAGAAACTCGAGTCTGTCGACTGTTGCGTTTCTAACAGTGAGTCACATTTTCGGAGGTCTAAATCTCTTTTTCTTTTAAGATGGGCAGCGCATCCCTAATTCTTCTGATATTATGGGTGTTCATGGACGTTGGAGACCATAGTAGCTTTTATACATTTTCTAATGCGACCCCGAGACTGACGGCGGTGCAAAAACATCGCGCTGCCGCAGACGTCAAGGGCGTTGTGACGATGATGGAGCTTCAAGCCCCATAGGAGACGGGCCACAAAGTCAGAGCGTAGGGGTGGTACCAGCAGCAATCCAGGTATACCAGGATCCCCCGGAACCACTCCACTAGCGCAGAAGGAGGCCACTGCGGGGTTTTTAGTCGGTATACTGGCGTAGGAATTGGTTAGGGTCCCGATCTAGCAGTCACTCTGTAAACTAGGTCGGAAGGCTGGTGAGTCCGACATAACCATCCCTCCTCCCCCGAGATGGGAGGGTATCCGTAAGATTTCGCTCGCGGCAAAAAAAAAGAGCCACGCTGTAGACACTTTTGTCTACAGCATGTATAGGCCGGCTCGTCCGGGTCATTACCACTGTCTCACAGAAAACCGGCGTAAAGTGAGTTTCGTACGGTGAGTGAGATATCCGGAGGCCCAAACCCCCTCCCCTTCCCAATTCCTTAATTATCCCTTTCCTTTAAGGTCGGCCACATACCCATGACTCTTTTAGTATTGTGGGCGTACATGGGCGGTGGAGATCACTTACCATCAGGTGACCCACTTGCTCGTTTGCCGGCCTATGCCTTAAAAAAAGAATATAAATAAAAATATGCATGAATGTACATAAAAAAATATGCATGAATACATAATGACGGC
Organism: Mimas tiliae; assembly: GCA_905332985.1. Taxonomy (NCBI): domain Eukaryota; kingdom Metazoa; phylum Arthropoda; class Insecta; order Lepidoptera; family Sphingidae; genus Mimas; species Mimas tiliae. The sequence continues at coordinate 15,049,027 of HG995246.1, read as the reverse complement.
CTCGGTGGCACAGTTGTGATGCGCACGCATTACGACTGAGGCTGACGCTGAGGTCTCGAGTTCGATCCCCGTGTCGGGTAAAAATGATATTGGGTGTTTCTATTACGAAATGCTCATTATCAGCCCGGATTCTGGAATTATGCTCGGTGTGGCGATAGGCTCGCCCCCTATCACATCATGCGACTGAGATACGCTCGGCGAAATGTGGGTGTACTGGTACCTCTGCCTACCCTGGGATTACAGGTGTTAGGGCGTATGTATATATACATAAAAAAAATATACAGACGAATTGAGACCCTTTGTTTTTTGAGGCAGTTAAAAAAGACACTCTTAAAGAACTCTGCACGGTGTCATACTATATACTATACCGCTACAGATAACAAATGAGTATTAAATTTCGCGAGCCACTCGACTCTCCTTGGACGTCGTCCAACTACAAAATATATTAGATGAATTCAGTTTCAAGTTTCTAGTGGGTTTATTCGCGTTTCTTATTTCGCGTAACGTACGTTATTTCGTGTTTTTTTTACAAGATAAAAGTTTTTACAGATTTAATAGATTTTCGTCTGTTTTTCTTGTCATCTTAGGGTGACACATATAAACGCGTCTCAAGAGGCTACACGCGTCGCAGTCATTGAGTTTGGGATTCTTAGTATACAATTATATGACTCTGAGACTGTCTCGGTGGCGCAGTTGTAATGCGTACGCGTTACGACTGAGGCTGAGGTCTCAGGTTCTGTTCCCGGGTCGGGTAAAAGTGATATTGGTTTTTCTATTACGAAATGCTCAGTATCAGCCCGGAGTCTGTAATTGTGTCCGGTATGGCGATAGGCTTGCTCCCTATCACATCATGGGACGGAGATAAGCTCGGCGAAATATAGGTGTACTGGTTAGACCTGTGCGTACCCCTTCGGGGATTTCAGACGTGACTGCGTTTGTATTTGTTTTTCTTATTACCTTGAGTGACGAAACGAGCAGATCGCTCGCCTGATGGAAAGCGCCATGCCTGCCCATAAACAGAAGCAACACCACACAGAACTTTGAATTACAAAGCACTGCATTGCATTGGACTGCGCTCATCAACTCGAGACATAAGATGTTAAGCCTCAAAATGCCCAGTAATATCACTGGCTTCACTGTCCTTCAAACCGGAACACAACAGTGCTTTCACACTATTGCTTGACAGAAGAAATAGACAAAGCGGTGGTACACGACCCAGACGGCCTCATATACGTGAGACCTACCAACTTGTAAGAGATCCTACCACCTTCTAATTGAGAAACTCCTCCTTTTTTAAGTCAGTTAAAACCGTAGACGTGTTAATTCTACTTATAAACATTTTGACTTATTTCATGGCATGGCTAAGTAGGACTTAACCAAAGTTTGATGCAATAGGATAATTTTGCCTGAAGCAATAAACTTTTGGTCCTATTATCAGTTATTAACAAGTCTCAAAAAATTACTCATTTTGCAAACGCAATGTATATGAAAGGAATATTTATTTCCTCAAACAACAGAACTCTCGAAACACCGCATTGTTGCCAAAATTTAATCCTGTTTGTTTTTACACAATGTAATACGAAACAATTATTGTTAAACACGCAAAGGCAAAAAATATTAGAGTGTACATTTAAAAGCAGTGTTAATTCTTGTACCGATATTATCATATGAATTAGGGTTTTATAAAAAGCCTTTTTTATTAGTCTGAATACTAAACAAGCAGCCTAATTCTCTGCATAGAGAATTATACTAATATTATAAATGTGAATGTAAGTTTGTTTGTTACGCTTTCACGCGAAAACTACTTATCCGGTCATCATGAAACTTTGTACACATATTCTTGGAGGTATAAGAAGTAACATAGGATACTTTTTATGAAAAAAAATAATCTATTTGTTTGTTACGCTTTCACGCCTAAATCACTGAACCGATTTTGATGAATTTTGATGTAGAGATAGATAGGACCCTGGAGACGGTTATAGGCCACTTTTTATTTCGGAAAAGTCTATTCACGCGGGCGGAGCCGCGAGCAAAAGCTAGTAATTAATATAAATATAATTAATATAATAATTAATTAATATATATATAATTAATTAATATAATTAACTCAACTATTGATGATCTCATGTTAAGTACCTACTAAGAACATTTAATTAAGGCTTACGCATGTTTAATTACCAATTTATTTTAATTTAACTTAATTTAAAGTTATTTAATAACTGCTACTCTTATGGCGCTAGTTACCCATTGTAAGTTGTGGTTGCCTGTTTATGGGAGAACACTATATTTTTTGTTTGTTTGCGTATGTTTTTATATTAGTGTAGTGTATCGTCTTCTGGTAATCCTAAAATAAATAAATAAATAAATAAATAAATAAATTAAAATAAAACACGGTCATCCGTGTGGACTTGTATCGCGCCCGTTGAGTTCGTAATATTGGCATTGAGTGACGTTTGCTAAGTCAATGGCAAGTTTTATAAACGCATTAAGGCTTCCATTGCTATCAAACAATAACACAACAGTGCTTAGACAATGCTGCTTGGCGGCAGAAATAGGCAAAGCGGTAGTACGACGGCTTTTCGACGGATTTCCCAGCATATGTAAGGTGTTTGCTACACAACAGCGAGCTAATAATACTTTACGTCGGTTTTCTGTGAAACAGTGGTAACAGCCTGGAGCCGACTCATTCATGCTGCAGACACAACTTTCTACAGTGTCGCTCTACCACAACAATGTAAAGGAGTTTTTTTCGATTACTAATATCGATTACAGAATTAAAATAAATAGTAAATAAAACAGACACACATAGTCGTCACCCCACACTAGGTTAACTTGTGGGTATCAGGAACTACGAGGGACTTGCGGTCCCACAACACCCAGACCCGGAATAAACTTTTGTGGATCACACAAACATCTATCTCGGTGCAGGAATCGAACCTACGCCCTCTCGCTTCGCAGCCGGCTACTCGCCTAGTGCGCCACGGAGGCTGTATTCGGATTGTTTAATAAAATCCTATTCAAATTCAGGGTAGGTACGTCACGCATCATTACACTTTTAAAAAGACTCTTTGTGTACTATTTGGAAGTTTATTCAAGTTTGAAATACGGACGGGGTTATAATTACAGCGATTTTAACTATCCGACTCAGAAACCTTAAAAAAAATGATTTATGACTCACTAGGTATATCATCAAAAGACTTCGTCAAGACCTCGTTTGCCTTTAAGAGTGTATCAGAAAAGAAGTTCAAGAAGAATGGCAGCTAATAGGTCGGAATAACACACAAGGACTGTAAAACACGACCATATTATCAAGAGTATAACGTCTAAGAAGAAAAAGGCTTGTCATCCTATTTTTTTTGAGGGATGAAACGAGTAGGTCGCTCGCCTGATGGTAAGCGCCACGACTGCCCATAAACAGAAGCAACACCACACATAACTTTGAACTACAACGCACTACATGACATTGGACTGCACTCGTCATCCCGAGACATTAAGTTGTTAAGTCTCATAATGTCCAGTAATTTCACTGGCTTCAATGTCCTTCAAACCGGAACACAAAAACGCTTACACACTATTACTTGGCGGCAAAAATAGACAAAGCGGTGGTACCAACCCAGACGGCCTCTCGCATACGAGGGACCTAAAATAAAAATAACTATCAATAAAAATGTGAAAGTTTAGTTCTTAGTGACTTTGTGAATTTGGATGTTTGTTAGTCAATCACGCCCTATCAGCTGAATGGTTTAGGACGAAATTTGGCATACAGGTAGACCATAACCTGGATTAGACATATACAATTTTTATCTCGCAATAGGCCGTGCACGCGGGGAGAGCCGCGACCAAAAGTTAGTATAATATATATTATTATATAAATTATATATATCATGACACATTTTGATTAAATCTAATTTTAAGTCAGATATATTATACCTACGTGTATGTATACGCACTTACGCCTGTAATCCTCGAAGGGGTAGGTAGAGGTGTAACCAGTACAACCACATTTCGCCGAACGTATCTCGGTCCCATGACAGGAGGCGAGCCTATCGCCATATCGTGCACAATTCCGGAAGAGGATTCTGAACACTAAACTATTATTCCAGTCTCCATGAACTGAAACCTAGCAATCTGGCTAGTTCATGGTCATAAATGCAACAACTGTTATTGGTCTGGATTCACTTTAAAAGTAAATTGAATATGCGGTGCATGATCATTGTTTTCATGCGGAATCAATTGAAGCAATCAGCGAACCAGAATGTTTTATATTATCATTCTGGTTAGTTTTTACCCCGTTTTCGTCATACGTAGCTGAATCAATTCCGTAGAATTAATTAATATTTTAGCCCTTTTGTCTGCTGAAATTTACTTAATGTTAGGACTCCGTACCTCAAAAGGAAAATAGAACCCATATAGGAATACTTTGTTGTCCATACGTTTGTCTGTTCGTCAAGGCCTTTATTTTGGAAAAGATAAAGGTATCAACTTAACAATAATATCAAATAGATCTACAGTCCCTTAGATGTGTCATAAATTCAAGCCTCTAAAAGATGCGGCATTTTTTTTGATACTCGCAAACTCATGCATCACGAAATTTAAGCCGTTCAATTGGAGCTATATATGGCTCCAAACTTCGGTCGACATACTAATAACTACACACCATATTATGTTTATAATCATCACTTATAAATCAATGTATGAAGCACATGTTACACGTCTACAAATTAACAAATTTCTAGGAAAATGTATTTTAGCTGTCATTTCTTTTGCGGTTGTTTAGTTGCAATGTTACGCACACAACGAATTTTCAGCTTACGATTGTGAGTATGGGTTGTTTCGACTCAAATTAGAATATTTACAAGAAAACTGCAAAATTTAAATCAAAAGTATAAAATACTTACTAATAATACAATGTGCCATCAATTTATGGTACGTAACCCTCAAATCCTACTCGCACTGGGCCGGTTTTTTGTATTATCGTTCCCAGTACCTAGTACCTTTTATTTTTTTTATAGCATAGGCCGGCAAACGAGCAAATGGGTCACCTGACGGTAAGTGATCTCCACCATGTACCACAATACTAGAAGAATCATGACCACCTTACTGGCCCTAAAGGAGAAGTACAATTAAGAGAAAGGAAGGGGAGGGGATTTGGGCCTTCACATATCTCACTGACCGTATGAAATGCAGCAGCAAGCCGCTACTTTACGTTGGTTTTCTGTGAGACAATAGTAACGACCCGATTGAGCAGGCCCATTCGTACTGTGGACAAAACTGTCTACAGTGTAACTCTACCACTCTTATATTGAGTCTTAGGTATAAATCTTATAAATTATTGATAAAGAAAAATGCAAGCGTTACCTGCTTAATCATAAACTGGCTCTTATATTAAGTCTTAGATATAAATCTTGACGATTACAGATAAAGAAAGAAGCAAGCGTTTCCTGCTTAATTTTATAAACTGACTCAATTAACTACGATGTCATTATCTTTTCCTAGTTCCATACTATATTCTTCTTCTTCCACCAATCCTTATCCCACTCGCAGTGGGGTCAGTGCAACGTGCTTTTTAACACATATTACAAAAAGAGTTGACGTTTTTACGACCTACCGCCTGCTTGATGTCAACCCCTCTGGGGAGAATTCCATCCTCCATAACATCTTAAAAATAAAACGCTCTCAGATTTAAACTTAACCCTGTTTGTCCTCGTCACTTGGAAAAGAACGCCTTCTAAAAATTTAGTTTAAATAAAAACTTGCCTAAGTAATGGCGCATAAATCTACAAAAGTAGTTCAGTAATTATTGTTGTTATAAATTTAGCGTTTTGACTTTCCACCTCAAGATTTGTGTCTCTTTGTTCCGCAACTGTCTCTGCCACTTAGCTAACTTCTCCGCAATAGTTTCGAAGTGCCATGTTTGGGCGTTTTATTGCAAATCTATTTTGACATTTGTTCGTGTGTCAGGACAATGTTTGTACTTGTTCTTTTCTGTATAGTTTTCGTAAAATATCGATCTGTCCTGTAATTTATTTCTTACTAGATTTTTCCGGAATAAAATCACCTCGACCGTCTCCAGGGTCTCATCTATCTCTGTACCAAAATTCATCAAAATCGGCTCAGCGATTTAAAACGTAACAAACAAACTCACTTTTGCATTTATAATATTAGTTAGGATTCTTATTTTCAGTATCAAATCTCAGTATATTATTGTAATATACAGCATAAATCTTTCTGCCTGGCGTTAAAGCCGTAAAATACGCAGTTTAAAATATGCTGTAAGAATATATGTATGTTGCTCTGCTATAAAAGTAAAAGGTGGTACCACCGCTTTGTCTATTTCTGCCGTCAAACTAAACGTGTGTAAGCACTGTTGTGTTTGGGTTTGAAGGAGATTGAAGCCAGTGAAATTACTGGGCATTGTGAGACTTAACAACTTATGTCTCGGGGTGACGAGTGCAGTCCAGTGTCATGCAGTGCTTTGTAATTCAAAGTTCTGTGTGGCGTAGCTTCCGTTTACGAGCAGGCGTGGCGCTTACCATCAGGCGAGCGAACGGTCGTCTCATCGTTCAACCTAATAAAAAAAAAGTTATTTGGGTGCATTGCTCTTACTAACAAACGTCTTTGTTTTATGTACTTGAAGGGTTAAAAATCCCCGACTCGACTGGCTATTGTTCAAGGCTATCCCAGGGTTAACCCTAGACCTCACAGACTTACGAGACGATTAAAAATAATCCTTAAATACATTTAGAAAATTATTTGAATATATATTAATAACTTTAATACATGAAAATAATATTATTTGTCTTATATTAATGTTTTATGTCGATTTTTATGGTTTAGTGTTCATACGGTTCTATTTTAGTTGACCAACTGTCTTGAATCAACAATTTAACCCCCCCTCTTTACCCACATTAAATGTAAATTTCCATATAAAAATCCTTTCTTAGTGGACCCTTACAGTACACTAACTATCATCTGATCAAATTTCATGATCCTAGCTTTAGTAGTTTTTATCGTGATTAACCAGTGAGGGAGTATGTCGGTCGCAAGTGCCTGTGCCAGAACGTACCAGGAGTACGATTCCGCGGATGGCCCAAAAAACCCTGGCTGACGTATTAGAGAAAGATATTAGATCCAACGGTCTTACTACAGAGGATGCTCAAGATCGGGCGAAGTGGAGGCGTCTTAGTAGGAAGGCGGACCCTGGCTGAAATAACACCAGGTAGAAAGAAAGATTTATAAAGAAGATAGATTCCTCAGTGGCGCAGTTGTAATGCGTACGCTTTACGACTGAGGCTTACGCTGAGGTCTCGGGTTCGATCCCCGGGTCGGGTAAAAGTGATATTGGGTTTTTCTATTACGAAATGCTCAGTATCAGCCCGGAGTCTGGAATTTTGCCCGGTATGGCGATAGGTTCGCCACCTATCATGGGACGGAGATAGGCACGAAATGTGGGTGTACTGGTTACACCTCTGCCTACCTACCTCTGATTACAGGCGTGAGTGCGTATGTATATGATAGATAGATACAGTGGAATAGAAAACCGCCTTTTCCCAATCCAGTTAAAATATATAGGAACTAGAAAGAAATATAGTTAAAATAAAATGTAGAGGGACAGAAACAAATAAAAAGCAAATGCAGGAATGTGCCGATTCCTGAATCGTAGCTATGATTTTTTATCAGAACGAGTATTGAATTTTTCCACGTCCAATCTGTTCAAATACGTAACTTTTGTTCTTTTTCAAGATTGGTTTTTAAAATAGTCGGGCAGAGAATATGAGAATAACCGGACCAAAAAACCCTGCCATCAATGGAATGATCTGAGGAACTAGCACGGAAACAACTTGCAGAAAATGTATCGAAATGTCAAAAATTTTGTTTGAAACTTCACACAAATGCTCGCTAGTTCTCGATTCGAATACTTATTTGAAGTTGTGCTCGCAATAGTATAGGATTGGAATTTCTCTTCAGAGGGAACGTCAGGCAGGTCGTAAAATCTAGAAGCCAAATCTTTTGGTAACATGTAATAAAAACAATGTCGCGCCGATCACTACGAGTGAGGTAATGGCAGGTGGAAGAAGATAGGATTGGATTTTGTTCCCGGTATCGTAGACTCACCCCCTATCATGGGATGAAATTAAGCTCGGCGAGCCGCTTTAGAGTTGCACCTTTGCCTACCACTTCGGCGATACACTGACAGATACAAGCATGAGCATAAGCTCACGCATATACAAGGTTAGTCAGAAGGGGTATACTAAGCCGTGGCCAACATAAAGTATCAGTGATTAGGATTTCTACTATGTATATCTCATCACATTTTTTTATGTTCATTATGATTATGATATGTATGATTGCATTTTAATTTTATAAATTCACAAACCACGACTTGGCGGCGAAATACAAAGGAACCACACCGCACGCCGCGCCCACTTCAAATGAACATACAGTTAATCATAGGGTAGTTAGCGTAGTTTTTATAAAATCTTATAACAGCAATATCTCTGAAACTAAAGGATTTATTGAAAAAGTTGTCGATACAAAAGATATTAATAATTACGGGTACTTTTAAGTCCTTTCGGCTTAGTACACCTTTTCCGACTAACCTTGTATACAGCTCCGAAAGTACGAGTATGTCAAGTCACAAACCCGTATTAAACAATGGTGGTGGACAAAACATGTGATATTACATTATTAGAGGAAGCCCGTTTCCAGCAGTGGGGAAGTATAATACAGGGTTCATAGAGTATAGGTTCCGAAACATGTTTTGGCCCCATAAATTGTTACTATAAAACAATATGGACCTATAACAAATGTCGTCAAACTCATAACAGCGTTTCTAAAACTTGTTAAATGTTCACAAAATTCTACAGCGAAATTATTTTTCAACGACCGTTTAACTGAGTTGTTTCCAATCATGTTTTTGTTTGAATTCTAATTTAATTGACTTTACTTCTAAAGATGTCTCAAAACTTGCGCTTTTATTTTTAATGAAATTTTATCTTAATTTTAATTGATATTTATTAAAATGGATGATGATTATGATTTAAATGAGTTTTACATACGCACTCACACCTTTAATCCCCGAAGGGGTGGGCAGACGTGTAACCAGTAAACCTAAATTTCGCCGAGCTTATCTCCGTCCCATGATGTGATAGGGGGCGAGACTATCGCCATACCGAGCACAATTCCAGACTCCGGGCTGATACTGAGCAATTCTTAATAGAAAAACCCAATATCAATAATACTTTTACTCGACCCGGGGATCGAACCCGAGACCTCAGCGTCAGCCTCAGTCGTAACGCGTACGCATTACAACTGCGCCACCAAGGCCAGTCCTTACCTTTTATATTTAATTATCTTTTTGTAATATCAAATTCAAAGAATTTTCTAAATGTATTTAACTCGCATAACGCGTACACTATACAACTGCGCCACCGAGGTAGTCAGTGTTTTATACTATGTATTGATTTTGTGTAACATAATATAAGGAGAGCCGTGGATGTCAACCCCACGCCTTCGTCAACACAAGGAAGCGGCAGACGCACATCCGAAATGTCAATCCCTTTTGATATCCGGAGGCGTAAATTCCCTCTGCAATCCCTTAATTATCCCTTCCCTTTAAGGTCAGTAACGCGTTAATGATTATTTTGTTATTATACGTAGGCAGCGAATATAATTTACCATCAGGTGACCCACTTGCTCGTTTTTTGACGTATGTTATTAAAATAAACTGCCTCGCTGGCGCAGTTTTAATGCGTACGCGTTACTACTGAGGCTGACGCTGAGGTCTCGGGTTCGATCCCCGGGTCGAGTAAAAGTGATATTGGGTTTTTCTATTACGAAATGCTCAGTATCAGCCTGGAGTCTGGAATTGGGCCCGGTATGGCGATAGGCTCACTCCCTATCACATCATGGGACGGAGATACGCTCGGCGAAATGTGTGTGTACTGGTTACACCTCTGCCTACCCTTTCCGGGATTACAGGCATTGATTTATGAATATGTTTAATATTATGATATGAATAACACAAATACTTACTTCTTTTGACAGCTCCGTGGCGCAGCGGGCGAGTAGTCGGCTGCGAAGCGAGAGGCCGTGGGTTCGATTCCCACACCGAGACAAAATGTTTGTGTGAACCACAAATATTGGTCTCGGGTCTGGGTGTTGTGGGACCGCAAGTCCCTCGTAGTTCCTGATACCCACGCCACAGGTTTACCTAGTGTGGGGTCAGGACAATGTGTGTGACTGTTGGGTGTATTATTATTATTGTATTATTATTTATACTAGACTAAAAGGGTTCTTTTGTCGCAATTATGTTATGTTTGGAAAACAACACATTATGTTTGGAAATTGAATAAATATTATACTACAACGGTGGACAATACAAACAAGAAAATATTTTATTATAACTAAAGTGATATTGGATCTATACAGTATGTAATAAAACCCTGTTGGCCCTTTTTGGGTCGTAAAAATAGACATATTATAGATATCTTAATAAAAATAGTTTAATTATGAAAATAATAAACAGAAGCAAGATATTATCCTTACACAGCTTAGAAAAATGAACATATTTAAAAATATATATTTACATCTGAATTTATGTATGTGTTAACAAAGCCGGAGGCGTGCCCGCGGCGAGGCACGTTTGATATACGTGGACGCCGCAACTTACTATCTCGCTCTGGCTCGCAAGTCATCGCTCTTGCATATGTAAGCAATCGAAATACGGTTTATAAGCAATAAATTATTCAAAGATTAAAAAATAAATAAATTAAAAAATCATTTTTATAATCCAATTTTCGTACATAAGTTATTTCATTACGTTTGAATATCGATTCTGATATCACAGTTAAAACAGCCAACAGGGTTTTTGTTACATATTGTATAGAGGTCGATTGATGAGGGACCGTCAAGGGCGGCGCGATCTGCGAAAGGCCTATGTCCTGTAGTAAATGGAGACGAGTGTATAGATGGAGGTTTATTTATAAAAAAAAATCTCGCACAATACAAGCGAACATATAACAGTCGATTCTTTCGTGTGTTTTCGAGGTCAAGTATATAGGGAGAAAATTCTGTAGCGGGGAACGCATGTTTTTAATCAAAAACCCACTCAAATTTTGATTGACCAACCTAGTGTACGTAGTGTTTTTAGATACCAGATACATTCGTATATGAGAAAATTTAATATGGTTGTATATCACTAAGCCCATGGGCGCTCGAAGGTGGCCATTTAAAATCCCAAATATTAGGTCATGGTAAATAATTACACTTTATGTATATGTTGTCACGTATTCTTTTATGACGGAGAGAAATAAAAGAATCGGAACAAATTAGAACAAAGCAATATATATATATTTTTAAATAAGATTTTTTTTTCTACAAAGGAAGTTAGTGTAAAGGCTCAGGGTCGTAGGTAGGCTCGATACAAATTCCGCAGCACCACTTTCTCGCCGCACTCCCCTGTGATGTTCCTTTTCTGCTGATGGCGAAGCCGAAGAAACTTCTCATGAACAAGTGTAGGTGGAGGGCCCTCTAAGACACCGTGGTAAGCGTCAATTGGAACTACGTAGTTCCTGCGTGAACCAAAAGGCTTGCATTAATATTGAAGCGGGTCGAACCAGGTCCTCTTAATTGTGTAGTAATTAGGTGAGCATGGGCGAAGCCTAAACACTTAAGCTACATTAGCAGCTGCAGCTATTAAATAGTACAGGGACAGCTACAGGCGTCCTACATTTTACTGGAGGGAAGTGGCAGTTATATTATTAATCAGATACGGTTACAATCGGTAACTGATGACAAACTAATACCTATCAAATATACTAAATCAAGTAATAGGAATATAATTCAGTCAGTTTGAAACCGATTCTGTTACCCTACGTTGACAAAAATATAAATAAATAAATAAATAAATAAATAAATAAATAAATAAATAAATAAATAAATAAATAAATAAATAAATAAATAAATAAATAAATAAATAAATAAATAAATAAATAAATAAATAAATAAATAAATAAATAAATAAATAAATAAATAAATAAATAAATAAATAAATAAATAAATAAATAAATAAATAAATAAATAAATAAATAAATAAATAAATAAATAAATAAATAAATAAATAAATAAATAAATAAATAAATAAATAAATAAATAAATAAATAAATAAATAAATAAATAAATAAATAAATAAATAAATAAATAAATAAATAAATAAATAAATAAATAAATAAATAAATAAATAAATAAATAAATAAATAAATAAATAAATAAATAAATAAATAAATAAATAAATAAATAAATAAATAAATAAATAAATAAATAAATAAATAAATAAATAAATAAATAAATAAATAAATAAATAAATAAATAAATAAATAAATAAATAAATAAATAAATAAATAAATAAATAAATAAATAAATAAATAAATAAATAAATAAATAAATAAATAAATAAATAAATAAATAAATAAATAAATAAATAAATAAATAAATAAATAAATAAATAAATAAATAAATAAATAAATAAATAAATAAATAAATAAATAAATAAATAAATAAATAAATAAATAAATAAATAAATAAATAAATAAATAAATAAATAAATAAATAAATAAATAAATAAATAAATAAATAAATAAATAAATAAATAAATAAATAAATAAATAAATAAATAAATAAATAAATAAATAAATAAATAAATAAATAAATAAATAAATAAATAAATAAATAAATAAATAAATAAATAAATAAATAAATAAATAAATAAATAAATAAATAAATAAATAAATAAATAAATAAATAAATAAATAAATAAATAAATAAATAAATAAATAAATAAATAAATAAATAAATAAATAAATAAATAAATAAATAAATAAATAAATAAATAAATAAATAAATAAATAAATAAATAAATAAATAAATAAATAAATAAATAAATAAATAAATAAATAAATAAATAAATAAATAAATAAATAAATAAATAAATAAATAAATAAATAAATAAATAAATAAATAAATAAATAAATAAATAAATAAATAAATAAATAAATAAATAAATAAATAAATAAATAAATACATAAATACATAAATAAATAAATACATAAATAAATACAAAAATACATAAATAAATAAATACATAAATAAATACATAAATACATAAATAAATAAATAAATAAATAAATAAATAAATAAATAAATACATAAATAAATAAATAAATACATAAATAAATAAATAAATAAATAAATAATTCATTTTACTTCGATAGAAAAAAACAGATCTTTGGCAATACGGACATAACGATATCGGAGATGACGCATTTAAAAAATATAACAAACCCAAAGACTTTAATGTATATTACTAAAAAGCTGTGCGGTACAAAGAAATTGCGCACTTAGTTACGGTCAATTGACCACAACTCATTTAGTCGCCCGCGAGAGAGCGACAAGAGCACTTGTTTGAATAGCTGAGAAATTTAAATTCGATAAACTAACACAAAATTGTTTATTGTGATCCATAAAACATTGTCATTATTTACGTGCATATATATTATTCATTCAATTTGAAGTTATTTTACGGAAGTAACTATATTATTTCTTGGTTTTCATCGAAAAAGTCATTTATTGTGAATGAAAACTAATACCAAACAAAACAGCCGTCTCAATATTGCCATCTCGCTTATTCTCAACTCCTCTCGCTCCCACGCCTTAGAAGTTATTCCCGGCTCACCGGCCGTGTATGCAACACAATTTTACTTCTGAACAGCCCGTCTATGGTATTAAAGTCTTTGAACAAACCATTATAAAAGGCGAAAGATATACCGTCGATGCGCGCACGTCCGAAAGACAAAATGATGCTTCTATTTTAATTTCGCTCGGGCAATTCGCCCGCTTCTCATGAATTTATATTCATTTGAGTTATGGTTATGAGTATAGCTTTCTGTTGTGTGGTGTAACGTTTCGAATTGCTTTTCGTGTTATTTTTAGATTGTTTTCGCAGGTCAGTAAATATCATTTGCTACATCAACAGGCCGCAGAAATAATATTTTTTTACATACACACGCACTCACGCCTGTAATCCCCGAAGGGGTAGGCATAGGTGTAATCAGTACACCCACATTTCGCCGAGCGTATCTCCGTCCCACAATGTGATAGGGGGCGAGCCTATCGCCATACCGGGCACAAATTCCAGATTCCGGGCTGATACTGAGCATTTCGTAACAGAAAAACCCAATACTACTTTACCCGACCCGGGGATCGAACCCGAGACCTCAGCGTTAGCCTCAATCGTAACGCATACGAATTACAACTGCGCCACCGAGACAGATATTTTTTTAAATTATTCATTTCTGGCTTATGCTTGCGGCTCCGCCCCCTTGAACGGCAATTTCCCGGATAAAAGTAGCCTATGTCCCAATCCAATGTATCCTTGATTAATGGTCTATCTGTGTGCCAAATTTCATCCAAAATGGTTCAAATGTTAAGACGTGATTGACTAACAAACATCCAAATTCACAAATCACAAATTTCCAAACTTTCAAAAGCGAGAGGCAGCGGGTTCGATTTCCGCACCGAGATAAATATTTGTGTCATCCCAATATTTGTTTCAGGTCTGGGTGTTTTCTCCCCAGAGGGGTTGACGTCAGGCAGGCGGCCGGTCGTAAAAATCGTACAAGCTAAATCTTTCTGTAACATGTGTTAAAAAGCATGATGTGAGACATAAGAAATCAAGTATCGTAATACTCAGTAATTTCACTGGCTTCAATGTCCTGCAATGCTAACACACACCACAACTCAGCAGTGCTTAAACACTGCATCTTGAATAGACAAAGCGGTGATACTTTTCGGACCGCATACATTTCGCCGAACGTATCTCCGTCCTATAATGTGATAAGTAATAATCTAATGAGTGATGAGTCTATTGTCACAAATTCCAATCCCATGCAATATATGCGATTTTTCAAAACGAAAACTCAAACACGAATTGTGATTGCCGGACCTGAGAATTGAACGCAGGACCTCAAGGTTCTCAGTACGCTGCCACTTGACCAATAAGGCGATTTGTCTATTCACCCATAAAACCAAATTTATGAACGAAAATCAATTTAAACACTAATTTATAGCCCAAATTTCATAAACTTATCGAACACTGAGCCATAATAATTTTTCATAAAATATAAGGCGATTGGAGCGGCGTCTGTTGCTTCGGTTATCGGTAAGGATGAATGAATGGCTGACCTCGAGCTCGGAGGTCTGTTGGGCCAATAATTGGGGAGTTTACCCCAATCTCCTCTAGAAACTTTATGCCCTAAAGGTCATAGGAAATAGTGACCATAATTTATCACAGATTAAACCGAGGAGTCTAAGTCAAAGGTTAGTTTGCTTTTTTTTTTTAAACCCTAAAAACAAATACACGCGTCGAATGGAGAAACTCGTCCATTTTTCGTGTGTTAAAAATAAATCTAAGTAATATTAAGATTCAAAAGTTTCCATTGATACATTCAGTGTTAGTTGGAGCCTTCATCGCAAGTTTAAACTTGAAGTTAATCCATTATTCATGCAGAATAAAAAATGGTCTTGCCACCGACTTCGGTGTTTTTATACCTCGTAACGTTTTAGTTTGGCTCAATTTGGGCTGATTTCATGATAAAAATCCAAACCCGAGACCTCAGCGTCAGCCACAGTCATAACGCGTACGCATTACAACTGCGCCGCCGAGGCATAATACAAACATAATTATCCAAATCAGTCCACATTTGGTACAATTTTGCTTGAACATACATAAAATATATAGGTACAGACGAACTAAGAATATTCGAAGTCGGTTAAAAACTGTCATCAAATATGCAATTTCATTATGTAATTTTAAAACGATTATCGCCTAAGTCTTACGAAGTACTCTCTTGGCATAATGGGGCATTTTAAAGATTACAAATGTTTAGGTGGAATCCACCCTAACTGAATACCAAATTCTACATTGTGGTTGAATTAGCATTTATCCGCAGTAATAGTAAACCATAGTTAAGCACACATCTGTATTCACAGGCATGAGGCGTGTCTATACAATTTATATTCCATAAATTTTAGTCATTCAGTCACAGACATTAGTCGACAGTAGTGGTTTTTGAGACGAAGGTCTTGGATTAAAGAAATAGCAAGTTTGACTGTTCAATGTTCGGTACAAACATAAAATAGGCTAGTAGCTTAGAATAACTGTTTATAGAAACTAAATACACGTACGAAATTTAAGCCATTTAATTGAAGCCATACTTATATGACTGCCTCGATGGCGCAGTTGATGCGTACGCTGTACGACTGAGGCTGAAGCCGAGGTCTCGGGCTCGATCCCCGTGTTGGGTAAAAGTGCCATTGGGTTTTTCTATTACGAAATGCTCAGTATCAGCTCTTAATTATAAGGGATTGCGAAGGGGTAGGAGAATTTGGGCTTCCAGACATCTCACTCACCGTATAAAACGCAGCAGCAAGCCGCTACTTACCTCTGTTTTCTGTAAAACAGTGGTAACAACCTGGTTGAGCCAGCCCATGCATACTGTAGACAAGCCTTACTACAGCGTGGTTCTACCACTTTTATATGACACAAACAGATTTTCCAAAAAACTTAAATATAGATAACTTGAGACTGATATAAAAATATGTAGATATAGTTAAGTAAGACCTAGAAATTACTCAACGTGATAGCAAGTGCAATTAATTTCCAATAGAAAACGTAGTCTCGAAAGTTTTGCACGAAACCGCGAGGCAATCCCGATGTTATCCATTTCACTTTGATGAGAAAACTCGTGAAGATTAATCGACGTGCAGTTGTGGTCGAACTATCGCTTTGTTCCGGATTTCTCTTGATATCTTTGTTTTAGTTGGAATTCGTCTATTGTTATTAATAGTTCACCGACTTCAAAAAGAAGAAAAATACTTTTTATACTTAATTTCACATATAATAGTAATAGGATTAGTGACAAAATAATGTATTTATTTCAGACACCGCTACTACGAGTATTTCAACCATTTCTTAAATAAGCTATTATCGTTATACAACGTGTTACAGAAAGGTGTGGTCATATTTTAGGGTCATTACATACACCTTACAATTAGTACTTATGTACCGGACCTTTTCAATACCAAGACATCCAAAAATTTCACATTAATTTTAATCACTCGTTTAATAAGATCGATAAGATTGGTGAAATCACTATTAATTATTATGAACGACACTCACTTTTTAATAAACTTGAACAAGTTGTACGTAATTCTACGAACATACGTACGTAACTTGTAATTTAAATACAAAATAACACCTAAAAGAGATTGTGTGCTGAAGACGATATTGGTACCATCCTCTAGAAGCATTTTAAAGACTTCATTCTCGTGTCTTCCATCTATGAATTTGGCTTAATACATTCGATGATCCTCTTAAAAGCTGTTATCAGTTACACCAACACAAAGTACCAATACATAATACTTATTTTTAGTTAAATACAACATATTTTTTGAACTCGTAAACATACTTCATAAAATCAGAAATTGCCGAACTGACTGCGTCAAATAAATATTGACATTTGACAATTGTTTAATATTTTTTTTAATTATAATATATTTCAATGAAAGGAGGTCTATAGTATCATTGTTTATCATTTAGTGTTGTCCAAAGTTGAAAGTCGATATCGACATGTTACTCATTCGATAAAAAAGAAAATTCTATAATTATTGTACTAGCAAAGCAATCGGATTTGGTACTATGGGAGATAAAATACTTATACTTATACTATACATTGCTTAAATTTGCCCGCCCCTTTCTATAACACGTTGTATATCTGACACAAAAACCAAACAAAAAATCATCTAAACATATCAAAGACTTTAATGTATACTACTAGAGAAGCTGTACGGTACGTAGAAATTGCGGTCAATTGACCGTAACTCAATATTACCATCTCGCTTACTCTCAACTAGAACCCCTATCGCGCTCTCTGTTTGTGAGCTGTCAAACTCACGCGTTTTGGAAAAAATTTTACTTCTAAACAGCCCGTCTAGAAGTATACATTAATGTCTTGAAACATATAAATAAAACGACTGAACTGAGTTCGATGGGACTTATCATCGGTAGATTTAGTAGGTACTTTTCAGAAGGCTGTTTATCTCGGAAATATTTCGGGCATCTGCAGGAGCGAAGCAGTTACATGCACGCGGGTGAAATTGCGAAAGGCAGCCAATTTAGAAATAACACGTTTTTGTGAATCTATAACAATAAAATGCAATTCTTAAGCTTTTCTTTAGTGATATTTAGTAATAAAATATAGTTTTGGTTTACTATTTTAGAGGAGCATCGTTTTGACAGCTTTAAATATATGACTCATTATTTCTGCAAGTAATGGTCAGATGTTTTAAAATGATATCGAAAACGACATTATAGAGTAATACTTTGAACCATATTAAATCATGTTAAATGGGGACTCTGCGATCTAATGGGAGTCTTAGCGTGTTTTTTTCAGAGGCACACAGTGGCACAACATTTTTGACAATATTGCTTTGAAAATAGTTTCAACATTTTATTCTAATATCAAATCACTTAGTGATTTCTTATGTTTACGCGAATATTACACATTCAAATAGGACTAGATTATACGGATTTTATCGCGGTTTAATTTTATTTTAGTCCAGACGTTTCGAAATCTCTTAGCCTTCGTGGTCACGGGAGAGACTGAGGTGTATGTCGTCTCGAAAAGTTAATGTTACATTGCCTACCTTCATTTTGAAATAATAATAATAATAACAAATACACCCAACAGTCACACACATAGTCCTGACCCCACACTAGGTAAACCTGTGTCGTGGGTATCAAGAACTACGAGGGGCTTGCGGTCCCACAACACCCAGACCCGAGACCAAAATTTGTGGTTCACACAAACATTTGTCTCGGTGTGGGAATCGAACCCACGGCCTCTCGCTTCGCAGCCGACTACTCGCCCGCTGCGCCACGGAGCTGTCGGCTGATTATACTGATATATTGGCTTATGTGTGTAGCCTTTTGGTGCGACGAGGACTCAACACCAGGTACAAGTTTAATAATAAATACCAGTCCTGAAGATGAAAAAGACACACATAACTTGGAAAGGTCAAAGGTGCATGCTCATGATGTTGCTTTCGAACCTGCGACTTCCGTCTCGACAGTCCATATAACTTCCCGCTGAGCTATAACTGGGCAGGTAAAATTTTTATCTTGAAAAAATATAAAACCAATATTGTGTAACTCCCCTAATGGGCTACACGCACGTAACAATTTGACAGTACGTTGTCTTTGATGTCATTTTGACTTGTCAATATAACCGACGCGACGTTGTCAAATGTCAATATTGTGACATCTATTATGCCAAGACTAAAAGATCGATAATTTTGTAACCCCAGACGAAAACCAGGGCTGTTATATATCTATCTATACAAACTTGAAATTTTGGCAGTTGATGGCTTTTATGTTGTAAGCATCCACGCGTACGCTTTCACGCCTGTATTCGTCAAAGGAGTAGGCAGAGAGACTGCCTCGGTGTCGCAGTTGTAATGCGTACGCGTTACGATTGAGGTCACCGCTGAGGTCTCGGGTTCGATCCCCGGATCGGGTAAACTGGTATTGGGTTTTTCTATTACGAAATGCTCAGTATCAGCCCGGAGTCTGGAATTTGTACCCGGTATGGCGATTGGCTCGCCCCCTATCACATCATGAGATGGAGATGCGCTCGGCAAAATGTGGGTGTACTGGTTACACCTCTGCCTACCCCTTCGAGGATTACAGGCGTGAGTGCGTATGTATGCATGCAACCTCAACCTTATGCTTCAATCAAGCCGTCTACAGCTTCCACCTCTTAGTATCATGATACTATCTATGATTGTGCTCATCGAGTCGATTTCGATTGTTAGATACTCGGTCTTCAGATGATGATCAGGGACTAATGATGGAGTAGGAAGGTGAAGATTCCTATGGTATATGGCCTGTGCCTGGTGATGTTCAGGAGCGGTGGTAAGTACCATCACGTGACTCATCTGCTTCTTTGCTTACGAAAAGATATCCTTAATGTATGACAACACGTACCTACTGCGAGGGTGTAAAGTTATATTAATTATTAATTTAATAAAACTGAACCCCCATTAACTAATTGTACTGCATAATTAAACAAATATGAATTTAGCGTAGTAGTATATGGAAAGCAGTCTTTAGCCTTCGTTAGTTTTAATATCATAAAAAGCTCTAAAGGTAAACTTTGAGGCATGCGACTGAGACAGGAGACAGAAACGCTTCATTTTTGAATGAAATAATTCCGAACTAAAAAGTTTTCAATTCATATTGATATCTAAATATTTTCAATCAAATAGCCATTAAGCTTACCTGATTATTATGGATTAACAGCACAATTTCACAATACTCAATAAATTATAGAAAAGACTTCAAGCTAATTGGATTAACGTCCAATAATATTGCCTTCAGATTTAATAAAATAAATGAAAAATACTCTTAGGAGTAAATAAACGTAATTAGGTGAGAAGTGGTTTGGACGAGGTCCGGAGCAATGACCACGTACACTCGAAGAAGGGCACCGATACTTAAGTTAGTAAAAGAAAAATTAATAAATTAGAATGGACAGCGGCTTCTACCTCAGTTACTCGAGGTTATCTATAATAATATGGCTAGTTCAAAGTTAGTAACTTTACCTCTCCTCTGTGCCCTTTTTAACCGACTTCAAAAAGGAGGAGATTCTCAATTCGGCACGTTTTTTATGAAAGTACATCGATTTCTCCGCCAATTGTGGACCGATTTTGTAGGAAAAAATTTGATTTGAGTTTGAGTTTAGCTGCGATGTGGTCCCATATAAAGTTTTGGTTAAGATCTGATGACGGTGTCCATTCATTTAGGGGCTATGGTACCTACCCCACAAACAATACATAAACCCACAAACAAACACAGGGGTCAAACTTTAACACCCCTCTTTTTTGGGGGTTAAAAATGGATGCATAGTCGGATTACATTTTCACAAATTTCTACATCCGCTATACATCTTTTGGCCCATCGAAATTTAGCAAAACTAATAACTATAATAATTTTATACGTAGGAGCAACGTAGGTGACGTTAAAAGTTATATTTTAACAATTTAACACTGACGCCAAGTTAAACTGAGCTCAAACAAGGATTAACTAATTTTAGGAGGTACGTTCACACTCACAGTTCTGTGAACAAGTTTTATTATATTAGAAAGAAAGAAGAAAAGTATAAAGGCGGACTAAATAAATAAAAAAGAAAAGAAAGAAAACCAATTTATTTGTCACAGACAACGACATACTTAACGCATGTACAACACAAATAAAAAAGAAAACAAAACTTAAATAACTAATTATTACACAGTTGCATATCGTGACCACTCAGCATATTTCTGTGCTGTGGCGCAACACACAGTACTGATTTTCAGTGGTCACCCTAAATGACGTGCAGACGCGAGCCAGCCAATATTGAGTACTTATATAAAGAAAAAAATATTACTTAATAATAATATTTCTATGCTACATAGACACATAAACAATACACATTAGCTGTCCCGCGCGATTACACCCGCAACATCTATCGATTACAGCGCCACCTAACGGGTCACCGGTGACAGTTTTGTCTTAAGTATGAATGGAAAACCGACGTGAAGTAGCAACTTGCTATTACTGTTCCGGAGGCCCAAATCCCCCTCCCCCTCCCAATCGCTTAACTTTCCCTTACTTTTAAGCTCGATAACGGGTCCATAATCATTGTAAGCGTTCATAGGCGGTAGAGATCCCTTACCATCAAGTGTAACATGTGTACAAGATGGTAGGTCCCTCGTATGCGAGAGAACGTCTGGGTTGGTACCACCGCTTTGTCTATTTCTGCCGCCAAGCAGCACTATGTAAACACTGTTGTGTTCCGGTTTGAAGGACATTGAAGCCAGTGAATTTATGTCTCGGGGTGACGAGCGCAGTCCAATGCCATGCAGTGATTTTGTATTCAATGTTCTGTGTGGTGTTGGTTCTGTTTATGGTCAGGCGTGACGCTTACCATCAGCCGAGCAACCTCAAGAAAAAAAGCAAAAGTTCGAATCCGAGATTTTTCTCGAATTCAAATTGCGCGAGAATTGCCCTCTTGTTCATCTCTAATCTAAAGCTAATAAAATGTGCCACTTGCTCGTTTGCCGGCCTATGCTTTAAAAAAGGTCAGTGACAACACGGATTAGTGTGATAGCACACGTCGCGTATTAAGTACGTAACGCTAAGTGTGAATCCGCCAATAGTGAGATTACGCTGCCGTAGTTCTATATTACTTACTTTCACTTAACGGGATTTGTTCAAGTTAGTTTCTAACTATAAAATTAAACAACAAAGTGATGAGTTGTTCTTACTTAATTTTTATACTTAAAATTTTATTCTATATGCTCTTTTATGTCATATTATTTGATTGTCATTATCATGCTCAGTTAGGATCTAAATCGATGCATATTTATTAGTATCACAGACCGGCAAACGAGCAAGTGGGTCACCTGATAATAAGTGCTTTCCACCACCAAGGACGCCCACAATACCAGAAGAATCATGGGCGTGTTGCCGACTTTAAAGACAAGGGATAATTAAGAGATTAGGAAGGGGAGGGGATTGGGGCATCTAGTTATCTCACTCACCATACGAAACACAGCAGCAAGTCGCTATTTTACTTCAGTTTTCTGTGAAACAGTGGTAACGACCTGAGCCGGCCCATTCATGCTGTAGACGAAACTGTCTACAGAGAGGCTCTACCAAAATAACACGTATTCGTATATTTACGAATATGATATTATTTGACATATGAATTAATAAAATCATTAATTATTCTAGAAACAACACACTCTGCCTAATATCTATAATAAAGTTGTCAACTAATAATGAAAGGCTCGGGTTCGAAGCACGTACGTTATTTTACCGAAGTTACTAATAATAAGAGTTGGAGTTTGAGCTGAATACATAAACTGAATACTAGAAATATTCAAAAACATTATGACTAGTCACGTTTTACTTTGAATCAGAATAATTTAAAAGTGACTTGCAGTTTTTAATGTATGCCATTTCTGAATAAATTTACTTTCAGTATTATTTTTATTTTTATAAATGGAAGACAAGTTTTGATGCATAAATAAATATTTATGCATGATTCCGATTCCTACTATGACCGATAACTTATACGTTTTTAAATCGACGAAAAAACAGGAGTTCTCAATTCGACGCGTTACCCAAAACTCTATGCATGGGGGTGGGGCTATAATTGGGTGTTTTTATATTTATTTTTGAACATACGCACTCACGCCTGTAATCCCCGAAGGGGTAGGCAGAGGTGTAACCAGTACACCCACAATTCGCCGAGCATATCTCCGTCCCATGGTGTGATAGGGGGCGAGCCTATCGCCATACCGGGCACAATTCCAGATTCCGGATTGATATTGAGCATTTCCTAATAGAAAAACCCAATATCACTGTTACCCGACCCGGGATCGAACCCGGGACCTCAGCGTCAGACTCAGTCGTAACGCATACGTATTACAACTGCGCCACAGAGGCAGGCATTTTTGAAAGAAATAATAATAACAAAAATGCTTAACATTCATGAATTGAGCAACTTTAATCCTGTAAAACTAAATAAATAAATAAGTCACACGCATAGTCCTGACCCCACACTAGGTAAACCTGTATCGTAGGTATCAGGAACTACGAGGGTCTTGCGGTCCCACAATACCCAGACCCGAGGCAAATATTTGTGGATGCGGGAATCGAACCCCTGGTCTCACGCTTCGCAACCGGCTACTAGCCCACTGCGCCATGGAGGCCAAAAATAGTATATGTCCAGAATACGAAATGTTTTATAGGACCTAACTTAATATTAGTGATTTTTAGTCTAATTTAGAGTTCAGAATCGGCAGCGTTGTCTATTACCGAATAGGTCAGAAATGAATTGGAAATAGCCCGACCCATTTCCTCGATGTTGCAGACTGCTCTACTTCTAAACTTGATCAGCTATTTTTAAATAAAGCCTATTATAATGGAATTGAACTGCACAACTTTATACATTCGACTCGAAAACTTAGAGCAACTAAAAATATTGTCAGAGCTTAAAAAAATCTCTCTCTCTCTTCCAACTCCCCTTATACACCTCAGACAGTCTCTGTGGCGCAGCGGGCGATTAGCCGGTTGCGAAGCGTGAGGTCGTGGGTTCGATTCCCGCACCTAGACAAATGTTTGTCTGATTCACAAATATTTGTCTCGGGTCTGGGTGTTGTGGGACCGCAAGTCCCTCGTAGTTCTTGATACCCACTATACAGGTTTACCTAGTGTGGGGTCAGGACTATGTGTGTGACTGTTGGGTATATTTATTTATTTATTTATTTATCCCATTCGCAGTGGGGTCGGCGCAACATGCTTTTAACACATATTACATAAAGATTTAGCTTGTAGTTTTTACCACCGGCCGCTTGCCTGACGTCAACCTCTCTGAGGAGCTAGAGCTTAAAAATGAAATTTTATTATAATTTTTTATTATATATTGGTCCCGGCTTCGCCCGTATGAACGGCTTTTTCCGGGATAAAAAGTAGCCTATGTTACTCCGTGATAATGTAGCTTTCTAACGGCAAAAGAAATTTTGAAATCGGTTCAGTAGTTTTTAAGTTTATTCGTTACATACAAAAATACAAATCTTTCCTCTATAATATTAGTGTAGATTGGAGTGTAAATGAGCCATAATCATTTTAGACCCAAAGCCAACACTCTGCTGACTAACGGACGAGGCAATGGCGAAACTTTGTTCTCGTTGCGAGTAGGGGCAGGTCGCCCACATAGTCTTCCCTTCCTTAAAATAATAATAAATACACTGAAGCACACAAACCTGTCCTCAAGGTATGAGTCTTGTACCCTGGATATCAAGAAGTATAAGAGGTTTCCAGTCTCACAACAACTAGACCCAAACAAATATTTGTCTTGGTGCGGGAATCGAACCCGCGGCCTCTCATTTCACAGCCACTCACCCACTACGCCACAAAGTATGTTAATCGTTTCCAACGTTAACGATGATTTACAAATAATTATTTTGATGCTATGAAACACATCCAACGTTTTTTTAACTAGCCCACACACATTCATGGTCATCAAGAGGATTTCCCTTGAGTTTTACCCGACTCTACCATCCCCTCCAATAACTTCGTACCAAACTGTTACACAAAAAGATTTTTTTACCACTGCTGAGACACCATACCTTCTATGTATAATTTGGGTGAATCAATTTCAAACTCTAATGCACTGGAATAGAAGCTAATGTTTCGTTTTTTTCCAATTGATAGAATTATAAGGTGCTGTCACACTGAAAAATTACATTTCAGCGATGTTTTTTATGGATTTTTAATACTGGGCATGACTAAAAAGGCAAAAAGTTACGTATACATTATTTAAAATCTTATCCACTAACTACTGTGAGTATGTACTCACATGCTGTAGACAAAACTGTCTCTACCATTCTGTAGATTGTTTTGTCTACAGCATAAAAGAGCCTGCTCGACCGGGTCGCTCACAGAAAACCGACGTATAGTAGCATCTTGCTGCTGCGTTTTGTACGGTAAGTGAGATATCCGGAGGCCCAAATCCTGCTTCCCTTCTCAATCTCTTAATTATCTTTTTTTATGGCATAGGTCAGAAACGAGCAAATGTGTCATCTGATGGTAAGTGATCTCAACCGCCCATATACTCCCACAATACCAAAGAATCATGGGCGCCATGCCGACCTTAAAGGAATGGGACAATTAAGGGATTGGGAAGGGGAGGGGATTTGGGCCTCCGGATATCTCACTCACCGTACGAAACGCAGCAGCAAAATGCTACTTTACGTCGGTTTTCTGTGAGACAGTGGTAACGACCCGGACGAGCTGTAGAGTGTAGACAAAAGTATCTACAGCGTGGCTCTACAACTCAAAAATGTCACCATTTCTATAAGTTCGGCTACGTGCTCATGATTCTTATGGACGATAGAGATTACTTATCATCAGGTGACCCACCTGCTCGTTTGCCGGGCTATGCGATAAAAAAACATTAGCGTATACCTAATTCAGCTCCTTAATTGTCTTTCTGACTGGAAAATAAAAGAGGTTTCGTATTTAAGCTGATGTCGCCGGCGTCCACGTTTGGTCTAGCGCCGCACTTGTATTTAGCATCAGGTTTAGTAGTAATTTTCTCAAGGTAGGCAAAGTAGCTATTAGTTTTTATTGCGACAGCAGTCTAACTGACCTTTATTGATGAGGGCCGCCGCGAGCTCAGTAACAAAAACTCCCAAATAACGCTCGAATAAATTTCTTGCACAAAGACCTTTATTTAGTAAGAAAATAAATGACTAATGGTGGATCCTGGCGATAAATTCGCTCCTAAGATATATTTGATAGTCAGGACTTTTACCACCTGTTCTGTTTTCTCCTTTTTCTTTTTCCTGTCTTTTTAACCGACTTCAAAAATGAGGAGGTTCTTAATTCGGCGCGTATTTTTTCAATTACAGTGTTGGAGATGACTTTGATTTCCGATTCAAAGTCGTCTGCAAAAGTATAATTGAAAAATATATAATTATATAATTGGAAACATCTAACATTGGTACGTAGTAGTAATTTTGCATACACTTCCCATGTATGACAGTGCAGCTTGGAGATGCAACATTTATTAATATTTTATTGGAAAAGCAAAGTTTACTTGGACATTGTGACATACGCGATAAATAATAAAAAAAAAATCATGCAGAATAACACAATGATGAGCAAATAGTTGATTATTTGAAAGAATTAAACAAAACGTATACTCATATTAGAAAACTACGCCGAGCAGCAGCGCATTATATAAGCTGTGATGTTCCTCAATTTTATCATACAACACGTCATTGTCAGTGAATTTGGCGTCAGAATTTAATAACGATGGGCAGTAGGCAAATGGTATTTTCATATGAGGGTTCATAAAATATTATCAAACTGATATAATTGCTATTATTTACACGGCCACGACAAAAAATCTACTAAAGTGTAACGCCACACCATGTGCCACGCCGTGCCACGCCATACCATGCCATGCCAAGCCAAAGCCAAAGCCATGTGACGACGGTTAAGCGCCTTAACTGTCAGCCAAGCTCGCCTTTGCCTACAGCCTACAATTATTATTGTGTGACGTCACCTCCAGTTGTCAACTGTCAAACGGTTGTATAAATACCCGGAGCGTTCATTTGTAAGATTCATTCTGTTGTGTGCATTAAAGTAAGAAGGAGCGCTGTCCGTTTGAACGTAGACGTATTTATACCGAATTGTTTAGAAAAGTGACAGCTTGATTTAATAAATTGATTGTTCACCGTAAGGAGTTTGCGTTAATTACTCTTCCGTTTCAAAAGTATAAGATTATTCCAGGCCGATTAAATAAAACAGCTTTGACCAATGTAATCTTCGTTTATGTATATGCGATAACATAATCACTATCGTTTATCAACACTGCTTTTTACTATAAACGAACATTACAAGCTCAATTTACTTAGAATGCCGAACAACAACTAATCCCTTGCTGCCGAGAACTTACACTTTTATACCTTCTTCCCAAAGCGAGTGTCATTTCTTATAGAATGTACACTCTTTAGCTTTTTTAAAAATGTTAATCTACAATATGCCTTACTTAAATGCAAGATAAAGTAATGAAAGCTAACAAAAGGATGTATAGTACTGTACAAAAACTCGTGGCTCTCGTTGGTTGCAGTCACTTGCCTATATTTTATGCGAGAAAAGACGCGCCAGTGTTTCCATACAATTTCATACAAAGCTGCAATTTTATACAAAACAGACCTGTCACTATCGCCTGACTTGCATCACGCGACGCAAAATTAGAAAAGGGAACATCACCATTAGAGTTAGTGGGCCACCAACAGCTTACAGTCCAAAGCCAACCTCACCTGCACGTGGTACATTCTGCTGATTAACGGACGAGTTAACAATAATAATAATACACCCAACAGTCACACACATAGTCCTGACCCACACTAGGTAAACCTGAGTCGTGGGTATCAGGAACTACGAGGGACTTGCGGTCCCACAACACCCAGACCCGCGACCAATATTTGTGGTTCACACAAACAATTGTTTCGGTGTGGGAATCGAACCCACGGTCTCTCGCTTCGCAGCCGACTACTCGCCCGCTGCGCCACGGAGCTGTCAAATCCTAAAGATTTTCATTTCATTTTGATCGCCTGCATTTCGTTTCTTCAAGATTACCAGCTCATCCAGCCGTCAAATGCAAAGCCTTACCTTATCTTCCAACTTCAAGTGTAATAAATCAAGCAGACATACCTGATGATAGCCTCAGAATGGCTAAAGAATTGTGACGATGGAACGTTTTTGCGAATGTGCTGGTGACGTGTAAACTAATTTGTTAAATCATTACTCCAAGACCACGTTTCCGGGACAGAACGGCTTCAGTGCAGGGAAGGATTAAGGTAATTTGGAAATTTTAATTCTTGGCTCTCAATAAATACCAGAGGCGTTGACGTCGGGCAGGCGATCGGTCGTAAAAACTACAAGACAAATCTTTCTGTAACATGTGTTAAAAAACGTTTTTTGCCGACCCCACTGCGTTTGGATAACATAATAAGTTAATATAGCTTTTGCTATCAATTATAAATAAAAGACGATAGATTGTCTATAATATAAATTCTTTTTTGTTTAAATTTTAAACAATGAGTAAAGATCCCCTCTTATCCATACTTTAAAATCGTGCTGAAAATTTAATATAACCTAAACCCATATTATATAGATTAAATCTTTGAAGCGTCTGTTACAACTTTAAATACGCTTAATGAAAAATTTATAACTATTTCTTGAACTAAAATCTCTCAGGATTTATTACTTTTAAGCAATTTTTGACGACATGTACCTTCGTTAATATTTAGAAACACATTTTTGTTAAAATATAAAACTCTAAAAAACTAAAAATAAACAATGTTCTGTCGGTGATTTTTAATCTACTACATTTCTGCCATTATATTGAAATAGTATAGAGTCAAATTGTTTGTTTTTACTTTAAGCTTTTTAGTTTCTTTTGAATCGGTTTTATTTTCTTTAGAAGTTTTTATATCACTATTTTAGTGATATCATTATCAAAATTAAGAGGATTAAATCCCCGATTTCACCTTTTAGGAATAGCATTTCTTTTTAATATTGGGAACTCTTTCGAATAAAAAAAGAATCATCCAAATCCGTGATCCGTGGTTGTACATACCAAAAAACGCCTCGAATTGACAAACTGCTGCTATTTTTTCATCGGTTGAAAAATCCCGCAGAGATCCAAATGTAATAATTGTACAGCAAAGCTCAAAGAATCGGTGAAATGGCCATGAACGGTCCATTTATAAAGTAAACATGCTATAGCGGCGCGATTCGCGGTGACTTTCCGCGATCAGCTGGTGTACAGTTTTTTTTATAGCAGAGGCCGGCAAACAAGCTAGTAGGTCACTTGATAATTGAGTTTTTTTTGTGTTGGTATATGGTATATTAATATGACTGCTTCGGTGGTGCAGTTGTAATGCGTACGCGTTACGACTGAGGCTGACGCTGAGGTCTCGGGTTCGATCCCCGGGTCGGGTAAAAGTGATATTGGGTTTTTCTATTACTAAAAGCTCAGTATCAGCCCGGAGTCTAGATTTTGTGCCCGGTATGGCGATAGGCTCGCCTCTATCACATCATGAGATGGAGATACGCTCTGCGAAATATGGGTGTACTGGTATACACCTCTGCCTGCCCCTTCGGGGATTACAGGCGTGAGTGCGTATGTAAGGTTTTATGTAAGGTTAATATAAGGTTTTCAAAGAGATAAGAACTTCAAGTAGCGACTTTAAAACCCGAATTGCAATGCGTCTACTGTTACCCGTATAAGAGTCTGCCAATTCTCTCGTACTCGATTTTAAGAATATTTATATGGATGTTCCCATATACATACATACATAGAATCACGCCTGTTTATAGGGGTAGGCAGAGCCAATGAATTTCCACATGATACGATCCTTGCACACCTCTTTAGCCTCCTTCACTCTAGATATTTCATACATGCTCGTCGGTTTAGGGTACTCCTGACCTGGCCTTTCTCGAGAATAACTCCAACTTGATCTGTCAACGTCCGCCGAGGCATTCCCCTCCCAACTATACCATACACATATGTTCCCATATACATTTTCTTAAACCGTATCGATTACAGAATACAAACAGAATCAGTCACGAAATCTGTCCACAAAGGGCGGAGATATTGAGTAACATATAAAAACAAAATACAGACGTATTAGGCTTCCTTTTGAAGTCAGTTGGAAAATAGTTTTTTTTAATTAGTTTGAATAACAAAACGAGGAGGTCGCTCGCTTAATGGTAAGCTCAACGCCTGCCCATAAACAGAAGCAACATCACACAGATCTCTGAACTATAGAGAACTTCATGGCGCAACACCATACAGAATTTTCAATTATAAAGCACTGCATGACATTGGACTGCGCTCGTCACCCAGAGACATAAGATACTAAGTCTCATAATATCCATAATTTCACTGGCTGATATGTCCTTCAAACCGAAACACAATAGTGCTTACACATCAGCAGTCTGGCGGCAAAAATAGAGAAAGCAGTAGTACCAACCCAGACGGCCTTATACGAGGTACCTACCACCTTGCTGTTACCACGTTACTAAAGTTCAGTGTCCGTAAAGAAATACATAACCTCAACGTTATTAACAATTCGAAATCATGTTAGCTGAAATATAATTTTTTGATTGAAATAAAACTAGTTTATACGGATTTTATCGCGGTTTAATTTTTATTTTAGTCCCGACGTTTCCAAAGCTTTACAGCCTTCGTGAAAAAAAAAAAAAAATTAATCGCGATAAAATCCGTATAAACTAGTTTTATATTCGCGTAAACCTAAGAATTTTCTGAGTCCGTCCCTAACGCTCTAGCACTCCATTTGTGGCTGTGAAAAGTTGGAGGATTTATTAACATACAATCTCAATTTATTTACGTTATTGAAATATAGGTAACCATTTGTAAAAGTGGCCTTTTGTCACGTCCCCACGTCAATCATTCATATTTTCCGTTTTATCGATGAAGGTTAGATTGAATTTATGTTCTATTTTTAACTTGCGGCAAAAGTAGGTTTTGTAAGTTTGATATTTTTATCTTTTGATGGGTGGCGCAGTTGTAATACGCGGTACAACTGCTGTGCTGAGGTCTCGGGTTCGATCCTCGTGTCAGGTAAAAGCGATTACTATTACTATTATTGGTTTTACTATTTCGAAATAGTCAATATCTGACCAGAGCCTGGAATTGTGCCCGGTTATGGCGATAGGCTTGCCGAGTCTCTGTGTAGCGTTGCTTCTGTTTATGGTCAGGCGTGGCACTTACCATCAAGCGAGCGAGCTGCTCGTCTCGTCATTCAAGCTAATGAAAAAAATACAGTGAACGAGATATATCGAGGTCCAAATCCAAAGTCCTTACCTACCCCAATCCCTTAATTATCCCTTTCCTTTAAAGTCGACAACGCGGCCATGGTTTTCGTGGTATTATGGGCGTACACGGGTGGTGGAGATCACACATCATCAGATGACCCACTTGCTCGGGTCGTGGCGGCTCGTTTGCCGGCCTAAAACTAAAAAACAATTATCCATAATACTCTTGGAACAATAAAGTAAGTTATGTATTTATGTTTAAGTATTAACACTTCAAAATTTCTCATTATACACCCCGACCTACTGTTTATTCTTTGAAATCTTCTCCATCGAAAGGTTGTCTGGTAGAGATCCCTATTAGCGATAAGGCCTCCTATTGTTACATTTATAATTTTGTTTGTTCTTTACTGTATGTTACTTATTCTGCATGGTGTACAATAAAGTGTTTATCTATCTATTTATCTAAGTATGCAATAAAGTAAGGAAGTAATCCAATCCAAATGATAAAATTGCAATTCCGTAAATCTTTGAAACGAGCTATTCAAAGGCAGTATCTTCACGTAAATTTATCGGTATGTCCGTGGAAGCAATTATTATAACAAAGTTGGAAATGAGGCTTGGCATTTTTTATGAATAGCCATTGGGGATCGAGAATGGAGCCAAAACTAGAGTATTACATTCTCTATTTATGACTATGTCCTCATTTTTTATCGACTTCAAGAAAGGAGGCGGGTTTTTTTTGCTTTTTATGTATGTATATCGATTTCTCCGGCAATCGTGGACCGATTATATTGAAAAAAATCATTCGATAGAGTTTAGCTGCGATGTGGGCCCTAATAAATTTGGTTGAGATCTGATGACGAAGTACGGAGTAAAAAAATTAAATTCCTCAACGGACAACAGTACACTCCTCGCGATTGTGTTATTGTATTGGAATTCACGTGATATTGCTGTAACTACCACTAAAAATTTAAAAAATTAAATAAGTTTAAACAATACTTTAAAAAAAACGACTTCAAAATAAAAACACTGAAAAGTCAAAAATACCTATTTGAATAGTGCCTTTAGAGTCGGTGCCTGTGTCGCTGCCGGTCAAATAAAATTGTACCGACTCCTATCGAAATTGTTATTTTTGACTTTTCATTGTTTTTATTATAGCAGAGGAAGCGAACAAGCAAATGTAAGGATATGTCCAATTAACACCAAGATTTGAAGCGATACACTTTTCGAATTTATCGAATATTTTTGAATCACTTCACAGAGTGTCAGTTTTTACGTTGATTTTTTTTTATGCAACTTCCCTATATTTCTCCTGATATAAACTTGTCAACCGAAGAATCATGGACGCGTTACCCACTTTAAAAGAAGAGATATAAGGGTAAGGAGTTAATAAGGCGAAGAGGGATTTCGGTCTTCGGATTTCCGGCATTATAAATAGGTTTTGAACGACTTTATTTGTAAACATTTTTTTATTCGAGACGATCTGGTCGCTCGCCTGATGTTAAACGTCACGCCTGCCCATAAACAGAAGCAACGTCACACAGAACTCTGTATTACAGAACACTGCATGGCACTGAACTGCGCTCCTCATCCCGAGACATAAGATGTTAAGTTTCATAATGCCCAGTAATTTAACTGGCTTCAATGTCCTTCAAACCGAAACACAACAGTGCTTACACACTGCTGCTTGGTGGCAGAAATAGACAAAGCGGTGGTACCAACCCAGACGACATCTCGCATACCAGTGACCTACTACATTGTGGTGGTGAAAGGATATGCAGAAGTGCACCAAAATTATATTATTTCAATACATATCCTTCACCTATACAGTCTGACAATATTAAAGTAATCCAAATTAACTGCTATACCCGTAGTGCAAATGTTTGCGAGTTTTTGGATAACTGTGACGTCACTAATGGCACTAAACTTCAATAGCCCCGGTTTACAATCTTAAAGTAAACGATACTTGTAAAAAAAAATAGGACAGCAAAATACTAAATTATTCTGCTGCCATTTCGTATTTAGAAAACCGTATGTGTAATGCATAACATTTAAGTGCATGTAATCTAGCTTTAAGTTTGCTTTCAAATTATGAAGAAGCTAATTAACCAAGCCCACATAATTAAAGAGACGCCTCAAAGATATATCCCACATGTTGCCCAAATAACGTGATTGTGTTCATGTCATTTATACAAAGATTTATGTGAGAACATTTTTCCTACGTAGTGAATATTCGCAACACATACCATCGATCAATCTTGTGTACACTTAGGTTACGGAGGTCTCTAGATTAATTTGATACGAGTGTTCAGGTCGATATCGCTTCAAGAAACCTTCCAATATCGTGATAGGGGAGTGGTTAAAAGAGATTTTTAGGATAATATATTTGTCGAAAAGTTTTTCTTTACTTATTGTGCTTATTCTAATTCCTCAATCAATACGAAGCCCTCATGATCAGCAAGATAGAGGCAAATACGAGAGCTCCGTGGCGCGCTCGGCTGCGAAGCGAGAGGCCGTGGGTTCGATTCCCACACCGAGACAAATGTTTCTGTGAACCACAAATATTGGTCTCGGGTCTGGGTGTTGTGGGACCGCAAGTCCTTCGTAGTTCCTGATACCCACGACACAGGTTTACCAAGTGTGGGGTCACAGTGGGACTATGTGTGTGACTGTTGGGTGTATTATTATTTTTTTAAACTATCGACATGGGATACTTAAGGCCAGAAGGCATTTATTGGTAGATTTGGAAATACCTAATAAACAGTTGAAAATATATGACCAAAATTAATTTATAAGATGTCACTGATACTGTTGTATTCGTATCAGTACAACAGTCACAGTACTGTTTGAACATTGATTGCCACCAACATCTTAGACCCAAAGCCAATCTTACTTGCACGTGTTACACTCTGCTGATTAACGGACGAGGCAATGGCGAAACTTGGTTCCCGTTGAGGGTTGTGGGGGTCAGACGGCGGATCGCCCCATATAATACCGTCAAATCAATACGAGAAGGCGGACCCTGGCATCAAGCCGGAATAATGCCAAGCAGAGTTATGAGATACTGACGGCGAAAAAGACATTGCTAAATTTGTACATATACAGTTGTTAAAATATGACCAAAATTAATTTATAAGCTGTCCCTGATACGGCAACAATATCGATCGTTAGTGTATTTACCCGAGTAATATATTGTTAGAACTATTACCCATGAGCACTCAGCCCAGTGCACTCGCACTGAATGCTTCTAGGCAACAATAAGTTCAACTGAGCCAGCGTAACCACGTAGTAATGTATTCGAGACTGATGACGGATTACCGAGAACCAAGAACACACAGCACCCAGAGAACTGAGAGCACTCGCAGTACTCACAGTACAGTACTGAGCTCCCAATGGCGGAGCGCTCTCTTACGAGTATAAAGCAACTGTCACCCCACCAGGCGTACTTTTTAGGGTTGGAGTGCCTAAAGCATTCGCCCGAAAGTCCGGTGTCGCTGACTAAAGCCGACTCTCGTCAGGCTATCAGCAAGCGTCCATTTATAAAAAAAAAAGGCGTACTTGTTTATTACTTGCACGGCTATTATTGCAATCTACCCGGCATTACATTCCTACATTACATTCATACCTTTGTTATCAATCGATAAATGATAAATAGGGAGTCCCCAACAAGTCTGGTGTTGCGATCTAACATATGTTGCCCAACAATATTTATTTTTATCCAGATATGTCTTATCTTTCTTGTCTTTTTACCTGAAAAAAGGCGTTCCAACATAGTTGAACTCAATCGATCTTAGAAGTCATAAATCAAGGATTACAGTTGTAGTAAAACTCGAGTAGATAGCTCACATATATTTCGATTAAGACGCCATTTCCGTCCGGATATCTGATAGACAAATTCTACTTGATGTAAACT
The DNA here is from genome assembly GCA_905332985.1 of Mimas tiliae. Lineage (NCBI taxonomy): Eukaryota > Metazoa > Arthropoda > Insecta > Lepidoptera > Sphingidae > Mimas > Mimas tiliae. Next base: position 15,013,592 of record HG995246.1, on the reverse strand, counting down.
CGGTGTTTTTATTAGTTCAATTTGCTTTTTACCTTACAGGTAAAAAATGTTACTTTATTTTGTCTGGATAGAGTAAATTCTTTATTCTAACAACTGGTTAGAATGAAAATACAGACGCACTCACGCCTGTTATCCCCGAAGAGGTAGGCAGAGGTGTAACCTGTACACCCACATTTTGCGGAGCGTATCTCCGTCCCTTATGTGATAGGGGCCGAGCCTATCGCCATACCGGGCACAAATTCCATACTCCGAGCTGATACTGAGCATTTCGTAATAGAAAAACCCAATATCACTTTACCCGACCCGGGGATCGAACCCGAGACCTTAGCTTTGGCCTCAATCGTAACGCGTACGCATTACAACTGCGCCACTGAGGCAGTCATACTATATTATGTGATGTGATAATAAATAAATTGCACACGTTGAGACTGACGTGACTCAGAAACGAGCATTATGTGAATATTAAAAATGTAAAACCACCAATAAGGTTCTGTCCTACGTGAATAAAGAGAGCGATATGTTGCTAAGAGATGTTACTGAAAATCTGCTCATCTTACGCTCGAATATTGAAATGGTATTCAAATCGTTTTAAAGATGTTGAGGCCCTCTTTGCAGTCAAAATTGAAAAATAAGTAGCCGTTATCTGTCAGCTAGTAATCTTTCCAGTATTTGGGCGTTACTGATATAAACTCACGCCCGTACTGGGTTGTCAGTCCAACTAGTGTGCGCCTGGTTCACTAAGCTTATTTGTGGCTCATGCCTATCACCATATAGGGCACAATTCCTGGGCAATTCATGAGTGTAACTTTTTGAATCGAAAGCTCGAGCAGGAATTGCGAATACCTGGACCTGATATTTTGAATTCAGACCGTACCGGCACGTTTTCATTAGACTAATGAGGCCATACCATATTACTGATACAAATAAGTTTTTTAATACTGTACCATATTAAGTGTATTTCGCTTTGAGCAAGTTTTAAGTAGTTGAACGACCATAAGATGACCATATATTTTTATTTTGGAGACAGATGGTTATCGTTGGTAATTATGCTATCTAAAGCACTTTGCATATTGAGTTTAAAACCGAAACAGTAATTACATAACACTTCTAAATTAATTTACTACAGATATATCATAGTAAAGGAGTGTAAGTGGCTCCAAGCTATATCTAAGCCAACCAAGCTATATACTTTATGAGTGGTAAAGCTATGCTGGAGATACTTTTGTCTACAGCATGAATGGGCTTGCTCGTTCGTGTCGTTACCACTGTCCTACAGAAAACCGACGTAAAGTAGCAGCTTGCTGCTGCATTTCGTACGGTGAGTAAGAAATCCGGAGGTCCAAATTCCCCTCCCCTTCCCAATCCCTTAATTATCCAATCCTCGCACCCATAATTTTCGTCACCGTCTTATTAGATGCCAACACGATCCGGATGATGAAATCACTTCCAGCATTAAAATTTCAGGAAGCTTATGCCTAGCAGTGGGGCAGCAAGGACGATCAAAAAAATTATATCGTAATATAGCTTCACATAGCATATCTAATAGAATGTGGTATAGAAGATTCGTCTCTGATTTACGAGTTAAATGTAATTCAAAATAACTTTTATACTAAAATAAGGTTCATCTCTTTTATAATGTATGTGCAGATGTGCTACTTGGTTAAGCCACGATTGTCCTTCACAATATTTCGTCACAACTCACAAGGCTTGAATATAAATTTTGGACATTTAAAATGGCAGTCGTAGAAGAAATATGTGTATGTAGGATTGTACTATTATATAAATTGGTATTATTTACACATACATACAGTACTCTTTACAAGAGGTTTTTTCTTAAATTTTAAAATATTACATTTATAAAAATAAAACATTTGAAAATATGCCTTAGATCCATGCCACCGGTAGTTGGACCCTGAAGAACCCTTCTCACAACGCCTGCTTTGTCACCCACCTCTGAATCTGGCTCTTGACCCAACGACCATAAATTGGTATTAATTATTATGGTATGAGAAAATTATTGTTCTTTAATTTAAGAAAAAAAACAGACGTAGAAATATATGAATAGACCATCTTGCGAGTGGTGGAGCCACGCTGTAGACAGTTTTGTCTACAGTATGAATGGGCCGGCTCGTCCGGGTCGTTACCACTTTCTCGCAGAAAACCGACGTAAAGTAGCAGCTCGCTGTGAGTGAGATTTTCAGAGGCCTAAATCCCCCTCCCCTACCCAATACCTTTCCTTTAAGATCGGCAACGCGCCTATGATTCTTTTGGTATTGTGGGCGTACATGGGCGGTCGAGATCGCTTACCATAGGGTGACCGACTTCCTCGATTCCGACCTATGACATAAAAAAATACACCATTATTATATGACTCATCTTCTTTTTCCTATATCAAATTATTACAACTAAAGGTAAACAAAATATAAACAGCATCACACATAATATCAGCCAGTATTATATTACTGTTCCACTGCTGGGGACTGGCCTCTACTGCTAATAAGAAGGGTTAGGTCTAGTCTAGCTAGTCTAGGACTAATCCACCACGATGGATAAATGCAGGCTGGTAGACTTCACGTATCTTCGACATTATCATGGAAAATTCTCTGGTATGCAGATATCCTCACGAAGATTCCTTTTACCATCAAAGCAAGCAGTAATTAATAATGACACACTTCGTAAAGTTTGTGGTGTGTTCTGGGACTGCGGCTGGAATCGAACCCACTATATATGTCTCGATAGGCCTTTCCACACCCTGCTAGGCTATTTCCACGTTTTTTACTGTGAGCTATTAACCTTATATATTGAATCATCGAGCTTCACACGACAAAGAAAATCACGGCGTAGCGGGCGTAATGTAGCTCATGTACCGTAGCACGCTCTACATACGTAGTACAGCTGTGCTGTAGCCAATTTTGTCTACGACATGAATTTGTAGCTTGACCAGTATGCTACCAATATCTAACAGAAAACCGACTTAAAGTGACAGCACGCTGTTGCGGTACGTAAGATAAGTGAAATTTCCGGAGGCTCAAATCCCCATTCCTATTCCATCCCCGTACCTACCCAATCCCCCCTTTCTTTCCTTTAAGGTCGACGTTTTCAAGATTCTTCTGGTATTATGGGCGTTGGAGAAGACTTATAATCAGGTAGTCCAATTGCTGGTTTGCTAATTACAAAGAAATTGATTTAACCGTGGAAGCTACGAAGGCCCCAATCATTATAACACTCCTCCATTTGCGTCAAGGGTTAAAATCTATTTCAAATTGTAAATGTTGAATCCGCAAAGAGAATTGGCTTTTCACTATACTTCGCAGAAAAGTAGTCTCCCAAGGGACCTTAGACCAAGGCAGTGACGTGATTCAACTTTGATGTGTTTGAACTACCTATACATTATTCAGCAGACCTTTCAAGTTTTCTACTGCATAGCAAAAAATCCATTGAATTCTTTGGCAATGTTGTATCGGGATGGTATATATGAACCAAAATAATATATTATTTATAAGATATCAATAGATCAGGTCGTTCAAAAGTTACATGTTAAAAAAATTACGCATCAATAATATTTAACAGACTTCAAAAAAGGAGGGGGCTCTCAATTCGGCGCGTTTGTTTTTGTTTTCTTTTATAATAAGTATATACATCGATTTCTCCGCCAATTGTGGACCGATTTTGTTGGAAAAAAAAATTCTCAATAGAGTTTAGCTGCGATGTGGTCCCAAGAAACCTAAGAAATCACTATGCTCAAAAGATCCGTGTAAGTTGTCCAACGATTAACCGCTCAAGTTGCCATGGCCGCTCTAAAGTTTAACTATGAACGATTTAATGATAGTCCCATTTGAAACAAAAGTTTGATAGACAATTCTTTGACAACAACTAAGATCGCTATTTAAAGTGCTCATTGAGATAACATTTATTGAGAAATTTACCCACAACAAAACATCAGCCGGTGAAAAATATTTCGATCACAAAAAAATGGAAACCTATTTCAAAGAAAGAAAACAAACTGATATAGAAACGATGCGAGCAGTAGAGCCTGCCAAACTATTAATTACTTACCACGTGTTTTTTGCACGGGTCACGTGGATTTCATAATATTTAATAATAATTAATAATGGACGTTTCCATATTACAAATATTGTTACTAATGCAAAATATAAAATAAAAAGACAACAAATAAACAATTAAGTGTAATTACCTAGTGTATTTTGACGTTGCTATGTATGTTATGTATACATTAGTAGATATGATTTCTATACATAAGTTTCTTTATTTTTGTACTGAGTTGTCATAAGCGCTATTTTAATTGCCTACATGATTAATAAACTATTTCATTTCAATCTGAATTTTAATTTGAGCAGTTAACGTTTAACAAAATAGGCCCACAGTTCCCTCGAAGGTGCAGGCAGAGGCTCACCAAACATGATATGATACAAGTTGGTAGATCCTTGTGTGCGAGAGGCCGTCTGCTTTGTTTATTTCTGCCGCCAAGCAAAAGTGTGTAAACACTGTTGTATTCCGGTTTGAAAGACATTGCAGCCAGTGATGTTACTGGGCATGATGGGACTTAAAAACTTATGTCTCGGGGTGATGAGCGCAGTCCAGTGCCATACAGTGCTTTTTAATTCAAAGTTCTGTGTGATGTTGCTTTTGTTTATGGGCAGGAGTGACGTAAACCATCAAGCGAGCGCCCTGCTTGTCTCATCATTCAAGCTAATAAAAAATAGGTATATGTTTATTGTAATTGGAGGCGAGCCTATCGCCATATTATGTACAAATTCCAACTCCAGTCAACTCACGTATGATTTTTCGTATCAAAAACTCAAACACTAATTGTGATTGCCTGACTTGGGGTATTTAATTTAGGACATCACTGTTTCTCTGCCTAAGTTAAGCCTTTATATTGTACTAGCTTTTGCTCGCGACTCTGCCCGCGTGAATAGACTTTTCTGAAATAAAACGTAGCCTATAACCGTCTCCGCGGTCCCATCTATCTCTACATCGAAATCGGTTCAGTGAATTAGGCGTCAAAGCGTAACAAACAAATAGATTTTTGTTTTCGATAAAAGTATCCTATGTTACTTCTTATACCTCCAAAGTTTCATGATGATCGGTTAAGTAGTTTTCGCGTAAAAGCGTAACAAACAAACTTACATTCACATTTATAATATTAGTATGATTATAATAGTTTGGTGTACCTGCGTACATACGCACTCACGCCTGTAATCTCCGAACGGGTAGACAGAGGTAACGCGTAACTGCTTACAATATTGTATTCTCTTCATGTTATGTAACATTTTATATGGCAGATGTACGACGTTTATGTTCACTTGTGTTTTGACAGGAAAGTATACTTACTTATTTATTATTCACACAGTAAAATAAAGGATGACACTTAAACTGAGCGGCTTATGTATGCCAGATTGCTAGATTAAGCCTTTTTATAAAAAGGCAAAGGAGCAATCTACCCGTCATAAATAAATACCAAGTATGAAATCCCGACAACGTGTAATTAAAACACGTCTTACGTTTTAATATTCAACGTGTGGTAAATAATGACAATATTCCGAATGATCAGATATTTTGCCGGACTGCCTCGGTGGCGCAGTTTAATGCGTACGCGTTACGATTAAGCTAACGCTGAGGTCTCTGATTCGATCCCCGGGTCGGGTAAAGTGATATTGAGTTTTTCTATTACGAAATGCTCAGTATCATCCCGGAGTCTGGAATTTGTGTCCGATATGGCGATAGGCTCGCCCCCTATCACGTCGAGGGACGGAGATACGCTCGGCGAAATGTGGCTGTACTGGTTCCACCTCTGCCTACCCCTTCGGGGATTACAGGCGTGAGTGCGTATGTATGTATAAAATCCCGACAACGTGTAATTAAAACACGTCTCACGTTTTAATATTCAACGTGTGGTAAATAATGAAAATATTCCAAATGATCAGATATTTTCTCCAGAATCCAGAGCGTCGTAGGACAAACGGCTGGTGTCTGCGGCTATGAAATATTAATCTCCTGGGAAAGAGTTGTGCAGTGTCGGACAAAAATAATGCTTGTGCGTTTGATTTATTCAACGCGTTACAGAAAGGTGTGGTCATATTTAAGGGTCTTTACATACTTGACAGTGAGTTTTTATGTACCAAATCTTATCAAAATCTAGACATGTATAAATTTCACGTTAATTTTAATCACGATCGATAAGATTGATTACATCACTATTCATTATTATGAACGACACTCACTTTTTTTAATAAACTCAAATGAAAAAATCAATTAAGTGAAGTGCGTGAGCGAGAATAACAAGTACTGTATGAGAAAAAAATCGGCTGTTTATCATTTAGTGTTGTCCAAAGTTGCACGTCGAATATCGACATGTTTCTTATTTGAAAACAGCGATAGCTTTCGAATGAGTAATGAATAAAATGTCGATAAATTTCAAATAAGTTACTTTTAGTTGTAGCTAAAGTTATTTTACAAGTTTCAGTGGAAGAATCATCAAAATAGATGCATAAATTTCAAAGCTTCAGTCTTTCATCCCCGATTTCAGCCCATTGGGACTGGAATTTCTTTTTGAAATTTAAATGGCTTTGAGCAATGCCCTCTTGAACGAAACAAAGAATCACAAACATTGCTTATCGTTCAGACACCATTGTATACATACATAAGCACTCACGCCTGTAATCCCCGAAGGGGTAGGCAGAGGTGTAACCAGTAAACCCACATTTCGCCGTGCTTATCTCCGTCCCATGGTGTGATAGGAGGCGAGCCTATCGCCATACCGGACACAAATTCGAGACTCCGGGCTGATACTGAGCTTTTTCGTAATAGAAAAACCCAAAATCACTTTTACCCGACCCGGGGATCGGTTCTGAGACCTCAGCGTCAGCCTCAGTCGTAACGCGCACGCATTACAACTCCACCACCGAGGCAGTCGGTACCATTGAATGTAGATAAGTATTATATAAGTAATCGCTTTTTCAACACAACAAAGTGCAAAAATATAGATATTTTTTGCGTACATTTTTCTCGGTCGCAAGTAGGTACAAAGCAAGTCGCATTGAAATTCCTTTGAATGTTTCATGTGTATTGTTGAATGGAATTTAATTTGGAGCATGAAGCTGCCTGTAGTTAGCTACCATGATTTATATGGTTGTACTTTGACGTTTGAAATGATTTGAGGGTGCTGAAGATATTAGAAATAAAACTAAAAATATTAGTTTTCTTAGAGGTATATTTTGGGCGAAGTATTATAAAATAACGTCAGTTAAACATAATTTTGCTGTCGAGAGACGCAATGTCTCTTGACGATATAATGTTGACCTCATTATATTTATTTATTTATTTTATTGCATTAGCCGGCAAACGAGCAAGTGGGTCACTTGATGGTAAGTGATCTCCACCGCCCATGTACGCCCACAATACCAAAAGAGTCATGGGCGCGTTGCTGACCTTAAAGGAAAGGGGTAATTCAGGAATTGGGAACGGAAGGGAATTTGGGCCACCGGATATCTCACTCACCGTACGAAACGCAGCTGCAAGCTTCTTTCTGTGAGACAGTGGTAACGACCCAGACGAGCCGACCCATTTATGCTGTAAACAAAACAGTCTACAGCGTGGCTCTACCACTAAAATCTCTACCACTATATTTGGAACTGAACTGTGCTTATTAGGTTCAGTGTAGTAATTTTGAGTCAGGATGAAAAAAATACGCGTCTTAGGCTCTCCACTAAGCCAATTATATATTCTGGTCAACAGACTGATTTAAAAACCAACTTGTTTAGCGTTAACGCCGTCTGGCCGTCACTCAAATAGGTCTAATTAAGCCTAGCTAAAATTAGGTCAGCCTAAAATCAATCTGAAAGTCTATTAGGCGTGACATAACAATTATCTAGACCAAAACAGCTATTGCGTGGCTGATGAAGATAGATTTTATATAATTAGTTGTTGTTTTTAGAGTTCCATACCTCAAAAGAAAAACGGAACACTTATATAGAGGATTTACTTTATTGTCCGTTTCTCTGTCCACCTGACAAGGTACCTATTGTCAGTAGCGGGTAGAGGTATCTAGTTTAAATTAATAGCAAATACAATAAAAATAAATTAAGGTCTACGATCCTTCTGAGGTGCAAGTGTCAAGCTTCAAATTAGATGCAATATTTGTCTCACAACATGTAATTTGCGAATATAAAATTTACTCTAAGTTTTTTTTTCGTTGACGTAGAATCAAGATCTCTTAGCAGAAGTAAAGGAAAAAAAAGAAAATTGATAGCTGTTGCATCACTTAAAATTTTATTTTTATTTTCTAACAAATCGTGTGGGAGTACAGAACCCTCAGTGCGCGATTCAGTCTCGCGCTTGACCTTTATATACTACTTCTGTGCCTTAAATATATTCTTAGAAAAATAATTATTAGTTTTTCGAACAAAAAATGTTTTTATTAAATCTTTTGTTTCTTAATTCAGCTTTTGCTCGCGGCATTAAAACCCCACAATCGTTTAATTTTTAAAATAAGTAGACTGTATTTTTTGTTCGTTAAAGAGGTTTAACACTTGTTTGTTACTGGTTGCAAAATTAGGTTGTTGTGACCGTGATATGATTAAGGTGAGGACTCACGTGGCTGCCTTCTGGAAGTTTCTTCCCCATGCCTGGGGATCCCAACAAGATGTTCTGGTGATGCGGACTTAGCGAAGCGCGGAAAACGACTGACTGTCACTCTGACAGTTTCACGTCAAACATACGGTCGGATTGCGTTTTATTTGCACAGTATGATATGCATGTTAAACAAACGAACAAAATCCACCAGCCTGATTAAAAGTATTTTTTCCGGGATAAAGTAACCTATGTTCTTATTGAGGTTATGGGTCACCTGTGTGACAAATTTTATCCAAATCCTTTAAACTGTTAAGGTGTGATTGAATAACAAACATACAAATCACCAACAACAAAACTTTTACATATACAAAAAAAAAAAAGTTCTTAGTATTAATTTTTACGTCGCTTCGGGGCACAGCTATGATGTATAAAGGAATAAGTAAGGTAAAGAATAATAAAACCAGTCACACACACACGCCCCAGAGCTAGGCACGGGTCTCCTTTACTAATAAAGGGATTAAGTCTTTTTAAATAGACCCACCCAACAGTCACACACATAGTCCTGACCCCACACTAGGTTAACCTGTATCGTGGGTATCAGGAACTACGAGGGACTTGCGGTCCCACATCACCCAGGCCCGAAATAAATATTTGTGGATCTCACAAACATTTGTCTCAGTGCGGAAATCGAACCCACGGCCTTCGCTTCGCAGGCGGCTACTCGCCCACTCCGCCACGGAGGCTGTCATTGGGTACCATGCTGGCTTATCTAACCGGAATCACAAGAACCAGTCAAGTAAAATCTAGTTCATAATATTTCAAATTTCCTTTAGTAACCTTGAGCATAAAGTAAAATTTGCATTTTATGCGAAATTGCAATGCATTTGTGAGATGGGTGCAAATTATATGAAAATGTATGATAAATTCTCATTTCATAAGCGTGCTGTTTGAACTGGCAATGTACATTTCAAGGGTGATATTTATGTACTACGCTGAGATAGCTAAGATATGTTCAATAAAGTAAATTACTAAGTTTTTTTTATTTATTTTATTTATTTATTTTACACTTTATATACAATCTATAAAGGCGGACTTAATGCCAAAGGCATTCTCTACCAGTCAACCTTAGGGCGATGCAGAGATGATCAAAGTAGGTGCAAAAAAAGGAAGATACAAAATATAAAAATACTCTTGATACTCTTGATAGATATGGGTTTCAATTTTACCAGTTTTTGAGTGGTGGAGCCACGCTGTAGACACTTTTGTCTATAGAATGAATGGGCCGGCTCGTCCGGGTCATTACCACTGTCGCACAGAAAACCGGCGTAAAGTAGTGGCTTGCTGCTGCGTTTCGTACGGTGAGTGAGATATCCGAAAGCCCAAACCCCCTCCCATTCCCAATCCCTTACTTATCCCTTTCCTTTAAGGTCGGCAACGCGCCCATGATTATTTTAGTATTGTGGGCGTACATGGGCGGTGGAGATCACTTACCATCAGATGACCCACAAGCTCGTTTGCCAGCCTATAACATAAAAAAATACAATAAATTAGATGAAGCTGTATAGGTATGAAACATCTGCCATGATTCCAGTTACATCGTAATAAATCAATCATAAAGAGAAAAAATGTAGCGCTCAAATGTATCATAAATCAACGTTTTGTGTTTACGCTATGGCTCTGACCTTTGAGGAATACATTATTCTATCAAATAACGGTTTGGGATCGATGAACCATGGGACAATGTTTTATAGTACGTTGACATTATAGCTAGTCAGTGTGGTGAGAAACGAAGACAGAAGAAAAGATGGTCGGATATTTTTTTTTTTTTTTTTTCTTTTTTTAGGATTACCAACAGTTGTCACATTGATACATGTACTCAAAAAATGCTTATAAATAATTAGAACTAAATGCACAACCACATTAAGGTAATCACAGCATGCAAAACAAATTCTATTACAGTAGATACTAACTAACATTAATCATAAAGATGTGACTTATTTAATCTAACTTATTGCAAAATTACATTTAATTGATAAGGTAAGAGTAAATAGTTTTATAATACATGTCCATTTTGTCGAAATGAATATCAACAAGATTACTGCATTCATTTAAGATTTTACACAGCCGTGGGATTGGAGAGTTGGCACCAGAAACTGTTCTACGCGGTGGTGGATAAAGGGGTTTACAGAGAGACTTGGAACGAACTTCGATGAAAGTAGGAAGGAGCAGAACACTACTATTGCACGACGATCCTAAATTGAGTTTAACCCACTAAACCAGTTTACGAGACATCAAATCGTATGAAAATTTGACATAAGTAAACGGTGAGTACGGTGAGTGAGATATCCGGAGGCCCAAATCCCCCAATCCCAATCCCTTAATTATCCCATTCCTTTAAGGTCGGCAACGCGCCCATGACTCTTTTATTAATGTGGGCGTACATGGGCGGTGGAGATCACTTATCATCGGGTGGCTCACTTGCTCGTTTAAATGCCTTTGCTATAAAAAATTTAAAAAATAGTTTAGTAGTAAATCTCGATTTAGGATCGTCGAGCAAGTCGGCCTTAATAATCTGTAAAACCAATATAAAGAAATCGCAAATTTTCCTTTTCTGTTTTTGTAGTTTAATTCGGTTTTTTTTCTTTCTTTACTTTAATATCATTTTTGGTGTAATACAACAATAGTTTCAAAAACATGGCTGCGATTTCACTGATTAAATTCCAAACTATTCTAAAATTGCATAATGCTTAGTATGTGAATAAGATTACTAAGGCAATAAGGAGGGAAGCTCGCTGAATAAACCCACGGCAGCCGCAAGGTGAAAATGAAACATTCAAATGAGGGTTGCCACGCACGCTGCACATCATAAAAATCTCTTGTTTCCATTTTTATTTTATTTTAAAATTCGATGTTTTTCAAAATGTAATTCCAAATTTAAGTCTATCTGTTACGTTTCGAGTCCCTGTCATGTAAGAAAATAAAAAATAATTGAAAAGAAGAAAAATTATGTGTCAGAAACTTGTAGTCAATTAAAGTTAGTCGGTTTAAAGTAAATGAATAGTCTAACAATCAAAAATTCATTGAAGAGAAGAAAAATATGAGTCAGAAACTTGTAGTCTATTAATGTTAGTCGGTATAAAGTAAATAGTCTAATAATCAAAAAGATAATTAGGGATGTCAACATCTCCAACTCTCCAATTTAACGAGAGTGTATAGTGAACTCTTTCTGGAAGCTGTTATTTCACAAAAACCAAGCCAGTCATGAAATAAATGAAAGTGAAAAATATATTACCGTACTACTGCTGAGTAATAATCTCCAGAGTTAACCATGTAAGACAATTTATAGCTGCAAAGCCATCTTCAATACCAGTAAACTGTACAAAGTTATTTCCAAATTTAATAACGCCATTTGCTTTCAAAGTAGAAGATTTTGTAAAACTATTTTGCTTTTAAAAGTTATTTGATCTCGGTAAAGACGAAAATGCATTAATTTTCATTACACCCACCAAACTAAAGAGTAAAACTTGTGACGACTTAGAAGAATAACTCCGTAATTAAAAACCAAAAAATATGCATACTTTAGTAGCTGTGAGTTTGAAGTTTGTTTTTGTTCATATTATTAAAGGGAGTGGATGAATATTAGAATTTTGAGTAAGCTGCTTGATATCATTAAGATGAATATAAGGCTTATTACATAGTACATAGAGTATAATAACTATCGGCGCCGAACACACAAATCGTAGAAAGAGATGAAATTATAAATACATATTGTACTGCAACATCTCTCATGCTATAATTAAAATAAATTAGTTTACATTCATACATGCATAAGCTCACGCCTGTATCCCCGAAGGGACAAGCCTCTGTGTACTGTTAGCGTATTCTCTTAATATTGGTATTTTGAGGATGTCCAAGAAAGCAACGTTGGGTACACAAAAATCATAATGGTTATAAGTGTAGTTGAATGGTATAAAACAGGTTGTCTCCAGAACTGGAGGTCTTTTGCCCGCGGTCAGTCAGACAGTCTCCAGTTCATTAAGATCAGTGCTCAGTCGATAGTCCAAGAGTTCATTACGCGGTAGCTATGCTGGTTTACTATTCGGTCCTAGTTGTCTTAACTTTTCTTTCTTTCTTTCTTAGTTATAATTAGGGAACGGTCTCTAGAGAATCCTGACATGAGGTTGTGGTCTGTAAAGCAGTAATAATGTAAATGTAACCAATAAACTACGAGTGATTACTGTCGTTGGGTATTAATAAAATAATACACGTCTCACGTAACTTCTAACACTACCTAAAACAGAATCGAACCATTGGTGTATATCAAACAATTTTTTAAAATTAATGTTTTATTATACAATAGGACGACATGCGAGCAAGTATTCTCCACCGTCTATGAACGCCCATAATACCAAAAGAAACATGGAAGCGTTAATCACCTTAAAGAAAGGGATACTTAAGTGATTAGAAAAGGGAGGCGGTTTTGGGCTTCCGGATATCTCAATCAATGTACAAAATTCAGCAGCAAACTACTACTTTACGACGCTTTTCTGTAAGACAGTAAGACAGTGGTAACAATTTGATCGAACCAGCCCATTCATGCTGTACACAAAATTGTCTACAGCCTGGCTCTAACACTCAGATAACATTTTTTTTAACATTATATTATTTTTAAAAATATCAGCCATAACAAATAGGCCTTTACTTATGTTAGCGTATTCTGTTAATATTGGTATATTGAGGGTGTCTGAGAAAGCAACGTTGGGTACACTTAAATAATAATGGTGCGATATAGTTCTGGAAGAGTAGTTAAATGGTATAAAAGAGGTCGTCGCCATAACTGGAGGTCTTTTGCCCGCGGTCAGTCAGTTCATTAGATCAGTGGTCAGTCGATAGTCCAAGTGTTCATTACGCGGTAGCTATGCCGGTTTACTATTCGGTTCTAGTTGTTTGAGTTATAATTAGAGAACGGTCTATAGAGCATCCTGACATGGGGTTCAGGTTTGCAATATCTGTAAAGCAGTGATATTGTAAATGTAACCAATAAACTATGAGTTAAAGTGATTACTGTCGTTAAGTATTAATAAAAGAATACTCGTCTCATGTAACTTCTAACACTGATAATAATTTTAAGCACTAATTTGTTAAAACACTGTTTTCGTCTATTTTTAGCAACTTTATAAATGGCGTTGAAAGATAAAGCCAAGAGAGTGTTTAACTAATCAATGATTAAGTAACGGTTTTAATTAAGGCTTGTAGTCTGTAAAAATATTCAGTCGGCTACTTATTCCAAAGATAGCGCCTTTTAATGGTATCATGGACGGAGATTGACAGTCGGCGCGGCGTAAGATTAGTAAGCTTACGTAAGCTTAGGGTACGGAACCATAAAAAATATTTTTTATACAATAACTAGCTGTCCCGCGCGGTTTCACCCGCAACTACAGCAGCGCCACCTACCAGGTCCAATTGTGAATCTAAACCATCCAGGGCGCCACCCAAACGCATACAAAAAAATCAATCAAATCGGTCCAGCCGTTTAGGAGGAGTTCAGTCACATACACACGTACAGTAGAATTATATATATAAAGATATTTTTGTATCGACAACCCTGTGACGTAATATTCATCTTAGCCGCCGCTGTTTCACAGGCGGCAGGTAGCGAGCGAAAGAAACGTTTTTATTTCAAATATATTTTTGACATTTATTTTTTTCCTGACGCATAATTATGCCGCTAGATTTATAGAGCTACTCAGATTTACATTTATATTGAAAAAGTGATATAGTATGTCTGTCATAGATAATTACTTCGCGAAAATTCTGAAATAAATGGATTATTATAAGATCACATTGAGCCATGGATAGAGTAGAGTTCTGTAGCTATTACTGAGACTAATAGAATCTGCGAAATCATAGCAATTTCTGCGGGCATTCCACCTGCCCTTATCCCACTCGCAGTGGGGTCGGCGCTACATACTTTTTAACACATGTTACAGAAAGATTTGGCTTGTAGTTTTTACGACCGGCCGCCTGCCTCACGTCAACCCTTCTGCGACGTTATTTCGGCGGCCGTTACAATCATTAAAATCCACCGAGATCAACAGGAAAAATATCTGTAGCTTTTAAATGGCTGAACAGATTTTCTTTAAACGTTAATACCATCTCCATGAAACCAGATTTCAAATGAAAAAAACCGCATTCAAATCATTATTTTAAGCACCACGATGTCATAAACAGACACACACACACACTGTAAGGTATCAAATAGTTTAAGAGAATGTTTAAGTCATGATGGTTGTAAGCAAACTTTTTTGAGTCGTAGAGCCACGCTGTAGACACTTTTGTCTACAGCATGTATGGGCCGGCTCGTCCGGGTCATTCATTACCACTGTCTTTTGAGGGGTCGAGCCACGCTGTAGACACTTTTGTCTACAGCATGTATGGGCCGGCTCGTCCGGGTCATTACCACTGTCTTTTAAGGGGTCGAGCCACGCTGTAGACACTTTTGTCTACAGCATGTATGGGCCGGCTCGTCCGGGTCAATACCACTATCTCACAGAAAACCGGCGTAAAGTAGCAGCTTGCTGCTGCGTTTCGTACGGTGAGTGAGATATCCGGAGGCCCAAACCCCCTCCCCTTCCGCAGTGGAGGTCACTTACCATCAGGTGACCCACTCGTTTACCGGCCTAAGCAATAAAAAAAAAAATGAAATTGATTGATGTCTACAAACTAGTGTAAATTACGCACTCTTTATTGTATAGTGATTCACGTGGTCGCTAATGACCTAAGATGCTAAAAAGTGACCTCATATAAATAAATAATAATAAAAAAACAACAAAAGCGACAAACTAAACTTATTACACCTCTTTTTTGTCGAGGTTTAAAACTAACATTTTAGAGTAGTAGCAGGATGGTCCATACTATTGACAGGTTTGTCTACAGCGTGAATAGGCCGATCGACCACTGTCTCAAAGAAACCGACATAAAGTAGCAGATTGCTGCTGCGTTTCGTACGGTGAGTGAGATATCCGGAGGCCCAAATCCCCCCTTCCCAGTCCCTTAATTATCATTTTCCTTTAAGGACGACTACGCAGCCATGATTCTTCTGGTATTGTGGGCGTACATGGGTGGTGAAGATCATATATTTTCTTTTCATATTTCTTTTTCCTCATAAAATCAACATGTCATATTATAATCATTAGAAAATATTTTGCATGTCACTTCATACATACAAGTAGGGTTCCGTTTTCCCGTTTGGTTACAGAATCCTAAAAGCATGGAATATAAAGTATTTTTATAGATATTTACACAGCTGTTCTTAATTTTTAACTAAATAAGGATTATTTTACTTTAAAATAACCTTAGATTAATTTGCGGCTAGCTTAAGGGTTTTATCATGAATAAATACACCCAACATTCACACATATAGTCCTGACCGTACACTAGGTTAACCTGTGTCGTGTGTATCAATAAGTACTAGATACTTAAGGTCCCGCAACACCCAGTCGAGAAACATATATTTGTCACACAATCATTCTCGGAGTGGGAATCAAACCATAATCATCACAAGAACATATTATACACGGTAACATCATGTAAATTATGTTTCCGTGTATATGATACAATTAGTACTATTTTAATTAGATTTTGCGTATGTTAATCATTCTCAATAACAAGTAATTATTGAATTATGTTTGAGAGTGCTTTGTGCTGGTAGCGTCTTTTGGAACTAGATTTTGCCTACGACTCTGCTTGCGATTTATCAGTACCATGGTTACAGTTATAGTTTCATCTTTGCTTTATAAATAACATGGGCATTGGCCTAGGGCCTCCCAAATGTCAAAACTCATTACCTTACTAGATTATTTAAAAAATATAAAAAAACTCCACTATTTCACAGTAGGTAATTTCGGTGATGGCATATGTTGGATATTCTCTTTTTATTGGTCTATTGAGGGTCTGAAAAAACAACGTTGGGTACACTGAAATAATAATGGTGTGATATAGTTGTGGAAGGGTAGTTAAATGGTACAAAAGATGTTGTCGCTATAACTGGAGGTCTTTTGCCGGCAGTCAGTCTTCAGTTCACTTAGATCAGTGCTCAGTCGACAGTCCAAGAGTTCATTACGCGGTAGCTCTGCTAGTTAATTATTCGGTTGTTTTAGTTATAATTAATTAGAGAGCGGTCCCTAGATAATCCTGAAAAGGGTTGTGGTCTGTAAAGCAGTAACATTGTAAAAGTAACCAATAAACTATGAGTTGAAGTGGTTTATATGGTATGTTATTAAAAAAAAAAATAGTCTCACGTAATTTATAACACATAATATTGTAAAAGGAAATATTTTTACTCTCCTTAAAGAGCCCATAAACCTCTTCTGGACCTACTAAGTAGGCCCTGTCTAGGGGGCTGTGGTCTACAAGCATTGCACCTATTCACGCGAATAAAATAAACGTTATTTATAAGAGGGAGCAGCCGGAGTCTCTAGAAATCTCATTCACCGTCCGAAATGCAACAGC
Organism: Mimas tiliae; assembly: GCA_905332985.1. Taxonomy (NCBI): domain Eukaryota; kingdom Metazoa; phylum Arthropoda; class Insecta; order Lepidoptera; family Sphingidae; genus Mimas; species Mimas tiliae. Next base: position 14,996,486 of record HG995246.1, on the reverse strand, counting down.
AAGCTGCTAGTTTACGCCGGTTTTCTGTGAGATAGTGGTAACAACCCGGTCGAGTGGGTTATGTAAGCTGTAGGTGAGTGAGATATCCGGAGGCCCAAACCCCCTCCCCTTTCCAATCACTTAATTATCCCTTTCCTTTAAGGTCGGCAACGCACCCATAATTCTTTTAGTATTGTGGGCGTACATGGGCGATGGAGATGACTTACCATCAGGTGACCCACTTGCTCGTTTGCCGGCCTATGCTATAAAAAATAATGTTGTACCTGTGTGGCTAATTTCTTATTAGCTTTCGAAGGTGGAAGAGCTGATGGCCCACCTGATAGGTAAGTCATCGTCGCTTATACTACATTAGCAACGCTGGGGGGACAGCCAAGCTACTGCATACCAGCGAAAATCAAAATATCATCCAAATTAATCGAGAATGATTAACAATAATCCAAATTCATAAAACTCACAAACATCTAAACATTCGCAGTTAAGTAATAAGTAGGATTCCATCCCGCAACTGAAATTAATGCTATTTCTTGAAAGAATTTAAGATCTTTCAAACGTGAAGGAAAGATATTTATCATTTTATAAAAATATTACAATGTCCGGCTTCTAAACCGTTGGCCACAGCTGTCCGAGACAGGATAGGATCATTAATTAAAGATCCAGTTTTGATCACTTTGGTACCATAGACACAGATCTTGATAGATGTCTCAAGTGCTCTAATCGGTATGAAGCCAAGCGTGTCACATGTTTAGTGGCTGTTGTTACGTCACAAGACTTATTAGTTAAGAGAAGCACCCTTGCAATAATAGGTCTTTACCTTTGTGAAGTTGCCGTTCAGTACGAAAAAAGTTAATGTATTTTATTTTGCTTCTTTTCTGTTTCTATTAATCAAAGTAACCACATGTGCTATCGATGCATCATTGCCAGCGCAATAGCAATTTAGCAATGCCCTTATTGAAGAAATCGTCTGGATGGGAGGCAACAAACTTTTTAAATGCATTTTGCACTGACTTACGGGTAATTTTTTTGACAGCCTCCGTGGCGCAGCGGGCGAGTAGCCGGCTGCGAAGCGAGAGTCCGTGGGTTCGATTCCCGCACCGAGACAAATGTTTGTGTGATCCACTAATATTTGTCTCGGGTCTGGGTGTTGTGGGACCGCAAGTCCCTCGTAGTTCCTGATACCCACGATACAGGTTAACCTAGTGTGGGGTCAGGACTATGTGTGTGACTGTTGGGTGTTTTTTTTTTTTTTTTAATAATGATTGAGAAAAGGGATGGGAATTTGAGCCTCCGGACATCTCACTCACCGTACGATACGCAGAAAGCCGCTACTTTACGTCAGTTTTCTGTAAGACTGGTATCGACCCAGTCGAGACGGCCCATCCCTGCTGTAGACAAAACTATCATTCACAAATACTCCTTACAATGTTTTCCTTTGCTGTTAATAGCGAACGATAAACAATAATAAATACACACATAAGTTTGAAAGTTAGAGGTCTGTGGCTTGGGGTGAGGGATGGAACCCGTGTTGGCATTTCATCCCACTCTCTATTAAACTATCACTGCTTTACAATCCCTTTTACGAATCATAAGCTTACGCCTATATCCCTGAAGAAGTAGGCAGAGGTGCAACTATTCACCGAGCTTATTTCAATCTCATGATGTCATAAGCAGCGATACACTCTGCTGATTAACGGACGAGGTAATGGACAAACTTGGTTTCCGTTGCAGGTAATGGTGGAAAGACGGCGGGTCGCCCCCATATAATACCAAATTCCGTCAATTCTATGGTACGAGAAGGCGGACCCTGGCATTAAACCGTGATAACATCGGGGAGAAAAAAGAAAGATATGATAAGACCCAAGCCTATCATCCAACCGAGTACAAATTTCATGCCCGGACTATTCGCGTGGATGTATTTAAATTAAATACTCATACACATCATCATCATTGCCCCGCCTGGGATTTGAACCACTGTTTGTCCACGGTTTCCAAGCCTAAGTACTAAACCAATAAGGCGATTACAACCCCTTTCAGATATTCGCTAATTACTAACAAATCTGGCATCAAATTGAGATCTTGTTATGTTAGATGTTGTATGTGTTATGTATCTTTATTAGTCATTTCACTATAGTCCTATTTTGTATTGGATGCTTTTGTTATCACAAACTTGAACACTAAATTGTGAAAACTGTATTAGAAGTTAGGTAAATTGGATATGGTAATGTCTTGAAGCTTTAACTACGCATCTGTAATAATGGGAGTCAATGTTTCAGTATTTTATTTGATAAACAGAAGTTGTTTTGGTTAGTGCGCAGTGGGCTAGTAGCCGGTTGCGAAGCGTGAGGCCATGGGTTCGATTCCCGCACCTAGACAAATGTTTGTCTGATCCACAAATATTTGTCTCGGGACTGGGTGTTGTGGGACCGCAAGTCCCTCGTAGCTCTTGATACCCACGATACTGGTTTACGTAGTATGGGGTCAGGGCTCTGCGTGTGACTGTTGGCTGTATTTATTTATAATCATTTGTTTTCGTATATCTAGTTACGTATTCTGGACTATGTGTATGACCTGAGGGGCTAGCACGGAAACTTCCGAAAAGTTATTCGGGCTGTCATCGACAACAATTTCATGAGATTTTAGTACAGCGCCTCTATCGTACGTAAAAGAAACTAATATATATGGAATATAGACCAATGATATTTAAGGAATTATCTATCGAGCCCTCGATACCTTTACATTACAATTTCAATAGTTTTCCGTGCTAGCCCCTCTGATAGAGTACTCCAGACGCAAGCTAAACATATTTTGTAAACAACAACACGTAAGAATGCCTACGTGATGTTTTGATTGTTTTAGAACAAAACAGAATGTACTCCAGACGAAACATCAGCACTTTGTAATAAACAGCTTAATCTTCCCAAGAAAATGTCTGCGTATTGTTTTGATCGCTCCTGATATATAAATAAGGAAATTGTACTTTTAACCCGAACGGTCTTTCAAAAAGCCCCTCGAGCCGTCGTCCGATTTGACTATCATCAGCTCCTAAACCTATCATGGGATTTATGTAATTGAAAGACTATTTATAATTATTTAACAGCCTCCGTGACTCAGCGGGCGAGTAACCGGCTATGAAACGACAGCGGGTTCGATTCCCGCTCCGTAACAAATGTTTGAGTGATCCACAAATGTTATGTTTCGGGTCTGGATGTTATGCGACTGTAAGTCCCTCGTAGTTCCTGATACCCATGATGCAGGTTAACCTATTGTGGGAAGAGAACTATATATGTGACTTTTATGTGTATTTATTTATTTTCATTAAATTGGGAAGGAATGTTTTTCCCTAAGACAACGTAAGATGACGGTGCTCATTGCCTTTCTGCTCACACTTTGAGCTTCTTTTTCTTCTGGCTATTATGCCGGGTCGCCTAATTGTTTCTTCACACATTTATACCTTCGGATATCTCACTCGCCATATGAAACGCAACAGCAAGCTGCTACTTTGGTTTTCTGTGAGACAGTAGTAACAATCCGGTCGAGCCGGCCCATACATGCTGTAGACAAAACTACCTAAAGCGTGGGTCTACCATTCACTTTTTTCCAACTATTTCATTTCCAAAAGATTAATACTTTCGAAATGGATAAATGAGTGTATTTACAGTATTTGCATTCTGACAAGATCCTGCTTTATTAGATGCGTCGTTTATATTGTTGACTTATCTGTGGGTTGAAGGTTTCCGAGGTACCATTAATCATGATAAATACCTATAACTAAAGCTACACCTTTACATTAACACTGCCTACTCTATGTTGAGTAATGAGGTATTTTCCTGCTCTACTCTAGGAATAATAAGGTACTCCGTGATTTAGCAAATTTTATACGCAACGACAGGTAAACAAAACTAATCATTTTACGTTAAAAACTTCACGGACTACGAATCCCGAATCGATGCAATTGCTGTTTTCCGTTGAACCATATAACCATATCGAACCTTATATCGAACACAAAATGAATCATCAAAATCTGTTAGTCGCGGGAATAACGCGTATATGAAAAACAGATGAATTGAAAACCTCCTCCCTTTTGAAGTCGGTAGAAAAACCAAAGATTCGTCTGTGTACAACGTGTTACAGAAAGGTGTGGTCAAATTTAAGCAACTTCTAGTGTACGATACAAGTATTTTAGCCACTGTATCACAAAATCCGGGAGCATTGCTAGAACATAAATAAAGCATTTTCTTTTTTAGCGAATGAGGAACTTATATTCGAATTGATTATACTAACTTATAATGAGTCGATATTCGACTTGCAACTTTGATAAACACCTAATAATGACTGCCTCGGTGGCGCAGTTGTAATGCGTACGCGTTACGACTGAGGCTGATGCTGAGGTCTCAGGTTCGATCCCCGGGTCAGGCAAAAGTGATTTGGGTTTTTCTATTACGAAAAACTCACTATCAGCCCGGAGTCTGGAATTTGTGCCCGGTATGTCGATAGGCTCGCCCCCTATCACATCATGGGACGGAGATACGCTCGGCGAAATGTGGGTGTACTGGTTACACCTCTGCCTACCCCTTCGGGGATTACAGGCGTGAGTGCTTAGGTATGTATGTATGTAAATGATAAACAGTTGAGCTCTTGTCTCACTCCAGCATTGTTATTCTCGCTCACGCACTTCACTTAATTTATAGGGATGTGATCGATCTTCTTGTAATAAACGAATTTTGATAAGATTCGGTGCATAAACTCTCACCGTCAGGTGTAATGTAAGAACTCTTAAATATGACCACACCTTTCTGTAACACGTTGTATATTTTTTTATTATGTTCACACATAATTTTTCCAAATGTGGACCGATATCGATGTTTTTTTTTTGGATTTTTTGGATAGGGTTTTGATGGTGTCCCATTTGGATTAATAAATTAATTCGAAGAATTAATTCCACCCCTGAGGGGAGTGCAATCGGGGGTGAAAAAAAACCGTTAATTATGCAACGATTTTGATAATTCTTTCACTAAAAATATTAAAATATATTTTTTAAAGGAAAATAATACCGATTTAAAATAAAATCAAAGCTAAAAATTAAATTAAGTAAAAATGTTGAGTTGGTGGTATCTATCATTAACCGTTAAACTGTAATATCACCGCCTAAAATAAACACTGATTTTCGTGTAGTAACAGATTAATTTCTAAACGGAGAGCAAGTTTTATTTTTATTTTGTACAGTAATCTTCGGTATCATATTATTCATCAAAGTCAGTTCAACTCAATCGATCCGATATCAATGTCAACAGGAGTATGCTTCAGTTCACATTTCCCGCGAGAACTACTAATCTAATATCCTTTTTATAATATCTGTAAGGCATTTTAAGAAACTACTTTCCGTATTAGGTAGTAACTTCTGTAGGCCTAGTACAAATTTTAATATTTTTTAAACGATGAAAGTTGTCGTTTTCTCTCCATACGTCAAGTATCAGTAGCCTCTAGTGGGAACTATGATGAATATGGTTAATTTTATTTCCCATTATCGAATATGAAATTAGTTTTCTAGCGATTCTTTCCTTTATTAACGTTTGAAGTACTAGTTTGACACTTTGACGGTAGTAATTATATACGAATTCGAAAACTATAAACGTATTGGTAACTCGTACTAGGCCTACAGACTGGCATAATTCTGCCTACTGTCGAGGGACGCAGTGTCTTTTAACGGTCGCCATTTTATTTCGACTGCACTGTACTTAACATCAAGTGCCTTTGCCGGGCAAGGATAAAAATATTACTATTGCTAGTGAGATCTTACATAATAGCCAGGCTAATGTGAAATGCCGTCTAGGTTGCCACTGCTTTGTCTATTTTTATAACCAAGCAGCAAACTGTAAGCGCTTTTGTGTTCCGGTTTAAAGGATATTGAATGCAGTGAAATTACTAGGCATTATGAAACTTAACATCTCGCAATGATGCAGTAGCATAGATTACTTTTTATTCAATGTTGTGTAGGTGTTACTATTGTTTATGTTCAACTCCTCCTTAACTTTCTATTTGATTAATTTCGTTGCGGGACAAAAACAATTTAGCATTTCCAGAGACTCCCCGAGCTTCACTGCTCGTTTGTCAACAAAAATGCGTGCCACTGTCGATCCTGGTGCACAGGAGTTACAGTGGCGGGTGTGTGGGTGGGATAGTCTCGTATTGTTTATGTACAGGCATGGCTTACCATCAGACGATCCACTCGTGTTGGCATTAACGTAGGTTATTTTATTTATATATTTTTAAAATTCCCTATTGTTACTGCGAATTACAGGAGTACGGCGGTCGCAAATGACAATGCTGGTACGCCAGATCGTACCAGGAGTTCGATCCCGCGGACGGCTCTAAAAGTGCTGGCTTGACATCTTAGAGGAAGATAATATCTCACTGCAGAGGATGCTTCAAACCGGATGAAGTAAAAGCGTCTAAGTAGAAAGATGGATCCTAGCAAAGGCCGAGATAACGCCAGGCACAAATAAATAAAGATTATCTAAAATTATATTTGCGTGTAAAACAACTGCATAAGTATATACGCACTCACGCCTGTAATCCCCGAAGGGGCAGGCAGGAGGTGTTACCAGAACACCCACATTTCGCAGAGCGTATCTCCGCCCTTATGTGATGGGGGAGAGCCTATCGCCATACCGGGCACAAATTTCCAGACTCCGGGCTGATACTGACTATTTCGTAATAGAAAAACCCAATACCACTTTACCCGACCCGGGGATCGAACCCTAGACCTCAGCGTTGGCCTCAATCGTAACGCGTACGCATTACAACTGCGCCACCGAGCCTGCTGCATAGGTATATTCCTCAAAGTTCATTACATTGAAATCAATTATGTTTTCTCCCCTCTCACATATATTTTGCCGCCACAATAAATGAAATCAATCAATATGTCGCCCTTCGACATTGTCTTTCTTTGAATAGAAAAGATAAAGCGATTTATCGGCACGTGGCACCTGATTGCAGTATCGTGGCAGACGAACGGCAAAAAATCGTGCGACTAAATGTCGGTGTAATCATTTCGTATATAGTATTTACTTAGTGGTTGGTTTCTCGTATTCAAGAGCCGGCTGGGTAGGTACCACCGCTTTCTCTATGTCTCGGGGTGACGAACGCAGTCCAATGCCATGCAACAGTTGCTAGTTCAAAGTTATAATTGATGTTGCTTCTGTTTATTGGCAGGCATGACGCTTAACATCAGGCAAGCTAGCTGCTCTTCTCATCATTAACGCTAATTAAAGAATATCAAACCACATGGTTTCGGGTTCGGTTCGCAGTTCCGGCAAACCTCTGTGAATTTTTAGATTGGAAATGAAATCGCTATTATTTAGTGATTTCTTAGGTTTACGCGAATATTACACATTGAAATAAAAACCGTATAAACTAGTTTTATTTAAATCGCTATGATTGATTGGATCAATAACAAATTATTCAACTTCTAAAACTTTATTCGTTTGGTATTCTGGTTGAACTCTACAAACGCAGTACTCCTTTTCATTACATATAATGTTATCAATTCGTTTTATTGCTAGAGGCCTAAAAAATAGGTACAACTGTTTTTTTTCTTTCCTCAAATTAGATGCACACCAACGCTTCTATAAGTTATTTATCAGTGGCGTCACATATTATTATATCTAATACCATTAAGTGGTCAAATTACTACTAAAAATCACCATCCAAAAAGTCGCACGTCTACACAATACATTACATTTTCACGTATTTTCATTGCGTTTTTCACGTGCGAGTAAGTGATCAAATCGAGACATTCCGACTCAATGGATGAGACCTTTGACGGTTTCGCGTCAATGACACGCAGGATTGAATGGCTACTGAAAGGTGAGAAAACCTTTTTTTGCCGTAGGTGTGTCTGTTTTATATATAGAAGTGCTTTTTCCTGTCGACCTCTTTCTAAAATCCGAGTAGACACTCGGTTTCTAAATTCCAATTCTCGGAATTGATATTTGTGTCCGATATAAATAAAAAAATAAATACAGCCAACAGTCACAGTTTACATTGAAGCCAGTGAATTTACTGGGCATTATGAGACTTAACATCTTATGTCTCGGGGTGATGAGCGGCAGTCCAATGCCATGCAGTGCTTTGTAATTCAAAGTTCTGTGTGGTGTTGCTTCTTTTTATGGGCAGGCGTGGCACTTATTATCAGGCGAACGACATAATAAAAATAAAAAACACACAAATCTTCCTGGCCCCATATTAGGTTAACCTGCATCGTGAATATCAGGAACTACGAGGGACTTGTGGTCCCACAACACCCAGACCCAAAACAAATATTTGTGGATCACACAAACATTTGTCTTGGTGTGGGAATCGAACCCACGGCCTCTCGCTTCGCAGCCGGTTACTCGCCGACTGGTTCGCGGTAGGCTCGCCTCTATCATATTATGGAATGCAAGTAAGCTCGGTCGTCTGTGGTACACGAACCACCATGGCTATCAGTAACTACGACAGACTTATGGTCCCACAACACCCAAATCCGTAACAAATATTTTTAGATATCACAAAATATCGGTCCCGGTTTTTTATTAAATCTTTGTTTGTTTTGGGGTTTTATCCATACGGATATGCCATCCCCATCGGTCCCGGTGCGAGAATCGAACGCGGCATTTCGTTTTACAGCCGTTACTCGCTAACTATGCCGTCGATGTGCGCATATATACAAATTAATTACACGTTTGCGAGTAGTAGAGCTACTCTGTAAACAGTTTAGTCTCCAGCATAAATGGGCCGGCTCGACTGGGTTATTATCACGGTAAGTGAGATATCCGGTGGCCCAGATCCTTAATTTCCTTTAAGGTTGGCCTGACATCCATGATTCCTCTAGTATTGTATCGAATGCCCTCATGGGCGGTGGAGATCAATTACCATGCAATGGTAAACACATGTCCGTTTTTTTTTTTTATAGTATAGGCCGGCAAACGAGCAAGTGGGTCACCTGATGGTAAGCGATCTTCGCCGCCCATGTACGCCCACAATACAAAAGAATTATGGGCGCGTTGCCGACCTTAAAGAAAGGGATAATAAGGGATTGGGAAGGGGAGGGGGATTTGGGCCTCCGGATATCTCACTCACCGTACGAAACGCAGCAGCAAGCTGTTACTTTACGCCGATTTTCTGTGAGACAGTGGCAACGACCCGGACGAGCCGGCCCATTCATGCTGTAGACAAAATTGTCTCCAGCGTGGCTCTACCACTCGTACTACTCGTTTACTAGTCTATACTATAAAAATATCTTCCAAAACTTGGCACTTGCTTAATGCATATACCATCTTTCAAATCTTTTATCTGAATACCAATAAATATCGTATTATTCAGAGTACAGAAAATTTATTACAACCAAAATGGTGTTAAAGTAAAAAAAAACCTTGTCTTTAATTTTTTTACCTAAATAAATCTTGCAGTTACCCCTTTTTATACGCCAGCTTCTCAAATAAAGTACACTTATCTCTGTCCTAGATCAAATAAACAACCTCGGAGACATCATTCAACATAATGTCGCAATTACGGCTCAATCTAGGCCGGAATTGAACGCATAAATTCGAAAAACTAATTTAAGAGTTCGGAAGCCATATCCAGTTGGCATTTATTTCGTTAATTAAAACGCTCTATTCTGCAAACAAGGGCCAGATGAGTTCATAATCTGATACAGATCTGTTACAAGCTAATTTAGCTTCATGTACTCATTTGTCCTGTGTGACTGACTAGGCTGTAAGCTGATTTAGCATACTTTTGTATTTTGACTAGATAGCGACTACTAGGGACGACTAGGGGCTAGCACGGAAACTTGCGAAAAGTTATTCGAGCTGTCATCGACAACAATTTCTATGAGATTTTAGTACAGCGCCTCTATCGTACGTAAAAGAAACTAATATATATGAAATATAGACCAATGATATTTAAGGAATTATCTATCGAGCCCTCGATACCTTTACATTACGATTTCGATAGTTTTCCGTGCTAGCCCCTCTGTACACATTTTTCATAGCATAGTCTGGCAAACGAGCAAGTGGGTCATCTGATGGCAAGTGATCTCCACCGCCCGCCGATCTGTACGCCCACAATATCAGAAAATAGGTACGTTGCAGACCATAAAGGAAAGGGATAATTAAGGGATGAGAAGGGGAGAGGGGATTTGAGCCTCCTCATATCTCATCGGACGAAACGCAACAGCAAACCGCTACTTTACGTCGGTTTTTTGTGAGACAGTGGTAACGACCCGGTCGAGCTAGCCCATTTATGCTGTAGACAAAACTGTCAACACGGTAGTGGCTCGTTCAGGCCATTTGTGTTCCGATGTCAGCCAGTAAGCCGTCACAATTCTGCCAAAATATCACGTCAAATATGAATCGTTCGACAGTCAAGAGGGGTTGGCAGCGATATCAAGAGACTAGTTCCGTCAATAGAAGATCTGGTTTTGGAAGAAAACCATGCACTGAACCAAGTGATGACCGTTTTTAGTAAATCAGGAGCTGAGAAATCGCAAATTGGGGCTCTGTTATATTTTGCGTGGCGAATAATTTAATGGAACGTAGAGAGTTCGTTTCCAGAGAAAATAGCATATTAAAACCACATCGGTATATATTGGAGGTCTTAATTCCTCACGTACAACCTGTATTGACTGTTCTTTAAATACTTTTAAGTATTAAAATACTTTTATATTTTTTGTGCATTTTTTTTATTATGATTAGGTACACTTGGCTATTTGGAACTTGATTTAATTTTTCATTGATTCAATTGAAATTTAATGAGGAAATTGACAGAAATTATTCGCTGCTTATTAATTTATAAGATTCTGAGGATACAAGCTACTTAGAATAATAACATTAACTGACGGTGCCGTTTAAATAGATAACGGCCGGTTTTTATTTTGCAAAAAATCAATGTGAATATTCGAAATTCGATAATCTGATAATTAGCAGTCACGCTAATGTGTGTAGGTACTTTTGTACCACTGTCTCACAGAAAACCAACGTGGAGTGGCTTATTGCTGCGTTTCGACGATTACCGGAGGCCCAAAGGTCATTCGCCTTTGAAAGATCTTTTTAAACCCCCATTTCTTTCCGTACAGGTCGGCAACGCATCCATGATTCATTATTGTATGTGTTCATAGATGGAGATTATTTGTGTTTGAGGTGACTCACTTGCGCGCTTCTGTCAAAAAAAACACTTCTGAAAAACATTCAAATGTGCATACTACACAAATCGACAAAAAAACTTTGATTCTCGAAACAAAATGTATCCGAAACTGAAATACTTAGAGATAAATACGTAGAACAGAACTAAACCCGCAGGAACAATGCTTAACTCCGCCCCCTATTGTTAGGTACGGTACAATGAAGTACGTATCGAGCCCTAATTGTTTGGAAACTTCACTGGTTTATTGCGAATCCTTTTAATGGGATTTTATTAATCTAAACTCAAATTTAAACTTAAAGTTGTTAAGAAATTTCGAGTTGTAGATAATATAGCTGTTTTTTAGTACCGCTTCAGGGCTAATTTTGGTGTTTTCTTTTATCTTGTTGTTTGAGTTTAACAGCAACTATACCACCCACACATTCGCCACTATAACTTTTGTAAGCCAGGATCGGCAGTATACACGCCTATTATGGCACCAAACAATGCAGCTCGGCGAGTCTCTGAGAATGCGAAGCTGTCTTTATCGCGTAACGTTTTTTTTTTTTGTGTTACTACTAAACTACTAAAAAAAAAACGACTAAAAAAAAAAAAAAACAAATAGAAAGATATAGAGAAGTTGGCGATATACATTTTTTCCCCACTTCCCTCCGTAGCAGAGCGGGGAAAAAAATAAAGAAGTAAGGAGGTTCCAGTATTAACCTCAAGTGCAAGGACATTTACAACTGGAGAAACCAGATTAAAGGGTGGTATTTGAGTCTGTGAAAATCAAAGAGATCCTTTCCATCAGATGACCCACTTGCTCGTTTGCTAAAAAAAAAATAAAAAATGCGGGCGAAGCCGCGAGCAAAAGCTAGTACTTCATAATTCGAAGTTCCGACTAGTGTTGATTCTGGTTTGTGGGTAAGCGTGGCGCAAGTGCCATCAGGCGTGCAATCTGCGCGTCTTATCGTAAACGCTAATAAAAAAAAGTGTTTTATTATTATTTATTCTTTCTTTACTCTAAATCAATCTCAGACTTTCTCTGATAAAACCCTAACACCCCCTTAGCACCTCATCGCCATCCAAATGATTTTGGCAATGGCCGTATATATCTGAAGTGTCGAAGGTTGAAAAATCCTTGATTCCTCTTAAAGAGATATATGGAGCCATTACTCCACACAATGACGAACTAGAATTTAGGTCGTCTGTTGGAGCATCCTTAATTCGATTGGCTCAATTTTTAAGGTTACTGGAGCGCTGAACATTTGCTATCTGGTGGCACTACAGAATTATTATCAGCAAAATGATCAAGAAAATTTGATGTTACAATTTGAAGTTTTATATTGTGATACTTCTTAAAATAAGCTAACGGTTTTAAAGAAACTCCGAAATTAATTTGAGTAAATTGTAATATCTAAATGGCTGACCAGATCTTCAATCGTATCCGGCCACGTTAAACCAGCTTTTTAATAAAAAACCTCATTCATATCGGTCCATTTATTTGTTAAAGTGCTATGATGCCACAGGCAAAGGGCTTAAATTTACAACACCTTTCTTTTTTGTAGGGGGTTAATAACATTACTGGATCCCGAGAAGTCAGCATTGTGATGATTAAAATGTGATAGACATTGATGGATTGCTATTGATTAATAATAATAGTAATTGCTTACAAAAGTATGGATAATGATGGTTTTTCATCATATGTGTCTTGATCATTTTACCAAGTATCTTATTTCTGCCACTAAAATCCTACACAAACAATATAATATGTAACATTTATCATATTTTTTTAGAGCAGAAGTCTGGTAAACCAACAAGTGGGTCATCTGGTGTTTTTATTTTCGCTTCTGGATTACAATTTCTAATATGCACTGATTTTTAAACTGTCCTACATAATATCGATAAATAATTTCCCTAAACTTGAAATAACCAGTTTCATTTGACCCGTTCTCGCTAAGTACTTTACAATTCTAAACCTACGTCGATTTCTCCCTTGTTGTAATTCCATGAAGAGGTCTTCTTAATCTGGTCTCCATAAACTTGTCTTCATAAATTGTATCAGGATGTATAGCTGACGGTTTTATTACATCTAAGGGTCCTGCGGCTATGCGTTTGTACAGGTAATGTCATTAGGAGACCCCGGTGGTAATTTAGTACTGTGTACTTCACTACTGTACGTAAATGGGTGATTTGTCAAGTTTACAGCTCGTTCATAGAGCGTACGCAGTTTCGTATTTACTGGGCCGGTTTTGATGGATCCGTCATTACTTAATGTGATGTTTACGCAACACATAAGTTGCAGATTCTTTATCTAGAGCCACGCTGTAGCCAATTTTGTCTACAGCATGAATGAGTCGGTTCTATGGGGTTGTTTAATCGACTTGTTTTGCTGTTGCATTTCATAATCTGGAGGCCCAAACCTCTCCACTTCTTCCCAACCTTCAAGACTTTCACAAAAGTTGTATATCGTTGACTCCATAAAGAATTCAGTCAGTTCAAATGTTGTGAAGTGTGTTGTGAAGTGTTACAGCACCAGGTCCCAGTCTGGTTTTTCAAATATATGTGAAGTCTTAGAAAATGCATTAGACCAGCGTTAACTATCTTATTAATAGAAGATATCTGTGTCTTATCAGTGGGAGAGTATATACAAGGTAGATATTAATTATTAATAACGGATTCAGAATATTGATGGGTCTTCCCCGTTTCTGCAGTGCATCAGATATGTTCACACAAGCAAGCACAAATGACTTCTTCGCGATACTGCGCAAAAAAAACTGCCTCGATGCTCTGCAGAATACGGGCTAGCTCCAATTCAATCCTGAAAATGATTGCTGAACGGTATGACTCGCCACTTTTAGGCCATTGTATACGTAAGTGTATATCTACTGCATAATTGGTCTCCAAATAAAGGATAACTTTTACTAACATAATCCGTAAGCAAATATGTGTGTATTATATATACATGTGTATGTGTGTGTATATCTTTTACTAACACATTATGGATTCTCAGAGTTGGAAATATAATATAACATATTTTATTTTATTTATTTATTTATTAAATCACATTTCAGTAACTTACAATGATGAATTTAGTCATGCCACAGACATATACACACACAAAGACAAAGATGACAAACATACAAAACTCCTCTTTCTTGTTATAGGTCACAAAAAGATTAGTATCTCTCATTCAATTCGCATTGTCGAGTCTTTAATCTCTCGCTAAAGTTTCAAAATCCCTTTGAAAATTACTCGATATTTTACCTCGACCATTATTAATGAATGCCCGGGGGCAATTAATAGCTGGAATTGGTTTAACATGATTTGTAATTCCATTAGGATCGCTCGTGTCAATGCTTTTGGCACTAATTTTATTAATTATCGTGCAGTTTGTAGGAGAATTAAAATTAGGGTTTTTTTCATGACATTTTTAAAAAGGAATTTAATATTTCATATTCAATTGAATATCGTACAGTATATATTGTGAAGAATAGAATAGATAAAAATAGCTTATGAAATAATAAACCGACGGATAAAAAGGCGGAGGTTTTGAATTCTGCGCATAACTTTTCACAGAATTATCTTATTTTGATGACTCTTGTATCATTCGAAAGGATATTATTATATATTATAGTTCAAAGTTGGTCACATTTAGATTTTAAGAAGTTCCAAGGGAATTAAATCGGTGTTGGAAGACTAAAACTTCGACATTTATGCATAAATTTTGATGGTTCTTACATTAAATTTAGTAAAATAATATCTTTTTGACAAAAATAATACAGATACAAAAAACTAAAGCACAAAAATTACCTACCAATTTTGAGTCGGTGTCTTAACCCAAAATTGGTTGGTTTTATTATTAGCTTTGTAGTTTTTAAATTAATTTTTTTTGTTTATGAAAGTATCTTTGAATTTTAGTCAGAATTTACATCCATAAATTATGTAATTTGTCTCATCGATTTTCATAATTTAATAAAAACCAGAACTTACAATACAAGTGCTATGAAACCATGAATGAAATCTATGCGACTAAATATCGAAATGGCTAAATTACTCAATATCAATACAATATTTGACATTCTCCGTGGCGCAGTGGGCGAGTAGCCGGCTGCGAAGCGCGAGGCCGTGAGTTCGATTCCCGCACCGAGACAAAGGTTTGTGTGACCCACAAATATATGTTTCGGGTCTAGGTGTTGTCCCTCGTAGTTCCTGATACCCACGATACAGGTTAACCTAGTGTGGGGTCAAGACTATGAGTGTGACTGTTGGGTGTATTTATGTACAGTACTCTTTATCGTACTCCTGATTCAAGCCTCCTGCAAGCTGAAATACGTACAGGTCCTTCCTAGTTCGGCTGCAGATGATTATATTCGGCTGCTGATATTATTGGTGCTGTAGTAATTTAAAAAGAAATCAAATAGACTATGTCAACTTACGTACTACTTACTACCTACTCTGTAGATATTTATTGAAATAAATTATTATTATTCAATATGACCGAAACCAAACTACTTTGCTATTAACAATTTTGTTTCAGCTGGTGAGCCAAAAACCTTTAAATTATCGGTGTAAATAATAATCGTCAGTGAAACAGATCCAATCGAAAAACAACTTTGCTATTTTTCCAATTATAAGCCAAGCATGCATCTTCATATACATGAGAGATGATATCATTTATACCATTATTTTTTGTAATGGTTGTCATTTGCTGATTCTGTCACTCTTTTATCAGCATTCCTACACTATAATCAACTCTAAATCTCAGATACTAAGGTGTAATTTCTTTTGTGATGTTAATAAACAATACAGTCCTGTATTTGCTCACGATGGAAAGTAATTTGGGTCAAATGGAACAATGTTCCTTAAATTGTTCCGCGTATTTATTGCTGTAATTAAGGCGATGTAGCATGTTGCTGCCTGATTACCGTACAATGAGTTGAGTTTTGGAAACATGTACTTTGAGGGCCGTGGCTTTGTGAGTAACGCACCAACTCATCGTTTCTTTAGATTGAACTAACAATATTTTTTTGTATGCACTGAATTTTCTATTAATTGGCAAATAAGATTTTATTATTAGCTTGAATGACGCGAGCAAGTCGCTCCCCTGATAGTAAGCGCTACACCTCCTGCCCCTAAACAGAAGCAACACCACACAGAACTGCGTTCATCAACCCATGTTATGTTTCATATTACCCATAAATTTTATTGGCTTCAATGTCCTTCAAATCGAAACACAATAGTGCTTACCCAATGCTGCAGAAATAGACAAAACAGTGGTACCGACCTAGACGGCAACTCTCATACGAGTGACCTACCACTTAGTAATGATAATAATTAATGATCACAGAATATGTTAGAGAAGTCTCCTTTTTTCCACCTGTCCTTGTCCCACTCACAGTGGAGTCGGCGCAATATGTTTTTAGCATGTTACAGTCTATTAATATACAACCATAGACTTCTCTCCCCAGACGGGTTGACATCAGGCAGGCGGCCGGTCGTAAAAATTACAAGCCAAAATATTCTGTAAAATATATTAAAACTACGGTCAAAAAACAAGTTGCGCCGACCCTAGTACGAGTGGGATAAGGGCAGGTGGAAGAAGAAGATGGCTATAGATTCGCCCCCTATCACAACATGGGACGGAAATCAACTCGGCGAAATTGGGCGTACTAGTTACACCTCTGCATACCCTTGCGAGGATTACAAAAATGCAAATGTATGTAATGAATAGGAGTCCAATAATGAACGTGTTTTTTCACCACCTAACCCAACAAGCCTGATAATTTCGTATCATTTTATTCAATGTAATTATACTAGAACCAGTCATCCAGTTTAAAGTATGCTAGAAGTTACGTGAGACGAGTATTATTCTATTAATACCAAACGACAGTAATAACTTTAACTCATAGTTTATTGATTACATTTACAATATTACTACTTTACAGACCTCAACCCCATGTCAGAGTTCTCTATAGATCGTTCTCTAATTATAACTCAAACAACTAGAACCGAATAGTAAACCAGCATAGCTACCGCGTAATGAACACTTGGACTATCGACTGAGCACTGATCTTACTGAACTGGAGGCTGTCTGACCGACTGTGGGCAAAAGACCTCCAGTTCTGGCGACAACCTCTTTTATACCATTTAACTACCCTTCCACAACTATATCGCCCTATTATTATTTCAGTGTACCCAACGTTGCTTTCTCAGACACCCTCAATATGCCAATATTAACAGAAAACGCTAACAAGTACTTCATCACCTTGAGGAACCTCTAGATTTTTTTTTCGTTATTTCCCTTAACAAGCACATTGCAGTGCCACATGTAACTAAATCATCATCAGGCTGACATTGAACTATTATTACGAATACGATCCATAACAATTAGACCACTACGCGATTCCATCAGTCGTCCTTAACATTTCGAACAAACACTACTGGTATAAAATAGGTGTGCTGTGCACTGAACTTGCCATTGAAAATAGTGTGTTCTTGAAAAAAGGTTAGAGGTTCTGGAGTATAAATACATAACTAATATAAAAAAGTATTTATTGATTAAAAAGTGCAGCTAAATAGCCTTTGTGATAAGTGATGTCACGTGATATAGCATGAAGAATGGATATTGACGTCATGGGTTCTCATTCATGATGGAGATTAAACCGTTTAAGTTTATAGAATTTCCATAGAAGAACACGCGTATACAACGTAACACGTTTTAAATATTAGTATAAATTTTAATGTTATCGCTATTGTTAGGTGTATTAATTACTGAAACAAACCAATACACATAATATTATTAAATTGTATTTAAGTCCAGACTAGTATCTAGGAAACAAAAGGCTGTCAAATTCAGTTCTTACCGTGCTACAAAGATAAATCTTATTTCCAACAATGTCTTTTATCCAAATGAATTAGAATATATAAACTTCATTAAAACCAGGTTCTACGTATCGTTTGTTTTCTATTACTCTACGTCGAGAAACTTGAACTCATTGCTGACAGGTTGCCAAGGGGAAATTCACAATCAATAGTTACATAGAATACAACAATTTTGTAAGACAGAAAAAGGATATTAAAAACAGAATAAATAAAAAGGTGATACATAAGCCTTATTTACATTTGATTCTAAAATATATTTTTTAAATTAAACAACATATCTTTAACTTGTTAGAGGTTAAACTTGATTTCAAATGAAATAATTATTAAATCAACACTAATAATTATTTCCGACGCAAACTTAGCAAATACTAGCATCAATTTTAGCACTTCTGGTATTAACCTGCCTTTCTTTCTTTACATTATAGCACTACTAGAATACATTGTGACTTTAGTAATTACTTTTTGTAGCTTATTAAGTATCCTACTACGAGGCAAACTCCTTTCTCTTCTTCCACTCTTGGACAATTTCCTGCCACTTTGGACTGCAACCGACAATGACGCCTCACCATCTCTTCCTAAGCCATCTACGTCACCAGTAAAAATCAGTTGGTGGCCAGTCCATGACATTTCTAGCCCATTTCTCTAGATTAATTCGACATAATATATAACTGGCCCAGTCCCATTTAAACCTGGCGGTTTTCATACGGTCGTATGTAAGACCTGGCAAATTATTTAATTCACCAAATTGAATGGTGGTTATAAATAATATATAGTGTTCAATGATTTAAATAGTGAGCTAGATGAGGTTACAAGAAAACATGTTAAAAATAAACCTAATAATATTGTTGGTATTGATAATAATACAAACAGTGGGAGTGTTCGGAAAGGATGTGAGTGAAAGTGAGAGGGCTGCGAGGGCCGCCTTCGTTCAAAGACTGCTGAACAAACGAAAGAATTTGGAGGGAAATTTACGGTTGGTCGGAGGTGCGGACAGATATGAAGGTAAGTGTTTTTTGTTATTTACGGTTCAGTGCTTATGAGAACTGAAATGTGGTAAAATATGTATTTTTAGTATTGTCTCATTACTATGTAACAAAAACTAGGAAATAAAACTGTTATTATAAGTGGTATAGATAAAACAATTATTTGTTTTGTTACTTACTATTAATGTTTTTTTTTAAAGAATCTTTTGATGTACAAAATTTACATAACATAAGCTCACGCCTGTATCTCTGAAACGGTAGACCTCTGCCTGCTATGTCGAGCTTATTTTTATCTCATGGTGCCAGCTTATTGCCATACCGGACACAAATTATCGAATTAGGTTTCCCAGCCTAAATAGGCGGCCACTAGACTAATCAGGCAATATGAAAATTAAAGTTATCAAATCTCTCTATTCCAAAAATACTTTTTTTGGAATAGAGAGACTGGCGCCACCGCTGCCAAAAGCTTGTCACGCTATCTCCTCCGAAACCGCTGGGGGTATGGGGTCGAAGACCGATACCAATCGATGCAGAATAATGTGGGGAAGAAAGTAAGATATGTCTCATATTCGTCGGACTTTAAGTTTTATTTTTTATTTTATGTTTTGTGGAAAATCATGGGCAGCGCCCCTAGTTCCTTAAAATATAAGAAGGACGAGTCCCTTAACTTGAATACTTAAACATAAATGAAGTTTTTAAACATAATTGACGTCTGATTACGGCATTGAGATCAAAATAGCAAAAGCTATCTTATGACGGTCATAGAGACTTCAGGAATGAGTCACCATGGCGCTACTACATTAACAGCCGTTCCCAATATTCTGTATAATGACAGAATAAATTTTTGCTTACTTGCATTAAAATTTTTGATACATTTTATATGGAAGATCTGTCAAAATACTATTGACAGTAAGCAATTAATCTATCTTTATATGGAATATAGGGAACGGCCATAAGTATAACGTGATCACTCTTCAGACAAATATTACCTAGTATTCCACCACAAACTGACTGTATTTCAGGTAACGTCTACATTTACCATGCTGGTAAATGGGGAGCGGTTTGCGATGACTCTTGGGATGACGCAGCAGCACGGGTGGTTTGCAACACATTCAATAAGACTGGTGTGGCCACACATGGAAGCGAGTTTGGGGAAGCCATTAGTAAGTGAATAGAGTAACAAGCAATAACTATTATTTATCAGTAATTTATCAGTGATTAGGCTAGCTACTGTTTTGTCCCTTTCTTCTTCTTAGTCGGTCTCTTCATTGCTGAAGGTCGTGTCTAGCCTGAAGTAGTGATCGCCCCATGCACTATACTCTTCCATGTGGTCCTGTCTTCGGCGGTCTTAATTGCCTGAGATATCGCCCCTTAGAATAGATATTGTCCCTTTCACTTTTACTTAATTTGACATCAGGAAGAAAGTGACTAAACAGTGATTTAGAATACAGAATAACGTTTATTAATAAAGGATTCAGGTTTTCTTCAAGCGAAACTACATAGTTCTCCTAGACGGACTATTATTTTTTATTAGATGGTATATCTCTCGTATGCGAGAAGCCGTCTGAATTGGTACCACCGCTTTGTTTATTTCCGGCCAGGCAGCAGTGTGTAAGCACTGTTGTGTTTCAGTTAAAAGGACATAGACCAGTGAAATTATTGGGCATTATGAGACTTAAAATCTTATGTCTTAGGATGACGAAAGCAGTCCAGTGCCACGCATTGCTTTGTAATTCAATGTTCTGAGTCGCGTTGCTTCTGTTTATGGTCAGGCGTGATGCTTATCATCAGGCGAGCGACCTACTCGTCTCGTCATTCAAGCTAATAAAAAAATACGTTTCAGAAAAATACTGGATGGATGACGTAGTATGTGAAGGTGATGAAACATCCATATCACAGTGCTTATTCACTGGTTGGGGATCATCAGACTGCGACGCTAGTGAAGTAGCAGGTGTTATATGCAGGGATAAAGATGACTATAGTGTTCCTTCTAAACTGGTTACGAAGAAAGGAGCCCAGCTACGTGATGTTTTGGACGTACGAAGCACTAGCTTAAGATTGGCTGGTGGAAGGAGTAATCAAGAAGGAAGAGTAGAAGTGAGTCTAGGAATTAGTTTAGCTATATTTTTACAATATCTGAAATTCTTAGGCTACCTAATCAGGAATGGTGGTTCATATATAGAGGCAAATAACAGGCTAACAATTCCAAATGGGCAATATCAGATTTAATCACAAAACGTCTCACTCATCTCAGTGAATCGTTCCTATATAGCCGAACACCACGAGTCCCTTTTGTCTGATTGACGTTTCTTCATATAAAACGCATTTGACAGCTCTAAATAAGAATAGTACTAATGATAAAAGAAGTTTGGTGCTAACAATATAGTTGTTATTGTAAGTTTTATACCTGGTTATTTACCCTACATTTGTAATATAAATAAAATGGGCAGTGTGCCTTTAGTTATATGTTTTCTAGACAATAAAGAAAGAACATTCTATTTTTAAAGAATCAATAAAGAATAACTTACAAGTATCTACGTAAATTTTCAACCCAATCTTATTTTACCTGTCGAAATAAAAAAAACCTAACCTAAACTGAACTGTGATATTTTAAAAAAAGTTTTAAGAAGAACCAGTTGCCAAATTGTATTCTTTTTATATTGCCTGTATCGTTAAAGAGGCAGGTAAAACCACCAAGTAGTGCACCAATTACGGGTCACCGGGCTTATAAATTATTCCATCTTCCAGATTTACCACAACGGCAACTGGGGCAGTATCTGCCCTGATGGATGGACAATATACGAAGCAGCAGCTGTCTGCCGTCATCTTGCCTTGGGTCACGCTGTGCAAGCCCTTCAAACTGATTATTATGGAAATTCTAATCTAGTTTTAAGCGGCGTTGAATGTGAAGGAAACGAAACTAATTTGTTTTTGTGCAGACATCAGCAGTATGGGAAAGTGTTGTGTCCTAGGGAGAGTGGTAAGACCTCTTAAGTTATATAAACATTTTATTTATCTAGCGCAAAGACTTAATGTATACTACTAGACAAGCTGCGCGGTACATAGAAATTGTACCACTAAGTTGCGGTCAATTGACCGTAACTCAATATTACCATCTCGCTTGCTCTCAACTAGAACCCCTATCGCGCTGCCTGTTTGGGAGCTGACAAACTCCCACGTTATGTGACGCAATTTTACTTCTAAACAGCCCGTCTAATAGTATACATTAAAGTCGTTTGATCTAGTGTCCATAAAATATGTTATGTAAGTTGTACATGAAGATATAGCTCAGATTCAGGTTAATATTTTATAATTAAATTAATAATAAATAAATGCACCCAACAGTCACACAATAGGTTAACCTAGGTATCAGGAACTATGGGGTGCGAAGTCAGGAAACCTCCACGCGGTGCACCCTGGGCAACGACAGTCAAGTTGACCGACGGCCGATATCCTGACAACGGCTGGTTGGCGGTCGTCGCCTGTTGCGGCGGCCGTCGTCTAGTTTGTAGGGCTCGTGTTTGGGCTACCTCCGGGTTCTGTCTCGGGGGTGTCGACGGGCTCGGTGTGCGCTCACCCCGCCACTGAGCGGGCAGTGGGGGGGGGGGGACCTTCTCCTCCATTGTCACCGTCGTACATCGTAATCTGGTCATGGAGGTCTGTGGTTATGTATCGCGCTCCTGATCGGACCGAGGGTCCTGGCTTAGCCGCCCGGACCGCGAGGGAGAAAACCTCTATAAAAAGTTACCCCGAATCCCAAGCGGCGGCGCACCGCGAGGGGATGCATGGCCGATGGGAAGATCGGTCGCTAGTGCGATCCCCCGCCGGAGTCCAGCCGAACCTCCGAGCGGGTTACGTCTAGGCTTACCCAGGTACAGGGGGCACTGCCTGGGTGGACCATTTATTTCCCCCATACTCGTGGGAATTTTATGGATAACACTAACCTTAACCAAAAAATTCTATTGACGAAGTTGCCTGGTCCGGTGCCCGACTCTGGGTCTGGACAGGCGGAGAGTGAAGGGCGCAAGCCCGAAGACAACAATGTTGTATTGGAAGCCGTGGGTGCGACACCCACAGAGGTGTTAGCTGCGGAGTGGCCCGTGACGAACTCTGCTCCCAATTGCGATCCCGGGCACATTCACGCATCTTCGCGTGCAAAAAAGAGTCGCATGTGGCAGGGTAGTGACACGGATTCTGTCCGCTCCCGGTCCGTGCACTCCAGTGAGTCGGAGTGTGGTGCTGACGCCAAAAGCACACGTGCAACACCTCGAGGTCGGGGACGCCCACCCGGGACAGGAAAAAAGGCGCAACAGGAGCTCAGTGCTCAAAGGCGCGAAGTCGCCCGCCAAAAGGCGGAGGAGGAGGCGGTGGAAAGGTTTCGCTCCTACCTAAAATCGCCGCCTCCACCAAAGGACATTCCAATGGAGGAGACTTCAACACTTATGGAGGATAGAGTCATTGTCCTCGACGACCTGACAGAATGCGGGCGTATAATTAAAACGGTGTCTGCAAAGTCCGGAAATTTGAAGGGAACCTACCAGAAATCACTCAACCTGGTATTTGAAACGATCCAGAAATTTGTGGCTCAGCCTGAATCTTCTGTGATGGCTTGCTTACAGGAGGAGGCCAATAAGTGGATGGAGATGTGCACTCGCCACGAGGCGGATAAAAACAAACAAGCGGAAGAAATTGTTTCCCTTCGCCGCCGCCTCGATCAATTGGAGGCGGACAAGGGTGCACATCAAATGATGGAAGCGGTGAAGCAAATTGAGGCGAGGTTAACGGCGAGATTCGAGTCGGCACTCATAGGGCCTTCCCAGAGACCGCCGTTGGCTCATGACATCAGGGTCAATCAAGAAGAGCCATCTGAGCTTCAGCCCTCTACCACATTACTGTCACATCCTGTGGGAGATAAGGGCAAGGGGAAAGGGAAGGGGAAAGGCAAGAGAAGTGCTTTATCAGCTCCTGTCGTTGCTGCCCCACCTGCTGTCGGACCTGTAGCTGGGCCATCTGCGGCGCCCACGCCAGTCATCCCTGGGCCATCGCAGCCACAGTTGGGGAAGAAAACTAGTAAAGGCAAAAAGTCCGCCCTGTCCACATCCGCAGCTGTGGCGGATAATACTGTGCGGCCCTCTAAGCCCAACAAGGGCAATAAAAAGAAGTCAGTTCAGGATTATCCCCAAGAGCCTTGCCCGCTGCCGCCGGCCCCTATGGCCATGGAGGAGTCGTGGACCGTTGTGGCGTCCAAAAAAAGAAAACCAAGGCTATGCCTAATGCGCACCAGCTGCTAGCCAGCAGCAACAGCCGCGCAGGTCGGAACCTAAACTGCGCACACCGCGCTCCGCGGCAGTCATTATTTCTTTGTCACCGGCGGCAGTAGCAAAAGGTTTGAGCTATGCCCAGGTTCTGACGGACGCACAGAAGAAGGTGGATCTCTCGGGCCTAAATATAAACAGGCTCAAACCCAAATTTGCGGCCACGGGTGCCCCAATGTATGAGGTACCCGGGGCCAATAGCGAGGAGAGGGCCGACGCTCTAGCCGCAAGGCTGAGGGCGTGCTTTACGGGGTCGGAGGACGTCCGTGTCTCTCGGCCCATAAAGTGTGCAGAGCTTAGGTTGTCGGGGCTAGATTACACAGCCACCCCCGAAACAGTAGCAACGGCCCTATCTAAGGCTGGCGAGTGTGCCCTAGAGGCAGTTAAAGTTGGGGAAATTCGCGCCGACCGTTCGGGTCTGGGGACTGTTTGGGCGAAAATGCCCAATAAGGCGGCCCAAAAAGTGAAAGGGAGAGGCCGAATTTTAATCGGCTGGGTAGCGGCCAGAGTTTCTGTGCTCGAACCGCGACCGTTGCGGTGCTTCCGCTGCCTGGAAACTGGTCACGTGCGGGAGCACTGCCAATGTAGTATAGACCGCAGTGGCTTGTGTTACCGTTGCGGTCAGCCGGGTCATAAAGCTCGGGTATGTGAAGCCGCGCCAAATTGTAT
This sequence comes from Mimas tiliae, assembly GCA_905332985.1. Taxonomy (NCBI): domain Eukaryota; kingdom Metazoa; phylum Arthropoda; class Insecta; order Lepidoptera; family Sphingidae; genus Mimas; species Mimas tiliae. Next base: position 14,971,477 of record HG995246.1, on the reverse strand, counting down.
GATATGCGCTGTGGCCGGCAAGCCTGCCGGGCACCAGGTTGGGGGGAAGGCCTGTCCTGCCTCCTCCCGCAAGTTCCGTCGCCCGCTTCGACGAAGACCAGCTGCCGCTGAGGCTACAGTCCAGTCGCAGTCTGAGAGCCCACCGCAGGCCGAGATGGAAGTGGAGGAGATCGCCCAATAATGGCTCTAAAGTTCCTCCAGGCGAACATTAACCACTGCGCCCGTGCTCAGGATCTTTTAACCCAGAGCCTGGCACAGTGGTCGTTGCAAGTGGCCGTGGTCGCCGAGCCCTATTTTGTTCCTCCCCGCGATAACTGGGTGGGGGATCTCGATGGGTTGGTGGCCATTACTACCCAGGGTGCCGCTGGCTCTCCCCCTTTCGCGCGAATAGCGAAGGGCCGAGGATGTGTCGCGGCTCTGTTGGGAAATATTTGGGTTGTCGGAGTATATTTTTCTCCCAACAGACCCCTTGTTGAATTCGAAACTTTTCTCGTTCAGCTGGGGGCCCTGGTAGTGCAAGGTCAACCTCATCCGGCAATCGTGGCCGGCGACTTCAATGCAAAGTCCGTCGCCTGGGGTTCGTCGGCGGCTAATGCACGTGGTGAGGTCCTGGAGGAATGGGCGATCTCGGCAGGTCTGGCCGTCCTGAATAGGGGGTCGGTGGACACGTGCGTGCGGCATAATGGCGGCTCTATCGATCTTACGTTTGCGAGCCCAGCCGTCGCACGCCGTGTCCAGGGCTGGAGGGTCCTCGCGGGCGTGGAGACGTTATCCGACCATCGTTATATTAGGTTCGACGTCTCCGCGTCCGCCATCGCCCTGCCCGGTAGTGGACCGAGTGTCCCGCATCAGGATGGCCCGCGGTGGGCATTGAAGCGCCTCGATAAGGAGGCCTTAGGTCTTGCCGCTCTGGTGATGTCGTGGCTCCCCGTGCCGGATGGACCGGTAAGGGTTGATCAGGAGGCGGAGTGGTTCGGGGTGGCAATGTCGGATATATGCGATGCCGCAATGCCCCGGGTCCGACGCCTCCCGCCCCGACGCCAGGTGTACTGGTGGTCGGAGGAGCTGGCACAGTTGCGCATCGCTTGTGTTGCAGCACGCCGTCAGTATGCCGTCAGAATTTCTGGCTGAAGTCGTCGCGGCCCTGTTCCCGGCCACCGTGGAGACCACTCCTCCACAGATGGCGCCCCGCGAGTCGGCGCCATCGTCGAGTTCGGCAAGGGATATCCCAGAGGTTTCGCCCGCTGAATTGCGGGCGGCAGTGCTTCGGCTGCGGGGCAAGAACACCGCCCCGGGGCTCGACGGCATCCCCGGCAAAGTTTGGGTGCTAGTAGTCCAGCACCTGGGTCCAAGGCTCCGTGGCCTATTCTCCGCGTGTCTGGAGCAGGGCGTCTTCCCGTCCCACTGGAAAACCGGGAAGCTCGTCCTGCTCAGGAAGGAAGGACGACCCGCAGAGTCGCCGTCGGCCTATCGGCCCATCGTGTTGCTCGACGAGGTCTGCAAGCTCTTCGAGCGTAATATTCACGCTCGCCTCGTCGAGCACCTCGAGGGCGTCGGCCCGGACTTGGCCGATTGCCAGTTCGGTTTCCGGAAGCGCCGATCCACCGTCCACGCGATTCTGCGGGTGAAAGGACAAGCGGAGGAAGCAGTGGCTCAGGGCAGGGTAGTTATTGCGGTATCGTTGGACATCTCAAATGCATTCAATTCCCTGCCCTGGGCCTGCATTCATGAGGCACTGCGGTACCACGAGGTGCCGCCCTATCTTCGGCGTCTGGTGCACTCGTACCTCTCTAATAGGGATGTAGTGTATCCGGGCGCTGATGGGTGGCATCGTAGAGAAATGACCTGCGGTGTTCCACAGGGCTCAGTCTTAGGCCCACTCCTGTGGAACATCGGCTATGATTGGGTTCTCCGTGGTGCCAACCTCTGGGGCGTCGGCGTCACTTGCTACGCCGACGACACGCTAGTGACAGCAAATGGCAGGACTTTCCAAGATGCCGCAATATTGGCGGCGGTCGGCACCGGCCACGTCGTGAGCCGCATCCAACGGCTGGGTTTGAAGGTGGCCCTTGAGAAAACCGAGGCCATTTGTTTCCATGGGCCTCGGAAGGGGCCACCGGCCGGTGCCCACATTGTTGTGAACGGGGTGCAGATTCCCATCGGCTCCACTATGAAATATTTGGGTTTGATTTTAGATAGCCGGTGGGATTTTCGTGCCCACTTCAAAAGTTTGGGGATAAAATTGTCCCGGGCAGCGGGTGCGCTCTCAAGCCTGCTGCCCAACTTGGAAGGTCCTGGCATCCCTTGCCGAAAGCTGTACGCCGGAGTCGTGCGGGCCATGGCCCTGTATGGAAGTCCCGTTTGGGCCGAGTCCCTGGGCGACCGATGCGTCACTCTGCTGCGCAAACCACAGCGTTTAGTGGCGCAGCGGGCGATCAGGGGCTACCGCACGGTCTCATTCGAGGTGGCATGCGTATTGGCCGGTTTCGTACCGTGGGATCTGGACGCTAAGGCCCTCTCCGCCACCTTTCACTGGCGGGAGGAGGCGTTCAGACGCGGGCAGAGACCGGCACCGAGAGAAGTGGACGCCGTACGCGGCTCCCTCCGCAGAGCCGCCGTGGAGGAGTGGCGTCTCAGGCTGGAGAACCCGTCAGCGGGTCATCGGGCCGTCGCGGCAGTGCGCCCTGTCGTTCACCAATGGCTGGACAGGCGCCACGGCGCGGCGACGTTCCGACTGACACAGGTCCTAACTGGCCACGGTAGTTTCGGCCGGTACCTGTGTCAAATAGTCGGCACAGAGGAGTCGGCCGTATGTCACCACTGTGACAACTGTCCGCAGGATACGGCCCAACACACATTAGAGGAATGTCCAGCCTGGGACGAAGAGCGCAGCGCTCTCGTTGCAGTCGTCGGAGGTCATCTCTCGCTGCCGGCCGTGGTGTCCGCCATGGTCGACAGTCGGAGGTCCTGGCGTGCGGTGGCCCACTTCTGCGAGGCAGGAATCTTGCAGAAGGAGAGTGCCGAGAGGGATCGTGAACGAGCCGATCCCTCCCGCCGTCAGAGGAGACGTAGGAGGCGCCGGGGTGACGACTGACCGGCGTCTCCCGCCCTGTGGATTGGGGGCGTTTGGAGAATTCCGCCACGGTATCCCCTGCCTGTCGTAAGAGGCGACTAATAAGGGCCATCGGGGGTCGCGGGCGCGCAGCGGGGGGCTGTCGTAGCGCCCTTTGTATCTAACATTCTTGTACGTGCGACCCCGGGATGGAAGGCAGCACGGGTGGTTGGCCTCGTTGCTGCCGTTGACGCCGAGAGCGTCCTTCGGTGGCGGGGGCTTCTGAGCCCCCCATATTTGGAGACGGGCTGCAAGGCGGCATCGCGCAGGGACGGTTCCGGCTGAAGCCGGGGCGCTTCTCGCCTCGGGAACCCGGGGCCGTTCCTAATGCGCCGAAGATGGCCACCGCGGGGTTTTTAGTTGGTATGCCGGTATAGGGTGTATATAGTGTTAGGGACTCGGCCCAGCGGTCGCCTGGATTTACCATCCCTCCCGGGCGGCTTAACGTTGGGTCGTAAGGCCGGTGAACCCAACATAACCGTTCCGCTTCCCCCCGGGGCGGGGCGGTAGCAATAAGTCGCTTTTCCCCGCGACAACAAAAAAAAAAAAAAATGGTATCAGGAACTATGAGGTATGAGGAACTATGAGTGCGTTGCACAGTTTAGATTTCTGTGTACATGATTGGTCTATTTTTAATTAGCACCAAAATCTAACCAATGACGTATACAAACTCGGCACTATGCGTTCGCACTCACTATGAAGCCTCATAGAAACGTTTATGAATACGCGGGTAAGTCTTGTTTCTTTTTCACCCACGCACACATTACTTTTGAGTTCTAATTTCATGTTTCACCGATACTAATTTAAAATTAAAATTCTCAAATAACCAAACGTATGTACAAAACTTAATTTTATTTTAATTTTTATATAGATTTTCAAGCATATAGTTACAACCAATTTTTAAGGTATAAATAGAATAGAACATAGACTAACTATAAAAGAAGCAATAAACTCGATCGACTTTTAAACCCAAGATTTATTACCCAGAGGTAATTTAAATTGCAAAATGCCTTTAAAAATCCTTTAGGCATTGTCACTTTGAGAGATTAAGTTTAAATTATTGTTTAAAAGGACAATTAAAAAGTAGTATGATTAGTTTCAAAACGTATAAAGTATGGATAGCACCATCCGTTGGTTAAAATAAAATTATTGTAACATACAATGGTTAACGACATCACAGATTTTAATAGTACTGAAAACAAATGATTTGTACAGCCTTTATATAACGTGATAAATTGCTTTGTAAAGAGCAAACCTTTAAACGACGATGGTGCAACCCACACTTAAACTCATAGAGATAGATGCGTTTTAAAATAGTTTAAAAAATAATGGATATTATTATTGTATTTCACTATATGATTTATATTATGAAATTGCTTTTTCGGTGTACTTATTCTGTGATATAATTATATTCTCATTCCACCTTACTAGAATTTTTATTTAGTAATTAAAGTTTAAATTGTAATTATAATAGTTCATCTGTAGTATAGCACGTCAAACGAGACGTAGGGGTCATGTTGCTTTGATGGTATTGCAGGACGTCCGATGAGACGTCGCCAATATTCCATTTTCAAATATAAAATATACTAATTTAGAACAAATGAAAACCAACGGCACACTACGGCTTATAATTCTTTAGTTCCAATATTAGTATGATTGAACCATAGCAGGTGGTAACCTGAAGGTGGTAGGTCCCTCGTTTGCGAGAGACCGGCTGGGTTGGTACCACCGCTTTGTCTATTTCTGCCGCCAAGCAACAATGTGTAAGCACTGTTGTGTTCCGGTGTGAAGGACATTGAAGCCAGTGTAATTACTGGGCATTATGAGACTTAACACCTTATGTCTCGGGGTGACGAGCGCAGTCCAGTGTCATGCAGTGCTTTATTTAAAGTTCTGTGTGGCGTTGCTTCTGTTTATGGGCAGGCGTGGCGCTTACCATCAGGCGAGCGACCTGCTCGTCTTGTCATTCAATCTAATAAAAAAAAAAAAAAACCATTGTCAGGCGTTAGTGTGTACCCTTAAGTTAGGGAAATGTACATGAAAACGGACGTGCAGTTTCAAAACTTATTACTTTCTTTCTGCCTGGCATTATCCCAGTTTAATGCCAGTGTTCACCTTCTCGTACCGTAGATTTGACGGTATTTAGTATTATGAGGCGACCCGCTCACAGACCACAACCCGCGACAGGAACCAATTTGGCTAATGCCTCGTCTCTTAACCAGCAGAGTGTACCACGTGCAGGTGAGGTCGACTTTAGGCCTGAGTGCTAGTAGCCCACTTACACTTCGTTTCAAAACTTGTTACTACAATAAATAAAATATCTTTAGGACACGTGGCAGCTGTCGCATGTACACATGAGTTGGCTGATTTGGAACTAGATGTACTGGTAATAGAACGTACATCCCACTTGCAAGACGTCATGATGTACCAACTACAGTGTGCCATGGAGGAGAACTGCTTGAGCAAATCAGCTTATGAGGTAAAACTTTACTTACAAATTTTGTTTTACACTAATTCATTATCATCCTTTTCAGGGTTCCTTTTTACCAACGGGACCCTATTACGAAGCCTACGCTGTCTGTTTGTTTGTCCTATATTTTAAAGATTCTATCTTACATACGCACTCACGCCAGTTATCCCCGAAGGATAGGCAGAGGTGTAACCTGTACACCCACATTTCGCCGAACGTATCTCCGTCCCACGATATGATAGGGGCGAGCCTATCGCCATACCGGGCACAAATTCCAGGCTCCGGGCTGATACTGAGCATTTCGCAATAGAAAAACCCAATACCACTTTACCGGACCCGGGGATCGAACCCGAGACCCCAGCGTTGGACTCAATTGTAACGCGTACGCATTACAACTGCGCCACCGAGGCAGTCTCTATCTTCTAAACCATAACAGTTAGCGGCCTGAAGTTTAAAAAAAAAACTTTGTGTTATTATGGCGTATATAAAAATAAAATATACAATAATTAAAAATGTATGGGTCTTGGTACGGAAGTCTCGATGCTCAAGTCCGACTCGCTCATGGCCGGTTATTTCAACTTACTTACGCCTTCTCAAACTCGAAGGAGGAGGGATGCTTATGACTCGCTCTTTAAAACTACAAAAAGAAGAATTAGGTATTATACGTACTCACACCAGTGACGGATTTGTCCTAAGGCCCAGTAGGCCCGGGCCTAGGGCGGCCAGGTATTAGGAGCGGCCAATCGTGACAAAAAATTCACTGATGATAACAAGAACCTATATGATAGGGGCTGAGAAAAGGGCGGCTGGTACTAACCACATGACCTGGGCCTAAGGCGGCCAAGACTGCAAATCTGCCACTGACCACACTGTATTTTTTTAAATTCTATTTTTAGATGGTTCAGACTCAATACATCTTTCAAATTACGTTTTTCCTGCAGATTCAAAAACACAACCCGAACTGGCAGTTTGAAACACGCCGGCTTCTTCGCTTCACAGCTTCATCATTGAACAAGGGCAACGCGGACTTTAGACCTTATTTACCCAAGCATTTGTGGCAGTGGCATATGTGTCATATGTAAGCATTAATATTATCCCTCTAGTCTCTCTATTCTAAAAAAAAGTAATATAAAAAAATTAAAGGTCTGGTAGAGATCGCTATTAGCGATAAGGCCCCCTATTGTTACATTTATAATTTTGTTTAGTTTTTTCTTTACTGTAATATTCTGCATGGTGTACAATTAAGTGTTATCTATCTATCTTTATCTGATAAAGAAAATATATGTAAGTAAATAGTGAATTCTTATGTTTACGCGAATATTAAACATTGAATTAAAACTAATATACGAATTTTATCGCGTTTAAATCCGTATAAAGTAAAGACAACTTTTGACAATTGGCAAACGTAAAGCGATCTCACTGTGGCAGTGGAACACTGCTACTAACAAAAATATGTAGGAACCCAACTATAAGGTGGGTACCTCACCTTAAATCGTTTGGTGGGCCGACCAAGCATGCGCCACCATTGCGCCCTAGTGAGATAAAGTCTCAGACTACTTAGAGATACTGATATAGGACTACAAATTTGTGTACGCATTAATGCGATTATTTTGACATGTGAAAAAATATATTTATAAGAATATTCGATATGAAACAGGAAATATTTTGAAATAATATACGAAGCACGCCTTTTTGTGGAATAAGGTTTATGGGACAGCACCCTCTCACCGATAGAATCTATATCTTAAAACTTCAAAATAATAAAAAAAAAGCATCTGTCGTATATATCATCAATTCATTAGCTAATGGTACTTAGGCCAAGAAATCGCAGGGCTCTGGATTCAAATCTCAATCAATTTGGGCAATCACAATTTGTGTTGAAATTTCGATTCGATATATTATATAAGATGCGGAATCTGAATTCGGTATGAGGATAAGCTCGCTTATCACATCGTGGGACGAAAATAAGCTTAGCGAACCGTGTGTTGTACATCTGCCTAACCCTTCGGGGATACAAGCATGAGCTTATATATCTTCTTCCACCTTCCCTTATGCCAATAGCCGTGAGGTTTGGTCTCGGTGCGGGATTCAAACTCGCGGTCTCTCGCTTCACAGCCAGCTACTCGCCCACTGTAGGCTGCCAAATTAGTTAAAAACATCATGAGCATGAGCTTATGTGTATATTAATTTTATCAAACAGGCATTATCACAGTATGGAAGTGTTCGCGACCTTCGATGTCCTAGACCAGACAGGTCGAAGAGTTGCTGAGGGTCACAAGGCGTCCTTCTGTCTAGAAGACAACGCATGCCAGCCTGGGATCGAGAAGATATATTCTTGCAAGAATTATGGAGATCAAGGTATGTAACATAACACAATTATATGTGCATTTATGCGTTGCCGACCTTGGAAAGGGATTGGGAAGGGGAGGGGTATTTGGGCCTCTGGATATCTTACTCACCGTACGAAACTCAGCAAGTCGCTACTTTAGTTTGATTTTCTGTGAGACAGTGGCCGGTCGAGCCGGCCCATTCATGTTGTAGACAAAGCTATCTACAGCATGGCATGGAGACACATTACAGACATACATACGCACTCACGCCTGTAATCCCCGAAGGGGTAGGCAGAGGTGTAACCAGTACACCCACATTTCGCCTAGCGTATCTCCGTCCCTTATGTGATAGGGGGCGAGCCTATCGCCATACCGGGCACAAATACCAGACTCCGAGCTGATACTGAGCATTTTGAAAATAGAAAAACCCAATAACACTTTACCCGACCCGGGGATCGAAGCCGAGACCTCAGCGTTGGCCTCAATCGGAACGCGTGCGCATTTCAACTGCGCGCAACCGAGGCAGTCTCAGTCAGAGTCGAGTCAGTCATTACAGACACTATGAAACTTAATACCTTATGTCTCAGGGTGACGACCGCAATTCAGTGCCACGCAGTACTTCATAATTCGAAATTATTATTGCTGTCGCTTCTGTTTATGAGCAAGCGTGACGCTTACCATCAAGCGAGCGACTTGCTCTAAATGTAATGCTAAAAAAACACATTTTAAGTTCAATTAATACCGATGTACTTACGTACCTATCCGATGTTTAATCCAATTACAAAGCACTAGTTTTAACACAATTTTTACTATCGCCTTTCGGGCAACTATTATCGAATTTGGGAAGGTAATGCAGTTATGAAGCTATTTGCAAAAAATACGACGAACATTGTAGCTTATGAACGCAGAAATATCGTTTTCCAAACCTACGTACATACTTCTAGATATGTAATTTATATGGCCAGGGTTTACTGGGACCAAATGTCAAGAAAACAATTTTTTATTTATTATGAGAAATAAACATTAATTCATTGTAGATTCTATTAATAAAAATAAATAAGCGAAAGAGAGGGATTTTGGCATCAAGCTATTCCACTAATCAACTTTTGAGTGGTAGAGCCACGCTATAGACACTTTTGTATACAGCATGAATGGGCCGGCTGTCCGGGTTGTTACCACTGTCTCACAGAAAACCGACGTAAAGTAGCAGCTTGCTGCTGCGTTTCGTACGGTGACTGAGATATCCGGAGGACCAAATCCCCGTCCCCTTCCTAATTCCTTTATTGTCCCTTAATTTATGGTCGCCAAGGCACCCATGATTCTTCTGGTATTGCGGGCGTCCATGAGCGGTGGAGATCACTTACCATCAGGTGACCCATTTACTCGTTTGCCCGCCTATGCTATATATAAAAAAAAAGTTCGTATTAATTATTCTTCTGAAAAAATCACGATATATCTATGAGTGATATAACTACTTACCCCGCCTGAATAGATTCCCATATTCAGTGCAAAAAATTGTCTTGAGCTGCCTCGTGCACCACATTCCGGGGTCAGGCATTATTTATACGTTTGCGTTGTAGTTTCCCATGGCGAAGCTATTGTGTATGAAGGTTTACCACTGCACTCAAGTTGACAATACGTTTAATATGAGATAATATATTAGGGACAGGATAGGGGCCTGCCTAGGTGGCGCAGTTGTAATATGCGGTACGACTGCTGTGCGGAGGTCTCGGGTTCGATCCCCGAGTCGGGTAAAATGATTTTTCGTTTTTCTATTACGTAATGCTCAGTATCCGCCCGGAGTCTGGAATTGTGTCCGGTTTGGCGATAGGCTCGCCCCTTATCACATCATGGGACGCATATATGCTCGGCGAAATGTCGGAGTACTGGTTACACCTTTACCCACCCCTTCGGGGATTATATATGTAAGTGCATATGTATGTAGTATAGAGTGTTTTCATATGGCTATACTGATCAATGTAGCGATCATTACACAGTTGCTATTATAATCATAACTGCCATACTCAGAGACGTCTATTAAATTTAATTGTCATACAGTCATAATGGCGAAACTTGGTTCCCGTTACGGGTTTTTTTTTAAACATAATAGTTAACTGGAGGGGTCCCTGCTATTGGGATACTGGCGACCCTCCCCAACCCGTTACGGGTTGTGGAGGTCAGATGGCGGGTCGCCCCATATAATACCAAATACCGTCAAATCTATGATGCGAGAACACGGACCCTGACAGTAAATTGGGATAACGCCAGGCAGAAAGAAGACAGTCATCTAAGCAGCGATAGCTCATTGGGAGTGTATAGACTGTCCAGACGAAAACAGTTCGAAACCAGTCCCGAGAGCATACACCTCTGACTTTTATAAGTTATGTGTGTATTAATTGTTAGGTAATCATCGCTTGCATTAACGGCGAAGGAAACATCGTGAGGAAACCTGCATACCTGAGAAGTTTTTCATAAGAATTTCGAAGTTATGTGAAGTCTGCCAACCCGCATTAGGCCAGCGTGGTGGACTAAGGCCTAACCCCTATACATAACTCTACTAGATGATAAGTCCCTCGTATGCGAAAGGGCGTCTGAGTTGGTACCACTTTGTGCCGGCAAGCAGCAGTGTGAAGCCAGTAAAAGTACTGGCCATTATAAGACTTCACATCTTAAGTCTCGGGGTGGCGAGCCGAGTCCAATGCCACGCATACTTCATAATTCAAAGTTCTGATTGGTGCTGCTTCTGTTAATGGGCAGGCGTGACGCTTACCATCAGGCGAGCGAGATGACAGCTCGTCTCGTCATTAGGGCTAATAAAATAATACATACATACATACGCACTCACGCCTGTAATCCCCGAAGGGGTAGGCAGAGGTGTAACTTGTACACCCACATTTCGCCGAGCGTATCTCCGTCCCACGATGTGATAGGGGGCGAGCCTATGGCCATACCGGACAAATAGAAAAACCCAACCACTTTACCCGACCCGGGGATCCAACCCGAGACCTCAGCGTTAGCCCCAATCGTACCGCGTACGCATTACAACTGTGCCATCGAGGCATAAAGTAACACCTGGTTTTATCCAGGTATTAATTATAATTGTATATTTCAGGCATTTCGATCAACTGCTCCGATGTATACCATTATAGCATAGATTGCCAGTGGGTTGACGTGACTGACGTCGCGCCTGGAGATTACAGCTTCAAGGTACATTTAATATCCTAATTAACTTTAAACTAACAGTTCCGATTTCGCCTTACCCACGGTAATTGATTTTAGAAAAAAAAAATGTAGTTTAGCCTGTCGTCAATATAATATGCGTCACAGCATTTCAGAACACAATCAGTTTTGTAAATAATAATTGATCCAAAAAACGGTACTTTTTTCAAGTGCCAAAACAGTTGAAGATACATACATAGACTCACGCCTGTTTCCCATAGAGGTAGGCAGAGACAACGGATTTCCACTTGCTACGATCCTTGCATACCTAAAGAAGAATAGAAGAATCAAATACAGTTATCCATATCCATACAGGTGAAGATGTTATCGATCAAGAATATAATGCGATTTCTTTCAATCCAGGTGGCAGTTAACCCACACTCCAGGATCCCAGAGCAAAGCTACCACAATAACGCGGCGTCCTGCCAGCTTAGACTCACGAATTCCTACGCCACGGTCTATGGATGCAAACTCGAAAGGCCTTAGGAATGATATAGCCTAGAACAAAATTATTATTTATTACTAACGTTATTGTAGTCAATTTAAGTTAGGTGTCTGATGGGACAGGCAGGGTAGTAGATTGCTACAAAAGACCTCTAATCATAGGGCGGGGCATAACCTAACAATTAAAAAATCTTTAAAAAGTAATAACACGCCTCTTTTTAACCCGCAACAAAAAAGAGGGGTGTTAAAAGTTTGTCCGTATAGGAAAAAAGGCTATAGGCGAATATAAAATAGACTCAATGAATTTAAAATAACCGTTTCTTATATTCAAAATATAAATATGCAACTAGGAAGTCTACGTCTGTTACCTAACACGGTACATGATGAAGTGAGAAATATTTCTTGTTACGTGCCTTTATATAAACCGGTTGTTGCCACTATAAAGAACACAAACAATAATCAGATTATTTTTTTTCTTAACATGAAATAAAATACTAACAATCCACTTTGTCTTTCTGTGGGTGTGTGTGATCTGTGGCATTGTAGCGACTAAATGAATGGATCTATTTAAATGCGATGTTTCTTTTTCAAAAGTTGATTTTATCGAGAAGGTTTTAAGCTGTGTTTGAAGACAAGCTGTTTAGCCATTATAAAGCTACAGATGTTTATCTAATTAACGTCGTGTTGAGGGTTTTTGTTTGCGTGTATGGTTAAAAATGCATGCATTTTGTTAGACTGATGGAAACACAGGCTTGCAACGAAAGGTAATTTCATACATACGCACTCACGCCTGTAATCCCCGAAAGGGTAGGCAGAGGTGTAACCAGTACACCCACATTTCGCCGAGCGTATCTCCGTCCCATGATGTGATAGGAGGCGAGCCTATCGCCATACCGGGTACAAATTCCAGACTCCGGGCTGATACTGAGCTTTTCGTAATAGAAAAACCCAATATCACTTTTACCCGACCCGGGGATCGAACCCGAGACCTCAGCGTCAGCCACAGTCGTAACGCGTACGCATTCCAACTGCGCCACCGAGGCAGTGAAAGGTAATTTCAATATGTTTATTATTGACCTTAATTGTTTGTTAATAAATAAAAAGAATAACTTATTATATTAGTTTATTGGTACCCTTAAGCGTACTATCACAATATTGACCTTGCAAAATTATGATTACAAAACATAGTTGGTCGACGTTATTTTGTACAAAACCTTAACTTAAAATACATTATCGTCTTTATTAACGACTTAATGCCGCACTCAGAAAAGTTAATTGAGATTATTTATGCACTCAGTAACAAAGCATTGAGTTTTCTGTATTAAATAGAGCATAATGTTTATCTGGTTTTGGGTCGGAAATTATCGAATTTCAAGCAATTAACCTAATTTATTCATTATATTTTGTTTCTATAAAATTAATTACTCGGTGACTGTCTCGGTGGTGCAGTTGTTATACGTACGCGTTACGACTGCTGTGCTAAAGTCTCGAGTTCAATCCACGAGTCGGGTAAAAGTGATATTGATATCATTAGGTAGTTAATCTTAATAAATGTAGAATATTTTAACCTGTTTTAGTCGTTAATAAAGACAATATTACACTAAATCATTACTTTCTATATTTACAAACCATCTAAATGCTATACACCCTTTTTAGATCCATAAATAAGTAAACTTCAAAGACTTTAATGTATACTACTAGACAAGCTGCGCGGTACATAGAAATTGTACCACTAAGTTGAGGTCAATTGACCGTAACTCAATATCACCATCTCGCTTACTCTCAACTAGAACCCCTATCGCGCTCCCTGTCTGTGAGCTGTCAAACTCCCGCGTTATGTGACGCAATGTTACTTCTAATCAGCCCGTCTAGTAGTATACATTAAAGTCTTTGGTAAACATACATATAAAATACAGATCCAACCCACAGATAATAAATCTTGCACGACAAATGACATGCCTGTTTGACAGTCTGTTCTTGTCATTCGATAACATCTACACATGAAATATTGCTTTTCGTTCACCACACTATTTTTATTCGTAGCATCATTCTGTCTAATGACGAGTTACTTTACCAAAGGCCTTTATTTTGAAGTGTTGAAAAAATGGACGAGGTTTCCAATTCGAATATACGAGATACAGAAAGATGTGGTCATATTTAAGCAACGTATAGTGCACGATACAAGTATGCCACCACCCGTAGTACCAGATCCGATTGTTTTTTTTTTGTATGTTCCATAAGGAACCGGCTAAAATCAGAGACCATACTTCCAAGTCATTAGTTATATTCTTTTCTTATTTTCGAAGAACGATGAAACGGGGGTGTGACCGATTTCAAGGCCTTGCTGGAGTTTTAGTGTTAAAGTATTTCAGTTCGATGCTTCTTAGACGACTTTCTTCAAGCGGATCGAACGCATAAGGTCGATCGATACCCTTGGTCAAAAATCACCTAAATTCACTTATTTCAATGTTTCCATACACTATTCATCAGCGTTAATGATTATTGCACAAAACCACACCACTTTTATACAACAAACACAACTTTAAACTAGTTTAGGAAATAATTAAAATAAGAGAGACACCGCACTGTCAGAATTCCCGCTAAAAAACCTTAAAAATCCAAATCCGATTGTATTGCTGTGACATAAATAAAGCATTGTCTTTTTTATCGAATGTGTAACAAGGCGATATTCGACTTTCAACTTTGGACAACACTAAATAATAAATGTAATTTGTCTGAAATAAAAAATGTGCAAATAAGTTCTTTTGAAAAGTCACTTCTCAAATGATTTATACAAAAAATAAACACCTAAATCATTTTTCATTTTTCAAGACACTGCGAATTTTGATTAATTATGGCGCGGTTTTGCAATTTAAATTTAAATACAACATTTATACAGCATATTCAAACATGTTATCCAAATTCTACTAAATCTTAATAAAACTATAAAATTGGTAACACTGTTATCACTAACTACATTACATTCCATTTTTTAAATATTGTCATTTAATTCGTATTCTAATTTAAAATTCAGTCTAAACTACATCATTCAGAGAGAAATAATTGAGCAAATCACCTGAAACCATGTATTCAATGGGCAACAATTGAGGCGCAACATATTGATTAACATTTCACCTACTTGAGCGATGACGTTCTTTGTTCTGAAATTCAGTAAATTCAACATTATCTGACGTTGCACGCTCTTGTTCAATGTTGCCGAGCATTTTGGGCAACATATAGCCCGTTAATTGTTGCCTAGTGAATACATGGTTAAACTCTCTTTATTCCTTAACATATTGAAACCAGCTCATCCCTTCTTGAATTTAAGAAGGAGGATGCTGGTCGTAAGGTATACGACTATCCAAATGCCGGTAGAAATGAAACCAGAATAAACCGTGGGGACAGAAATGGACCATCCTCTTTGAAGCATTGATCGAAGAGATTCCGTCGATTTGGTCAGGGGCAGGACGTAGCTTATCCATTGGAGGATGAAGTGCATACCTGAAAAATACAGTTATGTTAGTCAGATTTTTTAAAAGTATGACCAGATGATAGCTGACCTGATGGTAGGAACTCCACCCAAATAACTTCTAAACTGGAATTACAATGTAGGTACTGCATGGCATTGGAATGTCATGCAGTGTTTTGTTTTCAAGATTCTGTGTGGTGACTTCTGTTTATGGGCAGGCGGGACGCTTACCATCAAACCAGCGACATGTTCGTTTTGTCAGACTAATAAAAAAAACTAGCGCGCCTTAACCTGAGTCACAGTATGTGAAGACTCATAATACCCACTGTTTTCACTGGGTGCAATGTCCTTGAAATGGGACCACAACAGTGATTATACATTGTAGTTTGGCGGTAGAAATAATGAAAGCCTACCCAGACAGACTCTGACATATAAGGCATATAAGGGACCTACCATATAATGGGCAATAGAGAAATGACGAACGAATAAGATGCAGGAAACCAGTGAGTGAGGAAATCGGGAGTAAAGATGTGAGTTGATGGGAAATGGGACGAGAAGATACTAAAATGTAAATTTAATAATCTCTCATTTGAAAATAATGTGAGAAAAAAAATAAAACATACCTTCAACTGGCCAGATGATACCGCACAACAAAACCATGGGTAAAAATGATCCGAGAGCCAAATATGTGGCCGTTCTGTCAGTGTCGCAGATGCACGAAACGACGAAACCTGTATTAAAATACACCTTAATAGCTCATAATATATTTATAGTTGAGGCATAATAGCTATATGTATATAACGATGTAGTCACTAAAGAAAAATGTAATGTGTAAGAATTCAAATGTAAACCTTCAATCGTGTGACTCAAGACTTCAACTCATTTAATGTCAATCAGTTAAAGTAATTCTTAAAATACTAACATAACAAAATACAAGTCAAATATTTGTTTCTAGCGGCGTCTACATTCTGTAACTGCACTTTAATACTGTTCATATTACCGGAGGCCCAAAAACATCCCTCTCGTCTCCCAATTCATTTTCCTTCAAGATTTCCTGCGATTTCGCTGGTATTTTGGTAATATGTGCATTCCAAAAAGACTATTCGTGCCATTAGTTACAGATAAAACCATAAACTGTTAGATAAATAAACGACTAGAAAAATATGTATGAGTGTCCTTTCGCGATGGTTACTGCTGGCTTCGTGGCCAACCTTCAGCTATATAAAAGGTTTATACTATAGAGACTATATACCTAAAGATAGCAAGACAGCAAACTTCCCTGAGATCTATTTCGAAAACCTGAATAAGACGTTATCTAAACTCAAAACAAAGAAACAAAAACTTACCAAAGGTCATTCCACAAAGCCCAGTGGCGAGAGTCAGGCACGTGACCCAGCCGAGAGGTCCTTTCATCGTGAGGCCGAAGAACACGAAACCGATGATCAACACAATGACGGACTGCGCAATCATCACCAGCATTTGTACCGACACGTGAGAGAACAGGATCTCTGTGCCTGTTGAAAATAATATTGATTTATGCGTATAAATGGGTGGCAATAGAATGGAAATTACTGAGCATTATCAGACACAACAACTTATGTCTCCGGGTGATGAGGGCTATGCAGTGCCGTACAGTACTTTGAAATACAACGTTCTGGATGTTGAAATAAAACTAATTTATAGGGATTTTATCACGGTCTAATTCTATTTCAGTCCCGTTGTTTCGAAAGCTTTTCAGTCTTCGTGGTCACGGGAGAGACTGATGTGTATGTAGGTCGTCTCGAAAAGTAAATGTTCTCAAAACTTGTTTCAAGCCGCCCGCGAAGATTAGTCAATTTTTATCATCTGTCAAGTGTCACGTACCTCTACAGAACAGGGTGTATATAAAATAGATTATGACTGTGGGCTCTCTCATATCGGGCAAACTAAAAGAAACATAGGGACCTGCATAAAAGAACATCAATTCCTACCTAGGTAGAGTCGCGAGGCTATTGAAATTAATAAACACCCAAATTTGGTTGGTTGGAAGATGGTTGGAAGCCTGCACAAGTCTGGGATCCAATTATACATTTAACTAAATTGGAACCCAAAAGACCAAGTGCCATAACACAAGACACCGTGAGCGTAGATCGGACTAGCGTCAACTAACTTTTTAAAAATAAAATTTATATTTTTGAAATGAAGGTAGATATTGTAGCATTAACTTTTCGAAGCGACCTTACACCTCAGTCTATCCCGTAACCACGAAGGCTGGAAAGCTTTCGAAACGTCGGAAGCTAAAATTAAAATTAATTAATTAAAATCCGTATAAATTGATTTTATTCCAATATGTAATATTCGCGTAAACATACGAAATCACTATGTTCTGGATGTTATTGCTACTGTTTATGGATACTCGCGGAGCTTATCAACAGGCGAGCAACTTGCTCGTTTCATCATTCAGGTAAACAAAAAAGAATTAGAAATACTCAAAGACTGTAATGTATACTACTAGACAAGCTGCGCGGTACATATAAATTGTACCACTAAGTTGCGGCCAATTGACCGTAACTCAATATTACCATCTCGCTTACTCTCAACTAGAACCCCTATCGCGCTCCCTGTTTGTGAGCTGTCAAACTCCTGCGTTATGTGACACAATTTTACTTCTTTTATTTATTTATTTATTTATTAAACACAAAACAGGTTACAATGATGTATGCGCTAACATTATGAGAAACATATTTGATGGACAATAATTATAACCCAAAACATGTGTTCTAGCAAGTAATATCTAAGTAAGAGTTGTTGTTAATAAATAATTATAATTAGAAAATGTAATGTAGTGTAACCAAGTAATTACAGAAGCTGAGTTATAGATTTGTGGTTACAACGTAGAGTTTATATTCTCTTTGCAAATTTTCATAATGTCATATTTGTGAGTTTTTGAGGATATTATGAATTTGTCGCTTGTATAAACCGAAATTATTGTTAAAGAGATCTAGAGAAGGGCTATCATTGTTTAAGACATTGTATTGTCTACACTTCTAAACAGTCCGTCTAGTAGTATACATTAGTCTTTGGAAATACCCATAACAACAACAAAAATACACTTTACATTTAGAAACAAACATTTCCTCTAATTTGTATTCAGCCAAGTGCCATTATCAGCTCGGGATGTAAAATGGTAATTACGCTTCCGCCGAATTAAGGTTAGTTGCTTGTAGCCCCTCCTTAATGTGAATTAGCTGAACCATAGACACTGAACCTAGAGTACGATGATTTGAAATATTACTTGAAAATGTTATTGGCAAGTATTATAGAAATAATTAATGGATGGTACTTTGTAATGTCTTTTTAATTGATTTAAAAAACGAGGAGGTTCTTAATTCATCTGTGTGTATTTTGTTTTTTATGTACTTAGCAGCGATAGCTCAGCGGGGAGTGGTATGGACTGTCGAGACGAAAAGTCGCAGGTTCGAAACCAGCCCCAAGTGCATGCACCTCTGACTTTTCTAAGTTATGTGTGTATTAATTGTTAATTATCACTTGCTTTAACGGTGAAGGAAACATCGTGAGGAAACCTGCATACCTGAGAAGTTCTTCATAAGAATTTCGAAGGTATGTGAAGTCTACCAACCCGCATTAGGCCAGCGTGGTGGACTAAGGCCTAACCCCTCTCATTCAGTAGAGGAGGCCCGAGCCCAGCAGTGGGCCGTATATAACACAGGGCTAGTATTATATTATATTATTATGTACTTGGATTTTTATGTATAAGGAAAAATGTTTTTTTTTATTAATTTGAGTGACGAAACGAGCAGCTCGCTCGCCTGAAATTAAGCGTCACGCCTGCTCATAAACAGAAGCAACACCACACAACTTTGATTTACAAGCACTGCATGGCATTGGACTGCGCTCGTCACCCCGAGACATAAGAAGTGTCATATTGCCCAGTAATTTCACTGGCTTCAATGGCCTTCAAACCGGAACACGGTACTTACACACTGCTATCTATTGGCAGGAATAGGCAAAACGGTGGTACAAACCCAGACGGCCTCTCGCATACGAGGGCCTACCACCTTATATAATATATGAGATAATAAAATATTACCAGTAATTCCAGACACCAAAGACCTCTCCAGTATGCCTTCGTTTCGTTCAGCTAACATGGAGCCGGAAGTCAAAGCGACAGCCAGGAAGAATATAATTCTGAAATGTAAATAACAGTAAACGTAAATGTTCAAAACCCCTCTCTTCCTCATCCCCTTAAAGGTCGACAAAGATTCCATGTTTCTTCTGGTATTATGGGTGATCATCGACAGTGGGCCACTTACCATCAGGTGACCAACTCGCTCTTTTGCTGACCACTGCTATAAAAACAGTTTTTCATTGCTTAATATAGGGTTACTCAATCTCAGTTCTTGCTACAAATACATACGTCATTTAAGATTCCTTGAATTTTTTAAGAAGCTGGTGGATAGTTTTAACTTTTCAACGTCACGGGAGACCCTGGGCACACAGTTTGGAAATTAATAAAAGACTTTTCTTTTTCAATATTGTGTCATCACCTAAATTACTGTCAAGCGAATTGTTTTTGTGAATTTAAAAATATATAATTATAGATCCTGGGTTTGGCATTTACGTGTCTCCATCAGGCCCGGGGTCCGGGCTCTACCCGGGATACACATAGATTAAAGACAGAACTGATCCTCAAGTAATTTGATTTGATTGTACATTGACGAACATAAAGATTCGAGTGACCATTCTTTTCACATATTATTTATCAATAACGAAATTGGTAAAATTCCAACAATAGTATAAAAAAATACTATTGAATGCTAGCTCGAGTAAAACCCAATAGTCTCTTAAGGGTGTGTAAATCGGTTAACATTCTTGTACAGCACAGTCATAAAAAACATTCTCATTACCTATAAAATCTTTGCAAGATCAAGTTCTAGCTCAAAATATGGCCGTTTCAGTTGTAACAAACACGAAATGACCGCCATAAATATTCTATTAGAGTGTCGAGATTCCTATAGAATATGTATGAAAGTCACCAACTTCGTGCCAGCAAATACACGACCATTATTTTGTAGATACGGCTTTGTACGAAGTTTTTTTGCAAAGAATAATATTTTATAAGTTCAGAATGTATGTAAATGTAGCCTGTAAGATCTCTTGTAAAAATTGCCTAAGGGGCCCTTTATAGATAATCTTCTATTTACACCTAACCGTGGCGGGGTCTTACCATGATGTTTTTTGGGGTTTAGCGTATTTAACACAACGCCTTGAGATAATTGACAGTTGATTTGACACTTAATAGCAATACTAGAGTAATTATTAAAAAATTCGTACACACACATACTCACGGCTGATATCCCCGAAGGGGTAGGTACAGATGTAACCAGCATACCCACATTTTGCCGAGCTTATTTCCGCCCATGATGTGATAGGAAGCGAGCCTATCGCCATACCGGGCACAATTCCAGACTGCGGGCTGACACTAATCATTTTCGTGATAAAAAATCTAATGTCACTTTTACCCGACCCGGTGTCTAATCCGAGACCTCAGTACAGCAGTCGTACCGAGTATGCATTACAACTGCGCCACCGAGGTAGGTAGTCAAATTTCAAAGCTTTTATATGTTTTTAACTTAAGGCCTCAAATCATTATACTGTATGTGAAATTAAGTATTTATAGCCTCCGTGGTGCAGTGGGCGAGTAGCCGGCTGCGAAGCGTGAGGCCGTGGGTTCGATTCCCACTCTGAGACAAATGTTTGTCTAATCCATAAATATTTGTTTCGGGTCTAGGTGTTGTGAGACCGCAAGTCCCTCGTAGTTCCTGATACCCACGATACAGGTTAACCTAGTGTGGGGTCAGGACTATGTGTGGGACTGTTGGGTGTATTTATTTATTTATTTATAGAGCGAAACTTAAATTTACACTCACGTAAGAATCACACCCGGTCCTGCGAAGTCTGTGAAATTAGGCACGTCCAATCCGTAAATGGGTTTCTTGAACTGAAAAACGAAAAGAAACTTAATAAAGTTTGTTTTCGCGAAACTGCTCTAACAATCTTGCGTTCATGATCTGAATAAACAAAATATTCTAAAGTCCCATGTAAACTATGGTAATTTAAATTTATTCGGGGATTTATATATTTATAGGTGCATACGTCATCTGAATAATTTGTACCAAAACAATTCAGACAATAAATCCTTATTAAAAGCAGTGGCATCTAATGCAATTTAAATAAAAAGAATGATAGTTAATTTAGCATTTAATGTCTTACTACGGGTCCCAATAAACTGAAGATCCTATTTTGTTTCACGCACCTGGCAACCCTAATTCTTTATAATTTTCTTCTTATAATGTACTTAATAAATTGTAAACGACATCATGTACCTTTAATCGATTAAATATTAAATTAAATTATAGTAACAAATAATTAGCTAAACTCCATTTATTACGACTCTCCTTTATTATTTCTCGTAGAGCTCACATCTTAACCGACTTCAAAAAAGGAGGAGGGTCTCAATTCGGCGCGATTTTTTTTTGCTTTTTTTTGTATATACATAGACTTCTCCGCCAATTATTGACCGATTTTGTTGGAAAAAAAATAATTTGATAGAGTTTAGCTGCGATGTGGTCCCATATAAATTTGGTTAAGATCTGATGACGGGGTACGGAGTAAAAAAATAAACCTCAACGGACAACAGTACACTCGTCGCGATTGTGTTATTGTATTGGAATTTACATGCTATTGCTGTAACTACCACTAAAAATTGAAGTCGGTTTCTAAGTTTTGTTAAACGTTATGTTATTTAACAATACAAGCTGCAGGCCAATTCTCGTAATTTTAAATATTCACAATATCATTCCGATCTAGTCACAGCGTCAAGAAAGTTGCAAATGGCATTCTTTTAAACCAATAATCAACGTCAAATGCACCTAGCATTAGCAGTAGCATTATACCGTTTCGGCTTCAGTCAACTTTTATTCTACATTCAATCTCTTTACGATCTATGTTCACATTTGACGTTGATTATTGGTTTAAGAGAATGCCATTTGCAACTTTCTTGACGCTGAGACTAGATCGGAATGATATTTTTAACATTTAAAATTACGAGAATTGGCCTGCTGGTATCGAGAGAATAAATACTTCAAAGTAACTCACGTATACTGGTATTGACATGATCCTTTTTGGCAGTTTACATTTCTCCGCCATGTGCTCCGCCGCGTCCATGAATGACAGCTGGATGTCACGACTTAACATCCATTCCACTTGCTTGTCTGTTAACAATATTGGTATCAGTAAACTTTTTTTTATAGCACAGACCGGATAACGTGCAAGTGGGTCACCTGATGGTAAATGATCCCCATCGCCCATGTACGCCCATACCAATACCAAAAGAATTATAGGCGCGTTGCCGACTTTAAAGGAAAGGGATAATTAAGGGAATGGGAAGGGGATTTGGGCCTCCGGATATCTCACTCACCATACGAAACGCAGCAGCAAGCTGCTACTTTACGTGGGTTACTTTGAGGCAGTGGTAATGACCCGGACGAGCCGGCCCATTCATGCTGTAGACAAAAGTGTCTACAGCATGGCTCTACCACTCAATCTTCTTCCACCTGTCCTTATCCGACTCGCAGTGGGATCGGCGCAACATGTTCTTTAACACACGTTACAGAGAGATTTGACTTGTAGTTTTAACGACCAGCCGCCTGACGTCAACCTCTCTGGGGAGAAAACACGCAGACCGAAACAAATATTTGTGGATCAAACAATCATTTTGTCTCGGTGCGGGAATCGAACCAGCGGCCTCCCACTTCATAGCCGGCTACTCGCCCACTGCGCCACGGAGGCTGTCACATGAGTACATAAGTGGATATTGTTGTTAGTAGTATAATAAGTAAGAGTACTATTGTACTTATGTGTGTGATATTCTACTTTTTTCATCCCGAAATAAAATAAAATAAGTATCAGGGCAAATATGTATCAGAGCGGGACCTGGTATACTGACAATAAGCTATCTAGAACTGCTCTTTCCTCATCATCAGGTACAGTTTATTTTTTCGAGGTAGGAAAAAATAACCACTTAGTTCAGCCATCAGATTTTCAATATTACGTACGCCCAAGCTAAAATTATTTCCAAGCTAATTATAAATCCTGCGTCATCGAAGAAAATGACCGATGCTGAGTATTTTCTTATACGTAATTAATAGAGTAATTTATCACATCCATCAATCATTACTTTGCTGCTGACTTCAAAATGAACAAGATTTTTACCTTATTCCTATACATAATAAAATAAATATTTAAAACATATAGTTAGTGCATTTCACGAAGACAAGCCACACCGCTTTTAAAGCATATGAGCGAAATTCTTCAACATGTTTTTAAAATTTACATCAAAATCGGATCACTGCGAAAAGTAATGCGTTGCGTTTAGTACGATGAGTAAGATATCTGGAGGCCCAAATCCCCTTCCTATTCCCAATTCCTTAATCATCCCTTTCCATTAAGGTCGGCAACGCGTCCATGAATCTTCTAGTATTGTTGATGTTCATGGGCGGTGGAGATCATTTACCATCAGGAGACCCACTGCTCGTGTCTGCTAGTTTTTTTTTATTTTATTATGCCAGGAGTACCCTAAACCGATAAAAATTAATGAGAGTGAAGGAGGCCAAAGAGGTGTGCAAGGATCGTAGCAAGTGGAAATCCGTTGTCTCTGCCTAACCCTATGGGAAACAGGCGTGAGTCTATGTATGTAATTTTAATTGCCGCTTCTCTTCCAAGATTTGTATCAACATAGCTTCATTAACTTTTCTTATTCAATTTCCCATACACGAAAACATCGTGTTCAAATAAGGTGATAAGAAATCGGTTATTAAATTATTTCGAGTGGTCAAAGGGTAGTCTGATGAATCGACACTATTAAAGTAGCTGTGACCCGGTCACACCGCTTGAAGAAGTGTTTTATAGGTGAACCAAGTTTATAACCTGTGAACCACTACATACATACATAGTACAGAAGGTACTACAAAAAAGAAATAAAACATAGATAGCGTTTCAACAAGAAAAAACCCACCGAATTAAGAACCTCCTCCTTTTTGAAGTCGGTTAAAATATTAAAATAATTATAAATTATACAGTATAATTATACACTGCGGTACGTCTGGGTAGTGTACCACCATTTTGTCTTTTTCTGCCGCCAAGCAATTTTGTGTTTGAGGGACGTTAAAACCGGTAAAATGAATGGGCATTATGTGTCTTAACATCGCATGTATCAGGGTGACTAGCCCATTGCAGTGCCACAATTACCATGCAGTATTTTGTTATTCAGTTTCGCGATTACCATAAAGCGAGCGACTTCCTCGTTTTGTCTTTATAAATGTTTAAAAAAGTTTGCCCACAAATTTTTACCAAACATTTGACAGCCCCCGTGGCGCAGTGGGTGAGTACCGTTACTGCGAAGCGAGAGGCCGTGGGTTCGATTCCCGCACCGAGACAAATATTTGTGTGATCCACAAGTGTTTGTTTCGGGTCTGGGTGTTGTGGGACCAAGTCCCTCGTAGTTCCTGTACCTACGATACAGGTTAACCTAGTGTGGGATCAGGACTATGTGTGTGACTGTTGTGTGTGTTTATTTTAAAAATATATATATAATTATTATAATTTACTCTTGATAAATGGATGGTAACGGACTAAAATGACAGGACTTTACCAATTTCAAATTGCCGGGACTACATACAATAGTAAATTGCCTACATGATCAATAAACAATTTCATTCTTTCAAAGAAACAAAGAAAAAAGATTTCATTCTTTTAAATCAGTTTTACAGTTTGAAAAAGAGTTCTTTTCTAACGAAACAGCCTGAGTTCCGACTTGATATAGAGTTAAAATTTGACTGAATCTAAATGTATTCAATAATTATTTTGATTTTATATGACTTGAGTTGGACATTGTAAAATAGACGTTGTACGGAATATACCTTCTTTATGCTGTTTATTATGTCCTAATGGTCAGTAGGTCAGCGAAGGGTGTGAAATGGCCATTGTTAACGCATACAAAAATATTATACATAATTCATTTATGTGCCAAGTTTTTTCACACCTTTGGAATATTGTACACAGGTTTAGCGCAGCAGGCGAGTTGGATTCTCGGACTGAGACAAATGTTTGTAATATCCATAAATATTTGTAGATCTGCGTTAGGGACGCAGTACGGATCTGCATACATATTTTCTTAAATATGGATGACGTGACAGCTGGCGAATAACTGACAAAATCTTGCACGGGTATTTTTATTATTATTAATTTGAATGACGAAACGAGCAGGTCGCTCGTCTGATAGTCATCACAACGCCTGTCCTTAAACAGAAACAACACAGATCTTGAAATTATAAAGCACTGCATGGCACTGGACAGTGCTCGTCTCCCCAAAACATGAGATTTTAAGTCTCAGAATGCCCAGTAGTAAAGTCCAATACAATAACACAATCGCGACGAGTGAACTGTTGTCCGTTGAGTTTTATTTTTTTCTCCGTACTCCATCATCAGATCTTAACCAAATTTATATGGGACCACATCGCAGCTAAACTCTATCGAGTGAAATAGTATTTTTCCATCAAAATCAGTCCGCAATTGGCGGAGAAATCGATGTACAAACATTAAAAAATTAAAAAACACGCGCCGAATTGAGAACCTCCTCCTTTTTGAAGTCGGTTAAACAAGTAATGACATGTGAGCTATTGAAACTCGCACCAGGGCTACGGAAGTTTTTACAAACAAAGCAATTGACACTGAAACGATTCAAGTTAGACTTAATTTTAATGAGGAAAAGTTTCTTGAGACACTTTAAATGGGTTGCTAGTCTCTGTGCACATTACTGAAACGCTAAAGGAGTATCCACACTTTCGCGACATTTCGCAGCACCGAGGTGTGGCTGTCACACGTACTTGTGACGCTAATGTGGATGTGACATGCACGGTGTCATTTCACTCTGACGTAAAACAAAAAATGACAAGCTTTAAATGCCATTTTTATAGTATATCCCAGCAAACGAGCAAGTGGGTCACCTGATTGTAATTAATCACCGCCCATATACGCCCACATACCAAAAGAATCATGGGTGCATTGCCAACCTTAAAGGAAAAATATAATTAAGGGAATGGGAAGGGGAAGAGGTATTTGGGCCTCCGGATATCTCACTCACCGTACGAAACGCAGCAGCAAGCTGCTACTTTACGACGGTTTTCTGTAAGACATTGGTAACGACCCGGACGACCATGTCACGGCGAAATGTTGCGAGGCCTCAGAGCGGATTGCTCCATGACAGGTCGTAACAATTACCACCTCTAGAGTTTGTCATGCGTGTTTACTCGTATCATAGTCACGCCTCACGGTGCGATGAAATGTCACAGGTGGAGACGAATTTTAAACAAAAAAAAAACACATCATTTATTCAGTAATTAGGCCGCCAAGGGCAGTTTTACACGTCGAGTTTGGAATCTCCCTAAACCGGCTTTATATAGCGGGGTTATTAACTTAATGACATGATAAGACTCTGCTTATCGTACTTCTGGTACACATTGTATCTTCCATCAATATTAAATAGGTGAAAGGTCGTACTGTCATATTCATTCATCACCGATTGTTGTAGATAAAATATATTATAAATAAAATATATATTATTATACATTGAGTACATACCCCCTCACACCTCAAATTTCCTAAGGGATAGGCAGAGGTGTAACCAGTACATCTACATTTCGCCAAACGTATCTCCGTCCCATGATGTGAGCCTATCGCTATATCGGGCACAAATTCTAGACTCCGGGCTGATACTGAGTCGTAGTAGAAACTTCGTCACTTTTACCCGACCCGGGGATCGCACCTGAGACCTCAGCGTCAGCCTCAGTCGTAACGCGTACGCATTACAACTGCGTCACCGAGGCAGTCAGACATTGAAGTCAATGAAATCACTAGGCATTACAAGACTCGTGTCTCTCATACTTCTAAAATGTAGTACTAGTATTCTCAGCATAGACACATTAGAAAAGCTATGTATCTATGCTCTAAGTACTAGTTGCACCTATGCCTACCCTTTCGGGGACACAGACGTATGTTTATGTTATGTTATGTACCTGTACTGCT
Organism: Mimas tiliae; assembly: GCA_905332985.1. Lineage (NCBI taxonomy): Eukaryota > Metazoa > Arthropoda > Insecta > Lepidoptera > Sphingidae > Mimas > Mimas tiliae. The sequence goes on along the minus strand of HG995246.1, from coordinate 14,944,289 downwards.
ATATAAACATTAGTTACAAAACTGCAACAAAAATATTGCTCATAAATCAATCATAGTGCACGCTAACTCATAAAGTCATTGTGAATACGCAGTTTCAGAACACAAGACTAGGCAAAACCATCCCGCCCACACACGCCGCCACTGTAACTCCTGTAAGCCAGGATCGACAGTGGCACGCATATTTAGACACCGAACAATGAAGCTCGGCGAGTCTCTGAGAATGCAAACCTGTCTTTATCCCACACGAAATGAATCAAATAGAAAATTAGGAACGAGTTGGAAATAATAATTGTCCACTTGCGTCCATAGCAAAGCGGGAGACAAAATAACGAACTATGGAGGTCTTAACCTCAGGCACAAGTTACAACTGTAAAAGGCACACGTAAAGCACCACGGATGTCATTAAATGGGTCCTATCACGTGAGCTGTTAAACTCGATTCCAATCATAGGTATGGCAAAAACGCCGGAATGCACGGAAATTCTTCCTAGTCTCCACAAGATCCGACAAGATGAGGCAGATCGAATCACATTCCTGCGTCCAAAACAGATTTTTGGCATCTGCGTGCCTTCACCGCAAGTCGCAACCGCAATAACATTTATGGCGGAAAGTAACAAGAACCATCAAATACCTTTCAAATTGATAAAGGATCCTTTGTGATCACTTTTGAGTGCTTCGGATGTATCGCAAAATGGAAAGGAACTATGTTTCTGATATAAAGTGGTACATTCTTTGGTCTATGCATTTCTCAATCATTGCCTCGGTGGCGCAGTTGTAATGCGTACGGGGTATGACTGCAACACTGATCTCGGGTTCAATCCCCGAGTTGGGTAACAGTGATATTGGGTTTTTCTATTTGGAAATGCTCAGTATCAGGTCAGTCTGGAATTGTGTCCGGTAAGGCGATAGGATCACCCCCATCACATCAGGGGACGGAGATACGATCGACGAAATGTAGGTGTACTGGTTACACCTTTGCCTACCCCTTCGGGGATTACAGGCGTGAGTGCGTTTATATGTATCTATGCCATTGTGATATTGTGCTGGTGTACGCGGATTATCAATTATGTTTTATATACCACATTCTTGGTTAAGTGGCAGTGTAGCCTGAGAAACCGTGGGGTCTTGGGTCCAAATACCAGGTCGGACAATCATAATTTTGAAAAATCACACCTTACCCGGGTTAGAAGTTGTGCTTGGTATATCAAAAGGATCGCCTTCTATCATACCATAGGATGGAAACTAATTGCATCTCTACCTACCCCTTTGGGGATAACGGCGTGAGCGTATGTGCTTATTCGTAAATAAATTTTAACATAATATTTTTATTGGAACCTGTTTTTATATAAATTACAAAACCATTTTGTTTAAGTTTTAGAACACGTATTTTACACCTATTACATTTGCCAAGCACTTAACACGTGCCAATTTTTTTTGTCCTGTTATTTCAAATTAATTCCGGGAGAACTGGCAAATCATTAATATTCCCCCAACCATCCATCCGAAAACGTACTCTAACGCTTTATAATAAAGTCGAAACTGTGTAAATTATTTCGGTAAAAATAAAGGAATACAATCATTTCGATCAGTACGTGGCTGAAATCTAATTTGTATGGAAATTGTGCGAGTCTTCTGTGAGGCAGTCAATGTAAAAGAACCGATGGAGACCCTTAATTAAATGGGTTTATGTGGAAATTATACCAGGAAATATTGTAGAAATCCTGTTATTTCAAATGACAACATTTGTAAGCGGAAATTCGGCTCATATATTTTTGTATTTTTCGTGTTTGATCCAATTGGGATGAAGGAATTATGATTAAAGTTTTTTTTTTATAGTATAGGCCGGCAAACGAGCAAGTGGGTCACTTGATGGTAAGCGATCTCCACCGCCCATGTACGCCCATAATACAAAAGAATTATGGGCGCGTTGCCGACCTTAAAGGAAAGGGATAATAAGGGATTGGGAAGGGGAGGAGGATTTGGGCCTCCGGATATCTCATTCACCGTACCAAACGCAGCAGCAAGCTGCTACTTTACGCCGGTTTTCTGTGAGACAGTGGTAACGACCCGGACGAGCCGGCCCATTCATGCTGTAGACAAAATTGTCTACAGCGTGGCTCTACCAAAGTCATCGTTCTGACAAAACAAAGATGCGTCCACACTTCTGAGATATTTGAAGGGTGGCTGTCACACGTATCTACTTGTTACGTTAATGTGGCTATCGTAACATGTACTGTTTTTATAGCATAGGCCAGCAAACGAGTAAGTGGGTCACCTGATAGTAAGTATCTCCACCACCCATGTACGATACTAGAAGCTGGGTGCGTTGCCGACCTTAAAGAAAAGGGGTAATTAAGGAAAAATCCCCTCCCCTGCCCAAGCACCCCTCCCCTCTCTGGGCCTCTAGATATCTACTCACCATATGAAACGCATCACCAAACCGCTCCTTTATGTCGATTTTCTATGTTACACTATGTCATTTGCCGTGACTTATAATAAAAAATGACATACCATAAATTACATGTCACGGCGAAATAAACAGACGACTTTAAAACCCCCTTCTTTGACAGTTACCACTTACCAGTTTCGTCCATGTGCGCTTCCATTTCAGAGTTCTTGATGGTATAGAAGTCGGCACGCCTAGAATCTATAATCCTATCCTGGAGACACGCGGAGTAGTTAGCAGGGAATACCAGGACTACGCGAGCCTTCCCATGTGACGCCTCGTACATCGCCGCCTCTTTAGTTGGATAGTATATCTGTAAAAAGAAGTACATAAATACATATATACGCACCCCGCCTGTAATCCCCGAAGGGGTAGGCAGAGGAGTAACCAGTACACCCACATTTCGCCGAGCGTATCTCTGTCCCATAATGTGATAGGGGGCGAGCCTATCGCCATACCGGGCACAAATTCCAGACTCCGGGCTGATACTGAGCATTTCGTAATAGAAAAACCCAATACCACTTTACCCGACTCGTGGCTCGAACCCGAGACCTCAGCGTTAGCTTAATCGTAACGCGTACGCATTACAACTGCGCCACCGAGGCAGTGGCAGCAAAAAAAATTTAAAATGAAATAATAAAAAAAAAATTGTTTCATCGTAGGCATGTTACTATCTTTCTCCCATGGGTTATAGCCTGATATATATACATTTCGGAATCAACTCTCTAATTAATAGTGAAACCGGGCATCGAAATCCGTTGAATAGTTTAGGATAAATAAGCAGACAGACAGACATATATAACTATTTCCTTTTAAACTATGTACTGATTTAGGTTTTTAATTAAAGTAGCGCTTATGACAACTCAGTAGAAAATAAAAGAAAGCAGTACCAGAAACAATATAAAGTTTTGTGTATGTATAACATACATAGCATCTCTGACATTACACTGGATAATTACATTAAATTTATCTACTTTTATCAGCATTTTTTTTTCTGAGGAACAAGCCCAACATTGTATTACCTTTTAAGGGATTTCAATAAACATCATGGGCATCACCGAAACGTCACGTTTTTTAAAACTACCACAAGATCTGAGGCGACCCAGCCTGAAAAGACCCGGCAAAACAAACTCAGTGGCTTAACTCTGTGGAGTTACTTTACCACTGGATTCAATGTGGCGCCACCCAGTCCTGACAGGCTAGTCAAGATTAAAAGTCTTTGGGCCGGCTTCTGTTTATTTTATACATGTTGGTTCGTTGAACGTTTAAATTTTGTTTAGAAGCTTATATAATATGGCAAACCATGTAGACAAACTAAGGGTAAAAAAAACTTGAAAGTTAAATGGTGCCAACTTCATGCTCTTTTGAATGAATAAAGAATCATCATAATCAGATAAATCCATGAAAAGTTCTGCAAAAAAGATTACACGTCGAATTGAGCACCTCCTCCTTTTTCCGTCGGTTAAAAATACTTTGAAGTTAATTTAATTCATTTTATATTTCTTAATATTTGTACTGCAAACTAAAACTTTTCGAATCAGACAAATTAAAACAATTCCCCTGCTGCGCTAGTCCGTGCATATAAATTAGAAAACGTTGTTGTTTTTAGATTTACAACATGAATGGCAGATGAGATCTTTATTAAAACAATTTGAGTTTAGTTTTAGTCACGCGTATGCAGGCTGAATAATTAAATAAATATATCAATGGTCAAAGACTTTATAAAAGATGAAATGCGTAGTGTTCTTAAAATAGCAATACTAATATGGAGACGGGAGTTTAAAACGGTTCTAAAAATTAATTATACATAATAATCTGCCTGCCTGGACTGTCTCAGTGGCGCAGTAATGCGTACGCGTTACGACTGACGCTGATGCTGAGGTCTAGGATTCGATCCCCAGGTTGGTTAAAAGTAATATTGGGTTTTTCTATTACAAAATGCTCAGTATCAGCCCGAATCAGGAATTGTGCCCTGTTGGTGGCCCAATTACATTCACACATACATATACAATATGTAACAAAAACCCTGTTGGGCGTTTTAACCGCAATATAAGAATCGATATTCAAACGTAATTCAAATTCAAATTCAAATCATTTATTCTGTAAATTGGATCATAAATATCACTTTTACATGTCAATATTTTTTTATGGTACATTATATTTAAGACGGCATTTCGGGGCTAGCCATGAGAAGAAATGCCGAAACAAACTCATGGGTAACATTATTACGTAACATCAGACAGCTGTTCATCAGTTTTCAGATGAAAATAACACTTCTTAAATATGTTCAATTTTCTAAGTTACCTGAGTAAGGATAATATCTCGCTTCTGTTTATTATTTTTTTAATTTCACTATTTTTATTAAGCTGTCTTATATGTCTATCTTCACGACTTAGAAAGAGCCACAGGGTTTTGTTACATACTGTATAATAACATATCTTATACTTACCAAATTATTCTGCCGTTTCGATAGATAGCTCAAATACAAACAACTGAAGCTGGTCAGATTCCATTCATAAGTCTTCTGGTCTTGTGGACAGGCATCACTGTATGGGCAAAGAGGTTCTGTGCTATTGGACTCGTAGTTGACGACCGCGATGGGAAGCCCAACAGGGTAGTGGCCGATGGCGAGACAGAAGAACACCATCTGGGATACTGGGAGACCCATGATGAATGCTATGACGCTAAAATAGAATAATTATAGAGTAAGACATTGTTTCTTTTTATTAGCATGAATGACGAGACGAGCAGTTCGCTCGCCTGATGGTAAGCGCCACGCCTGTCCAGAAACAGAAGCAACGCCACACAGAACTTTGAATTACAAAGAAGAGCATGGCACTGGACTGTGCTCGTCCTGCCAAGACATAAGTTGTTAAGTCTCATATTGCCCAGTAATTTCACTGGCTTCAATGTCCTTCAAAGCAAAGTTCACACTGTTCCTTGGCGACAAAAATAGAAGCGGTGGGACCAATCCGGACGGCCTCTCGCAAACGAGAAACCTACCACTTTGTGCAGGGTAATCTTACGTAACGTCTCAGGAATGCCCATTGGATTTCTAGAGACAGTTGTATACCACCTCGGTCTTTAATAATAATAATTTTATTTACTGATCATTTACATATGTTATTTAAAATTACTATTATTCCGCGAAATTGGGAATTTAACGGTAATTATACGACGTGAGTAGATTGTTTGTAGTCCTCACACTAGACAAAGCCTGTATCGTGAGGACCCTAAGTTTTCAGATCTATCCTTAAAATAATTCCCAGAGTACGTCGGGCGACACTAACGTCTAGTCAACCCATTCATGCTATACTGACCATAGCGTGGCTATTTAATAATACTTTGTTCTAACTGTTTTGTCTGATTTCAAAGATTATTTTAATTACAGTCGTTTAATAAACCTTGAAGCAACTTAGTTACACTGTCGACCTGATTATTTCAAAATAAGGAAAATGCTATCAAGTCTTCATAAGTTATAGTTACAAGAATTGTATCGATTAAAAGAACTTAGATTGTATTTTAATTAAAATTGCCAGTAGCACAATTACAAATTCAATAGATTCAAGAAATATTTTATTTTGACTAATACATTTTTATACAATTATAATTTTTTATTTGTCTACAACTAGTCATAATTTTTTACTGAATTATTTTACTGGCCTTAGAACTCACTAGTAGACCCAATTTTACATAATTTTTAGAATGGAAAAAATTACGAGAACAGAATTTACCCGAAGTTCCTGAACAGACTCCAGAAATTCTTCCAAATAAGCGCTTTCATGTGATGCCATTTCATCGGCTTTATTGTCTCCACGAAGGACCTCGTCGGCTTCTCTTCTGGTGGGAGTGCTTCTACTGGCATCGGGACTTCTGGAGTCACCACTACCCTTCCTTTACTGCTCATTGACACGTTATCTCCAAATTCACCAGAAATTTCTCCTATTTCCGCTTCCTCTAGATCTATTGCTGACGGGTCCTGTAAAATCATATATTCTTGAATATACCGACTGATTTTATAGAAAATGCGTACACGAATGGTAAATTAAGAAGTAAACACTTTAGAACTGAGTGCTTACGAAAGTATATTTATAATAAATAACCTTGCGTTAATAATCTGAATTTGAAATGAAGGTTGATAGAGGAATTTTATATCTATAAATTCCATGGGGAGTAATTCTCGCAATTACTATTAGTAGTGTGTGTTATTTGAACAAATGGCGCAAGACCGCAGATTGCAATATTATACTCCAGTCGAATTAATAATATGAAATTAATAAAATATAATTTCAGCAATATTTTGCACAATGTTTATACTAAATCGTTTAAAATTTCAAATTAAAATGAATAAAACCTATTATTACCTATTATCAGCCTTTCACAAGCAATTGTTGATATTAACATGAACTATGATAATCATCTTGCTTTCTATAAATATAAATCATACTACTTGATGTCATTATACTTCAATAAGTTAAGTTAAAACTTACCGGCATCGAAGGAAGTTCAACCTTCTCGACCACATCAGCAAGAATACTCGATCTTCTCCGCTTGCCCAAGTTTTGAAGAACTGATAACTTTAGGAACACTTCTTCAAGACTTTCCGCGTTGTATCTACGGATCAGTTCACTTGGTGCTTCTTCAGCCAGGAATCTGCCTCCTCGCATGAGACCAATCTGGACGAAGGAGATAAATTAAGTGATAGTTTTCCTAAAAGAGTAGGCGAGTAGTTGGCTGTCATACGAGACTGCAGGCTTAATCCTCGCATAGAGATAAATATTACATGATCTGCAAATATTTGCTTCGGGTCAAGTTTAGCATTGAGGCCCTCGTAGTTCCAGCTACCCACGTCACAAGACTTGTATCTTAATGTAGGGTGAGGCATGTGTGTGTGATTGCTGAGAGACATTGATTTATTTATATACAAAATTAAATTTCCATGATAATGTCGCAGGTTGACTGCCTCGGTGGCGCATTTGTAATGCGTACGCGTTACGAGTTACGACTAAGGCCGACGCCGAGGTCTCGGGTTCAATCCCCTGGTCGGGTAAAAGTGATATTAGTATTTAATATCAGCCCGGAGTCTGGAATTTGTGGCCGGTAAGGCGATAGGCACGCCCTTTATCACATCACGGGACGGCGACACGCTCGGCGAAATGTGGGTGTACTGATTATACCTCTAAAAATTTGGCTTTTGGAAATACAGGCGTGAGTGTATAAGTCACAGAAATAGAAATAATGAGCTGTAAAACAGTTAAGGGCAAGTAGTTTCATGTGCTCGTGAGTTGGACAAGGAAAATTGCTCATTTATAATAATGTTTACTCGACTTTAAGTAATATCTTTGAAAGAATATAAGAATTATTAACTTGAACGTCTTTAAAATATAATTCTACGTTAAAATAGACTACAATAATACTCAAGTAAGTAAAGTTTGTTTTACAAAATTCTTTTAAATTGTTTTTTTACATACACACTCACGCCCGTAATCTCCGAAGAGGTAGGCAGAGGTGTAACCAGTACACCCACATTTTGCCGAGCGTATCTCCGTCCCATATTGTGATAGGGGGCGAGCCTATCGCCATATCGGGCTCAATTCCAGACTCCGGGTTGATACTAAGCATTTCAAAGAAATAGAAAAACCCAATATCACTTTACCCGACCCGGGAATCGAACCCGAGACCTCAGCTCATATTACAACTGCGCCACCGAGGCAGTAATGTTTTATTTTATTTTATGATAAAAACCAAAAACACAATATTGTTTACTCAGCAAAAGAACAATATTTCAACCAAAAAACTCGTTTAACTGAAAATGCTTGAAAATAGAGATTCTTTTTTCTATAAAATCTTTATTTTCTCTAAAAACTTTTATAGGAATATTTTAATTTAGAAATTTAAGTCAGAAATCATTAGTTTTTAATCTAAGTTCAATCAATCGAGACAGCGAAGATAAAGAAACTTCATTTAAAGAATTTCTTCTGCTTCTTTCTCCAATCTATATGTCGATAGACAATAGAGATTGAAGAATTATTATTATTTAGATTAGATTTATTATATTAATATAATAATTATTCATAAATCGACAAAATGCTGCCATCGCGTAGCTTAGGTAACTTTCCCAATTCATGCATGCCGATAGTAAACACTATTGACTATTGAATAAAAACTTTGAGAATTTACTTTGTATTTCACGAAAAATATATAAGAAACGAACGAACTTTATTTATAACAAACAAATTAATACAGTAATGGATGGTACATTTCACTTCAGCGTCCAGAATCTCAAGAGAAACTTTTATACAGAATAAAGTATTCAATGTTAGCAGAAGCTTGGTGCGGTCAGTACATACTGGTTTTGTATCGGAAACGTGCTCGTCAATACTTCATGCAATACTTATTTTTACTGGATTATTATATTATACTAGCTGTTGCCCGCGACTCCGCCTGCGTGAATGCCTATTTCCAGGATTAAAGTAGCCTAGTGGGCGACAGCGGTGGGCGCGGCTAGAGGGCGAGCCTATCACATACCGGGCACAATTAACCAGTCTCCGGGCTGATACTAAGCATTTCATGACGGAAAACCTAATATCACTTTTTCCCGACTCGGGGATCGAACCCTAAACCTCAGCACAGCAGTCGTAACGCGTACGCATTACAACTGCGCTTCCGAGGCAGTGGTCCAACTGTTATAATAAATAAAAAAAAATCTCACAATATTAGCCTGCTTGGTTTCGTCTATGTAATGGGTAGTGATGATGACAGTCGTTCGCCCTCCGCTTGTGATTTCCACCAGGTGGTCCCAGATGCTGCAACAAGATTATACTCATTATGGCATTGAGGGTTTATTTAGCATGTGTAGCTGCATAATATTTTATAAGAAAATCAGCCTTTTCCGGGATAAAAAGTAGCCTATGTTACTCACTGATAATGTAGCTTTCTAACGGCAAAAGATTTTTTTAAATCGGTCCAGTAGTTTTTAAGTTTATTCATTACATACATAAATACAAATATTTCCTCTTTATAATATTAATGTAGATTATAAATATCAGCGATGTATTCCTTCAACTTAGCCTGAAAAAATGCATTACCATCATTTGAGATTAGTTTGGCCTTTAGTAAGTAACTTTGTGTAGTTATTTATTTACTAGCTTTTGCTCGCGGGTCTGCCTATGTGAACGTGTTTGCTCGGGATAAAAAGTAGCCAAAGTCCTAATTTAGGTCATGGTATACTTATATGTAACATTTCACCTAAATCCGGTCAGTCGTTAAGGCATGATTGATTAACAAACATCCAAATCTACAAACTGAAACATTTATTTATTTTTGGCAAATACGAATAATTAATTTCATCATACTTCAAACATTCACATTTATAATATTTACGATTGTTTATTGTTTTAGTTATGAAATCATCCGCTAGAGAACCAAAGTCATCGATATTGCTCGCAAAATTAGCACGCTGAAGTGGAAGTGGGCTGATCATATCTGCAGACGGACAGATGGTCGGTGGAGCAGGCATGTGCTGGAGTGGAGACCGCGCTTAAGTAGTCGTAGTGTAGGGCACCCTGCTCGATCGACCAACGACTTGAAAAAATGACGGGTAACGGGTAAATGCGGGCTGCTCAAGACCGGGATGGTTGGCGCTCACTTGGGGAGGCTTACGTCCAACAGTGGACGGCAACAGGCTGAGATAGATTATTTTAGTTTGAACCTATGTTACCCACTAAGGTCATAATATTAATCTGAAACTATGATTATTTATTTTAGCCCGTTATTTATTTCTATACAGTCCATGTCCAAGGTACGAGTAGTGTGCATTAGTTTCTAACTATAAAATATAACACGCGAAAACTTTTGTTTTCATAATTTTGAACTATCATTTATCAAGATTTCAAATTGTTTAAGAAGTATTTATTTTACATTTTGAAATTCTTTTATATCAAGAAATAAAACTATTATAAGTTTCAACAAAGTATAAATAAAAATTATTCTACACTAGTACCCAAACAATAAAAGATATTAACACGAATATTGTGAAACGACAACATACAATTTGCGAGTAAATTTTTAACCACCAGTTAATGTATGAGACAGTTATTTCTTGAAGTACCTAGTACACATATTTGTTCCGGTATGTATGTCAGAGTCCGGCGTTTGTATTTAAATGTGATATATTTTATTTGGTAAGTAACATTTACTTAGAAGTAATGAAACCGACGCTAAATAAAATATGAGAAATACAAAATATTTAAAACACATTGAAATTTTCCTAACCTATCTTACGCTTTATTTCAAGTAACTTTATTCTTCGTTCCAGTAAATACTCTAAAAGAAATTTAAACTTTACCATGTCAGAATGCGAGTGGGAAATATAGACCTTAGAGCATAATGCTGCTGAAAGCAGTAGAATCTTTTATATCCACTATCTAAAATGTAAGAATCACCTTATTGGTCTATTGGCAATAGCCTGAGCAACTTTGAGGTCCTGGGTTCAAATACCAGGTCAATCATAATGTTTGAGTTTTTCGATTCGAAAAATCACACAGGACAAAGCAATCACACATGAGTTGTCTGGGATTGGAATTTGTGCCCGGCATGGCGATAGGCCATCATGACACGGAAATAAGCTCGACCAACCGAACACTAGTTGCACTTCTGTCTACCCCTTCGGGAATATAGGTGTTAGCTTATGTTATGTTTCTAGAATTTTACAGTTCAGTTTTTAGTACATAAATTCTACTAAAACTGACGACTTTAGTCTATGACTGTTCGTGTCCAAATCTATGCCATTTTGATTCTACAATAACTAAATAAATTTTCTAATAAAAAATAAATATAAACTATCTCTAAATAAATTTTCAACAAGAGCAGCAAAAAATTTATAGCCTCTGCCATGACGTAGAACATTATAAAAGATTTTCTTTCAAGATTCTTGATCCTTGATAAATAATATGTATAAAATAAGTTTGTATTCGTGCTGTAAGAATTCTTTATAGCGAGATATACATCAATGTAATTGAAGTGTCATAGAAACGTGGTATCATTTGATAAGTTGTTTTACATTAGGTGTAGATTTTGAAGGTTAAAGACTATCAATGGCACCTAAAGTTACGTGTTACGTTTATCACTTTATCATCAAAGACTTTAGTGTATATGTACTACTAAAAGGACGGTTTAGAAGTAAAATTGCGTCACATAACGCGGGAGTTTGACAGCTCACAGACACGGAGCGCGGTAGGGGTTCTAGTTGAGAGTAAGCGAGATGGTGATATTGAGTTACGATCAATTGACCGCAACTTAATGGTGCAATTTCTATGTGCTGCGCAGCTTGTCTAGCAGTATACATTAAAGTCTTTGTTTTATACGTTTCTTTATTTTTTTTTAATTAATTAAGTACATAAATACAGCCAACTGAGAACGTTGGACCTGCCCTTATGCCACTTGCAGTGGGGTCGACACAAAATGCTTTTTAATACATGGTACAGAAAGATTTGGCTTGTAGGTAGTTATTACAACCGGCGGCCTCCCTGACATCAACCCCTCTAGGGAAATCTAGATATAATACAGACTCAAAATTGTTTAGTATTATTTTTAGTTTCTCAACGGTTGTCTAGACGTCTGTATATGTTTTTGTGTATATTCACACTTCACTCTGCCAAATGTGGACCGATTCGGATGATTATTTTGGTATTGGATAGGGTTTACAAAAACGGTGGTCCCATTTATTTAAAGAAATAATTCCACACTTAAGGGGGTAAAATCGTGAATGAAAGACAAATACCATTATGCACTGATTTATGCACCGAATTTGTTATTTTTTTCACAAAAAAATAGTAAAATATAAACTTTTCCTGTACGTCAATGACTACCACTGACTAAATATTGTTTAGCTATATTTTTAGCTTTTTAGTTTTGAATTCTGTTTAATTTTTTGTTAAAAATGCAGCAAAATTTTTAGTTTAGCACCATCAAACTTGACTCAGCATTCTTCAGTTCAGTTTTAATCATTTAAAATATGTTTACCTTTGCCTTAACACTGGATCGACTCCAACAGTAGGCTCGTCCAGGATCAGCAGTTCAGGATCGTGGATCAGGGCCGCCGCCAGAGAAGTACGCCTCTGTTGACCACCTGACAGGTTCTTTACTTGTCTGAAAAGTAAATATAGTTTGAATAACTGACAAAGAAATTCCTGCTCTCTAAAGAAAGGAATTCGGCAGGTTATATACCACAGGAGGTGGGGTTGGCTTGGGTTTCGGAACTTTTTCACCTGTATTCGTAATTCGACCAAAATTTTAAAGAAATGCGATATGCATTTGTTTGTATATGTTTTTGTTTTGTACATGATTATTTCCTGTGCAGTTTTAATTTATTAATTAGCATGAATAAAAATCATAAAAAAACGAAACACGCGATACAGCTTAGAAATAAAGTAAATCTCTGAGATAGATACCGATGGGTTTTCCGTCGTTTCTGTTCATAATAATTATTATGAAAACTATCATATTACTCGTAAAAGATGTTTCAACAAAGTGCACGTTTTCTTCTTTGCATAAAAGTTTTATATTCGCTATGAAATTTGTGTCTACGTCTCAAGTAATAGTATATCTTAAAATTACTTTTTTATTCGCCTGACGAGTTCGCGTCACCTACCTATAAACACAACCCAGAACATTTCATAACAAAGTACTGCACTGCAATGTGCTTCACCCCGATACATAAATGTCATAAAATAATAATAATACCAGGACCTGTATTATACATGTCTCACAGCTGGGTACCGGCCTCCTCTACTGAATGAGAGGGGTTAGCCCTTAATTCACACCGCTGGCCTAATGCGGTTTGCACATTTCACATACCTTCGAAATTCTTATGGAGAACTTCTACGATGTGCAAGTTACCTTGAGATGTTTCCTTCATCGTTAATGCAAGCAAGATAATTAACAATGAATACACGTAACTTGCAAAAGTCAGAAGTCTGGTGAAGTACTGAGACCTTTGGCTCTCATATCTCCCTCTAATATGGAAAACCAACGTTTTCTTATAATAAATAAATACACCCAACAATCACACACATAGTCCTGACCCCACACTAGGTTAACCTGTATCGTGGGTATCAGGAACTACGAAGGACTTGCGCTCCCACGACACCCAGACCCGACACAAATATTTATACTATTTTTACAATTATTTGTCTCGGTGTGACAATCGAACCCACGGCCTCTCGCGTCGTAGCCGGCTACTTGCCCACTGCGCCACGGAGACAGGTGGTGGCGCAATGAGGCAATCTAATATAACAAAAAAATACATTCGAAAAAGCCTTAGGTCAAAAAACTAATATTTATCCTGGCATAATTACTACATTGGACCGGGTTTTGGATTGTTTGCTTTTTTGCACCATGCGACTAACTAGGTTCTTGGACGCAAGAAGGCCAATTCTCGTAATTTTAAATGTTCAAAATATCATTCCGATCTAGTCTCAGCGTCAAGAAAGTTGCAAATGGCATTCTTTTAAATAAATAATCAACGTCAAATGCACCTAGCATTAGCAGTAGCATTATACCGTTTTGGCTTCAACTTTTATTCTATATTCAATCTTATTACGATCTATGTTCACATTTGACGTTGATTATTGGTTTAAGAGAATGCCATTTGCAACTTTCTTGACGCTGAGACTAGATCGGAATGATATTTTGAACATTTAAAATTACGAGAATTGGCCTCCTGGTCTCCCAATGATCGACATTATATTTAGACTGCAATGTATGTTAGGGTATTCTCTTTTTTTTGTGTATTGAGGGTATCTGAGAAAACAACGTTGGGTACATTGAATAATAATGGTGCAATATAGTTGTGGCAGGGTGGATAAATGATATAGAAGAGATCTGGAGACCATTTGCCAGCAGTCAGTCTCCAGTTCACTAAGATCAGTGCTCAATCGACAGTCCAAGAGTTTATTACGCAGTAGCTCTGTTTGTTTACTATTCAATTCTAGTGGAGTCTTGGTTAAAAGTATTTAGTGAGCGGTCTCTAGAGAATCCTGACATGGGGTTGTGGTCTGTAAGTCATATTGTGTAAGTGACCAATGAACCATGAGTTGCTGTGATTGCCGTCGTTTTGTATTAATAAAATACTACTCTTCTCAAGTAACTTCTATCATGTAACCATCTAGTGTAGTGTATGATCCATTTTGCTGTGTCCAGATATAAAAACGATATTCTTCGTTTATCAGGAAATGGATTAAAACAGACAAAAGTAAGTCACGGCCAATTGTTCATTTTACTACATACTAGACAAGCTGCGCGGTACATAGGAATTGTACCACTAAGTTGCGGTCAATTGACCGTAACTCAATATTACCATCTCGCTTACTCTTAACTAGAACTCCTATCGCGCTCTCTGTCTGTGAACTGTCAAACTCGCGCTTTAAGTGACGCACGCTGTATGTGAGTGGTAGAGCCACGCTGTAGACATTTTTGTCTATAGCATGTATGGGCCGGCTCGTCCGGGTCATTACCACTGTCTCACAGAAAACCGGCGTAAAGTAGCAGCTTGCTGCTGCGTTTTGTACGGTGAGTGAGATATCCGGAGGCCCAAACCCCCTCCCCTTCCCAATTCCTTAATTATCCCTTTCCTTTAAGGTCGGCAACGCACCCATGATACTTTTAGTATTATGGGCGTACATGGGCGGTGGGGATCACTTACCATCAGGTACCCACTCGCTCGTTTGCCGGCCTATGCCATAAAAAAAAAATGATTTCAGCAGCCTGTTTAGTATACATTAAAGTCTTTGCAAAATATATGATTTTTTTAAAATACAACATTTTTTCTTGTTTAGTTAACAAATTAAAACATCACACGACATGAGCCGTTCTGTGACTTATGAAGGGATTTATGATATTAAAAACAAACTCGCAAATAATATTTTTTAACCATTATAATCGTTTCGCGTACGTAAATTATATTTTACATCAGAATTGAAATAATATTTATTATTATTTAACGAAGACTTTAACACTTTATTATGGTCTGTCCCTAAAATTTATTTGTTTCTTACTGTTTATGAACAGGCGTTGCGCTTACCATCAGGCAAGCGATCGGTTCGTTTCGTCATTCAGACAAATAAAAAAAAATGCCATAAATTTCTTACCTCGTAGGATTTGGCAGCTGCAACAGTTTGATGAGGAAATCTATGCGGTCTTCCACATCCCTCGTGGCCATGTTGGCTATCCAGCCGAAGTAAATGAGCGTCTCTCGGATAGAGAACTCGCCGAAGAGCGCTACCTCCTGGGAAAATAAAGAAAGGTAAGGAATAGACATATGACATATATTTGACAGGATCCGTGGCGCAGCGGGCGAGTAGCCGGCTGCGAAGCGAGAGGCCGTGGGTTCGATTCCCGCATCGAGCCAAATGTTGCCCTCCGTGTTCCCAATTACGATCAGCTTTTCGAGGTTCTCATCACCTCTCCGTACTCCGTTTTTATAGCATAGTCCGGCAAACGAGCAAATAGGTCACCTGATGGTGATCTCCACCGCCCATGAACGCCCACAATAATGGGCACGTTGCCGACATTAAAGGGGTAATTACAGGATTGAGAAGGGGAGGAGGATTTGGAGCTCCGGATACAAAAATACCCTCAGACTTACTTACATACATACGCACTTACGCCTGTAATCCCCGAAGGGTAGGCAGAGGTGTAACCAGTACACCCAAATTTCGCCGAGCGTATCTCCGTCCTATGATGTGATAGGGGGCGAGCCTATCGCCATACCGGGCACAAATTCCAGACTCCGGGCTGATATTGAGCAGTAATAGAAAAACCCAATATCACTTTTACCCGACCCGAGGATCGAACCCGAGACCTCAGCGTCAGCCTCAATCGTAACGCGTACGCATTACAACTGCGCCACCGAAGCAGTCAGAGTCCCAAAGTGGTGAAACTTATCAACACACCTCTTTTTGTCTGATAAAAAAAAAACCTATAACACTGCGCCATATTTTACAGAATATTCTAATATATCAGTGACGGTAGCACTCTATCATGAAATAGGAAATATTAATGCCTATAGGTGGTAGGTCACTCGTTTGCGAGAGGCCGGCTGGGTTGGTACCACCGCTCTGTCTATTTCTGCCGCCAAGCAACAGTGTGTAAGCACTGTTGTGTTCCGGTTTGAAGGACATTGAAGCCAGTGAAATTACTGGGCATTATGAGACCTAACACCTCATGTCTCGGGGTGACGAGCGCAGTCCAGTGTCATACAGTGCTTTGTTATTTAAAGTTCTGTGTGGCGTTGCTTCTGTTTATGAGCAGGCGTGGCGCTTACCATCAGGCAAGCGATCTGCTCGTCTCGTCATTCAAACTAATAAAAAAAAAAAAATATATATATATGTTACGTAACGAGGAAAGTGTTGCAATTTCGATAATTAAGAACATGCCGGCGACGTTTAGAAACAGCTGTGCTACCCTTTAAGATAATATCGAGCAATTATTAAGGAGTTCTCCCTTCTTCATCCCTTAACATATAAGATAATATTGGATACGTATTACAGCTACGTCAGTAGCAGCGATAGCTCAGCGGGGAGTGGTACGGACTGTGGCGACGAAAGTCGCAGGTTCAAAACCAACCCTAAGAGCATGCACCTCTGAATTTTCCAAGTCACGTGTTTATTTATTATTATTTATCGCTTTGTTTAACGGTGAAGGTGAACCTGCATTCCTGAGATGATTCTCCATTCATTCATTCCAAGCATGACCACTCACATTCGATTCCCGCACCGAGCCAAAAGAAAATGTATAATTTAAAAATAGTTATTTGTTTCTAGTCTGGGTGTTTTCTCCCCAGAAGGGTCGACGTCAGGCAGGGGGCCGGCCACAAGAACTACAAGCCAAATCTTTTAACAAGTCTTAAAAAACATGTTGTACATGGTTAAAAAGCACTGCGAGTATATCCGACATAATAACACATCCTATTCTGTAAAAAATTGAACCTTTTAAGGTTCCAATGATGGATCACTGTAAAGGCAGGTTAGGGTCACAGACAGACGGAGCGGCGCGGTGTAGTCTTAATACATAACACGTTAGTTCAAAATCCTAAAATTAGTCAAGTATTTTATTTTTTATGCCTCAGTGGCGCAGTTGTAATGCGTATGTGTTAGGACTGAGGCTGACTATGAGGTCTCTGGTTCGATCCCCGGGTTGGGTAAAAGTGATATTCTATTATGAATCTTCAGATTGAAATAAAAGTTTATACGGATTTTATCGCGGTTTAATTTTAACGTATAAACTAGTTTTATTTCAATGTGTAATATTCGCGTAAACCTAAGAAATCACTATGAATCTTCAGTATCATCCCGGAGTCTGGAATTATGTCCGGTATGGCGATAGGCTCGCCTCCTATCACGTCATGGGAAGGAGATACGCTCGGCGAAATGTGGGTGTACTGGTTACATACACCCCTGCCTACCCCTTGGGGGATTTCAGGCGTAAGTGCGTATGTAAGACCCTAGAATGAGTCCAGTATTTTTTTTTCATTCGTAATAAAAAAAATAACTAATTAAAAACTCTACAGCCACATTGCATCTTGGCTATACCTCTAATTTAATAGATTTTTGTATGAGCGCACAAGGCTCAAGTCGCCTAGGTCATTGACTGAGAGTACAGCTTGAAAAGGTATGCTATTTTTAACTCAGTCAACAGGCTGCACCTTGTTGGCCTTGGTAAGAGCTCCGCCCCGAAATGGTACGCGGTAATCTTCTAATATATAAAATTCTCGTGTCACAAGGTTCGTTCATACTCCTCCGAAACGGCTCGACCGATTTTTATGAAATTTTATCTGCATATTCAGTAGGTCTGAGAATCGGCTACTATCTATTTTTGTTAAGGGTGGTCCACCCCTGTATTTGATTTTTTATTTTTAAGTCAATTTTTTTTTGTTTTTATTTTTTTATGTTACAGCATTAAAAAATACATACAACCCTACATTTTCAACCCTCTACGATCAACACCTACTTTTTAATAGCGATATTAGTATTTTTGTCAAGCGCGTTTCTCACACCGATCGCGATGACGGGACTCTCTTGATGCGACTAGACTCCTTTAATCCTGGAAATAGGTATTCACGCGAGCGGAGCCGCGGGCAACAGGTAGTATGTATATAAGATAATTCTTATAAATGTTTCTATAAAAGCGATTTTAGCAATATGTGCGAAGAGAAGTATAAAGATTTTTTATTAACAAAACATAAAACCAACTAGAGGGTCTAAAAAGCTAAAATTAAAATTGTTTAGTTTTATTTTTAGCCATTTTTTTTTCTGAGTCGATTTTATTTTATGTCAAAATAGTAGAACGATTTTATAGAAAAAGATAGTTTTTTTCCAGCCAACGAAGTCAGAAATCTACTTCGTATAAACGTAGGTATTATTCTCATATAGTTAATAAAGACATAAGACTAGTTACCTTCCCATAGTTTCCACTCCACTTCCTCTAACAGGCCATTACGGACGCACTAAACTATTATGTCCTACCGCAACCCAAGAAATTTTAGACTCTATATCTAACAACATAGACTTAAAATTTGCAAGTTCCGATTCACGTTTACCTACGTAACGGATGGAGTTATATAACATTGCTTAAGTATGGAAAATGATACTGGACGGTTTCTGGACACAAATTATAGGAGCAAACGTTTAATTTTACGATCTACGGACATTGTTCTTAGAATCCGTAAATTGTCGTCACGTAAGCGAACACTAGGGCCCTTCTTATAAACTTTCTTAAGTAAACTGTTTTCGTCTCTTTCTAGCCACTTTATAAATCACGTTGACAGGGAAGACAAGAGTGTTTTTTTTCTTTTACACCTGCTATTATTATGTTGCAACTTACGTGCTAAATAATCTATTACAATTTTTTTCTTTTCTCTTAAACCTATTTTTCATTTATTACAGTGTTTCCTATTTAATCAATATTTTTAATTTTTTGTTATATTTATTATCATTATTAATTATTCATTGTTATTATTATAACTTGTTAAACTAATCAATAAGTGTTTAACTAATCAATTAAGTAAGGCCCTCTTTCACTTTCTCTGTCAACGCGATTAATAAATTGGCTTTAAAGGGCCGAAAACAGTGTTTATCAAATCAGTGCTTAAAAAAGTTTATATGTAAGGCCCTATATCTGAATCTTTATGTATTTTTATATAGCAGAGGGCACCAATGAGCAAGTAGCTGACCTGGTGAGTAATCTCCACCGCCCATGATTGCCCATAATACCAGAAGAATCATAAACGCAATACCTACCTTAAAGGAAATGGGATAATTGTGAAATCTGTAGCATTTATTTACGTTGGTTTTCTGTAAGACAGTGGTAACAACAATCCGGTCGAATCGGCCCATTCATGTTGTAGATAAAACTACAGCGTGTCTCAACCATTTTACTCAAATATCCATAAGAATAAGAAGTATTTTTGTTATATTAGCAAAATACTGTTGAAACTTACTCCCATAGGACGGTGGCCTTTGCACTCAGCTAAGTTTTTATATGTATATTTAAGACACAAACTAACATAAAAAATATATAAAAATCTCATCTTGTAATAAGATATAAAAGGTCCATTGTCTTTTTAATAGATAGTAATATAAGAATTATAGCTATTTTATATGCAGGTAATAAACTTTACAGTTACACATATTTGTCTCTGCATCCATTAAGCTAAAACTTAGCGAAAATACTGCATTGAAATTGATATACCCGTTTTAGAGCTTTAATGCCACATAAACAAATTTGACTGCCTCGGTGGCGCAGTTGTAATGCGTACGCGTTACGATTGAGGCTGACGCTGAGTTCCCTGGTTTGACCCCGGGTCGGGGTAAAAGTTATATTGGGTTTTTCTACTACAAAATGCTCACTATCAGCCCAGAGTCTGGAATTGTGCCCGGTATGGCGATAGGCTCGCCCCCTATCACATAATGGGACGGAGATACGCTCGGCGAAATATAGGTGTACTGGTTACACCTCTGTCTACGCTTTCGAGGATTACAAACGTGTGTGCGTATGTATGTATATTCAAATCCGAGTAATCTCGATCCGAAGTAGCCTTAGTGGTAGTATTTATATGACAGGTTGCACACTAAATTCGAATTCGATCCGAGGTCCAGAACATTCCTTGTCCGATACTAATTTCGGATTCATATCGGATGGATTACGTAAACAATAGAATTACTTTGCAGTTACTTTACACCTAGTGACGTCATAGACGGCTTAATATACCTACAGCTTATACTAAAATTGTAAATTAATGGACTAGGGTAGTAGGTCTGCTTGTTACATTACCCATGCGGTGTTCCAAATGTTTTGGGTATATCTTGTTTATAGGCGATTGAAAGCCCGGCGGTTGGCGGGACTATTAATCTTTGTGAAGGGAATGTAAGTTATCTATAGTTTATTTAATGTTACTACTATCTTTTGCTCCCGGCTGCGTCCGCGTGAATGTCTTTTTCTGGGATAAAAAGTAGCTTATATCCTAATACAGGTGATTAGGATATAAGCTACGGTCTACCTGTGTTTTTTTTAATTGAAAATGACTAAACGAGCAGTTTGCTCGCCTGAGGGTAAGCTTGCCCATAAACAAACATTGAGTTTGTTCACACAGAACTATGCAATATTACGAAGCACTCGTCACTCCGAGACATGAGATGTTAAGTCTCATAATGCCCAGTAATTTGACTGGCTTCAGTGTCCTTTAAACCGAAACAAACAGTCAGACACATAGATACACTCTCAATGATATGTATGCAAAGTCTTGTTTCATAGGTATCCGAAACTACGAAGGACTTAACGATCCAGCAATGCCCAGATCCCAAATAATTTGGGGATCACAAATATTTGTCGCGGATTGAATCTTCGACTCCTTGCTCACGGCTACCGCTCACTACGACCTGAAGGCCATCAAATTAATTAATGCAAATATCGCGTGGGAGCATTATTATCAGTAGAAGAATATAATTCTTGGAAATCATTTTACTCAATTATTGTCTATTAGTTCTGAATTAAGTACATTTAAAAGGTCGTTAATTTGTTAAATAATTTCATAGTTGCATTGTTATTTAGGTTTAAATTCTAAATAGAATTTTCTAAGAATTAGGGTTGCTACCTTAATAGATTACATACCGTCAGTTCTTTCTAAGCAGTAATGGCCGTTCCCTATATTCTATCTATCGGCAGATTAGCTTACTATAAATAGTGTTTTGACAGATCTTCCATACAAAATGTGTCAAAATTTTACCGGCAGTAAGCAAACCTGTCGATAGACAGAATATTGGGAACGGCCATAAGTGATACATCCGCACTCACGCCTGTAATCCCCGAAGGACTAGGGACCGAAGAGCCTATCACCAAACCAATTTCAAGGTATGGACTAGCATACTCTCAACACCCGAATACAAAAATAATCCTCAAAATCGGTCTACATATGGCGAAGATATTGCTTATCATACATAAAACACAAAACACAGATGAATTAAGAACCTCTTCCTTTTGAAGTCGGTTGATAATATTAACGGGTTCCAAAGATTATTATCAAAGTTGTTCGTCTCGTCATACAGTTTTAATATTAAATACAAACTTTAAAGCCTATAAATCAGAAGAATCAAAACATTTTTATCTTTAAGAATGATCAATAAAATTAACGAACCTGAGGCATATATCCTATCCTGGGTCCAGGAACACCGCTCCCTGGGCTTCCAGGTTTTCCACCAAGCACCCATATCTCCCCGGAGTTGAGCCTCCTTCTACCAACTATACATGATAGGAGAGTGGTCTTTCCGCAGCCTGACGCACCAAGAAGACCGTATCTGGAAAATAAATGGTTATCAATATTTTGATAATATTTGTGAAAGCCAACCATGCGTGACGTGTCGGGTAAACTCCAGAAGTGTTTGTTAAGGTAGTTGGGTCACGGTTTTGGGAAAACCGCAAGAGTACTTCGCGTCAAAAAAAGACATTTACATTTTTTTTCTCTACATTTGTGATATTTTGACGTACCGGGACTCCGTGACTATGTCAGAAAAGAAAATGGTAGAGCCACGCTGTAGACTGTCTTGTCTACAGCATGAATGGGCCGGCTCGACCGGGTTGTTACCACTGTCTAATAGAAGACCGACGTAAAGTAAAGGCTTGGTGCTGCGTTACGTACTGTAAGTGAGATCCAGAGGCCCAAATCCCCCACCCCTTCAAAACCCGTAATTATCCCTTTCTTTTAAGTTCGGCAATTTGTCTTTGATTCGTAGGAAGAAAGAAAATCATTTATTTGATGCAACACAGTTTGGAAACAAAAAGAAAAAAAAACATAGGTATAAGCGTTGACAGCCTCCATGGCGCAGTGGGTAAGTGGTCGGCTGCGAAGCAAGAGGGCGTGGGTTCGATTCCCGCACCGAGACAATTGTTTGTGTGATCCACAAAAAATTGTTTCGGGCCTGGGTGTTGTGGTACCACAAGTCCCTCGTAGTTCCTAATACCCACGATCCAGGTTTACTTAGTGTGGAGTCAGGATTATGTGTGTGACTGTTGGGTGTTTAAGCTAAAATATTGCTTTGCAGCAAAATGGGAGTCAGTAGCATATTGCTAAGCTGGTGGCCTAGCGCTGATTTTCAACTGATCTGGTATTGTGCGCGTTCATGGGAGCTGGAGATCACTTACCATCAAGTGACCCACTTGCTCGTTTGCTGGATGCATGCATGTGTGCAATAAAAAAATGTAACAGCCACAAATGTGAACGGTTGTCAAATACTACGACCTCATGTTACGAAGCCATCCATTCCAAGGCTTAATGTACATTTTGTAATGTGTCACAACTCTCATCCACATTATAGCAAGTACGTAAGAAAACCATGCACGGTTGCAGCTCGCTTGCTTTATCAAGATTGTTTGTGAATGAGAATCTTCAATCTACTGTTAGGTTAAAAAAAATATAGCTTTACATGCATTGAAAAATATAAGGTCGATGATAATGTGATTGATTTTAAATTTAGAATCCATCGAACTGGTAACTTGAAATAGATGATGTAACCTTTTTATTCATGATCCTATTCTCTATGCCCAATCTACAATCTCGCAAGTTCCCGCCATTTTGTATGTTTTTAAATGAAGAACGATATACATATATTATTAAACATTGTGCGACTTCGCAATATTATTACTTTTAAAATAAAAATAGGATTCTTGATGTTCAACGGTCATTTAATTATCATTTCAATAACCTTCGGTGGCGCAGTTGTAATGCGTACGCGTTACGATTGAGGCCGACGCTGAGGTCTCGGGTTCGATCCCCGGGTCGGACAAAGTGGTATTGGGTTTTTCTATTACGAAATTCTCAGTATCAGCCCGGAGTCTGGAATTTGTGCCCGGTATGGCGATAGGGTCGCCCCCTATCACATAAGGGACGGAGATACGCTCGGCGAAATGTGGGTGTACTGGTTACACCTCTGCCTACCCCTTCGGGGATTACAGGCGTGAGTGCGTATGTTCAATAACCTTCCTAAAACTATTGGTTATACTACTAAACGTCAATTTTTGAACTCTCATTGCAAAAACAAATTGACACTTATAAAATAATACATCATCTCATCGTTCAAAGTTAAGGAGTCGCTTCCATTGCCAACATTTTTCAACAAACTTTTAAATCTCCGAATTTCTGAATATCACAGGAAAGGTGGGACTAAGAAAATAATTTTATAAAAAAGGTCTAAATTAAGGACGCTTGAGCAATTTCGCGCCCATCTTCTTGGACGAAAAGCGTTGTGGAAACTTCTTCCTAAATTGTAATCGACTGTGACGGGACCAGTAATGGGTCAATTTGTTAAAATGAGTTCAAAAAATATAAGAAATTAGCTTTTTCCTGCAGCTTCGTTTGCATCTATCGATGTGATAGGCTCACCCCCTATCACATCGATGCTCGCCCCCTATCACATTGTGGGACGGAGATACGCTAGGCGAAATGTGGGTGTATTGGTTACACCTCTGCCTACCCCCTTCGGGGATTACAGGCGTGAGTGCGTATGTTCGTTTGCATGTTTAGATTTATCAGTACCCTGGTGGACTGTACCCTACACAACAAATAAGTACATCCAATTTTCTGACAGACTCCGTGGCGCAGTGGGTGAAGCGAGAGGCCGTGGGTTCGATTTCCGCATCGAGACAAATATTTGTGTGATTCACAAATGATTGTTTCAGATCTGGGTGTTCTGGGACCGCAAGTTCCTGATAACCATGATATAGGTTAACCTAGTGTGGAGTCAGGACAGTCAAAAACCTTCACGCAACTGTCAACACTAACAGAGTACATGATGAAATATAGCTAAAATATAACACCCAACAATCACACACATAGCCCTGAACCCACATCAAGATACGATTATCTTGTTTCGCAGGTATCAAGAGCTACGAGAGACTATCATTCTCACAATACCCAGACTCGAAATAAATATTTGTGGATCAGACAAATATATGTAAGGTGTGGGAATCGAACCCGCGGCCTCACGTTTCATAGTCGGCTACTCACCCACAACGCTACGGGGAAATAAATAAGTGGTAGAGACACTTCTATCTACCCTCTACAACATGGGCCGGCTTAACCTGGGTAGTACCACTGTCTCACTAATTTGCTGTTGCGTTTGGTGAATAAGATTTCCGGAGCCTCAAATCCCCCCCACTTATCTCCATTTCTCGGTCGTCGGCATAGCATCAACGATTCTTCCGGTATTGTACGTGAGTAAGTGTTCATGGGCAGTGGAGATCACTTACCATCAAATGACCCACTTGCTCGTTTGGCAACCTCTGCTATAAAAATGAGTATCAAAACATTCATCGTACTACATTAATATTTCATACGCAATGAAAGCACTAATGATTTAAAATTATACCATTCAACAAATTGGCGACATTGGCCAATGAAAAAATTGGTTATATATAAACAGAAGTTCAGATTTAATTGTAATCTATACACATACGGTATTAAACGACGCTCTTTTCGTAATAATATGGCAATAATATATTTTTAAAATATCATAAAAAATTATTAAGTCCTGAATAAGAAGCTGTTACACAAGAAACATAGATTAAGCATTTAGTTAAAACAGATTTGCGAGTTTCGCGTCAAGCGAATAAAACGGGCGTTAGTGACTTTACGTCGATGAGTTAGTACTACGCACTAAGTAGATCTATGACAGACTATTTGATGATAGCAGAACTAATGTACGATCTTACTGAGGCCGTCAGTATGATGATGACAGCGGTGCTGACGCTAGCGTCAGGTGCTGAACTCTACTCGGGATAGATGTATAATAGATTTATTTAGTAACCCATCGTTTGGAATAATAAAATAGACAGAAAACGAAAACGTACACCCACACGTACACCATGGTATGATTTGGACACACTGCTCAGGCAAAACAAGTACATGCTTTACCAATGAGCCGCTTATATGACTGCTGTCTGGTACGAAAATTCCAAAGGGCTAAACAAGATTTACACTTGGTTACTGGAAAACCAGACTGATTGTTCACCTCCATAACTCTACCTATTATAAGTTTCAACGAAATCATTACACCTTGAGTTGCTCGTTTAGTACAGGAAATGGAACTATCTCTAGACACAAAATCATAGAAAGTATTATATACTCACATAGCACCCTTAGGAACAGTCATGTTCAATCCATCGAGGATAACATTAGGGCTCTTTGCCGTCCCGTATCTCTTATGTGCTCTTCTGACACATACTGCTTGCTGTTTTCTGCTAGCCACAGTGGATTTCTGTGTCTTCATCATCCTATTCCTTCTGGCTATTAGTTCTTCCTCTATTGTATTTATTGTGATAGGTCTGTCTATATCCCGCACATCTTCCATGGAGATCGTAGCTCCTTCGTTGTCGTAGGCTGTCATTTTGTCTGCAAAGAAAATATTTTTAGATATTTGTATGCATCATTGTTTAGTCAGTTCATTAAAGAGGTATGAACGAACACGTGTGGGGTCCGGTTTATGTCCGCCTTATCCTGACACAGCCACGTGATTACACTGGACCTGACTGCAAGTGCAATGCAGCCCAAATATTATGTGGATCATCGAGAGACGTTTCATCTCTTGACTGGCCTTACTGAAATAATGCCGGTCTAAAGTCCTACTTTTCCACCGGCTGATTCCGGAACGTGACTTGTCTGAACAATTCATTATGGTGGGTTTTTCAACAGGTTTACAGTTACAGGTTACAGTCGCTATCCAGTCGGGAACAAATGTGAATCAGATACCTTCTCATCACATTTGGCCAGAGAAACCTCCAGTATACGTCAAGATCCGATTCGATATTTTAAAAAGGCGCACCTCAGGCTCGGGATGCAGGGTCAAGGATATAACGATTATGAACCCAACACAGACGGAAATACCTTCATTCAATTCTTAATGAGGTACAAAAAAATTAGAAAAAATCCACTCTTTTTACATAATGTTAAACCTAATAATTTGAGTACAGTCTTCAATCACTGTAAACTAATAGGCATGAACAGCTCCGAACGGGTGCCAATAAAGTAGCTCTAGGCATTGTATTAGGTAGGTTGCTGTAGAACAATGATATTATTATTGTCAAACAAACATAAATCTTGGTATAGCAATATTTTAGACACTCTTTTCAATGCCACAATCTGGCACAGCCATTTGTGACCGACGTACTCTTGTGGTTTCCTCAAAAGGTAACCAAACCACCTTAGGCGACTTTCCTGAATTTTATCTGCCACGTCGCGAACACCTAGGCTGCCTCGAGTGTACTCGTTACGTATATGATCTAGTCTCATCATTTATAACATATTGAATTAGCAATTTGAAGCCAGCATTTTCAATCAATTAAAGTCTTATCCATCAATTATGGAATCCCTACTAATGAATTATCTAGTAAACATTCCAACATTTCAAATGATACATCATGACAACTCAGAAGTTGTTAAATGCCTCATACTATAAAACCCTGTTTTAGGTTCTAATAAACATACTTTTTTTTATCCTGGCACAGGTAAAGTAATGCTGGAGCTGGTGTTACGTACATTACAGTCCAAGACCGTCTAGAAATATTGCATGTTTTGGCGGTCGAAAGAAATTATGCCAGCCTGAACTGGATATACACTAGCTAACTGCGGAATGACTCGCCTGAACGACCACTACGGCAGGTTTTTGAGTCGGTTAAAAAATGATGTACAGAAATTGATAATTTACTTATTCATTTACCACAGGAGTACATCGGTCGTTAATGCCTGGGACAGATCGTACCAAGAGTACGGTCCCGCAGACGACCCAAAAAACGATGCCTTGACGTATTAGAGAGAGACATGAGGGCCAATCTTCTCACTACTGAGGATGCTCAAGATCGGGCTAAGTGCTCCAGTTAGTAGTGCTCTGTGTCTCCGCACATTAGTAAGAAGGTGGACCCTGGCACGGGATAGAAAGAAAGAAAGATTCATACTTCATTTGGTTTTTATAAGTAGTTCTAAAGCATCATGCGGCATGATTCATGCCGAACAATTTTACTTTAACGACCTTGGAGGCTTAGCATATGCAACATGAGATTTTGTTAACTCATTTTGTTATGAAAACTCAGTTTTATCTATGTGTCTATCGACGCTAACATGGTTGCATAGAGTACTCGACTCTGTATCGTGGTTTGTCTACGAATCCTAACATGACGACGTAATTTTATCGAATGTTGACAGTTTTACCCGAGATATTTCGTCGATAGCTATCTATCTGGCGCGCGAGATATGTCGTGTTAAATCTGCGTTCCCTATATTCTATTTATCGACAGATTTGCTTACTGTCAATAGTGTTTTGACAGATCTTCCATACAAAATGTGTCAAAATTTTACTGCCGGTAAGCAAATCTGTCGATAGACAGAATATTGGCAATGGCCATAAGTCCGCTGCTATTGTTGTTTTCTACAATGTTGAAAAGAGCCAATGACATTCCAGTTACAAAAAATATAGAATAAGAATGTTGGTTAATTGGTAATTAAATGAAATCAATGAATTAATGGGGCTCAGACGTCAATCCAATATACGTAAATTCGAGTGACGTAGTCTTGAAAACCGGTACTACGAAATAAATACCGTTTCGCACGTCATAGTCGTGGCTCCATTTAGTCCTCATTGATTACACTAGTTTACAAAATTTTACTTTTCTTTTATACCCCGAAATAAATTTATATAAATATGTTAATCTACCTTCCTTAAACCTAAAAGTGTTAGCAGAAATATTTTATCACGTCACAATTTCTTCCTGCAGTCAAATGTTTTTTTTAAAGTATTTAACGTGGTGACGACAGTTTATTGTTTATCCGTTCGCTTCAAACGACAATTATCTTGTTTCGGATTGATTTAAAATGTTGAGTAGAAAGTGTAAACAAAGTTCTGATCATTTTTGTTATGTTTTTGGACAGTTTATAGTTTCAAAAAAGAGAAGACCCATTGTAGAGTCGTTAAAAAGTGCATGTCTTCATTATTTTGGATATCCTGTTACAAATCAAGATAAAAACTGGGTGCCTCATATGTTTTGCGACGGCTGTAGAATCGTCATACAGTGGTCATCAGAAGAAAACTTTCACCTTCCATTTGGTTCACCAATGCTATGGAGAGAACCTAATTTTTCCCTGAAAACTTAGGAATTATGAGTGACGAACAAGTGGCCCGTTTCCACCAAGATTTAAAGGTTTTTGAAGAACGACATCAAGGATTTTGGAATGAAAACATGTTAGGGGATTACTGTTGGTCCATTATAAAAGAAACTGATTCAAATAACTATAAAAAGAAGGCAAAAATTAGTCATTTTTATTTTATTTTTAGTATTAATACTAAAAATACTTAACTGGAATACATAATATTCCAGTTAAGTATATAAATATTTCTTAAACCAGACGTGACAGATTTTTTTTATTATTTTTTCTGGATAATTCTACCTATATGAATAATAAAATAAAAACTTTCAGCTGGGGTATCAAAACCGTGTAAACCAGTGTTATTATATGATACGATGAAAGCATTTCATGAGTTCACAAGATGTTCTTGATCATACACGTATTTTTTAAATATTTACACTTTACTTTTTATAGCAGAGGCCGACAAATCAGAAAGTGGGTCACCTGATGGTGAGTGAGCTTCACCGCCCATGAACATCCACAATACCTGGGAAATCATGGATGAGTTGCCAACCTTAAAGAAAAGGGATAATTAAGAGATTGAGAAGGGGAGGGGGATATGGGGCAGCAAGCTGTTACTTC
Source organism: Mimas tiliae (assembly GCA_905332985.1). NCBI lineage: Eukaryota > Metazoa > Arthropoda > Insecta > Lepidoptera > Sphingidae > Mimas > Mimas tiliae. The sequence goes on along the minus strand of HG995246.1, from coordinate 14,914,540 downwards.
ACGTCGGTTCTTTGCCGGAGCCGGCCCATTCCAAAACGAAACACGATTGTGAAACGAAATAATTGGAGACGATTCATCGAAAATTGATTAGGGCCCCGATCCAGTAGCCACCCGATGTGACCTATTTTTTTTTTATTAGCTTGAATGACAAGACGAGCAGATCGCTCGCCTGATGGTAAGCGCCACGCCTGCTCATAAACAAAAGCAACGCCACACAGAACTTTAAATAACAAAGCACTGCATGACACTGGACTGCGCTCGTCACCCCGAGACATAAGATGTTAAGTCTCATAATGCCCAGTAATTTCAGTAATAATCTAGGTCAGAAAGCTGATGAGTCTGACATAAACAGCCCTCCAGTCCCAGGCTGGGACGGGATCTGTAATATGAATTTACCCCGCGCACAAATAATGGTACCCTTCCACAAGGCAACTGTATATAAACTCATAAACGTGTTCCCTCCTTTCTATAATATTGGGTCCTTTAAACGGAGTGTGAAGAAGCAATTAGGCAGTCTGGCATAATTTTGCCGACCTACGATAGACATATCGTCTGTCGTTGGTCGACAGTTTTTTTGGATGGCGCTACCCTTACCATCAGGTGTAGCGTAGTCACTTTGCCGAGCTAGGATAAAAAAAAACCTTGTCGCTTGAAACATGACTCACGCAAATGAGTCATATGAAAGGTTTCCACAATTAATTAAATTAATTAAGGAGGTGCGCCGGCAAAGGTATTAGATACAGCCTGAACAGAACCTGTGATTGAACGCAAACCGGTAATTGACACATTTGTAGTGATTTATACTCATTTCATAAATTGTTTCCACATGTTTTACGCTCCAATTAATTTTCCATTGAACTAGCAAATTGTATACTCGTAAAACAGGTATTTTGCCGCTGCACCCCGACCTAATGCATTATTATACTATAGTCTTATTAAACAAGACAGATGGGTTGACGTCAGGCAGGCGGCCGGTCGTAAAAACTACAAGCCAAATCTTTTTGTACAATGTGTTTAAAAGGCATGTTGCGCTCACCCCACTGCGAGTGGGATGAGGGCAAGTGGAAGAAGAAGTCTTATTAAAACAAGGAAAACCGAAAGACTTTCTAGGTGGTAGATCCCTCTTATACGAAAAGCTGTCTGGGTTCTGTGATGTAGTATATGGCTATTTAGGGTACCGCCACTATCAAGTCACTGTCATTGTCATTGTTCTGTGTTGTCAAGTGTCATAGCCACAGACTACTTAGAAAGAACTGACGCTCACAGAATAAAACCTTAGACCATACAGGCTGCCAATATAAATATTTTATTATTAGTTTAAATATTAATCACTTTTTTTTTTATTCTCGTAGCTATATTAATACAGTTATGCTGACCGTGATAGCACCCTGGGTTACCATCTGAAAACCAGCGCTGCAGCGCTTAACACGTTGTAGCATTTAAGCTGAGATGGGACCATTTACGGCCTCACACAACTGATTAATAGGCATTCTTTGCCTATTATACCCGTTAGCCTACTGTAATTGTAAATTGTGTTTTAAGTTTTTCTCATTTTGAATCTTGTAATGTGCAGTAGGTATTGTAGCTAAGCGATGTATTAGTCTTAGGTATTAGTGTGAGATACCGTAATAAATACATTTCTTTCTTTCTTTCTTTCAAGTATGGTAGACTTAATAGTGACGGTAGATAAGAATAAGGATGACATCTACGTCAGATGGCACCTTATAAATACGCTCGCCACTACAGGGAGCGTAGTTCTCTCCCGACTGGCGAGGTACCCATAACTGTTTTCCGTGTCCACACGAGTGGTGAGACAGGTCTGGGTGTAGGAGCCCAATTATAAACACCGAACACTACAGGTTCCACCAATTTGTCTATTTCTGCCGCCAAGCACCAGTGTGTAAGCACTGTTATGTTTCAGTTTGATGCCAATGAAATTACTGGTCATTGTGAGACTTAACACCTTATGTCTCGGGGTGACGAACGTAGTCCAATGCTATGTAATGCTTTGTAATTCAAGGTTATGTTTGGTGTTGTTTCTGTTTTTGGGCAGGCGGACCTAAAATGATATGGAAAATTACATACGCACTCACGCCTGTAATCCCCGAAGGGGTAGGCAGAGGTGTAACTAGTACACCCACATTTCGCCGAGCGTATCTCCGTCCCGCGATGTGATAGGGGGCGAGCCTATCGGCATACCGGGCACAAATTCCAGACTCCGGGCTAATACTGAGCATTTCGTAATAGAAAAACCCAATACCACTTTACCCGACCCGGGATCGAACGTACGCTTTACAACTGCACCACCGAGGCATATGGAAAATTGCTTTATTTTTTACTAGCATTTGCTCGCGGCTCCGCCCGCGTGAATAGACTTTTCCGATATAAAACGTAACCTATAACCGTCTCCAGGATCTCATCTATCTCTACATCAAAATTCATCAAAATCGGTTCAGTGATTTAGGCGTGAAACCGTAACAAACAAATAGATATTATTTTTCATAAAAGTATCCTATGTTACTTCTTATACCTCCAAGAATATGTGTACAAAGTTTCATGATGATCGTTTAAGTAGTTTTCGTGTGAAAGCGTAACAAACAAACTTACATTCACATTTATAATATTAGTATGAATAGTTTAAATGTTGAAACATCGCAGATTGCAGCTGTGACGTCAATGGGACCATCCAAAACATGTTTTGACGCTTTTAAGTCTTATTCCGTTATTTTTGATAACCAATCACCATTAATTATTATTTTAGATGCTGATGATCCAAAAAATCCCAAATCACCATTTTTTCCATAGAAATTGAGATTGTTTTGGCATTACAAGTGTACATAAATTGTGAAAATAAGGTTATGGTAGGCTATAGATTATGCTATAGGCCTAAGATGTTGGTGGCCCACATACACTCGAAGGTTAAATTATGTATGCCTTTTTTATATTTCATACATATAATTTACTATCTCGGTGGAGCAGTTGTAATGCATACGTGTTACGACTGACGCCGACGCTAAGGTCTCGGACTCGATCCCCGGGTCGGGTAAAAGTGATATTGGGTTTTGTTACACCTCTGCCTACCCCTTCGGAGATTACAGGTGTTAGTGCGTATGTATGTATGTACATATAATTTAGGGGACGAGTCTATCGCCATACCAGGTACCAATTCCAACACTGTGCAATTCATGTGTGATTTTTCAAATCAAAAACTCAAACACAAATTGTGATTGTCTTACCTGGGTTTTGAACTCAGGACCTCACGGTTTCTTAAAAACTAAATCCACTAGAGTAACTGGCGTATACCTTATTAAAAGTTACTACCAAAGTTGATATTGAATTCGCCTTATTAAACCACAAGAATTTATTCCAAACACCAGAATGACTGCGTAAAAACCGATTTGCAACAATGCTTGTAACACATTACGAAAATAGATCGGTTAATGAGTTCTGTTAACAATTAACCGAATGATAATTAGCCAATTAAAGCAAGATTTCAATTACTATAGTTTCTAATTATCATGTCATTGTATAAGTCGCAACTCTGGGCCCCAAGATATGCATATGCTTAGTTTGAGTCCCACTGTTTAATATTGCCATAAATTTAATATGATAGTTACTATATGTTGATTGTATACCTTCTTCAGGCAAAATTGTACACCTATTGCTTAATAAACATTATTATTATTATTATATTGGTAAAGTATAATTGAAATATCCGTGTTTATGACTTTTATTGTATTAGATAATACACCTAACAGTCACACATAGTCCTGACGCCACACTAGGTTAACCTATATCGTGGGTATGACGGACTTGCAGTCCCAAAACACCCCGAACCGAAACAAATATTTGTCGATTATACAAACATTTGTCTCGGTGGGTGGAATCGAACCCACGGCCTTTCGCTTCACAGCCCACTGCGCCACGGATGCTGTCGATGTGATAGCAATGCTTATTTTTTTTTGCCTCATCTGATCTAATATGTAACATTTTTCTTTGTTTACTAATCATATAAAAATAAATCATATTTTGTTTAAATTATTTTATAATATACTAAAATCTTTAGTGTAAAATAAAATAAATAAAACCTTTTTAACAAAAATATAAGTTGGTACAACTTGAAAAAATCCTCAGGCCAAAAATAAAAAGCCTAATCAATTTGAACCATTAACTACTACTATCAACCATTAAATAATAAAACTGCTATAGCACTCAAAATTAGTTTTTAATATTTGTTTTTCAGTAACTTTAAGTCGGTTCCATTTTTGGCATTAAAAGATAATCGAATCTACATCACTCAATAATCGAGCTCAGAACTCCCACAGCCTCAGCGTTTGAGAATAAACTCAGTATAAACTCGTCTAGAGCGTCACAAAGCTATTTAGCTGAAGTCAACAAACAGACAAAAATAATCTTAGTTTAAAAAATGTAAACACGTACAAGCGCTAAATAGACTTTAATAACGTTCTTCACCAAATTACAGTTCAATAACAGACTAAAGAACGTTGGCACGGAGCAACGACCTCGGATGAGAGACTTATCTTCGCAAAAAGCCATTTCTTTTGTTTTTTTTTTATTATTGAATGACGAGACGAGCAGGTCGCTCGCCTGATGGTACCAACCACGCCTGCTCATAAACAGAAGCAATACCACACAGAACTTTGAATTACATAACACTGGACTGCGCTCGTCACCCCGAGACATAAGGTGTTAAGTCTCATAATGCCCAGTAATTTCACTGGCTTCATGTCCTTCAAACCGGAACACAACAGTGCTTATGCACTGTTGCTTGGCGGCAGAAATAGACAAAGTGGTGGTACCAACCCAGACGGCCTCTCGCATACGAGTGACCTACCACCTTGATGTGTTTGTAGTTTATACTTTCATAGGCAATGGATATCGATAAAACTTTATCATAGTTTTTTTATGACGTTATGTGGTAGGAGGGTTCCTGGAACATATTTATATCCAGCTGGATAGCCACCAACATACACTTGGTAAAAAAAAAACCGTTTTCAAAATTAACAATTTCATTTTACCGGCACCGACACCAAAGAGACCAATAGAAATTTAGATTTTTATCTCAGTGTTATTTTTGAAGTTGGTTTTAAAGTTTTGTTAAAACTAATTTTAACTTTTATGAGTGGTAGAGCCACGCTGTAGACACTTTCATGTACGGCATGAATGGGCCAGCTCGTCCGGGTCGTTACCACTGTCTCACAGAAAACCGACGTAAAGTAGCAGCTTGCTGCTGCGTTTCGTACGGTAAGTGAGATATCCAGAGGCCCAAATCCCCCTCCCCTTCCCAATCCCTTAATTATCCCATTCCTTTAAGTTCGGCAACGCGCCCATAATTTGTATTGTGGGCGTACATGGGCGGTGGAGATTACTTACCATCGGGTGATACACTTGCTCGTTTGGCGGCCTATGCCATATATTTTTTTTGGTAAATACATTTTACCTGACATTTCTTTTTCAAGTAAACACATCCCACTTAACGAATTTTCAGCTTAGGATTGTGAGTATACGTTGTTTGGACATCTACCTTCTGTAAGTAGTTTTTCTAAGCTACCTAGCTAGTAAACAGAGTTCATAAACGGCTTTGCATTAACGCTATAAAAACTATTAAAAACACAGGCCCACTACAAAGATTAATCGTGGAAAATAACCTTACCTCTAACTGAGCAAAAACTAATGACGCACATCGCATCTGTTTTTATATGTTGAGAGACGGGATATTTGATTGCTCTGATGCTTTTTGTATTTCATATGGCGTAGCAACAAACATATATTTGATGTTTACCCATTGGTGGCAGTTGTATGATATTAATTGTTCAATCCAATAGAAAGAAAAAAACCTTTATTGGCATCACGAGAACATGCAATATAATAAAGGTGATGTACAATTTTAATAATAAATATTGACTGCCTCAGTGGCGCAGTTGTAATGCGTACGCGTTACGACTGAGGCTGACGCTAAGGTCTCGGGTTCGACCTCCGGGTCGGGTAAAAGTGATATTGGGTTTTTCTATTACGAGTATCAGCCTGGAATTGTTGAGTCTGGAATTATGCCCGGTACAGCGATAGGCTCACCCCCTATCACATCATGAGATGGAGATAGTCTCGGCGAAATGTGGGTGTACTGGTTATACCTCTGCTATACTTCGGGGATTACAGGCGTGAGTGCGTATGATGTATGTATTTTTTCCATTTAGCTACGGAACCCTAAAGAGATATTAGACTTTGTAAAATATATTATTATTCGCATTCATAAAACGTAATTGCATGTTCAGAGTATCCTTCATCAGGCCAATGCTAAAACTTACACGTCGTATGGAAGTGTCAAAAGCTATCGTCATGTCATACCTTGCTAATTACTTACATTATTAACGCCTGTCCTTTGCTCATTTTATTATGAACAAAACCTAGCAAGTTTAAATACCATCCACTACACCGACTCTAATGGAGCTGCGATAGCTCAGCGGGGAGTGGTACGGACTGTTGAGACGAAAGTCGCAGGTTCGAAACCGACCCAAAGAGTATGTACCTCTGACTTTTGTAAGTTACGTGTCTATTAATTATCACTTGCTTTAACGGTGAAGGAAACATTGTATGGAAACCTAAACACCTAAGAAATTTTCCATAAGAATTTAGAAGGTATGTGAAGTCTGCCAACCCACATTAGGCCAGCGTGATGGACTTATGCCTAAACCCTCTCATTCAGTAGAGGAGCCCCGTGCTCAGTAGTGGGACGTGTATAATAATACAGGGCTAATATTATTAATATACCGACTATAGCTAAGTTTAAGTATAAATAAATAATAATTTATAAATACACCCAACAGTCACAGACATAGTCCTGACCCCACACTAGGTAAACCTGTATCGTGGGTATCAGGAACTACGAGGGACTTGCGGTCCCACAACACCCAGACCCGAGACCAATATTTGTGGTTCACACAAACATTTGTCTCAGTGTGGGAATCGAACCCACGGCCTCTCGCTTCGCAGCCGGCTACTCGCCCGCTGCGCCACGGAGGCTGTCCAGTTTTAATTATTGAAAAAAACTATAAATGGAGGGCGAAATTCAATTTGAATAAAAGAATATAATATTTTATTTACACACAACATTAAACGAACTATTAAATATGATAAGAAATACAATACACAAAAAAGCGGGGCCATCAAATATTATATAATAATATTAAATATATGATACATACAATACAGCCCAAGTAAATCCTTCCACATACAGCCGCGATCTATTCTTGCGATCTCTTCAGCGTTCATCAATTAGAAGGCATCCCCCAAGTCTTAGTTAGGGTTTAAATTATAGATTTAGATACAAAAATACAGAAAATATAGTTTTTATGGTAAAATAATAAAGACAAAGGTATTTTTTTTTATTGATTTTATTTATTATTGATTTGCTTTTATTTATGTATGCCAGATTCCAGGATAAAAAGGATAGCATCGAAACAAACCAACCAATAAATAGATTTTGTATCCAATTATACATTCTGGAAACATATTTCGGTAGATCGCTGTGTGGATCGCTGGCGTCTAGATCGCGGCCGTAGGTATTAGAAACTAGGAAGGTTTTGAGTGCATTGTACCGAACGTGGTGTGTGTGTGTGTAAAAAGGGGCTTTATTCATCGAGCCAGCCGCGACGCTGATCTTCCATGAACCCGAACGCGTCGGGAGTGCACGGACGAGTTACAAACGTATAAATTAATATTATCACAATATAACATGACATGTTTGGGGGAAAATAGGTTCCAAAGTCTACAGAGCTTTAAATTGTGTATAATGCAGTCTTTTAAGATGTCGCAAGTCAGGCAAGGAGAGGTCCGCTTTGATTGCAATCGTTTGTAAAATAACGTGGCGCGGTGCTCTGTCTCGTTCACGTAATGATACAGGGCATAACGTACCTATACGCCGAAGTGTCGCTATCGTCGTGTGTCGCGGTCTCGTGTCTTAGTCGCGCACCTCAAAACAAGCCTATAAAGTTTTTTTATTTCATAATTAACTTAAGGCGAGGGATCGCGAAAATGCAGTGTTTTTCGTAGGATTTTGTGCCTAAATCACTCATAATTAAAATCTGAATAAAATATATGTATATATTCATTATACAAGCTAGTTCATTCGGTAATTCGATACACGATTGCTTTAACTTTATACGATAGATTAAATTCTCAAAGATGGGTCTAAATAATGATTTAAGTTGAAAAATACTTGAGTTATATAGGGTTTGGAATAATAAAAAATATATCAAAATAAAGGTATTAAAATATGTAAGATCATTCGGTAAAAGTATTTTGGATTATTATAAACCCAACTCATTAATTATAAAATTATGTGTTTTATTGTCATACGCCGAGATCAACGCGACCCGTTTCAATGCATCAGTCCCGCGGGGACCATGGCGGGGTAAGACGCGGCCACTCGTCAGAGCGTTCTATTAAATTATAAATTTTTGTTTTTATATTTGTTAATAATTGTAATCATTCAGTTTCCCTTTAAATAAATTTTAAATAGTATTTTAACAATTCCGAGAACACGTTATGAAGATTTATTCTATATTTTAATCGGGCACTCGTATTGAACGTGCCACAGTAGTGAAAAATAACAGTCTGACTATTCCGCTGACAACAAAATATGAACACCTAACTCACTCGTAGTTGTTGCCTATTCTAATCCATACTCTATCCTCACGGTGTTACCTTCACCGTTAAAGCAAGCGATAATAACTAATTTAGTCTCGACGGTCCGTACCACTCGCCACTGAGCTATCACTGCTTATGCAAGACTCAATATGAAATATTATTATCTTTAGGACAAATATGACTCAACTGATATAGTATTATTGTTCTTCATTACTTTCTTTTTCCTATTTCAATAAAGGTTATGTTTTAGGTATTGTACTATGTTGTGCTGCTGTAATGTACACAATTATTTTTATTTTCTTTTCATGTGTATTTTTTTGTGACGAATGTTGTTATGTATTTGTCTTTTTTTTCCTTAACTAAGCCCTAAAACAGTGCACACATGGTTTATATACAAATATAGAGGCTTGTCATTAGCAGTTATTTTCTTTTGTTAGATATGGTAATTTTTTATTTAGTTATTAGTCTGTAAGCCTTCTTCAACAATAAATAAATAAGTCTCATAATACCTAGTAATTTCACTGGCTTCAATGTCCTTCAAACCGAAATACAACAAAAAGCGATGGTACCAATCGAGACGGCCTCTCATTTACGAGGGAGCTACCTTGTATTTCGTCTAGCAATTTTGAATTTGTGAGGACCTCTCACTTGCTATAATTATGCTGCTAGTCTCCTATACAGAACCCTTCTGAATTATATTTTCACAGCGCGTAGGAGTTCATCGGTCAAGTACCTCTACAGCCGCGAATCAAAGACCCACTCGAATTCATTCGCTACTCGATTATAATGACAAACCTCGTGGATATAATTTTAAAAATATTTTGTTATTGTATGTACGAAAAAGGTTGAAAGCCTCCATGGCGCTGTCAGCGAGTAGCCGGCTGTGTAGTGTAATCCCGAAGGGGTAGGCAGAGGTGTAAATAGTACACCCACATTTCGCCGAGCGTATCTCCGTCCCATGATGTGATAGAGGACGAGCCTATCGCCGTTCCGGACTCCGGGGTGATACTGAGCATTTCGTAATATAAAAACCCAATACCACTTTTACCCGACCCGGGGATCGAACCCGAGAAATTAGCGTTAGCCTCAGTCGTAACGCGTCTGCATTACAACTGCGCCACCGAGGCAGTGCAGTATTTTGTTATCAAAATTTGTAAGCAGTTTTGAACTATTTACCTTCAGGCGAGCGACATGTTCGTCTCATCATGTATAAGTAAACAGCATTTCATGGGTTTAAGCTTCTGCATTTGTAGCAAAATGTAATCTACAGTACCGCCGTACAGTAATAAAAGTTAGACAAAATACTCATAAAATTAACCCATTGTATATTTTATGGTGTTGTAAAATATCGGGCGATGGCAGTAAAATACATATGTAAATAAAAACCTACAGGAAGTTGATGACTTGACGAACATTTTGTATTACATTACTACTACTAGCTCTGTATTATATGTGGTGTATGTCCCACTGCTGGGCACGGGCCTCCTCTGCTGAATGAGAGGGGTTAGTTAGCCTTTAGTCAAACACGCTGGCATAATGCGCGTTGGCAGACTTCACATACCTTATATGAGTGAGTCACCCTTTATGAGTGGTAGAGCCACGCTGTAGACACTTTTGTCTACAGCATGTATGGGCCGGCTCGTCCAGGTCATTACCACTGTCTCACAGAAAACCGGCGTACAGTAGCAGCTTGCTGCTGCATTTCGTACGGTGAGTGAGATATCCGGAGGCCCAAATTCCCCTCCCCTTCCCAATCCCTTACTTATCCCTTTCTTTTAAGGTCGGCAACGCGCCCATGATTATTTTAGTATTGTGGTAAGCAAGATGGTAATATTGAGTTACGGTCAATTGACCGCAACTTAGTGGTACGATTTCTATGGACCGCGTAGCTTGTCTAGTAGTATACATTAATGTCTTTGTAATTTCATACAAAGCTAACGTGTCACTATCACCTGACTCACATCGCGTCATGCGCCGTCATTTCCTGTCTCATAACCAGGCGATGATAGCCATGCATTCACTAATCGGTAAATGATCAACGTGATAAGCAACCCTTAACGCGGTCAGTCTATTAATGGATGATCGCTTAGAATTAACTGAGGGTCTTTATGCTTCAAAGAGCACGTGAATAAGTCGGTCCCGGCTGTTATCAACTGACAACAGTCGTTAAGCCAAGTCTGAGGCCTTTAGGTGCTTGGAAACTTTGACACTAGGTTAACCTCGCTGTAGACACTTTTGTCAACAGCATGAATTGGCCGGCTCGTCCGGGTCGTTACCACTATCTCACATGGCTTGCTGCTGCATTTTGATCGATATGAGATATCCGCAGGCCCAAATTTGCTCCCCTTCCCAATCCCTTGCCTTTAAGGTCGGCAACGTTTTTTAGTATTGTGGGCATACATGGGCGATGGACATCACTGGTAAGTGATCGTCAGTGGTCGCCTGGTAACCAGGTGCCCTATTTGCTCGTTTGTCGACCTATGCCATAAAAAAGCCTCTAGATAATATAGAATAGAATAGAACCCCCCTGTCTCCGTCGCGTACCTTAACAACTACCTTGATACTTATTTGGGTAGTGTTTTTTTTTTTTTTATAGTATAGGCCGGCAAACGAGTAAGTGGGTCACCTGATGGTAAGCGATCTCCACCGCCCATGTACGCCCACGATACAAAAGAATTATGGGCGCGTTGCCGACCTTAAAGTAAAAGGTATAATAAGGGATTGGGAAAGGGAGGGGGATTTGGGCCTCCGGATATCTCACTCACCGTACGAAACGCAGCAGCAAGCTCCTACTTTACGCCGGTTTTCTGTGAGACAGTGGTAACGACCCGGACGAGCCGGCCCATTCATGCTGTAGACAAAATTGTCTACAGCGTGGCTCTACCACTCGTAACTATTCTGTACAGTCAAATTCGAGAGGTTGAATAATGTATAATAAGCTCATAACACCATATTTTTAATAACCTTACTATTATCTCGCTCTTGATTATGATATAAAATTTAATAAAGGGTACGAGTTTCCTTGTGTGTGCCTAATTTGGACTGCAAAATTATCTCTCTCGGAGAATACCTTCGGCTTAAGGTGTAACTAGACAGTTATTTTGGATAATAATGTTCTCTAGTTATTATATTACACGATACTGGATACTGAGTAAAACTAGCTGGTTTTAACTGACTACAAAAAAGAAAAAGGTTCTCAATGCTGCAATCTTTTTTGCATTTTTTATGCATCTAAATTTTCTCCGCGAATTCTGAACCGATTAACCAAAGTAAATAAAATAACAAAGCCGACAAATAAAACCCACTTCAAAAAATAACACTGAAATGTCAAAAATAACAATTTTTCTTTTTGGGGTCGGTGCCGGTGCAGCTGTCGTTCAAATGCAAATCGTGTTATTTTTTTGAGTCGGTTATTAAGTTTATTTAAAACTTTTTATTAAACGGCCAAGTGTGAGTTGGAGTCGCACGCCGAGGGTTTCATACCCACACCCTTAATTTTTTTACTATGTATTTGTTATAAAACACAAATCCATAGTCAAATCTATGGTATGGGACCCTGACAGGACAACGCCAGGTAGAATGAGTAAAGAATATATGCTCACGCATTTATCCCCAAAGGGGTAGGCAGAGGTGCAACTGGTGCTGCACGGTTCGCCAAGTTTGCCGTCTCATGCTTGCCTATCGCCCATGATGTAATAGGGGCTAGCCTATCGCTAAAAGCGACCGTCACCAGAATTATGCCAGCCTAACCTCACTGGATATACACCGGCAGAGTCCGGAACGCGACTCGTTGGAAAGAGCCACTATGGGTTCTTCATCATGTTTTTTAATTATTTTATAGCATTATATTCAAGTGTACGATGAACGCTATTCATACATACATACATACGCACTCACGCCTGTAATCCCCGAAGGGGTAGGCAGAGGTGTAACCAGTACACCCACATTTCGCCGAGCGTATCTATGTCCCACGATGTGATTGGGGGCGAACCTATCGCCATACCGGGCACAAATTCCAGACTCCGGGCTGATACTGAGCATTTCGTAATAGAAAAACCCAATACCACTTTACCCGGCCCGGGGATCGAACCAGAGACCTCAGCGTTGGACTCAATCGTAACGCGTACGCATTACAACTGCGCCGCCGAGGCAGTTCAGTCCAGCACAAAAATATTTAATCCCCTCCCATCTTTTAGTTACCACCATTTATGTTTTATAAAAATTACCTCGAAATTGGCGCATAATTTCTTAATATTATACATACCAGTGTCATGTTGGTGATAAACATTCAAAATGATATGCCAATGTCAAACAGCAAGTTCGAATCCGAGTAACATTTTAGACTTGACTTTATGTCATGGCGAACGACTTTTAACTGGAAACTGATCTAATGTGGCTTAAAATTTACTATTTACGTTTCATTTATGAAAATTGTATCGTGTTACTGTGTTTTTGAACAGCATTGATTTGGATTAGATTTAGCCATCGAAGTAAGATGACAAGAAACGTATCTCAAGCAAAAAAATGACCCCACCAAAACTCTGTGCGCGGGGCTATAAAAGTCTGTGCAGCTCGTTCATTCATCAATTCATAAAAATTGATTTATTCTATAGTTAGTTAATAGGTAAATTTTTTTGCGCGGTGCATAACGTCTTATCTCGATTTAGAAATGTAATATTTAGACATTAACTTTTATGAAATAAAGTTGATTTTGAACGTTCATTATTTTGTTGTGTGTATGAGTGTGATTTTACCTTTGCATGTGTAAGCAAGTGGAGCCGTATTTTTGGCAGATTCGTATAAGAGTTATCGTTTTACTTATGTTATTTCGATGGATTTTGCAGTTTTATTGGTACTTAATTGTAAACTGTCTTGTATATACCTAGAAACACAACAGATACAGCAACCTTATGGTTGCCTTATGGTTGATTTCCCGCCAATTTATTAATTATCCACTTTTACGTAATGACTATTTTATTGACGTATGTTCATATCCTACTCAAGAGTAATTGGCAAGCGGTTTTATTAGTATTAAGATTTGAATTACAATGGTTTTTAATAGCCCCACCAGCCATAGCTCAGGGGGCAAAGGTACGGGCTACGGAGACGAAAGTCGCAGGTTCGTAACCAGCCCCAAAAACATACACCTCTATCTTTCCTAAATTACGTGTGTATTAATTGTTAATTAACACTTATTTTAACGGTGATAAAACATCGTGAATATTGAGATTACTAGAAAGAATTTCGAGGGTATGAGAAGTCTTCTAACCAGCATTAGGCCAGCGTGACCTAATTTTATTTTTACCTTTTTTGAGTCGGTTTTACAGTAAGTATATCAGCATTTAAAAAAAGCAGTGATAGCTCAGTGGGGAGTGGTACGAACTGATGAGACGAAAGTCGCAGGTTCGAAACCAGTACGAAGAGCACACACCTCTAACTTTTCTAAGTTATGTGTAATAATTATCACTTGCGTTAACGGTGAAGGAAACATCGTGAGGAAACCTGCATACGTGAGAAGTTTTTCATAAGAATTTCAAAGGTATGTGAAGTCTGCCAACCCGCATTAGGCCAGCGTGGTGGACTAAGGCCTAACCCCTCTCATTCAGTAGAGGAGGCCCGTGCCTAGCAGTGGGACATAATACAGGGCTAGTAAAATATGTAAATAAAACATATCAGCATTTACCTAAGTTAGTGTTCGCCACGAACGTTCTAGAAAATATTTCAAGGAAGTAAATATACGTCATCACTGAACGGACATCCGATTGAAACAGTGTCAAGGTGGTTGCGAAATTCGGTATCATCTTCATATTAAGTTCATTGCCACCTCCTTAAATGTTGAAAAGTCTATAATTTTGGATATTGCGCGACAGAAGGTTGTCGCTGGAATTTAAGATAATGGCCGATTATCGTAAATTATGATGCCCAAATTGAGCAAGCAGCTGTCAGTTATGTAAGCTCTTGAAAACCTAATTTCGTCCTCCCTTAACGCTTTAAAATAGATTTTACTTTATTGCTTTAGTAGTTTTTCTTTACATTTGGAGTAATATATTTCAAATATTGTTACACGACTAGATCTGAATTCAAATCTCGGGTTGGGCAATCACAGACTGCCTCGGTGGCGTAGTTGTAATGCGTACGCGTTACGATTGAGGCTAACGCTGAGGTCTCGGGTTCGATCCTCGGATCGGATAAAGTGGTATTGGGTTTTTCTATTACGAAATGCTCAGTATCAGCCCGGAGTCTGGAATTTGTGCCCGGTATGGCGATAGGCTCGCCCCTATCACATCGTCGGACGGAGATACGCTCGGCGAAATATGGGTGTTCTGGTAACACCTCTGGCTACCCCTTCGGGGATTACAGGCGTGAATGCGTATGAGTGCGTATCCACATAGGCTAGGTACTTTTTATCCCGGCGGAGCCGCGGGCAACAGCTAGTTTCAAATATTGTTACACGACTAGATCTGAGTTCAAATCTCAGTTATTGATTATTTTTCGACCCGCGACTGTCTCCAGTATTATACAGGCCCGTAATAACTGGAAATACACCAACTGACTCCGGAACGCGGCTCACCTTGAACGAGTCACTGTGTTTGATATTTCTCCATGTGGATGGTGATCGCTATCCAAATATGTATTAGGTACCCTCCTTAATATAAAGGCGCGTCCACATTTTTTTTTTATTGCCTAGATAGGCAGACGAGCAGACGGCCCACCTGATGGTAAGTGGTTACCGCCGCCCATGCACCTCAGCAATGCCAGAGCACAGCCAAGCCGCTGCCTAACGTTGAAGGAAAACTCTTTTTAAACGTCGCTTAAAGAAGGACATGTCATAATGCTCGGGAAACACATTAGTGTACACACAGTACATTTGTAACATTTCGACGGACCGAGTCTGTGGCTGTCTCACGTTGCCTAACTTGTAAGTGGTAGAGCACGCTGTAAACAGTTTTTCCTACAGGTCTACAGCATGAATGGGCCGGCTCGATCGGATTGTTACCACTGTCTCACAGGAATCTGATGTGAAGTAACAGCTTGTTGCTGTGTTTCGTACGATGAGAGAGATATTTGAAGGTCCAAATAACTTGCCCGTCCCTTTCACTCACTTAAACATGAGATGAGGAATGCGTCCCCGATTCTTCTGGTAGAACAACCACAGTGTTCATGGCTGGAGGATATCACTTCCCATCAAGTGACTCGCTTGCTCGATTGCCGGCCCATGCTTTGCCATGGTTAATGTAAACTAGAGTGGTGACATTGGACAACCGTGGACATGCCTGTATTCGTTACGCGTATCCGAGACGGTCACGGAGTATCGATGCGTCGGAATGTCACAAATGTAGACGCACTTAACAAAAACTTTGCTACCCAGTAATCGAAGTGGTTAAAAATTGTGACACAACTATTAAAATTAATAGCTACAGGAAATAAATGACTGAATAATAATCACATTTGATTTTATATTAAGGTGCGGTAACCACCTGATTAATATTTCAGAACTAGTCTTATGGATTTTCTAGATTTGCCAGTTTTTTATTATTTTTTTAATTAGCTTAAATGGCGAGACGAGCAGCTAGGTGGTAGGTCCCTCGTATGCGAGGTTGTACAGGTACCTGGGTTGGTACCACCTCTTTGTCTATTTCTGCTGCCAAACAGCAGTGTGTAAGCACTGTTGTGTTCCGGTTTGAAGGACATTGAAGTCAGTGAAATTGCTGGGCATTATGAGGCTTAAAATCTTATGTCTCGGTATGACAAGTGTAGTCCAGTGGCATGCAGTATCTTATAATTAGAAGTTAAAATTGGTCTTGGCAGCCGTGGTGCTTACCATCAGGCGAACGAGCTGCTCGTCTAAAGCTATGAATTAACTCCTTTCGTGCAGGTGGGTAATAATCTCATAATGTTACGTAATTACAAATTAAGATACAATGCAACAACATGAGCAATTCACAAAAAAAACGCGCTGAATTGAGAACCTCCTCCCTTTTTTGAAGTATTTTAATAATAAGCTACAGTCATTATGAATTATTTTCTAATAACACGAAGAAAACATTAATTAATCACTCGACTCATTTACCTCATTTATTTTGCTGCAATATTTTCTATTATAAATTACATTAATTATTAGTATTTTTGTAATTAAATGTCGTTTTCATGAAAAATATAGAGAGAAATGGAGCGATGAAATAAGAAAACTTGGTTTTTGTTAATATATAATAATAAACATTACATAAGGTGGTAATGACTGCCTCGGTTGCGCAGTTGTAATGCGTACGCGTTACAATTGAGGCCAACGCTAAGGTCTCGGGTTCGTTCCTGGGGTCGGGTAAAGTGGTATTGGGTTTTTCTATTACGAAATGCTCAGTATCAGCCCGGAGTCTGGAATTTGTGGCCAGTATGGCGATATAGGCTCGCCCCCTATCACATTGTGGGACGGAGATACGCTCGGCGAAATGTTGGTGTACTGATTACACCTCTGCCTACCTCTTCGGGGATTACAGGCGTAGTGCGTATAAGATGGTGTAGACAGAGGTTAGAACGGGCAAAGGCGGGTCGCTCCATATAATACCTAATCAACCGTCAAATCATTATGAAAAGAGGGTCCCTGGCGTCCCGGGATACGCCAGAAAGAAAACAGAGGTGCAACCATTGCTCCCACGGTTTGTAGAGCTTATTTCCTTCCCATGATGTGATGAGGGAAAAATTTGTTTCGGGTGATGTGGGACCGCAAGTCCCTCGTAGTTCCTGATACCCACGATACAGGTTAACCTAGTGTGGTATCAGGACTATGTGTGTGACTGTTGGGTGTATTTAAAAAAAATACCACAAAGATATTATTAGTATTTGAAAGTAAGAAAAAGTAAGTGTAAAAGTATTATTTTCTCTACTTTATCACTACTTTTCACATAAAGAGTCTAGTATTTTAAGCAACCATGTTACCTTCGATAACAAGATAAAACTGGATTTTCACGACAAAACGAGTCGAAAAGGTTATCACGTGTTGCACTATGCCCACTGCGTCACAGAGACTCATAATATTAAAAACAGCTCAAAAACGATACTAAATCACAGCATTAATAAATATCATATAATTGGATAGTATATTATTGCTTAATTTTTGATTAGTCACGCCTTATTACTTAAATACAGCTTCACAAATAAATATATTACATTGACCCTATAACAAATCAAACTTTTATTGCTTTTAATAAAACTTGTATGTAAATTTAAGCCTGTATGCCGAATAGATAGGCAAGACTTGAGTGGTAGAGCCACGCTGTAGATAGTTTTGTCTACAGCCAGAATGAGTCGACTCGACCGGGTCGTTACCACTGTCTCACAGAAAACCGACGTAGTAGCACTGAAGTAGCACATTTGGCGCAGATAGGCGACTACTTAAACAAAACATTAATATACAGACGAATTAAGCACAACTTGCTTTTTAAAGTTGGTTATGAATAAAAAATAAATTTGGGACTATCGTATAGCCATATCTGGCGAATCCCGAGCAAACCATGTTATTGGAATTGCATTTTTTGTGTCATTTATACCCGTCATCAAATCATCCACCTTTATCACATACATACGCACTCACGCCTGTAATCCCCGAAGGGGTAGGCAGAGGTGTAACCAGTACACCCACATTTCGCCGAGCGTATCCCCGTCCCATGATGTGATGGGGGCGAGCCTATCGCCATACCGGGCACAAATTCCAGACTCCGGGCTGATACTGAGCATTTCGTAATAGAAAACCACAATACCACTTTACCCGAACCGGGGATCGAACCCGAGACCTCAGCGTTGGCATCAATCGTAGCGCGTACGCATTACAACTGCGCCACCGAGGCAGTCTATATCTTCCAAAATACTTTCATTCTACATTTCTTTGGTCTTCCTATTCCTCAAATTTGTATTTTTGTCTGTGTAAATCAATATATAGTACCACTATAAATGCATGCGCTTCGAAAATGTTCTCTTTTTTTATTTGTCTGAAAATCAAAGAACAGGGGCCTCATTCTCTATAATGGTGTGGTCACGTTAACGTATGTACCTTTTTTTTATTAGTTTGACTGACGACACGAGCAGGTCGCTCGCCTGATGGTAAGCGCCACGCCTGCTCATAAACAGAAACAACGCCACACAGAACTTTAAATAAAAGCACTGCATGACACTACGCTCGTCACCCCGACACATAAGGTGTTAAGTGTCATAATGCCCAGTAATTTCACTGGCTTCAATGTCCTTCGAACCGGAACACAACAGAATAATAATACTGGAGTAAGACAAAAGTTCAGCTGTTTATCATTTAATATTGACCAAAGCTGTAAGTGGAATGGCGACATAATACTCGTTCGATAAAAAAAGAAAATGCTTTATTTAAGTCCTAGCAATGCAAAATGATTTGGTAGTACAGAGGATGAAATACTTATATCGAACACTATACGTTACTAAAATTTGACCACACCTTTCTGTAACACGTTGTATAACATAACCATATTGCGTCTATCTTCTCGTAATTCACGTTTTATACCTCCTTACGTATACATGTATCCATATCAAGATCGCAGAATTCCTTGCAACATCTCAAATAATATACTTGCAATTAAAATTTAATATATGGCTTAAGTACTGACAAAATACTCTCACTGCCTCTTCACCTTGTTTAAAGGCAGGCTTCCTATGAAGCGTCAGTGCGCGTTTGTACAATATAGTTTAGCTAGTAGCTAGTTTAGTTTAGTTTAGTTGGTTTGAAAAATTACGTCCTTCACTGGCAATCTAAGCCTTAAGTCACTCCTTAATGTTGGAAAACAACAGTCGCGACACCATTCGCTTAATACCAGCCGAGTTATTTTACGCATAAATCAAAATTAAAATAACTTTATTTCATATGCCGTACGAGCACTTAAAACATCATAATATACAATAATCTTTATATTAACAAAATAGATAAAAAGTATGGCGCTTGCCACAATCTCGTCCCATAGGTTCCTATATCTATAATTTTAATAATAACTGCTGCTAACGAGGTGTTTCCATATCGTGCTGTACACGACACAATAGGGTAGTTGACTAGATTTTTTTTATTATTTAAATCAATAAGTTATGTTACTCAAAATCTATTGCAGAAAGAATTTTATAAATTGGACCAAAAATAAATAAGATAGAAGCCATTCAAATCCTGTAGAAGGGGTAATTGTCAAATGACAGACGATGCAACCTTTGACGTCACTGTGTAAAATGTTCATTATAGTGCACGCGTGCAAGCGAGATAGTGAGATATCCCTACTACGCACCCACTTTTCCTCATACCAACATTTAAAGTCATAACTGCGGGCACATTTCTGAACCAATTTTGATTTTGTTTTAATAAAAGGGTTTCTTTTGCGTATCACATTTTCTGTTGCTTATAAAATAATGTATAAAATTCAATATAGGAAACTACCCTATTCAGCGGTAGCACCCTTAAAACATGGCCGATGACGTCACTTGCGCCTTCAGTATGACATTGACAGTCGACAACTTTTTTTTTATATAGCATAGACTTGCAAATGGGTGATGGAAAGTGATCTCCATAGCCCATTTACGGCCACGATACCAGAAGAACGCTAATTACACTTGCGTCTGCCGCTAGACGCAATCATCGGAAGTCTACCTTAACAGAACCTTGAACGCTCACAGCTTACCATACATAGTAATAAAGTCGGAGCACTCTCAAAGGATTTCGCAATGTAAACTTGTATAAACCGTAATTTAGATCAAAAGTCCTTTGATGCAATTCTACAGCGGAAATTAACTACATTTTTATATGTAGACGTAAATTGTTATTGACTTGTATTAGATTTAATGGATGCATATTATGCCTCGGGGGTTCAGTTGTAATGCGGTACGACTGCTGTGCTGAGGTCTCGGTTTCGATCCGTCGGATAATAGTGATATTGGGATTTTCTGTTACGTAACGCTCAATATCAGCCCGGAATTTGGAATTGTGCAATGGGAATGTGGGTGTACTGGTTACACCCCTGCCTACCCTTTCGGGGATTACAGGCATGACTGCGTATGTATGTGATAAAGGTGGATGATTTGATGACGGGTATAAATGACACAAAAAATACAATTCCAATAACATGGTTTGCTCGGGGTTCGCCAGATATGGCTATACGCTCGTCCCAAATTTATTTTAAATAAATGTCTTAACTAGAGTCTATAAGTTATCGAAATTCTAGTCTCTGTATAGTGTAAATAGATTCTTAAAGTCACCTTCGCCGTCGTCCGGTAAACTAATTAACACGTAATTCCAGGAAGTCACGTTAACGCGTCATGGCAGTATATGTAAAACCTTCAATAATATGCCATAAATAACATTATCAATAAAATTTCAATTGTTAATCTCCATTATAAAGCTAAATAAAATAAAATAAATACACCCAACAGTCACACACATAGTCCTGACCCCACACTAGGTTAACCTGTATCGTGGGTATCAGGAACTACGAGGGACTTGCGGTCCCACAACACCCAGACCCGAAACAAATATTTGTGGATTAGACAAACATTTGTCTCGGTGTGGGAATCGAACCCACGGCCTCACGCTTCGCAGCCGGCTACTCGCCCACTGCGCCACGGAGGCTGTCAAATATTATTAAATACAAAATAAAATAAAAAGCTATAAAATATTATTAAATACAAAACTACATTTTAAACGGCAACTATTTGTATAACTTGTACAGTTATTTTAAAGGGCACGACATTAATTTCAATGCTTTATCAATACTTTATTTTATATAAAGCAGTGATAGCTCAGTGGCGAGTGGTACGGACTAAAGTCGCAGGTTCAAAACCAGCCTCAAGAGCATACACCTCTAACTAAGTTATGTGTGTATTAATTGTTAATTATCGCTTGCTGAAACGGTGAAGGTAGAACGGTAACTGAGTTCTTCATTAGAATTTCGAAGGTACGTGAAGTCTGCCAACCCGCATTAGGCCAGGGTGGTGGACTAATGCCTAACCCCTCTCATTTAGTAGAGGAGGCCCCTGCCCAGCAGTGGGACGTGTATAATACAGGGCTAGTATATTATTATTATTTTATTCAAGTATCTTAACATTTTGACGTAAAGTCTTGTGTTATTGTTACTGGCGATGAATGAAATACCGACACTGAACCTGTGGATGTAAAAAAGTCACTTCATTATCCCCTAAAGTGACTGTACGCCCACTAGTAGTGATTTCGAAGCAGCACCTCGGCCTACCTCTTCGGCTATAATAATAATAATAATAATAATAAATACACTCAACAGTCACACACATAGTCCTGACCCCACACTAGGTAAACCTGTATCGTGGGTATCAGGAACTACGAGGGACTTGCGGTCCCACAACACCCAGACCCGAGACAAATATTTGTGAATCAGACAAACATTTGTCTAGGTGCGGGAATCGAACCCACGGCCTCTCGCTTCGCAACCGGCTACTCGCCCGCTACGCCACGGAGGCTGTCCTATAGGACTATAGGAGGCTATACAGGCGTAACTTATGTATATGTATTATTAATATTTTCGCATTCACCGAAAAAGTTATTGTTATATATTTTCACTACATTAGTGACGAAACGAGCAGGACGCTCGCCTAATGGTATACGTCACGCCTAGCCACAAACAGAAGCAACACCAATCTAAAGTCCGAATTATGAAGTTCTGCAACACCGAATTGTGTTCGTCACCCTGAGACATAAGATGTTAAATCTCATAATGCCCAGTAATGTCACTGGTTTTGATGTTCGGCAAACGAGCAAGTGGGTCACCTGGGGGTAAGTGATCGCCACCGCCCATGTACACCCACAATATCAAAAGAATCATGGGTGCGATGCCGACCTTCAAGGAAAGGGATAATTAAGGGAGTGGGAAGGGGAGGGGGTTTGGGCTTCGAACCGAAACACAACAGGGCTTACACACAGCTGCTTGGCAGCGGAAATAGATAAAGCGGTGGTATCCAGACTGCCTCTCGCATACGAGGGACCTAGAACATCATATCAAGAACAGGTTACGCCTCATGTATGGCTCAGTTCGACTATCACCAAATACTTTAATGTACACTACTAGACAAGCTGCGCGGTACATAGAAATTGTACCACTAAGTTGCGGTCAATTGACCGTAACTCAATATTACCCTCACGCTTACTCTCAACCAGAACCCCTATCGCGCTCCCTGTTTCTGAGCTGCCAAACTCCCGCGATATATGACTCAATTTTACTTCTAAGCAGCCCGTCTAGTATACATTTAAATATTTGGCTATCACGTATCTTTTAACCACACCATTACATTAAACGTGGAACTCTGAATCCGAAACCCCTTGCTGTGGGATCACCTTAAACAACTTGAAATAAGTACTAAGGACAATTTGGGATACGCCAATTTGATCTTAACGTGGTAATAACACGAAATTGTGATACGAATTTGCGGTCAGTGAGTCGCAAAATTACATGAACTCGACCATTAGTTAGACCAGACACGCATTAGTTACAATCAAACGATGTTTAATGTTCTATAAACATATTAAATTATGTGCATCATTAGGTTAATAATTTAGCGTCATAATTTTTTTGAAAAGTAAGCTAGTGTCTGTTCCATTAAATTTTTATTTTAAATTATCGCTCCGGCCATGATCAATGATTCTGCCATGATCAATGTCGAGTATTAAATGGCATTAATAGATTTTTTTTAACAAAAATAAAACCGACTAAAAAATTAAGACCCGTTTTTAATATTATATAATACAAGGTGGTAGGTCCCTCGTTTGCGAGAGACCGGCTGGGTTGGTACCACCGCTTTGTCTATTTCTGCCGCCAAGCAACAATGTGTAAGCACTGTTGTGTTCCGGTGTGAAGGACATTGAAGCCAGTGTAATTACTGGGCATTATGAGACTTAACACCTTATGTCTCGGGGTGACGAGCGCAGTCCAGTGTCATGCAGTGCTTTATTTAAAGTTCTGTGTGGCGTTGCTTCTGTTTATGGGCAGGTGTGGCGCTTACCATCAGGCGAGCGACCTGCTCGTCTTGTCATTCAATCTAATAATAAAAAAAAAAAAATATAAAAATGAATATCTTAAACCGTACATTCACAAGCTTATTCTAACATGTATATAGGAAGATGGTATCTAAGAAGTCATTAAGTCAAGGCTGCTTATTTGTTATAATGGCCATACAAAAACCCTATTCATCATTACATGATAAAAAATACTTAATCATTACCGAAGTGTATTTTTAGTTGATTAAACATTATGTTTTTTAGCTTTAGTTCTATATAATTGACACGTGTTCACTTTTGACGAACTAACACCAAGGTCCACAAGCACCACAATCCTAAATCGGGTTTAACTGACTAAACCTGTTTAATAATCACGAACCTAGACACGTAAGACCTGTTTAATAAGAACGTCAAATCGTATGATAAATTGACACATTAAGTAAATAAGATGACTGGGTAAATCTGGATTTCGTCGTGCAAGTCGGTCTAATGACAAAACTGTTCCGAGTTTAAATTTATTGTATTTTGGGGAAACTGACAGATTAATAACATATATTAATCAACTGAACTAAAAACGAGAATGTTGCTAACAATCAGTCTCCGCATATGTATAACAAAGGACAGAACATAAGATCCAAATTAAATTTTTCAGATAACAACCGATAGTAATATTAAAAAAACAAAGATAAATGAATCTAGTTAGGAATGCCACAAGTTACATTTATTCCACAATAACAATAATTTTGTAACATCTCCAGTCACAGGGATAGTCAGTTACAAATAATTGCTTACCGAGTATACGCCTCACCGCCTCTGGTATAGTAAAATAAAGTATATTATAGTGCATATACATTTGGGATATTTCCACGCACCAAGACTCCGTGACTGACGACTCCAGCAATATAATATCCGATTAATGGCCGTTCCCAATATTCTATCTATCGACAGATTTGCTTACTGGCACACGAGACTATCCCGCCCACACACCCGCCACTGTAACTACTGTAAACTAGGATCGACAGTGGCACGCATATGTTTTGCATTCCCAGAG
Organism: Mimas tiliae; assembly: GCA_905332985.1. Classification (NCBI taxonomy): domain Eukaryota; kingdom Metazoa; phylum Arthropoda; class Insecta; order Lepidoptera; family Sphingidae; genus Mimas; species Mimas tiliae. The sequence goes on along the minus strand of HG995246.1, from coordinate 14,889,806 downwards.
ACTGTCTTTATCCCGCAACGAAATGAATCAAATAGAAAATTAGGGAGGAGTTGGAAATAATAATTGTCCACTTCCCTCCATAGCAAAGCGGGAGACAAAATAACAAACTAAGGAGGTCTTAACCTCAGGTACAAGGATATTGACAACTGGAGAAGCTAGATGTAAAGCACCACGGATGTCATTAAGTGGGTCCTATAGTCCTGGCAGTAAAAATGTAACATATTTTGAATGGGAGATCTGTCAAAATACTATCGACAGTAAGCAAATCTGTCTATAGATAGAGTGTACGGAACGGCCATAAGTAATGAAATTATCGCCATTTCTTTGTTACTAGATACGGCCACATAATCAGGCATTGGCTTTATGCGTCCTTGCTCTACCAAGAATAAAAAAAATCCCCATAAAAAATATCGTACGTCAAATCAGAGGTTCAAAAACATTATTAAAACCTAGCCAATGACGTCACACCTTATAATTATAACTTGTATTTTCCAATGTCATATAAATTCTCAGTAATAATAAATTATGGAAACTGTTGTTACCTATCATATTAATATCAAACAATATTGTGACCATAAAATAGCCCATAAATAGCCCATATTCTTTAAACTTTGTCAGTTTGTAACAAATTGTGGGTTGCAACTAAATATGAGGTATTACAAGGTGGTAGGTGCCTCGTATGCGAGAGGCCATCTGGGTTGGAACCACCGCTTTGTCTATTTCTCCGCCAAGCAGCCACGACCACCCACGGCTTCTCGCTTCATAGCCAGCTACTCGCCCATTGCGCCACAGAGGCTGTCTATCTCATAAGTAAATAATAACATAAAATTATTTCCAAACCGAGAATCAAACACACAAATTTCTCGGCAACAGAACGCCAAGTAGGTCAGAATGAATAAAAATAAACATTGAATACAATCGTAAAGTTGATGCAAACTACTAAAAAGTAATTGTAACGTTCAATTAGGAAACAGTTGTAACATTGGTTACATAACGTTGCCAAATGTTGACATGCCCTGAATGGCAGCATCCAAGCTATCATTTTGTTTAGGTCAGTATATAGGTACGTATTGAGATAGGCGACTAAGACTAGAGCCATGCTGTAGAGAGTTTTGTCTACAGCACTAATGAGCCGGCTCGACCGGGTCGTTACCACAGTCTCACAGAATACCGACGTAAAGTAGCGGCTTCCTGCTGCGTTTTGTACAGTGAGTGAGATATCCGGAGGCCCAGTAATTGTAACGTTCAATTAGGAAACAGTTGTAACATTGGTTACATAACGATGCCAAATGTTGACATGCCCTGAATGGCAGCATCCAAGCTATCATTTTGTTTAGGTCTGTATATAGGTACGTATTGAGATAGGCGACTGAGACTAGAGCCATGCTGTAGAGAGTTTTGTCTACAGCACTAATGAGCCGGCTCGACCGGGTCGTTATCACAGTCTCACAGATATCGTAAAGTAGCGGCTTCCCTCTGCGTTCGTACGGTGAGTGAGATATCCAGAGGCCCAAATCCCCTTCTACTTTCCAATCCTTTAAGGTCGGCAACGCATCCATTATTCTTTTGGTATTGTAGGCGTGCATCAATGGAGATCACTTACCATCAGGTGACCTACTTGCTCGTGTGACATTATTTTATCAGAATGACGAATGACTCGCCTCTTCACTCGCCAGTAAAGTATCAATGAATAACTCAAAACCAAGGCCATAGTATAGATGAATACATACATATATACGCACTCACGCCTGTAATCCCCCAAGCGGTAGGCAGAGGTATAACCAGTGCACCCACATTTCGCCGCGCGTATTTCCGTCCCTTATGTGATGGGCGGGGGGGGGGCGAGCCTATCGCCATACCGGGCACAAATTCCAGACTCCGGGCTGATACTGAGCATTTCTTAATAGAAAAACCCAATACCACTTTACCCGACCCGGGGATCGAACCCGAGACCTCAGCGTTGACCTCAATCGTAACGCGTACGCATTACAACTGCTCCACCGAGGCATACACGCTAGATTGCATAGATGAACACACGCAAAACAAACGCACATCCTCCTGACACAAACATAAATCTAGTGTACTACGTAGTGACTTATGGTCACATAAGACCCGACACAAATATTTGTGAACCGCACAAACCTCTTGTTTCAGTGCGGGAATCGAACCCGTGGCCTCTTGTTTCATTCGCCCACTGCGCTACAGAGTCTGCTGTTGTGAGCTCAGTATAAATAACAATGTTTATATTTAAAAATGTCATTAATTAGCATATAATTGTTATCTTTTTGATCATAAATATAATTCATGTGGCGTTAACTAAGCAGTTATCTCAGGTAATTTTATTGTTTTTCCAAAGTCATTTTGACAGAGGCTGGCATAATAATATGAGATTTTTACTTTTTTTTTTTTACTTACTTAACTTAATGATAATGACGAACAGGTCGCTCGCCTGATGATAAGCGCCACCGCCTGTCTACCCATAAACAGAAGCAATACCACACAGAACTTTGAATTACAAAGCATTGCATGGCAATGGACTGCATTCGTCACCATGCAACATAAGTTGTTAAGTCTCATAAGACCCGGTGATTTTACTGGCTTCTAAGTCCTCCAAACCGAAATACAACAGTGTTTACACACTGTTGATTAGCCGCAGAAATAGACAATGTGGAGGGAGCAACCCAGACAGCGAGAGGCTGTCTGGGTTGAGAGAGCATACGAGAACCCTAACATAATGTGAATACAAAATCATGGCGCCTGCGTTTTTAGGATTCGCTATATTTCGACGGAACTGAAACGTATGAGAGATCACCGTTGTACCACTTCCAAATTTAATGAACACCGTTGTACCATTTCCAAATTTAATTAACAGTGGTAACGATCCGGTCGAGCCGGCCCAATCGTACTGTAAACAAAACTATCCACAGCGTGGCTCTACCACCCAAAAAATAAATCGAATGCATCGAATTTTCAAGAGGACGGTCGAGTTTATTGAGCAACTCTACATTCAGTTCAAAATAGCACACATCACCATAGTTAATTAGGGGAAATATTAAAGTTTGCACAAGCATTGTCTTAGTCCTGGAGGACTAATAATGTAAAAAAAGTGTTCTTTGCAATTTGTTTTTCAAAACTACTCATAAAAATCACGTGATTAAACATGTGATTGAACCTACGTAAAAATGTCTCAGCTAATAAGTTCATAAAAAAATATTCATCAACGATTTTTTTCTAGTCCGTGACCGAAACGTTATTATAATTATAAAAACCTCCATTATATAATAGCTCTAACTTTTTTTACCAATTAATCATTTAAGTTCAAATAAATTCAAATTAAAGTTAAAACAGATGTCCTTAATTTTTTAACTTTTAACGTCGTAATATTTAATTGAGTAGTTACAAAAACATTTTATGGAATGAATTAAAATTTAAATCCTTTATTAAGTAATTATGCCGCCAAGGGCACTTTTAGATGTTATTTTTATATACTTTTGGTGTATAAATTCCAATACAATAACAATCGGGTCGAGTGTGCTGATATCCGTTGAAGAATTTCATGTTTTTACACCATACTTCATCATCAGGTCAAGTTTATATAGGATCAAATCGCAGCTAAACTCTATCGAACAATTTTTTTTAACTAAAATTGGTTTATAAACGGCGGAGAAATCGATATGCTTAACTAAATAAAAACTTTAAAAATATATATAAAACAGACTCGAGAAAACTAAAAAGTTAAAAATATTTTTTTGAGTTGGTGGTAAAAAAATCGAACATCCCTTTTTGAAATCGATTTTAGAAATATAGCATGTTATTCACAATAATATGGAAGGTCAAAACTGCGGTTTTTTTAATTTGCATTCCCGATATTGCCAAACCGCACTTTAACCACGTTTTAAAATGTGCACTTCACATAATAATTAGGTAAACCGAATATACATTAATAAAACCGACGTATTATAAAGGCCATAAAAATATTATATTTTGTTTAATTTGACTGCCTCGGTGGCGTAGTTGTAATGCGTACGCGGTAGGACTGAGGCTGACGCTGAGGTCTCGGGTTCGATCCCCGGGTCGGATAAAAGTGATATTGGGTTTTTCTATTTCTAAATGCTCAATATCAGCCCAGAGTCTGGAATTGTGCCCGGTATTGCGATAGGCTTGCCCCCTATCACATCATGGGACGGAGATACGATCGGCGAAATGTGGGTGTACTGGTTACATCTCTACCTACCCCTTCGGGGATTACAGGCGTGAGTGCGTATGTTGTTAAATATCCACGCAATACTCCACCAAACGTGTACCGATGTCGATGTTTCTTTTTTCATTCGAAAGAGTAGCTCAAAGTAAATAAATAATATATAAATAAATACACCCAACAGTCACACACATAGTCCTGACACCACACTAGGTAAACCTGTGTCGTGGGTATCAGGAACTACGAGGGACTTGCGGTCCCACAACACCCAGACTCGAAACAAATATTAGTGGGATCACACAAACATTTCTCGGTGCGGGAATCGAACCCACGGCCTCTCGCTTCGCAACCGGCTACTCGCCCGCAGCGCCACGGAGGCTGTCCTATTTCAATTTTAAGAGAAAACTCCTCCCCTAAGAGGTGAACTCGGAGATGAAAATGAAAACTTCGTCACTATGCACCGATGTTAATGATTCTTTCATTAAATATAGTGAAATAAAAACTTTTTAACAAAAAAAATACCGAATCGAAAAAAACTAATAAGATAAAATCAATCCATTTATGACAATCAATATTTATCAATCACTGACTAAACTGCAATAGCACTGACTCTTTAGTTATTTATTTTTTCAGGTTTTTGGAGTCGGTTTATTTTTGTCAATGGGAATGGGGATGGGAAGCCATCACAGTTTCGTCTACTTAATTAAAACATTTTACATACAATAAGATTTTTTTTTGAGCATTAGCACACATCTCACGATAATTACTCGTATATATGACCAAAGTAATTCTGACTTTAGTTCATTGCCACTTTTTGTTCATAGACAACAATATGTATTTTTTTTTGGTGATGTAAGGCCGAAGGAAACCGTAAAAACCAACTGTCATTAACATTCATCTTAAAACTCGTTAAAACTACAAAATGTTATGTCATTTGTGGATAATAAGCTTTGATAATAAGTAATATTATTTTGAAATTATACAGTCATTGGCACAAAATGAGACATTACCAAAAAATATAAATCCGTACATTACAGAAATTGCTAAGTTTATTTTAAATGACATGAAAAATACTATAAGCTCACGCCTGTAACCGCGAAGGGGAAGGCACAGGCACAAGGAGCCTATCGCCATACCGGCACAATTCCAGACTGCGGGCTGTAACTGAACATTTCGTAATAGATAAACCTGGGGATCGAACCCGAGACCTCACAACAGCAGTCGTACCGCGCAAGCATTACAACTGCGCCACCGAGGCATTTTAATAGCTGCAATGGTATTATTTTTGTGTTCACAGAAAAAAAAATGTTTATCTTTTATTCTGTCTGACGTTATCCCAGCTTAGTTCCAGAATCCGGTTTCCTACTAAGTTACTTTTTTTTGTCGCGGGGAAAAGCGTATTATTGCTACCACCACGCCTAGGAGGGAGGCGGAACGGTTATGTTGGGTTCACCGGCCTTACGACCCAGCGTAAAGCCGCCCCGGAGAGATGGTAAACATCCAGGCGACCGCTGGGCCGAGTCCCTAACTCACTTTACCCAATCTTAACCGTATTGAGACCGCATCATCTATGTTCCAATGCGTTATGTTCAAAGAGCCTCTATTCAATATTTATACTATGTAAATCTATCAGCAGGATGTATTTATTTATCGATAAATAAACAATATTGTACAATTAACTGTATTTGAATTGTTAATTGTTGTGGTCATTAATAGCCGATAAGTGGCCGGAACCGGTCACAGTGACCGACACAGTGTTGACTGGTCACTACGCACTATCTAAAAATGGCATCACTGGATAACGAACACCGTACCCATGGTGAAAAACTGGTTTAGGCGAGACGCGTTCCGAGGTCAGCCAGTGTACAACTTCAGACTTAATTCTGGCGCCTTCGATGCAATGTCACTGGACATTGTCGTCGTACTGTATTGACTGTCTCGGTGGCGCAGTTGTAATGCGTACGCGTTACGACTGAGGCTGACGCTGGGGTCTCAGGTTCGATCGCCGGGTCAGGTAAAAATGATATTGGGTTTTTCTATTATGAAATGCTCAGTATCAGCCTGGAGTCTGGAATTGTGCCTTGTATGGCGATATGCTCGCCCCTTATCACATCATGGGACGGCGATACGCTCGCAAAATGTGGGTGTACTGGTTACACCTCTGCCTACCCCTTGGGGATTACAGGCGTGAGTGCGTATGTATGTACTTACCCATCAGTTTTTTGTTTAAAAATGAACTTTCATTAGCATCTTCCTCTGACGCTGAGGCACGCCTTTTGAATTACTGGTCGCTGTGAGCTGTCGTTCAGATCCCAATTAATTTTGACACATTGTAGGTCATAGCATGAGCTAAGAGCAATGCAAATTATAAATGAAAACGCACTTGAAGCGTAAACATAGACCATACGTCCCATAGTATAATATTAATAGATCATAAGATCATACATGAAGGCCAATTCTCTTATTTAATTGATACTGCGAATGAATTTTAACCGAACTGAGATTAGATTTGGATTTTACTAAAAAAATGGTGTTCTGTTCCTCATTAAGTTCAGTCCTATGTCAATATAATTTCATGTCGATGTCATTGATGACTGAATTGAGAAATTCAGTCGCGATTTTGATGTTTATAAAGACATGTGTCATTAAAATTATTATCAGAATACCGTTTTGGCTTCAGCTAACTATTCTACTTTCGATCTCATTACGATATATGTGCACATATGACGTTGATTATTGGTTTAAGAGAATACCATTTGGAACTTTCTTAACAATGGGACTAGATCGAAATTATATTATGAACATTTTTAATTACGTGAATTGGCCTTCTGTAACCAAGTCGCGTCAATCGGTAATGAAATACCCATATACGTTATACAAGCCGTCTGACCACAACTCGGAGAGTCTTGATGATTCATTTACATCATATTACAACACGTAATGTAAGGGTGCAGTTATACAACGCGTGTTAACGCCATCTGAACCACAGATGGGGCGCGGCCTGCTCGTGTACAAAGAACAGCAGGCCTATTCTCGTAATTTTAAATGTTCAAAATATCATTCCGATCTAGTCTCAGCGTCAAGAAAGTTGCAAATGGCATTCTCTTAAACCAATAATCAACGTCAAATGCACTAAGCATTAGCAGTAGCATTATAACATTTTGGCTTCAGTCAACTTTTATTCTTTTATTATTACGATTTTGACGCTGAGACTAGATCGGAATAATATTTTGAACATTTAAAATTACGAGAATTGGCCTTCAGAACTAAAAAAACTTACACATTGACCTCAACCTTGAAATCCGCGCACATTTTCGTAAATCTCCGAAATTGGCAACACTACGCCCTCATTTGTCGAACATTACCTTGCTCTCCGTTGCTATCTCATATTATGTTTTGATCGTTGACTGTTTTGATGGTCACTCTTCGAACGGCTCAGTGACTCCGCGCCGTGTGTACGGCGATCGCCGGTCACTCCAAGGCCAAACCGGGGTAGAAATGCCGATACCAGGCTAGAAGTGCCTCCGCATTTAGTCTCTGAGTTTAGGCTTTACATATACCAAACAATGGAGAAGAGCGCCATAATATAATAGGGGCGCCATAATAAATTAGTCTCGCCCGGGTATTATACGCCACCGACCGAGTAACCGACTGAGAAACGAGAGGCCGAGGGTTCGATCCCTGTAACGAGACACACAGAAATGTTTGCAGACACAGAGAAATGTTTGCACGATCCACGGGTACCTATTTGTTTCGAGTCTGGGTATTGTGTCTGATAGTTTCTAGCAGTTTCTGATCAATTTATGATACAAAATAATTGGGTCAGGACTATGGCTGAATTCTATAGACCCGCCTTAAGTCGTCCAGAAACTTTGCGTAGCTTAAGCCTAAATACTGAAACGCAACTCAAGCATTTAAGGTCATGTTAATCATGTTAAGTGCCTCTTATCTGTCAAATCGGTATGTAAATAAGTAGCCCTCAAGCAGTCGAACTTTGAGTAGCATTTTACTATTCAACTTAAGAATGTTTATTTCATGTTATATTTTCTTAAAAAGAGAATATTAGAATTAGACCATAATATTGAAATATTAATCTTTTAAATGTTGCTTGTAAAAAATACAAATATTTTTGATACTCATGTCATTGTGAGTCGAACTCAGCGGGCGATCGAGTCACCGTATTGTTAGTACAGACTTAGCAAAGTCATTTTCGTACAAAATAACTTAGCCAAAGTCGAAAATTGCTCTATAGATCTCAGCCTAAGTATTTGCGTGTGTTGGGGTATTATTAAGGGAGATTATTCAACGATCTGAATGTGGCGCAGTTGTAATGCGTACGCGTTACGACAGCTGTGTGGAGGTCTAAAGATCGATCCCCGAGTCGGGTAAAAGTAATATTGGGTGTTTCTATTACGAAATGCTCAGTATCAGCCTGGAGTCAGGTTCGCCCCCTATAACATCATGGGACGGAAATAATCTCGGCGAAATGTAGGTGTACCGGTTACACCTCTGCCTACCCTTGGGCGGATTACAGACGTGAATGCATATTAATCATACTAATATTATAAATGTGAATGTATGATTGTTTGTTACGCTTTCACGCGAAAACTACTTAACCGATCATCATGAAACTTTGTACACATATTGGAGGTACATATAAGAAATAACATAGGATACTTTTTATGAAAAAAATATCTATTTGTTTGTTACGCTTTCACGCCTAAATCACTGAACCGATTTTGATGAATTTTGATGTAGAGATAGATGGGACTCTGGAGACGGTTATAGGCTACGTTTTATTTGGGAAAAGTCTATTCACGCGGGCGGAGCCGCGAGCAAAAGCTAGTATGTATATATATATATATATATATATATATATATACATATATATAGGTATGCATTCAACGCCACACACGGTGTCTTAGGCGCGTTCATTATGACATTGACAGACGACGCGGGCGCCACAGAATCGTGCCTGACGCATGACCATCGGCAGTGGTCTTAATGATTTTCCGAAGGCTGCAGCATCGTCTAAAAACTTTCCGATCTGAAGGTCCAGTTGCACAGTTCTGATTCTCCGAACGAGTTTCGACAAGTGTTGTAACATGTTCGATCGTAACACACCATAAAAAACATACAATATTTTTCAATAAAATGATAAAAATCGGGTCTAAACTTGATACAAGTGCATAATAATATTGTATTTACGTAAGTTCACGCCTGTATTCCTTAAGGTATAGACATAATTCGATCTCGCTGGTTCATTACTAGGTCATCGCGTATATAGTATAAGTACTGTTCGGTTTGAAGGACATTGAAACCAATAAAATTACTGGATATTATGGGACTTAAACATCTTATGTTTTAAGATGCAGTCGCAGATGCACGAGTGCAGTCCAATTCTAGTGCTATAGAATACAAAGTTGAAATGGATTCGCTTCTATTTATGGCTAGGGTGAAGCTTACTATGAAGCGAGCAACCTGCTCGTCATTCAGATTAATTAAAAATCTTAAAATTAGCGCCCAGACTGCGCTGAATGTACTATGAAATCCCATGGAGAACTATTGTTAAAACTATTTATTTTATTTATAATGCTTTATTGTACATTAGACACATATTAAAACTAGAAAGACAATTAACATTTAAACATAGTACAATTGGCGGCCTTATCGCTCAGAGCAATCTCTTACAGGCAACCATAGGATGGAGTTAAGGTACGAATAAGAGAGGGTTGTCTAAGAGTACATGAAATATACAGTTTACAATAAGAATATATATATATATATATATATATATATACCATATTACATCATACACATATACATACATAACATATAATTATTAAATTATTATAGTGAATAATAATAGTCATCAATACCGTAACACATATTAGTGAGAGAGATAGTGATCTTTCACCATCTTTTTAAAGATAGCCAGTGATGGGGCGCGCTTTATTTCAATCGGCAATGCATTCCACAACCGTGTCGCCTGAACCGTAAAGGACTTGTCCATAAAGGAAGTGGAATGCGCCGGCATCTTCAGTCTCAAGTTCTCTGATGATCTGAGGGTTCTAGAGTGCGTGTCTTGCAGAAATTTAAAGCGAGATTTGAGATAACAACTATTCGATCTAATGAAATATATCTAGACATGTACTTTGTAAGAGAAACTACTAATTTATTGTCCAGGTTTGAGTTACTAATTGCCAGCTAACACTTTTTATGGCATTTTAAAAGCTCATTAAAAACGTTTTAACTGATTTAAAATTAGATAAGGTGTTTTTGTGATCTATGTTTTTGTTCCATGTTTTCAGTTATATCTTAAACGTTTTATGTATATTTTGCTTTACAACTACAACTTTGATGTTTAAGATTGTACCCCACTTCAATGACGTTATGTTACAACAATTCTGTAACATGTTTTGTTTTTGTACCTACTTTAAACATGTTTTCATTTATAATTAATATAATAAAATGCTCAAATCAGTCCGGAGTCGGAAATTGTGCCCGATATGGCGATAGGCTCACCCCCATCATCTCCCCTCATCATATCACATCAAGGGACCGAGATACGCTCGGCAAAATGTGGGTGTACACCTCTGCCTACGGGGATTACAAGCGTGAGTTAGTGCGTAATATAATATTATTATGATAGTCTTTTATGAAGTAGATTATGGTATTAGTACCTTATTAATGTATTTTCTTTTAAAATGTATATACACCCACATTGTCTCGTCTCTACATCACCCCAAGGTTGATTGTTAGAGAATGGTCCCCCTTTGTATATGTTTTGAATATGAAGTTTATACCGTAATAAATGATGTCGAAAAACATAAATATTAGATAAAATAGTACTATGTTACAAACAATTTTGGCAATACAAAGAATCAGCATCTGTATCTTGTATCATCTGCAATGCCTGTATTTCGGCTACCAGCGCCAGTCCCCTCGAGCTATTTTAAATCATAAATAATCAACAACAAGTAGTTTTTAGGTTGTACTAAAATAGGATAATATATTTTGCCACACCTTTAAAAAATCCGACAAATTACATCCGTAACAATAAATTTTTACCTACCTCTTGCAAAATGCCATCCGGTATTTTCCTGCAACACGTCATCATGAAATCTCACTCGACTCCTATAAACTACGTCCATGATGACACTTTCACTTGCCTCATTTATTTTTAAAAAATAACTACAATAACACGACTTGCATACACCTCCTCACAATAGAAATGGCGACGCTCAGTGTAAACGATTTCCACTAATGCATTATCAAATTAATAATAAACTGACCTTTATTAGTTTATTAAGGTCGCATCATTGGTCTAATGGCAACGTAGGTTGATACGATTTCTAGGTCGTGCACTGTTTCGTGAATTTATCAATACATAATGATTGGATTTGCATGCGATATTATGCATCATTCTTTTTTCTCCTGTTGATGTAAGGCAGGCGGCCAGTCTTAAAACAAAACAAGCCAAGTCGTTTTGTAACATGTGTTTCTAAGCATTTTGCGTCGACCCCACTGCGCGTGGGATAAGGACAGATGGAAGAAGAAGACATAATAATAATAATGGTTTATTATATTTTAAATTTTGTGCTACAATGCTTGATGGCTGGAACTGGCTTCATTTAAGCATGTTGTGCTTGTATTAGGTGACTTTATATTGATATGTTTTATGCAGTTTTAAAACCCGAGCCAATTTGTAAAATATTATAATTGATACAATGACGTCAGTTTTGATTATAAAAAAATAAATAATTATGTCATCAAGCAATTATTTTGGGGAGCCCATCTACCAGAGCCCATCGCCTGCAAGTTTTATCCGCGTTTTTTACATAGGTCAGGCAGGTGCTATAGTCGTTCCCATAGACCCTGTTGTCCAATCCACCAACAACACACTTCAATAATTCATCCCCTACAATAGTCCTACACAAAACGGAAGCTGTACTTGGGTATACTTCTATAGTGTGAATAGGGACAGGTGTCAATAGTGTCACATCACAATATTAAAATTGTCTAGAAAGTTTTGTCTACAGCATGAATGGGCCGGCACGACCGTAGCAGCTTACTGCTGCGTTTCGTACGGTAAGTTAGATATCCGGAGGCGCCAATCCCCTTCCTCTTCCCAATCCCTTAATTATCCCTTTCCTGTAAGGTTGGCAACGCGCCAATGATTCTTCTGGTATTGTGGGCGTACATGGGCGTGAAGATCACTGACCATCAGATGTTCCACTTGCTTGTTTGCTGGCCTATGTTATAAAAAAGTCAGAAGTGCAAGCTAGAGCTGTTTTCGGACCTGAGACTTCGTCTCGGCAGTCCGTACTACTCCCAGCTAAGCTATCACTGCTCATTGTATTAACTATGACATATTTTTCACACTTTATTATAAAACTAAATCATATGTGAAAAGTTTTAGATTTAAAATTTATGATCGAAGCTTATAAATATCAGTATTCTTGAATTGCGCTGCACTTAACATCAGGTGTAGCGTAGACACTTTGGCGAGCTAGTATAAAAAAACTTAAGCATTGATTAGTTAAACACTCTCTTGTCTTTATCTGTCCACGTGATTAATTAATGTGGCTAGAAACAGACGAAAACAGTGTTTTAACTAATCAGTGCTTAAAAGTTTATAAATAAAGGGCCTTTATGCATATACGGGTTGTTTAGAAGTAAAATTGCGCTACATAACTCGCGAAAATGACATTTGTCAGACAGGTAGCGGGAGAGGGTTTCCATTTAGAGTAAACGCGATGGTAATGTTGAGTTACTGTCAATTGACCGTAACTTAGTGGCGCAATTTCTTTGTATCACGCAGCCTGTCTAGTAGTATCATTAGTCATTGTAATGTAATTCAATCTGCACTCAAGGAAACAATAAGGCCATATTTCCTTAATACGTAAAATTGCGTTCGCGTGTTCAATGCCATTCTCAATGGAAAATCACCATGTTTAGAATGTATGACGTCTATATCCTACAGATATCTTTGGAAGGGGTACCCTTGATCGTGAACAAAGCAATTTTACATTGTCTTCCCCATAACTTCATAAGGGGAAAACAATCACTGAAAATCTCCAACATGTTTGGTAACTAAAAAGAGTGTTTTAACAAGTGGGTCACCTGATGGTAAGTGGTCTCCACTCCCCATGAAGATACATTGCAATTTACGTCGGTTTTCTGTGAGACAGTGGTAACAAAGCGATAGAGCAAGCAATGCTGTAAGCAAAACTGTCTACAGCTTAGCTTTACTATAGACGCTCTACTAGAAGCTGTTGAAGCTTTTCTGCTACGTCAGCCCCACAGTTAGAGTAGACGTCGTAGTAGTTGCACGACTAAAAGTCCCAAAAACAACGGAATAAAAAAAAGCTTTATTAGCTTTATTATTTTACAAATAACTTGGACATTATGAACCTAGCGCTTATCTCTCTTCCACCTGCCCTTATCCCACTCGCAGTGGGATCGGCGGAACATGCTTTTTTAACTTTGGCTTGTAATTTTTACGACCGGTCGCCTGCCTGACACCATCCCCTCTGAAGAGAAAACACCTAGAAACATATATTTGTTGATCACACAAATATTTTAAATAGTAGCAAGTGGAAATCAGTTGTCTCTGCCTACCCTTAGGGAAAACAGGCGTGAGTTTACAAGGTGGTAGGTCCCTCGTTTGCGAGTGACCGGCTGGGTTGGTACCACCGCTTTGTCTATTTCTGTCGCCAAGCAACAGTGTGTAAGCACTGTTGTGTTCCGGTGTGAAGGACATTGAAGCCAGTGTAATTACTGGGCATTATGAGACTTAACACCTTATGTCTCGGGGTGACGAGCGCAGTCCAGTGTCATGCAGTGCTTTATTTAAAGTTCTGTGTGGCGTTGCTTCTGTTTATGAGCAGGCGTGGCGCTTACCATCTCGCGAGCGACCTGCTCGTCTCGTCATTCAAGCTCATAAAAAGTATGTATGTATTCTCGATCTATTTTTATTACTTTAGTTTTAAATATTTATAATATCAGGTACTGCTCTTAAATTATATTATTTAACTAGTAAGTGCATCAGTAGATCACTATTAAATATTATTTAAATGTATTTAATGATCGGGCGTATTTTTTATTAGGTGGAACAATGAGACGAGTAGTTAGCTCTCATGATGGTAAGCGCCATAAACAGAAGTAACGCCACACAGAACTTTGAATTACAAAGCATGACACTGATCTGCGCTCGTCACCCCGAGACATGTTAAGTCTAATAATGCCCAGTAATTTCACTGGCTTCAATGTCCGTCAAACTGAAACAACAGTGCTTACACACTGCTGTTTGGCGGCAGAAATAGACAAAGCGGCGGTGCCAACCCAGACGGCCTCTCGCATACGAGAGACCTACCTTGTATGTGTTTGCTCAGCGACAAAGCCCTTTTTGACAATAGATTAAAAAGAACGACTGACGAGAAGACTGCCTCGGTGGCGCAGTTGTAATGCGTACGCGTTACGACTGAGGCTGACGCTGAGGTCTCGGGTTCGATCCCCAGGTCGAGTAAAAGTGACGTTGGTATTTTCTATTTTCGAAATGCTCAGTATTGTCAAGTCAAGTCTGGAATTTGTGCCCGGTATGGTGATAGGCACGCCCCCTATCACATAAGGGACGGAGATACGCTCGGCGTAATGTGGGTGTACTGGTTACACCTCTACCTATCCCTTCGGGGATTACAGGCGTGAGTGCGTATGTAATTAAAAAGAAAAAACTGTATCATCTTTTAGCAATAGCGCTAATCCGGTCGCCATCTCATTGTGCATCGATGGCATCACAATATAACAAAACGTAGTGATTTCTTAGGTTTACTCGAATATTACACATTGAAATAAAACTAGTTTATACGGATTTTATCGCGGTTTAATTTTTATTTTAGTCCCGACGTTTCGAAAGCTTTTCAGCCTTCGTGGTCACGGGAGAGACTAAAATAAAAATTAAACCGCGATAAAATCCGTATAAACTAGTTTTATTTCAATAACAAAACGTGTCAAAACGCACATCCAACTTTACTAAGTACAAAAACAAACAATTGATTGCGCAATATTTCAGGAAACATAATTCATCAGAGGTGACTCTTAGAAAAACAACTTACGTATAACAAGCATGTTAACAAAAAAACTAAGTGGTACTTTTAACATTTTGGGTGTCCATTGTTCAAATAGATTTGTTACAAGTTACGTAAAAATATATAGGTATTAGTTGGCTCGATGTTGCTTGTAACTCCAGCCCCATGAGATTCATTTTATTAAAATAAATATAGCACAGGTTACTCAGAAATAGTATAGCATTTTAATTTCTATTTTTTTATTGAGTTTTTTACGAGCAAGTGGGTTACCTGATGGTAAGTGATTTCCACCACCCATGTATGCCTAAAATACCAAAAGAATCATGGGCGCGTTGCCAACCTTAAAGGAAATGAATAATTATGGGATAGGTAAGGGGAGGGGATTTGAGTCTCCGAATATCTCACTCACCGTGCGAAACGCAGCAGCAAGCTGCGTTTACGTCGGTTTTCTGTAAGACAGTGGTAACGACCCGGACCAGCCGGCCCATTCATGCTTTAAACAAAAGTGTCTAGCGCGTGGTTCTACCACTGAAAGTTCAGCAGTGAGTTCAGTAGGCCTAGTACGAGTTACAAATACGTTCACAGTTATCGAATTCGTATAAAATTACTACCGTCGAAGTGTCAAACTAGTAATTCATACGGTAATAAAGGAAAGAGTCGCTTGAAAACAAATTTTATACCCGACTAATATGAAATAAAATTAACTAAATAATTAATTTTAATTCATCATAGTTCCCCCTTTACAAAAACATAATGCTTATTTATTGATACTCGACGTATGAAGAGAAAACGAAACTTTCATCGTTTTATAAAACTATCAAAACTTGTACTAGCCCTATTGCATTCAAGAGATTGTTGTTCAAGAGTGTATTTTATTTCTGGATTTAAAACTAACGATCTTCCCATGTATTAAGTGTTTATTTTTTAGTATATTACTGGAGTTTAGCCTAACAAATTAGACCTGCATTTCAATTGGTTCAGCCATTTAGCCATTTTTAGCAGATGCGCGGACAAGCTCAAAGGCAAAAAGTCATACAGACACAAGACAGAGCGTAGTTTTATTATGTGTATAGGTCAAATGTAGATTTTTTTTATTTGTTTTATAATTTGTTCAATTGTTATTCCCACATAGCTAATTAATTCAAAAGATTATTTTACAATTTTGTTTTCTTTTGTAATAAACTAATTTTAAAATAAACGCTCGAGTCTTTATTCTTTAAGTATAGTGTATAATAAACGCGAAGTGGTTAAATTTTTATAGCACTTTTGAATTATATTTACGTTATATTGCTAGATATTTTCTCATATATTTCATAGGACCTGATATTTAACTTTTCTCATATTATATATTTTTTTTCTATTTATAATGCATAGCATTATGTTTTTGTAAATTATATAACAAAATTACAAATAAAATGAAAATACACTTCTGGCACATAATATGGAAGATTTTACAATTTGCCAAATACTTCACTCCAGTATTAAATCAAAATAACATCGAATATTTATACCGATACGTGATAAAGTAAACTTCAAACAAATTGAGAGCAACCGGGTTCTTCAAAGGTTGTCGTCGAACATCGGCTGACTTCCAGATGCTCACATGAAAAGTGCGTCGACCCACGGGTTAAGTCAAACTTTATAAATAAATATCACATTTTCACTTCCATTCTCGTAGCGTGGGTAAAATTCCATTATGAAATTGGGGCACAAACAAAAAACCAATAAATCGTTTACTACATGATACGTAGCGACTTCACGGATTGGAAGAATGGGATAAAACATTAATAAATTTACGCCTGTATCCCTGAAGGGGTAGGCAGATGTGCAACTAGTTCTGCACCCACGTTTCGCCGAGCTTATTACAATTTTATTACATTTTGATTGCCCCACTTGCAGTGGGGTCGGCGCAACATGCTTTTTTTAATTAACTTGAATGACGAGACGAGCAGGTCGCTCGCCTGGTAAGCGCGACGCCTGCCCATAAACAGAAGCAACGCCACACAGAACTTAGAATTACAACGCACTGCATGTCACTGGACTGCGCTGGTCACCCCGAGACATAGGTTGTTAAGTATCATAAGCCCACACATATTTATATTTCACATAATTTCACTGGCTTTTTAACACATATTACAGAATGATTTAGCTTGTAGTGTTTACGGCCGGCCGTCTGCCTGACGTTAACCCCTCTAGGGAGACTTCTCGAAAGTATTTAAAGTAATATACCTAATATATCTATACAAGCTCATATGCCCTCAGTAAGTTGTCATGCAGCCAGCATGGCTTTATTTTTTTTTATGAAAGAGGGGACAACGGAGCAAGCGTGTGATTGTGAGTGATCACCGCCGCCCATGGACACCGTCAATACCATGGGATTTGTCGGTGCGTTGCCGGCCTTTGAGGAAACAGTTATAGGCTCTTTTCTTGAAGGTTCCTAAGTCGTATCGCTTATACGATACTGTTCTACAAACACTAATTTGATTGACTATGTTGAAACTTTGTCTGATTATATGGAACGTCGCATTCAAATAGACGTAATTTACACAGATCATCAGAAAAGCCTTTGGCATAGTACGAGTATATCATAGATGATCCTACTACTGTTATAAATATGAAAGTTTGGATGTTTGTGAATTTGGATGTTTTGTCAAACATGACTTAACAGGTGAAAGGTTTTGGATGAAATTTGGCACACCGATGTCTATCGGTCCATTAAGACATAGGCTTTTATCCTGGAAAAGGCCATTCACACAGGCGGAGCTGGATGCAAAAGCTAGTTGGTACAAACATTATCTGAATGGGTTTCGGACGCCCAATATTTTCTGCTGCAAAATTGCCGAGGGCAGAGTCTATTGACACGAGAAGTTATTCACAAAATATTGGTCGACATGTATTGGTTTTGTGTGGTAGAGCCACGCTGTAGACACTTTTGTCTACAGCATGAATGGGCCGGCTCGTCCGGATAGTTACGACTGTCTCACAGAAAACCGACGTAAAGTAGCAGCTTGCTGATGAGTTTCGTACGGTGAGTGAGATATCCGGAGGCTCAAATCCCCTCCCCTTTCCCATTCCCTTAATTATCCCTTTCCTGTAAGGTCGGCAACGCACCCATTATTCTTTTGGTTCGGGCGTACATGTGCGGTGGAGATCACTCACCATCAGGTGACCCACTTGCTCGTTTGATGGCATATGCTATATATTTATTTCTTTTTAAATTAAGCCTTCATACTTTTACTACTAATGTATGGAGTAACTAATAATAATAAATACAGACTGCCTTGGTGGCGCAGTTGTAATGCATACGGGTTATGACTAAGGTTGACGCTGAGGTCTTGCGTGGATCCCCGGGTCGCCCAACAGTGATATTGGGTTTTTCTATATTATTTTCTTTTATGGAATGCTCAGTATCAGCCCGGAGTCTGGAATTGTGCCTGGTATGGCGATAGGCTCGCCCCCTATCACATCATGGGACAGAGATATGCTCGGAAAAATGTATGTATACTGGTTACACCTCTGCCTACACCTTCGGGGATTACAGGCGTGAATGCGTATGTATGTATGTATGTAATTAATACACCCAACAGTCACACACGTAGTCCTGACCCCACACTAGGTAAACCTGTGTCGTGGGTATCAGGAACTACGAGGGGCTTGCAGTCCCACTACACCCAGACCCGTAACAAATATTTGTGGATCAAACAAAAAAAAACTGTGTGGGAATCGAACCTACAGCCTAATGCTTCGCAGACGGCTACTCACCCACTGCGCCACGAAGGCTGTAGAACTCATGCTTCCTCATACATTAGGATAGGTCGATAAGGTCACATAACCCAAGACATTAATTAGGCATGCATCAACCTCGAATATTGTGTATTGGGCATCGAAGCCAAACAAAAGGAATACAACCAGTAAGGTCGCACGCGGCCGACCGTGACGAGTCATTCATGCAACACACCTTATTATATCTAAACATACATTAGCTGATTACAGACTTTGGTTCGATTAAACATACGTTAGAAAAAATAGTTGTTGACAACAATCGAAATATTATTTTTATTATTTAACGATCATGGAATGTTATGACGAAATAGAAGATTTTTGTGGTGTATTTGAATTTTAAAATTGGAAGCAAATGCAATACTTAATCATGTTTACGCCAGATATTGTTGGTATATTTTTATTTTAGTGCATAGCAATGACGTTATTTATAGTACGTACCTAGTCCATTACATTAATACTTAGATATTTGTGTTATTTCAGTAGTAGGTATATAATTATATGTTTTTTTTTATAATCAATTTTTTTATATCCTCCTGTTTCTGTGTTATGCCACCTTGTTTATTTTTATTTTTTTATTCACTGATATTTGGTGCTAATTTCATAAATGTTTCAATTACTGCCTCGGTGGCGCAGTTGTAATGCGTACGCGTTACAATTGAGCCTAACGCTGAGGTCTAGGGTTGGATCGCCGGGTCGGGTAAAGTGGTATTGGGTTTTTCTATTACGAAATGCTCAGTATCAGCCCGGAGTCTGGAATTTGTGCCCGGTATGGCGATAGGCTGGCCCCCTAGGTGTACTGGTTACACCTCTGCCTACCCCTTCGGGGATTACAGGCGTGAGTGAGTATGTATGTATGTATTCAATTACTGTAAAATATTAAAATAAAGGCTACGACACAATATAGACCTTTACACATACAGGAAAAGTAACCCTTCCGTAAGTATTACTTTCCAATGCAATTAGTACACAATTATATTTAATGAATGTCATATAATGAAAGTAGATTATCCTTAACGAATAACTTCAATATGGAAGTCAAAAGAGCCTTGAGTTTTCGTATGAAGCAAAATTATTACTGCGGTGAAAGAGCAACTGAGGTCGGGCGTTGATGTCCGGACACGGATCAAAGTTATCACTATTAAATACTTTAACCTTACCTACTACAACCTTATATACTAACTGTTGCTCTTATTCATAAAATAATACACACATACATACGCACTCATGCCTGTAATCCCCGAAGGAATTCCAATTTAAGAAGTGTTACGACCTTATAACACTTCTTAATTATGGGAGTAAGTTAGTAGTTTCTAACAAAATTTAACATTGCCTTATTGATGTAGTGGGTACTGACGCTGAGAAACTCTGAGGTTCTGGGTTCAAATCCCAGTTCTAACTTTTTGATCAGATTAATCACTATCAAGGGACAGAATTGAGCTCGGTGAACAATGGGTGTACCTCTCCTCATAGGGCTTGAAGTTAGGCAGGCGGCCGGTCGTAAAAACTACAAGCCAAATTCTTTTGTAAAATGTGTTAAAAAGCATGTTGCATGGACCCCACTGCAAGTGGGATATGAGCAGGTGGAAGAAGAAGAAGAACAAAGGGTGGACCTCTGCCTATCGCTTCGAAGTCCATGCCGGCGTGAGCTTATATAAAGTTAGTGATTTCTTAGGTTTACGCGAATATTACACATTGAAATAAAACTAGTTTATACGGATTTTATCGCGGTTTAATTTGAGAGACTGACAGTCTCTCCTGTGACCACGAAGGCTGAAAAGCTTTCGAAACGTCGGGACTAAAATAAAAATTAAACCGCGATTAAATCCGTATAAACTAGTTTTATTTCAATTATATAAAATTTTGTGCCTGGTGAGATCATTGTCAGTTTCATCCACTTTCACATATTTTACAAGGGCCAAATAAGCGAATTTGCCCCAAAATTTTAAAACATACACACACATAACATGTAAAATATATAACACAACGGTCGAATTGAGAACCATCTTTTTTTACAATTTTTCCCTCATATGCGAGAGGCCGTCTGGGTTGGTACCACCGCTTTGTCTATTTCTACTTCCAAGCAACTTTGTGTAGGCACTGTTGTATTCCTGTTTGAAGTATATTGAAGCCAGTGAAATTACGAGATTACGAGATTACGGGCATTATGAGACTTAACAACTTATGTCTCGGGGTGACGAGCGCATTCCAGTGCCATGCATTGCTTTGTAATTCAAAGTTCTGTGTGGTGTTGATTCTGTTTATGGGCAGGCGTTGCCTTACCATCAGGCCAGCGACCTGCTCGTTTCGTTACTTAGGCTAATAAAAAAGAAGTGGAGGGTGACCTCACAACGGCTCTCGATGATCGACAAATCGAATCGTCAATTTGCACTGCTCTGTACCCAGTACCCACCTTCAGGTACACCTGATTAGTACCTACAGGTACTGTAGTCACTTTACCTTTTTGATATTAATTTTGAAACTTTTGTTTTTTTATCATTAATTATCCTTACTTTTTAAAGAGGACAATTCGAAATAAATTGTCTTACTCATGATGTTGATGGCTTAATTATATGATGAATATATTAAAGACGAATCAAATTCAAAATTTAATTTTATCAGTATACATACATACGCACTCACGCCTGTAATTCCCGAAGGGGTAGGCAGAGGTGTAACTAGTACACCCACATTTCGCCGAGCGTATCTCCGTCCCACGATAGGGGGCGAGCCTATCGCCATACCGGGCACAAATTACAGACTCCGGGCTGATACTGAGAATTTCGTAATAGAAAAACCCAATACCACTTTACCCGACCCGGGGATCGAACCCGAGACCTCAGCGCTAGCCTCAATTGTAACGCGTACGCATTACAACTGCGCCACCGAGGCAGTCAGGCAGGCAGTTTTATCAGAACATCACGAATAACCCAGATAATGTATCTTAACTGTCATAAAAAGCACAAAAGTTCAATATAGTTCAAACATTGCGTAAAAATATACTCACTCATACATCGATATAAGATGGCAAGAAACGTTACTCAAGCCAAAAAATGACGTCACCAAAACTCTGTGCAAGGGGGCGGTGCTATAAAAGTCTATGCAGTTCGTTCATTCATCAATTCATAAAAATTTATGCATGATCTCTTGTTGACACTTATTAAGTCTAATTTTTTGCACGGCGCAGAACGTTGTATCTCGATGTAGAAATTTAATATTTAGATATTATATTTTATGAAATAAAGTAAATTTTAAACGTTCAATAATTTTTGTTGCGCGTATGAGTGTTACGTGTGATTTTACCTTTGCATATGTGTATGAGAGTTATCGTTCTAGTTATCTTATTTCGATGCATTCATAGTAGTGAACGGATCATATATTTCTATCTGCCTGGCGTTATCCTAGCTTAAAAACTCATGATTTGACTTTGGTATTAAAGCCTTCCACGCACCGCTGCTATCTGCGATCAAAATCCTGCGATCTATACACACAGCCGCGATCTAGTCAGCGTCCATCAAACAGAGGCCAGCAGTCGTCTTAGGCAGGGTTGCTAATATTGTTTCAGCTGTTACAGTATGTTTCAGATTTAGATACAAAAATACAGAAATGTATATAGTATTTTATGGACAGAATAATAAAGACAACGGTATATTTGTTATTGATTTTGAATTGCTTTTACTAACGTTTATAAGATTCCACGGTGAAAAGGCATAGAATCGAAACCACACCAACCTATCAAACAGTTTTCGTATCCAATTATACATTCTAGTCACAAAATTTGGTAGAACGATGTGTGGATCGCGGCAGTGTGTAAGATCGCGCACGTACCCATACAATATGTACTTAAAACAAAAATCGCAGATCGTGCGATTCGCGTGACATCCCATTAGGATCGCTGGTGTCTAGATCACGGCTATTTATGTAACATTGCGCGCGATCCCATACAAAACTTAAAATAGAAGTATTTATCGCGGCAGTGCGTGGAAGACTTTATGTAGAGCGACCCGCCACCTGCCCCCCCCCCCCCCCACAACCCACAACGGGAACTAAGTATCTCCATTACCTCGTCCGTTAATCAGCAGAGTGTACCACGTGCAGGGTAGGTTGGCTTAAGTCCTAAGATATTCACTATTCCCAGTCAAGTCAGTCTGCGTGCCCATACTCTTCACCTGGCAGGGAGTACGAGCAGTCCCCACATCATATCCTTTGGTAGTGTAGTCTCTGGCATGATGAGCGCAACATTATGTTTGACAGTATGCAAAAAACACCTGGAGTATACTATGTGGATCTTGTGGAGACTAGGAGGAATTTCCGTGCATTCCGGCTTTTTTGCCATACCTATTATTGGAATCAAGTTTAACAGCTCACGTGATAGGACCCACTTAATGATATCCGTGGTGCTTTACATCTGGCTTCTCCAGTTGTAAAGGTCCTTGAGGTTAAGACCTCCTTAGTTCATTATTTTGTCTCCCGCTTCGCTATGGACAATTATTCTTTCCAACTCCTCCCTAATTTTCTATTTGATTCATTTCGTTGCGGGATAAAGACAGATTTGCATTCCCAGAGACTCACCGAGCTTCATTGCTCGGTGTCGAAATATGCGTGCCACTGTTGATCCTGGCTTACAGGAGTTACAGTGTCGGGTGTGTGGGCAGGATAGTCTCGTACTCCCAGTCAACATACACAATCATTATAGCTAAAAATAACCTGCAATATGCAAAGTATATTCCGTAACTTGTCGCCTAAATTACCTGATATGCCGATCATACGAGCACATTAAATACCATGGACAAAATAAACCGGTTTTATAATAGCTAAGTAGGTAATAAACTTATAATAATCGCGACAGGTATTTAAATTTTTTTATGTAATGTACAAATATTTAACTTTTAAAATAATTTTATAATCGTATAAGATTTACATTAAGCAATTGGATCAACAGGGTCTACAGAACACAACATGATTTGATTTGTCACTTAGAGAGCAATATAAGACAGGCTCCGTGGCGCAGTGAGTAAGTAGCTGACAGTGAAACGTAAACACGCGCGTTCGATCCCGCATCGAGACAAATACTTGTCTGATCCACTTATATTTGTTTCGGGTCTGAGGGTTGTGAGACCGAAAGTATCTGGCAGTTTATACCCACGACACAAGACTTTTTTATGGCATAAGTCGTAAACGAGCTAGTGGGTCACCTGATGGTAAGTGATCTCCACCGCTCAATACGCCCACAATACCAAAAAATCACGGGCGCGTTGCCGACCTTAAAGGAAAGGGAAAATTATGGGATTGGGAAGGGGAGGGGGATTTGGGCCTTTGGATACCTCACTCACCGAACGAAACGCAGCAGCAAGTTGCTACTTTACGTCGGTTTTCTGTGACAGCTTACTGTTGATTGCTGAACACAAAATCCCTACCATCTTCCCAAATGGGGTAATCTTTGAGCTAAAACCTATCGAATGCAAAAAGAATCATTAAAATTGGATAATATTGTGAATAATTATGCGTAGTCAAACATTTTTTTTTTTTTTTTAACTTGTATTACGAAACGAACAGAGGGGCTAGCACAAATAACTTGCGAGAACGTATTCGTATCGAAATGTCAAAAAATTGTTTGAACCTTCATACAAATGCTAGCGTTCTCCATTCGAATACTTATTCGTAAGTTGTTCGTGCTTACTTCTCCCTGGTTGCTCGCCTGATGGTACTGCGTGGCACTGGACTGCGTTCGTCACTACGAGACATAAATTATTAAGTCTCATAATACTCTGTAATTTCAATGGCTTATATGACCTTCACAGCAGTGCTTACACTGGTTACAGGCAGAAATATACACGCGTAGAATTGACGTTCCGGATTTGTCGGTTAAAAATAAATGTACATAATTACGCTTGTAATCAAATATACAAAGTAAACAGTAATCTTGTTGCACCTACTATATCTTAGAAAAAGTTACGTAACTAAAACCACTGGTTTTACCGCTGGACTTTGAATCCGCGACCTTGCGCTAACAGCGCGGGTGCTGACTCATTAAACCATTACAAACCGATAAACAAATTACGGTTGATTACTTTTTATAAATAATTAAGTAAAAATACTTTCGTGTTGTAATGTAAATCAAGATAAATAATCAAGAACCCCGTAGTCACCACTCAATGGCTTATTATGCAGTTACATATATACGTACTCACGCCTAAAATTCCCGAAGGGGTAGGCTGAGCTGTAAGTTATTTCCGTCTACTGATGTGACAGGGGGCGAGCCTATGGCCATAATGGGCATAATTCCAGACTTCGAGCTGACAATGAGCATTTCGAAATAGAAAAATCCAATATCACTTTTACCCAACCCGGGCATCATCGTACCGCGTACGCATTACAACTGCGCCACCGACGCAGTAAATTATCCAGACGTGACGCTTACCATCACGCGAGCGACCTGCTCGTCTCGTCATCAACAACTAATAAAAAAAAATGTCACTTAATAATAATAATAAGCCACGAGTGTAAGTGGGCCACTGACATCTTATGCCAGCGTCACCTGCACGTGGTACACTATGCTGATTAACGGACGAGGCAATGGCGAAACTTTGTTCCGTTTCGGGTTGTGGGGGGTAAACGGCGGATTGCCCCATATACAAATACCGTCAAATCTTAAATGTGAGAAGGCGGACCCTATTAAGCCGGGGTGATGCCAGGCAGAAAGTAAGAATAATAATAATATGCATGAACACCTCCAGAGGCTCTCCATTGGTCGTTGGGTCAAGAGCCTGATTCAGAAAGCAGTATTATTGGACACGGCACGCATTGTGAGGAGGTTCCTCACCCTGGGGTCCTAACCACCGGTGGCTTGGGTCCTAGCCCTCGCCATTGGAGGGTGATACTTTTTATATTTTTAAATGTTTTTCTTTAAGTAATGTAATATTTAAAAATGTAAAAAAAAAACTTTTAAAATAAAGAGTACTGTACATATGCCTGATATTGTGGTAATAGATCGATTTTCGCGTCGGGCAATACTTGTTGATATCAACATTCGTTCAAACCGAAAAAAAAATTAAAGACAATTTTCGGACTTACGTCATATTATAAATCTGACTTCAGTTTACAAATTGTTCAAATATTAGCTGACTACCGGAGTAAAAATGGCTAAAATCACATAAATACGCATTATGTGACCTTCGCAATTGATGTCATGTTTTCAAACAACATACATCGCTTGTTTACATAAATATCACGTTCAGTTGTATACTGATGACTCGGAAATGTAAGATTTCTTCGCATTTTCATCGATTTTTAACCGATGAAATAAACGAAGGAGATTCTCAATTCGACGCGTATTTTTTTAATGCGTAAGTTATGTAAATTATGAACCAATTTGGTTGATCTTTTTTCATTCGAAAAAGTATAAATATTTGTTAAAAATGTTCAAAGTTGTTCCCATTGTAATTTCAAGAAGAAAATCCTCCCAAGGGGTTTAGAGATTAGACTCGCCGAGCTGCTTTGCTTGGTGTCACAAAATGCGTACCACTGTCGATTCTGGATTACAGGAGTTGCAGTATGCGTATTATGCGCAAGATAGGTAGGTATATATACCTACAATACAATAGAGAATATATACCTACAATACATTATAATGCAAGGTCTCCACTAATAAGAAATCTTCTTCTTCTTCTATCTGCCCTGCCACCCGCAGTGAGGTCGGCGCAATATGCTTTTTAACACATGTTACAGAAAGATCCGGGTTGTAGTTTTTATGACCGGCTGCCTGCCTGACGTCAACCCCGCTGAGTAGACTAATAAGAAACATACATACATACGCACTCACGCCTGTAATCCCTGAAGGGGTAGGCAGAGGTGTAACCAGTATACCCACATTTCGCCAAGCGTATCTCCGTCCCACAATGTGATAAAGGGCGAGCCTATCGCCATACCGGGCACAAATTCCAGACTCCAGACTGATACTGAGCATTTCGTAAAAAAAAACCCAATACCACTTTACCCGACCCGGGGATCGAATCCGAGACCTCAGCATTAGCCTCAATCGTAACACGAACGCATTACAACTGGCACTACCGAGGCAGTTAATAAGAAACAATATAGTTTATTTTTATAACATAAGACGGTAAACGCACAAGGGTACCTGATGGTAAGTGCCTATAAACATTCACAATACCTGAACAATCATAGACGCGTTGCTGACCATAAAGGAAAGGAATGATTGAGGGATTGTGAAGGGGAATGGAATTTGGCCTTCTTGATATCTTATTCACCGTACAAAATGCAACAGCAAGATGATACTTCACGTCGGTAATAAGGACCCATTCATGTTGCAGACAAAATTACAGCGACAAACGACAGCGTCGCTCTACCACTTTAGGTTTACTAGCTCGTAGCACACCCAACAGTCACACATAGTTCTGACCCCACACTAGTTTAACCTGTGCTTCAGGAACTACAAGTGCTTACGGTTCCACAACACCCAGACCCGAAACCGGTGTTCGTGAATCACACAAACACTTGTGTCGGTGCGGGAATTGAACCCACGGCCTCCCGCCCCACAGCCGGCCTCTCTCCCGCTGCGTCACGGAGGCTGTTCTGTATTGTCAAGAAATTCTATTGCTATGGTCCATTTCAAGTTCTACAGTGACTATTAATCAAAGCAAAAAGTACTTATTAAAAACATATAAGTATATAGATTCATAGATAACACAAGCCTCACAACATTGTCCTCTAACATACCGTATAAAAAACAATTAATAATAAAATTAAACGAGCGTAATTATCTCATAATTGTATTTAATAACTTGGGTTTAAGATTTGCTTGATGCTATAAAGTATATTCGATATTGGATTAGATTGGCATATGATATGGTGAATAGCATATAAAAAAGGCCTATGCCCAGCAGTAGGATGAGAAAGGATGTGAATGATGATGCTAGCGATGGCCTAGTGGTAACGTAATAGGGTAGTGGACTAGATTTTTTTAAATTATTTAAATCAACAAGTTACGTTACTCAAAATATATTGCAGAAAGAATTTTATAAATCGGACCAAAAATAAATAAATTAGAAGTCATTCAAATCCTGTAGAAGCGGTAATTGTCAAATAACAGACGACGCAACCTTTGACGTCACTGTGTAAAATGTTCATTATGGTGCACGCGTGCAAGCGAGATAGTGAGATATCCCTACTACGCACCCACTTTTCCTCATACCAACATTTAAAGTCATAACTGCGGGCACATTTCTGAACCAATTTTGATTGTGTTATAATAAACGGGTTAGTTTTGCGTATCATTTTCTGTTTCTTATAAAATCTTATATATAAAATTCTCGTGTCACAATGTTCGTTCCCATACTCCTTCGAAACGGCTGGACCAATTTGTATGATATTTTGTGTGCATATCGGGTAGGTCTGAGGTCTATTTTTCATCCCCCTAAATGTTAAAGGTGGTCCAACCCAAAAGTTATTTTTTTATTTTTTAGATAAAATTTTTATTTTTTTATGATACAGCATTAAAACGATCAACTCTTATTTTTTAATTGCGACATTAGTATTTTTGTCAAGCGCGTTTCTCACCGGGCGCCCACTAGGCTACTTTAATCCTGGAAATAGGCATTCACGCGGGCGGAGCCGCGGGCAACAGCTAGTTATAATATATATCTTTAATTAATTAAAAGCACGGACTGCTAAACATGTCATATAAGTACATTAAATTTAATTTAAGCACTAATTATACATGATTTAGAGTGAGAAATAGTGTTTTGACTATTGTTTAACATCATCAGACTGTTGAAAACATGGTTTATCGTACATCTTTCCATTAATTTCATAGTACAGACGTGGTTGCAAATAAACTGCAATTTTAGTCCAAGGGCAATTGATATTATCAGCACGTGATGGAC
The DNA here is from genome assembly GCA_905332985.1 of Mimas tiliae. NCBI lineage: Eukaryota > Metazoa > Arthropoda > Insecta > Lepidoptera > Sphingidae > Mimas > Mimas tiliae. The sequence continues at coordinate 14,860,836 of HG995246.1, read as the reverse complement.
TGACGACCACAAGGCTCCACGGATAAGATCTACAGCGTAATATAAACTCACGGATGTATCCCTGAAGAGGTAGGCAGAAGTGTAAATAGTGCACCCATCGATCGCCGAGCTTATTTCCGCCATAACATGGAATAGGTGACTAGCCTATCGCCATATCAAGGACAAATTCTAGTTCTGTTTTGTATAAACTTGTTGCATTCTAAATATAATGTCGACCGTCAAAAGACACGGACGGCAGAATTATACCAGCCTGAAGTTACTGGATAAAAACTGGCTGACCTCGGAACGTCGAACGAATTACTATGGCGAGTTTTTTTCATGTGTACAGCGGTCGTTATCCAGTCGCTATCCATCGATCTCACTGGAGTCATTCGACCTTGCGCTAACCGACTTCTACTTTTTCCGGAATTTGGTCAACTTCTTGGCCTTGGCCATATTCATATTCATTTATCATAAGCCCATGCATGCGTGCGTGCGTGCTTACGTGCGTGGATACGGGTGTGTGTGTCATACACAGAGAAAGATAGAGAGAGTGTTAGCATAGGCCGGCATACGAGCAATTGGGTCCCCTGATGGTAAGTGATTTCCACTGCCCATATATACCTACAATACAAAAAGAATGGACACATTGCCAAGCTTAATGGATAGGGATAATAAAGGGATTGGGAAGGGAAGGGGGATTTGGGCCTCAAGATATCTCACTCACCATACGAAACGCAGCAGCTAGCTGCTACTTTACGCCGGTTTTCGGTGAGAGAGTGGTAACGACCCGGTCGAGCCGGCCCATTCATGCTGTTATATAATATTTATACATAAATAATAATATAATATTATAATACAACTATATTATAATTACAACTTACTTATCCATTAAAAGCGTGCGATTTCTGCGTTTGATTCCTGCATAGTTTTATGTCTTTCTTTGTAGGCACTTACCTACAATTTATAACTGTAGCTTATAGCTGTTTATAACTACTAATTATTGTGATATGTCAACATAATTAAGATAACGATCTAGTATAAAAGTGTGTACTATGTATGTAGAGGATATTTTTGTTACTTTCGATTGTAATCTGTTTTGTTGTCCATAGAAAGTATGAATAAATAAATAAATGATGTAGTATAATACCAGCTGGCATTGGCTCATGATGGAATGAATATCATTGCTTTGATTATATTATTTGCGGTGAGTTGCGGTTTATCAGTTGCGCAGTAACTTGTGTGGTTACCACATTTCGGCGATTGTGCAGTCTGACTCACTAGTATACTCGTAAATGTTCTAAAGTTAACGAACCGAAGAACAGTGATTGGTAAAGATGTATACAGTATCAAACTTGTAACATCCATCGACATATGAAAAGCTTAATAATATGTTTTAAACTTCTCACAAAAAGAGAGGTACTATAACATTGACATCTTTATCAGTCTGAGTGTATCTATGGCATCGTGGCGCCCAAATTACTGGACCGATTAAAATGCAGTTTTTTTTAAACTGGTTTAATAAAAAAAGTTCGTTGATTTGAAAAAATTGGTCAGCCGTTTAGTTACAGATGGTTTTATAATTGACGTAGAAGGTTTTTAGTAGTTACGTTATATAAGTAGTAGAACCACGCTAGAAAAATTGTCTGTACCAGGAATGGGCCAGCTTGATCGGCCCACCGGAACTAAGGTCTAAAGCCAACATCACCTATACGTGGTACACTCTGCTGAATAACGGACGAGCCAATGGCGAATCTTAGTTCCCATTGTGGGTTAAGAGGGGCAGGTTAGTATGGTAAGGCACGCTGTAGACCTATTCGTGCCTAAATAGGCCTATTCGTGCTGTAGACAAAACTGTCGACCGAATCGTTACCACTGTTTCACAGAATGCCAACGTGAAGTACCGACTTGCTGTTGGATTTCGTATAGTGAGTGAGATATCTGGAGGTCCAAATCCCCCCTTTCCTTCCCAATTCCATAATTAACCCTTTACTTTAATGATTCTTCTAGTATATTGGGCGTACATGGGCGACGGAGATCATTTACCATCAGATGCCCACTTGCTCGCCGATCTATGCTATAATAAAGAGGGTGCGTCGCCCCATATAATGCTAAATACCGTCAAATCTATGATATGAGAAGGCGGACCCTGGCATTAAGCCCAAATAAAGCCAGTTAGAAATAAATTTGAAAGAAAGAAAGATGTAACGACCAATAGCCACATCGCGCATAATCCATTCCTCATAATATATCAAATTGTGTGTTTTCCAATCTGAAATAAAATCTCAAACTAATTTTTTATGTGCGACCGCGGAGCTAAAACGTCATGTAGGATCAAAAATGAATGTGCATCTTATCGTTTTAATTGAATTAATCGTTTTTTTCTATAAACCAGTTCATTTATATAATAAGTTGAAGTCCAATTTGAGTAAGGTAGGTTATGTTTTTTTAATCATTGTAACAATGTTCGTAACAAGTCATGGTTCATAAACCTTTATAACAAAAATAAAACCAAATCAAAGAAAATTAAAAGCTAAAATAAAAATAGGTAATATTTTTAGTTTTTATTGTTACATTGATGTAAATTTTTGTCTACCTTAAAATTGGGGACTTACTTTATTTAGCTGTTTAGTAGGTATTTATGTGTCGGTTTTATTTTTATTAATAAAAAATTGCCTCGGTGGCGCAGCTGTAATGCGTACGCGTTACGACTCATCTGACGCTGAGGTCTCGGGTTCGATCCCCGGGTTGGGTAAAAGTGATATTGGGTTTTTCTATATCGAAATGCTCAGTATCAGCCCGGAGTCTGGAATTGTGCCCGGTATGGCGATAGACTCGCCCCCTATCACATCATGGGACGGAGATACGCTCAGCGAAAAGTGGGTGTACTGGTTACACCTCTGCCTACCCCTTTGGTGATTACAGACGTGAGTGCGTATAATAAAAAAAATATTTGTCTATTTTTAGTGAAAAATCATCAAAATCGATGCATAAAACAAGTTTTAGTCTTCGATCATCCTCGATTTTACCCAAAGGATGGAATTTCTTCCAATTTAAATGGGACTAACACTGAGCTTAGACTCTTTCGAATGAAAAAAGAATCGTCCAAATCGGTCGTAATTTTGGCATGATTGAAGATTGGCAAAATTGAAAACAAATGAAACAACCTTTAAGAATCTTGAACCATTGCTTCTTCTTAATGTTAATTACGGACGGTTGAAACAACCTACGCAATGTGTATTTTTTTATTTACACTACCAGTTACTGTCTCCGACACATCAACAAGTCAAAGGTCAAGGTTCAAAAAAACCCAGCTGAGAAATAAATTACAAAATGCTTGCGTCACATTCCGCTCAGACCGCTGTAACGTAACATGTGACGTCACTCGACTGAGATACAATCTTGTTCAATGTGTTACAGTGCGATGAAATGTAATTAAATTGCCTAACTTAGATGGTGGGAGGGTACTTTTTTATTATAGGCCGTTAAACGAGCAAGTGGGTCACCTGATGGTAAGTGATCTCCGCCGCTTATATACGTCCATAATACCTAAAGGATCATGGGCGCGTTGTTGAACTTAAAGGAAAGGAATAATTAAGCTATTGGGAAGGGGAATGAGATTTGGGCCTCCGGATATCTCACTCACCGTACCAAACATAGCAGCAAGCTGCTACTTTACGCCGGTTTTCTGTGAGACAGTGGTAATGACCCGGACGAGCCGGCCCATTCGCGTTATAAACACAAGTATCTACAGCGTGTCTCTACCGCTTAAAATTTATCACAGAATATTTGAAATTGCATACGCAGCTTCACGAATGACAGGTTTCTGCACGGTCGTGCCTCTTTTCATGTAAATGGAGCAAAAAAATATAGAAATAAATGCATAGCTCCCTTAAGGTTAACGATAGCTCAGCGGGGAGTGGTATGGACTGCCAAAACAATAGTCGCGGGTTCGAAACCATCCCCAAGAGCATACACCTCTGACTTTTCTAAGTTACGTGTGTTTTATTGTTAACTATCGCTTGCTTTAACGGTGAAGGAAATATCGTGGGGAAACTTGCATACCTGATACTTATCAGGACTTATGGAGGACTTCCTCCATAAGATTTTTTTAGGTATGTGAAATTTGCAACCTGCATTAGGTCAGCGTGATGGACTAAGACCTAAACACTCCTAATCAGTAGATGAGGCCGGTGCCCAGCAGTGGGATGTGTATAATACAGGCCTAATATTATTATTAATATATATGGTTTAAAGAAACTATATTTTTAAATTGCTTTTGCTTGCTCACGTAAATGGCATTTTAATATTTTATACCAAGATAACTTACTACCGGTATAAAAAGTATCATATGTTCAAATCCAGGTCAAAGGCTACCTGTGTGCAAAATTCCATCCAAATCCGTTCAGTAGTTAAGTCGTCATTGATAATCACATCCAAAATCACCAACATCCAATCTTTCATATTTATAATAATAGTAAGATTGATCTAAGTATCATGGAATCGTTTAATCAAGATCATATTTAACATAATGGCCTCTTTTTAAAATTCAACTATTAGCAGAATGTGACGAAAAAAACTGTTGGTCACTAACTAGAAGGTCATAGTCGATGCGAAGTTGATGTAACTCCACTGTAATTAGTTTTTTTTTTCTATTATGACATTTCCTGACTGCGTACTAACCTCATTTCGAAATATAATTAATGGCGGGAAAATAGAGCAAGAACAAAACATTTCAATTTCGCAATGATTATCAAATTCCATATTGTACATACACTAGACATCTATCTAAAAAAATGTTAAATAGAAAAATAAACACAGGAAATAATAGTCCTTCGAAACAGTTATAAGTTCTGCTTCATTTAAAAAAAAATATTCTTAAACAAATTTGATGTCGTGTTTTAATAATTTTTGTGTTTGCATATAAATTTAAGTTCCTTGTATGATATGATAATTTAACAAAAGAACCTGATTACTGTATTAAAAATAAAATTGAGTGGCCTACATGGATCAGCAACGACAATAAAAAGGCGGAATGAATATTTACTCCGGTTTGAAACGTACAAATTTAATTACTCATCAGGTATTACTGCCTCAGTCTTCAAAAAAATAATAATAAAAAACTCACTGAATAAAATTAAACTCCTCACAATAATATCACACCACTGTTAATTAAATAAACACAAATCACAGGCCACAAATAAAAACACTATTCGATATTTGAATTTATGCGCGCTTTTAGAAACAAAAATCCGCGCGTCAGCTAACGCGGTTTGAGTAACACTGAACTTGAATGCTCACGCGCAAACTTGCTCTTTGTTTATAGCCACCAAAAGAAAATCATATCCTATCATTATTTCATTAAAGTATAATTTTGATTAAAAGCGTGCTGAATACTAAATACTTATTCGTTTACTTAACACATTTTCCACACAACCTTACCTTCTTTGGCGGAAACGGGGCACGAAACATCCGAGATTTTATAATTTAAAAGTTCGTTATCTGTAAACATTTTATGTTATTTAGAATAGATATGTGACTAACTCGAAAAAACCCAATGGTGTTACAAAACCTGTACAGTATTTACCCTTGAATTTGTTTTCTATATTATTAGAGATAGACAAGCAGATGCTTCGACAGGAAACAGCTCAGCTCAGTACAGATTTTCCATATTGTTTTACGCCTAATAATCTCACACATACTTCTTCCTGATCCCACACTAGGTTAACCTCTATCGTGAGTATCAGGAACTATAAGGGTCCCACAACATCTAAACCCGAAACAAATGTGTATCACACAAACATTTGTGCCGGTGCGGGAATCGAACCTGCAGCTTCTCGTTTCACAGTCGGCTACCCGCCCGATGAGCCACGGAGGATAGAAATAAAATATTTTTTTATGGCATAGGCCGGCAAACGAGCAAGTGGGTCACCTGATGGTAAGTGATCTCCACCGCCCATGTACGCCCACAATACCGAAAGAGTCATGGGTGCGTTGCCAACCTTAAAGGAAAGGGATAATTAAGGGATTGGGAAGGGGAGGGGGCTTGGGCCTCCGGATATCTCACTCACCGTAAGAAACGCAGCAGCAAGCTGCTACTTTACGCCGGTTTTCTGTGAGACAGTGGTAATGACCCGGACGAGCCGGCCCATACATGCTGTAGACAAGTGTCTACAGCGTGGCTCTACCACACAAAAATAATGTCATGCATATAGTCAATAACAAGTATTTATTATATTTTAAAGTATTCACAAGAACGTTGAAACGCCGGTGGGGCCGATTTCAAAATCTTGTTGGTTTTGTGGTGTCAATTCTTTCGAATACGATGCTTCATAGACGATTTTCTCCAAGCGGATCGAACGACCAAGGTCGATCAATACACTTGATCAGAAATCACCTAAACTCAATTTCAATAATTCCATTCACCGTTCAGTACAGTCAATATTTAATACACAAATCCACACCACTCTTATACAACGAACACAACTTTAAACTGATTCAGAAAGTAATTAAAATAGGAGATCCACCGCACTATAAGAATTCCCGCCAAAAAACCAAACCTGTATATTATTTAAACTTGTTTTTTTAGAAATAAATAAAACAAACATGACAAACAATACAAGCCTCATGTTCATTACAATTTCCTGTTCAAAGTTTGTATGTTTGTGTGTTTGTCAATTTGAATGTCTGTTAGTCAACCACGCCTGAACAGTTTTGAATGACATTTGTCACACAGGCAAACTACGACCTGGATTAGGACATAGGCTACTTTTTATCCTGGAAAAGATCGTAAAAGCGGGCGGAGTAGCGACTAAAATAAGTAAATTGTGGTAAGAATTCGTTAGTTAAAGCATTTAACTACATTTATTTAATTGTCACCGTCGAGAGATGTGCAATTATCAACTTATAATTATACATACATACGCACTCACGCCTGTAATCCCCGAAGGGGTAGGCAGAGGTGTAACCAGTACACCCACATTTCGCCGAACGTATTTGCGTTCTTATGTGATAGGGGGCGTGCCTATCGCCATACCGGGCACAAATTCCAGACTCCGGGCTGATACTAAGCATTTCGTAGTAGAAAAACCCAATACCACTTTACCCGACCTGGGGATCGAACCCGAGACCTCAGCGTTGACCTCAATCGTAACGCGTACGCATTACAACTGCGCCACCGAGGCAGTCTAATACTCATAATTATATTATCTTTTAAATCGTAGTCAGTCCGAGCCTTAAATGATCTACAGGAAAGTGTAGACCGCTGACTGCTACTATACAACATGAAACAAAAATCCTGTTGGTCCTTTTAGCTGTGTTATGGGAATCGATACTCAAACATAAGGAAATATCTCTAATCTAACATAAAAATGGGACAGGTAGTGGGCCAGCAGCTCAATGAAAGTGGTATTTTAAATGAAATACTACTTAAAACTATAAGTTTATGTGTTTTACGTGCGTTTTAGTAAAGCGGCGACTTACTGTAATAGTAAAAAGCTGCCGTACCGAGTAACTACCACCTTTGATAAACCACCGGGTGATCGCCAATCGTTATTTTAATGGTAGAATTTTCTTAATTGAGATATTTCTTTACATTTGAATAACGATTTTGATAACTTGGTTAAAAGGAACAACAGGGGTTTTGTTACATATTGTTATTGTATATGATCCGAGGTCAATGAACATAATTGCATTGTAACAGATTAGCTTTTCTAATGGATTACCTTTACGAATGAGCTAAGTAGTATGTAGAGTATTAGTGGTTGAGCCACGCTGAATGGGCCGGCTCGACCGAGTCAGTGCCAATGAGTACATATAGAATTCTATTTAAATTCATCTTCGTCTTGCAATTGTCGCTCAACGTCAACTCTTGCTCATCTTTCTTTCTGCCAGGGTCCGCATTTCCATTATGATTTGACGGTATTTGGCATTATATGGGGCGACCTGCCATCTGACCCCCACAATGCGCAACTGGAACCAAGTTTTGCCATTGCCTCGTCCGTTAATGAGCAGAGTGTACCATGTGCAGGTGATGTTGGCTTTGGTTCTAAGATGTTGGAGGCCAAGTTACACTCCTACATAAATACCTACCTGAGACACAAAATATAAGAACTCTTACAACTTATAATGATGGGCACGATCGCTGGAAAGAGAGGAATTGGTTGTAGGAAGAAATCTTTGTTGCGCAACGTTAGAGAGTGGACGGGCATCATGAGCGCTGCAAAGCTTTTCCTAGAAAATACATTTTTTTCCGAAATAAAGCCGAATATTCCAAGCTGAAGTCCAATCTTCAGTAAGTAGACAGGCAAAGAAGAAAAAGAAGTCTACGAAACCTATCAAATTATCAGGAATGAAGAAATAAGCCTATTCTGGGTACTAATTGTAATTTTGAGCATGTCGCGTGTTTTTTATTCAAATATAAAACTCACTTTTGAGGGCATGACCGAACCACGACTTCATTGGTTTCACAGCTTAAACACGCTGCCATTAAATCCCGTTTATTATGCGCCATCGATACATTTTAGGAAACCATTTTATGCATACTTGCCAATGTTCTTGTACTTAGCCATGTCACAAAACGTGGGCAAAACCGGTTTTGGTTTACGTCGTGTTATATTTACGTTTCGGGTTTGAGTCCTTGAAAGATAAAATTCTTGCACCAAGACACGATCTCATTGTCAATGAATATGTACGAGTACTTTTAGTGTAATTTAAATTTAGCGTCGGTGACTTGGGTTCGGTACTAAATATCGAATAACCTACGTCTGAGTTTCTTGGTGCTTCTTTTGGGACCAGTGGGCATTTCCAAAATGCCGGTAGATTTTTAATATGACGCGTAAAACGTGTGTTAGTGGCCATCGAAATAAGATGACAAGAAACGTAACCCAAGCAAAAAATTACCCCACAAAAACTCTGTGCAAGGGGATGGGGCTATAAAAGTCTGTGCATAATAATATCTAGTTGACACTTGATACGTCTAAGTTTTTGCGCGGAGCAGAACGTCGTATCTCGATCTAGAAATTTAATATTTAGACATTAACTTTTATGAAATAATGTTGATTTTTAACGTTCATTATTTTTTGTTGCGTGTATGAGTGTTACGTGTGATTTTACCTTTGCATGTGTAAGTGGAGCCGTATTTTTTGGCAGATTCATATGAGAGTTATCGTTCTAGTTATCTTATTTCGATGTTGGTGGCCTATTTAACAATAATTAATATATCGTATAAAAGAGACTACATCGGTGGCGCAGTTGTAATGCGTATGCTTATGAGTAATCTAAAAAATCTCGATTACAAAATCCCTTCGCACGCCCGTCCCATGGCAAGGTCAGCGAGTCATCAGACACTTTTACTATGCAACATTTTTATTTTTTTTATAGCTTAGGTCGGCAAACGAGCAAGTGGGTCAACTGATGGTAAGTGATCTCCACCGCCCATGTACGCCCACAATACCAGCAGAACGATGGACTCGTTTTCGAACTTTAGGGATAATTAAGGGATGGGGAAGGGAAGGAGGATTTGGGCTTCCGGATATCTCACTCACCGTAACAAATGGCAGCAGCAAGCTGCTACGTTACGCAGGTTTTCTGTGATACAGTGGTCACGACCCGGTCGAGCCGGCCCATTCATGCTGTAGACAAAACTGTCTGCAGCGTGGCTCTACCACTCAGATATTATGCTTAGGTCCATAAAAAGGTAATTTATAACCCTGTATTATACACGTCCCACTGTTAGGCACGGGGTTACTCTACTGAATGAGTGGGGTTAGGCCTTAGTCCACCACGCGGGCGTAATGCGGGATCTCAGACTTCGCACACCTTAGATTTTCATTGAGAACTACTCCTCATTGCGCCTCACCCCAGGGCGGGGCGGTAGTGGTAAAGTGTTTTTCCCGCAAAAAGTGCTTTTTACTAGATGGTAGGTCCGTCTTATGCGAGAGGCCGTCTGGGTAGGTACCACCGATTTGTCTATTTCTGCCGCCAAGCAGCAATGTGTAAACACTGTTGTGTTTCGGTTCGAAGGACATTGAAGCCAGTGAATTTACTGGACATTATGAGACTTAACATCTTATGTCGCAGAGTGACAAGCGCTGTTCAGTGTCATGCAGTACTTCATAATTCGAACTTCTGATTGGTGTTGCTTCTACTTATGAGTAGGAGTAACGCTTACCATCACGCGAGCGACTTCGTCTCGTCATATAAAGCTCAAAAATAATAATAAAAAAACCGTTTCATTATCCCAGCTATTGGGCTTATTGCCACGGTCCACTTCACCCGGTTTGGAGCATCATCCATAGTGAGACTGTTGGCTCTCATATCTTCCTATAATAATTCCATCCAACACTTTCTGGATCGTCTGCGGAATCGTACCTCTTCTACAAACTAGCACAGGTATTCGCGACCGACGTACTCCTGCGGTTTCTTCAAAACGTGACCAAGCTTGTGTGAGATGCCTATAGTTGAACCATCACGTTGCGGAAACCAAGGCTGCTGCAAATGTACACATCTACCGCAACGTATTTATCTCGGTGACGTGGATCTTCTTAGCTTTATACTTAAGGGCAGGCCACGTATAACGAACATAGGAGTATAGGCATAACATGATTTACATCGTATTTCCCGCATTTTTTTTTTTTTTTTTATTAGATTGAATGACGAGACGAGCAGGTCGGTCGCCTGAGATGGTAAGCGCCACGCTTGCTCATAAACAGAAGCAACGCCACACAGAACTTTAAATAAAGCACTGCATGACACTGGACTGCGCTCGTCACCCCGAGACATAAGGTGTTAAGTCTCATAATGCCCAGTAATTACACTGGCTTCAATGTCCTTCACACCGGAACACAACAGTGCTTACACACTGTTGCTTGGCGGCAGAAATAGACAAATATGCCTGACTGACTCGATGGCGCATTTGTAATGCGTACGCGTTACGATTAAGCTAACGCTGAGGTCTCGGGTTCGATCCCCGGATCGAGTAAAGTGGTATTGAGTTTTTCTATTACGAAATGCTCAGTATCATCCCGGAGTCTGGAATTTATGTACGGTATGTCGATAGGCTCGCCCCCTATCACAGCGTGGGACAGAGGTACGCTCGGCGAAATGTGGGTGTACTAGTTAGCAAGGTGGTAGGTCCCTCGTACGCGAGAGGCCGGCTGGGTTGGTACCACCGCTTTGTCTATTTCTGCCGCCAAGCAACAGTGTGTAGACACTGCTGTGTTCCGGTTTGAAGGACATTGAAGCCAGTGAAATTACTGGGCATTATGAGACTTAACACCTTATGTCTCGGGGTGGCGAGTGCAGTCCAGTGTCATGCAGTGCTTTGTTATTTAAAGTTCTGTGTGGCGTTGCTTCTGTTTATGAGCAGGCGTGGCGCTTACCATCAGGCGAGCGACCTGCTAGTCTCGTCATTCAAGCTAATAAAAAATTAAAAAAATACACCTTTGCCTACCCCTTCGGGGAATACAGGCGTGTGTGCGTATGTTCCCGCAATATAACATGAAGTTAATAATAATTCAATTAATATTCACGGAAAACATAACATGCGTTAAGTGTTTACAAAGGTTAACTACCACGCCATAAATCTTAAACCGTTTTCTTCTTTATGCTAAACATGTTAACAATGTATACAATTTGCAAAATAGGATTTGTTTTTTTTTATTATTAATGACTAGCTGTCCCGCGCAGTTTCAGCCGCATCATATAATTGATAGTTAGAAAAAATGTGAGCCATCTTGGATTTGAAAATGGTTGTCATTTTCGTAATCAGCACTCCAACAAATCTCGAACATGACACCCATATCGATTTGTTGAATTAAAAAATTGGCATCCCCTATTTTAACCCTTTAGGAGATGAATGGTCAAAAATCCCTTCTTAGTGCTCACTTATGTCAAGAAGGAACTTCGACATCGACGTCCCAAACATGTTTTGGCAGATCCCAACGACTCCATCACAGTCGCTATCTAAGCAGCACTTTCCTTGCCCAACCCGAATCGCAATAATTATACGCGACCCTGACATAGGACACGCCTGCAAGTCCAAAGAGCTCCCACAACTGGCCCTCGGCATAATGATGTGCAGAGGCGGCCCTAAACTACTGCTCAAGCTGAGGTCTGAGCCTTCTAAAAGGCGCCTCGGTACTTAATCGCTACTAAATACACTATACATATTTCTGGCTAGAGCGCCATAAGCGCCGGCTTTAGTTTCAGGTGAAGCTGTAAAAGCCAACATATAGGCATAGGCTATATGGCTATATAGGCTAACAGCACAAATCCATTCGAAAAAAAAAGACAGAGTTACTTTAGATATTAGTAAAGACTATCAAATTTTTCGCACGCGGCGCGGCGCATTTGGTATACGTAGACGCTGCAACTTGCTATCTCGCTCTGGCTCCTTGTCATTGCTCTTGCAGAGGTAATAAATCGAAATACGGATTCCGAACAATAAAATAATTAAAGTATAAAAAATAATTGTGATCATTTTTATACCCTGATTTTCGTATGCGAGTTATTTGTGTCTTTTTGGGGTTGAAGTCGACTAATTTTAGTCGGCCCCAATCCAAGACTCGAGACAGTGAAGTCTCTACTTCAGACACAAGTTTGTTCCGGCACTGGATGACGTGTTCCCGAGAAAGATTTGCGTGGCCGGTATAAACAGCATCCCCAGTGCTGTCATCTGCATAGCAATGAATGTTATCAGTAAGTAACATGTCATTGATATGCAGAAGAAAGAGGGTAGGGGATAGCACACAACCTTGTGGGACACCAGCATTCACAGGCTTGGAGTCTGAGCATGAGCCGTCAACTACGACCTTGATGCTCCGCTCTGTAAGAAAACTGGTGACCCAGTTACGAAGTTTCTCGGGAAACCCGAAGGAAGACAGCTTTGAAAGAAGCGCTTTGTGCCAGACCCGATCGAAGGCCCTCGCTATATCCAAGCCAACCGCTAAGGCCTCCCCCTTGCTCTCAACCGCCTCTGCCCATCGTTGAGTTAGGTACACTAGAAGATCACCAGCTGATCGACCCCGACGGAAGCCGTATTGGCGGTCACTAATCAGTTGGTAGTCCTCTAGATACCTCAGAAGCTGGCAGTTGATTATGGACTCCATTGTCCTGCTGAACAAGGAGGTTATAGCTATGGGCCTGTAGCTGGAAGGATCAGAGCGATCACCTTTTTTTGGGATCGGATGCACTAAAGCTGTCTTCCAAGATTTCGGGACAATGCCTTTGAAATAGGAGTGCCGAAAAAGGCGCGTAAGCACGGGTGCCAACTCCGGAGCACATGCCCTTAAAACAATAGGAGGAATCCCGTCAGGTCCACTCGACTTATGGATATCCAGGGAGAGCAATGCTTTCCGCACTGAGCTTTGCCGAAAACGAATTTCCGGCATAGTGCTCTCACATCACTGGATGATCGGCGGTAATTTCCCCCCGTCATCAAGAGTCGAATTAGACGCAAAAAGAGCGCCCAAAAGATCGGCTTTCTCTTTCGCATTATGGGCCAAAGAGTCATCCTCCCTGCGCAAAGATGGAAGTGATGGTTGACAGAAGTTTTCTAGGATATCCTTGGCGAGGGACCAGAACGCACGAGTTATACTCCTTTTTGGAGGCGCTGGTGTTTACATCCGACGACACCAAAGTTTTAGCCCAAGTTTGGTAACATTTCTGTTTCAAGCGAGAAGCCAATTTACAGGAATGACCAAACCAGGGCTGAGACTTGCCGCCGACGGGTACCACATTGTTTGGAATGAAAAGTTCCATACCTTGAAGCACCACATCGGCGACACTATCGGCAATGGTGTCCGGATCATCCAGCGAGAAGCAAACCTGCTCCCATGGGTAGGATGCGAAGAACGTTCGCATGCCATCCCAGTCCGCTGACCTGTAGTGCCAAACACGTCGACCGCGTGAAGAACGCGGTTGTGATGAGCGCATGTGAGGCACCACACTCCGGACCAGACAGTGGTCTGAAGACCCAAGAGGTGCTTCGACGGTCACTTGGTATTTGTCCGGATGAGAGGTCAGCAGAAGGTCCAACAGGGATTGCATATGATCCTCCACATCTGGCGCCCGCGTAGGCGAAGTGACCAATTGTGTTAGACCATAGGCTAGGGCAAAGTCGTGAACAGATCTCCCCGCGTGGTCAGTTGTACGTGACCCAAGCCATTCAGCATGATGTGCGTTGAAGTCGCCAATAATGACAACCTCCGCGGACGGGATCTGTTGTAGTACGGAATCTGTCGCCATTTGGATATGCTCAATGAGTCGGTCAGTTTCGGCATTACCGCTATGGGACCTATAGAGGCATGCATAGATGCGAGGATGGCCGTTGCAATCTACAATCAATCTGCAATCTCACTGACCACACGAAACGCAACAGCAGAGCTGTTACTTCACGTCGGTTTTCTGTGAGAGAGTGGTATCAATCCGGGCGAGCCGGCCCATTCATGCTGAGGACAAGTGTCCACAGCGTGGCTCTACCACTACCTATATCTTCCCGCTCCAAAATTTTGCTACATTTACAGCAGCGTCTGTAGCCTCCATAAGGTCTTTACTTGTGCAATTGGTAGGGCACAGTGGGCACTTAAGCAAGTGAAGCATGTTTTGCTCTGGAGCACCACAGTCGCAATCGGGCTTTGATGAGTAACCCCACCTCACCATGTTTGTCTTACAACGACCCACCCCGGTACGGAGACGATTTTGCCTCTTTATTTACTAGCAATGAATCGTCTGTACACAAAGTGAAACACAAAATCGAACTAAAGGAAAATAAATGTTTTTTTTTCAAACAAACGTTTTCCCGAGTGAACTGTACCTATTTATAATTTATTTTACTTAAAGCAATTTCCCTTGTATGATTGTCGATAATTTTGAACAAAAATAAAACTGTTTTTTTTTTTTTTTTTTTTTATCCTGGCTCGGCAAAGTGACTACGCTACACCTGATGGTAAGTATAGCGATAGATTATATATATATAGATTGGGTACAAAATAAAAAAGTAATTGGCGTGTAAAACAACAATAGCTTTCTTCTTGTCTTTGTGTCTTGCTATCCTGGCTATGCCAGGGTCCGCCTTCTCCTAGCATAGTTTTGAAGGCATTTGGGCGATATATAGGGCGACCCACCGTCTGACCCCCACAACCTGCAACGGGAACCTAGTTTCGTCATTGCCTTATCCGTCGGCTTCGAGCCTAAAATGTTGGTAGGCCACTTACACTCCAAAACTAAATAAAAATCTGAAAATCTAACTCAAAATTGGTTGGATTTAAAGACCTATATATTTTCCGCTTTTCAGTTTTTATTAGTAGTTCATTTTTGTTAAAAGTATTCGACAACATCTCGAAAACACGGATGGAATATCACGAAATCATGTTGTATGTATCGTACAATATACGCATTTTATGATTACTCAATTTACCTACTTTCAATCCAACAGAGCATAACACCACTCGTGGAATCCACACAGAATGTACGATACTTGTAACATTTAAAATTTTTATTTAATAAAGAACAGACAAGGAATAAAAAATTAAAGTACATTTAATTTAACGTGTATAAAGTGCGTTAGGTTTCAAGGGTGCTGTAGTTATTTATACTAAAATAAACATGATATTTTTATGGCATTTGTTAGACATTGTGCCAGTGTCAAGTTAGGATGAACATAATTCTATGCCATACAATATTTTTTAATCCATGAATAATAGTGCCTATTCTGCCACGGTCCTTGTCGACATTAAATCATAATATGCTCAGCTTTTTAAAAATAGAACAATAGAAAATGGCCAGTCGCAACTCGCAAACAGAGAACCACACGACTTTTTGTCTAACGTATTATATTCCAATAGAGCCCTAAAATACACCATTTAGATTCTAAATACGTAGGTGTTTAACATAAAGCTCTTAATATATCGAATATAATTGCGTGGAACTATTCTGGAAGCAATATTCCACGTCGTAAACAACGATAATAGCTTGGTATGATATCGTTTTGTCGGCCAGCGAAATAGCGGCTTAATTACGACTATAATCATTTTATGCGTGTAGAGTAAAATATTATGGATGGAATACAGATAATACTTTTTTTTTTTTTATAGCCTACACTGTGTCCCACTGCTGGGCAAAGGCCTCCCCTTTACTCTTCCACTGGATTCGGTCCTCTATCAGCTTCTCCCATTTCGCCTCGAATGCGTCCAATTCGTCTCTCCATCTCTTTTTCGGTCGTCCGCGTTTTCTATGACCATTCGTTCGTTGAACTTCCTTTATGAACAGATAATATTACCAAGTAAAAAAACCGATATAAGGGATACAATAGAAAATAATACTCATACATTATATTTATATTTAAAGGTTAGAATACTATATCGATGATTTTAAGTAAGTTTATTTTTTTGCACGTCTTCAAAAAAAAAGGAGGAGGTTCTCAATTCTACTGTATTTTTTTTTACGTTTGTTACCTCAGAACTTTGGACTGGGTGAACCGATTTGGATGATTCTTAATATAATAATAATTTGAGAATAGAATAGATAGAATTTGTTATTTTTGACTTTTCAGCGTTTTTGAAGTCGGTTTCTAAGTTTTGTTAACCGTAATTTTTTATAATGCTTACTTTAATTGGTGACATCAGAATATATATACAATGTATAAAAAATAAGAATATAAATGAAATGGTGTGTAGTTATTTATTATTGCAGTTACATAAATAGAATAAAATATTCGCCATTTCCTAGATCGTTGGAATCCGCGCCATATTAGTACGTTTGCATTCCGCTCACGAACATTACTCAGCTATTAAATGATAATAAAACAAAACAAATAGAATTATCTTATTGTACAGTACTCTTTAATCCAAAAGGTTTTTTAGATTTTTAAATGATATTTCTTAAAAATAAAACATTCATACGCACTCACGTCTGTAATCCCCGAAGGAGTAGGTAGAGGTGTAACCAGTACACCTACATTTCGCCGAACGTATCTCCGTCCCATGATGTGATAGAGAGCCTATCGCCATACAGGGCACAATTCCAGACTCCGGGCTGATACTGAGCGCTTTCGTAATAGAAGCCCAATATCACTTTTACCCGACCCGGGGATCGAATCCGAGATCTCAGCTTCAGCCTTAGTCGTAACGCGTACGCATTACAACTGCGCCACCGAGGTATTAAAATAATAAAACATTTAAAAATAATACCGTCCAATGGCGCGACCTAGGACCCAAGCCACCGGTGGTTAGGACCCCAGAGTGAAGAACCTCCTCACAATGCGTGCCGTGTCCAATAACACCGGTTTCTGAATCTTTATCTACACTAATATTATAGAGGAAAGATTTGTATTTTTGTATGTAACGAATAAACTTAAAAACTACTGGACCGATTTCAAAAATTCTTTTGCCGTTAGAAAGCTACATTATCTCTGAGTAACATAGGCTACTTTTATCCCGGAAAAGGCCGTTCACCTTATGGCTATATATAAAACGTTGACAAATTAATATGAGTAGAAATCGACCAGTTGCTCAGGTGTTACCATGGTTGCTAGTTGATATAAACTTGAGACCAGAAGGCCTACTCTCGTAATTTTAAATGTTCAAAATATCATTCCGATCTAGTCTCAGCGTCAAGAAAGTTGCAAATGGCATTCTCTTAAACCAACAATCAACGTCAAATGCACCTAGCATTAGCAGTAGCATTATACCGTTTTGGCTTCAGTCAACTTTTATTCTACATTCAATCTCATTACGATCTATGTTTACATTTGACGTTGATTATTGGTTTAAGAGAATGCCATTTGCAACTTTCTTGACGCTGAGACTAGATCGGAATGATATTTTGAACATTTAAAATTACGAGAATTGGCCTGCTGGATTAAAATTCGTTCAACTGTTACGAAATGTGTCCTGAACAACATACTATACAGCTTTAATACAGAGCCTTTAGAAGTAATCACACTGCATTTCCCGTCACGGATGTTCACAAGGTAAATAGCAATAAATAGACTCCGTTCACTCAGACGTCCCGGTCGCTCGGGATGTTTCACACTACATGCTTTTTGTCGGTGGCGCAGTTGTAATGCGTACGCGTTACGATTGGCGCCAACGCTGAGGTCTCGGGTTCGATCCCCGGGTCGGGTAAAGTGGCATTGAGTTTTTCTATTACGGAATGCTCAGTATCAGCCCGGAGTCTGGAATTTTTGCCCGGCATGGCGATAGGCTCGCCCAATATCACATCGTGGGACGGCGATACGCTCGGCGAAATGTGGGTGTACTGGTTACACCTCTGCCCACCCCTTCGGGGATTACAGGCGTGAGTGCATATATATATGGTTGTACATTTAATTCATTCCCAAAGACTTTAATGTTTACTACTAGACGGGCTGTTTAGAAGTAAAATTGTGTCACATAACGCGAGAGTTTGACAGCTCACAAAAAAGGAGCGAGATAAGTGTTCTAGTTGAAAGTAAGCGAGATGCTAATATTGAGTTACGGTCAATTGACCGCAACTTAGTGGTACAATTTCTATGGACCGCGCAGCTTGTCTAGAAGTATACATTAAAATATTTGTTCCTTCATATCAACCTCGAGAGCCGTAGAACACATTTTCATTGCCAAGAGCCTTGCAAAGATCTATAATTATTTTAATACATTACAGATAACCTAAATATTTTTAATCATAACTATTTTTGTATATAGATATTAATAAGTGATACTGCCTCGATGGCGCAATTGTAATACGTACGCGTTACGATTGAGGTCAACTCTGAGGTCTCGGGTTCGATCCCCGGGTCGGGTAAAGTGGTATTGGGTTTTTCTATTACGAAATGCTCAGTATCAGCCCGGAGTCTGGAATTTGTGCCCGGTATGGCGATAGGCTCGCCCCCTATCACATAAGGGACGGAAATACGCTCGGCGAAATGTGGGTGTACTGGTTACACCTCTGCCTACCCCTTCGGGGATTACAGGCGTGAGTGCGTATGTAAGTAATACTGTATTTTGGATTAATTCACCGTTAACTAATTAATTAAAAACAACCGTGAAAATGGAATATGCATTATTATACTAATATTATTAATTACACATTGTTAATTATAAATTGGTTAGGTTTCCATCTTCTCGACATATGTCGGTGTTAATAAATAATTAATAAAATAATTATTAATTATATTAACCAATATAATAAAAGTGAAAAAAAACCGTAACGTAGAGGCATAAAAATATTAAATAAGTAATTCATTATTCTTATGGTAGAGGTCTCGTCTGTCTTTATTGCCGATCTGAAATTAGTCACGAGTGGTGTAGGTTTTTTTTGTCATCCTAGCACAGTAAACCGACTACACTGAACCTGATGTTAAGTACAATGCAGTCCAAATATAAATGTCGACCGTCAACATTCATTGTGTCCCTCAACGTTCGGAAAAATTAATAATAATCATAAAGAATACACCCAAGAGTCACACACATAGTCCTGACCCCACACTAGGTTAACCTGTATCGTGGGTATCTGGAACTACGAGGGACTTGCGGTCCCACAACACCCAGACCCGAGACAAATATTTGTGAATCAGATAAACATTTGTGTAGGTGCGGGAATCGAACCCACGGCCTCACGCTTCGCAGCCGGCTAACTCGCCCGCTGCGCCACGGAGGCTGTCCTGTATATACACTGGCTGATCCCGGAACGCCTGAACGAGGCACTTTGTCGAGTTATTCACCATGTATACGGTGGTCGCTATCCAGTCAGGTACAAAAATGATCAGGTGCCATCCCAGCAACCAGTCTTCTTCTTCTTCCACCTGCTCTTATCCCATTCGCAGTGGTGTGGGCGCAACATGCTTTTAAAACATTATACCTATAGAAAGATTTGGCTTGCAGTTTTTACGACCGACCATCTGCCTGAGACGTTCCCTGCAACCAGTGTTTTATAATATATTTTATTTATGTCATAGGTCGGAAACGAGCAAATGGGTCACCTGATGGTAAGTGATCTCCACCGCCCATGTGCGAACACAATACCAAAAGAATCATGGGCGCGTTGCCGACCTTAAAGAAAAGGGATTGGGAATCCATATTGGGATTGGGAATAAATTATTAAGGGATTGGGAAGGGGAGGGGGATTTGGACCTCCGGATATCGCAGCGCAAGCTGCTGCTTTGCGTCGGTTTTCTGTGAGACAATTATAACGACCCGACCCATTCATGCTGTAGACAAAAGTGTCTACAGCGTGGCTGTACCACTCAAAAATTATTAGTAATTGTTAGAGCGTCACCTTTATAGGTAGTAGAGCCATGCTGTAGACAGTTTTGTCTACAACATGAATGGGCCGGCTTAATCAGGTTGCTATCACCGTCTCACAGAAAACCATGTAAATGAATAGCTTGATGTTGCGTTTCGTACGTTGAGTGAGATAGTAGATGCAATAAAATCATTGTCAATATTATTGTAACCTTGGGGTTGTAGCAAAGCCTGAGGTTTCGTAACAGTTATGTATTCGTAATTAAAAACAACCTTGTTATGATTATAATCATATTCCTACAAAAATATTATTTATGTTCTCAATATAGCATAAATTCCAAACTTAATAAACAGTTTATAAAAAGTAATTAAATAAATGCTAAGCAGAAATTAAATTAGCTCCTAATGTAAGTAATTTTGAGTTGGTGATTTCAATCATTGACTTATAGAAACTACAATAGAACCGATTCAAAATAGGTAGTATTGTGACCAACTCAAAAGCATCAAATAAAAAATAATTCTACAAAATTATCACTGTGTGAAATAAATTAAATAAAAGTTAAAAAATATTCGTGTAGTAAATACAATACAATAATACGAGCTTTTGCTCGCGGCTCCGCCTGCATGAATGACCTTTTCCGGAATAAAAAGTGGCCTATATCCTAATCCAGTTCACCGTCTACCTGTGTGCCAAATTTCATCCAAAACCGTGAAGCCGTTAAGGCGTGATTAAATAACAAACATTCACAAATCAGTATAATAAGATGGACCTAATTAATTATTCTCTTAAAACAATTTTATCTGAGAAATCCAAATTATGTACCAAGTCACTAGTGCGGAAAGGTAAAAGACCGAAGTAACACATAATAATATATATACATAAATATACAGTAACATTGAACATAATAATATATTCAACCAATACCAAAGAGCCTCGACAAACATCTCCAGAAGCTCTCAATTTGTGGTTGATCAAGAGTCAGAATCAGAATGCAACATTATAAGACACGGCATGCATTGTGAGGAAGTTCCTCACTCTGGGATCCTAACCATCGGTGGCTTTGGTCCAGAGCCTCACCATCGGACTGTGTATACTTTTTTGTTTTTTTTAAATCATATAAAATTTAAGATAGCCTCGGTGGCGCAGTGGGCGAGTAGCCGCATTCCTGCACCGCGGCAAAATGTTTGTGTGATATAAAAATATTTGTTTCGGGTCTGTGTGTTTAGTCCAAGGACTTTAATGTATACTACTAGACGGGCTGTTTAGAAGTAAAATTGTCTAACGTAACGCGTTAGTTTGACAGCTCACAGACAGGCAGCGCGATAGGAGTTCTAGTTGAGAGAAAGCGAGGTGGTAATATTGAGGTACGGTCAATGGACCGCAACTTAGTGGTACAATTCCTGTGTACCGCGCAGCTTATCTATACGTTAAAGTCTTTGGTTTACTCCCCAGAGAGGTTGACTTCAGGTAGGCGGCCGATCTTAAAAACTACAAGCCAAATCATTCTGTAACATAATATGTTAAAAAGCACATTGCGCCAACCTCACTGTGAGTGGGATAAGGATCAGGAGAAGGAAGGATAAATCATATTTAAAAGGTAAAATAACCCTTATTAATTAAAGAGTAGGTACTTAATTCAACCAAAACCAGTAATATATTTTTTTATAATTTTAAAATGACGGTAGGAACGTAACATTAATTTTTCGGGACGACCTGCACCTCAGTCTGACAATGAAGGCTGACAAGCTTTTGAAGTCATCGAAACGGGTCGGGAACAAAAGTGAAATTATACCGCGATAAAATAATGTAGGAAGGCGAATCCTATAGCAATTAGCTGTGATAAAATCATGTCAACCAGAAATAAAGAGGTAAGTACCTACCACTACTTATT
This sequence comes from Mimas tiliae, assembly GCA_905332985.1. Classification (NCBI taxonomy): domain Eukaryota; kingdom Metazoa; phylum Arthropoda; class Insecta; order Lepidoptera; family Sphingidae; genus Mimas; species Mimas tiliae. The sequence goes on along the minus strand of HG995246.1, from coordinate 14,838,743 downwards.
TCATGTAAGTATCCATTGTACTTGGACTGTAATGTACTTACTAGTTACCACCAGGTGCAGTGGTGCAGTGCAAAAACTTTAGTATAAAGACTTGAATGTATACTAAAGTCTTTGGTGCAGTGTAATCACTTTACCGTGAAAAGAAAGAAAAAGTAAATTGGATACAATAACCGAAATCAGGGTGTGTGTGCTTTGTTCTTTAAGAAGTTATTTTTTTCTAGTGTATTCTAGTTCCTACACCATCATCAGATCTTACCCAAATTTCAATTTGGCAGGTAAATCCTATTAAACAAATAAAATTATCGAAACCGCTTCACATTTGGGGGAGAAATGGACATAAAAAAGCTAAAAAAGATACGTCGCAATAAAACCCTTCTCCTTTTTTAAGTCACTTAAAAATAATTGCGTTTTTATTGACGAGGAATGTTTATAATATTTCAAAGATTGTGAACCGTGGGGATCGGGGTACGATTCCCGAGTCGATGAACTTTTTGTATTATTTTAATGAAGCACAAATTCTCCAAAAACAAAGTGTGTGTGTGTCTACAAAATGCCAGTACAAATTTTTGGTGGCGTAATATGGCTTCAAATCTCTGCCCACCTCTTGGGATACTGGCGTTTACTATAAATTAATCTTCATGTGAGTGCAGTGACATCTTTCGGAACAATACCGCAACCTTATAAAAGTTGTGGTATTGTGTTAAAGATACGCTGGTATCGAGACAGTGCCACCTATATTTAATAATGTGGGGAAATACGTTACCCAATAAACCAACGCATGTGATAACTTTTAGTGTAGTCAATAGATGGCGCTACTTAGTTCAAATTTCAATTGACAGATGGCGGTAAGCTAAAATACTCAATTTAATTTTTAAGTTTTAACGGTTTTAATTTTTTTTTAAATCCGTGAGCTATATTCTAGTCAGTCGCCAAAGTCTATAAAGTTGTATTATAAAATAAACATTCCATATTGCGTATAAATATAAATTGAGTAATTTATAAATATTTTCAGCATTCACGGGATCCGGGAATGATTATATTTCCCTAGTCACGGGAATACCAAAAATAAAATACCTACATGATAGCCTTTGGATACAAAACACTAAATAAAACTGGCCAAGTGCGTGTCGGACCACGCACAGTGAAGGGTTCCGTAGTGTAATAGAAAATATACCATACTTATCTCAAAAAATATACAACCCAGATCATTGAACCCAACTTTCTTTGGAAATATCATTTATGTTGTAGCTTATCTCACAAACTAAGGACTTAATTAAAAAGTCATTGAGCAACCTCCATATAATTTTTAGGGACCTATCCAATGATACCACACATGCCCATGTGCAATGGAAAAAATTATATCTGTTATACAATATGTAACAAAAACCCTGTTGGGCGTCTTAACAATAATCTCAGAATCGATATTCAAACGTAACGAAATAACTCGCATACGAAAATTAGGCTATAAAAATAATCATATTCATTTCATAAACTTTATTTATTTTTATTTTTTTATTTTTTTATAGTATAGGCCGGCAAACGAGCAAGTGGGTCACCTGATGGTAAGCGATCTCCACCGCCCATGTACGCCCACAATACAAAAGTTTCATGGGCGCGTTGCCGACCTTAAAGGAAAGGGATAATAAGGGATTGGGAAGGTGAGGGAGATTTTTTGTGAGACAGTGTTAACGACCCGGACGAGCCGGCCCATTCATGCTGTAGACAAAATAGTCTACAGCGTGGCTCTACCACTCGTAACGTGGCTCTACCACTCGTAGCGTGGCTCTACCACTCGTAATTTTATTGTTTGTATACCGTATTTCGATTGATCACCTCTGCAAGTCGTCTTATTATATTACGTCGTCTACGTACATTAAACGCGCCGCGCCGCAGTCAGTTCAATCAGCTATTCATCACTTTTCAGATGAAAATAATATTTTTTTAAATATGTTCATATTCTGAGCTACCTGTGTAAGGATAATTTCGCTTCTATTTTATTATTTTTTTAATTTAATTATTTTTGTTAAGATGTCTATCTTCACGACCTAGAAAGGGCCAACCAGGGTTTTGTTATTTACTGTATGTATGGAGAGTCACCCCAAATTTTATTACTTTTAATTTCACTACACCTTTGTGTATTGGTTCATTGAATACACCTACCAAATTTTAGCCATATAGTCATCCCTATAGTGCTAACAGTCTCCGAGTAAAGTGGCTGTAACATACGGACAGACGGACATGTCGAAAATATAAGGGTTTTTGCCATTTGGCTGCGGAACCTTAAAATGGAATCGAATACGTGCCTGTTCACCTCTCAAACTAGAAACATAAAATGTTAGTTACCTATCCTTGAAAATACCAAACATTTGGAGGCAATCAATTAACAATTTATTGATTTATAAATTTCGATTTTTACTGGCCCGAGGACTGACAACCTTGTTGATAAGGGTCAAGGGTTTCAATTAATATATTTCGAAATATATTTTTATATTAAAATAAATCATAACCCTTCACTAAGCCGTAGATAACAAGTGTTGGTTGCACCCATAGATGCACCAATGAACGAGCAGGTCACTCGTCTCATGATATGCGCCACGCCTGCCCAACAATATCAACACAATACTGAACTGCATGGCGCTGCACTGCGCTCATCATGCCGAGATCTAAGATGCTAAGTCTCAGAATGCCCAGTAATTTCACTGGCTTCAATCTCCTTCCAACCGAAAGACAGCAGTGCTTACACACTGCTGCTTGGCGGCAGAAATAGACAAAGTGCTGAATCTACCAGGCGGCATCTCGCATATCAAAGACCTACCACCTAGTACTCGTAATCAGTAGTAATTTGTATCATCAGTATCTAAGTAAAACACTGTTTTGTCTCTTTCTAGCAACTTTATAAACGGCGTTGATAGAGAAAGACAAAAGAGTGTAACTACGAGCAGGTCGCTCGTATCGTCATTCAGGCTAAATGGTATCAACAGAATAATTCAAATATACGAGTTTAAAAACCTCGTTTGTAAGTAAGATGGATTCACGTGTCAAAACGGAATTTTAAACAGATTTCAGTGAAGCAATAAAATTATAAAACATCTTTGGTGCGTGGCAGTGGAACATTTCCCACGAATTTATATTATCTATTATTTAAACTATAATTTATGAAGAAGCAGTGATAGCTCAGCGGCGAGTGCTACGGACAGTCGAGTCGAAAGTCGCAGATTCGAAACCAGCCCTAAGTGCATACACCTATGACTTTTCTAATGTACATGTGTTCTTATTGTTAATTATCACTTGCTTTAAGGGTGATGGAGACATCGTGAGGTTGCATACCTCAGTGAGTGAATAAAATTGTAACAAAAAAACATCTAATCGATTCATTCGTTTAGGAGCTACGGTCATCGAACTAAGATGACAAGAAACGTAACTCAAGCAAATAAATGACCCCACCAAAACTTTGTGCAAGAGGGCGGGGCTATAAAAGCCTGTGCATACTAATTTCTAGTTGACACTTGAGACGTCTAAGTTATTGCACGGAGCCGAACGTCGTATCTCGATCTAGAAATTTAATATTTAGACATTAACTTTTATGATATAAAGTTTATTTTGAACGTTTAATTTTTGTGGTGTGTATGTGTTACGTGTGATTTTACCTTTGTGTAAGTGGAGCTGTATTTTTGGCAGATTCATATGAGAGTTATCGTTCTAGTTATCTTATTTCGATGGCTACGGTGCCACAGATATAGACATCTGTCAGATGGATCTGATAGACCCTTTGTCTGTCAAACTTACAAGAAACCTTTTCGACTTGGGTTAAATAACGTCCACATAAGAACAGACTTTAGCAGCATCCATTCATTAGCATAGCATGTACTCCGTCAAACATAAGCTCCTGAATTTGGTTCGCAGGTCAATCAATAATAAATTTCTGTATGGTTTATAAATACGCTGTAGGCACTTTTGTCTACAGCATGAATGGACCGACTCGTCCGGGTCGTTACCACTGTCTCACAGAAAACCGACATAAAGTATCAACTTTGTTGCTGCGTTTCGTACGGTGATGAGAGAGGCCCAAATGCCGCTCCCCTTCCCAATCCCTTAATTATCCCTTTCCTTTAAGGTCGGCAACGCGCCCGTATTTTTTGTATTGTAGGCGTACATGGGCGGTGGAGTTCGCTTACCATGGGTGACGCACTTGCTTGTATGCCGTCCTATGATATAAAAAAAAACAAATGATGAAACATTGAGTGGTAATAAAAAAAAGAAGAAAAAGGAACTAGTCCCTAAACAGTATACATTTGAATTGTTAAATGGACGTGTGGCTACGATGGATGAATTAATGAGAAATTCCGTCATAACATTTTTATGGTTACCCGAATTGTATCTGATATTGTAGACGTTCCCAAAACGCGCACCAAACGCTTTACCTCCACATTCATCATACGGACTGCCAAATTGTAGAACAAGTTGCCGGAGTCTTTGTTCCCCGATAAATATAATCTGGGTGTCTTCAAGTCGCGAGTGAATCGTTTTTTGCTAGGCAAGTGTGCTTCATCTTAGGCCACATGATCGCTTACCATCAGGCATGATAGTGGTCAAAAGCGAGCCTATTACGTATTGAAAAAAAAAACTAACCTACACATAGGGTCTGGCGACTACGCAAAAAAATTCGCCAACGTCACGTTTTAAAAAACGTGAGGAAACAACATACGGTAACATTTAAAACTTGTTTAAATACAAGGCATAAAATTTGCATACGTAATTTATTTTTATAGATTGACACTATAGGCTGTACATTCAAAATGTTAGGAAACTAATATTTAATTTAAACATATGTTCCAAGCATAAAATATAATGAGTAAAGCTTGATTAGACGGATTAGGACGGAATTTAGGTAGCAGATCCCTTGTATGCGACAGGCCGCCTGGTTTGGAACCACTGCTTTGTCTAACTCTACCGCCAAGGTACAGTGTGGAAGCATTGTTGTGTTTCGGTTTGAAGGACATTGATGCCAGTGAAATTACTGGGCATTGTGAGACTTTACGTCTTATGTCTCAGGGTGACGAGCGCAGTTCCACGCTAGGCAGTGCTTTGAATTAAATTGAATTGTAATTGTTCTGCGTGGTGTTGCTTCTGTTTAGAGGCGTAGCGCGAGCGACCTGCTCGTATTATATCCTGGCCAATAAAAAAAAATAGAATTATTATATAAAGTTAGAAGTACCATAAACTGACGTGCATGCTCGATGAATTTAATGAGAGTAAGGGACGCCAAAAAATAAAAAATAAATGTTTTTTTTTTTTTGTGGTAGGTACTGCTAAGGCATGTAAATTCCAATACAATAACACAATCGTGATGACTATGCTGTTATCCGTTGAAGTCTTTAATTTATTGAAGTGAAAACTTCTGTTGGGCACTTTTTGGTAGGGGAAAATCTTATGGGTTCGCGTCACCGACATGCTCATGACGCGCAGCGGCCGTGTGGTGTGCGCGTTAGACACTTTGTTGGATAGGTGAAATCTCGTGCGTTCACGTCACCGACATGCTTATAGCAATACTGCTATAAGCTATATAGCTACAAATATACATTTGTAGCTATATAGCTGACGTATTGTGCAACATTTGTGCTATATAGCACTGGGCCTGGAGGGGATGCCAGGCCTAATTTCCATATGCTATGATTAACCAGACTTAAAAAAACGATAAATTTGGTTAAGATCTGATGACGGAGTACGGAGTAAAAAAAATGGCAGTTGTAGAGACTGCCGATAGAAGTGAAAACATAAACATTTAGTATTAAAATTTGATATTTCCTAATAATAAGATTCATATTTTACCCGACCCGGGATCGAACCCGAGACCTCAGCATCAGACTTAGTCGTAACGCGTACGCATTAAAACTGCGCCACCTAGGCAGTCGAAACAGTAATTATTTTGCTATGACTATTTATTTATACCGAGCTGATTTTTCCTGCTAACCCAATATTCAAATGGCAAATCTTTTAATTACTTCCCTATTACAATTATTTATGCAATGGAAATAACACCAAAAGACTGACTTCCTAATCTGAAATATGATTGTGACGTCACATTTCTGTCTTGCACGTGCAAAATTATTGAAGTCACGTTTTCGTAAACATTTTTATTCGATACAAACAAAAAAAAAATGATTGCAATTTTCAAATTTTTAAATGTTTCCTCGTGTTTCAACTTGATAATCAAGTAAATCATTATTAAAGGGTTTGTTAACTGCCTAAAGAAAAACGAAGGTTCTCAATTCGACTGTACCTTTAAATACATTTTGTGTATGATCACGCAAAACTCCGCCATATCTGCACGCATTTTTATGATTCTTTTTACATTCGATAGGGTTTATTGCAGTAGTGGTCCCATTTAAGATTAAGTCAGCCAGTAAAATTACTGGGCATTATGAGACTTAACATCTTACGTCTCGAGGTGACGAGCGCAGTCCAATGTGCTATACAGTGCTTTATAATGCAAAGTTATTTGTAGTGTTGCGTCTGTTTATGGGCAGGCATGGCGCTTCATCAAGCGAGCGACCTGCTCGTTTCGTCAAAAGAAAACGATCCCGGTGCTGAGTCTCAGTGCGTCAAAATGTAGGAAATGTAGACTCAATTAATAACGCACAAAAAACTTGATTCTGATTAGGGATAAAGGAATAGAATAATATTAATAATATTGTGCAAACATTTTTGTCGTTCTTCTGTGAAGTCATTCATTATCTCTCTATTCTAAAAAAAAGTAACTGGCGCCGCCGCCGCCGCTGCCAAAAGCTTGTCACGCTATCTCCTCCGAAACCGCTGGGGGAATGGGGTCGAGACCGATAACAATCGATGCAGAATAATGTGGGGAAGAAAGTAAGATATGTCTCATATTCGTCGGACTTTAAGTTTTTATTTTTTATTTTATGTTTTATGTTTTGTGGAAAAATATGGGCAACGCCCCTAGTTTAATAAACATATGTAATGAGAGGTGTTAAACAAAATTATTATTATTTTGGCAATACATATTTATCAGTATGATTTTAGTGGCATTGATTACTAAAATGAAATAAATAACTTTTTCTAAATAATATATCGACGGAAATAACGTTACCGTTAAAACATGTTTTTTTTTATAGCAAAGGTCCGCAAACAAACAAGTGGGTCACCTTTTTTTATTCTAGCTCGGCAGAGTGACTATGCCTAACACTAACACTAACACCTGTAGGCTAATTCTCGTAATTTTAAATGTTCAAAATATAATTCCGATCTAGTCTCAGCGTCAAGAAAGTTGCAAATGGCATTCTCTTAAACCAATAATCAACGTCAAATGTGAACATCGATCGTAATACGATTGAATGTAGAATAAAAGTTGACTGAAGCCAAAACGGTATAATGCTACTGCTAATGCTAGGTGCATTTGACGTTGATTATTGGTTTAAGAGAATGCCATTTGAAACTTTCTTGACGCTGAGACTAGATCGAAATGATATTTAGAACATTTAAAATTACGAGAATTGGCCTCCTGATGGTAAGCGTAGCGCAATCCAATAATAAAGTCTGAATCGATTAACGACACACGATGTGTCTATCGTAGGTCGGCAAAATTATGTCGACCTGCCTAATTGCTTCTTCACACTCCGTTTAAAGGATCCCATATTATAGAAAAGAGGGAACACGTGTGCCAGCAAACTATTTCACAGCTTCATGGTCCGGCAGAAGTAAGATTTTGCGAACTTAGTTTCTTTAGTTCTTTAGTAACTTTAGTTCTAGCCGAGATGGAGGTGATCCTGATAGTGAGTGAGGGGTAGAGCCACGCTGTAGACACATTTGTCTACAGCATGAATGGGCCGCCCGGGTCGTTACCACTGTCTCACAGAAAACCGACGTAAAGTAGCAGCTTGCTGTTGCGTTTCGTACGGCGAGTGAGATATCCGGAGGCCCAAATTCCCCTCCCCTTCCCAATCCCTTAATTATCCCTTTCCTTTAAGGTCGGCAACACGCCCATGATCCTTTTAGTATTGTGGGCGTACATGGGCGGTGGAGATCACTTACCATCAAATGACTCACTTGCTCGTTTGCCGGCCTATGACATAAAAAAAGTGATATCCACCGCCAAGGAAAGGGAAGGGGATTTGTGCCTCCGGATAACTCACTCACCGGACTAAACGCAACAGCGAGCTGCTACTTCACGCCGGTTTTCGGTAAGACAGTGGTAACAACCCGGTCGAGCCGGCCCATTCATGCTGTAAACAAAACTGGGCGAAGTCGCGCGTAACAGTTTGTATATCATGTATCTATGGAAGTAGTTCCGGCGAGTCTGTAACGGCAGGTCCCAGCTTCGAATTCCGGTCAAGGTAAACACGGTTTGATTTTTAATTTTGTTTGTTTAAGTACCTGTTCCGCATTTTTATGACAGAGGCCAGCATACCAAGAAGTGGGTCACCGATGGTAAGTGATCTCCACCGCCCATGAACACCAGATGAATGCATACATACGTAGTCACGCCTGTACTCCCCGAAGGGATAGGCAGAATTGTAACTAGTAGATGTGTGATAGGGGGCGAGCCTATCGACATATCGCGCACAATTCCAGACTCCGGGTGGATACTAAGCATTTCATGATAGAAAAACCCAATATCACTTTACCTGACCCGGGGATCGAACCCGAGACCTCAGCACAGCAGTCGTATCGCGTACGCATTACAACTGCACCACCGATGCAGCCTATAGAGGTGTAATGTTATGATATACTACAATGCTCAACGTGAGGGTTCAAACATTTCCTAAAATTTATAGAAAAAAAAAAAAAAGTTTATTGTCATCATAAGACATGCAACATACATAATGCAGCGCGCAAAAATATTTAACTGACTTACTTAAAATAAAAATATAATTAATATTAAAATATAAATATAATTAATATTAAAATAAAAATATCATTAATATTAAAATATAAATATAATCAATATTAAAATATAAATATCAATATTAAAATATAAATATCAATATTAAAATATAAATATAATTAATATTATTATTATTATTAAAGCGTGATCGACAATGTGATAACACACGGACCATAAAAACAGGTTGAATAAGACGTAAACCCAAGGCGCAGTCGGTCGATATTATGCAATTATATTTTTCGCAAGACTTCCGCGTGACACGGCAAACGCTGATTGTCGAATTTGCTTTCCCATCTCTGAGACATACATTCCGCCAGACATCGCATCAAAACATGTTTTTAGTGATAGAGCCACGCTGTACAATACACGAAAACTAACTATAATGACAGCCTCCGTGGGCGAGTAGTCGGCTGGGAAGCGAAGAGTCGTGGGTTCGATTCCCGCACCGAGACAAATATATATTACTAGCTGCGCTAGCGATGTTTCCTGCACCGTTAAAGCAAGCTATAATTAACAATTAATACACACGTAACTTAGAAAATATTTAGATGCATGCTCTTATACGCCTCCCGCCACTCAGTTGACTAGGGTTACTTTACGCCGTAAAGTGCGGATAAAAAGATGGCTCGGTCAAGTTATTTTGGGGTTTTATAGTCGGTTTTGTCTACAGCATAAATGGCCGGTTCGACTTGAGCGGAACTGGCTAAGCTTCCTGAACGTGGCGACTTCACTGATGCGTTTCGTACAGTCAGAGAGATCTCCTAAGGCCTAAAAACAACCTAATCCAATTCCTTACTTAGAAGTCGACGAAAGATTCCTATGGTAGTGTGGGTGTTGATCACTTACCATCAGCCCCACTTACTCGTCTTCTGCTGTAAACTACATGTTTATAGCACTAATAAAATGTAATCATTGATGTATTTCTAGTGCATCCTCAATGCATAATTAATAGTTTATACGAAAGTTTGTCTGTGAAATGTTCATGATTAAACAAATTTCGATATTATTTGGTATGAGGATAGCTTAAACTCCGAAGACTTTATATCACAGAATAAACTTAGAAATACCAACCCTGTATTAGATACGTCTCACTGGCCACTGCCACATACGGGCCTCCTCTACTATTAAAAAGGTTTAGGCCTTCGTCCACTACGCTGACATAATGTGGATTTTAAAGACTTTACAATCCTTCGTAATTCTAGAATTCTCAGATGTTCAGATTGCCTCACGACGTTATTACTGTTGTGACGAACGATTAATTTATTAACCACGTAAATTACAAAATTAAATTAAAACATTGAAATCATTAATAAACGTTAACTCGAAAAGTCAGTGATGTGTCTGGGGGCTGTTTTCGAACCCAAGACTTCCGTCTCGACAGTCTGTACCACTCCCCGTTTCGCCATCGCCGCTTTGTATATGGTATAAAAAGTAACATAGGATACTTTTTATGAAAAAAAATTATCTTTTTGTTTGTTACGGTTTCACACCTAAATCACTGAACCGATTTTGATGAATTTTGATGTAGAGATAGATTGGACCTTGGGGACGTTTATGGGCTACGTTTTATTTCGGAAAGTATATTCACGCGGGCGGAGCCACGAGCAAAAGCTAGTAATACATATATAATTGGGTAGGTATCTGACATTATAAACAATAGAGTAATTATAATAAAATAAGTGGCAATTTCACAATGTCCAAGTAAGATTTAACCACTAATGAACATATAAGGCAGTGCTTATTAAACGGTCATTATATGCTATCTGCCAAATAACACATTACACAGCAAAACAAAGTACAACAACGTACTATATTGATTATTATAATTTTGTATTATGCTGTCTCATTTAATTATTTGAATTTATTTAATAAGTAGCGTTAACATTGTGAAACAAGGGTATCTATACCTATCTTCTATTTCCACCTGCCCTTATTCCACTCGCCGTGGGGTCGACGCAACATACTTCTTAACACAGGTTACAGAAAGATTTGGCTTGTAGTTTTTACGACCAGCCGTCTGCCTGACGTCAACCCCTCTCTGTTGTCAGCTGTCAAACTTCCGCGTTATGTGACACAATTTTATTTCTAAACAGTCCGTCTAGTAGTATATTGATACATTAAAGTCTTTGATGTTCATCGATTTCTCCCCCAATTGTGGGCCGATTTTGTTGGAAAAAATGTCATTCGATAGAGTTTAGCTGCAATGATCGTTATGATCTGATAACGGAGAGAAAAAATGAAACTCCTAAACGGATAACAGCATACTTGTCGCGATTGTGTTAATATATGTATTTACATGCCATAGCAGTACCTACTACAAAAAATTTAAAAATAAAAGAAGTTTTATCAAAGTTTTTTTGACCATCAGCTGCACCGGCAGCTATTCTAAAGAGACCTATAGAAATTATTATTTTAGACTTTCCAGTGTTCTTTTTTGAAGTCGGTTTTTAAGTTTTGTTAATTTAAAATTGTGACGCAACGCGAGCAAGAGTGTCAACTTCAGTTTATTTTATTTTATTTATTAGATACACCATTAGATAAAGCACAATACTTAACACAATATTATATTTCATACAAAATGTGACAAAAATTTACTGCCAGTAAGAATATCTGTCGGGAAACATTATGGGAACGCCATAAGAGTTCCGATTTTCTTTTTGAAGTACGGAATGCTAAAAGTAGATCTTTTGGCGTAAGTGACGTCACTAGTCACTACACTGCAAAGGAAGGTAAAGGACACAAACACAGGGTAAAAGCACCTAATATGGGTCACATAACGTGAATCACCGAGCGCCTCGTGCTGCGTGGTGTGCCTCAGTGGACATCGGGTGCGTTGCGCTCCGATATTGCAGAGAAAGGTACAAGTATCTTTCGGTGTGAGCCTTGACGTCACAATACTGTAGTCTTTAAAAATGTTAGAAGCGGCGCGGTGGTAGGCCTGATATTTTTTTAGAATTACATTTAGTTAATTTTATTTGAAACTAGCATTTGTTCGAGGCCCCGCCCAATTATAAACCCCCCTATCCAATTCAAAAGAGAATTCCCAAAAAAGATTTTAAGGTTTCGTGATTAAACAGTCAGCGAGTGAGTGAATGATATTTCGCTTTATATACATAGTTTACATACACACCTATTTTTTATCTCTTGAAATCATACAAAATCTGTGATGTTTCTCAACCGTTATAATAAATAATAACATTTACTCAAATTCATATGAATAACCCAGTTCATTGTAGCTTTATTTTGGACATTTTTTTTTTATGATGAAATGCTTAGTTTCAGCCCGGAGTCTGGTATCGTGCGCGGTATCGCGATAGGCTCGCCCCTATCACATAGTTTTTTTTTTTATTGTATAGGCCGACAAACGAGCAAGTGGGTCACCTGATGGTAAGTGAACACCACCGCCCATGTACGCCCACAATACCAAAAGAATAATGGGCGCGTTGCCGACCTTAAAGGAAAGGGATAATTAAGGAATTGGGAAGGGGAGGGGATTTGGGCCTATATTTGGATAACGAAAATAAGCTCGGCGAAATGTGGCTGAACTATTTACACCTCTGTCTTCCCCTTCGGAGAGTAAAGGCATAAGTGCGTATGTATATAAAAAGTACATTAAACCTTTTGTTATTCTTCACTTGTTAATGTAAACAACAATGTTGCAATTTCGTGTTAAATGTTTTGTAAATCTTAATATGGTAATAAAAAAAACCTAACTTAGAGTCTGTATATTTCACTATATAGTAGGTGAGTGGTAGAGCCATGCTGTAGACACTTTTCTACATTATGAGTGGGCCGGCTCATCCGGGTCGTTACTATTGGCTCACAGCTAATCGATGTTAAGTAGCAGCTTGCTGCTGCGTTTCGTACGGTAATTGAGATATCTGAGGGGCTAGCACGGAAATTTGCGAAAAGTTATTCGAGCTGTCATCGACAACAATTTCTATGAGATTTTGGTACAGCGCCTCTATCGTACGTAAAAGAAACTAATATATAAGGAATATAGACCAATGATATTTAAGGAATTATCTATCGAGCCCTCGATACCTTTACATTACGATTTCGATACTTTTCCGTGCTAGCCCCTCTGGTGGCCCAAAAACCCCCCTCCCCTTCCCAATCCCTTTCCTTTAAGGTCGGCAACGCGCTCATGATTCTTTTGGTATTGTGGGTGAACATGGGCGGTGGAGATCACTTACCATCAGATAACCCATTTGCTCGTTATTTGACCTGTGCCATAAAAAATAATAATAAGAATACTTAATCACGCAACCGGAGCTGCGGCTAAAATATATTTAATGATATTCCAGTACCTGTATTTTATTTAGATGGTTGTTGGATGCTTATTATCGGAGTATTGAACATTTAGTTATTTAAAGTCATATTAAAAAAATACATATTAATACCTTGTAACGAAAGACTTTATTGCTTGTAACTCTATAATTTTGTAACCTTTAGACGCGAACTATTACCATGGAATGCTTAACAATATCTAATATAAAAAAGAATAAGATACTTTATACATAAATCTATATAATAGAAACAGAACATTCCAAAACATAGTCATCAGAAATATGTTTGTCCTTTACAAACGAGGTTTGTGGGTCCTTACCTAAAATCAAAAAATGAGTCTATACCTTAGTTCTTCTTCTTTTTCCTGTCCTTATCCCACTCGCAGTGGGGTCGGCGCAACATGTTGTTTAACACATGTTACAGAAAGATTTGGCTTGTAGTTTTTATGACCGGCCGTCTGCCTGACGTCAATCCCTCTGGGAAAATCTATACCTGAGTTTATGAAAATATAGATACATTATTTCGTCTCTACATCGCTTTAAGATAGACTAGTAGAAAATGACTCTGGGGTTAAATCCTCCTTTATACATATACATAGATTATTAAATTTTATTATAAAAATTATTTTGACAGCCTCCGTGGCGCAATGGTCGTGTAGCCGGCTGTGAAGCGTGAGGCCGTGGGTTTGATTCCCACACTGAGACAAATGTTGGTGTTCGACATATAATTGTTTCGGGTCTGGGTGTTGTGAGACCGCAAATCCCTCGTAGTTCCTGATACCCACAATACAGGTTAACCTAGTGTGGGGTCAGGACTATGTGTGTGACTGTTGGGTAAATTTATCTATTTATCTATCGATGATTATAAAGTTTAAATAAATTTTAAAGTCGGCGGACAAAGTCACAGGTGCCAACGTATACATGCCCGCTCTCAAGGTTCTTAGCATTGCACATCGGCCAAGAGAGAGCGATCTAGCGCCGACGTCCCGCAGTGTGAATCCGCCATCGGACTTATCACAACGTTTTAAAAACCCAGCGTTCCATTTTTGAAACGGGAAAAAGCGCGCGATATTTTCGCGGTAGAATTTTTTTTTACGCGCCATCTTTCATTTATGTTTTTTTTTTCTGTGACCCGACACTGACCGTGTTTTAGTGAGTGTGCAATTTCAAAAGTAAAAGGAGGTGAAACGTTATTTCGGTGAGTTTGTCATAATTACGTTCTTTTTGCCAACATACGTTTTATTAATCGGGTTTTTGTGTTGTTTTACAATTCATATTATGATAATTTATGTAATAACTTAATAATAATTGTTTTTTTATCATCAGCATCTTATGAATCATTCAGAAATAAAATTAATGTACCTTTTTATTAGCTAAAAAAACACATTTGCATAATACTACTAAAGCTGGGAACCGTGAGATCCGGGGTTCAATTCCCAGGGCAATTACCGTTTGAGTTTCTGAACCGAAAAATCACACATAAATTGCCGGGATTACAATTTGTGACGGTACGACTATAGTCTGGCCCCCTAAGTGGGTGCAGCATTATTTGCACCTTTACCTACCTCTTCAGGAATAAAGGCGTGAGCTTATACTTAAATGTTTTTTCCATAATACGAGTAGGTATGTTGTATTATTCGTGGATTTATTTTATTCAATACTTTTTGCTAGCCATAAACTGGATTGGTTCCAGTAAAATAAATAAGTATGATATTAAATCTGAAAAATTTAAATTTAGTCATATTTATTACATTCATACAATGTAAACTATACACACCATAAATTTTATATCACTCGGTTGATTGTAGGCAGCACGACTAGCTGGTTTTGTGTTACGGCAGACCAGATTCTTCAAGGATTCTGAAATCCCTATCATCGTTTTCAACAGTTATGTCCGGTCACTTTTGGAATATTGCTGTCTTATATGGAGCCCGTCATATGCAGTACACATCCAAAGATTGGAAAGAATTCAAAAACTGTTTCTATAGCATTTATCATACACAAACAATCTTTGCCACATCCTCTCGTCTTACGAATCTAGACTTGTCTATTTCAAAATAAATTCTCTTGAAAATAGGCGGAAAATAGCCGACATTATATTTCTGCGAAAGTTGATGAGTGGTAGTATCGACAGCCCTGACCTACTAATCAAACTCGATTTGGAGGTACAGCGTCCCAGCAGCCGTCTCCATAACAGAAGAACATTCAGCTTGCCATCACGGCGAACCAATTACGGTCAGCATTCGCCGTTGTGGCGTATGTGTTCATCTTACAATAAAATTTGCCAAGATTTGGATATTTTTAGCGTAAAGATTAACCAGATTAAGCGTGTTCTAAATAACTAATTTAGACTACTTAACTTACTTAACTTATTTAAGTTAGATGTATTTTTATTTTTGTTTTGATTAAATATGAATTTAGCTAAATTCCCCCAACCTGTAATGTTTAACTATACTTTTTGTTTTCTAGTTTGACCGCAGTGTAATCAATTACATAAACTTATTTCTAATTGCATGCAGTGTTCACTTCTAGAAATTCGTACACTATTAGATTGTTAATTTACTTTTTTTTTTTAATTATTTCTACATGTATTTGTGTTAACGACCAGTTTAGTGGACCAAATAAAAAAAAATAACAAAAAAATATTTGTGGATCACACGAACATTTGCCAAGGTGCGGGAATCAAACCTGCGGCCTATCGTTTCACAGCCGGCTACTCGCTTACTGCGCCACGGAGGCTGCTATTTAAATAATTTTATCGATCACTGCCCTAGACGACTCTGAGCAGATCAGAAAAATAAACAATTAAAATAGCTCAGTCAGCAAATCATACTTTTGTACACTTGAGAAATTGAAGAAAAAGTAATATAACAATGGAAATATTACGTGCTATTACACCGCACAATATAATTTTACTTTTACCACGGTGATTGTTTAAAAAACGAGAATGATATGCGAGATAAACTTTAGTCGCACGGATTCATATAATGTTGGTAGAAAGTTATTCAAAATAATGTAATACTAAACGTGTTTATAAGTGTCTTATGCATGTTGTCAGTACATACGCACTCACGCCTGTACTTCCCGAAGGGGTAGGCAGAGGTGTAACCAGTACACCCACATTTCGCCGAGCGTATCTCCGTCCCTTATGTGATAGGGGGCGAGCCTATCGCCATACCGGGCACAAATTCCAGACTCCGGGCTGATACTGAGCATTTCGTAATTGAAAAACCCAATACCACTTTACCCGACCCGGGGATCGAACCCGATACCTCACCGTTGGTCTCAATCGTAACGCGTACACATTACAACTTCGCCACCGAGGCAGTCATGGATGGCATGTTGTCAATTAAAAATAATTAAGCTTTCAGCCACGAAAATGTGGTAGATCTCTCATATGCGCGAGGCCGTCTGGGTTGGTTAGTACCGAATAGACGAAGAAATAGACGAAACGGTGGCCCGCTTTGTCTATTTCTGCCGCCAAGCAACAGTAAGAAAACACTGTTGTGCTCCGTTTTGAAGGACATTGAAGCCAGTGAACTTACTGGGCATTATGAGACTTTAACAGCTCGGGGGGTGACGAGCGTAGTCCAATGCCATGCTGTGTTTTGTAATTCAAAGTTCTATGTGGTGTTGCTTCTGTTAATGAGCAGGCGTGGCGCTTACTATCAGGCAAGCGGCTGCAATTTTCGTCACTCAAGCCAATAAAAAAAAATGTTTTAATTGTGCGGCAGTGCTCGAGTCACAAGTTCGATCCCCTCAAAAGTATGCTTCTCTTTTTTTTTTATAGTATAGGCCGGCAAACGAGCAAATGGGTCACTTGATGGTAAGCGATCTCCACCGCCCATGTACGCCCACAATACAAAATAATTATGGGCGGTGCCGACCTTAAAGGAAAGGGATAATAAGGGATACGAAACGCAGCAGCAAGCTGCTACTTTACGCCGGTTTTCTGTGAGACAGTGGTAACGACCCGGACGAGCCGGCCCATTCATGCTGTAGACAAAATGGTCTACGCGTGGCTCTACCACTCGTAAACTCTCTGTTACAAGGTATTCTTTTTCTGTTATTTGCGGTCTTTATATTGCTTTATATGTAACCAGTGAACCCATGGTTCGCTTATTTCCGTCCCATGATGTGACAAATGCCAAACCGGGCATCGCATGTGATTTTTTGAATCAAACATTCAAATACTAATTGATTCAAGTTGGACTTCACGGTTTCTCGGATCCCCGAACAAATGTTTGCGTGATC
Source organism: Mimas tiliae (assembly GCA_905332985.1). Taxonomy (NCBI): domain Eukaryota; kingdom Metazoa; phylum Arthropoda; class Insecta; order Lepidoptera; family Sphingidae; genus Mimas; species Mimas tiliae. The sequence goes on along the minus strand of HG995246.1, from coordinate 14,821,298 downwards.
CACAAATTATATTTGTTTGTAGTCTGGGTGTTGTGAGACCGAAAGTCTCTCGTAGTTCTTGATAATCTCGACACAAGACTCATATCTTACTGTGTGTGACTGTTGGGTGTATTTATTTATAAATAAATAAATAAATAAATACACCCAACAGTCACACACATAGTCCTGACCCCACACTAGGTTAACCTGTATCGTGGGTATCAGGAACTACGAGGGACTTGCGGTCCCACAACACTCAGACCCGAGACAAATATTAGTGGATCACACAAACATTTGTCTCGGTGCGGGAATCGAACCCACGGCCTCTCGCTTCGCAGCCGGCTACTCGCCCGCTGCGCCACGGAGGCTGTCAATAAAATAAGGCCTTAAATGCGCTACACTAGACCAATGAGGCGAAAAAAACAAAACTAAATTAAAGCCGACGCATAAATATGTATAAGAATGAAAAAAACATCGATACACGCTATCGCAATCCATGCATTGTTGACGATTTCTGACGTCATCGAAATCCAATACATTGTTTCTCATTAATGCAAACGATGCACAGTACGAGAACAAGTGCGTTCTAAATTATTAATTTAGATTCATTTCGCTACTGTTCTAATTTCATTGTGATTTCTTATGTTTACGTGAATATTACACATTGAAATATAAATAGTTTATACGGATTTTATCGCGTTTAGAGTAGAGAGACTCCCATGACCACGAAGACTGAAAAGCTTTCGAAACGTCGGAACTACTCGTAAAATAAAAATTAAACCGCGATAAAATCCGTATAGGTAAACTAGTTTTATTTTAATTTCATTGTATCAGCTATCTCTCTACCTTTTTTTCTTTCTGCCCGGTATTATCCCGGCTTAATGCCAGGGTCCGCCGTCTGACACCCCAACGGGAAACCGACTCAAAATTCTTTAGTTTTATTTTAGTATTTTTTACTATTTTTCGTGAAATAATTATCTAAATCAGTGCATAAGATAGTGTTTTGGTCTTCCGTCCTCAAATTTACCACTTATTATTTCTTCACATTTAAATGAAACTACCACCGCAGTAAACCCTGTCGAAAACAAAAAGAATCATGCTACAATTAGCCGATTTATTTATTTAGTACATAAAAAACTTACAGACAAATTGAGAACCTCTTTGTTTGTTTGCGTCGGTTAAATATAAAACAATCCTTTCATTACCAACCAAGAAGGGTCTACGTCACGTCCCATCACGTCATTCTTCCTGCTGCATTGTGCATTGTATTATCGACTTCCACCAGTTCAGTTGCCAAAAGTGACCACTGACCTTCAGTAGCACTTGGGATCGCCCTCGATCTTGTTTGCCCGACCTTTAGATATTGGTAGAATATTTATTTTTATTTTAGCAAAAGGATTACTGTTAATGTGCTAAGTATCAAGTATCAAGTAAATATCAAGAAGGACGACGCAATGTCACTCAAAGCAGATGTGTTGCTCTCGGCGCAATATGCATTGAGTGGTAGAGCCACGCTGTAGACACTTGTCTACAACATGTATGGGCCGGCTCGTCCGGGTCATTACCACTGTCTCACACAAAACCGGCGTAAAGTAGCAGCTTGCTGCTGCGTTTCGTACGGTGAGTGAGATATCCGGAGGCCCGAACCCCCTCCCCTTCCCAATCCCTTAATTATCCCTTTCCTTTAAAGTCGGCAACGCACCCATGATTCTATTGGTATTGTGGTCGTACATGGGCGGTGGAGATTACTTAGCATCAGGTGACCCACTTGCTCGTTTGCCGGCCTATACTATAAAAAAAATGCGGTCCCATGGCTCGGCCGCGTGCCTTGACGCGTTTTTTTTGTCGCATGCTGATAGCTTGATGAGAGTCGGCTTTTGTCAGCGTCACCGGGCTTTCGGGTGAATGCTTTAGGCACTCCAACCCTAGCCTTGACGCGAGTGGGGTGATAGGGACTCGTCCCCTTTGTATGAAATTGTGTGGGAACGGTCGTGTGTCGCGCTCCCTTGTCTTGACCGCATGCCTCAAAACTTACCTACACAATCATACTAATATACTAATATTTCAGGGTTGGAGTGCCTAAAGCATTCGCCCGAAAGTCCGGTGACCCTGACTAAAGCCGACTCGCGTCAGGCTATCAGAACGACCATAAAAAAAAATAAAAAAAAATACTAATATTTATCGACTGCCTCGATGGCGCAATTGTAATGCGTACGCGTTACGATTGAGGTCAACTCTGAGGTCTCGGGTTCGATCCCCGGGTCGGGTAAAGTGGTATTGGGTTTTTCTATTACGAAATGCTCAGTATCAGCCCGGAGTCTGGAATTTGTGCCCGGTATGGCGATAGGCTCGCCCCCTATCACATAAGGGACGGAAATACGCTCGGCGAAATGTGGGTGTACTGGTTACACCTCTGCCTACCCCTTCGGGGATTACAGGCGTGAGTGCGTATGTATACTAATATTATGAACGTGAATGTAAGTTTGTTTGTTACGCTTTCACGCGAAACTACTTAACCGATCATCATGAAACTTTGTACACATATTCTTGGAGGTATAAGAAGTAACATAGGATACTTTTTATGAAAAAAATATATCTATTTGTTTGTTACGCTTTCGCGCCTAAATCACTGAACCGATTTCGATGTAGATATAGATGGGACCCTGGAGACGGTTATAGGCTACGTTTTATTTTTACGCGGGCGGAGCCGCGGGCAACAGCTAGTATATAATAATTTATACAATAGGAAGTATTTTATGAATTATTCTATTATTTACCCATATTACATAATAATTACAGCCTCCGTAGCGCAGCGGGCGAGTAGCCGGTTGCGAAGCGTGAGGGCGTGGGTTCGATTCCCGCACCTTGCAGATGTTTGTCTGATCCACAAATATTTGTCTCGGGTCTGGGTGTTGTGGGACCGCAAGTCCCTCTTAGTTCTTGATACCCACGATACAGGTTTACCTAGTGTGGGGTCAGGACTATGTATGTGACTGTTGGGTGTATTATTATTATGGTACAGTACTCTTTATTCTAAAAGGATTTTTACATTTTTAAATATTACATTACTAAAAAATAAAACATTTAAAAATATAAAAGTGTCACCCTCCAATGGCGAGGCCTAGGACCCAAGCCATCGGTGGTTAGGACCCCAAAGTGAGGAACCTCCTCACAATGCGTGCCGTGTCCAATAACACCGCTTTCTGAATCTGGCTCCTGCCCATATGAATTATCATCAATAAACTATGAATTTGTAAACAAAATTCCCGTATGTTTATAGAATAGTAATACACGATTAATATTCTTCTCGCGGTTAATCTTGCAGTGGCATCTGCTTTACAATTTCGTAAAGGAAGCCAAGTGTTTGTATGTCTGTCACGAGTTCACGCTTAACGTATTGAGTCTCGTAAACTTGAGTCTTGACTCATTCTGTGAAGTAATTGAGTTATGTACTCGGAATTTAGGAGTATTTCTGGATGTCATAGTAACAATATACCTCGCAATTTTTATCGTGAGGTTTTTTTTATTAGCTTGAGTGATGAAACGAGCAGGTCGCTCGCCTGATGGTAAGCGCCACGCCTGCCCGTAAACAGAAGCAACACCACACAGAACTTTGAATTACAAAGCAGTCCATGGCATTAAGAGACATACAATGTTAAGTGTCATAATGCTCAGTAATTTCACTGGCTTCAAAGTCCTTCAAACCGGCACATAATCACTCTCACTCTGTAATCCAGAGTTAAGAGTGACGTGGCTTCTATTTGTGGGCATGCGTGACGCTTAAATTGGCGAGCGACCTGTTCGTCTCATCACACATGTAAATAAAAAAGAAAAAAACCTATAATCAGTCGGAAAAAAGTTACCTTAACATATGGCCTAAATCCCCTCCCCTTCCCAATCCCTTAAATATCCCTTTCCTTTAAGGGAGCCAACGCGCTCACAACTCTTTTGGTATTGTGGGCGTACATGGGTGGTGGTGTTCACTTACCATCAAGTGACCCACTTGCTCGTTTGTCGGCCTACACAATAAAAAAAATATGGACCACGAAGCCCTTTAAATAGACAAACTAGCTTTGTGACATTTATACATATTCGCAGATTAATCCTGGAAGTGTGAAGATTGCATCTTTAGATGTCCAAAAACAATTTATCATTTCTTCGTACATTATATCCATAAATTACAACACACGCAGGCAACAGTTTTCATACCAACATACCCACAGGTAATTAAGGACTTGGTGCAAGAAAAGAGACAAGCCAGGAAAAAATGGCAAGAGCACAAGTATTTCGCATACAAGCGTGTCTATAACACATTGGCCAAAAACTTACATACACTTTAGAAAAACTTAACAACGAAAAAATTGAAAAATCAATTAAAAGCCTTGATGCCACGCCCAGTACGGACTACTCATTATGGAAAATTACAAAAGCGGTCAAGAGACCAGTTGCTTTTCAATCACCCTTGCGCAAACAGGATGGAAATTGGGCCAGAAGTGATGCAGAGAAAGCGAAACTGTTTGCAGAGCATTTGTCTCGCATCTTTACTCCAAATCCTGATTTGGGGTCGTCAAAGGCAAATGACGTAAGGGAGAAATTATCTCGAACTCATCAGCTTTCGCCTCCTCTAAAGCCATTCTCCAAAAGCGAAGTTATTCAAGCAATTAAAAAACTAAATTTAAACAAAGCACCTGGCTATGACCTCATAACAGCAAAAATTATGAAGGAATTACCTGATGTTGGCATAACTCTCCTAACCCAAATATACAATGCCGTCTTAAGACGTGAGTTTATTCCTGAGCAGTGGAAAACGGCTGAAATTATCCTCATACTTAAACCTGGCAAAGAACCTGATAAAGTTACCTCGTACCGTCCGATTAGTTTGCTCCCAATTCCCTCTAAAGTGCTTGAAATGCTTCTTTTGAGGAGACTATTGCCTGATATCTCAAACTCACAAATTATACCATTACATCAATTTGGTTTTCGGGAGGCCCATGGGACTGTTGAACAGGTCCATCGAATTGTAAATGAGATCAACAGTGCATTTGAACACAAAAAATACTGTTCGGCTGCTTTTCTTGACATCTCACAAGCCTTTGACCGTGTATGGCATGAGGGTCTTCTTTACAAAATACTGACCACCCTTCCGTCAAGCTATATACGGCTAATACAGTCATATTTGACTCGGCGTCACTTCTACGTTAAGCATGGAGATGTCAGAACCGGGTTACATGATATTAGCGCCGGAGTCCCACAAGGAACTGTACTGGGTCCAATTTTGTATCTCCTATTCACCTACGACCTACCAACAATGAAAAACGTTCTAGTGGGTACATTCGCAGACGACACAGCTGTAATATCTACTCATGAGAATCCGGAAATGGCATCTGCTATATTACAAAGAAGTCTCAACGACATATCAAAATGGCTGCGTGACTGGCGCATCAAGGCAAATGAAGCCAAATCCGCGCACATGACCTTTACACTCAGGCACGGCACATGCCCCTCTGTGAAGCTCAATGAGATACAAATACCCCAACAAGAGGAAGTACGCTACCCAGGTTTACATTTGGATCGAAGACTTACTTGGAAAAAACACATCTTTACTAAAAGAAAAGCACTCGGACTTCAACTCAGAAAGCTATATTGGCTAATGTCTCGCAGATCAAAATTGTCACTGGAAAACAAACTCCTTATATACAAATGTATAATAAAGCCTATGTGGTCTTATGGAGTTGAGCTGTGGGGCACTGCAGCCAACTCAAATCTTGAAATTCTACAACGCTTTCAGTCCAAGATACTACGCATGATAACAAACTCACCATGGTATATCACCAACTATCAGCTCCACCGCGACCTGAAAATGCCAACGGTAAAACAGGAGGTTATAAGGAAGCTTGAATCCTACGAAAAACGTATCAAAAAACATCCAAACACTCTTGCCTGTAATCTCATGGATAAGACCAATAGTACTTTCCAAAGAATCAAAAGAAAAGCCCCCCAAGATCTAATATAACATCTTGGAGATCGTAAATAAATGGTTTAGCCATTGGGCTAATTCCATTCAGGCCAAATTTGCACATTCCTAACCTCTAGCTAAAAGCCAAACTGGCAGATCGCAAGAACCAAAATAAATAAAAAAAAAAAAAAAAAAAAAAAAATTATAACTACCAGGACTTTTATCAAACAAAACTCGACTTTCAATTAACATAATTATACACTTCTGCAGTCAACATATTTAAAAAAACATTTGTATACATGTTGTATAAATACCTATAATATTTAAAGAATGGTAATTAAATAAATATATATTTGTAGAATGAACAACAACAGATGGTCAAAACGTTTAACAGAGTGGATACCAAGGGACAGGAAAAGGAGGAAAGGGAGACCAAGCAAAAGATGGAGAGACATTTTCAACCACAGATGTGGATCTCATTGGATGCAGAAGGCACGGGAAAGAGATGTTTGGAAAGGGTTAGGAGATGCCTACGCCACAGAGGCGACTACTACCAACACGCACTAATACAAATATAAACACAACACAATTGTAACTATTTTAAAGTTTTAGTGTAGTAGAAATAAAGGCTATTTTTATTTTATTTTATTCTATTTTAATTAAATAAATAAATACACATTTTTGAGTGGGAGAGCCATGCTGTAGACAATTTTGTCTACAGCATGAATGGGCCGGCTCGCTCGGGTTGTTACCACTGTCTCAATGAAAACCGACGTAAATAGCAGCTTGCTGATGCGTTTCGTACGGTGAGTGAGATATCCGGAGGCCCAAACCCCCTTATCCCTTTCCTTTAAGGTTGGCAACGCGCCCATAATTCTTTTGGTATTGTGGGCGTACATTGGCGGTGGAGATCACTTACCATCAGGTGACCCACTTGTTCGTTTGCCGGCATATGATATTAAAAAAATGCACCCAACAGTCACACATATAGTCCTGACCCCCACACTAAGATACGGAGTCTTGTGTCGTGGGTATCAAGCACTACGAGAGACTTTTGGGTCTCGCAACACCCACCACCCGAAACAGTTTTTTCTGGATCACGCAAACATTTGTCTCGGTACGGGAATCGAACCCACGCCCTTTCGCATCGCAGCCTACACGCCCACTGCTTCACAGAAACTTTACCTAAAATAAAAAATAAATGTTTACCTAAGGGCATTTAATATCCTTTATGGGTCAATATTATTAAATGAAAATGCTGCGTACAAAACATATTTCTTATTTAATATTATTTTCATTAAATTGAGTAGAACAGCTAGAAGTAACTGATGTAGGAATCAAACACATGACCCCACATAAACAGAAGCAGAACTTTGAATTCCAAAGCAATGCATAGCACTGGACTGCGCTCGTCACCCCGAGACATAAGTTGTCAAGTCTCATAATGCCCAGTAACTTCACTGGCTTCAATGTCCTTCAAACCGGAACACAACAGCGCTTATATATTCTTGTTTGGCGGCAGAAATAGACAAATTAGTACCAACCCAGGTGGCCTCTTGCATACTAGGGACCAACTACCTTGTAAATTTGTATTGTATATCATAAATATCCGTATTTCCTTATTATAAAAGTCAATATTGTTCATTATTACGAACCTACCTATGCTAATATTAAGTAAATAAATACTAACGTTAAACAAGACATATTAATAAAAACAATGCAACACGTATTACCACACGAGCGTCTATTTCCAGTAAAATAAATATCAAATAAATAATAAACATCTAATTTCGCTGAAGAAATAGGTACTATAGTAGAGCAACACTGCAGACACTTTTGTCTACAGCGTGGCAGAAAACTGACGTGTAGTGGCAGCTTGCTCCTCCGTCCCAAACATGTTTCGGCAGATCCCAACGACCCCACTATCGCAATCGAAACAGCACTTTCCTTGCCTAATCCGAATCGCAAAAATAATTCTTCTTCTTCTTAATAATTCTTTTTCTTCTTCTTAATTATTAAACGCCAACATCGTACACGCCTGCGAGTCCGAAAAACTCCCACAACTGGCCCTCGATACACTGATGTGCAGAGACGCCCCCTATACTCCTCAATGATTGTTCAAGCTGAGGTCTGAGCCTTATAAAAGACGCCTCTGTGCAATCGCTACTAAATACATTATAATTATTTCTGACTAGAACGCCATAAGCGCTTCATTAGCAGGTAGCTGTATAAGCTGTAAAAACAATATAGGCTAACATCACAAGTTGACGCGAAAAAAGGCAGCTTTCTGTTGCGTTTTGTACGGTGAGTGATGTTTCCGGAGACCCAAAAATACTTCCCAATGGCCATAGCTTTCCTCTAAGGTTAGCAACGCGTCCATGATTCTTGTATCTTTACTTTAAGGGGGCTTTAGAATTACAAAAAATCGAGTTCACTACCCTATTGCAAGGAGACCTGCACATGTACAGCTTGCACAAGCAATCACATGGCTCATACATATCCGCAGTTTACAAGCCAAGGGCGGGCGGTGGCACGTGCCCTGAATAAAACTGCCAAGGTTAATTTCACTCGGCCACTGGAATGCGACGCCAAACTGTACCCTTTTGTTCGTTTCGTAATATGAATATTCAGAAGTTCGGCTACCTCTAACCATTTGAACGATATTTTGGCAATGTTATTGACATTTACTGGATGCATCATAAAAGTGAAAATATTTTCGGCGCAATAGCTCAGCGGGGAGTAGTACGGGCTGTCAAGATGAAATTGGCAGGTTCGAAACCAAACGTTGATTATTGGTTTAAGAGAATGCCATTTGCAACTTTCTTGACACTGGGAGTAGATCAGAATGATATTTTGAACATTTAAAATTACGAGAATTGGCCTTCTGACCCAAGAGAATGAATGAAATGAGAAAAATGCTTTAAAACACTTAAGCATGTATTAGAACTTACTAGTTTTAGGAACCTAGGTTGCGAGAGGCCGTCTGGATTGGTAGCACAACTTCGTTTATTTCTGCCGTAAAGCAGCAGTGTGCGAGTGATGAGTTTTGGTTTAAAGAACATTAAAGCCAGTAAAATTACTGGGCATTATGAAACTGAACATGTCTCGGGCTGAAGAACGCAATCCAGTGCTATTCAGTGCTTTGTAAATTAAAAGTTCTGTGTGATGTTGCTTCTGTTTAAGGGCAGACAAGCGATCAGTTCGTTTAGTCATTCAAGCTAATAACAATAAACTACTTACTACAATATAATAAAACAACGCTTTCTTTTTTCAGGTAATACATCGTGCATTATAAAATAGGTAAGTTTATTTTTAAATATAAGTTAAAATTGAATAATAAAAATTTCTAGTCACTTACATCAGAACATATGTTTCTCTTCATCCATAACAGAAAATATTAGGTATATCTAATAATACACACGGAATCCCTTCTGTGAAATCAAAACTCGTTGTACCTTTTCTAAACTATAAACGATATGAAATATAGTGAAATGTAAATATAATTATATTATTAATGGCTTTTGTGACTCGTAAATAAATAATAAATTAATACACCCAACAGTTACACACATAGACCTGACCCCACACTAGGTAAACCTGTGCTGAAGGTGTCAGGAACTACGAGGGATTTGCTGTTCAGACCCGAAATCCCAGACCCGAAACAAATATTTGTGGATCACACAAACATTTGTCTCAGTGCGGTAGTTGAATTTACGGCCTTTCACTTCGCAACCGGCTACTCGCCCACTACGCCACAGAGGCTGTCATGCCTCATGACATGTAGTGCTATGTTCCCATTTATAAATTTTACAAAGCTATATGGGTTTGAATCATCCATTTCCTAACGAGAGTTGTTTGTTACAACCAAACCATTAGTCATCACGTTTGTATCTGTATGAGTATTACTTAAATCCAAAATTTTCTTTTCTTTTAACCGACTTCCAAAAAGGAGGTTATCAATTCGGCGCGTATTTTTTGTTTGGCTTTTTTTATATGTATGTACATCGGAGAAATTCCGCCAACTGTGGACCGATTTAGTTAGAAAAAATTTCTTTCGCTGGAGTTTAACTGCGATGTGGTCCCATATAAATTTGGTTAAGGACTGATGACGGAGTACGGAGTAATAAAATGAAAGTCCTCAACGGACAATAGTTTAGTCGTCGCAATTGTGTTATTGTATTGGAATTTACATGATATTGGTGTAACTACCACTAAAAAAATTAAAAAATAAAGTATAACAGAACTTAGAAACCGACTTCAAAATAAAAACAGATAAGTCAAAAATTTCAATTTTTATAGGTCTCTTTGGAGTCGGTGCAATTTTATTTGAACGAAGCTACATGAGCCCCGACTCTAAAGAGATTTTTTTATAGTATAGGCCGGCAAACGGGCAAGTGGGTCACCTGATCTCCACCTACCATGTACGCCCACAATACTAAAATAATCATGGGCGCGTTGCCGACCTTAAAGGAAAGGGATAAGTAAGGGATTGGGAAGGGGAGGGGGATTTGGGCCTCCGGATATCTCACACACCTTACGAAACGCAGCAGCAAGCTCCTACTTTACGCCGGTTTGCTGTGAGACAGTGGTAACGACCCGGACGAGCCAGCTCATTCATGCTGTAGACAAAACTGTCTACAGCGTGGCTCTACCACTCAGACTTATAGAAATTGTTATTATTGACTTTTCAGTGTTTTTATTTTGAAATCGGTTTCTACGTTTTGTTAAACTTATTTATTAAGTATTCTTTTTGTCCACTTAAGCATGCCGGAGCAACTTGTAATTAAGACAACATTTAGCGTAAGACACCATATCCATTGTAAGAAATACTCTTATGACTGTATGTTTTGTAAGTTGCTCGAATAAATACATAAAATATGATTGTATGTTTTGTAAGTTAATCGATTAAAAACATAAAATAAAACACATGGGGCAGACATGCGACACTAAAACGATGTGATTGAACCGCGATTCGTGTTAATAAATCACTGACTGTAATTCAATTTACGAGCTGATTCCTATCTCGACACTAAATAACCTCTAATGGCATTTAGCGGTGCCAATTTAGCATGCGATAAGACTGCATGCCTTATTAATATCGTTATAAAAATGACTGCCTCGGTGGCGCAGTTGTAATGCGTACGCGTTACAATTGAGGCTAACTCTGAGGTCTCGGGTTCGATCCCCAGGTCGGGTAAAGTGGTATTGGGTTTTTCTATTTCGAAATTCTCTGTATCAGCCCGGAGTCTGGAATTTGTGCCCGGTATGGCGATAGGCTCGCCCCCTATCACATCGTGGGACGGAGATACGCTCGGCGAAATGTGGGTGTACTAGTTACACCTCTGCCTACCCCTTCGGGGATTACAGGCGTGAGTGCGTATGTATGTTATAAAAATGGTGGCAACAAAAACATGCATGATAATATGTATTTAACATAATTATTATGATATAATCACGCTATTTTTGTATTTTGTGTAGTGTGACGCACCAACTTAGTATGTATTAAACGCCAACGATTTTCCATTTTGAAAGAGCTTAGTTTTTTCAGTACTTTTTTTTATTAGCTTGAATGACAAGACGAGCAGGTCGCTCGCCTGATGGTAAGCGCCACGCCTGCTCATAAACAGCAACAACGCCACACAGAACTTTAAATATAAAAGGTGACCCATTATACCCATATGTAAATATCAGGTGACTGGTGACCCATTTATTGATTTTCCGTCCTCTAAAATAATAAAAACATTGCATTTGAAGCGTTAGAACTGCATCGTCTAAATGAGGTAACGTAAATAAAATAAAGAAATTCACATTAAGCTAATTACAATTCAATGGTGCGGAACGAAGCGGAAACTCATTGCTAAAAAAATACAATAACTTTATGTAGTTGAATAAAGTCATGGCGAATTCGTTGCCCAACGTCCACTCGAGAGGGCCGCGCGAGTTGCGACGTGTGCGATCTGATTGCCAATACTCCGTGCTCAGACATACGGATGGCTCTGTGGACGAAATCATCGCTTGGGAGACACATTAAACAATCTAGGTCAGGTGTAATGCGGCCCGAAAATGGGGGAGGGATAGGCAATATGAATTATGTAAGTAGGGCTAAAGTATGATAATAGAATCCGACTGCGCAAGGTCATTGCTCCATGATCCGTATGCACAGTGAGTCTTACATAAAGTTCGAGTCATAAGTCAAAACCTAGTCTCACCTAGTCTCACACCTATTATTGGTGAGTAGGCTAGTCTAGATCATAGCATTGATGAACAATATTTTGTTAGTATGCCTACAAACTGTTTGTGTGTCTAAATAAAAATAAATAAAATAAAACTATGATGTGAACGCAGGACATGAGTCACCTTGAGGCATTTGGCCCACTTCGTGTGACTTAAAGTATTGGGATTCCCATTAGGGAAGTTCATATCCAGTGATTCGTCATATTAACATCGAGCCCCTCTGTTTTATATGAATGGTGTAACGTAGACTTTTGGGGCTATCAATGTGTGGACTGCGCTGGGCAGTAGTGAACAACTCTACAAGGTGTAAATCTGGCCACGACGCCCCACAGACGCGTGCAGCTGAGGTGCAGCCGAAACCTCCACGGTGGAGACTATCTCCCAGGGACGGAGATATCTAGCCAAGCCGACGCTATAAAGGCAGCAACACCTAAACTGGGATTAAGGGTGAAATGGTTCCATTAACGTGAGCCGTCTGTGCAACTTACAGGCGTCCCCACCTTAAATACCAAAAATACCAACGAAGACTTTCCTTCGATGTACTGGACGTCAAGGCGACTCGCATGTTGAAGAAATGGCCTAGCTCCTTCGAGCCTAAGATCTTTAACTAGGACATGCTAAAGTACCAGCTGTTCATTGTTAAACATTTCTTTAACCTCCAAAGCCTATTGCGCTGTTGGGATTTTTCAAATCTTCAACAGAAAAGAATGGTATTATAAGTTTTAACACTTTGTCTGTCTGTATGTTGTGAGTGGTAAAGCCACGCTGTAGACAGTTTTATCTACAGTATGAATGGGCCGGCTCCACTGGGTCGTTACCACTGTCTCACAGAAAACCGACATAAAGTAGGAGCTTGCTGCTGCGTTTCGTACGGTGAGAGAGATATCCGGAGGCCCAAATCCTCCTACCCTACCCAATTCCTTAATTATCCCTTTCCTTTAAGGTCGGCAACGCGCCCATGAATCTTCTGGTATTGTGGGCGTACATGGGCGGTGAAAATCACTTACCATCAAGTGACCCTCTTGCTCGTTTGTAAGCTTGTGTTATAAAAATATGTATATCTGTCTAATGTCTATGGCATCGTAGCGTCACTTACTGCGCCATAGGAGGTTGTCAAGGTTCTTAGCTAGGTTTGAAAAAATATCTCTTTAGCTGTATAAAAGTTACAAATCTATATTTTTGTTATTGACTTCGAGAGTTTTTATCAGTTATTTTTTGCTTCTCAGTAATTTCCGTCTATATTTGTATAAGTAATCATTAGTTGAGTGTCTACTTAATAAACAATTTTGTGTAAATTTTATACGTAGATGCTAATTGAATTTATAAATTGATACGCAATAAAAAATATACACATTTAGATTGTATAATTATCTAGGAATTAGCAATACGTTAGTAGGATATTGACAGCTTCGTGGCGTAGTCGGCTCCTAGTAGCCGGCTGCTAAGCGAGAGGCCGTGGGTTCGATTCCCACACATTGTGTGATCCACAAAAAATTGTTTCTGGTCTGAATGCTGTGGGACCGCAAGTCACTAGTTCCTGATACCCACGATACAGGTTTACCTAGTGTGGGGTCGGGACTATGTATGTGACTGTTGGGTGTATTTATTATTATTCTTTTTCCAGTGCTTCAAAAACTTACAAATAGCCGAATTAATAAAATAAAATAAATGTTGACATTTGATAATTCTTTTAATGTCCCTCTATAATACAAAATTAAAATGAAAGGATCTCTAAAGTAATCCCCTTTATCATTTAGTGTTGTCTAAAGTTGACAGTCGATATCGACTGTGCCTCATTCAATAAAAGAAAATATTCTATAATTATGTCCAATGATTATGTAAGGATTTGGTACTATGGGGGGTGAAATACTTTTATCGTACACTATACATTGCTTAAATTTACATACTTCTTTCCATAACACGTTGTATATATGTACCATTATAAATAGATTGTCAATATTTCTTAACATTAATTTTTGAGTGTCGCCGAGTCAACAATGAGATGACTTAATGCAAACAACCAAGGTTGGCTTGTCCAGTAAATAAGCAATAAGTGGCATTGCAAACGACCATTCTATGTGGCCAAATGATTACCGTTAGTGACCATGTTTGTCAAACGTACTGTCAATGACCTGCGAAATATGCTTGTAAGTTATTACTAAGGTATACTCCATTTGCCCAAGATTATATTGTACATAAAATAACAATAATTCAGTGCATACATACATAAGCTCACGCCTGTATCCTCGAAGGGGTAGGAAGTTTGTGATAGGGGGCGAGCGAGGAATACCACTTTACCCGACCCGGGGATCGAAACCGAGACCTCAGCGTTGACCTCAATCGTAACGCGTACGCATTACAACTGCGCCACCGAGGCAGTGAAAAAATAGCCATTCATTGAATTAAGAGTTTATGCTAATAAGCATCCTTTCACGATTATTAAGATAAATGAGTGAGGATTTTTAAAATCTCAATTGGATATTTCGTATTAAGCGTCTGCACACACAATTTGCAATGTTTTACCAATTGGAAATACTGATACGTTGTCTATACAAATTCTTAGTACAAATGTGTATAGAGAAATATTTTTTGCCACTTGACACCTTATGTTCGCTTTACTTCACTATAAATTTATACAAAAAAACTATTGACATTATGTCACTCGTACACAAAAAAAACTGTCAACTACGTAATAAAATACCTCCCGTAATAATATTATGTAAATGAAATGTTTTTAACATACGATTAACATAAAGCAATTTATTATTTAAATCCAGAACGTTCTTGCGGTCTTCTATTTGCGGTTGGCATGTTATCTTATGTCGATGGTTGGCATAGCATAATGACTACACTCCAAAAAATAAAATGTTAGCCGTCACGAGGGATTTATGAGTGGTAGAGCCACGCTGTAGACACTTATCTACAGCATGTATGGGCCGGCTCGTCCGGGTCATTACCACTGTCTCACAGAAAATCGGCGTAAAGTAGCAGCTTGCTACTGCGTTTTGTACTGTGAATGAGATATCCGGAGGTCCAAACCCCCTCTCAATCCCTTAGTTATCCCTTTCCTTTAAGGTCGGCAACGCACCCATGATTCGTCTGGTATTGTGGACGTACTAGGACGGTATGTGTGATCCACAAATATCGGTTCGGGTCTGGGTGTTATGGGTCCGTAAGTCCCTCGTAGTTCCTGATACTCACGATACAGGTTAACCTAGTGTGGGACTATGTGTGTGACTGTTGGGTGTATTTATTTATTAAATTCTATTCTATTATCTATTTAATGGTGAGTGATTAACCTAGTGTTAAGAAAACCAATTCTCGTAATAAAAAATGTTCAAAATACCATTCCGATCTAGTCTTAGAGTCAAGAAAGTTGCAAATGGTATACACCAATAATCAATGTCAAATATGGACATAGACCGTAATGAGATCGAAAATAGAATAAAAGTTGACTGAAGCCAAAAAAGTATTATGCAAACATTTTTATTGACATGTCCTTATACGAGTATAAACGTCAACATTGTGACTGAATTGAGATTGCACTAAGATCGAGATGAGATCATATTGAAACCGCACTGAACTTAAAGAGGAGCCTTTTTTAGTCAAATCATAATCTAATCTCAGTTCGGTTAAATTTCAGTCACAGTGTCAGTTAAATACGAAAATTGGCCTTAAGGTATTCAAGACGCCCGAAGGCCCCCGACTTGGCTTTACGACTTCTGTCAGCTAATAACAGCCGGGACCAACTTTTACATGCCCTCGTAGCACGGAGACACACAGTTGCGCCAATAAGCGGTCACCCATCCATAGAATAACCGCGCTAAGAGTTGCTTAACTCTCTAATCATTTGCCGATAAGTGTGCAATCAATTCGATTAAAAGAATTTTCCAATCGCATATCTACTTACATACATACACTCACGCCTGTTTCCTATAGCCTTCACTCTCAAATAATATTTAATACATGAAAATAAAAACCAACCGTGTAAACTCTATAAATTTAATGAACAGAACAGGTTTTCTTTAAAAATAGCCAAGAACAATTTCGATTAAACCAGCTTTGAAATAAAAAATGGCATTCAAATTGGTCTATTCGTTTCCTAGGCGCTACGTACCGTAGCAAATATACATGTGTACGATTTTTACTGACTTATTTTAATTGCCATACATACGTACTCACTCTTGTACTCCCCAAAGGGGTAGGCAGAGTTGTAACTAGTACACCCACATTGCGCCGAGCTTATTTACGTCCCATGATGTGATAGAGGGAGGGGGGGGAGGGAGGTCTATCGCCATAATCTAATACTAAGCATTTCATGATAGAAAAAAGCGCGATAAAATCCGTATAATAATCATATTTAATTTTTAAACTTTAATTAATTTATTGTTTGTAAACCGTATTTCGATTGATTACCTCTGCAAGAGCGATGACTTGGAACCAGAGCGAGATAGCATGTTGCGGCGTCCACTTACATCAAACGTGCTGAGCTTTGTCAATACACACAGAAAATCATCATCATTTTCTAAGTTACATGTGTAAGGATAAAATCTCGCTTCTGTTTATGATTTTTTTAATTTAACTATTCCTATAAGCTGTTCTACATTCCTATGTCTATATTCACGACCCAAAAAGGGCCAACAGGGTTTTGTTACATACTGTATATATGACATATGTATTGACTACCTCGGTGGCGCAGTTGTAATGCGTACGCGTTACGATTGCGGTCACCGCTGAGGTCTCGGGTTCGATCCCCGGGTTGGGTAAAGTGGTATTGGGTTTTTCTATTACGAAATGCTCAGTATCAGCCCGGAGTCTGGAATTTGTGCCCGGTATGGCGATAGGCTCGCCCCCTATCACATAAGGGACGGAAATACGCTCGGCGAAATGTGGGTGTACTGGTTACACCTCTGCCTACCCCTTCGGGGATTACAGGCATGAGTGCGTATGTATGTATATATGTATAATAATAATACTAGACTAGTATAATAATAAAGTCCCACTGCTGAGCACGGGCTTCCTCTACTGAATGTCAGGGGTTAGGCCGTAGTCAGTAGTCAGGGGTTAGCCGTACCACTCTGGCCTAATGCGGGTTGGCAGACTTAACATACCTTCGAAATTCTTATGGGAATATCTGCATACCGGAGAACTTCTCAGGTAGGCAGTTTTCCTCACGATGTTTCCTTTACCGTTAGAGCAAGTGATAATTAACAAGTAATACACACGTAACTTAGAAAAGTCAGCGGTGTATGCTTTTGGGGCTGGTTTCGAACCTGCGGCTTTAGTCTCGACAGTCCATACCACTCCCCGCTGAGCTATCACTATATATATAAAAAATACAATCTTAAAATTAAGGTAGGCAATGTAACATTAAGTTTCGAGATGACCTACAACCTCGGTCTCCCCATGGCCACGAAGGCTGAACAGCTATCGAAACGTCGTCTGGACAAAAATAAAAATAAACCGCGATAAAATCCTATACGGAATAGTTGTATTTCAATTATCAATGTTCAAGTTTCACAACAATACACTTGAAACCCGTAGCTTGTGCTATAAAAACACATAACCGGAAAATAATAATCATACGTTATACTATTTTTATTGTGCATAATTTAATAATATTTGCCTTTTTGACTGCCACGGTGCGCAGTTGTAATGCGTACGCGTTACGATTAAGCTAACGCTGAGGTCTCGGATTCGATCCCCGAGTCGGGTAAAGTGGTATTGGGTTTTTCTATTACGAAATGCTCAGTATCAGCCCGGAGTCTGGAATTTGTGCCCGGTATGGCGATAGGCTCGCCCCCTATCACATTATGGGACGGAGATACGCTGGGCGAAATGTGGGTGTACTGGTTACACCTCTGCCTACCCCTTCGGGGATTACAGGCGTGAGTGCGTACGTTAATAATATTTATAATAAAAAAACTGTGAAAAAAATAATAATACAAAATATATTACTTTTTTGAACAACGCGACGTTTAGAAACTCTCACCTAAATATAATTATTTATTTATTTATTTACCACTTAACAACTACTTTTACAGGTTTAGCCCTAATACAGTAGTGTTGACATTCTTATGCTATGCTATACCTATTGTTACTTAAACCTATTTTATAAATATTACCTACTTTTATAACATATTATAAACAGCGATATCTTTGCGAAATCACTCAGAGTACACGAAAACACATCAATCGTGTCGGCCATTTGGTTAAGCATGCGTAAGGCGCGTATGACAGGGGCTTTGCCAAGCAAGTTGGTTCTACCACGCGGCACATCCAGCAGCATTATGTATATATAATAGGGTAGTTGACTAGATTTTTTTTATTATTTACATCAATAAGTTACGTTACTCAAAATATATTGCAGAAAGAATTTTATAAATCGGACCAAAAATAAATAAGTTAGAAGCCATTCAAATCCTGTAGAGGGGGTAATTGTCAAATGACAGACGATGCAACCTTTGACGTCAACGTGTAAAATGTTCATAATGGTGCACGAGTGCAAGCGAGATAGTGAGATATCCCTACTACATCCCCACTTCTCCTTATACCAACATTTAAAGTCATAACTGCGGGCACATTTCTGAACCAATTTTGATTGTGTTTTAATAAAAGGGTTTCTTTTGTGTATCATTTTCTGTTACTTATAAAATAATGTATAAAATTCAGTATAGGAAACTACCCTATTGGCTTAATCGCACTGCATTTTGCTAAGTTAAGCTTGTTAAGGATGCTCGTACTTGATAAATATTTTATAGCATTAAGTTTAAAAATAAACATAGTGACGCAGTTTATATTTAATTTGTCTTAGAAATAGTCTTAATTAGTTTTATTAGTCTGAGTCAGTTACTCAGTGTTTTATTTATTTCTTTTAATGATTTTAAAGTGGTAGAACCCAGCTGTAGAAACTTTTCTGCCTACAACATGACTGGACGGGTTACTATATTTTATATCACAGAAAACAGACCTAAAGTAATAGACCTCTTTCCAAATCAAGTTTTTTTTAATAACTTGTGTGACAAAACAAACAGATCGCCTGATCGTAAGCGCAAAGCCTGCCCTTAAACAGAAACTGCACCACACAGAACTTTGAATTACAAGGCACTGCATGACATTGGACTGCACTCGTCACCCCGAGACTCGAGAGATGTAAAGTCTCATAATGCCCAGTAATTTCACTGGCTTCAATGTCCTTCAAACCGGACCACAATAGACACTGCTGTTTGGTGGAAGTAATAGACAAAGCGTACCACCGCTCTCGCTCTCGCATACGAGGGACCTACCATTGGAACCAATCAATGGAATCAATTTACCACATTGTAAATTTATTCCATAGATTCCTTTCTTTAAAGGTCGGTAACGAATCCATGATTCTCTGATATTGTGTGGTTCACAGGAGGTGGAGATCACTTACCATCAGATGATAAATTTTTGTGTCGTAGAGCCACGCTGTAGACAGATTTGTCTACAACATGAATGAGACAGCACGACCGGGTTATTCAAAAAAACGATTCTCTACTACTAATTACATAACTTCTATCTTCTTCTTCCAGCTGCACTTATCCCACTCGCAGTGTGGTCGGCGCAACATAGTTTTTAACACATGGTGCAGAAAGATTTGGCTTGTAGTTTTAACTACCGGTCGCCTGCTTGTCGTCAACCCCTCTGAGAAGAAAACGCCCAGACCCGAAACAAATATTTGTTGATCACACCAACATTTGTCTCAGTGCGGGAATCGAACCCGCGGCCTCTCGCTTCACAGCCGGCTACTCGCCCACTGCGCCACGGAGGCTGTCGAATTAAATAATACATATATGAATAAAAATTAAACCACCACGTAACACTCACGTAATATGTGGCCTTCACCCGCTCGCGTTCCAAGTGAACCAGTCCATAGTATAACGAGGTGAATTTGGTTATAATATTTTGTAATTATGCTAAACTAGCTTTTGCTCGCGGCTCCGTCCGCGTGAACAGCCTTTCTACCTTTTTTTTACGGCATAGGCGGTAAGTGATCGCCACCGCCCATGTACACCCACAATATCAAAAGAATCATGGGTGCGTTGCCGACCTTCAAGGAAAGGGATAATTAGGGGATTGGGAAGGGGAGGGGGTTTGGGCCTCTGGATATCTCACTCACCGTACGAAACGCAGCAGCAAGTTGCTACTTTACGCCGGTTTTCTATTAGACAGTGGTCTTTTCTCCCTTAGAATGTAACGTTGCAAAAATCATTTCCAGGCCCCTACATTATAATTATTACTATCATTTGACCAAATTTCAAGATCCTTGCTTTAGTAGATTTAACCGACTTCAAAAAAGGAGGCGGTTCTCAATTCGGCGCGTTTTTTTTGCTTTTTTTTTAAGTATGTACATCGATTTCTCTGCCAATTGTGGGCCGATTTTGTTGGACAAATTTAAGTCGATGGAGTTTAGCTGCGATGTGGTCCCTTATAAATTTGGTTAATATCTAATGACGGGTACGGAGTAAAAAAATAAAACTCCTCGACGGACAACAGTACACTCGTCGCTGTAACTACCACTAAAATTGAAGTCGGTTTCAAGTTTTGTTAAACGTTATATTATTTACATTTCGTGATTAATCAGTCAGAGTGAATGGTATTTCGCTTTCATATATGTATTAGCATTTACCTGCGGCTCCGCCCGCGTGAATAGACTTTTCCGAAATAAAACGTAACCTATAACCGTCTCCAGGGTCCCATCTATCTCTACATTAAAATTCATCAAAATCGGTTCAGTGATTAAGGCGTGAAAGCGTAACAAATAGATATTTTTTTCATAAAAAGTATCCTATGTTACTTCTTATACCTCCAAGAATATGTGTACAAAGTTTCATGATGATCGGTTAAGTAGTTTTCGCGTGAAAGCGTAACAAACAAACTTACATTCACATTTATAATATTAGTAAGAAGTATGATGATGAAATATTTCATTTAAGACGTTATGTCATATTACCGAATACCGAGGTCTTGGTCGGATTTGATATATATCTGCGCCGCAAGAGACACACGTGTGGCAATTATACAGTTTTTTAACTCACGACAAAAAGAGGGGTGTTTTACGTTTAACCCTATGTCAATATTCCTGTGTGTGTCTGTCCCTAATGCACCGATTTTAAAGCCGTTTTTTTAAACAGCATATTACAGATCAGCCCTACTCGCATTGATGGAATCATCAATGCAAGTGAAGGTATACGATAATTGCGTAATGCTTGTGAATAGTTTGTAAAACGCATGAGTAGTAGAGCCACGCTGTAGACACTTTTGTCTACAGCATGAATGGGCCGGCTCGTCCGGGTAGTTACCACTGTCTCACAGAAAACCGACGTAAAGTATCAGCTTGCTGCTGCGTTTCGTATGGTGAGTGAGATATCCGGAGGCCCAAATCCCCTCCCCTTCCCATTCCCTTAATTATCCGTCTCCTTAAAGGTCGGCAACGCGCCTATAATTCTTATGGTATTGTGGGCGTACATGGCCGGTGGAGATCATTTACCATCAAGTGACCCACTTGCTTGTTTGCCGGCCTGTGATATAAAAACAAAAAAAACAGTTTGTAAAACGTCAGTGGGAAAGTACTCCAAACTAAATACGCGATTAGTTTCAAACCCTTGCGTGCCTTGTATACATCGGAAATACGCTACGAGAGACTTTTTCCTACGGGGAATATCCCGATTATACCTTCCGACCTCCGGGATGGTTATGCCGAATTCGCCGGGACTGTCAAGCCGTCCGACCAAGATGAATGACCGCAAGGTGGGGTCCCTAACCAAAGAATTCCTATGTTGCTATACCGACTGAAGACCCCACGATGGCCTTCTACATCGCAAGTGGGATGTTCTTAGATGATAATGAGAAACCTACCTGAGCGACTTATACCTATACCTGCTTAACTTTGGCCATATAAAAATATATTAATATCATATTGACTGTATTCCATTTATATTTCTTGACAAACTCGTGACTTCAGGCGGTTATTTTTAGAACAGGTGCCGTAATTGCCTTCAATATTATATATATCAGAACGGGTAATTTAGACGTCCTTAACATCGGTAAATTGTCAAAATGCCCCTTCACTAATATTAGGTTAACTTTGTTATTACTACTAATTCAAATGCAAATTCAAATCAAATTCAAATAATTTATTCTGTAAATTGGATCATAAATATCACTTTTACATGTCAATCATTTTTTAAGCTATATTACATTTACGACGGCATTTCAGGGCTAGCCATGAGAAGAAATGCCGAAACAAACTCATGGGTTATGGCCTCTTTTAATGTCCAGACATTGTTTTACAGAAATTATGCGAGTGTAATGTACAGAAATTCCTGGATTGGCCCTTTTAAGAGATAGCCAAAAGTATATCAGACATACGTAGCACTCGCACTCACATTAAAAACACTACATGATTATAGAGGTGTAAGTTTTGAACTGAATTCGCGAATGGTCGAATTGGTTCTGTTTTAACTGAAGCTAATAATGAGTTCATCCGACGCGAATATTTGTGTAATACTCAATATGCGTCGGTGGCGCAGTAGTAATGCGTACGCGTTACGACTGAGGCTGATGCTGAGGTCTCGGGTTCGGTAAAAGTGACATTGGGTTTTTCTATTATGAAACGCTCAGTATCAGCCCGGAGTCTGGATTTTATGCCCGGTATGACGATAGGCTCGCCCCATATCACATCATGGGACGGAGATACGCTTGGCGAAATGTGGGTGTACTGGTTACACCTCTGCCTACCCCTTCGGAGATTACAGGTGTGAGTGCGTATGTATGTATAACCATGCAGAACTCCGCCAAAAATAGATTTGAATGATTCCTTATTCATTTGAAAGAGTTTAAATAGCTCAAAGCATAGCAAAGTTGGTCTCACCCATCTCCTCTTCTCCTTCCACCTGCCCTTATCCCACTCACAGTGGGGTCGGCGGAACATGCTTTTAACACATATTTCAGAAAAATGTGGCTTGGAGTTTTTACGACCGGCCGCCTGTCTGACCACAACCCCTTTGGAGAGGGGAAAATTAACTCGTAAGGAGGTGAAATCTCGGATGGAAGACGTTTTTGGTGGACCCTCAAAATGTATGGGCCGATTTTGATAAATCTTTCTATAACATTTATAAAATAAAGACTGCCTCGGTGGCGCAGTTGTAATCCGTACGCGTTACAATTGAGGCTAACGCTGAGGTCTCGGGTTCGATCCCCGGGTCGGGTTAAGTGGTATTGGGTTTTTCTATAACGAAATTCTCACTATCAACCCGGAGTCTGGAATTTGTGCCCGGTATGGCAATAGGCTCGCCCCCTATCACATCGTGGGACGGAGATACGCTCGGCGAAATGTGGGTGTACTAGTTACACCTCTGCCTACCTCTTCGGGGATTACAGGCGTGAGTGCGTATGTATTTATAAAATAACAACAAAAATAAAACCGACAAAAATTTATTAAATGAACCAATTTTGAGGTGGTGTGTTCTACCTTTAATGACCATTAAAATCCAATAATTTGGTTAATTTTGGATAATCGATTTATGCTGAGTCGGTTTTCAGTTTATCCGAATCTCACTAACTGTACAAAATATAACAGTAAAGTTTACGTTGGTAAGTCTATGCATGTGCCCTATGTCGGTCTGTTCCACACTGAAATAAAAATCGATGTACATACTTAAAAAAAGCAAAAAACATATACCCATCGAACTGAGAACGTCCTCATTTTTTGAAGCCGGTTAAAGACCATTAAAAAAGGAAAACGACCGCTCGATACTTCCACGTGGGACCTTTTTTCCATTAGCTTAGAGGGCTCAAATTTTAAGGTCATTGGCGTCGATAAAAACTTTGGGCAAATATTTTTAAGCGTGATATGTTGTGGATTGTTGTATTTTATTGCCATTTCTTGGCCATCACTCCATCATCACTTTAGTGACAACTGACGTCACCTTTTCAAGTGAAGTGACTTCACAATTAACCCTCAATATTTTGGTAACGTCTTGAAGTTTGTTCTGCAAAAACTACACTCAAATACTCTCAATAATAAACAAACCTTGTAGCTTGAAATGTACTTGATCTTGACAACTTATAAAGGAAAAAAATTAAGTATCAAACACTATAAAGATTCTTTTCTGAATTTAAGAGAAGCTGTGTTTATATTGTAATAAAACGACCTTCAGAAAATATTTTACATATTGTAATTAACTACCTTTGAATACAGTCACCAAACTTTTTTGGGCGGGGAAAATTCGCTTAATAGATACCTCCCGAACCCTGGAAGTGGGCAGATGGTGAGTTTGTGAATTTTGACGTTTGTTAATCAATCACGCAAAAAAATCAAGGCCCCGTATTCATTTTATTTATTTGAAATATTTGTAAACTATAATAATAACTAACTTTACATCGATTTTCTGAAGACTGTTAACGACCCGGTCGAGCCGGCTCATTCATGCTGTAGACAAAAGTGTACAAACTGGCTCTACTATTCACCTCGCAGCAAAAGGACTACTCGCACATACACTATCAGTCATTAGAAATAACACACTGCCCTCAATTTCAGCTTAACAGTACCATACAACTAATAAGGCATTCCTTCCTTTAGCATCGGTTATTAACCTTCATGACACCAAATAAATGTGTTTATATTTATTTATTTATTATTATTGTTTGTTAACCGTATTTCGATTGATTACCTCTGCAAGAGCGATGACTCGGAGCCAGAACGAGATAGCAAGTTGCGGCATCTACGTACATCAACGCGCCGCGCCGCGTGTACGCCCGGCATCAGTCACCTGTTCATCATTTTTCAGATGATTTTTTTTAATATATTCATTTTTATATGCTACCTGTGTAAGGATAATAACTCGCTTCTGTTTATTATTTTTTTATTTATTTTTAAGCTGTTTATATATCTATATTCACGACCTAGAAAGGGCCAACAGGGTTTTTTACATACTGTATAAGACCGGGAATAGATGTCCGGTGTTGTCCGAAAGTCATAGATTCGAAACCAAGAGCATGCACCTCTGACTATTCGACTATGTATACGCGTTACATTACCGAAGTACATTGAGCAAATAATATGTATCGACCTATAAATAATAATAAATAAATACACCCAACAGTCACACACATAGTCCTGACCCCACACTAGGTAAACCTGTGTCGTGGGTATCAGGAACTACGAGGGACTTGCGGTCCCACAACACCCAGACCCGAGACCAATATTTGTGGTTCACACAAAAATTTATCTCAGTGTGGGAATCGAACCCACGGCCTCTCGCTTCGCAGCCGGCTACTCGCCCCCTGCGCCACGGAGGCTGTCCTATCCCCTATGGGCTAACCCCCTCCATAGATGAATCCCTCTCATTCAGTAGAGGAGGCCCGTGCCCAGCAGTGGCACGTGTATAATATGGGGCTAGTAAAAAAAAACTTACTATGTCAGACTCAAATTGTTGTGAGAAAAATAATATTTAAAAATAAATACATAAAACCACCCATACAGTTCAATTTCACACATTGTCCTGATTGTCCTTTAGAGATGGAACTACGTCTACTCGCAGTAAATTCTCTATGGATTTCTTACACTTTTCATTCATATTTTTCATGCACTTGACATGTTTATAAACGTTAAAACATACGGTAGAGTCGCGACTTTTAAACAATGGACTGATGACCGAACGTTTTGAAAACAATGTACCTATAACATTACGATGCCTATAACAGAAACAAAATTCTATATTATCGGAATGTTCCGATTACTTTTAAACAACTTCATCCAATTCGCCATCTTTGAGTGGTAGAGCCACGCTGTAGACACTTTTGTCTACAGCATGTATGGGCCGGCTCGTCTGGGTCGTTACCACTGTCTCACAGGAAACCGACGTAAAGTAGCAGCTTTCGTACGATGAGTGAGATATCCGGACGCCCAAATACCCTCCCCTTCCCATTCCCTTAATTATCCCTTTTCTTTAAGGTCGGCAACGTGGCCATTATTCTTTTGGTATTGTGGGCGTACATGGGCAGTGGAGATCACGGACCATCAGGTGACCAACTTGCTCGTATGCCAGCCTATACCATAAAAAAAATTAAAAAATTCAACTGGTTTCGCGAAGTAGAGAAAATACTCTTACAATGTGAGAGTCCTTCTCGATAGCTACCATCACTTTGGCTAGTCAGTCTGTAAACACTGTTGTGTTTCTGTTTGAAGGGCATTACAATTATTGACATTGTATTATGAGACTTAACATCTTATATAGCACGTACAACAACTTTTTGTCGGAGGAAAATCAATACCCGAGAGGCAATACAAAATGGCTTTTAACAATTTGTTGCCTCCCGTCCAACCGATTACTTCAAGAAAGGCATCAATAAATTGCCACTGAGCTGCGTTGGCAAAGATACATCGATAGCTGGGTTACTTTGGTTAATAATAAATAACACTAGCAGTGTACTATAATGGCCCACTGCTGGGCACGGGCCTCCTCTACTGAAGAAAGAGGTTAGGCCTTAGTCCACCACGCTGGCCTAATGCGTGTTGGCAGACTTCTCATACCTTCGAAATTCTTATAAAGAACTTCTCAGGTATGTATTACTTTGATTATTAGAAATAAAAAATACCTTAACTTTTTTCTTACAGACCGCCTATTTCATACCTATTATAACTTAAAAGCAAAACTTAATTGGTTAAAACAAAAACCGATTAACCGAAAAAGGAGATTAAATTTTCTTAATTAACTACAAACCTTCGTTTAATTATAAAAAAATATTAATAGATTTTTAACACCTTATTCTTTATACATTTTTATTATAAAGTGGCCTTCTAATTGTTTTGTTAATTCGTTGAAACCCGTTGCCCTTTTTAGATCAACTTTCTTGGTGTGCCCTTTTTTATGCTTCAACTAAGAAAACATTTATTACATTTTAAAATGGTTTTCATGCAAATTACGTGATAAAACCCAAATAAATTAATAAATTAATGATTTAATTGTCGAATTCAATATGTGCTTCATAAGTCAGTTATACCTATATAATGTCCAATATTGACTTGAATGAGCATGCGGGTTGGCAGAGTTCTTTCGAGATTCCTATGAAAAACTTTTCGTAGGTACACGCTCTTTGAGCTGGCTGGTTTCGAACGTGCGATGTTTGTCTCGTCAGTCCACACGGCACACCACACCCTACTGAGGCAAGATATTTTTTTATTAATTAATAACATTAATAAATAATTAATAGCAGTGATAGCTCAGTGGGGAGTGGTATGGACTGTCGAGACGAAAGTCGCAGGTTCGAAACCAATCCCAAAAGCACACACCTCGTGACTTTTTAAAGTAATGTATGTATAAATTGTTAATTATCGCTTGCGTTAACGGTGAAGGAAACATCGTGAGAAAACCTCCATACCTGAGAAGTTCTTCATAAGAATTTCGAAGGTATGTGAAGTCAGCCAACCCGCATTAGGCCAGCGTGGTGGAAGGCCTGACGCCTCTCATTCAGTAGAGGAGGCCCGTGCCCAGCAGTGGGACACACATAATGCAGAGCTAGTAATAAAACATTATATTTATTTTATCAGGCAAAGGAAACATTATCCATAAAATCTTATTCTGTTATTTTTCTACCGCATCTGCAAGTCACACAGATATACGGCTAACTGTCTGCTTTCACCATACCATATCGTGATTATAATCGATTTCCAACTGCCAATTTGTTGTTATTTATGTAACATTTCTTATAGTACACTATACGATCATTTTTATGAAAATAATAATCCTTTATGGCTATAGAAAGTTAATCTTAATTGATAAGAGGTCAGGACGATTTCACTCGATGGTAAGTCCTTGTGTCCTAAGTGGTAATTTGGTTACGAACCTTAATAAGACGGAATAATTTTATTGACCTTTTACCAGAGTTATTTGCCGTCGATAGCTATTTCACTCGCGAGCGTGATATGTCGTTGTTTCAAATGGATTTGTGCTGTTAGCCTATATTGCCTTTACAGCTTCACCTGACAATGAAGCCGGCGCTTATGGGGCTATAGCCAGAAATATGTATTTTAGTAGCGATTAAGAACAGAGGCGCCTTTTAGAAGGCTCAGACCTCAGCTTGAGCAATCGTGGGGGAGTATAGTTTAGGGCCGTCTCTCCACATCATTGTGTCGAGGGCCAGTCGTGGGAGTTCTTCGGACTCGTAGGCGTGTTACATAAGCTTAACTCCCTGAATTAGTACGTAGGCTACTTTATATCCCGGAAAACGACATTCACGTAGAAGAAACCCCGAACAAACCTAATTATCGATGTTTTTACTTTATAAAAAGAGGAGGTTCTCAATTCAATGTGTAGTTTTTAATAAGCATTACATATAAATAAATACACCTAACAGTCACACACATAGGTAGTCTTGACCAAACACTAGGTTAACCTGTATCGTGGGTTCCTTGATACCCAAGAGGGAGTTGCTGTCCCTCCTTGTTGTTTTAAAAAGAAGCAAAAAATAATTTGTAATGTAAATAATTCGACGAACCGTTAATGTTTGCCAAATTCACGTCGTATTTACCACATTTAAGACAGTACCCCATGTCAATGCCCTTGAGAATTTGTGTCATACAAACATCTACCGAAATTAGGGTTTTACGCGATTAAAATCCAGCGCGGCGGCAGTATTTTTAATAGCTTTTATTAGATTTTTTATTTTGTACACGTAGTATAGGCCTCTTTTTTTATTCAGTCATAAGGATTATTTTGGTTATGGATTCACTGGCAATAGTTACAACATAACAATAATTCTATTATTACATAATTTGGCCGCACTCATACAAATCCTGTTTCGACAGAAAGTTCCGTGATGACGCTGTATTACAAATATATTTTGTATACAGCAATAGGGTATTTGATTCGATTATTTTTATTATTTTAGTCATTATGTTACGTTCCCCAAAATCCATTATTGAAAGAATTATACATATAAATCAAGTCAAAAATAAAAAAGTTTGAAGCTATGTATTTAAATCTCCTGGAAGTGGTAGATGTCAAATGACGAAAAAATTATGCACGACATGCCGTGTGACGTCACAAGACAGGTCACACTATTCGCGGTGTACGCGTGTAGTGAGGCTTTCCCACTACGCGCCAACTTAATATTAATATTTAAAACCATGAACTGCGGCCTTATTTTCTACCCATTTTTAATTCTGTTTTCGCAAAATATTTTCTTTTTCCTATTATTGTCGTGTGCATATAAAATAATGTATAAAATTAAACATAGTCTAATACTCTATTCGATTACCAGATTTCTCAGAACCGTCTTTTTTATATCATTCGCCGGTAAACGAGCAAGTGGGTCACCGGATGGTAAGCGATCTCCACCGCCCACAATACTAAAATAGATCATAGACGCGATGCCGACCTTATAGCAAAAGGGATAATTAAGGGACTGCGAAGAGGAGGGGGATTGGGTCCTCCGGATATATCTCACCGTACGAAATGCAGCAGCAAGCTTCTACTATACGCCAGTTTCCTGTGAGACAGTGGTAACGACCCGGACGAGCCGCCCCATTCACAACTGTCTACAGCGTGGCTCAGACTCAAAACCGTCTTGTATCCCAACGTAATATTTACAATTTAGCTGTAGTTACAATTTTAAGGAGAGTTTACACTAAAGTAAGGTCGTGAAAGGTCGTTGCACATTGTCCGGTACAGAGCAACCGCGACATACCCAGCCAGCCGGTGTTGGCAGGTCAATGACGTAACTATTAGCTCAGTGTTCCGGCCATCCGAGTGCACGTAACGCGTTGCGTCAAGAATCTACTACGGCGCGTTTCCATTGCTTCAACAAAAATCTTGACAATGACAATGAGTGCCGTCATTTCGCTTTGTAATATATATACTTCGGTGATCAGAGGGGCTAGCACGGAAACTTGCGAAAAGTTATTCGAGCTGTCATCGACAACAATTTCTATGAGATTTTAGTACAGCGCCTCTATCGTACGTAAAAGAAACTAATTTATATGGTATATTCCAATGACCAATGATATTTAAGGAATTATCTATCGAGTCCTCGATACCTTTACATTACGATTTCGATATTTTTCCGTGCTAGCCCGTCAGATTGTAGCCGTGGATTATATGTGTGAAGTATCGGTCAAGTTGCGATATATCTATGCAAATGAATTAATACTAACATAGGAGATAAGAATTTATGTTACTAACAAAATGAGTCATTGTTACTTGTAAATTAAATAAATTATTATTATTATTTCGAATTACTTTGACCTTAGCTTTACCTTTGGTAATTGCTTATGAAATGTAATGCAATATTACATGCAATTAGTAACTTTTATAAGAACATAATTATAATTTAAAATGCTAACTAACCTGTTAACAAAACTACCTGAACATAAAATAATAATATAGTGTTAACAATAGAAAAATAAGTAATAAATAAATACACCCAACAGTCACACATATAGTCCTGACCCCACACAAGGTTCACCTGTATCGTGGATATCAGGAACTACGAGGGACTTGCGGTCCCATAACACCCAGACCCGAGACTTATATTTATGGATCACACAAACATTTGTCTCGGTGTGGGAATCAAACCCACGGCCTCTCGCTTCGCAGCCGGGTTCTCACCCACTGCACCACGGAGCTGTCAATGGAAAATATAAAAATATTAAATATGGAGATATATTCTGAGTTATTACTTAGCAGTTAGCAGTTTCCAATTTATCCTCGTTTACAGATCTTAAGCAATAAACAAATCAATTACAACTAGCTTTTGCTCGCGGCTCCGCCCGAGTGAACGGCCTTTCCAGGATAAAAAGTAGCCTATGTCCTGGTATATATATCATGGTCTACCTGTGTGCCAAATTTAATTTAAAACCGAACCACCTGTTAGGCGTGATTGACTAACAATCATCCAAATTCACAAACTCACAAACTTTTAAATTTATAATAGTAGTAGGATTATATGAGACCATGCTCGTTGTAAACTCCAAACAATATAAAAATAAATAACTAAAGCAAAAAAAATATATCTTTTTTAAGTCGGTTGAAAATATAGACCTCAGCACCAGCATCAAATTGTCAATTTCATAAAACCACATCATTAACTTTCATCATGAAATAATGTATGCAATATAACAAACCTTAAAACACTGGCATTGAGCAACATTCATTTAAAATGAAAATTACACCTGCATCCAAAAGTAGGACCATGTCATTCTTTTTTACTCTCACAAAATGTAACGTTTTACGTCAGAGAAAGCCGAACAATAAAAACTGTACACAAGAATAATTTTATAGCTCTCTCAAATATACAACGTTAATATTAAAGGCCTTATATAAATATTAGCTAACTATAAAAAAAACACACTACTATCACACTGTCTCACAGAAAACCGACGTAAAATAACAGCTTGCTGTTGAGTTTCGTACGGGGAGTGAAATATCCGAAAGCCCAAGTCTGCCTCCTTCTTAATCCCTTACTTACCCCTTTTCTTTAAGGTCGGTAACGTGTCCATGATTCTTCTGGTATTATGAAAGTGGTGGAAATCACTAACCATCAGGTGATCCATTTGCTCGTTTGCTGCTCTTTTTTCTTCCACCTGCCCTTTATTATTTTTAGTAAAAAATCAACGATAAAAATGGTTACTGCGTGTCAACCTTCGGAGATAAGACACAATATGTCATCCCAGACTTGCCTGTAGCCTTTTTAAGAACTACAATATTCTTCGGTCTTCTTATTCTTTTTCAACCTGCCCTTATCCCACTCATAGTGGAGTCGGCGCAACATGCTTTTACACATGTTACAGAAAGATTTGTCTTGTAGTTTTTACGACTGACCACCAGCCTGACTTCAACCTCTCTGAGGAGAAAACACCCAGACCTGAAGCAGATATTTGTAGATCACACAAACATTTGTATCAATATGGGCATTCAACCCGCGACTTCTTACTGCATTACAAAAAAAAAAATTAAACATGATTGAAAATGAAACAAAACAAATATTAATGCATTGGAATCCGTCAAAAAAACCGTCATTCAATGGACATAACCAATAAACTCACACAGACAAATTCATTAAATAGAGGCACGGCCAGAGTAAACGTAGAAAGAGTTCAGTGGGACAGTCTCTCAAACAGGTTTTGGTTTGATACATCGATGCGACCTCGTTTTCGGGGCAAAACTTTGCACAGTTTGTATTATAAATTACTTTTGAGTAATTTATTATACAAACCGAAATAAAGTAGCAGCTTGCTCCAGCGTTTCGTATGGTGAGTGAGATATCCGGAGGACCAAATCCGCCTCCCCTTCCTTTACCTTTCCTTTAAAGTCGCCAACGTGCCCGTGATTCTTTTGGTTTTTTGGGCGTACATTGGCGGTGGAAATCACTTACTATCAGGTGACCCACTTGCGCGTTTGCCGGCCTCAGCTATAAAAAAAACTTTTGCGACTATAAACTCATTTACCTAAGTTGTTAGATTTTTATTTCTTATATAAACTCATTGAAATAAAACTAATGTATACGGATTTTATGTGGTTTAATTCTATTTAGGTCCCGACGCGACTATTCGAATGCCTTTCAACCTTCGTGGTCGCTGGGGACAAAAAAATAAACCGCAATAAAATCCGTATTTTTTTTCAATTGTTTAGTTTTGTTAATTATTCGGCATTGCTGGGCATTATTACTTAACAACTTATGTTTCGGGGTGACGACCGCAGCAGTTCAATGCCATGCAGTGCTTTGTAATGTAAAGTTCTGTGTTGTGTTGCTTCTATTTATGAGCAGGCATTACCATCAGGTGAGCGACGTGCTCATCTCGCCATTCAAGCTAATAAAAAAAAAACTAAC
Organism: Mimas tiliae; assembly: GCA_905332985.1. Lineage (NCBI taxonomy): Eukaryota > Metazoa > Arthropoda > Insecta > Lepidoptera > Sphingidae > Mimas > Mimas tiliae. The sequence continues at coordinate 14,788,273 of HG995246.1, read as the reverse complement.
CAAACGTACCACGACACACCGTCAGTCTGTCCTAAAAGTAGATAAGCAGACAAGTAAGCGGTAAATGGTTATTGTCGCTCATGGAAATCGGCTATGCCATGGGCACACCCAATCCGCTGCCTACCGTTGACGGAAACCACATGCACAGAGTTCCCTTCAAGAAGGTACAGTAAAACCAACTACACGCCTTTATTGAAAGACCAAAATTATTATAATCGAGTCACGCAAGATTCTTAAAAAATATTTAAATTTCAACACATTATAAACAAACAAAAGGTCGCTTTACCTCGAAATACCTCTCCGTCAAATTGACAGATTAATACTTAAATTTGACATTCGTTAAATTTTACCAATCATAAAATAAATACTTGTAATTTACAGAAACATAATCTTCATCATCCGGCCCACACCTTATGTAGGATTGGCAGTCACAACAAATCATCATATAGAGAGGGTACATGCTTAATTGGTTTTACGACTATGTCTGACATCAATCATGTAGGATACAAATAACGATTTGTTCTGACTGCCAAGATCAAATCAACGACTGAAATATTCTTAGGTCGACTTCCACCACGATCTTAAACCTGTTCGCATTAGACCAGTATGTTGAACCAAGGCCTGACCCCTCTCATTCGTAGAGGCTCGTGCCCAGGAGTAGAACGTAAATATAATAGAGGGCTGGTAACGTTGTAACATTATAACATTCCCCTACATGACCACGCCTTCAAAATACAAAACGTCACAGAAAAATAGATTGTGGTAGGTTACTAGTATTAACGTTGATTATAGCTCACATGTGAATTAAAAATGATTAACTCATTCTATAATCACTGCTTGTAGATTGACTGGAAACCATTTTGAAACAATTATATGCATGGAAACATCAGAATCGGTAATTTTGTTAATTTACAGTACCTACGGCTGTTTGCAGTCCCGTGTCGGCACGCATGCGGGCAGGTCGTGTGTTTGTTTTCGCGGTACATTCCGATAGTTGCATTCGTACGGATTACGCAGCGCCGCGCTGTCACGTGGTTTAGGTGTGCGTCCGAGTGGCCGGCCGCTGCGGCGCACACGGTTGGTCGAGCTATACTGATAACATGAGCCCTATGGCGGATAATGTCAGCGATTTGCCGTGTTGTGAGTCTCCTTTGATGTCGAATGTCGTGGACGATATAGATATTTGTGATGAAAGTGATGAGCCAGTGAGGTCATCAAAGAGACAGCGGGAGAATAGTAGTGAGACAGAGGGAGCATGGACTGAAGTCAGAGGGAAAAAGACTCGTCACGGTAGTAAAGAATCGGTAAAAGATGGTAATATAAAATACGAGATCTATATCTCGTCGAAAGATCGACTACCGAAACAATTCATGATGGCGCGTATTTTAAAAGAAAACAATGTCAACAAAATATGCCATATTAAATATTTAAATCCATTTAAAATACGCATTGGATTTGAGAGTGAAGCAGCCGGTAAAAACCTTTTAGATTGTGAAAGTTTATTAAACAAAGGCTGGAGATTCCAGAAGGCCATGGAACTCTCAATATGTTACGGACTCATCAAGGATGTTGATCTTGACCTCACTGACGATGATATTCTGTCGAATATTACATGCCCCTCCCCTGCGAAGCTTTTATCCTTCAAGAGGCTTAATCGTCGCAACAGAGATGAAGGAGGATGGTGTCCCAGCGAAACGATCCGCCTATGTTTTGACGGCAATCAATTGCCGGCGTATGTATGCGTATGTGATATCCACGTAAGGGTTATTCCATACATACATCAGGTATCGCAATGTTCCCTATGCTGGAGAATAGGCCATAGCCGAAAAATGTGCCCTGGGAAAGTAATGATTTGTCCTAAGTGTGGTGGTCATCACGAAAATTGTGAAATAACATCGTTCTCTTGTGTGAACTGTGGTGGGGATCACATTTCCATGAGTAAGATATGCCCGGTATATAAAAAAGAGAGAAGACTTAGGGAAATCATGGCTGAATATGGATGTACTTATAGAAAGGCCTTAGAATGTTACGTTCCCCCTGAAAGTCCCATTCACCATCAAACTCCGGTGGATCCAGATAGTCGTGCAACATTTCCCCCACTCCGACATAATACTAATGTTCTTTCAACGCCTCAAGAACCACTTCAATCGACGTATGTTGAAACTGCTAAGACAGACCATATTCGTCAATCAGTTAATAATACTAGCGGTGCACGTAAGAAAGCTAAACGTTCTACTGAGGATGATTGGATGTCATGGAATCTCGATTCGGGAAGTCAGGATGGTCAGCCGTTGAAGAGTGACGATGATCAAAAAGAAGAATGCTCTCATTTTAGAGAGCTTCTGTCCCGCATTAAAGAAGTCATCTTTCTCCAACAAGCCAGCGTGTCCTCCAAAATAAGTTCTGTTATCCATCTTTGCCTACAGTGGTTTTTATTAGTGTTGCGAAGTTACATCTCCGATTGGCCGTGGGCAAAAGCCTTGTTTAATTTAATTATACAGTCACCGTGATGGATAAGAAAGTGTTTAAGCTAAATATCGCCCAATAGAATGCCCAAAGTATTAGACCTAAGACAATTTCTTTTGCGGAATTTTTACATCAGGAAAAGGTTCATATTGCTGTCCTTAGTGAGACGTGGCTTGAGCCGGGAAGTCATTTTAAACTTAGTTCTTTTAATGTTTATAGATCAGATCGAGACGACTCATACGGCGGTGTGGCAATTATAGTGCACAAATCTATAAAGTCACAGCAGAAAGTCATTCCCGTAATTAACTGTGGTATAGAACTAGTGTGTGTTCAATTATTTAACTGCCATCCCATTGAGAATATTGTTGCAGTTTATTGTCCATCTGGAATCGCTACTTCTCAACGAGATTGGGATACTTTATTTTCAATTTTATCGACGAAATCTTTAATTTTAGGCGACTTTAACGCCCACCATGTAAACTGGTCTTATAAAACTGATCATAGAGGTAATTTAATTCAGGACTCACTTTTAGATAGCAACTTTATACCATTAAATGATGGAACCCATACACGAATTCGCCTAGTAAATACTACCCTGCAACAATCCTCCCCTGATGTATCTTTTGCATCTTTAGATATTGCGTGCAATTTTGATTGGGCAGTATTAAATGAAAACTTGGGCAGCGATCATTTAATCATTAAAATCTGCACATTGCATTCATTAAACTCTCCTGCGGTCATAAAAAGAATTTTTTCCAAAGCAGACTGGTCTTCATATAATAAGCATTTAGAAAATTCTTTTACCGGTATCATGTTACCCACTGACCTTCAAAGCGCTTACGACTTATTTTTACTGACTGTTAATGATGCCGCTAGTAAATATATACCCTTATATAAGTTTAACCAAAATCCTACTTCTAATTTTATCCCCAAGTCATACTGGTCTTCTACACTTTCTCACGCTGTGGCCCGTCGTAGGTCGGCTTTGTCTACATTCAGACGTAACCCTATTCCTCAAAACTTGGATGCTCTTAAAAATAGCATTCGTGTAGCTCAGAGTTTGATCCGTCAGGCTAAGAGAGAGGACTGGCGTAAATTTTGTTGTTCAGTTGATGAATCTACAACGTCTAGTGACATGTGGCGTAAAATGAAATGGCTCAAAGGATATCGTACTTCCAGAGGCGTTGTCGACTCTCAAAGCAGTGAACTTCTGTTACGGTCTTTAACCCCAGATTTCGTGTCACCCCCAGCCCCAATAATTTGTAATGATAATCCTACTTTAGAGTGTGAAATCTCTATTCAGGAGCTCGAAAAATGTATTAAATCTAAGGATACATCTCCCGGATATGACGATGTATCATACTCTATGATCAAAAACCTTCCCGATGTAGGCAAACGAGTCCTCTTATCTTTATATAATAGTTTTCTTGCTAACAGTTTTGTGCCTAAACAATGGCGTGATATTTGTATTGTTCCTATCCCAAAACCTGGGCGTCAACCTAATGACCCTGCCTCTCTTCGCCCTATATCTTTGATGTCCTGTGTGTGTAAAATCTTCCATTATATTTTATATAGAAGGCTAGAATGGTTTCTCGAAAAACAGAATGTATTCTCGCCAAATATGGTAGGATTTCGTAAGTGTAGGTCTTGTATAGACAGTTTAAGTTGCCTCATCTCAATAATCCAAACTAGTTTTTCTGAGGGTGGTAACACCATAGGTTGCTTTTTGGACGTCGAAAGTGCATATAATAATATAGATAATGTTACCTTAATTCACATTTTAGATAAACTACAAGTTGGCTCACTTATCTGTAAATATCTATGGAGCTTTTTACATAAAAGAGTGCTTAAAATCAAATTAAATAGTGGCTTCATTAGTAGACTTTCAGGTCGTGGTTTAGGTCAGGGAGACCCTCTGTCTCCGTTACTTTTTAATGTTATTACTTCAGATATTTGTAAACACCTGCAAAATGATGTGCGTATCTCGCAATACGCAGATGATTTTGCTATTTATGTACGATGCGCATCTATTGCCGAAGGAATCATCAAGATACAATCGTCTCTTGATTTCATTAATAAAATGTTATCACAGGCCGGTTTAGACATTTCGCCTTTTAAAACTAAAATTTGTATTTTTAATAGAGGTTTTCGGAGACAAACAGTTAACGTACGTTTGAATGGCACTCCATTGGAACTTGTAGAAAACGTCAGATATTTGGGGATGTGGCTGGATAGGGGGCTTCGCTGGAAGAAACATATCAACGAAATCTGTGAAAAAGTAGTAAAGTTCACAAACATTTTCAAGGTCTTGATGGGCCCTGGATGGGGTGTTCATCAAATCCAACTAAGACGACTATACATCGCCCTTGTTCGCAGTCGAATGGACTTTGCAAGCTTTTTGTTTGATAACAGCGCTGAAACCCATTTAATCAAACTTGACAGACAACAAAACACGTGTCTTCGATTAATTGGTGGATTTATAAAAAGCACTCCTATCCACGCCATGGAATCGGAACTATTGTTGCCCCCGTTGTTTGTACGACGTCGTTATTTGGCCGGAAAATTTTATTTAAAATCTAAATCTAACGCATTTCCTATAATAAACATATTAGTAAATTTAAATAACTTGTGTAACAATTTCTACTGGAGACGCAAAAAGAAACCACTTCTTGTATTAATGCACGAAATTTTAAGCCGAGAACCCATTTATTGTAGTAGTAAGCTGGATATATTTTCTATGGACACTTGGGTCAGTAATATGGACTTATCCTGTATTGTAAAACCGACTTTAAATAAAATTGATAAACCTAAACATTCATATAATATCTCAAACATAAGAAACCTTTGTAATGAAGCATGCAGTGATGAATACCATAGTTCTTACGCTATTTATACAGACGGTTCTAAACATGAAAATAATTCTGGTGCCGCTTTTTACGACTTGCAAACAAACACCTCTGTCAAATTTAAAATTTCATCAGTAGTGTCTATCATGCATGTAGAGTTAGTTGCTATCGCAGAGGCTTTGGCGTATATCGAGTCATTGAATGGTGATCAATTTGTTATATTTACTGACTCGAAATGTGCTCTCCTTCATTTGCTTAAATGCACGACAAATTTTAGAGGGCTTCCATTGGCTTACACTATTATTAGAAGCATTTACAAAACTGTAGCCAAAAATAAAACAGTTGTATTACAATGGATACCTTCCCACGTTGGACTGCAGGGAAATGAGGTTGTAGATCGTCTAGCAAACGAAGCCCGATCCGATGGAGATAATTTCGGTTGTTTACCTTGGTACACTGATATACTACCTATAGTTAGGCATAAATGTTTCGAGTTCTGGTCAGAATACTTCGATAAAAGGTCTTTGACGAAAGGTATATGGTACAAGGTGATTCAGCCTTCATTACCTCGTTCCCTGTGGTTCAACGTGAGTGGGATCAATCGACACGAGGTCGTGACAGCTTTGAGGCTTCGATCTGGGCATGTCCCGCTCAACAGTTTTATGTTTATGATGCGCAAAGTAGATTCGCCAAATTGTTCCGTATGCGGAGTCGTCGAGGATGCCCATCATATATTATATGAATGTAGCCGCAGTGACACTCAAAGATGCCACGCCTTCGGGGAGAGAAGGTATCATTTGGGGTTTTATAATAGCATGTTGGCCTCTCCGGTGTCGGACGAGGCTCGATTGCTTTATAAAGTAGTAAATAGGGCATTACAGTTGCGTGTTGCTTAGTTTACAATCTTTATGTTTTAATTTTTTGTTTACCATGTAACATTATGTCAGATTGTACACAATAATGGGGGTGACATCTTCATAATTGAAAAAACCCCCGAGAAAAAATAAAAGATAAAAAAAAAAAAAAAAAACGGCTGTTTGAGTCGTGACACTGAAAATTACTTTCATTTTGTAATTATTCCATATTTGTTACTGAGTGGAAGCCTAAAAATCTTAAACTAGGTCACACGGAAGTAACTGGATATTCAGCTGACCTTTCCATTTTTCAAAGCAGAGGTCGTATAACGAGTGAATGGCTCACCTGATGACGAGGCTATCCCGCCCACACACTCGCCACTGTAACTCCTGTGCACCAGGATCGGCAGTGGCACGCATTTTTGTTGACGCCGAGCAGTGAAGCTCGGCGAGTCTCTGGGAGCGCTAAATTGTCTTTGATCCGCAATGAAAATAATCAAATTGAAAGTTAAGGAGGAGTAGGAAATATTAGTGGTCCACTTCCCTCCATAACAAAGGGGTAGACAAAATAATGAACTAAGGAGGCGGTAACCTCACGCACAAGGATATTTACAACTGGAGAAGCCAGATGTAAATCACCACGGATTTCATTAAGTGGGGCCTATCACGCGCGCTGTTAAACTTGATTCCAATAATAGGTATGATGACGAGTGATCTTCACGGACCATGAACATCTAATGCCTGAATCATGGATGGTTGTCGACCATAAAGGAAATAAAAACTAAAGAATTTATCTTAGGTCTAGGTGTATTTAGATCGAATGTATCTATAGTTCCTGAGAATCCAGAACAAGATAATCATAATATCTTAGTGTATCAAGACTGACTGTAAATGTTAAAGCAATAGGAATTGTTTACATTAACCCCCAGAAAAATATTCTTAATCGCACCTCCCGGGAATGAGGCACTTTGATTTTGATCATATCCAAGTGAAACCGGCTAAGGACAAAATAATATAACGCGATACTGTACTCTTCCATAGCCGGTTTTGTCTTTAATGATCCGGGTCGACCCGCATTGTATCTCACAACTGAAGTAAAATGGCAGCTTTGGTGTTGCATTCCGTGTAATCAGGGAGTTTACGGGAGGCACTAATAATCTTCCTCCTAGTTCCCATTCCTTTTGTTAAAAGTCAGTAACGCATCTATGATTCCTCTGGCATAGTGAATATTTAACATAACGTAAGCCCTCGTCCATACCCCCGAAGGGGTAGACAGAGGTGTAATTAGTGGACTCACATTTCGCCAAAGTTATCTTCATTGTATGATGTGCTGGGGGCATGCCATAAATCCAAGGCATAAATTCGATTCCAAGGCAATATAATCCATTTATGATTATACGAAAAGAAAACTCAATCAAATTGCGATCCCCTGACTTGAGAATTGAACCCAGGACCTCAGCTTAAGGACGCTGCCATTAGACCAATGAGGCGAGTGGATATTTATTAGTAATTTCTATTGGACTTGACCTCCAGTTTCTCATTTCATTCATTAGCTTTCATAACAATATCACTCCCGTAATAATACTGTCCTTCTGGTGGGCACGGGCCTCCTCTTACTGATGATAGGTATTAGGATGTTCATCCATAGCATTGCCCTAGTTAGGCCAGTTTCAATCAATCTACTATTACCAGTAATTCCTTTTTATTAGCTAATTGAGGGGGTCTAAGAAAAATAAAGATGGGTACATTGAAATAATAATGGTGCGGTATAGTAGTAGAAGGGTGGATAAATCGGTAAAAGAGGTCGTCACCATAGTTGGAACCCTCATGACTCTCAGTCGCCCATTCGATAGTTCAAGTGTTTTTTACCATTACGCGGTAGCTCTACTCTACTGGTTTACATCCAATCTTAGTTCAGTCTTAGTTGTAATTAATTAGAGAACGGTCTCTAGAGTATAATCCTGACATGTGGTTGTGGTCTGTAAAGCAGTAACATTTTAAAGGTGACTAATAAACTAACAAATTATATGAGTCAAAGTGAATACTATCGTTTTGATTTATTTAATAATACACGTCACAAGTAACTTCAAACATTACATTTATTTTTCGTTTGTCCACAGATATGTCATCGTACTAACAGCGTAGTAACACCGCACAAGATGGCGGTCCGTCCGGCCGCTGTGGTCGTGGAACGGGCTAACAAATGCTATGGGACGCATACCGTGCTGCAGGACTTGGACATGATAGTGGAAAGAGGAACCATGTAAGTGTCATAAATTATATTGAATGTAACAGAAATCAGAGAAAATAGTGTTATATTTATCAATTGTTTCCACAAATCACAAACTAACTTGATTTTGTAGAGACTAGTATGATTCGATGATTATGATTTACTAGCTTTTGCTCGCGGCTCCGCTAGTGCGAACGGCCATTTCCGGAATAAAAAGTATCCTATGTCCTAATCTAAGCCATAGTCAACATGTGTGCCAAATTTCATCCAAAACCATTTAGCCGTTACGGCGTGATGGACTAACAAACATCCAATTTCACAAACATCCAAACTTTCATATTTACAATAGTAAGTAGGCTAGTAAGATTTCCACTTACTGGTATGGCAGTCTTTCGATGGTAGCATCAAACGTCAGACGCTGGCGTCAGTAACGCTCTCATCGGTCAACACTCTACTAAATTTCAGCTAGTTAATGAAGCTACTTATTGCGTAGTACTACCGCGTACTCGTAAGTCGTACATGCAGCGTCATAGACGCGCGTGACGCGACCGTCGCGTCGGAAGTCTGCATTTACATTTTTATCTGGGTAAAGCACACCGTTAGTTGACCCCTAGTCTTGCAGCACCAGTGTGTAATGTCCATTACATAATTACTAATCTTATCTTTCTATCATCTTTAATGCCTGGGTCCGTCTTTTCGTAACAGATTTGACGCCCCCATGATATATGGAGCGACCCGCGTCTGACTCCCACAACCCGCAACGGGAACAAAGTTTCGCCATTGCCTCGTCCGGTAATCAGCAGAGTGTACCACGTGCAGGGTTGGCTTGGGCCTCTGATATTGGTGGACCACTTACACTACATTACTTAATTAATAATTTTAAAATATTATTTTTGTCCTCGTATTATTACGCTGAAATAGTCATTACCATAAACAGTTCGACAAAGGTAAACGCCGAATAATGATAGAGGGCAGTGATAAATTAATTTAATATTTTGTTTGTCGTAATGGTAAGTGGTTACAGTCGCCCAAAGACTTCAGTAGTACCAAGGGGCACAGCCAAGCCGCTGTCTACCGCGAAATACTTAGATGATTTAGTCTTTGTGTTACAACTCCCTTGTAATTTCTTATACTCAGGTTATAAGGCCCGTGTTATAGAACTCAAGTGATTTTTTTTGGCGCCAAACAATAACGGACCAATCACATGTACAGAAATCGACACTTAGCATAGAGGTCACTTGAGTGTTGTTCTATAATACGGGCCTAAGACTTGTATCTTAATTTAATGTCAAGACAGTGTGGTGGGCCATTGGTTATATGAATTTTACTTTAGCAAACACAGACCTAACTATGTAACCCCTGATGCGCGCGAAGGCATACCGTTGATTTCTGTATACGTAATTGGTCCATTTTGGGCGCTAAACAGAAACGGGCCAAATCCGTATACAGAAATGTCTGTATAGCATAAAAAGATCTTTCACAAATTCTAAAATCCCTCTGGTATGTGTAGGTGTCAATGGGTGATCACTTACTATCAGGTGACCCCTTCTTTCAAAAAAATGGCTTCTTTATTAAATCACCAAACCTACGTCCTCCTGATTTTAAGCCATCGCAATAACAAAAAATAATTTCCGATTAGTAAATTAAAGGTATTTTGTATTCCATGACTTTCCAATGTAATTTATGATAGATGGACTATGCACTGCGCTAACATATCACGTTCTGAGAACATTTTGCTATTCATTCCACATCAGCATTTGTCTGAAGTCACACAGTCATCGTTATTGTTACAGGCAATAAACCCGAGATGTCATTGTATTTATTTATTTTAAAATTTTCTTCATTATAGGTATTATAGTTTCACAGCTAGGTACTTATTATGCCAATAAAAACTTTAAACAATAAATAAATCCGACTCCAAAAAACAAAAAATATAAAATAAAGAATTTTGAGTATATGGTATAATTTTTTGTTTAATTATGTCTTCGCATTTCCATACATACAACGGTGTAGCCGATTTCAAAGTCTTGTTGGAGTTTTTATAGAGCAAACACAACATTAAACTAGTTTAGGAATTAATTCAATTTTTTTTATTGCATAGGCCGGCTAACGAGCAAGTGCGTCACCTGATGGTAAGTGATCACCACCGCCCATGTACGCCCACAATACCAAACGAGTCATGGACGCGTTGCCAACCATAAAGGAAAGTGATAATTGAGGGATTGGGAAGGGGAGGGGATTTGAGCTTCCGGATATCAAATAGAAGATCGACCGTACCTACTGTCAGAATTCCTGCCAAAATTCCGAGTCTATGGTATTGTAGTTTAATAGTCAATGATTGATACCACTGGCTCAAAATTACTAAATTTTATTTTTAGCTTCTTAGATTTTTGGAGTTGTTTTTATGTTTTGTTAAAAAGTTTTTATTTTACAGTAGTGAAAGTATTATCATAAATCATTATATCATGCGTATATCGTAAATACGTTCAATATATGAAATAATATTGGTATGTAGATGATGGTACGTATATAATATTATATATTCTACCAGTTTTGCAGACAATGAAAGTTGTTTGTATTCCAAATTTAAAACATGGAGTTCATTGTTCTAGAATTATATAATTTTTCCTACTTTGTATTAAGGATGGGATTTTTTTATAGAGTCTTTTTTTAGATAGAGAGAATCTATCATGTGTCTACTTACTGTATATCTTTGCACAGTAGTTTCTTTGAAATTATTTATTAGTCCTACTATCCTACTAATATTATAAATGTAAAAGTTTCGAATATGTTATGTTATGTCTGTAAATTTGGATATTTGTAAATTAATCATGCCTTAAGGATCCAACGGATTTGGATAAAATTTGGCATACCCGCGGCGGAGCCGCGAGTAAACACTAGTCACTAATCAAATTTACGTATCACTGCGTACACGCACGTCGCAAGTTGTTAAATAATTCATTGAAATACATCGGTGATTATGGTTGATAGTTGAAGTGATCAACGCGATCACCTTTCCCTCCTTAACTTTATGTTAAATAACAAAATTGAATATTAAACATACATTTCTATTGTGATAGTCAATTGCGTAAAAGTTGTAAAATTTCTTATACAACTGAATAACGAGACGAACATATCGCTCGGATGATGGTAAGCGCCATAAATATAGGAACTCCCAACACCGCTCCCCAACTCCCCCTCTCTCTCTCTTAAACATAACTTAAGAAAATTTATAAGTAATTATAAATATATATTTTTTTGGAATACTTACAGTGGGGCATCCACGGTGGGGCAAGTACCCTATTTTGCCCCACCGTGGCTACGTCCATTTATACATCTATAAGTCTTGTAGACAGACGGCTGTTGCGTTGAGACTTTTTCCATTATAGTTAATAAGTCTCCATATACTGTTTCTTTGGTCTCAAAGCTTGTACTTGCAGATGAGGCTAACACCTGTTGTCACATTCGTAGGATCTTGCTGGTGGAATCAGAACAGCAATTTTCAGATCATACGTTTCTGACTACTGACTGATCATCGCCTAGGTCAAACCGCTGGACCTTGAAAAGTTGAAATCTTAACGTATTCCTATATAATGACATAGAAAACCACTAAAAATGGCTTTATCTACCTCAAAGAAGTGAAAATTAGATGCCAAGTTTGCATGGAAGACGAAATCTTTCTGGTGTAATTTTCTTTTTTTTTTATCTTTGTGTATTATGCTCTTTAATACAATAAAGAAAACGCATATTTCGGCGTTCTTTTAAAATTCAACCTCTAAGGGGAGAGCATAAATAAACATAAGCTCACACCTTTAATCTCTATTTCAGGGGAGAAGAGGGTAGAATACTTGTCTATGTAATGGGGCCGCGACCAAAAGCTAGTTTGTTATATTAATAAAAACAACACTACCGTATTATTAATGAAAAGACCTGTTTTTTTTTTTCAAAATGATTTTCTTCACAGATATGGCCTCCTCGGTCCATCTGGTTGCGGCAAGACAACGCTCCTGTCATGTATAGTTGGACGACGGCAGCTGGACAGCGGGAATGTGTGGGTGTTGGGCGGCAGGCCAGGGGAGAAGGGGAGTGGTGTCCCGGGACCTCGTGTCGGCTATATGCCTCAGGTAAATGAACCCAATAAAAAACGAACGATACTACAAAACCCGAATGGCGGTGAGACTCCTGTTGTCTTGTGAAAGTTGCCCATTCTCCCTCGTACTACGTCATCAGATCTTAACCGACCAACCGAAGTCTGCCTCATTAAGATCCATAAGTTAATGATTGTTTGGATTCGCAATATAGTGTTGAAACTCACACCTCGTTGCTATAGTTCTTAGACGGCAATTGCAATAAATTAGAGTAACATCCATAGATTATCTTTTAATAAGTCGCAGACGATTTTAAAGTTATATTTAGAACTAGTTTGCAATAAAAACACAATTTGCAATGTCACAAGAGTCCGAGACATTTTTGGCAACAGCTATAGCTGTACTATAAAACTGTACTATTAAAAATTGAAAAATAAAACATGCAATAACAAAACTAAAAAATACGACTTCAAAAAATAACACTGAGAAGTCAAAAATATGTAATAATTTCTATAGGTTGCATCCACTCCAAAGAGACCAATAGAAATTGTTGTTATAACGTAAATTTTTGAAGACTTGTTAAGTTTTCTTTGACAGCTCCGTGGCGCAGCGGGCGAGCAGCCGGCTGCGAAGCGTGAGGCCGTGGGTTCGATTCCCACACCGGTCTATAAATAAATGATAAATATTACTATCTATAAATATTGGTCTCGGGTCTGGATGTTGTGGGGCCACAAGTCCCTCGTAGTTCCTGATACCCACGACACAGGTTTACCTAGTGTGGGGTCAGGACTATGTGTGTGACTGTTGGGTGTATTTATTTATTTATTCTTAATTTATCTGATATTTTTTTCGCGCTAGCCCTTAAGTTACGTTGGTCGAATTTTAAAGTTTGTTGTTATATGTAAACATTATTCGCTTCATTCATCATTATTGGCTTTTGCCATTTGACAATGTAAATATGGTTCGATACATTGTCAAATATAACATGTTTTTATCAAAAACTAATAGCTAATAATAGATGTTAAAGTCTGGTTTTTATGTGAACATTTCATCAGTGCGAACTGCGAACCCACCGAAAGTTTTATAGTACTTAGGTAAATGTTCCATATGAATTTCAAATAATATGGTAGGTCCCTCGTATGCAAGAGGCCGTCTAGGTTGGTACCATCGCTTTCTCTATTTCTGCCGCCAAACAGCAGTGTGTAAACACTGTTGTGTTTCGGTTTGAAGGACATTGAAGCCAGTGTTATTGGGCGTTATGAGACTTAACATCTTATGTCTCGTGATGACGAGTGCAGTTCCGTACCTTGCAGTGTTCTGTAATCCAGAGATATGTGAGACGTTGCTTCTGTTTATGGGCAGGCGTGACGCTTAACATCAGGTAAGCAACCTGCCCGTCTAGTCATTCAAGCAAAATAAAAGCCATGTACTTATTACTTATACGATATATTGGTGTAACGTTGCACATACATCGCAGCATCTTCATTTCCGCGACATTGATCTCCTTAACATGACGCTTAAATGCAGGGCATGTCTTACAACCACACTCAGTATCTAATCTCTGTTTTTTCGAATCCTTTCCGCCAAACTTATTCACCATATTTTTATCCAGGACATAGCACTGGTCGGGGAGTTCACGGTCCGTGACGCGGTCTACTACTTCGGCCGTATCTATGGAATGGACAACGACAAGATGGTCGAGCGATTCGAGTTCCTAAGCAATTTGCTCGAACTACCCAGTGGTGGGAAGTTCATCAAGAACTGCTCCGGTGGCCAGCAGAGGCGGGTGTCGCTTGCAGCTGCCCTGGTGCATAATCCCGAACTTCTTATTCTCGACGAGCCAACTGTTGGATTGGACCCCGTTCTGCGAGAACAGTAAGTTGGTTTTTATAGCAGAAGCCGGCAAGTGAGCAAGTGGGTCACCTGATGTTATATGATCTCCATCACCCATGAACAGTCACTATAAGTATTCATTAATTACTAGACTTTTTTATGTATAGGCCGGCAAAGGAGCCTGTGAATAACCTGATGGTAAGTGATCTCCACCGCCCATGTACGCCCACAATACCTTAAAGGAAAGGGATAGTTAAGGTTTTTGGAAGGTGAGGGTATTTGGCCCTCCGGATATCTCACTCACCGTACGAAATGCGGCAGCAAGCTGCTGCTTTATACTATGCGTTAGGTTGTTGCTTTTGTAAACGGATCTTTCTAGTGTCAGTAGTTTCTTTTACTTTATAATGTTCTGCATTGGCATAAAATGAGATTAAAACGCTCCCAAATAGATATTTAATAATGTCTACAGAATATACGTATACATACTCATACGCACTCACGCCTGTAATCCCCGAAGGACCGATCCGATCCGAGACCTCGGCGTCGGCCTCAATCGTACCGCATTACAACTGTGCCACCGAGGCAGTCCAATTATATTATATTAATATTATTATGTACGATAAGTTTACGTACTAGTATGTATTTTGATATAATTATTTAATAATTACCACCCCACCATCTCCTATTAGGTACTTTTATACACCTGCCTTGTTTATTCTCTGCACCACCCAATGGTTGACTCGTAGAGAATGGCATTAAGTCCGCCTGTAGGTACGTATTTTGTATGGAGTGTATTAAATAAATAAAAAATAATAATATTTGAGTCCATTCTAATTGATGGCCATTATTATTAATCTATCCATGTAGCACACAAAAATTACATCTATGACATTTAAGTTGCTCATTAAATTCGATAGGTATGAATATTATAGTCTATGTGCATATCATTAAACTCTAATATCATATTATATAATGAAATATTAGATTATGGACGGGTACCAAAAATCTAAAAACCAAATAAGACCAAATTAAATAAACTCAGAAAAGATTCTGAGGGGGTTCTCGGTACAACGCGTATAATCATCGCTCAATTGGTCGTTGGGTCAAGAGCCAGATGGAGAAAGCGGTGTTATTGGACACGGCACGCATTGTGAGGAGGTTTCTCACTTTTGGGTCGTAATCACTGGTGGCTTGGGTCCTAGGCCTCGCCTTTAAATAATGAAGTTATATTTTTTTAAATGTTTTTTTTTGTTGTAAATGTGATATTTAAAATGCTTCTAAAACCTTATAACCTACTTAGACAAGTCCAATTTGATTTAATATACGTTTCTCCGTACGAGTATACTTATATTAGAAGAGTCATAAATTTTATTTTGCCGTCTACAATATGTAATAAAAACCCTGTCCGATCCGAAAGCGGCATTTAGGTATCCCAATGACATTACCAAGAAAAATAAAAATGAAAGATTATTCTTGAAAATAAAAATGTTATTGTATTTCAAAATGCACGTTATTAGTACCCAAATTATCCGAATTTCCCTAAAATCGAGTAAATTTTTAAAATGTTACAACACCGTCGTCTCCGGCACGAGTTATCGGCATCCTTTGACATGCCGACAGAGGACACCGCGCGCTTCGGCGCGGGCGATCAAAAGAACCGCCGGCAAGTGTAAGGCGACTATCCCGACCTTGAACATTTTAATAAGTCAGTTTAGCGCAAAAATTGCTTCCGAGTGGTTGTTCCGTTGTTGTTTTGTTAATGTCATACTCTAATCAAGAGTATTTTAATATGATATTGTGTCTTGGCAGGAGTGA
The DNA here is from genome assembly GCA_905332985.1 of Mimas tiliae. Classification (NCBI taxonomy): domain Eukaryota; kingdom Metazoa; phylum Arthropoda; class Insecta; order Lepidoptera; family Sphingidae; genus Mimas; species Mimas tiliae. The sequence continues at coordinate 14,772,141 of HG995246.1, read as the reverse complement.
CTGCAATTATTCAGCAGTTCGTAGAGATTACGAGATGCGTTATTCGGTTCCGCAAGGTACCCCGGTACCGTCTGAGTATGTATGTGATCATCAAAGAGCAGAATTATTTAGTGAGGACCCCATACAAAAGTAGTCGTTCTGTGACGCGACAGCTGGGTACTAATCACGTGCAAGTGTGGAAAGTGTTAAAAGTAGATGATCAACATTATTTCATCCAATCTGTACGTAAATAGTGAGTAGTATGGAAAACAGTGGATTAGTAAACGTGGACCAACGTCGTGGCCATTATAGTTTCCAGACTTCACGCAAGCAATTCGTTTTGATGAAAATTTGTGAAACTAAAACCGAAATGCGTTCGCGGATTGTAGCAGATTTTTATTAGATTAAATCGGACACAGATGAGGTAAAAAGCGTTCATGCCATCTTTATGCGACGGTGGTGACTTGTATTACTATTGGTGGTAGAAACATCGAACAGCAACTTCGTCACAGCCATCGCATTTTTTATTACCGAATGATCCTACACACGATCTAAACATCGGGTGATACATAAACAGTTGCATAGGAATTATTTTTACGTCTGTAATCCAACGATCAACTGGGGTCATGACCTCATGACATCAATACCGAACAGCTGTCACGCGCCGCACCGTACCGCCCAGTATTGCCATGTAAACTATCTCGTGTAATTAAATTTTATTTAATTTTATTTGGGGTATTTTTTTTACTATTTATCCAAAAGGTTTACATCAATAGAACCTTATCTCGATACCTAATAACACCTTCACGGATCGGACAGGGTTTTTTTTACATATTGTATATATATAGATAGATTAGGTACTGAATGATGGTGTAGGTACAAATATTTAAATACGAAAAATTTAAATTCTTTTAAATCCATCCATCCTTTGTTTTATTTTAAAAGAATAATGGTGTCATGCGCAGACCGAAATGTACACACACATAAAGTGCGTAGTATATATCCAAAAACAAACGTCATCATCATCATCATCATCCACAGCCTGTAGGGTCCCACTGCTGGGCATAGGCCTCTCTCATATCATGCCATTTGCCACGGTCCTGAGCTAGTCGCATCCAGGTTCGACCCGCGATCCTAACAAGGTCGTCGACCCACCTTGCCGCTGGACGGCCAACGCTGCGCTTGCCTTGTCTTGGCCACCACTCAGACAGCGCTTTACTCCACCTCTCATGAGCTCGCCTAGCCACATGTCCCGCCCAGGTCCATTTGAGTCCCATAACGAGATTTCCGATGTCTCGAACTTTAGTACGTCGTCGGATTTCGATATTTGGGACTCGGTCTTGTAGTTTGATGCCGAGCATGGATCGCTCCATAGCCCTCTGCGCCACATTTATTAAAACAAACGTGTGCATAAATAAATAAATATTTAATCATTATTAATTTTATCACTATTTGTTCATTTTTATGCAGTTTATTGTCAGCATATTTCATTTAAATTGATGAGGTTTTATACAAGTTCCTAGCACGTATTTTTTATTTCATTTCTTGCAGTAAATATAGGTACCACCTATATTTAAAATTTAAATGTTTCCAATAAGTAGTAGGAGCTTTTTTGATATAAGGTATATTATTTTATATAGTATTTTTTGGTTTTAGATAATACCTAGAAGGATCTCTGGTAAGAAGTTATTTAATAGGCCATTACAGGTTGGTTCATATAAGACAGAGAAAGGTTGTACTCGTATGTACATCTTACTACCCATTCCATATAATAAAAATATCTATTTTGAACCGACTTCAAAGATGGAGGAGATTTTCAATCCAACACCTTTTTTGCTTTTGATTTCTCAGCAAAACAAGGATCAATTTTGATGAAAACAATTGTTTGATAAGGTTTACCTGCCATTGGGTATATAACTTTGTTTAAGATTTGATGACAGAGTATCAAGTAAAGAAATAAACAAAGAACAGCAGTACCTATTCTTCAATATATAATAATATATTAAAATTTACATTCAATAGAATGATCGTTTCTTTCTTAACTTCTACCGAATTCTTTGAGATAACCTTTTTTTACCTATTTCAAAATAAATGTTCTTAATATGCATAAATAATTATTTTATGTATGTTCACGCATAATTACGCCAAATAAGGACCGATTTTGATAATTATTTTTGAATTTGATAGGTTTTTAAGCATAGGCCGGAAATCGAGCATTAGGGTCACCTGATTTCCAACCGTGTAGGTGCACCCACAATATCAGAATCATGGACGCGTTACTGGTCTTAAAGAGAAAGGATAATTAAGGAATTGGAAAGGGGAGGAGGCTTTATCGTGATACTGCGATTGTGGTAACATAATATACATTTGGCTGAAATCTGTTGACGGAGCAAGAGGGAACATGGGTAACGTTACGCGATTTAGGATATGAAATATATTTTTTAGTATTTTAAACATAATGTAGTAACATATAGTCTTAAAATAACTACTTGAAGGAGGTAGATAACCAAACAACGAATACTCACAATCGTAAGCTGAAAATTTGCTTAGTATGATGTGTTTACTTGCAACGTCACGCTCATAAACGCTAAAGAAATGTCAGCTATGTATTTTCCTAAATATTTAGTAATTTGTAGATGGGCAAAATGTATTTCATAGTGATTTCTTAGGTTTACGCGAATATTACACATTGAAAAAAAACTAGTTTATACGGATTTTATCGCGGTTTAATTTTTATTTTAGTGTCAAGTAACTTTTTTAAATAATTAAAAATAAATGTATAATTTTAAAATGAAGGTAGCCAATGTAACATTAACTTTTCGAGACGACCTACACCTCAGTCTCTCCCGTGACCACGAAGGCTGAAAAGCTTTCGAAACGTCGGGACTAAAATAAAAATTAATCCGCGATAAAATGCGTATAAACTAGTTTTATTTCAATATGTATTTCATACATTAATTTCTAAGTGAAGATCATAAACATATGGTGAGTAGTTATTAGTATAGTGATTGTATTTGGAGTATATATGGCTCCAATTGAACGGCTTTAATTTCGTACGTGCAGTTTAGTTTCTATAAGTAGTTACTCTAGGGATATAGCTAAAAATTATTAGCTAATAAAGTTTATTTAGCGAGATGGCGCCTCGTCAATTATTCAGTACAATGGTTAGTTGCTAAATACAGAAAGTGTAAAGTCTAGACGTTTCGATATCGCAATCAGTGAGGAAACCTAGTCATTATGTCCACCTGATAGTTTCTATTGCACTTCCGACGGAACTGAGACCGATTGTTTATCCTATGCTACTTCTTTCTTTCCTCCTGACGTCAACCTCTCTAGGGAAAACATGAATGAACACGTGTATCAATCCTAAATTGATTATGTTTATTATTATTTAAGTTAATTATGTAGGTATGTTTTATACACCAAAACTCTAAGATCAAAACTTAAGTTATTTAATAAATGACAAAAAATCTCACGGCAGAATTTCTTGATACTTCTTCTCAAACCAGTGAAGCACCGGTGGATTCGAAACTTGACGTCTAAAAGTGCCCTTGGCGGCCTAAATACTAAAGGATTTGGTTTTGTTCGAACCCAGACAAACGATAGCCCATATACATGACTCAAATCTGTCAATACTTTACATTCAACAATGTATAAGTGCTTATGATTTTTGTCACGACCGCGTGCCATATCGTCTCACTGATTTGCAAAACACGCACGTCCGGGAATACAGGATTTGTATGAAACATAATTGAATATGTTTACATCGGTTTTCCCTATATTTTGCGTTCTAACAATTCGATGTGGTCACCGGAAGGGCGTAAAATCCTAGAGCCGATAATGATGCTCGAAAATTTAAGTCGATTTCGTTGAAAATTTCCTATATCAAGCATGTAGGTGACCTAGTTTTCCCGCTAAAAGATCATTGAAGCTTTCTGATTGCTGGGCATAATGAAACATGCATAAAACAAAAACATCTTTAACTTTAACCCATCTGCAACTTTCCTTAACAGAACAACTCTTGCCGCCCTGCGGAACCACAGCTTCGTGGTCTCCATCGCGGCACAAACTAAGAAGTTCGCTAAATCTTCTGCCGGCCATAAAGATGTGAAATCGTTTACCGACACACGTGTTCCTTCCCTTTCTTACTACAATATGAGATCCTTTAAGAGTGTGAAGAAGCAATTAGGCCGGCTGATATAATTCTGCCAACCCACAATAAATTGTCAATCGTTGGTCGACACTATTCTTGGATTGCGCTACAATTACTATTAGGTAGCGTAGTAACTTTGTCGATATCCAGGGATATAAAAACATTTTGTGCCAAAATTACCTATCCCCCCCACCCTCCCCCCGCGGGGAAAATCCCTTTTACGGATACCTTATCAACCTCGGGGGTGCAGAGATGGTATGTCTGAATCGCCAGCCTTCCGACCCAGTTGTCTCTTGAACGACCTCTGGATCGGGTCCCCATCCAAAATCCCTACACTGATATACCGACTAAAAACCCCGCGGTGGCCTTCTTCAGCGCAATTGAGACGGTACCGGGGGTTATTGATGTGCTCTGGATTGCTGCCACAACCGTCTCTACGCTATGCCCCTTTGCGGCTCGTCTCTCTCGAGGGTCTCAGTAGCCCCTCACAGTAATGACGCCATTCGGCGTCTCCGGCAGCACACTGTTTTTGTGCAGCCGTCCATCTCGGGGTACGCTCAAATTACCTAGCAAAATAAGGCTAGATGATAAAAGTTTATAAGGATTCTTTTGTCCTACAATGTCGTAATATAATCAAATAAGATACCATGTGGCAAGGGTCCATCGCGTCAATAATACGTCACTCCATTGTTCTGTACATAATTGTCACAATAATTAAGATTACTTTTGCAATCGCATGCTGTAAGCTGTTGCTTAACATAATGCAAATGTTTCCATTGTTCGTGCAAAATTAAAATTATCGGCCATTTATAATAATATTTTGTTAATAAAATGACTTTGTTAACTTATTTTTACAAGGTGGTAGGTTCCTCGCATGCTAGAGGCCATCTGGGTTGGTACCACCATTTTGTCGCCAAACAGCAGTGTGTTCCGGTTTGAAGGACATTGAAGCCAGTGAAATTACTGGGCATGAGACTTAACATCTTATGTCCCGGGGTGATAAACGCAGGGCAATGCTATGCAGTACTTTGTAATTCAAAGTTCTATGATACGTTACTTCTGTTTATGAGCAGGCGTAGCGCTTACCATCAGACGAGCGACCTACTCCTTTCTTCACATATGCTAATAAAAAAAATAAAAAATGTGTCGTAGAGCAAATGAATATCATATCTCTAGCTTTATTCTACTCCTAGACTTTGCTCGCCGCAAGATCATCTTGTGTTGCTTATACTAACCCCCGTATTCAAAAACATTATTATGAGATCTCACAGTGAGCAAGAACGCATAACACAAATAATACTTAAGTGAATACGGCCCTAAGCAATGACGTTTAGAGAAACCGTCACGTATCGGCGTCCGAACGACATAAAACCAAACTTTGTCCCTTTTAATTAATATCCAGAATGTTCACGATGGGGTTTTTAGCATTGTCTCACCAACTTAATACTTAATACTTCTGCAACGTTAATCAAGATTGTATCAAAGAAACCCGTACTTGCATATAAATAATATGCACATTATAATTGGTAGAGTCACGCTTGGTATAAGCAATTTTCCTACTAACACAAATTCCCACAGCATGCAATGGGAACTGTAACAATTGCTCCCATTTTTTGCTAACGCTTTGTTTTGTTTGCAGAATATGGGAATTCCTTGCGGAGGTCGCTCGCAATGGTGCCACAGTCATCATCACCACGCATTATATCGACGAAACCAAACAAGCTCACAAGGTAAATGTTCATTAATGCTTTTGCACGACTCCGTCGAAAATATTATGTGGGGTTCATAACCTGAGCGTCCCATTGCTAATTGCAAATGTTTGCCGGCTTCTGCTATAAAAAAATAAAATAGATATATAAAAAAATAGAAACAGAATTGAACCATATCGATTAAACTAGCCTTCAACAAAAAAGGATTTTAATCAAAGACTCCAAAGTTACTATTAGACGAGCTTTTTAGAAGTAAAATTACGCCACATAATGCGGGAGTTTACGGTTAAGGCGGGAGAAGGAGCTACTGCCATATTGAGTTGCTGTGAATTGTCCGTAACTTAGTGCGCACTTTTTAGTATCGCGCAGCCGGTCTAGTATTACACATTGAAGTCTTTGACTTTAGGAACTACGATAGGTACCACAGAGACAGAGACACAGGCAGATAAAGGGGACAAACTAATAACATCCTTCTTTGTTGGCGTGGTTAAAAAGGCCATTTCGAATGATATCACGAATAGAATAAATAATATTAAGTTTCCTGAATTCTAAGCAAGGTCATTGTCGCTATTTAATGTTTTAATTCCCTATGTTAATTACTATGTTAAGTGATATTAATAAGTACGGATGTATTTAAAAGCAGTTAGTGAATCATAATGGAAAAATATTTCGTTTCCTACTTTAAAATGGATAACATTCACAATATCAGTGGCGGATCCAGAATTAGAATAAAATAATTGAGAATATACTTTACCTACTTAAAATGTTATAAGTAAGGATAAGCGATGACAATTATATTGTAAGTGGTATATAGTAGTACTAAGAAAGTAGAATAATATCAATATTAATTTGAGATTGGTCAGTGGACCCAAATGTTTGGGGGGGGGGGGGGGGAGCTTGAGCCCCTTAGCCCCCCCTGGATCCGCTAGTGCACAATATCATGTTATTTCGGTAGCTCCGTGGCGCACGAGAGGCCGTGGGTTGATTCCCCAACCGAGACAAATGTTTCTGTGATCCAAAAATATTATTATTATTATTGGCCTCGGGTCCAGACCCGAGGCCAATATTTACACCACAACACCCAGGTGTTGTGGGACAGCAAGTCGCTCGCAGTTCCTGATACCCACGATACAGGTTAACCTGGTGTGGGGTCAGGATTATGTGTGTGACTGTTGGGTGGTTGGATGTATTTATTTGTTTGATTAACAGGTTTTTTAACCCTACCGTATAGAATTAAAAAAGTGCCTTCACCCACATTTTACATTTCAAACCTTCATAGATAATATGTAATTTAATATTTAATGTATTTTAGCTACAGCTAGCTCAATTAGTAGGTAATCAATGAACACGCTTGATTGCAACAAAGCCTTTGATTGCAACACATACTTAATTAATGGCTTCTTACACGACTTGTTGCGTGTCAATCGTGATCATTAATGATTGTATCTTCTGAATACAAGCACAATTATTTATTTATGCTCAATTCTAGCTGAATAAGAAATAATCAGTGTGAAATTTTCTAATAATTTGATAAAATGAACGTTGAAATCGTAAAATTGTACATGTCTATTCGTATTTTAATCGACTTTAACGAAGTTTAAACTGCCGTATTGTAAAGGTATATTTATTTTAACTTTTCTGTTATTGTGGGCGTTCATGGGCAGTGGAGATCACTTGCCACCAGATGACCCACTTGTCCGTTTGTCAGCCTATGATATAAAAAAATACCTACCTCGACGGCGACGACAATGATGACACTGAAAAATATTTAAGAATGCTATGACTTTTTTGGAAAATACATTTTAGCTGACGTTTATTTTGCATTTCTGTGCGTGACTTAGCGAATTAGCTTACGATTGTGAATTTTAGTAGTTTGGACATCTACCTTCTGTAAGTAGTAACTATTCTAAGACTTAGCTTAGTCTTCTAGTTTGTCTGCTTCCGTCCCTAGGAAGACCATACACTCTGCTAAAATTCCTTATCATAATTAATATTTTGCCAACAGATCGGTCTTCTCCGGGACGGTCACCTCCTAGCGGAAGAATCTCCAGAAGAAATCCTCCGCAAGTTCGACTGTAACACGCTTGAAGAGGCGTTCCTCAAACTTTCGCTCATGCAGCACGAGTTACCTAGAATACCTTCAAGTAAGTAAATAACCTAAGCCATAAGAATAATTTATAAACAATTATTTATTACTAGCTTTTGTTGTGGGGGTCAGGCCGTGGGTAGCTCCACATAATACCAGTAGGCCAATTCTCAATTTTAAAATAATTCCGTTCTAAACCAATAATCAACGTCAAATGCACCTAGCATTAGCAGTAGCATTATACCGTTTTGGCTTCAGTCAACTTTTATTCTATATTCAATCTTATTACGATCTATGTTCACATTTGACGTTGATTATTGGTTTAAGAGAATGCCTTTTGCAACTTTCTTGACGCTGAGACTAGATCGGAATGATATTTTGAACATTTTAACTTACGAGAATTGACCTCCAGATCCACCGTCATATCATGATGGGAAGGCGGACCCTGCTATTAAGGCGGGATAACGCCAGGCAGAAAAAAGCTTTTACTCACGTCTCCCCTATGTCTTTTTCCGGGATAAAAAGAAGCCTATGTCCTAAGCCAGGATACGTTGTGTTATGCCGAATTTCATCCAAATCCGTCTAGTCGTTAAAACGTGATTGATTAACAAACATCCAAATTCACAAAATCTCAAACAACTTTGATGTTAAATTTTCATTGGCGTTGGTGGTCATTTACCATTGCCCGAGCTGGGAATTGCACTCAGTACCCCATGGTTCTCAGTCTTAGTACGCTACCACTAGAACAATGAGGCGATTCTGTTTGGTCGTATAAAAAGTGTTTTATTTTGTTACAGCTCTAACTCCCGATTTGATCCCGGCGTCGATCACGAACGGCGAAGATAGCCGATACGAATCCCGGGAGGATTTCAACTTAGTCACTAGTAGTACCGACGTAAATACTGTTTTATATTGTTTCATATTAATAATAATCAATGACAGCCTCCGTGGCGCAGTCGGCGAATAGCCGCCTCTGAAGCGAGAGCCCGCAGGTTCCAAGTTTCGGGACAAAGGTTTATGTGATCAACATAAATTATCTGGGTGTGTTTTCTCCTCAGAGGAGTTGACAGGTGGCCGTAGAACTACAAGCCAAATCATTATGTAACATGTGTTAAAAGCATATTGTGCCGACCCCACTGCGAGTGGGATACGGGCTGGTGGAAGATTAATAACAATAAATACACCCAACAGTCACACACATACTCCTGACCCCACAGTAAGATACGAGTCTTGTGTCGTGGGTACCAGGAACTTCTGGTGTCAACACCCAGATCCGTAGGTACCAATATTCCTAACCACAACACGGTCGAAAAAAAAACGGCTTTATGATACCGCCATAAATACTTAAAAGTAAAGATCCAAATCAGTACATTGAACCCACATACATAAGGTATTTCGCCGATGCAAAATGAAATAAACTGACGCGATTCTTTCATTACAGGTTTTAACAAAAAAGGAAAAACCAAAAACACCGAAAAACTTATCAAGATCGAGATACAAAGCCGTGTTTATAAAATGCATACAGCAGTTTTGTAGACATCCTGGGTGAGTAATCGTTTAGATCAGTCTTTCTCAACCTTTTTCAATGGTGGACCTCTAGCGCCCCCTTACCTTGATCCGCGGACCCCTTATATATAAATCTTCGTAAATAAACATGTTTTTTTCTATAAACAACGACTTATAGATGAGTACTATTACATACATACGCACTTACGCCTGTAATACCCGAAGGGGTAGGCAGAGGTGTAAGCAGTACACCCAAATTTTGCCGAGCGTATCTACGTCCCATGATGTGATAGGTGGCGAGCCTATCGCCGTATCGGGGACTTCCGGGCTATTCCAGACTCCGGGCTGATACTGAGCATTTCGTAATTCTGTAAACTATCGCTTGCTTTAACGGTGAAGGAAACATCGCGAGGAAACCTGCATACTTGAAAAATTCTCCATAAGAATTTCTAAGGTATGTAATGTCTGTCAACCCGCATTAGGCCAGCGTGGTGGACTAAGACCTAATCTCATTCAGTAGCGGAGGCCCATACCCAGCAGGGGGACGTGTATAATACAGGGTTAGTATAATTATTTATTTTACATTTTTGTTCTCAGAGGGTTAATATTCTCGATCCTGTTCCCTATAATCGAGGTGGTCGCGTTCTTCATGGCCGTGGGTCACGACCCCCGCGACTTGCACCTCGCCGTCGTCAACGAAGAAGCCGCCTTCTCGCCATGTAAGTATAACATAATGTAACATAGCACAACACAATGTAACACCAACAAAACATCAACATTTACGAGTGGTTAGAGCCACGCTGTGGACAATTTTGTCTACAGTATGAATAGACCGGCTCGTCCGGGTCGTTACCTCTTTCTCACAGAAAACCGACGTAAAGTAGCAGATTGCTGCTGCGTTTCGTAGGGTGAGTGAGATATCCGGAGGCCCAAATCCCCTCGCCTTCCCAATCCCTCAATTATCCCTTTACTTTAAGGTCAGCTACGCGCCCATGACTCTTTTGGTGACCCACTTGCTCGTTTATCGGCCTATGCATTAAAAAAATAAATTAAAAAATCAACACATTGCGTCATATACTATATACATTAACGCAAAATAATTTTGGTATTGTTTTTTTTTTATTACCGTCCCATTTTTTTACACCCTCCGTGGCACAGTGGGCGAGTAGCCGGCTTTGAAGATGAGGCCGTGGGTTCGATTCCCACACCGTGAAAAAATGTTTGTGCGATCCACAAATATTTGTTTCGGGTCTGGGTGTTGTGGGACCGGTCCCTCGTAGTTCCTGATACCAACGATACAGGTTAACCTAGTGTGGAGTCAGAACAATGTGTGTGACTGTTGAGTGTATTTATTTATGATATGATGTCGGAAAATACGTGATTCAAACATCTGTGTTTGCCAAGTCAAACCTCATAAATATTAAAATAAAATTAGTTTATACGGATTTTATAGCGGTTTTTTATTTTAGTAAAATAAAAATTAAACTGCGATAAAATCAATATAAACTTTTTATTTCAATGTGTAATATTCGCGTAAACCTAAGAAATCTCATAAATATTATTGAAGTGCCTAAATTGGTTCTTTTACAAATTATTCTATTAATTCTATATCAAAATTATATTTGTTACTGGGTTTTGACATTTGGGAGTCTCTATTAGGCCAAGGCCTAGCCTGGGGTGCCTATGGGATAAAGACCTACCTGGGACAAAATTATATATCTAAATAGTTGATATAACTAAACAGTACTTTAGTGCCGTTTTAGAAGCAAGAAATACCTATATCTTGTAACACACAGAGAATCAAGACCACAGGGATTACCGGCTCGACTGGATTGTTACCACTGTCTCAAAGAAAACCGTCGTAAAGTAGCAGCTTGCTGTTGTTTGTTCGTACGGTGATAATATATCCGGAAGCCCAAATCCCGTTCTCAATCCCTTAATTATCCCTTACCTTTAAGGTCGAAAAAGTGTCCATATACTTCTAGTATTAAGGGTGTTCGTGAGTGGTGCAGATCACTTATTATCAGGTGACCCACTTCCTCGTTTTGCTGCTATAAAAAAGCAGACCTCGTAATCATGTTTTTGTGCTTCATTGTACTTTTTTATTTCAGTTGGTTTAGATATATGTAATAACAAGAGCATACAGCACACGACGTTACAAGAAGATGAAACATGCGATATGTACATGATGAGTTGTTGGTTCTTAGAAGAAATGGAGTCACATGATCTGTATAAGGTAAATAAACAGCTACATTACTGAAAACACCTAATTGTATCTAATCTAACCAAACCCCCAATCCCTTGTAACCTTAATTAACTTATTTCATACTAGCTTTTGCGCGCGGCTTCGCCCGCGTGAATAGACTTTTCCGAAATAAAACGTAGCCTATAACCGTCTCCAGGGTCCCATCTATCTCTACATCAAAATTCATTAAAATCGGTTTAGTGATTTAGGCGTGAAAGTGTAACAAACAAATAATTTTTTTTTTCATAAAAAGTATCCTATGTTACTTCTTATACCTCCAAGAATATGTGTACAAAGTTTTATGATGATCGGTTAAGTAGTTTTCGCGTGAAAGCGTAACACAGAAACTTACATTCACATTTATAATATTAGTATGATTATGTAATAAAAACTATCCTCCACGTCAACGATATCCAGAATCTACAGCTGATAAACTAGGATCTACAATTCACAATGCTGACAATAAGCTGGTTGGTCACAAAAAAGTAGAACATGATGATTGAAAATGCGCTCATGATTCTTCTGCTATTGTGGGCGGTGAAGATCACTTACCATCCGGTGGCCCACTTGCTTGTTTGCCGGCATATGCTACATAAAAAACGTACACCAAAACGAGCCACTATGACGGGGTTTTCTCCAAGTGCACGTAGGGCACTATCCTGTGGGGTACAAATATTACATACATACGCACTCACGCCTGTATTCCCCGAAGGGGTAGGCAGAGGTGTAACCAGTACACCCACATTTCGCCGAGCCTATCACCATACCAGGCACAAATTCCGGCTCTGGGCTGATATTGAGCATTTTGTAATAGAAAAAACCCAATACCACTTTACCCGACCCGGGAATCGAACCCGAGACCTCAGCGTTAGCCTCAATCGTAACGCGTACGCATTACAACTGCGCAGTCCACCGAGGCAGTCAAATATTGTGTACTCTCTTAATGGCAGAATAATATAAAGCTGATTCTTTACAGACAGTATACAACACATCAGAAGAAGCACGAAGCGCGGTTCAAATGGGCAAATTCTACGCAGCGCTGAACTTTGGAGCTAACTTCAGCTCCGCGCTGAGCGTGCGGCTCACGGACTGGCAGCTCGAGGACGAGCTGTTAAACGAGAGCAGCGTCAAGGTGTGGCTCGATATGACGAGTGAGTTTGTACTTTTTTTTTACTAGGGGCTTTGCCCATGTTTTTCCACAAAACATAAAACTAAAAAAAAACTTAAAGTCCGACGAATATGAGACATATCTTACTTTCTTCCCCACATTATTCTGCATCGATTGGTATCGGTCTCGACCCCATACCCCCAGCGGTTTCGGAGGAGATAGCGTGACGTTTTTTTTAGAATAGAGAGATTAGCTTGAATGATAAGACTTGTGAATGAGTACTTGTGATTATATAACACTAGCTTCACTCGCAGGTCCGCCCGAGTGAATGTCTTTATCCGAAAAAACCCTGCCCTTTAAAGCATTTCATTCCCTAACGGATTGATTTTCGAATTGCGGAATACGTATTTGCTTAAAATGTTTTTAGGAGTACTCCTACTCATGATTCGAGTCGAATTGTTTATTAAATATTGTTTCTCCATAAAACTTTAGACCCCATTTATTGATTAAATTTCGAAATAATTTTCATTATTCTTTGTTTAAGTACATCATAGGAACCTCTGTGCAACATTTTAGCTTAGGTAGAAGAGTCTAAGCTAAGCGTTGATGAGTCAGTGAGCGAGTGATTCAGTCAGGAATGTTCTTTTTATAAAATAATATATAGACAACATAACTTCAGCTCTGCGCTGAACGTACAATTAATTTCTTAAAATAAAATTAAATTGGCTTAGCACTTAAGCAACACGAGATTATTTTGTCGATAATAGAATGACCTGTTTTGTGACGTAACACGACATGTCGTGCATATATTTTCCGACATTTGACAACTACCCCTTCCAGCAGATTGAAATGACTTATAACTTATTTATTTTTGATTTGATTTATATAATAGGGTAGTTTCCAATGTTGATTCTTAAACATTATTTAATAGGCAACAGAAAATACTATGCAAAAAAAAACTCTTTGTTAAAACTTAATCAAAGTTGGTTCAGAAATGAGCCTACAATTATGACCTTAAATATTAGTATCAGGAAAAGTGGATGCGTAGTGGGGATATCGAAATATCACCAGTTTACACGGTGACGTCAAAGTTTGCGTCGTCTGTCATTTGACTATTACCCCTCTACCAGATTGGGATGGCTACTAACTTATTTATTTTTGGACGGATTTATAAAATTCTTTCTGCAGTAGGTTTTAGGTAACGTAACTTATTGATTAAAATAATAGAAATTATTTAGTTGAACACCATATTTACATGATCTCGAGGGCTATTATTAGCACTCTGTTAAAAGATTGTATTTAAATAAATTGTCGCAATTTAGACAATAACGAAGAGTTCCAAAATTGTACAGCACTTCATAATGTTTTTGGACCCGTTCAAACTTCAAACATTTTGCGATTGTGTTTATTTTCAGATCACCAAATATCGTACTTCATAAAGAGCCAACTGCACAAGACATACGAAAGTTTTACAAAACGAGCGATGAAAGCTTGCGGGCGACCAGAAAACATCATACAAGTAAGTATTTACAAATGTAAATAATTGCAACAATATTTACAAACATAACCACTGCAGAATAGGATTGCAATCAGAATAATAGCACTTGCCATCCACCAATATATTGCCATTGTCTTCAGAGCTGCACTACGGGTTTTGGACTATTTTTAGTCTGAAGCTCGTACAGCAATGTAGGGACTGACTACGGATTAGTTTACATATAAAGCATAATATTTCAAGATATGGTAACTTATTTTATATAAGTATCTAAAAATAAAAAAGTAGGTACTACTCTTTTACAGTATACAGTAATTGCAGATGGTAACCACAATAATAGCATTTTTTGTAATTTTATAAATAAGATTATTGTATTTCATTTTAATTAATTGCTTTTTACGTTATATATCTCCATTAATGCCAACTAAAGTCCAATGTGACTGGAACGGTGGAAAAAAATGTATATAAAATTGTATTATATTTATTACTCATAAAAAATCTGTATATATTTTCATTATTATGTATTATGTAAAGTTTCAGACACAACCAGTATCACAATTCACAATGTATAACATCACAAGGTAAAATACGTATTGCAAAACGATGAAAACTATTTTTGTCGGCGTATTATTGGCGTATCACTCATTTTGCGTATTAACAATATTTCGGATTCAATAATTATTTTGAAAAAATATATATATATCTTTATTAATCACACTAATCTAATATCGTTATAAATAATTTAATATCATTATTTCTATGAAGTACATAACAGTTTAGTTTAGTATTATCATTATTTCAATAGACATTTTAGTTTTTTATTCTTGAAATAAATACCAAATTAGCTCGCTACTACCTATTATCCACTATTTAAGACTCTATATTTGAATTAAACAGTTCTTTGTAATTAATTCAGACAACGAACTCAAGACATACCTACGCATAATAAACTTCTTTTTTTTTTTTACAAAAAAATCGGATTTCCACGGCTAATACTTCAAACTGCGATAATCGTAATATCTCAAAGCATTTTCGTAATTGATGACTCCATAATTTTTCCTATAAAAATTAGGTATTGGATTTATAAAAAATAAGAGGTTCATAAATGTCAATTTATACCAGATTCCAGTGAATTTCCACGATCCGATCCACGGCAATAAACAACCCGAGATGGTGCAATACATGGCTCCTGGCATCCTGATCACGTAAGTTAATTTTTAAGCATCGCTAAAAAAGCGGGATGTTATAAATTTTACCCCTTAGTCTGTCTGTGGGTGTGTATGTGTGTGTGCTTATCTATCTGTGGGGTGTATGTGTCGTAGCGCTTAAACGAATGGACCGATTTAAATGAGGTGTTTTTTTTATTAGAAAGCTGCTTTAAACGGGATGGTTCTTTACTATATTTGAATAAAATTTGTTCAGCTGATTAAAAGTTACAGATGTTTTTTTTATTGAAGTTACCTATCTACAACTTCTTTATATAAATTTACCAAAACCACAAAACGTAAATCTAATGTTTGATTTCAGAAAATAAAAACGTAATTTATTAAATGCAATATTTTTAATGACGATATTTATGAATCCTTGTAATCACCAAACATATCCGTTGTTAGCAAAAAATTGAAACCGCCATTTTGATGTTTTTCCTATTAATGCATACCAACTGCCAACTGCCTTAAAAAATCGGAGAGTCTAATGACCGAATACAGAAACGGAACTCGAGCATTTAAAGTCGTATTAAATATTAAGGACCAAAATCATAAAAAAACAAAATCAAAATCTATCTGTCAAAATTGTATAAAAATAAGTAGTCCCTTAAGCCGGTCGTTGAGTAGCGTTTCAGTATTCGGGCGTAACTGCCGTACGCAGAGACCTCAATTAACTGTAATAATTGTTATAAGCCATTCTTAGAGTTCGATTATTTCTACACCCAGAGCCAACTAATGCTTTATGCTCACTATATATAGGGAATGTTTTATGCTCCGTTACAGAAATATTAAATAATTGAAGTCTCTGAGAAATACTCGGATTCTAAGACATAGACTCGGATTCTTAATAAATCCTTAAACTTAATTGACGTCTCTGAGTCCGGCAGTTAGTGGCTATCCATCGTTTAGCGTCATATTAGAATTGCAAACCATTCGCAGCATAATATTCTTCCTGCCTGGAGTGGTGACGTCAACTCTAATGATAAGCGATCGTTTGGAGGGAGTATGGGAGCGGAGTGCAGTCGCCGGCGTGAAGCCGCGGGAGATGCTCAACGTACACATTACTCTGCAGTCTGCTGTTATCCTGGTACAGGTGGGTACACACTTCTGCCTGGAGTGGTGACGTCAACGTTAATGATAAGCGATCGTTTGGAGGAATGGGAGCGGAGCGCGGTCGCCGGACATTATTCCTGTGTTCTATGTGGCCAGTGGGTGGATCGACCAAAATTTTATTTCAAGCTGAATTTTTGCCCAATATGTGTAGTTATTTTTTTTTTTGTTAATTACATACATTATACATACACACTCACGCATGTAATCCCCCAAGGGGTAGACAGGTGTAACCAATCCATCCCATAATGTGATAAGGGGGGCGCGCCTATCGCCATACCGGGCACAATTCTAGTCTGAACAATTTCATAATAGAAAAAATCCAATATCACTTTTACGCTATCAACCCCTAGTCTGGAATTGTGCCCGGTTTGGCGATTGGCTCGTTCCTTATCTCATCATGGGACCGAAATAAGCTCTGCAAAATGTGAGTTTACTGGTAACACCTCTGCCTAGGCGTGAGTGCATAGGTATTTAGGTATATAAACAAACAATACCAGTTTTGTTCCTATTCACTTAACCGTATTGAATGATTTTATTGTTTTTCAGACAATAGAAATGATGGTGCTAGCGTTCGCCGGGTACGGTATACCGATGCGAGGGTCTAACATAGCGTGCGGGTGTCTGCTGTTCCTGCAGGGCTTGTCAGGGATGTGTTATGGATTCTTCCTATCAGTATACTGCTCGAGTCACACCATGTCTTTCTTCGTCGCTACGGGCAGCTTCTATCCCATGATTTTATTGTGTGGTGAGAATTTAATTTGGTTGTTTTTAAAGCCTATAACACTAAGTGGTAGTTTCCTCGTATTCGAGAGGCCGTCTGGGTTGGTACCACCGCTTTATCTATTTAATCTTTAATTATCTAATGTTTAAATAGCGTTCCAGTATTCAGGCGTTAAGAACTTATATCTCGTGATGACGAGCGCAGTCCAGTGACATGCAGTGCTGTGTACCTAATTCAAAATTCTGTGTTGCTTCTGTTTATGGGCAGACGTGGCGCTTGCCATTATGTGAGCGACCTGCCTTATGGTAAGCGCCACGCATTTGGGCTTCTGGATATCTAATATATCTTGCAAGCGTAACAGAGGACGTCCACCTACAAGATGCACCGACGACCTGACAAGGGTTACAGGAAGCCGATGTATGCAGGCCGCTTCCAACAGGTCGGCCTGGAAGGCATTAGGGGACGCCTATGTTCAGCAGTGGACGTCTTGTGGCTGATGATGATGATGATGACGATGATAATATCTCACTCACCGTACAAACCGCAACAGCAAGCCGCTACTTTACATCGGTTTTCTGTGAGGCAGTAACAAATCTGTCTACAGCGTGGATATACCACTTAAATAATTCTACCATGCAAAACTAATTCCTCTTCGACTTGTTCCCAGGTATCCTGTGGCCACTCGAAGGCATGTCAATAGGCCTCCGGTACGTGGCACTGGCATTGCCGTTCACAATCCCATCGAAATCTCTGCGAGAGTTATTCGAGAAAGGCACTTCAGTCACAGAACCTGCTGTGTACAATGGGTTCTTAGTAACAATAGCATGGATTGTCTTGACACTATCTTTAATTCTATTAAGACTTAAATTGAAAAAGACGTAATATTTAAGTTTAATCTCTATTTCTCATACTTTTTGTTTAGGGTAATAATAATACGCTGATAAAAATGGCATGTTATTAATGGCGTAGTTGAAATACGCTGTAATTATATGAATGAAAGTTTTATAAATACATTCACAGTATATATATGAAATATATTATTTCAGATTTAATTATTTTTGTATGAATTGGATTTTAGTAGGCATTAGAAGGTACTTCGTTAGGATATACTTAGTAAAATTATGCGAGTGGATAGAGTCCACTATTTGTTAAAGAAATCGCAGGTTTTAAGGCATAATACTGATACTAATTAAATTGTATTTCGCTTTAAACTGCAGTGTTAGTTTGCCGTAATCACCGTGCATACACTTTACGGCAGACTATAGGGCGCCACTCTTATGCCGCAACACCTACGGTTTTTTAAATAATAGCGATACAGGGCCGTTAGTACTATATAGAATTCGACAAATGGTTGGATTTTATTTAAAATACGACATATTCCGTCTTATTTATTAAGCAATTCTATTAAAAGAAACATTTTAAATACCTGCTTTAACTTTGTCTAATTATAACTATTTATCTCCCAAATATATTTAGATATACAATCACGGGCTCAATTAGTAGGTACCTTGTAATAACTTTTAGTAATACATATATTTCTGATTACTAAAAATATATTTTTTAGTAATAAAATATGAGGCACCTACAGTGTGAGGCTTGAAACTTTAGTGGAAATAGTTTCCTGTGTACAACTTCGCCGTCAGCAATATTTTAGTTTTTTTTTTAATTTTAGGTACCTACTCGATTGACTAACGGCCATTTTCAATAAACGATCTAAGTTTGATTTGTTAACTTCTGGGATTAATCTGGTGATTCAAACTAAGATAGATGATTGAAAATGGCGGTTAGTATAACAAGTTGGGTACCAATATCTAAATATATTTATGTGTATCCTAATAATTCCTGTAGTTTAAACCAGAGCTAAAGCTCATTCGGGTAGCTGTACATAGCTTAATTTTTATTGTCAATGTCCTATGCATTTTATTTTGGAGGTTGTTATTTTCATGTAGGTACGTAAAGTTCACGACTAACTTTTTATGGTCGCTCTGAATTTAACCGCAATTCAGGACTTAAGCATATTGGTACAATCGAGTGGTGAATAATAACCAAATAAAGATATAATTTTATTGGAAGTTAAAATTGTCTTTATTCTTGATTATTTCTTATGATTGAGAGAAAGATTGTAGAGAACTATTTATTACCTACCTATAAAATTACATCTCATTGCCATGATATGGCAATATATTTTGTTTATTTAAAGCACTGGCAGTATATTACTGCCAGAGCATTTGCCCATAAATACACACGTACACAGTTAGGGTGCGTACTCTATTCCCTGGTTCTAATGCTAATTTGAAGTTGAAATAATATGGAATAATATCAATAGGTAGTAAAAATATTTTCATAAGAATAACAATAATTACCAATATTGTAATTACTTCAGTATATTATTATTGTTATTCTAAGATCTGTTACTTGTTAATTAAATAACTATTAATAATTTAAATGTAATTGAATTATTAATATTAAACTGTAATTATTGGTTTCATAGAATATTGTTAATTCAGTTTTAAGAAAAGATAGAATATAAATTCTTACTATAAAAATAATATAATTACTGTTATTCTGTGGATAAAACAGGATTTAACAATTAATATATATTATTATTCCAGAGATAACAATAATTATAGTTTATTCTTACAAGCGACCCTGCAGACGAATATGTACACAATATTAATTTATACTCCTTTTGTAGCATTTTTGAGGATGCTGATTTGCATATTAGGCTTATAAACGTCATGTGACATTATGAGACCAGTGTTAAGTTCAGTTCAGTTTACACGATGGCATATTCTAAACTAAAATGAAGCAACAAGTAACTTGCACGGTATAAACGTTTAGTCGGTGCAAATTATTCATTGCTTCAATCTTATTGTTTGCAACAGGCAAGATAGTCACCAGACGCCACGTGTAAATGGGGCTTTATTTTTACCTATGTTGCAAAATGTGGGACGAGATACGTGTAACGTGCGTCAAATGTTATTGTTTACGACATTACTAAGTTAAATGAAAGTGTCTTATAAGAAACCAGTGAATATTCTCAAATAATGACCAAACTGTACCTGCTAAGTAACATTTTAAATTCAAAATAATAAAGGATGCTGAGATGGTGTTATTTATGGGTTCTACTTATTTTTATAATAATCGTATGTTGTTGGTCTTGACCAAAAACCAATTGTAATTTTGCCGTTTATGTAGGTATGTGATACCGTGATACGAATGTGATTTGGGTATTTATGAATAAAGTTCTTTTTTTATATAAAACATTTTAATTTTCGAATCACCTCACCTAGTTTTTGCCGTTGAAAAATAACAAGCGAGCATAAGTTAAGAGAACCTAACCTAGATTTATATCTCTGAACGTCAGTTTTATAGTTGCCAAGTACCAGGCGAGCATAAATTAAAAGAACCTAAACCTAGATTTATATCTCTGAAGTCTGAACGCGTTTTTATCGTTGCGAAGGACCAGGCGAGCATAAATAAAGAGAACCTAACCTAGATTTATTATCTACTGAACGTCTGTCTCGTCGGGTGGTTATCGTTGAAGTACCAGGCGAGCATGAATTATGAAGTGATCAAGTGAACCCTAGATGTTATCTACTGAACGTCGGGTGGTTTTAATCATTGATGTACCAGGCGAGCATAAATTATGAAGTGAACCTAGCCTAGATTTATCTACTGAACGTCGGTAGTTTATCGTCGTGAAGTACCACCAGGCGAGCATAAATGGTTTAACCAAACCTACATATTATGTATATGTGTGACTTGTTTTATGCTAGCCTGTTAAAATAACTCGTAATTGTTAAAAATTTTAAAAAAAACAACTAACAGAAACTTAACCAACCGCCTTTTTTATTATAAAAGTGATGTCCGGCTTTATAACGGTATGTGTTGGCATTCAAAAAAAATATGTCCGGCCTTTAGGGCAAAATGTTCGGTCTAATAGAACGCCGGGTCTGACTTTTTCATATTAGGGCCTGGCGACCCTAACTGTAACTAGCTCGCTAGATGAAAGACTGTATCCATGGATATGAAAAATATATAACCAACTCGTAGTAGTTTGTTAGCCGAGTTACTTCAGAGCACGGTAAATAAAAGACAACATTCAGATATAAAAATTTATATTATAGGAAATATTTTGGATTCAACAACAACTCGTCTCAACCCATCGACGTCGCGCGCTCCCGCCCGTCACCCGCCTCATGGCACATACACTGGACTCGCAAAGAGTTTCGCACAAGCTAACAATACTATAATCAGCCTTACCGAACCGGACTCGTCACTTCAAACCATTGTTTCAATCAAATTTACAGTACGCTAAGTTAAATTTATGAAAGCATGTAGCGTCTAAACGAGCAGTTTAAACTGACGGTTTACTGTAGTTACAACTGATTAGTATTTCTATTACACATGGCACTTTTATTTCATACTCGTGTACAAATCAGTTTACGAGCAAGTCGACCTGCCTGTTTAAACTGATCGCGTAATTTTTACATTCAAAATTAACAATGTCAACAGTGGATGGAATGATCCGTATTACGTATATCGTATAGTGACGAGCGGTTCGTGGAGGCGAAACGACGTCGACGCCGACATCACATTGTTTATTGTCGACGGCGACAGCGCGGCGCCGGAATGGCGACACGACGTCGACGCCGACATCACATTGTTTATTGTCGACGGCGACAGCGCGGCGCGGGAATGGCGACACGACGTCGACGCCGACATCACATTGTTTATTGTCGACGGCGACAGCGCGGCGCGGGAATGGCGACACGACGTCGACGCCGACATCACATTGTTTATTGTCGACGGCGACAGCGCGGCGCGGGAATGGCGACACGACGTCGACGCCGACATTGTTTCGTTGTCAACAACCGCCCGAGGTACCCAGCTCAAACGCACATACTCGAATAACGTCTATACGCATACTGACTTGTCCGCATACCGTATCCACAACACACCGCTTATTGCGACATATCACATTTAACAAGCAACACTTCTCCGTTGATCCCTCGATGCAGAAAAGAAAAAAAAACAACTTGATTTCCTCCGTCTGCACTTTCACTTTTTTTGCCTAACTATATACTAGACTTAAATTATATTCTCACTCGTTCACGCATACTCATCACGCTCGCACGCTGTCTTTGCGTTTATACTACAGAGCTCTCGATATTTATACATGATATATCATCGAGGGGACACTCAATTCCTATGTCACTAACGTTGCTTTAGAAGCATATTAAATAACTTCGTGTTCCATTCTCAGAGCGGACGTGTGATTTGTCATTTTGAACTGCTTTGATTGGATGAAATGGCTTGAGATTTTACTTGTTTGAGCTCATAACACAAAAATATGTCCATTGCAGCGCTTCAGCACAGTTGGGTGTTTTAAATCACTCCGCTCGAGAATGGAGTACGATAGCAGCAAGGCAATTTATTTATTATATTATAATTTTTATCACAACTTTACAATTTAGCCCATGATACACACAGCGGTGATCGCGACGGTAAACTAGCGCGATGTGAGGAATTGAGCCGGCCCCTTTACATAAACACAAAAGTAAAACTTAACTCGAAACCTATACAAAAATCGATCTTAACATCATAAAACGAAATGTTAAGGAGATTAATTACTAAGAAAGATATGGAAGTGCCTGATTGCCGCCAAACAGTTTTAAAATTAAAGCACACGTGGTCTAGTCGTAAAGAACCCAAGTTTCGGATCCGTTGTGCAATATCGACACACAATGCAAGTCAGGAATTCGCACTCGACAACAACTTATGTATTATGTGATCTAAATAAGAATAGGAATAACTTTTCTGTCATATTATGACATTTTAGCATAAATTATTAAATAATATAACATCACCAGCCTTATAAGAAAATTTAGGTTAACGTTCATCTTGGTATAAAACAACTAGAATACCTGGCTATGACAAGTTAATCCATATTTTGTAATACTAATACAGTTATTGATCGCTGATAAAAACGATAAATATACAAAATAGAAGTATTTTTTTCTAACTTTAAAGAATCGATATTTCAAGTTGACAGTTAAAAAGTCGATTTTATTCTTGTTATTTGGATCGCAAAGTAGAGTGGTGAGTGGCATATACACTGTCATCGATATTGCAAAACGATTACCCCATATCTGTGGAGCATACACTCCTTATTTTATATTGTATCATACATTTTACATAGTGTTCAGAATGGACAACACGAAGAACACCAACTGTCGTGTTACGTTAAATCTAGCGGCTTCAAAATGCATTACAAAACTTTAATTCATTTCAAACATTAGTTTTCATAGTTACGAACATAATTTAACACATTTTTTTTTCATCAAGCATCACAATTAAAGTACAAATATATAACTCTGTACAGTTAAGGGCTGGTCACATTTGTTCGCTTCGTTCAAACTTGTCGAGAAATCGACTGAACGCTACATATTCGCTAACAATCGACGCGAGCGAATGTGTTCATACCCCTATGACGTATTGTGACAAAATATTACTATAATTATATTTGTTCAGGCCTTCATTAGATCGCTATATATTTACATTTACCAACATTGTTTTTTTTTATTTGTTTAATTTAGTAGCTTTCATAGAACGTAGTGTACAATTTAAAAACAAACTAAAATCACATAATTGTTTTTATAATATTATCCGTAAGTTTTGTATGCCCATTATATCCCGGGATGACAGAGTCCTGGTGAGATAGTTTGGCAAAAAAAAAACTATTAGCAAGCGTCTAAATGGGTAGAAAATTCCAAAAACTTGAAAGCAATGCTACAATACCCGGTTATGCGGAAAAGATCCAAGTCTCATGGAATAGTTAACACTAAAATAATCCTTACATCTATTGAAACTTGGATCCTTTTTCGTCTAACTATTCAATGATGTTGGGATGTTTTCTGCATAACGCCTGCATAATGCTGTTTCATCTATTAAAAAAATACCATTAATCTTATTGCATAAATCTCAAAATGATATTGTTATACTGTTTTAAAGATTTATCAGTCGCAAGCAATGGCAGGATAAGTACCTTTACTCTGGACAATCAAATGACACCTGTTTATTTTTTAAACGAGTTTAAGATTGGAAACCTATTACTGTATATTGCCATTTATTTCTTGAATTATCACTATTTTTCAATGTGTAATATCTCATCCAGAAAGCCCATCAGAACTCGCCAAGTCGTCGCAAACGCCATTGCTCCCCGACGCTGTCGTTCAAATTCATCGAAAATATAAAACAATCACAAAGACTTAATAAAAAAAATACATAATAATAATAAATAAAGAATTATCAACAAAAAACCATAAGACAGTAAGGCACGGGCCCACAAATCAAACAGGCGTTAGGCGTTCCGTTATAATTACGTACGTGGTACGTGGTGCTTCTCGACAAGTCGATACGCGCTGTGTGTCCACTTCTTTATAATACAGAACAAGATATGGTGTATTTTTCGTTTGCATTGACTTTTATAATCCAGATTTAAAAAAAACTAATCCAATCCAATTAGCTAAATTAAGCATTTAAAAAGCTATTCGAATATTAAAATGATTTTAAAATAGAAAAAAGGTAGGTATATGTACCGGCAAGAGTCATGAGCACAGAATGACAGTAGTGGAGGCAGTTATCAGTCCATAGACGACGAGCATCGATTGACAAACAATAAACGTGAACCGTCGGCGCCCCACGTTACTTAATAATTTTAATTTTTTTATAGCATAAGGCGGCAAACGAGCAAGTGGGTCACCTGATGGTAAGTGATCTTTACCACCCATGCACGCCCACAATACCAGAGAAATCGGGCGCATCGGCGACCTTAAAGGGAAGGGATAGGGAAGGAGAAGGGGATTTGAGCCTCCGGATATCTCACTCACCGTACGATACGCAGCAGCGAGCTTCTGTAAGACAGTGGTAACGATCCGGTCGAGCCGGCCCATTCGTGCTGTAGACATTGTCTACAGCGTGGCTCTACCACTCAATAAATATAATTCCAGTAAACAGACCTGTAAATGGACTTGTGCTACATTTATGCTCACAATTCGTGCCGGTGCCTTTAACTTAGTTAACAATTTGAAGCCTACCATATGAATACCATGAAAGTTCGTACAGAATTAATTACACTATACAAGGACGAAAAGAATTATGTATTTTAAAAAACTTACATAGCGCGTATCGACTTAGTAGTACGGTGGTGGAATTATTTATACATCATATTATATCCTTACTTAGTATATATTTAGTATTCATAATTCTTATTCATACAGAATACTCGTACATTTGAATGGACATATTCCTGATAATTTGTTTCACGATATAACATCGAGTTTTTAATACCAATCATCTTTTGTGGCTGTGCGTTAGTCGTGTGTTTGGACAGCTGATTTTAAAAATGAATATTTTCTTTTAATTTGTTAAAAAAAAATGGCAATGAAGAAAATTGTATTGTTGAAGTAAGTTTCAATGTATTTTTACATACGCTGAATTACTATATGGAAGTTGATTTTTCATTTGATCATAGCTTTTTTGAGATTGCATAATATACGTGTTACAGAAAGGTGTGGTCAAATTTAAGCAACGTATTATGTACGATACAATTATTTCACGCTCTTTTATTATAATTAGAATTGAAATTAGTGGCAGCTTAGTATCGAGTTTTGTGCAGAGTTGAGAAAATCGGAGGTCCAAATCCACCCTCCTCTTTCCAATTCGTAACCCTTTTTTTAAAGTCGGCAACGCCTCCATGATTAATCTGATATTTTGATGTGTTCATAGGCGGTAGAGATCATTTACCAACAGGTGACACACCGACTTGTTTGCCGACCTCCTCTTTATAAACTGTATCATACATAAGCTCACGCCTGTATCCCCAATGAGATAGGCTGATGTGCAACTAGTGCTGCATCCGCGTTTCGCCGTCCCATGATGTGATATGGGGCGATACGGGGCACAAATGTATGGAAATCATATGGAAAGCTGAAACACAAATTGTGATTGCTCGACCTTGGATTTGAACCCAGGACCTCACAGACTACGCAGGCTGCCACTAGAGCAATGAGGCTATAAACTGGCAATGAATATTATTGTCAAAAACGCGTTCATAACTACACGATAATTTTCATAGTCCAAATTACACGTCGAACGCACCCCAATACGTATTACATCGACACCATTTCTTTAACACCTAACTAATCTCATAAAAAGGTCAAGCGTCACCTTACATTGTAGTTTTTTTTTCACAATAAATACTTAATTATTCGCTTAGAACCTTAAGTATGAAAAGCGTATAAATTATATCCGACCTTTGTAATAACGGATTTAGTTTTTATCTACCTACAAGTGGGATATTGTATGGGACATTGTGTTCACTGGTATAAAATATTTAAGGATATTTTTAGTAATTTTAATCGTTTTTACGTACTTAAAGTTTGACTAGACTGAAGTTGTTAAACGGAATAATTATGCGAATTAAAAAACCAATATCGACGTATTCTTTAATCGGTGTACGGTCCGCCATTTTGCACTAATTGGCGCGAACTTTCTAGAAAGATTACCTTCAGCAAATTGTGTATGCCCCCATACAATACAACACTATTGTTTTAACAAAGCGACCATGGTAGCTGTTAGTTAAACAAACCGTGACCAATATTGGCAGTGACACCTTCAAAGTACTAGCAATTCTTCAAAATGAGACGCCATTCGATTATGAATTACTCGACACAAAATAGAGTTAAGATCAGAATAGTAAATGTACATATATGTTCTGGATTATGATTTTTATAGATCAATACATAGGTATGACATTTTCGCCTGCCCCAAACTAAACCGTATATAAATATCTAAAACGATCAATTTAATATGCTTTAATTCAGTCATCTTTTTTAAAATTCCTACTACAACTATACCGATCACAGAAAAAATTACATGTGAGAAATCTCTCGCAACACTAATTACGAGTATTTCCGAATAGAACTTGCAGATAATGTAAACAAACATTTAAATCAATATTTTGTTGCGTTTTCATAACACATCAACTATGATTAAAATGTATTGAAAATGTCACCAAAATATATAATAAAAAAGTATGTCAATCCCGTTTAAACAAAGTACATTAACAATACAACGGTGAGGTAAGTAGTTCCTTCTAATTTTGTCCCTCTTACTATCGCCCTCGCACGCCTACATCGACATTGTCATTGCGTATGTTGACGTCAAATTACTAGCCGAACATCCTCTTTAGATGAATTTCTAAAAATACCATAATAGATTGTGAGGTAACATAGGTTATTGATTTGAATACTAAAAAAACGGGACAACTACCTTATTTATGAAATTCACAGATTATTTACACTGTCTACAAGTTTTATTGATAAATTCACCCAAATATGTAAACTAAGCCACTTATATCACAATGCGAATACTACGGGAAGAAACGTCGAATGCGATGTGTTCAGAACTAACAGCTACCACGGACGGCCATAACTTGACAATGTAATCGCCGACCGCCACACCAAATCATTGCAAGCGACTCGAAATGCTTAAAGCACTGTTTTATTGAAATATGTACATATACACCATGATTTTTAATTGGTTCGGGGCTCGAAATTTACTTTTATGTTTACAGTCATTTCACAGCATCAAATAAAAAAGAGGATTAGAAAACAACAAAAATGGATGTTTGTTAAAATTTCTCGTGCCAATCCAATTTTATGCTATAGCTGTTTAATGATTTTTCCAATGTCGAAGTAGGAAAAGACACGGCGACGGTGAGTAAATATTTTGTAATCTGTGAATAGTGACCGGTGCAAGTATATCTACTAAATACAACAATAACAAGTTATCACTTGTTATTCCTACGTAAAGCAGCGGCATCGTAAAATGTCATTTACAATTTACGTGTTGTAACACACTTTAGTTTCGATACACTAGACCTCAGATCTCACGAAGACGGTTCCCACAATACTTCATTATTGTGGGAACCGTCTATTGTCTGTACCGGAACTGTACTTTCACACTAGTTGTTAATGTTTATGTAAGTTCCGGAGCTTCAAGTGACTGCGTACAGTGCCGCTACTATAACAATTGTGCTACCACATTTATTAGTATATAATTTTATCTAATTTAGAATACTTTTGTTTTAATATTTATGAGCAAAGAAAAGTGGATTTTGGTACAAGTATGTACATTCCGAGAAAAGAAGTAGATAAAAATCACAGTGTATATTATGTATACTAAACAAACGGGCGGAACATCAATATATCTATTTTATAATTTTTTATTGATTATTGTTAATAGCAGTGATACAATCGACCGTTATCAGACATTGACCTGAATGAAACTCGCTATCGAGATGAAGATTCTTATACAATACGCTATAAGGCTAATCTTCCACTTACATCAAAATCGATATCGATAAATCTACAAAAATGAAATGAACAAACGAATGAATAATATACATCACGGTGAAGCGCCGCCATTTAACGAGAATAAAAATCTCCATCTCGGTAATATCGATAATGCTTTATATAAAATGTCGGTGGAAACCAATTTTTTACCTAACGCAATCCCCTTTTGAAAGCTTTAAAATACAGCGAAGCAGCGGAACGGGGAAGGCGATTCGTGTTGAGATTATTCCGAGGCGACACGCGTCCCGCCTGACGTCGACACTAGCCGAGACTTTTTATCGACATCGATAAACCAAACCGACAATCACTTAGTGGACTAAATCCCATTTAACTGGGTTTACGCCCATTTGCACCAACCTTTGCTTAACTTTAGTTGGCCACTAACACAACACCTAACACACATCATCGTGGAACATCAACTTATTGTTACGTTGTCGTTAAGATTCAAGAAAAGTTAAGCATAAATCAGTGATAACGTGCATTAGTCACGATTATGAATCACCTGTATCGACAAGTGGATACAAAAAGTCTCGACTATCGATCCCGCTAGAGATGTGACAATGTCGATATTTACCGGGCGGCTTGTACGGTGCAAACGGTGGTGGGCAGGCCGGCGCTACAAACAGCTAGACGGCAGGCGGCAGGCGGCGACGCGCGCTAGAACTTGTCTTGGAATATGAACAGGTTGTTGGTGGCGGCCACCGCTATGATACTCTCGTGCGGATGCCACGCCGTGTGCAAGATCTTCTTGTTGAAGTCAAGGCAGTCGACACTTATTTCGTCCTGTCGGAGAAATAATTTTGATACAGATTGGTCAAATTTGTGAGTCGACGAGTGCAATAAGGAACAAGCATAGACTGACGAACTAATCTTGTGAAGCGTCGGCGCCCGCGCACCTTTATTCTGACAATCAAAACGTACTGCGATGATGAAGTTTGTGCTTACTACTCCTAGAGTTAACTATAGTATGCCCATATTTTAACGGTTGCATAATAATTATGTAGGCTTATGTAAACAGTCCCAGAGTCTCAGTTGTCTCGGTCACTATGTGGCGTCACGATTCAAATATTTATTATACAATATTTTACACAAAGGTGTGATCAAATTTAAGTAATGTATAATGTACGATATAAGTATTTCACCCTCAGAGTAACTAATTCGATTGCATTGCTGGGCATAAACAAATCATTTTATTTTTCTTTTAGTGATGTGATCGATTTTATCGACCATAATAAACGAGTGATAAAAATATAGCGTGAAATTGCAGAATGTCTGGATTTTGATAAGATCCTGTACGTAAACACTCAATGTCTTGTGTATATAACAACCCTTAAATATTTATTTATTTATTTATTTATTTATATATAGTATTCACTTACATTAACAGTTAAACTAAACATGTAAGCTACTAAATATGAGCACACCTTTCTGTGGCAGGTTGTATAAGCAGTGAAGGCATGTGTTGTTAGTATTAGTTAGTACCTTCTTCCTCTTGGCGGTGGCGGCAACCTTCCTTGCCCGCAGCGGTTGCCGCGGTCGCTGCGCGGCGTCGCGCGACGCCTCCAGCGTCAGCTCGCCGCGCCGCCCGCATCCGCCGCGCTCGAACACCCTGCACATCATAATATCGTACATCAACGATAACGCGCGTAACATCAAATGAGACTGGCTCGGTGGCGCACTTGTAATGTGTACGCGTTACGATTGAGGCTAACGCTGAGGTCGGGTAACTTGGTATTGGGTTTCCCTATTACGAAATGCTCAGTATCAGCCCGGAGTCTTTAATTTGTGCCCGGTATGGCGATAGGCTCGCCCCCTATCACATCGTGGGACGGAGATACGCTCGGCGAAATGTGGGTGTACTAGTTACACCTCTGCCTACCCCTTCGGGGATTAAAGGCGTGAGTGCGTATACGTATATGAAACGCGCGTAACAATGACCGACGATTCATTGAATCATGCATAGAATAGACATATATCGAAAAGGCAAGAATTCTCCTAGCTGTAAGGGAAAGAAAAGTGTCGATACGACTCAGCCGGACTCCCAGAAACAAACAAAAGGCTACTTGTAGGGTCAGATCTAAGACAGCATACAAGCTAAAACCTCATGATGGATATCTTCCACATAGGTCAGAAGAGCTATAAATAAGGTACAGAGCCTCTAAGCTATTTATAGCATATATACCTTATAAGCAAAATGTTCAAGTTTACTACTTGAACCATTCCAGAATGACAAAATTATTTAAAACCATCTATGGATTTCTTACCGAGAGAACCATTCAACAAACCCCAACTGACAACCTCTAATAACAGGTGGAGAATGCCATAAAGAATATCTGATAAAAATAACAGTCCAGACCCCTATACTCACCTAAAGAATCCATTGTAAGAACCGGTCATAAGCCGCTGATCATCACCACTCCAACAGCACTCAAACTTGTCAAAGATGCAGTCGTTCTCGTACAGTGAACACAGTTTGGATCTAAGATACTCGTGCACCGGATATGTTTCCACTGGCTTCGTCTCCATACGTAGGTCCCATACTTTTAAACCTAGGTAATCTCGCGACATCATGTATCTGGAAAGTGACAAGGCGATATTGAAGTAATAGGTATTTTGGTGATATGATAATATGTGAGGAGAGTATGGAGATATCTCTGAGGCTCCTCAAACAGCTTGGCGTGTCGGTCGCACAGCGCCGCCGCACGCATGTGCATCGTCGGATATAGTATATAGTATATAGTATATGTCGTCAGTGTAGTTACCTGCCAGAGTTGCTGAGCTTGACGTCGCTGATGGAGGAGATGATCTCTGAGAAGAAGGAGCGCGCGTGCGGATCCTCGGGCTCCTCGAACAGCTTGGCGTGTCGGTCGCACAGCGCCGCCGCACGCATGTCGCATAACCGAATCGTACCTTTACCAACAATACAACAACACGCTTCAAACATTATTAATACAGGTCATTTTACTACACTAGGCGGCAGGGAAGCTTTCAAAAACGAATTTAGTAGCACATTCAGGACTTGAACTAAAAGAGGGGCAATTTCTGTTCGATTTACGGGAGCTCTTCTTCTTCCACCTGCCCTCTCTCACTCGCAGCGGGGTCAGCGCAACATGCTTTTTAACACGTTACAGAATGATTTGGGATTGTAATTTTAACGACCGGCCGCCTTCCTGACGTCAACCCCCCTGGGGAAAAAACACCCAGACCCGAAACACATATTTATGGTACTTCAGTACGCTAATCATCCTGAGACAAGATGTTGTCCAACGTCATAATTATATGCAGAAGGATCCGTATACAACCCACGCCCGCACACACGCCAGCTCGCTATTCATTTTTATATAGGTGTTAATTCGTTATTAAATATCTTAACATCGTTTCATTATGGTAGTGACAAGTCCCCAGACGCACGAAGATTCGCAGGACGTATACGATGAGGGGGGATGTATAAACACCGTCTACTACCCAAGTAATTTTACTGGCGATTATTCATTCATTTAATTCCAATTAGTTGAGAATACAGAATGTCGCTACGAAGAAATTTGATTTCAGTTCGATTTACGAGTGCAATTTCATTTTAATCAACTATATGTACAAAAACTCAGGAATGATATCTGATTATTTCATTGACAATATAAATCGAAAATTTATTTTATACATACCCTTACTACTAGAATATACGAAGAGATTGCATTCAGTCGGATGGAACTCAGCTGCGGTTATTACCTGAAATAATGAAATAATTCCTTTAAATAACCTAATCCAAATAAAAATTCCAAAGAAAATGATTCTAAGCATTATAATGCGATGATATACTTATTATAACATTTTTAAACAGATACGATATTGTGTGCATGTATTTAACAAAATTTACTTTGAATGAAGTTGGACAAATATCAGCTTTTAATCACTCGTTTATTACAAACGACAAGATCGATCACAACCCTATAAATTAAGTAAAATGCGTAAACAAAAAACACATTGTCGGAGTGAGACAAAAGGTCAGCTGTGTATCATTTAGTGTTGCGTCGAATATCGACATGTTGATCATTCCATAAAAAGAGATAGCAATGCTATCGAGTTTCGAGTATCGAGTAAAATATTTATATTGTACTTTACGTTGCTAACATTTGACCACACCTTTCTGTAACACGTTGTATAACAGAAAAAAGCGCCATATGCCGATCGCGCCATCCACAACACTCAGACCATAGCGACAATGCAGCCCAACCACAGCGGCATTGTTGGTTTCTACATATTTCGTTGAAATACACAAAAGTGTAACTGCGGTTTTTTTTTTATATGCGTGGCTCTACCACTCAGTAGACAGTGAGAGTATCGCTGTTGGGAGACACTCTCGATGCAGAACTCATACTTAGCCTAGCGAGTCATTCCGGCACTTGAAAGAATCTCGCCTTACCTCTGTGAGCTCCTCCATATTGGCGGGTTTGATGTCGACGATGTTAAAGCTCTGGTCGGTGATCTCTAGATGCCACAGGTTGATACGCAAGTCGTCCGCGGACAGGTACGTCTCTTGGTCCGAGTTCAGCGATATTGAGTTTATGTGGTACGTGTGCGCGTTTGCGAATATTCGCCTGTGGATTATTACATTTTTATTTAAGCCCTATATCACAATATTCAAGTAAGATTTAACCACCAATTAACATATAAGACAGCAATTTTTACCGGTATTATTTTATCTGGTTTATAGCATTTACCAGATAAAATAATGGTTAAGCAGGTGTTAAGTTAGCTAGATGGCCTGCAAGAATCAGTCCTGTATTATTACCCTGCCGGTCACGGGCTTTCTATACTAAGGAGTTAAGGCTTACTCCACCACCCTGCCCTAACGCCATTTAGTAGACTTCACATACCCTTGCAATTCTAAGAACTTACAATAAAACACCGAACATGTGCCACCATATCGTGGGCCACGATATGCTATTATAATAGAGACTACGGCCTACGCTTTTGCAATGGGTCTCTTAAAAAATGATAAAATTATGCGACTTTTGGTCAGGCGTGAACGGGATACTCATACTATGAAATGTAATGACCGATCCACGATCTGCATCGTTAGTTATCTAAAATGACGCGGCCCGTAAAGGAAATTAATTCTCAATAGACCTAATTAAAAACTAAGCCAATGCCAAACACGGCGCACGCGAACATGTCAAGTGCTTTAACTGATAATAAAAATATAATAATGAAATCTGACTTTATCAAAAGTAAATAAATACAAATTGAAAGCACTCGAGTCAGCAATATAACTCGACATATTGATAACATTTAGATAAAATAATTTTAATACTGAGTACGTTTAGAGATAAGCCACCGCGTCACACAAACAAGTGAAGTTGTGACGCGATAAATAATAATGATAATAATATACAATGATACATAAGATTATTTTTCTACACAACCTTGTAGACAGTGTAAACAAACTAATCTGATAAGATTTATCTTGGTTTTTGTGTTAATTTTGAAGTACGGGACAGTTCAGGATCGAATAAAATCCATACATTGCTGTGAAAGCGCATGGTGGTAAAATCTATACCAACATTAAAAAGAGGTAAATTTTGTGAGTTTATTTGTATGGGTTACCCCATACTTCTAGATTTCCTGATACATTTGAATTTGAATTTACCGTAGTGCTATAGGTTATTATCCATTGTGATAAAAATGTGTGTTTCAAACGCTAGTAATTGAAAAAAAAATACTAGCTCTGTAATATACATGTCCCACTGCTGGGCACAGGCCTCCTCTACTGAATGAGAGGGGTCAGGCCTAATGTGGGATAAAATAATTCCTATTTATTTTTAATTAAACCGTCCGTAAATTCTTAAAAAAATGCTCTTATTTATGTAAATTTTTAAAATTAAGTATAATTACTGGACATTATGACACTGAACGTTTTGTCTTGCGGTGACGAGCGCAGTCCAGTGTCATACAATATGCATTTCGTCATTCAGGCTAATAAAAAAATTGGTACAATATGGTCCTTATGATTTCTATTCTACAATATTTTTCTATCCGTATAATCAGGATACGGCTTAAGTTTGTTAAGATAATTGTCGGAAGTCTGCACATTATATTTGACTACATACTTCAAATCACTTTGCAAC
The DNA here is from genome assembly GCA_905332985.1 of Mimas tiliae. Lineage (NCBI taxonomy): Eukaryota > Metazoa > Arthropoda > Insecta > Lepidoptera > Sphingidae > Mimas > Mimas tiliae. The sequence continues at coordinate 14,737,270 of HG995246.1, read as the reverse complement.
ATGATGATGCGGAACCAGTTTAAGGAATCTCTTGGTTACCTATACTATTAGTAAAATTTACACATATTTATGACTTATTAACATTGCGACGTTTTTCCACAGCCAGCTATATGCATACACCTCTGTCTGGAATTTTCCAATGTTATGACGAAATTCTGACGGTGCGGTTTGTATTTCGGATCCAAAACGGTTGAGAATATTGGTGGTTGTATTGTAATCTATAGATATAAGCAATCCAAACGCATACGGCTGAGTTTCTCGGTGCTTCTTCTCAGACCAGTGGGCATTTGCGAGACACCAATAAAGTATTTATTTCTATGTATGTATTCGGATTACTTGATTATTTCATATTTGGTTGCTTGATTTGATTATATTATTTAATGCGGCACAGTACCCCATCGAAACGGTTTCGCTGCACTGATGCTACACGTCCGATGTCATTCGAGCTTCACTTGCATGGCATTCGATTTTACATTTTACGGCATCGCATTATTTATTTATACATTTCATATACAAGGTATAGAGGCGAACTTAATGCCATTGGCATACTCTCCCAGCCAACCTTAGGGTGATATTATTATTTTGACAGCGTTCTGTTTTAAGTCCACTGAGGCTTACATCATAGTTTGTTTTACGAAAATGTGCAACCCAGACGGGTCTCGCATACGAGGGACCCACGACCTAGTATGTAATAGATAAGGTTGTTTACCTGGGCGAGGCTTCGACCATGAGTTCTGCAGCACGGACGGTGGGCACGCGCAGTGACGTGACGCGCGCGGGGTCTCGCGGCCGTCCGCCCTCCTCGCGTGTGTTGTACCCTGTCACACGCTTGTCGCGCTCCGACACCTGCCAACAACATGACGACAACCTTCAACAACACACTACTACTACTTACACAATCTGCTGCAGTACCGGCTAATTTACCGAACTTCATCAACTCTGCCAGCGTGTAAGTCATTCAGATTAATCGCCCGCGGGAGGCATAAATAATTCAAATAAATTGGTTGTATTGAAGATCATGTGACGTCATAAATCGTTGTTCATTGTTTTGGCCATTAGACGGTCGTTCGGTGGTACGACAGAATCATTGGTTATCTAATCGAACATCGAAGTTCGATGAATAAGCCGGTACCGCCGAACGTCCGTTGGTCAAAACGTTGAACATCGATTTATGACGTAACATGAACTTCATTAAAACCGATTGATTTGCATTAATTAATGCAGCCCGCAGTGATTAATCTGGACTTGAACGCCGGCAGAGTCGATGAAGTTCGGCGAATTAGCCGGTACCGGCCCTGTATTAGTATTGCTGGATGCCGAAGAATCTCTTTCCTTATATACGATTGTGATCTATTTTAATAACATGACAAAATTCAATGGCTGAGTTTCTTGGTGCTTCTCTCCGATCAGTGGGAGTTTCCGAAGCACCGGTAGAGTTTTAACATGTTATGTAACCGTTGGTAGCCTCGTTGATTAATTTTATTCCATTTTTATGGGTTTTCACGAAAAGAAATGATCTCTTGTGGGCGACCCATTCGCGCGTTTGCTGTGTTACCCAAAATTAAGCCTACCATCTTTCAAAGGAATGGCTTCTTTATAGTTAGACATTCACGTACTATAAGTCTATTATATAAGCTCGGTGAAGACGCAGACTAGAAATTAGAACAATTTAACGTAATACCTCGACTAATATAATCAACTTTATGTATTTGCAAATAAAAACTTAAAATCTGCGTTTAACTCTATGCAGATATCAAGCCAAACTTAAATTAAGCAGTCCTTAGTTTGTTTCTATACCATTCGTAATGTCAATGCTGATCATTCACATACCATAAGGATCATTAACTTGTCAGTGTTCATATATAATAATAAAAACATTGTTATCGCGGCGGCCAAATTGAGTCCTTTGTGAGAATCGGCTATTAGGCTCAATCTAAACCTTGTTTCGTCCAATTACAATCAACGCGACGGCTAGACACATCATATTATAATCTACATATATTTAAAATGTCTATTCTATCCAAGTTTGCTACAATATCACAAAAAAAGAACTTCAATATAATTTCAGTCCTAAATTTTAAAACCTAAAAAAGTAAAGTAAAAAGTCGTATCTGCGTAATCTCCACTTCTCAGTATTAGCGGTCGAATTAAAATAAGTCAATTTTTTACTTACGTTTTTGGAGTTAGTTCCTTTACTTATACTATTATTATATGACTATTATTAAAAATATGATATAAAAGAATAGTAGAAGTAATTTAAAGTAACTAAAACCACGACTGCATAAAAAAATTATAGGTGCCTAAAAAAGCATTTTTCTGAAAAGTAGAGATTTTGAGATAAAACATTGTCAAAATATAAATTCAGTCAGTTGACAAAATATACATACCTTCCATAATTTTATAGTCTTATCATTAGTGGAGAGTAAAAAGTGCGCCTGATTCTTGCGCCTGAGCCACCTAATCTTATTGATTTTCTCCTCAATCTCCAATGACTTGAGGTAGTCGAACTCGGGCTCGTGTGATTGGAACGTTGAGTACACATTGTATTCGCCCTTCTTGGGCACGCATTGTTTCGACGCTGGATCTCTCTGTCAATTAAAACAAATTATTAATGATTAATTATTGTTATTATTAGTCATTTATCGTAATTGTTGCGAGGTACGCTTGAGTTGATTGAAGTAGATATAAATGGTATCAAGTCTCAACTCGTATCATGAGGACCTTGGAATTCTTTACTTGGTGCTCTACAACTGGTTTCTCCAATTTCAAATTGTATGTTTTTTTTTATATACCCAACAGTCACACACATAGTCCTGAGACCCCACACTAGGTTAACCTGTATCGTGAGTATCAAGAACTACGAGGGACTTGCGCTCCCACAACACCCAGACCCGAAACAAATATATGTGGATCACACAATAATTTTCCCAGCGTGGGAATCGAACCTACGGCCTCTCGATTCGCAACCGGCTACCCGCCGAGAACGCCACGGAGGCTGTCAATTAGAAGAACATGACAATATTATCGCTGCCTATAAATGAACAAATTACTATCTCATTAAAGTAATAAATAAAATACCAGCCCTGTATCAATATGTCCCACTTCTGGGCTCCGGCTTTCTATACTAAGGAGAGTGATTACGCCTTAGTACAGCGGGTTGGCAGACTTGGCATACCTACGAAAATCTTATGAAGAATTCTCCGGTGTGCTGGTTCCCTCAAGATGTTTTCCTTCACTGTAAAAGCGAGCGATAACTAACAATGAATACAGACGTAACCTCGAAAAGTCAGAGGTGTGGGCTCTGGGGCTGGTTTTGAACCTGCGACTACCATCTCGATAGTCCATACAATCCCTAGCATGCATCGCTGCCGAGTAGTAAAACTGTCAATAGCCACTGATTTTAGGTATTCACAATACGAAACTCATAAGTATGGTTTATATCCAATGACAGATGCAATCCTTTAAGGATCCTATACAATTTTTGTGCCCTATTTTTATAAAAATGTAGTGTAATTTTGTGACTTCCTGTAATTTTGTAATCTCTGGAACTAAAGTTTAAGACAAATGTTTAAGAGACTGTTCCGCCCACGCAACCGCTATTGCAACTGTTGTAAGCCAGGATCGACAGAAACACGCGTTCATATGAAATGGATGAAATGTCGCATATCGGGAACACATTGCCGGGTTAATCGAAAGGGTCACACAACCAATGTAATGCAAGTTAAGGCGAAATATGCCTCAAGTTTGACGATTCGTCCTCACAAATATTCAAAACTAGACCGATTATTTTTTTATGTATAATAATTGTTCACAAAATTCTTTAATCAGATATGTTCGCCGATACATGATTAATAATATTTGACTCGATAGAAAAAAAACGTAACTTTCCTAAAAAATACCCATTTTTACGGTCCCGTCGAAGGATTGAATTAATTTCATTCAGTTTCAATCGAAAATATTTTATAATAAAAAAATATGTGTACTCTCAACAAACATACAAATACTTCTACGGTTTTTTTTTTTTTTTGTAAAAGCGTAAGATTTTTATAATAAAGCAAAGTAAATATTGGAAGCGCGCACGCCGAGTATGCAAGTATGTACAATGGCAACGTCGCTACCATTTCGCCTTAATCAACAATCGACTCGTTAAAATATCCATACATCTTTACGTGGTATTTTTTTAACATCTTGTGTCTCGGGATGAGTGCAGCAGTACTTTGTAATTCTACGTTCTGAGCTATTTACTATCAGGCGAGCGATCTGGTCGTCTCATTTAGTTGCATAAAAATACCCTTAGTTATTAGTAGCTGAAGATAGTTTTGTCTACAGCAGGAAGGGGCGGCTCGACCGGGTCGTTACCACTGTCTCACAGAAAAGCGACGTAAAGTAGGGACTTGCTACTGCGTTTCGTACGGTAAGATATCCGGAGGCCCAAATCCCCCTCCCCTTCCCAATCCCTTAGTTATGTGATTCTTCTTGTGTTGTGGGCGTACATGGGCGGTGAAGACCATACCATCTAGTGACTTACTTGCTCGTTTGTCAGACTTTACTATAAAAAAAAACCTGAAGCCGACAATGATACGTACACGGCTCCCTTCTAAATGAATACCATCCTAAATCCAAAAACGGAACCACTAAATATTATTTCTGTTTATACTACACATTTGATACAAATATATTTTGTTCTACCTACCCACACGCTCCGAGAATAACTTGCCACAACGCCAAATCTCTTAGACTGTTACAGGGCAAACTCCAAACATACCTTGTCACTCTAAATCTTGTGCTACCAACGTACAATATCATAATATATCCGTGATGGTAACTAGAATACATTTAGACTGTATCAATTTTACCCATCCTATAGGTGATTTATTTTATTTTATTTATTTTACGAAGGCTTACATATTAATAACAATAGAAAAATAAACATGTATAAACTAAATTGCCGATTATAAGCCTCCACATACAGATAACTAAATTGGCACCTAACTAAAAATACCAAAACGATAAAATATTACTATACATTTATGGTAAAGGATAACAATAACAATAATATAAATAAAGATAATATATCTCCTAAAATATGGTATTAAGCGTTAGCAAAGAATTGTTGCGTTAAAACTCGTTTAACAGTAGTAGTGCTAGTGCAGAAAAGATCAAAATCTAGTGTCAAAGGCAGTTTATGGTTACATTTTAAAGAAACCGCAAGTGTCCGTCAAACGCAAATGTCTGTGCCAGGTGGTAACAGGGCCCCAGGGATGTGGACCTAAAAACTCTGGCTTGAGGTTTAGAAGAAGAGCCAGAGCCAATGTTCTAAAGTAGTAAGGATGCTTAAAATCAGCCTAAGTGAAGTGGACGCGTCTACGTAAGAAGACGGAACCTGGCAATAAGCCGGTAAAACACCAGGCAACAAAAAAAACATATACCCTCGGATTCTATTCTTCAGCAATACTAACTTAAATTAAGATGTGTCGTGATTTCAAGTTCAAGGTCAATGAGAAAGTTTAATATGCCATAGAATAATTTTCCTACCAGTAACGCAATGCGGCTGGAGACTAATATCCATCTAATACTTTTTGGGGTATTTAAACAAATTTCTTCCCCACTAGCCCTACTTCCTACTACTATTATCAATGTGAAAGTGTTGATGTTTATAAGTTTGTGAATTTGGATGCTTGTTACTCACGCTTTAACGGCAGAACGGTTTTGAAAGAAATTTGACGCACAGGTAGACCATGACCTGAATTAGGACATTGGCTACTTTTAATTCCGGAAAAGGCGCGGGCGGAACCGCGACCAAAGCTAGTATCTTATAAATGGTTTTTCCTTAACTACTATCAAGGCAAGTTTCTTATAAAAATAACTCTCGTACTTAGAGCGTGCCGACTTATGTACTACTTCCTATGATATTGTAAATCTATGTGACTGCCTCGGTGGCGCAGTTGTAATGCGTACGCGTTATGATTGGGGCTAACGCTGAGGTCTCGGGTTCAATCTCCGGGTCGGGTAAAGTGGTATTAGGTTTTTCTATTACGAAATGCTCAGTATCGGTCCGGGGTCTGGAATTTGTGCCCGGTATGGTGATAGGCTCGCCCCCTATCACATCGTGGGACGGAGATACGCTCGGCGGAATGTGGGTGTACAAGTTACAGTTGCCTACCACTTCGGGGATTACAGGCGTGAGTTCGTATGTATGCTTCTATGTATGCTTTTACCTACAAAAACATAATTCCATGAAACGTCGACAAAACTCTAACCTCGTCGATGACGAGTCACTTTCTCTTGAAAGATGCAAACTTTACGACGCAATGTGTCGTAAATATTTATTTTCGGTATAATCAGACTATTATGATCACATACGCTCTGAAATAGATTTGATGCTTCATACGAGACGTTTTCTTCAGTATTTACAACCGGAACGACGATTTTCTTTCCTTCTAATCGAAATTTTGACAAAGCGAATAGTGATTGCACGAAGCTTAATGGACAAAGGAAACTAAATTCCGAAAACAAGGGTTATGAACAATTTTAAATCGTAGTGTACCTGTCAGACCGCAGACGATACTGAATAATTCACGCCTCGTATAAGGAGCCTCTCTAATATTTTTATCAGAATTACGGTCTGAAGAATACACTTATTATCAACTTTCACAAGTTAATGAAATTCATAAGCACTTTGTACTCGAAATCGGTGACAGGAACTTATCAAACAGCTGTATATCGATCAATTTACGCCTTGTTGTCATCCTTCACAACACCCCGCTTCTGCTAATGGTGTTTACGAGATTATTCAGTTAGCTCATCCAGCCAGTTACATTGTATGGTGCCAAGGTTTTCTTATAACTGCAGGAGTGATGAGCACAGATGGAAAGTAGTGGGGACAGTTGAGAGTCCAACAGACAATGAGCATTGACAGATGAACCAATCGCGTGAAGCGACTGTTCCCCGAATTCCTTCATTCCGACAATCTAACTATAAATGAACTACTACGCAATGGAAGTTTGTTCACACAACTATCAACTCTACCACCTCTCGTATGCAAGAGTCTGCCTGGGTAGTAACCTGTGTTCCGGTTTGAATGATTTGAAGCCGGCATTATGAGACTTTCTTAGGGTGACCAGTGCAGTGACTGCCATGCGGTTTTAATTGAAAGTTCCGAGTAGGGTTGCTACTGTTTAGCTACAGGCGACGCATGTACCATGACGCAAGCGATTTTTCACTAAAAAAAACAACTACAATAATGTGATCAAACCTGAAATATAACAACCCTGCCGCCCTTATCGCCGGTGGCAAGCAGTTCGCCGTCGTGGTTGAACTCCACACAGGATATCAGATCAGCCTCGGTCACGTCATCTTCCAGAGTGCCCTTCACCTGGCTGAAACACCACGTCGTCTCCCCACCATTGCCTGCAACAACCACATTACATACTTTGTCATTTTTGTCGACTAGAGAGGTATCGCTAAGCTTTGACAGAGTTTATTTTCAATTTATATAAAGAAATCTTACTCGGACTTATTTGGACTGTTAAAATGACAATTAAAATAATATTACTATTATTATTTATCTCAAATTAAAAGAATAACCGATTACCATTAATAAGTATAAGATACGGGATCAATTATAATTTTATGCAAAGATTTCAACATTATTGAGTTAAATTACAACATATTAATACTTAAACCTATTGAAGACCAAGAACTAAGCTAGCTTTAGTTTAACACAAGTAGCTGTAATTTCCGAATTATTTCCAAATTTGATTTTTTTGATCGCAAAATATATATACGAAGTTGAAAACGCAGACAGCTACGTAGCCAAAATTAGGTTAGCTATTGGTCGACTAAAGGCTAAAATAATAAAATCATATAATATTTTGACGTTACCTGTAGTCGGTGTTGGCTCAACATGTTCCGTAACGTTACCTTCACAAATATCAACTGTTTACTATTTACACATAGCAATACATTATGTACTATATCATAACAAGATGTGAAGACTTGCCAAGTGGTTAGTAAAAGAAATTATGTAAATGCAATGTATTCTATAAATATTGTTATTAAATACCATTTAACAATTACGTTACTCAACACTACAAAGAGACGGTTAAAGTATTATGTTCAATACAAAAATTAGTAAGTGAAAAACGGTTATTGTGAATTGAAGGTTCTCACAACGGTCGGTCATATTTAAGCAGCTTAGCTAAATTTTCTAGAACAGTAGTAAATTCTAGTAGCCTGTGGGTAGCAGAGCTATCTTTAAGCCCTGGCGTAGGGTCTGATTAAAATAAAATTATAATTGTAAGGTTTTATTGTAATACAATGTTGTACATCGTCGATGCAACCCACGATTAATGAACGAGTCCTAATATAGAATACGAGTGGACGTTATTGTTATTTTATGGACTATTTAAATTACGTACAATCACAGGTCGAGTTCCAATGCAGACGACATGAGGAATTGCGCCAATTAGCGATATTGTCCTGTATACGTATACGATGATTGGAATACCACGGCACTTCTTTCTTTTTCAACATTTCTATACTACATCAAATTAATAAAAACTAAGCGGATTAAACTTATATCATTGCACATTTTTGTAAAAAAAACTATAAAAAGACATAAAAAAAAACTAAACACAGTCGTAGAAATTGAACATTCTCAGCGTACCGTACATGGTCACGTCTCGGATGTGAATGAGAAATAAAAGTTTCATTTTGAAACCAGTTTTTTAAACTAGTACGAGGTAAGGTGATATTTTTCAAAGAGTTTAAATGTGCGGGTAACTGGACACCCATTTTCCACAACATTGTGGTGTGAGCAGAGACAATGGGTGGGTAACAATGGACCCTGCGCGTGACGCGACGCAGAACAAAGGTAGCAAGCACCTCGTGAATAACTGCCATCATGTGGGGATATAAATAGTTCAGAATGATAATTACAACGATCAGTTGCCTAATGTACGCTGTACTGGCGAGTGCTTGCACCCACTTACAGCAATATTAGTCTTCATTTAAACGATGCGTTACATGTCAAGCACCTCACAAGTTATCTAACAAAGCGCATGTTTGATGTTTATTGTTTACACTATGCTTTTTGTCGCACTATTTATAAGATGCTATTTAGTCGTATAGTATGTAGCATCGTCTAAATAAGGCCTTATATCCACAATGTATTGCACACGCATCATCCTCGGTAACATCGTATATGGTGGCTTGGATAACACCGTATGCTAAGACAATGATATTGTATATAGACAATATTACGGCGGTCAATAATTTGGCCAGGCTGAAATTACGTTACTTGGTAGTGGCCGTCTGGACTGGTACCGCCGTTTTGTCTATGTCTGCCGCCAAGTAGCAGTGTGCAAATATATAAAGTTAGTATACAACAATTAAAGAACTGTACGAGTGAATGAAATAACAGACACCCTTCTCCGAAGAATAGCGAGCGATAAGTATTTTTTTGTTTCCTAAACGAAATTTCAACAGTTATACTATTGATATTTGGCTCTTTAAATATCGAAAGCTACCCAACATTCACACACATAGTCCTGACCCCACATTAAGTTAACCTGTATCATTGGTATCAGGAACTAAGATGGACTTACAGTACCACAACACCCAGACTCCCAGATCCGAAACAAATATTTGGGATTACAGAACAATTTGGCCTCCTGTGCTACAAGGTTGTCTGTTGTGAAAGTGCTGTTTAGACTATCAGTTTGCTGACCACTTTCGTAACTTTTATGACCCCCTTGTTTATTTCCACAATCATCATCACAAACTATCGTTTCCTTATGTTCACAAATAAATATCTCAGAATAACTTCCGTCATTCGATTATTACACGCAATTCACTATTTCAACGTAGATATCGACTTGAGTACTAGCGTTTAAGTAGCTTTGTAACTTCCTATACTTACGACTATTGTTCAATAGAACTTTCAGACAACTGTGTATTTTTTATTTTATTTTTATTTTTTATTTTATTTTTATTGTTTATTTAATTTTTATTGTCTATTTTATTTTTATTGTCTATTTTATTTATATTGTTTGTTTTATTTTTATTGTTTATATTACTTATTTTATTGAGAAAACTTACAGCTAGTACATTAACACATTGTTGTCACTACAAAAACTTCACTTAGGGTCTGTTTCACAATGTCTTAAGTTTCATCCTCCAAATAACGTTAAACATTAAACAGCCAATTTAGGAAGTACCGATTTGAAATACGCTTCCATAATTTAGTATTCTTCTGTCATATTTTGTTATGATAAGTAACGTTTACATTGTGAAACAAGAGCTTAAAATAGTTTAATTCTATCAAATGGGAATCAATCAATGAGGAATGTAACGAACGGACTTAACTAGATAATTTGAGTTCGACAGAACTTTTAGTCACTAAATATCTATTTTCTTATTAGCCTAAATGACGAAACGAGCAGGTCGCTCGCCTAATGGTGAGCGCGAAGCCATAAACAGAAGCACCACCACATATAAATTTGAATAACAAAGCACTGCATAGTACTGGACTGCACTCGTCACATACGTCCCAGTAATTGGGAACAATGTCCTTCAAACCGAAACACAACAATGCTTACACACTGCTACTTGGCGGCAAAATCGCTTGGTTTGGTAACATGTAAATGTCAAATCCTTAATTCCCTGAAAATTTTCACAAAGCATATAACGTGTTATAACATACATATATAATTCACTAGGTTTTACTCGCGGCTTCGCCCGCGTGAACGGACTTTTCCGGGATAAAAGTAGCCTATGTCATAGTCCAGATCATGGTCTACCTGTGTGCCAAATTTCATCCAAAACAGTTCTGTGACTGACACCCAAACTTTCACATGCATGTTTGTATACAGTGTAAACCTATTTATTTAACTGGGATCATAAAAAAATGTAAACCATAATGGGGACTATATACGTATATTCTTATACGTCAATACCGACAGGTGGTTCGCCAACCAACTGTATTAAATAAAAACGTATGTCTTGTGTAAGGCTCAAACGACACTACATACTTTAGAAATAACACCTGGCCTCGTAGGTCTTTCGGTTTTTTCGAATTACAATCGTTTGTATGTATAATATAGGATCTCAGGTTGCGTAAATATGCTGAATATAAACTAATAGGTTTTTTAAATTAAAAAAAATAACGTAAAGATAATTTAACGTATCATAGATCCAATGTTAGAATTGAAGTAGTGGGCCTCGTTTAAATGTCTTTGTTTTAAAGCTGATGTGACTTCAAAATCGATATCTGCGAGACCCCTTTATCACAAATCATGGATCAAATTGATGAATTGATTGAAGAATTGATGTACAGTAAAACTTAAATTAGTTTATGTTACATCTCTTGTACAAATTAATGTTTACTGTTTTACTAATAATCTACTTACTGTATTTACTGTTTTACTAAACTAGTATTTTACGCCAATCATACAAAATCATACATTTTTTTTTGTCCCATATTTCCTGTTATACATAATATGTCTAGCTGAAAATCTTACAATTCTTGGTAGAACGATTTACAGATAAATATTATATTAATACATACGTGTAAGTAAAAAATTTAAAACATTCCATCTAACCAACAATTTTGCGTTGGCAAAGCCGCGGCCAGATGCTTGTAAATTATTATTGACTTCAAATGATATGACAGGTGCCGACATACATTTTACCCTAGTCACAAACGCCCTTAAATAAGTCCCACAGCCAGCTGAACTCGCATATCCCCAAACGTACGAGTACATTCGTATAAGTTAATAAACCACGATTAATTAACCTGAAAAACGCGATATGAATCAAAACATTATACATAATAATACTTCAGCTTCATTTTATCGTGATTTTTATGATGTAATAGTGAATTGGAGGTTTGCATGAATCAATGTTTGGGCTTTTCCCTTTTTTTTATTCCCTAAAGTCCAATGTAATCTACGCAAATCCCTCTTCCCCCGGCAAAAATCTACTTAGTTATGAGCATCCGATATACATAACACATTTACTAGCAGCATGACGAATGTCAATTAAAATACTTTCTGCAACACGCGTCAAAAATCGCTTTATTATTACGTGAATACCAATAATTGATATTACCAATCGTTGATATTGGATGTGAGTACAAGGATAATGAGGATTAAATAATAAATAATAATATACAAGTTGAACTTTGATCACGATTCACTTGTTATTTAATATTTGTTTACCCTCAACGGATACTTATGCACCATTTTTCCGGTACTAAATCATAACACGCGGCGCGCCATGACCTTTGCAGCTAACTACTGTTAATGTTTTTTCAACCGCATCGTTATATTACTGTATTACTTTTAAATATAAACCATGTTTAAATGAAATTGTTACTTTATAAATGTAACATGATTATATGATGCATGTCTAAACAAAAAGTTCCGATATATTCCGATAAATAAAAACTATTATTTTTCGATTATACAGTCTAACCTTTTAAAAAATTTCAAGGGTGCGGGTACCGGAGACCTCAATGCGCGAGTCCGACTCGCACTTGACCGGTTTTATTTATTATCTTCCAATGGCAGAGGAGTCGACTGTGCACCAGGTGTTAAATGGTCACCGTCGCAAGATACAATGTATAATAATAAAATCGATACCTGTAAATTCCCTATCATCGACTATGGTGATGTGTGCTATTTTGATCTGAATGCAGATCTCCTCAATAAACTTGACCGCCTTCTCAATAACTGCATTCGATTCATTTTCAATCTCCGTAAGTATGACCATGTGTCCTCATACCGTTCCCAACTCAAATGGTTACCTATCCGCCAACGTCGAAATCTGCGCGCGCTTACTACTCTCTTTTCTATTCTCACTTCCCCTGATTCCCCCTCTTACTTGACTTCTAACTTTCAGAATCTAGGCTCTAATCATGATAAAAACCTTGCTCCTCCAGCAGTCCTTCTTCTCCAGTGTCCCTCTCACAACTCCGGTTTCATTCATTCCTCTTTCGTGATTCAATCTATACTTCTTTGGAACGCGCTTCCCCTCGAAATCAGGGCGACCACCAGCAGGTTAACTTTTAAATTAAAAGTACGTTTACTTTTCGCTGATGGTGTGGCAGAATCACAACGTTAGCAGATACATAGTAATGTGTATTGTATATATATATATATATATATATATATATATATGTCATATATGTATAGTATATATCATATATAAGTTCTATATAATAATATATATTATTTATGTATGTATTTTATGTATTAGCATCTTGTCTACTCCTTTCTTGTTAGTATTTTCTTATCCATGATTTATATACACCCACATTGTCTCGTCTCTGCATCACCCACAGGTAGACTGGTAGATAATGCCTTTGGCATTAAGTCCGCCTTAAAACATATTGTGTATATGAAGTTTTAAATAAATAAAATAAATAAATTCAATTGTGGTTAGTGGCACACGTCCTTAATGTGCCTTACATCAACATCAACTGAAATTACGGGTATCAATATAATATGCAGGTGTATTATTACACCCGCAGGGCAGCTTGTGGCGAGCTGTTGGGGAGTACCCGTGTGCTCCCGGGGGAGGCCCCTGTTATTTGTCTCTGGCTTCCTTTCACCAGTCGGTCAGAGTGGAGTCGCGAGAGCTTTTTATGCTCGAGGGTTGGATATGAAACGTAAGTGGTTAGTGGGCAACATGTTGGGACCTTTGGGATGCAAGGAGCAAATGATCGTTGTTTAAAGCCCAGTGACACCTCTCTACCCTTTAGCCAATCGTTTTGTGTTGCTCCGTTGTCATTTTTTTGCGACTATTTTAGGGCCATCTACCTGATTTGGCGAGTCACCACCTGCCTATTTTATTCGTGTTATTAACATAGGTCAGCAGGTGCCATAGTCCTTCCCATAGACCTAGTTACCAACATCTCACCTCAATAAAACAGTAGCAATTTGTATCCATAGCTACAATAGTCCTACACCAGCCAGGGACTGACCTTGGGTACACTACTATAGTGTATACAGGGATGGCCGTGGGGCGATGTCACGTCACAATATTAGATTAAATTTGTCAACGGGCTACGTTACGTTGGCTTTGAACCCACGCACGCCTACCAAAAGTCCCGAGATATGGTAAGACAAACATGTATAATAATACCCTGTATTACACATGTCCCATGCTGGGCACGGGCCTCCTCTACTGGATGAGAGGATTAAGCCTTAGTCCACCACGCTGGCCTAATGCGGGTTGGCAGACTTCGAAATGCGAGTTCGAAATTCTTATTGAGAATTACTCAGGTACCCTGCGTACCTGACGTTCTCTCATGACGTTTCTTTCACCGTTAAAGCAAGTGATAAATAAAAAATTATATACACTTGTAGAATAGTCACAAGTGCATGCTCTTAGGGCTGGTTTCGACCCTGAGACATTCGTCTCAACCACTCCCCGCTGAGCAATCGCTGCTTGAGATATAACGTATGACCACAAAATAAAATACTTACTCTAGAATCATATGCTATAAACATTTCTCATTAATTGCAATAAAATTGCAAAACAGGTTACGAGGAAAACTTGCAAGACTCGTGCGTGTACTAATTTGGCATAGAACCAACTATAGTCACATTGCAATACATAGAATGCTAAATGAAAATCCATGTCCTTGTATGAAATGCATTTCCTATCATAAACATGTGCACTGCACAACACGTTACTTATGAAATATATTAAGTTGATTTAAACTTCGTTTTTTTTTATGCCGGCAAAATAGAATGTTGTAGTGTACGTTATAAATTAAAAGTATGACACCACGCTTAATTGTTTATTATTACCACACATGACACAACTTGACACATAGTTTGCAAACTACATCCAGATAAGGTACACTTAGGGCTAAACGAAACGGGGATGCGCACAATAATAATTCCATGTTTCAATGTTCGCGAAGCGTCTGACGGGGCGAGCGGGAGCCCGAGCGAGGGCGCCCGCCGCATCGGTTCGCTGTATCGCGTCACTGGCAAGCACCGTGATTGGTTAGCGGTAGCGATCAGCGGCAAGCGGGAGTTTATGAAATATAAGTGCGCGCTACAACGTGTAAAATTTAGAATAATAATTATTGTTAACTACGTTTGCAATCCTTATCTAAATAAATAAATATATAAAAGAGCAAGTGGGTCACCTGATGGTAAGTGATCTCCACCGCCCATGTACGCCCATAATACCAAAAGAATCATGGGTGCGTTGCCGACCTTAAAGGAAAGGGATAATTAAGGAATTGGGAAGGGGAGGTGGATTTGGGCCTCCGGATATCTCACTCACCGTACGAAACGCAGCAGCAAGCTGCTACTTTACGCCGGTTTTCTGTGAGACAGTGGTAACGATCCGGCTCATTCATGCTGTAGACAAAAGCGTCTACAGCGTGGCTCTACCAAACTTCGTGGTAATACTATGTATCATTTAAGACCATGCAGTCAAAAATATTCCCAGCCGTTAGCTCCGCCCACCCACCCCGCTACCCGCTCAATTTATACGTCGCGCGGCGTCTCAGCGCTCTTGAAGTTGTAATAGTGAACATAAAAACATGGAGACTTATGCGACTATTTTTTCTTAATAATATATTTTGCTTTTAAAGATAAATATTTTGCCGATAATATAAAAAAAATAGTATTCGAGCCGTAATTGAGATATTTAAAAAGTAATGATAAATCAGTCTCCAGAGGGGTTGATGTTAGGCAGGCGGACGATCGTAAATACCACAAGCAAAATCTTTCTGTAACATGTATTAATAAAAAGCATGTTGCGCCGACCCCACTGCGAGTGGGATAAGGGCAGGTGGAAGTAGAATGATAAAGATTGACTATGTATTTGATACTGATTAAATTTTTTTATTATTTGGTCTATATGTTTGTGCGTATATTATACAAAACCCACTGAATGGATTTGGACAGGACTTTCGCAGTTTCTTACCATATTTCTAAACTTAGAGTATTTGATGTTATTTTCACATAATTTTTTACCGATGGTAATCAATCGTCTGTGAATTATGTATATATTTTTAAGTATGTTCACGCACAACTCCGCCGACTTGGATAAATATTTTGCATTTGCTTACTCAGATGGTGGTACCGTTTAATTATGAAGAAAGAAACTTAAGGGTTATGAAATCGAGGGATAAAACACTAAACCGTCGACATTTATACACTGGTTCGGATGATTCTTTCACTAAAAATAGTGAAATAAAAACTTTTTAACAAAAATATTAAACACATAAAAAATCCCATATAATTTGAGTTTAGCTATGATGAAAGCCTTTTTTTCTTTCTGTCGCGTTATCCCGACATAACACCAGGGTGCACCTTCAGCAGGAGGGTGGTTAAATTTGACGTTATTTGGTATTATATGGGGCGACTCGCCATCTGACCCCCACAACCCGCAACGGGAACCAAGTTTCGCCATTGCCTCGTCCGTTAATCAGCAGAACGTGCAGGTGAGGTTGACTTTAGACTTTGACTTACACTTGAAAGAGTACGAGTAAAAGTTGGCAATCTCCTAGAAAAGTGGATAAGCCTAAAATGCTAATAAGTTTTAGACTTCTAAAATTTAAACTTACAATCACAAATAACACGAATTTCTTTCATTCAGAATACTAGAGTAGCTCAGTCATCATGAATTCAGTCTAATTTAGTTTTATCAGCACCGGCGATTACAAAAATATAGTTTCATTAAAGAAATTAATGTTAATTGCGACTTTTGAGTGTTAATTTTTGAAGTTTTGATTAAATGTATTTTTATTTTGTGATAATGTGTATAATATGTAAATAAATAAAACAATTTTTTTTTTAATTTACTAAAATTTAATTTGTCAATTTCTAAAATATCAGTTTTTAAATCATCAGATTCAAATGCTTTTTCACCTTCGGATACCGTTTCTTCTTGCGATTAAATTTTCCTGCAAGTTACATATTCTGGATCCTGTATCATTATTTTCTTTGGATAGAAGGGATCTACTAACTCGGGTAGTAAACAATCTATATAAAAAGAGACAAGTTTAGGTTCCATTTCCTTTCTCCAAAACTCGTCGTCCTTTTCAAAAATTTCCACTTTTAGTTTATTACCTCCATAGCTAACAGTAAAGAGACACTTAATTTTTTTCTGGGTCAATCATAGTTACATGCCTATGCATGGTCTACCATGCGTACAGTGGTAGTAAAATCGTAAAAAATAAAACAGGCAATATATCTGACAAAAATAAATCTTCTTGGCCACTGTCATTGCAAAGGTGTTAGACGGCATGCTTAATGCTTAGTTAAATAAGCACATTAAAATTCATGAAAATCTATTTGTCTTCGCCCCACGCTTTCAACGGAGAGTTTTATTCTGTGTCTAAAGCATGCTGTCAATTATTACGCGAAGTGCAGTACTTCAGTCTATTGCTGCTTTCTCGACCTTTCCAAAGCCTTTGACCTGGTTCCGTACGATATTTTATGGAAAAAATTGCATAAGTCTAAATTACCAATATCTTGAAATATTGGTACGGATATCAGGTTAATAGCGTATGATGTGCAGGGGCTGTAGGGCGCTCGTATAAGTTGGAATGCGGGGTAAGCCATGGGGGATTAACATCGTCTACGCTTTTTAATTTATACGTTTACGAGTTGATCGGAGAGATCAGTGCAACCAGGGTCGGATGTTACATAGATGGTATATGTGTCAATAATATCTCTTATGCGGACGATATGGCATTACTGAGCGCCTCACCCAGTGGGTTGCGTAAACTTTTAGCTATATGTGAAATATATGCAAAATCCATGGGCTCCTTTATAACGTAAAAAACGTGTGATCATGGTCTTTGAGTCTAGGGGTAAAAGTCCGAAAACAATGCCGTTTGTGTATTTGTACGGAACGCCGTTAAGGCGAGTATATGCTTTTAAATATTTAAGCCATCTCTTGACCCCAGGTCTCAAAATGAAGATCTGGAGAGGGAACGAAGAGCGATGTCAGTAAGAGCGAACATGCTGGCTCGCAGGTTTGCGCGGTGTTCAAGAGCGGTAAAGATCACACTCTTTAGAACTTAGTAAAGCTCATTTTATACGTGCAGCTTGTGGGCCAGATATACTCAGAAAGTGTACAACGCTCGTCGCATCCAGTATAATAATGCTTTCAGGATACTGTTGGGACTGCCACGTTTCTGTAGCGCATCGGGTATGTTTGCCGAGGCCAGAGTGGACAATTTCTATGCCACTATGGTGTGCATCTCTGGTGCGCAGGATTAGGGCGAGTATGATCGGGAATGACCATTCTGGGAATGATCGCGGGTAGATTTGACTGTCTATACATGAGCCTCAGGTCCACTCAAGATCATCATAATTTTCATCCTTATCCATTTATTTATAGCATAGGCAGATAACCGAGCAAGTGAATCACCTGATGGTAAGTGATCTTCACTGCTTATAAAACCCACGATAAATAATGAACAGTGATGTGATCAATCTTATCGATCTTAATAAACGGGTGATTAAAATTAACATGAAATTTTAAGATGTCTCGGATTTGAAAAGAGCCGGTACATACTTACTGTAAGTTTTATGTAATGCCCTTAAAATATTACCACACCTTTCTGTAATACGTTGTATATGAAATTTGTATTCTTTCTTTCCACCTGCCCTTACCCCACCCGCAGTGGGGTCGGCACTTCATGCTTTTTAACCCATGTTACAGAAAGATTTGGCTTGTAGTTATTACGACCGACCGCCTGCCTGACGTAAACCTCTAAGGGGAGTTAACACCCAGACAAGAAACAAATATTTATGGATCACACAAACATTTTATCTCGGTGCGGGAATCGAACCCGTGGCCTCTCCCTTCAAAGCCGGCTACTCGCCCACTGCGCCACGGAGGCAGTCCGCCTATCCGCTATCACATTAGTAGCAACTAAATCAAATAATTGCGGAGGCGACTCCACTGGCTTTCTTTGTTCCGAAATCATAACGATTTGTCATTAATTATTTAACTAAAAAAAACGGTAACCAAGTCATTATTATGATCGTATTAACAATAAGTTCTCATAATGTAAATAATTTAATTCTATTTTAGAAATAATGTTACTATTTAGTATAATAATTAATAACACTCGGGCAGAGCGTACGGCATACAATAAAACACGTGTTCTCTCCTTGGCGCACGGGGCGGTACTGAGTTAGCCGCTAGCGAGCACTGCTATAACACACTAAGAGTAAAAACATTAGGTTGAATATTGCGCGCACCGTTGAACCTTAACTATGCACAGAAGTAAATGACGTAAGTCGCAAATCTATTTTAATTTATATTATGAGTTTTAATTGATCTAGGTAAATTTTGGCTTGAAGGCAAATAATAAACTGTATTTACTATCATTGAGTATTTTTTTTAAATACAAAACTCAAGTCGTTTATTAGAAAAATGTCAAATTCTCCCGAAAAGACATCGTTTTCGAAATAAAAATGTATCGAGGAAAAATAATCCAATTGCGTAACTGGCTTGAAAACCGATAGAATAAGGCCTGAAAAAACATATATCAAAATTTGACATTGATTGGATATATACTTAATGCAGTATATTTATCCAAAGTCACGTAAAATTTTGGGAGCCTCCTCTTAAGGATGCAGGATCTTGCGTCCATTGAGTGAATTGAAAGCATTTTAGTAGGAAAGCGTAACCTGGCACTAAACCGGGATAAAGCCAGACAGAAAGATAATACTGCGTATCATCAACCTTTACAAGGTGGTAGGCCCCTCGTATGCGAGAAGCCGTCTGGGTTGCTACCACCGCTTTGTCTATTTCTGCCGCCAAACAACAACGTGTAAACAGACATTGACTATGGAGGACATTGAAGCCAATTAAATTACTGGGCATTATGAGATTTATCACCATTTATCTCTGGATGATGAGCGCAGTTCAACGCCATGCACTGCTTTGTAATTCGTTCTGCATGGTGTTGCATATGTTTATGAGCAGGCATGGCGCTTACCATCAGGCGAGCGACGATAATAAAAAAAGCCATGCGTCCAGGATTTCCGGTGTTGTGGGTATTCATGGGCAATTGAGACCACTTACCATCAGGTGACACGCTTGCTCATTTGCAGCTTATGCTGTAAAAAACCTGGTCATATGCGAGTATTGTTGTGTAGCACATACAAGGGGCAATACATTTGTACCGTACTTCATACTAATATTATAAATGTGAATGTAAGTTTGTTTGTTACGCTTTCACGCGAAAACTACTTAACCGATCATCATGAAACTTTGTACACATATTCTTGGAGGTATAAGAAGTAACATAGGATACTTTTATGAAAAAAAAAACTATTTGTTTGTTACGCTTGCACGTCTAAATCACTGAACCGATTTTAATGAATTTTGATGTAGAGATAGATGGAACCCTGGAGACGGTTATAGGCTACGTTTTATTTCGGAAAAGTCTATTCACGCGGGCAACAGCTAGTGATGAAATAAAGTAAGAGCGGTTTAATTTTTATTTTAGTCCCGACGTTTCGAAAGCTTTTCAGCCTTCGTGGTCACGGGACAGTATAAACTAGTTTTATTTCAATGTTTAATATATAAACATAAGAAATCACCAAGTACAAAAAAAATTCATGTACTATTTGATTGTATGTCGGGTTACTCAATTACATTGGACAGCCTCCGTGGCGCAGCGGGCTACGAAGCGAGAGGCCGTGGGTTCGATTCCCGCACTGAGACAAATGTTTGTGTGATCCACAAAAATTTGTTTCGGGTCTGGGTGTTTTGGGACCGCATGTCCCTCGTAGTTCCTGATACCCACGATACAGGTTTTACCTAGTGTGGGGTCAGGACTATGTGTGTGACTGTTGGGTGTGTATTTATTTACTAATCCCATGATGCGGACTGCGTGCGTGAAACATTACACATGACTATTTAATTTTGTCCAATTGCAATTCATTTCCATATTGCTTTGTTTATTACCAACAGCCTCTGTGGCGCAGTGGGCGAGTAACCGGCTCTCAAGCGAGAGGCCACGGGTTCGATTCCCGCACCGAGACAAAATTTTTGTGCTCCACAAGTATTTGTATCGGGTCTGAGTGTTTTCTCCCCAAAGGAGTTATCAATAAAATTTATTTTCAAACATATCAAACATTTCATAGAACTGTGCTATACAGAAACTAACGTCGCATCAGCTTCTAATCACGCTTCGCCAATGATCGCCTCTATTCGAATTTAGCTATAAAATTAACCCCTCTGGTTCAAAGACCATTAAACCCTCAATCCTGGTTCTTTATTGCTAAAGTAAAGAATTTTAAAAAGGCTACCAATAATTGACAATTCTGGCAACACATTGATCCTGAACTATAGTATAAGATAATTATTTTACCCATTCACTACACTGCATTAGGTTAATTTATTTATAATTAAAAATAAACTTAATAAACTTTGTGCATGCTACCTAATATCCGCAACCACTGAACTAATTTATAAGGTTTTCTATTTTGGGATAAGCTTGGGCTAATATAAAGGGTACTTTTTATGCCAGTTGTGAGTTTGAGGCTCGTGCCAGGGAAAATATTGTTATGGGGGAAAATGTGTAAAGATAATGTAAAGTCTCTGTATACTCTGTATACCAGCCTCATATTGATTGGTATACTATCCCACTGCTTCCTCTACTAATGAGGAGTTATAGCTCTCTTCTCTCTGCCTGTAGTTATCCCGGCTTAGTGCCAGTGTCCGTCTTTTTACTAGACGCCTCCGATTCCCCCAATCTTGATAATCCTCCATAGTGAAACCATTAGTATTCTTTGTATCTTCCTCTAATACGTAAAGCCAGCGCTTTTTGAGGTGTACGCGGAATTGTCGCCCTGGTACGATTTGGCACAACAATTTGCGACCGACATACTCTTGTTGTTTCCTAAAAACATGAGCTACTTTCCTGGAGATTCCACGTCGCAGACACCAACGCTGTCGCGGATGTGCTCGTGACGTATACGAACTAGTCATATAACGTAGCACATCCACCACAGTATCTTCATTCTACGACGTGGATTTCTATAGCATGACGCTTAAGTGCAAGCCACGTCTCACACCCATGCAGGTGCACACGCCGGAGAATGGTCTTGCATACGAAACCTTTAAGTCTCATCGGCATCTTTCGGTCGCAAGTAACGCCCGTGACCTCCCGCCACTTAGCACAAGCGGCGCCAATGCGGGCCCTGACGTCGAGGTTGATGTCACTGGACTCATGCAGTACAGACCCTAGTACTTAAACTTGTCTGTTTTCACAGTCAGTTGTTCCCTATGCGGATACTATACAGGTATGTATAGTATAGTATGGCCTGCTGGACGTACTCCAGCAAGCCATGTACTCGATCTTCTCCACATTTAGTTTCATACTAAATGTCAAAAATCAGCAATTGTAACCTGACCGCAATATAATGAACATGTACATGTCATAATATATTCATAATATTCACTTATAAAATATGAATATAAAAATAAACATACCAATTTGCAACTATTTGTAGTTGTCTAGACATTATTTATGTAAATAGTTGTCATGTTTCACACCTTACGCAGTAATCATTTGCTAAAGTGGTGTAAAATTATGTAGACGTAACATAAAACAAATGTTTTTGATTTTATGCGATACACCTACATACATACATACGCGCTCACACCGTACTCCCCTAGGGGTAGGCACAGGTGTAACTAATAGACCCACATTTCGCCGAGACAGCACAACCGACGTACTGCGCCACCGAGACAGTCAGAGACACTTACAATTTGTATATTTCATAACTACTCAGATAAAATGCATAACATGTACAATGTAACTGTCTTCATATACACATATAGCTCTTAACAGCAATTTTAAACAGATTATTTACAGATTAACCCAATGTTTTGTTCATCTCTCAATAACTTCCATAGTTCTATATCACACTTTGAACTTAATTTATTGTAATTTATTATATGATGTTATAAAACATCATCTAATTACACGCTTAATATCTACTTTATAGAAGTGATTCATCTCATTATTAAATCTTGTATTAATTGTTTATGCAAAACCTTAAGATACACATTCCAGTTGCCAATGTCAACATATCTACTTTGTTTTATCAATAAACTGACGGTATTTTATTATTATTATGTAATAATGAATAAATAGTGACATTGACATAATTATATGAGATAAAAATGAATAATAAACAAAAAAATTGTTTTGAGTTTACTGAACTCTTTTTAAAAATACATATTTTTATAAATAAATAGGATTATGAAGAATTATGCCTGTGAGTACCTTATATAAATAGTATAGAATGGGTAGCATTTACCAGGATAAAAAGTCTATGTTTTAATCCAGGTCATCATCTACCTTGTGTGCCAAATTTCATCCAAAACCATTCAACTTTAAGGCACGACTGACTGACTAACAAACATCCAAACTTTCACATTTGTAATAATAGTAGGAAGTTGGATAGTAAGATTTAGTGACTATTTCATGACAGTCACCAAATTCGGAATTTAACCACCAAATAAGATACATAACAGCTACTTTTGAAAGTATGTTCTCATTAAGGAGGATGCTCAAGACCAGGCAAAGTGGAAGCTTCTAAGTAGAAAGGTGGGCCTTGATAAAAGCAGAAGAAGACTTCAAAGTATCTAGTATGACATATTTCTGACAGTATATCAGTGTGGCTTATGATTTGAGTTGTTTCCAGAGACATCAAATCTGCTTACATTTCATTGCTGATTGCAGATGAACAGATAACATAAGTAAAAAGATTAGTAATCATCTGTGCCCTAAATAATACATAGGTACTATGTATTTGATTTAAGAAAATATATATAAAAATAATCTGCCTGCCTCAGTGGCGCAGTTGTAATGCATACGTGTTACAATTGAGGCTAAGGCTGAGGTCTCGGGTTCGATCCCCGGGTTGGGTAAAGTGGTATTGGGTTTTTACCCCTTCGGGGATTACAGGCGTGAGTACGTATGTATATATAAATTTAATCCTCGAAATAAGAGACAAACTACAAAAATATAAACAATTTCAGGTATTTACAACATAACATGAGTACAATTACCCCGCTTGGCACATGTGTGCAAACAAGGCAACCCCATTGATATGCTAATGAGCAGTGTGACTTCAGGAAGGTTATCTGTTCTCCTTGCTATTGTCTACAGCAGTGTATTCATTATTATTACATATTTATGAATGTTTATACTGGACATGATTAAGGTCTCATTTAGACTGTAACTAACTAATCTTAAATGGCATTTCAATGGAACATTGTTGTGTGAACACTACTAAATAGGATTTGTAGATATTAATGATGCAAATTAAGACTTTAAATGCGATGCTACTGACAATATTCTAGTGCTGAAATGTATGTGTATAATTCTGAGCAATAGTAGAATGCTTTCAGTAGGTATGCATTGGTAACGTAAGTTCACCGTCACTTATGAGTTTGTCAACTTTTTGAATATGATATGTAGAAGCCCAGAATCATCAAGATTCAATTTAATTTATAGATAATATGAAGACCAATCAAAATATGTAAAAAATACTTAGGCTTGCCCAAGTCCAATACCCTAAGCACTCCACTGATGGTGATTTTTTATTTATTTATTTATGTTATTTATTTTATTCATCACACACACACAGTCATTACAGGATATACCCAACAAAAATTTGTATCATCATCATCAGCATAAAAATATCCACTGCTGGACATGGGCCTGTCCCCAATGTACACCATTGAGCTCCCACCAGCAAATTATTCCAATATATCACAATAATAGCTCAGGTAGACAATGTATGTTAATAAATGATGCATGCATCTTTTTTATATTTAGATGCTATGCACAACATTGTGGCTAATTATATGCTGACAGCATCAGTTAAATGAGGCCTTAGTGTAATTTATTATTGGATAAGACTGCCTCGGTGGTGCAGTTGTAATGCGTACGCGTTACGATTGAGGCTAGCGCTGAGGTCTCGGGTTCGATCCCCGGGTCGGGTAAAGTGGTATTGGGTTTTTCTATAACGAAATGCTCAGTATCAGCCCGGAGTCTGGAATTTGTGCCTGGTATGGCGATAGGCTCGCCCCCTATCACATCGTGGGACGGAGATACGCTCGGCGAAATGTGGGTGTACTGGTTACACCTTTGCCTACCCCTTCGGGGATTACGGGCGTGAGTGCGTATGTATGTATAAAATGTATGATACAACAGAATAGGTATAGAACTAGGTGGTGGTCTCAGTGGGCTAATTATTTGATATAGAATGGATTTATGACCATCTGTTGAAAATGCAATACACACCACAAATAACTTGAGACTTTCAGGGACCCTTTTTTTTATAGCAAAGACAAACAAGCAAGTGGGTCATCTGATGGTAAGTGATTTCCACTATCCATAAACATACAACTTTAGGAGAAAATGGTTCATTGTGTACATGTGAAAATGCTCAATATTCCTGAATTTCTAATCTTAGATCATGACATTGTCAATTTTCAGGTAAAGCAGATACCCCGATAAACACTATCACATGAAGTACTACCACTGCAAATATGGGGTAGATGATTATTAACTATATTGATGACTAATTAGTCCTATAACAACCAAAATAATTTACAAAAGCTTTAGGTAACATGGAAATATAATTATATTCTAGTCAACTAGTTCATTCTCAATATGTATATAAGAATAAATATTCAATAAGTCTTTATCAGGTAATAGTAATAAAAAAAATTAATATGTATAGACAATACAGGGTATAAAGCAGAATTTTTGTTGCAGATGATTTTTCAGCACAGATTGTCGAGTTATAGTGAATGTTATTCTTATTAAAAACTTCGTTATAATATCCCCTCTCGTATACCGTAATTTCAATAATACACTCATCAACCAAATTGTTGATAACTGACATAACCTCATTGCGTGAGCCATTAAAAACGCCCACAAAAATCGACAGCGGCTAAAAAAACGCCACTGTCAATAACCTCATTCCAATAACGCTTTTTACCACAATATTGTAAACAAGTTACTCATAAATAGTCCTTAGCTATCGACTAGAGGCCAAAAATATACGTAACATACCGCTAAATACCGACTAGAACGATGCAAACGCGATCATCTGTTTCCGAGGACGTTATTATTGACAAACGAATTTTATGTGAATTTTAATGCAATTACACTCGACTTATGTGAAGATAGACCGTTGCGAAAACCTTCGCTCATCTAAACGTATAGAGCAACAGGGAAATCAAAGAGCAAAAGGTTAAAACTATCGGCTTATGTACCGATACCAAACATTATCAAACAATAAGCTATCGTCACAGTATGTAAACACTAAATACTTAAAAAACCAAACTAATGACAATAACATTGCATTTACCGTCGGAGTTCGAACGATAAAACATCTTCGATTTATTGCGATTTCCAAATCCGATTTCGCCCTTGACTAGCGGGCGCAAAAAGTCACCACTTACCGGCCATGACAAAGCCCAGCACAAAAACTTTAAGAAGTTCGATAATTTTAGTACACAATCACTTGAATGTTTTGCTAAAACATCACACAGATTTGCCGATGAAAACGGATTAGAATCATTGCAACATTACATCGGTAAAAAGCAATGGCGCTCAGAAATACATACAAATAATTACTGCAGAACGTAGTGTTGCCATACTGACCATTACAAAAATTACCATTTACCACATAAAAAATATTTTATATAGCAGAAGCAGACAAGCGAGCATCTGGGTCACCTGGTGAGTGATCTCAACTCCCCATATATTCCCAAAATACTAGATTTATCATAGGTGCGTTGCCGAACCTGAAGAAAGGAATGGGTAGGGAAGGGAGATTTGGGCCTCACTCACCGTACGAATCGTAACAGCAAGCTGCCAATTCACGTCGGTTTTCTTAGAGATAGTGGTAATGATCCGTTCGAGTGGCCCATTTATTATGCTGTAGACAAAACCATCTACATTGCAACGTGGCCCTATTCCTATTCCCTAGTAGGTCACCTGATGGTAAGTGTCCTCCACCGCCCATTAACATCCACAATACCTGAAGAATCATGGACGCATTGCCAACCTTAAAGGAAAGGGATGATCAAGAGATTATGAATGAGAATGGGAAGGGTATCTGGAATTCAGGATATTTCATTCACCGTACGAAACGTTACAGTAAGTTCCTACTTCACGTTGGATTTCTGTGAGATTGTGAGACAGTGGTAACAACCCGGTCGAGTCGACCCATTGATTCTGTGTGTTCAAGTGCAAGCCAAAATATTGTGTAATGCAATATTGTATAATAATGCATTACACAGATATCTGCCAAATACGGGTCGATATAGATGATCATTTTTTTATTTGATTGATTTTACTTCAGTGGTGGGCACATTTCAATTTTAAGAAAAAAAACTTACTCTTCTACGGGGCTGAAATCGGAGATGAAACTTAAACATGCATCAGTTTGATGATTCACTACAAGTAGTAAAATAAAAACCGTTTAACAAACAATAAAAGGGACTCAAAAGAACTAAGAAACTAATAATAATATTAAACAATTTGAATCATTGACTAAACTACAATAGGACCGACGCAAAATTGTTTAATATCAATTTTTTCTTTTTGAGTCTTTTTTTTTGTAAGTTTATCGATAGTATAATTACCTAAATTACCTAACCGTTCATTTACCCAATTCTTACCTCTAGTCCTAGAACATCTCCTACTCTAGTAGTTATTTAATATGCCGGCAACACTGGGCAACGAAATGTCAAAATGGACGTTTATGTTGAAAAACAGTCGGAAAAAAGCGCGCATTTCATGTAATCATAATGTGCTGCCATCTATCTTTAATGTATGTCAAACTAGAACTGTTTCATCGATAAGGTTTAATTTCTTTCTATTGTTGATATTATTGGTTTTTACTGCATTGTGCGAAATATTTTATTCGGATTCTATGACAAAATGAGCTCCGATATGTATGATCCGGTAAGAATTAATTAAAGTACCTACCTAATTTAAATCTATTTCTCGCTAAGGCTTATTATGCCGGTTGTACACTCTCGACGCCATCGCGCCATAGGGGTCCGTACTCCGTACGCGTGAGTAGTATTCAATATTCATCCAGAGTCGTCTGGCTACACTGGGAAAGTTGGGCGATTCGGCGCACGAGACTCTAAGAATCCTCGAGTCGTTCATTTGGATTTGTTTGTGTAATTTTTGATTAACAACAATTTAATACAGTCGAATACTTATACATTAGTGTATAATTTGTCTCATTTAATTTAAGGTTTTCTTTCACACTGGGAATTGAAAGAGGCCTCGCAATACTGATGTCGGTGACCTCCACAATAGGTCTAGCGCCGCCTCTGGGC
This sequence comes from Mimas tiliae, assembly GCA_905332985.1. NCBI lineage: Eukaryota > Metazoa > Arthropoda > Insecta > Lepidoptera > Sphingidae > Mimas > Mimas tiliae. Next base: position 14,708,881 of record HG995246.1, on the reverse strand, counting down.
GAGCGCTCCCATCCACAGAATAAATTGATTTATACGGAGACTCCCATGACCCATCCCATGGTGAAACGACTCGTGTAGTCACTGTTCGGACTTCGGAGTGTATTATCCGAGGTGTAGGTACACCTGGTATCGGTAGTCGTTGGGGTAGTCCGATATCAGTACCTAATTGTCGTTCCCTATATTCTATTTTGTATTCTATTTATAGATATAATATTTGCTTATTATCAATAGTGTTTTGACCGATCTTCCGTAAAAATGTGTCAAAAATTTCCTGCCAGTAAGCAAATCTGTCGGTAAACATAACAGAAGGAACGGCCATTAAATATAGTTATAATTCTTTTGGTTAGCCTGGAATTAAAGTGAACTATTTGTGATACAAATTGTATCTCTGAAGATAGACCACTTCAGTTAGTTCCAGGGAGCTTAGCTTAAGAGGGATAATTCTGTCTACTTTTTTTTCATGACAAAGCAGTTTTATCTGGTTATATCTACGTATAGTCTTTGGAGCTTGCATGGTTGCTTATAATTCTTGACTTGTTATGTCAAAAGTAGAGTTATAGGAAAAGAAAATAGTACTTTCAAGTGAGTGATTCAACCTTATGGTATGTCTACGAACCCTAACATGGCGACGTAATTTTATCGTATGTTAAAGAAAGAGGTGTGTCAGGATCGTAGCTTGTGGTACTCCTATGGGACATAGGCGTGAGTGTGTATGTATGTATGTTAACACTTTTATCATCATACTGTAATCCCCGAAGGGGGTAGGCAGCGGTGTAACCAATACACCCACATTTCGCCGAGCGTATCTCCGTCCCACAATGTGATAGGAGGCGAGCCTATCGCCATACCGGGCACAAATTCCAGACTACGGGCTGATACTGAGCATTTCGTAATAGAAAAACCCAAAACCACTTGTACCCGACCCGGGGATCGAACCCGAGACCTCAGCGTCAGCCTCAATCGTAACGCGTACGCATTACAACTGCGCTACCGAGGCAGTCTTAACACTTTTACCAGAGATATTTGGCGTCGATAGTTACTTATGTCTCTCGCGCGCGAGATATGTCGTATTGCATAGTTAAAACCCCCTGGATAACCACTTATGGTCTTATTCCTAATAAGTTATCGGAGCTTTTTAAGGCCGTTATTAGATGATTGATAAAAATTGTTATTCATAATCGTTCAATAACGCTAAAACGCTCATTAACTCTCCTATAAAGTGTCACTATTTTATAGAAGCTATACCTTCTATAAACCTATTTTAAGCGTTCGATAGTGAAAAACATGGCCGACATCGGTCAGCTGTTTCATAATTGACGTTTATTTTACGTCAACTGTCATTTTTTTTTTATTTATGTCTTTTTCTTTATTTATAACGGCTTCGCCCTATTATACATTTCGCCAATGACAAGTACTATATTATATATTTTCCAACTCTTCCCAAGAACGACGAAATATCAGCGCAGCGGCGCGGCGTGGTCAATTTCAAGGTCTTGTGGAATTTTATAACTCCTGTTTGTTTACCTTTCTTGACATTTGACATTGATTGAGATGTAAATTTTCTTGTTTTTTGTTTGTTTGTTCCTTAAGGCACCGGCTAAGGTCAGAGACCATGCTGCCAAGTCATTAGTTATATTCTTTTCTTATATTCCAAGAACGATGAAATGGGGGTGTGGCCCATTTCAAGGTCTTGTTGGAGTTTTGGTGTTAATTCCTTTCAGTTCAATGCTTCTTAGAAGACTTTCTTCAAGCGGAACGAAAGCACAAGGTCGATCAATACCCTTGATCAAAAATCACCTAAATTCCCTATTTTTAATGTTTCCATACGCTATTCATCATCGTAAATGATTATTGCACAAAACCACACCACGTTTATACAACAAACATAACTTTAAACTAGTTTAGGAAATAATTAAATCAAGAGAGCCACCGCACTATCAGAATTCAAAAACCAAACCAAAACTCCGTCAATTTTCTTTTTATTTAGTTTGTTTCCAGTCTTTCCAGAGACAAACCATATTAAAATCATTAAATCAATCAATCATTTTCTGTAAACTGGCAACTTTGTGTATGATAAACCTATTTTTGTTATCGGAGCTTTATCAAACGATTATGAATAAAGAATTTTATTGAACGTTCGATAGGCTTAAAATACGTTTTAACTAATGAAGGTTTATACCTTCGATAAGCATTTTATTATGAATAAGACCCAAGTTTTGAATAACGGAATGAAGTAATACGCGATTGGTTCGTCAGTCGATGGTCGTCGTGTAATACTCAACTGTCCCCACTACTACCTACCCATGTGTGCTTACGATTCGTCCTGGATATTATACCTGGTCCATATCGTGACCTACACACGCAAATTGCCCTACCACGATGTTCTGTCGGAAAGTTTGACGTCATTATTAATCAATTAGGGTATGACTGATGAGTATGATGCGTTCAATATTAAGGCGGTTTATGTACCTACCATATCAGATAAGGTGCCATAAATAAAGCAAGGACTGTTAGATGGTTAATAGACAAGATTGCGCGGAAGATCTTCGATATTTAGTTTCATCATATTTGTGTGTGACAACTATATACTTACCCATTTTTATGTATTAACATAGAGGTATGGCTCGGAAGTTGGTCACGAGTAGCATAGCAGTTATTGTTTTCAAGGGAGTAAAGCGTGACCGGAGAGTCTTCTTTTTGACATCTTACTCATATCTCGGCATCTTCAATTTCACAGCGTACGCATTTCTTCGTCAGTTTTTCTTTCATTGTCGATTCTAGTTTATAGGATTACAGTACCTAATCTTCTTCTTCTTAGTTGGACCCTCACAGCTGAAGATCGTGACTCATACTCAATCGGTCAACGAGCTGTCTCCATCGGTTTCGCTCCGTCGCCTGGTGGAGTGCGGCGCTTATGGGGATTTCAGGTTTACAGAAATTTGATCCGACCACCGTTTAGGACTACGGCCTCTAGGTCTTTTACCCTCTATTTTCCCTGTCACCATCAAACGCTCAAGATTGTCTGCTCCTCTGCGTGCAATATGGCCAAAGTATCGCACTATGCGCTGTAAGCAGACTGTGTCCAGACGCTGCGCATTTTCTATCTTAAGATGCTTTAAGATGGAGATGTTTGTGCGACGGGCCGTCCATGGTATTCGCAGCATACGGCGCCATCAACACATTTCAAAGGCATTACAGTAATAGGACAATTTTAATAAAATACTCACTATTTTTATTCGAATGGTCGAAGATAATGCTTAACTTCTGAAGGCTGTTTTGACGGGCTTCGGCGAACAGACGCCTCTTGTTCTTGGGTGCGGACTGGGCGGCGAGTGGTGACACTACCATCGTGGTGGTTGCCATTTTAAATCACCATGGTAGACGGGGTATCTGAAAAGGAATACTTTTTTTAAAGCATTGTATAATATCGAAACACTGCATTTCCTTGCCTTATTTTGTTTATACGAACAACTCGTAAGTAAGCTTTATGTCGTGGTGTCTGTATACATACTTACGTATTTGGTCCGTTTTCGTTTGCTGCCAAAAACGGACCATCACGTAAGTATATTTTATACACTTACGTTACCACTATGCGTTCATATTCATATTCTAATACTTACGAGGTCATATTATTATTAGTTAATACGTATGAGTACGGGGATATATGGCTTTGTTTTTTTCTATCCATCAAATAAATGATGAAGCAGGTTGACACGGTTCGATATTAATTGATCAACAGCCTTGAATCAACAAAAGTTATATGATTTTTATTGATCAATTCCGTTGAAAGTCTGTTCATGTATGTAGTCTTCAAGTACTTCGTGAAGGCATCTTTCATACATGACTAGTAGCAGCTGGCTATTATCAGTGAAATCCGGTTAGATCTGCTCCGAGTTGTACAGAAATCAAAACAAACAGTCGTTCGTGTACTTCATATTAGTCTTAAACACAAGCACAATCAAACGTCTCAGCAAATATTTTCATCGTAAAGTTTGCAGTAAGGATAAACGTTCAATTTACTCAGGCTAGAAATCGTGATAATCATGACATTAATGACGGCAGCACGGCGCGGCGTTAAGGAGAAATGTAAAGACATTTTAAAGGGGCATGATTTACATTTTGCAGGCCCGGATCTAGGGGGGGAGGGGGGCAAAGCGGGGCACACAACACAGTGAAAAGTACAAAATTATTAAGGGTTTTTATTGTCCCATATTCTTAGGTCCCATACACGAAAAATGACAATCATTATATTTGTGAGTTTTTTAAGTAATTTATCTCAAACACGGGAGAAAGGGACGCCACTATCAAATTTCTTCCGGTTCGAAAAAATCGTAGATCCGGGGCTAAAGCTGATTTATATGATTAATGGCCCCCCATGCCTAGAGCCTACCTTCACCATCCAACCGACATGACAGTCAGATTAAGATCTTCCATAGATCTTTACCAAGTCCGAATTAATTCCGATATATACAACGAAAGAAACAAAAAAAGTTAAATAAAAAATTTAAAAAACGCCGAATATTCCCCCCTACTAAAAAGAGCGGTGTTCATGACTGCGAATATGTGTGTGTTTATCTGTCTGTGGCACCGTAGCGCCTAAACGAATGGACCGATTTCAATGTTCATTTTTTGTTTAAAAAGTAATTAATAGAGATGATGTTTGAAAAAAAAACTTTTTACAGATTTATTCTGATTGACGTCGGGGGCTATAACTTGATGACGAAATACGAGAAAAAAATTGAAACAGTTCCACGAAAAACGGTAAATACGTTTGAAATCAGTTTATAAGTTTTAGTAAAACTAACTGATAATACAAATTCATCAAAACACCACCGAAGTGAATGACCCTTTATTTACATATCTATGTAAACAAACAAACCACATGATGAAATAGTCGTCTTGAGTATTGACGTCAAACAACCAGTTAGTCAAAATATAAAAGTAAAATAACATTTTGTAAACAAATTCGACAAGGTATCTGTTGCGGTAGACACAATTATTTTTTTATTAGTTGTCGAAATTCGACATCTATAAGGCCGCTATTCCATTATCATATAAAAATGATCCTACTTCTATAGCTCATAGATGTATGAGAAATGTATGACAGTGTAATAGCAACATAAACTTCATATTTTCTATGATCATATTTCTATGGTCCTATTTCACAGCATGCTGTGACATAGGATCATACATGATGTCATATATTTATGATGCAAATATGATAGTGGAATTGCGGCCTAAGTAATATAAGTGCTAAGATATTATATTTTTTTAATTTTGTTCTGCTACGTCAGCTGCCCGATTTGACATTCAGACATTGTCACATGAGCGTAAACAATGAACGTTTTATTTGAATTTTTTTAATGTTCAATTGTTACAGATAATATTATTATAGTCTAAGATCCCGCTGTAAGATTGGTGCGTTCATCGATTTTTTGTTTAAAACCAAATATTTATGTTTATTTATAATTAGGAGAATATATATTTACTAGGGTGCCTATCAAAATTTGGCCGCCATTATTTTTTATTAAATTATTTTAATTGATTTTTTGGTAAAAAAATTCGTTTATTTAATTTTTAAATAAAATAACGTCTACATCACGGTAATTAATATGAAGATTCTAAAAAATCACGGTTGCCGTTGCGCACCTGGCCGCACCGCTTTGCAGTAAACAGGTATGATTTCGATAAATTTATACGTTTATAACGTATATTTATTAATTATATGTCAAATTGAAGCTAATTTTTTTCTATTAATTTTCATATAAGGTTGCTTAATTAAATCTGGCCGCAAATAAGGGTTACTGGCTGTTAAAGATGATAAATATTTAGGGTAGAGTGAAAGAGAGTTAGCGCGAATACGTTACAGTAGTACGAATCTTAGGCCCGTATTATAGCTTGAGTACATACATACATCCGCACTCACGCCTGTAATCCCCGAAGGGGTAGGCAGAGGTGTAACCAGTACACCCACATTTCTCCGAGCGTTTCTCCGTCCCTTACGTGATAGGGGGCGAGCCTATTGCCATTACCGGGCACAAATTCCAGACTCCGGGCTGATACTGAGCATTTTGAAAATAGAAATACCCACTACCACTTTACCCGACCCGGGGATCGAACCCGAGACCTAAGCGTTGGCCTCAATCGTAACGCGTGCATTACAACTGCGCCACCGAGGCACTTGAGTGTTGTTCTATAATACGGGCCTTAATGCATGTAGACTGTAGAGGTCACCCTTTTGGCTAATTTCAGAACTCGGGGACGTTCCGGTTAAATCCGGCTTTAGCCACTTTTATTTTAGGTCTTGTCTGATTGTTGTAGGTTTAATAACTGGAATGGTCCACAGTGAAACAATGTATTATTAGCTGATACAATTAAATACGACCGCAATAGGTCCAATTAACAAACGTTGGTTTACACTACACTATTTTTATATTCCCGGCTTTTTTGTAATCCGAGTCCGGGAATAAAATTGTCACGTTCTCTGGAATACTTAAAACCGTATAAAATACTTAATTTATACCTACTATTCTATTCTACATCGAATGGCTAGTGGCCAACTTAGTGTCAGTTTTTCAAGCTGGTAGGTGGGTGGGAGGTTTTTACTGCCTGAATAATTGAATGACGAGACGAGCAGGTCGCTCGCCTGATGGTAAGCGCCACGCCTGCTCATAAACAGAAGCAACGCCACACAGAACTTTGAATAACAAAGGAGGTAGTAGGTCCCTCATATATGCGAGAGGTCGTTGAGTTGGTACCACCGTTTTGTCTATTTTGCCGCCAAGCAACAGTGTGTAAGCACTGTTGTGTTTCGGTTTGAAAGACATCGAACCGGCGAAATTACTGGGTATTAGGTACGATATTTAACAATTTGTTTTAGGGTGACGAACGCAGTACAGTGCCATGCAGTGCTTGGTAATTCAAAGTTCTGTGTAGTGTTGTTTATTTTTATGGGCAGGTGTGGCGCTGACCAACAGAAGAGCGACAAAAAAATGACCCTGATTTAATCTGAAAATCTGTCCAGCCGTTTAGAAACTATAAATATTTTTTCTAAATTATATTAAACCTTCTGGCGTTTTAAAGGTTAGGTTATTCACGCAGGATGCAGGTAGCTCGGGCTATAATTAGGTATAATTATTTATTGAAGTTGCTTGTTATGATATCTCTTCGGTAATATTAGCTATATTAATAAACTTAATCTATTTATATAAGTACCCTAAACCGATGTGTGCCTATGCATGAGAGAGAAGGAAGCTAAAGAGATGTGCAAAGATCGTAGCTAGTAAACATCCATCGTCTCTGCCTACCCCTATGGGCAACAGGCGTGAGTCTCTGTATTTATGCAATTTATTTACGCATCCGTTCCCGACTACCCAGTTTTTTCGACACAACATTCCCGAGACGAGATTCTTTCAATTTCCCGGTATATCCCGGGAACAGCCATAGGTTCTTGCATCAAATAGTTATTTTATGTAGCACTAAAGTAAACTTTAATGTTGTATTGTGCTAATTTAACTTTGTTTCCTTCCTTGCTCAAGAAAAAGGTCCGGTCGAATCAGATTTTTATTGTGGTACGAGTGTCTACGCTGGACCTATGTCGACCGTCAAGAGATATTGCGTCCATCGACGATCGGCAGAATTTATTCCGGTCTGAGGTTAATAGATAATGTATACACTTTTTGCACTATAATTTTTTTATGAATAAGTATGAATAGGTACTAGCTTATTGTCTTGACGCCGCCCACCTGTTTAATCGCTAAGTCCTTTAGCGATAGTTTTTGATATTTTCTAATTCAATTCGATACAATCAATTAGTACTACACGTATCAAACCACCTTTCCAAGTTAGTCGATTTAGTGATTAATAATAAGTGAGTTTATTTTGATTTTTGTATGAGTAGATGGTTAAGAACCAAAGGTTTGGGATTAATATTTATTTGCGTAATTTTTTGTATGTTGACTCTGTGCCTTAGCAGCTGTTTTTGTTGATTTATCTCACTTCTTTAATCATATTGCGTATATTCGAGTAAGTATACGCAGAGTTCCTCACATGCGTATTCAGACCCACTCTCCGATACTACCAAAACTGAAGGGGTGTTTAAGGGGTGTAACCACCGTGTTTTAGTTACTTACGACTTTATGCCACTGACGGAAAAGAACCTTTATAATTAGTTTAAGCTCTAGCTTACCTTACATGTTCCGATGTCTTTTTATATATTTATTATTCTGAATTATAGCGGTTTCTATCGGATACTTCTATCTAATATTAAATAATTTATTTTTCTTTCTTGTAAGTATTATATGTAATGTTTTTAAGTTCACACGACTTTTAACTAAGTAGTAATTAAGATTTTATTCCCTAGAGCGGTTGACGTCAGGCAGGCGGCCGGTCGTAAACTCAAACACAAATATTTGATTGCCCGACCTGGTAATTGAACCTAGAACCTTTCGGTTCTTAGACGTAGTACGCTGCATTAGACCTATGAGGCGATTGATCTTTGACTTACCTACTATCATAAGGGTAAAACCAACGCAAACGCATAGTGACTATTTCTCTAAACGTCATTGGTTAGTTTTTGGCACTAAATTAAAACAGACCAATCATGTATCACTATGTAATCACTTATACAGAATTGGACACTTGGCAAAGAGCTTACTTAGGTGTTGTTTGTAAATACGGGATCTGACTAACTGAATTAAAAATAATGTAATCAGATATCTTCATAATGAAGGAAATAATGTATTGACCTTGACTTCTTTATTAATGACAAAGTAACGAATAAATTATTCAACAAAGACTTTAATATAGTATACATTAAAGTTTTTTTATTCAATAAATATCAAGTACATTACAAAGGGTCTGTTTTACAATGTCTAAACTATGGAAATTCTACTTTTTTCGGATATCTCACACATCGTACGAAACACAGCAGCAAGCTCCTACTTTACGCCGGTTTTCTGTGAGGCAATGGTAACGACCCGGACGAGCCGGCCCATTCATGCTGTAGATAAAACAGTCTACAGAGTGGCTCTACCACTCAAAATATAAAATATTACCTATTATGTATAACAAACAGCTTTAAAATGCAGTTGTAATGCGTACGCGTTACGATTGAGGCTAACGCTGAGGTCTCGGGTTCGATCCCCGGGTCGGGTAAAGTGATATTGGGTTTTTCTATCATGAAATGCTTAGTATCAACCCGGAGTCTGGAATTGTGCCCGATATGGCGATAGGCTCGCCCCCTGTCACATCATGGGACGGAGATACGCTCGGCGAAATGTGGGTGTACTGGTTACACCTCTGCCTACCTCTTCGGGGATTACAGGCGTGAGTGCGTACGTACGTAAACAGCTTTAAAAGAGTGGTGGAGGCCAGAGAGGTATGCAAGGATCGTAGCAAGTGGAAATCCGTTGTCTCTGCCTACCCCTATGGGAAACAGGCGTGATCTATGTATGTATGTATGTATGTACAGCTTTAAAATAGAGTATAAAATAAGAGATCAACCGCCCTATCAGAATTCCCGCCAAAACTCAATCAGTAGGTATACTTATTATAACTTTGTGCCTCGCAAAATTATCCCCACACGCAAAGCAATTAATGATGTGCAGCAATGTAAACCGATTCTAACCGATCTGCGGCGATTCATTTCAGATATAATTTATTAAAGTCTTATTCATATTTCCATTTAATTTCAGAAGGCGAATGATCAGTTGACGAAACAGCTCGGAATTCGTATGATGAGTACTTAGGTTATTTCCCATTAAAAGTCTTGGAACGTTGAGATTCATTAGATCCTGGGCTATGACTTGATATTGATTCAAAGAAAATCATGTGACTTTTGCATGAGTCACAGACTTTCTGTGATACCTACTTGTATGGATCTCTCATCTATTCTATCTTCGTCACAACTCATGTGGGATCGATACATGCTTTCTTTTATTTTTAACCGCCGGCAAAACAGAGTAGTATTAAAAGAAAGAAGGAAAGACAATTTATTAGTCACAAATCAATAACAGGCATATTATGTTACATAGTACAATATAAAACCAATTTACATTAGCTATGGCTTTGGCATTTGCTCGACGGGACGTAATTGTGATAAGTAGGTGACCACTAAGCGTACTGCTGTGCTCTGGCGCGTACCCACAGACTACTTCGAGATACGAGTACGTATTGCGTACCACAACACACCGTTTTCAATAGTCACTAAGTTTGACCCTTTGTCTGTCTATCTGTGGCATAGTGGCACATAAGACCTAAACGAATGGACCGATTTGGATGCGGTATTGTGAATTTAATGGGCAGTGGAGATCACTTACATTCAGGACACACTAGATCGTTTGCCAGCATCTGTTAAAAAGAATCTCAGAGGACTGCGACGTAGGAAAAGTGTACCTACGTGTTACCGCGCGAATGTCAAAACAGAATTAACTCGAAGCCGTACACAGCAGAGTCGTGTCATCAGGAAACTGTCGACCTCATTAAGTACATAGACAGCGGACAAGACGTTTATCAAGTTCACTTGAGAATTGAGACACGCCTCTTATCTGTTGAATGTTAATAAAATGTTCGGCATTGACCATCTATTTGTGTTATTGTGGATTTATAAATAGTGCAGTTTTATTCTAATTTTTACCGGTAGGCATAGGCTGTGCTCTGGCATTGCTGAGGTCTATGGACTGCGGTAGCCGCTTACCATCAGGTGGGCCACCTGCTCGTCTGTGTATATGGACAATAAAAAAAAAACTATTTTATCCAAATACTTAATAGTTCAAATATAAGGTAAAATATACATGACTATCGTTCGCTCGCGACTCCGCCCGTGAAAATTTCTTTTTCCAGTGTAATAAATATCCTATGGTTTATCTGTGTGCCTCCGAATTCACAAATATCCAAACTTTCGCATTTATAATATTAGGTTATTTTTTCCTGGCAAAGTGACTACACTGAAGCTGATGTTATGTACAGTGTAGTCCAAATGTAATGTCAAACATTGAGGGACGCAATGTCTCTAGACAGTCGGCAGAATTATGCAGCCCTGAAGTTACTGTATATCTGGATATACACTGGCTGACCCTAGAATGCGACTCGCCTTAACGAGCCTCTATGGCGGATTTTTTATGAAATGTACCTATGGTAGGACGGAATGGATGACACATAACAGGACCTTCACAGTAAGCAGCACCAAGCACGCTGCCACCTGCCACCACACTAACGAGGCGAGGCTAATCAAATATTCTAATAAAACTCATATTACTATATCATCTTAGTGTTGAGTCTTCAGGAAAGTCGCTTAAGGTGGTTCGGTTATGTTTTGAGATAACCACAGGAGTACGTCGGTCGCAAATGCCTGTACCAGGAGTACCTGTACCTGGCTTGTCTGTATTAGATGGAGAACCTAGGGACAATGGTCTCATCACGGAGTATGCTCAAGATCGGGCGAAGTGGAGGCGCCTTAGTAAGAAGGTGGACCCTATCACTAACCGGGATAACGCCAGGTAGAAAGAATAAGAGACAAATTTTATGCCGCGTCACTCTATTACTATTCTCATGACGCGGGCTGCGTGCGTGAAAAAGTCAGAACGAACGAGTGAACTTCAAGACACCTCGCCTCATTTAAAATTGAACCTTGTACTGGCTCAGTACAAAAAACAGGCTTCTCTTACAAACTTATTTAAAAACCATGTCCTACTAATACTACATCATCTGTCTTTCTATGTCTCTTTATATTATCAGGTCAGGCTGAAATAAGAAAGGTTTGATAGCGATTACCAGTAAACTGGCATAGCAATACCTAGTTATTACGTCTGGAGGCGATGGCCCATCGATATTAACTCCATTATCATTATATTAAAGCCATCTTATCTTATAATGCGAGAGATGTCTGGGGTCGGCATTCCGTATTGCGAGCGTATCCTTGATGTGTACTGAGATGACCTACTTCGTAGAAACGATCCCGTGGATTTCGGATATTGGTTCACGTTTATTAAACTTTTTATGTAGATACGAAAGGTAAATAAGGCTATTCACCCTATAGAAAACGGTGAACGCTTATGGCGTTTTAGGGCGCGAGGTATTGATAGCAAAAGCCCTGCTTAGACGTCAGGTTTTCTTTCTGTTTTTCTGGGCGGCCTAGTAACTGCACCTGATGGTAAGTGGTTTACTAGGTGTTAGGTCCCTCGTATGCGAGAGGCTGTCTGGGTTGGTACCATAGCTTTGTCTATTTCTGGCGCCAAGTAGCAGTGTGTAAGCGTTTAGGTTTGAGGACATTGAAGCCAGTGAATTTACTAGGCATGACACTCAACATCTTACGTCTCCAGGTGACGAGCGCAGTCCAATGCCATGCAGTGCTTTGTAATTCAAAGTTCTGTGTTATGTTGCTTCTGTTTATGGATAGGCACATACCATCAGGCGTTACAATACCACAGGCACACACACCACAAACAAACAAAGGCGTCAAACTTATAACACCCATCTTTTTTGTCGAAGGTTGAAAAGAGTAGCCGTCGATGAAAGTTTATCTTTCATCACTAATTTTGAAGAGCTCCTCCGTATTTTTCGCTTAAAAAGTGTAAAAATAGTTCGTTTTACGCCCGAATATTGAAACGCAACTCAAGCATTGATCGTGTTAAACATGTTAAGACGTTCTTATCTGTCAAAATTGTATGAAAATAATTAGCCGATAGACAGTTGGTAGTTAAGTAGCGGTTTTTTTTTATTGCATAGGCCGACAAACGAGCAAGTGGGTCACCTGATGGTAAGTGATCACCACCGCCCATGTACGCTCACAATACCAAAATAATTATGGGCGCGTTGCCGAGCTTAAAGGAAAGGGATAATTAAGGAATTGGGAAGGGGAGGGGGATTTGGGCCTCCGGATATCTCACTCACCGTACGAAACGCAGCAGCAAGCTGCTACTTTACGCCGGTTTTCTGTGAGACAAAATTGTCTACAGCATGGCTCTACCACTCGTTTCAGTATTCGGGGTTATTTCGCTAACACACATGGCCACCCTACAGAATCAGATAACTAAATAAATCCAGTGCGAGTCGTCATTCCTTCAAGGCCATTGCTCTGCCTGTAACACTAGAAAAATTCACTTTCCGGCCTGGAATCTAATTAAATTCCACGGAACGACCCAAATAACTTTAGTTGTTTGCGAATCTGTACCCCATTGTAAAACACAGCTAAACAAAGTCGGTAAAGCCAATATTATTAGATTATAATTAAAGTACCTACTTTAGGCAATGTGGGTTTGGTGCCTTGACCTAAATACGGCTTCAGTTGACATAGGTATGTGGATTGAAGATATTAACCGACTTCAAAAAGGAGGCTTTCAATTCGGTGTTACAGAAATGTGTGGTCAAATTTAATGATCATTAAATACGTCTAACAGACAGTGTTTATGTACCAGACCTTATTCAAAATAAAATAATTCAATAAATAGCTACAGTGAAATTTTAAAGTTAATTTTAATCACTCTATTACACACGACACGGTGGCGCAGTTGTAACTTGTAATGCGTACGACGCGTTACGACTGAGGCTGACGCTGAGGTCTCGGGTTCTATCGCCGGCTCGGGTAAAAGTAATATTGGGTTTATCTATTACGAAAAGCTCAGTATCAGCCTGGAGTTTGGAATTTGTGCTCGGTATGGCGATAGGCTCGCCCCCTATCACATCATCGGACGGAGATACGCTCGGCGAAATTTGGGTGTACTGTTTACACCTCTGCCTATCCCTTCGGGGATTACAGGCGTGAGTACGTATGTATATGTCTATTAAAATCGATAAGATCAATCACATCTCTATAAATTAAGTGGAGTGTGTGAGCGAGGATAATATTACTGCCGTGAGATAAAAGTTCAGCTGTTGATCATTTACTGTTGTCCAGAGATGCAAGTCGAATATCGACATATTCTTACTCGTTCGATAAAAAAGAAAATGACCTAGCACTGCAATCGGATTTGGTACTAGGTACTATGAAATACTTGTATCGGATACTATACGTTGCCTAAAGAACGTTTCGGAAATGTATATTTTTCTTTGTAGAAAAAAATATAACTATATTCAAGCATAACTGTGAACCGAATTTGAGGATTCTATTTGTATTTGATAGGATTTACCGAGGTTGATCCCGTATATTTATTTGGTAAAGATCTGTAAGAGGGAAAATAGGAAACTCCTCAACGGATAATGCCAAACGCACCGCGATTCCTCTATGCCTCTCTGATTCACGGGCTGATTTATAACTAGTAGTCAGTGGCAGAGGAATGATAAATGTCTTCTTCTACCTGCCCTTATCCGCACCATGATTTTTAACACATCTAACAGAAAGATTATTTTGGCTTGTAGATTTTACGACCGGCCACCTGCCTGACGTCAACCCCTCTGAGAAAAGAAATAATAAAAATTTAGTTTAATTAAACATCTTTAACTTGTTTCCGCAGAAAAAAGAGCAAGTTATTTCAAAGTACCAAGGTGAACAATTCGATTCTCAGAGCAAAAACTAGAATTGACGTCAAATGCAAATAATAACATTTTAACTCAGGGGTCAAAAATTACGTTTTGTTGAAATTTAACTACAACAATTGTAGAATTATTAATTCTATGGTTTTCAGACTAAGGCAACTTGACTATAAATTGTTGTAGCTTGCGAAGTTAAATAACTTTTAATCCGAAATTCGGATTAACCCAATTAGTTTTTGTAACAAAATTATTTACTCACAAACTAGGTATTTGGCTTCAGAAAATAATAAGAAATAGTACCTAGTTAAAGAACCTCCTTTTTGAAATCGGTTGAACTCTAATTAATAACGTTTTTATGTAAGGGGGCACTAAATCTTTGACTCTGTTTCATGCAAAATGGTCACTATACTCTTTACTTTTATCCGCACGCTGAACATATTGTACGTGATAGAGAACACTGTTAGACACATTAATCTACAGCATGCCTGGTTCGGTTACGGAAAACAAACAGAATGTCAGCTTTCTATTGCGATTCGTACGGCGAGTATGATATTCCTTTGCCTACATATTCTCCACCCTCTCCCAATACCCATTTCTTGTCTTAATGGTCGATAACGGATCCATAGTTCTTCTGGTATTATGAATGTTTAAGGGCGTTAGAGATCACTTGCCATCAGCTGACCCACTTTTCTAGTTTTCCTAACTTCTTTCTACCTGGCCCGACTTAATGTCAGAATCTTCTCATCATGATTTGACGGTGGATTTGGTAGTATGTTAGGCGACCCGCCGTTTGACCCCCACAACCCGCAACGATGACCAAGTTTCGCCATTGCCTCTGTTTAAGTGAGGTTGGTTTTAAACATACGATATTGATAGCCCACTCACATTCCCAGTAGTTTTCCCATCACCGCTATAAAAATGATCCGAGCATATACTCTGGTACTTATAATCACGGAAGCACCATCTGTTTATCCACAAGTACGTTTCCGTTTAAATCAACAAAAGTACACGCAATTATTAATGCTAGCGGCCAGCTGTCAGCTTGACCGTGGCCGGAGCGAGTCATATGACCCTGACATTGTCAAGTTATTGGGCCAAGTTCGCACGGCTCCCACTTTGAACATACGCACGGACCACTCTGATCCATAAATCCTTTGCTTCTAGGAGTATAATCCTTTAACAGTAATATAATAAAGGTTGACTGCAAAATTATTCTGCGAGACGTTTCTATACGAACTATTCGACTTTGAATACGAGAATTAAAAATAAATTATAAATCAGCGACGATAAATGCTAAAATAATTTGGCCGTTGATTACCCCTTTACAACTTATTGCTAGTTAGTTGAACTTGATGAAACAATGTAAGAAGTTCTTACTAAGAACCATAGAATAAGTATAATATTATGATAATGACATCTTCAGTCTCATTTTTTCTGCCTGACGTTATCCCGGCATAATGCCAAGGTCCGGCTTCCTCCATCAGTCCTGACCCTAAACAAAGAAACAAGTTTTGTTTCGTTATTGCTAATAACTACCGAGGGTCTTACTGCTCCACACACACAATAGAAACGCCGACCACACAAATAACTGGGGTTCGAACCTACATCTTCTTTTCTACATCCGACTACTCCTTGTGCCATCGACGGTGTCAAATTCAATCATAAAAAGTAATTAACTGTCGAAAAAAGATTATATGTCTTAAAAACTATCATCTTTTTTATCTACCAGGTTTAATAATACAGCCATTGAGTTGCTATCTGCAAATGCATTACAGATAACAAGTAAAATCAATTGATTAACAGCTACCGTAGTTAGGGAACCCAGAATTGATAAATATAATAAATCTAACCTAAACCTAACTCCAGAGTCCAGACAAAAAAACGCATTCAAAGACAAAAAGATGAAACTAATAAAGAGAAAGAGGGTCATTTTTGTCTGGGATTAATAATAACAGCTCTCGCCTGTATCCTCGAAGAGATACTCGCTATGCTCGGCATAGATGCAACTAGCTGGCTATGGTTCGCCGAGCTTATTTTCGGTCCTATGATGTTATAGTCTTCTTTCTATCGCCATTGCGGCCACAAATTCCAACTACAAGGAGTTAGTTGCATGAAGCGGCTAACATAGTGTCTATTATAGTGAAAACTAAAGTCTTTGGTGAAAACACATACTTTCATACTTACACACCAAAGATATTGATGTTTACTACTAGACGGGCTGTTTAGAAGTAAAATTCTGTCACATAACGCGGGAGTTTGACAGCTCACAGACAGGGAGCGCGAGAGGGGTTCTAGTTGAGTAAGCGACATGGTAATACTGAGTTACAGTCAATTGACCGCAACTTTGTGGTACAATATCTATGTACCGCGCAGCTTTTCTAGAAGTATACATTAAAGTATTTGTTACATACCTCCCGCAGTTCAGTTAGATAAAGTGGTTAAAATACCGGATGGCGAGTGATTTTGTTTAGTAGCTGTAATCTTAACTTCCGCCGAGCATAGCCGTCGGTCGATTGTAGTCGAATAGAAATTATTCTATGACTCGCAGCTAGACTTAACTGCATGTATATAAGTACAGTCACTACGTACGTATAGTATGACGACATACCTAATTGATGCGCTTGGGCAATGTATGGTTTGACAAATTAGTTCGAATAAACAATGAATAGGTAACCAATCATACGGTTCCACGCAGAACTTACTCAAAATAATATAAATACAAAATCCAATGTTGTAAAAGTTAGATCATCATCTCACATACCTGTAATTTCAACACATCTAAAGATTGCCGATGCGCATAATTTATATCGTAGTACTGACCTACTCTCTAGTTGTACATCTATTACAAAATAATATCCCCCTCCGACTCTCAATCCCCATTCCAAAAGAGTTTTTTCAACATTTTCTATTTGTGGAATGGATATAACATTTTCCTTTCTTTAAAAATCGCATCAGTGATTTTCCTGGTATTGAGACGCGGATAAGGGCATTTGCTTTCCCCTAATCCAAGTCAAACCTCCCAATAGCAGTACTTGTTAGACAAAATCCCCTAATCCCCGTAAAACGCCGCTGGTCTCTCCTTATCAAACCTAAACTGCTTCCCTCAACGAAATTCTGGATCCGCGCCTAGGTCGTGGGCGGTGGGGATTACTTATCAGGTGACCCATTTGGCCGTTTGCCTCTGCCATAAATATAAAAGCAGCTCGACTTCCTTTTAATTTTAGCGAGATCTATCCGTCACGTGGGCATGTAGAGAGGATGGATGAAAGAAGATTGACGAAACAAATATTCATGGCGAGTATGAATGGTACAGTTGGGAGGGGAAGGCCTCGGCGAACTTTCATAGATCAAGTTGGAGATATTCTCGAGAAAGACCAGGTCAGGGGTACACTAAACCGACGTGCATGTATGAAAAGTTTAATGAGAGTGAATGAGGCCAAAGAGGTATACAAGGATCGTATCAAGTGGAAATCCGTTGTCTCTGCCTACCCCTATGGGAAACAGGCGTGATTCTATGTATGTATGTATGTATCTATCCGTCACGTGACAACGGAAACTAAAAAGCAATCAATTGTATCGTTTACTATTCCATACATCGTGTACGATCGCAAGGCCACAGCGAGGTCGGTCACCTTGTATCTACGAACATGATGTATTTACTAGTAATCTATCATATTTCTGAACAGGTTTCTGTAATAATGAATGCTCTAGAATGGAAGCAGTACAATTGTACACCAAAGATAAAATTATGGAAATTGTAAAGTCGGTCGGACGAAACTGGCAATCATTGCTTTTTAGTTTTAAAATTATATTACGATATCCGCATCAATACTTATTTCGTAAAAAAATCAGCGGGCTATCTATTACGGCTCAAAAGATAGAACCTTTCAAAGGTACGACACTTCAGGATGGCATAATTCTGCCGACGGTCGAGGGACGTATTGTCTACTGACGGTCGACATTATATTTGACGGCTAAATATTACATTTGAAAATATAGGGTAGTCTAGGATAGGGTATAGACTATAGGGTACCGAGTGTAGGTGGTGGAACAGAGATAAACAGACACGTTCTTGAAAAATAAAGTAATAGCAAAAAAATATCTAAGATGGGCTCAAAGTACAAGAATCCAGAGCCGTAAAATAATAAAAATAAAGAAATAGACAGAAAAGATAGAGGGTAAGAACCAAAGTAAGAACATCGAGGTAAGAAGCGATAACAAGAAGTATACACTGGTACACAATCAGTGCTTACCGCTGCAGGGGTCCATCTGTAAACTTGATGCATACTGTCTGAAGTTGTCTTCGCACTGACCTCTAAGTACAGTAGAGGTCAGTGATACATCGTAATTAAAGTTACGATTTCGGAATCTATTAGCTATAAAATCCCAATTATATTATGACATGACGCAAGAACGTTTTTTATGAATAACAATAAAAAAATATTACTGTACCTACCTACTCTTTAATATGATTCACGGTTACATCTAAGGTTTAGATTCTAAACTTACTTAGCAGTGGCGGCCAAAGCCAGCCGGGGGCTTGGGCGGCAAAACTATTTGGACCCCCCAGTGAGGTTTTTTTGCATAGACTTGACATTGTATAAGATCTAGATTTGGGGGTCCTTAAGATCGGAGGAGGCCCGGGGCGAACCGGCCTCCGACAGCAGACAAATGCCTGGGACAGATCATATCTGGGGGCACAGAAATCGCTGGTTTGACGTATTTAAGGAGACATAGGAGCCAATGGTCTTATTATGGAGGATGCTCAAGGCGCAGCGAAGTAGAAGCGTGTAGGCCCTGGAATTAAGGGGAATATCTAGGCAGAAAGAAAGAAAACATTTAACATCTCCCGTCGAACTAAGGTTCAGGATTAACTGCATCTGTCAGCTCATCAACGCTAGTTTCTTTTTTATTAATGGCTTTCTGATCTTAAGTTTCAGCCATTATCAACTGACAGCAGTCGATAAGCCGTCAGTGGCCTTCAGGCGGCTTAAAAACTTTAATAACCATTTGTGAGATGTTGAGCCACGCTGTAAACAATTTTGTCTACAGCATGAATGGGCCGGCTCGTCCGGGTCGTTACCACTGTCTCACAGAATACCGGCGTAAAGTAGCAGCTTGCTGCTGTGTTTCGTACGGCGAGTGAGATATCCGGAGGTCCAAATCCCCCTCCGCTTCCCAATCCCTTTCCTTTAAGGTCGGCAACGCGCCCATGATCATTTTGGTATTGTGGGCGTACATGGGCGATGGAGATCACTTACCATCAGGTGACGCACTTACTCGTTTGCCGGCCTATACTATATAAAAAAAGAAAAAAATTACAATAGTATGTATTTACATATTAAACGAAACTTCTCTTTTTGAAGTCGGTTGATATGTAGGTTATCTTGCCTGTTATAATAATATAAGGAAAAATGCATGATATTAATGATTTAATATAAATTTCTCCATCAGATAACCAGTTATCAAATCCAGGTCAAAATTGGCGTAGGTAATTGTGTTAAAAATATTTTAACTGTTATTGCTTTTTAATTGGTTCCAATAAAGCAGTCGTGTGCCTACGTGACTGTTGAGATGAATTCGGTAATGACTGGAGATTAGACACGTCATATGCGTATTTTAAAGGTTTTCCCCCATGCCGGCGCTAAAAAAAACTGATGGGTACCAGCCATCATATAAAGATATCATTCATTCATATTAGTAGGTATTCAAATCCGCGAGCTAGCAAACTAAATGATTGTTATAAAAACGTATCAAGGCTGCAGATCTTGGAAATTCTAATTGCCTTACAATCTATCTACTCAGATAAAAGCAAAATGACTGACTGACTGACTGGTTACCTAATCACGAAATCTCAAAAACTGCTACATATGATCATAAAATTTGGTCAGATGATAGTTTGTGTAATCTAAGGGTTGATTTTTGGATATTTAAATTTGAAGGGGGAAGGGGCTGGGTTGAACGTTGTATAAAACTTTTTACGGAACGGAATACGGCTGTGAAATTGAGTAAAAACCTACAAATAGTCGCGACTTCCGAGTGGTTTCGCTATGGTTTGGAGGTTCGCATCTGCATACAATGATTTATATTATGAGGATTTTTTATATTATAGGTACCTTTGACGTCGCGGGTGTCTATTGTCTCCCTCTAATCACGGTGCGAGTTTTAAGAGAGACTGGCAGCATAGAGGGCAGGTGAATTGATTAACTTTAGACCGGTAAAGATAATTTGCGTGGACTATACTTACTTAGGCCAAGTTAAGAGTACCCTAAACCAAAATGCATGTATGAAACATTTTATGAAAGTGAAGGAGGCCAAAGAGGTGTGCAAGGATCACAGCAAGTGGTAATACGTTGTCTCTGCCTATTCCGATGGGAAACATGCGTGAGTCTATGTATGTACTTACTTTTTAGAGGTCACGTAGGTACACATTCACCGCTTGCCTTGCGACGGTATTGGCAAGTCAACTATGGTATATGCTAGCTAGGGTATTGTCAATAACACGGAAACAGGTGACAGAAGGACGGTCGGTATAAGGAAAATTATTTACTAGACTAGAATAAATAATAAATTGACTGTTTTTGTATGGCACCCAACAGTGTCATACCACATGCGTGGTATTTCATGACAGCATCCGTGACACAGTGGGCGAATAGCCGGCTGCGAAGCGTGAGGCCGTAGCTTCGATTTCCGTACACAGGACAAATGTTTGTGTGACCCACAAATATTTGTTGTGGGACCGCAAGTCTCGTAGTTCTTGATACCCACAATACAACCTGTATTACCTAGTGTGGGGTCGGAACTATGTGTGTGATTGTAGGGTGTAATTATTTATTTTGTTAAAAAGGGGCGCCATGTTTGGACCCCTCTCCTTCCTAAAATTTGTTTCGTCGACATGGCACTGGACGGAAGACGTAAAGGGCGAGTAGGAGTTAGTAATTTCACTGCTGCAGCTATTAGACCAAGTTTTTTTATAGCAGAGGCCGGCGATCGAGCAAGTGGGCACTTGATGGTAAATGAGCTCCATCGCCCATGTACATCCACAATACCCGAGGAGTCATGAATGCGATGCCGACCTTAAAGGAAAAGGGCAATTAAGGGATTGAGAAGGAGGCGCATTTGAGCCTTACTTCGAGTTATTTAGCGCGTGTTGTACTAACATATTATAAATAAATAAAAAAACAATATGTACGCCCCGAATTGAGAACCTCCTCCGGTTTTTCTTTGGTTAAAATACCCTCCAATGGTCTCACTACCAAGTATGCTCAAGACCCGGCGATGTGGAAGCGTCTAAGGAGGAAGGCCGACACTGGCACTAAGCCGCAATAAGCCCAGATAGAAAGAGAAGCAGTCTTAATAAAATCGTTGATACCACCCCTTTGTATAGGTGGTAGGTCCCACGTATGCGAGAGGCCGCTGTGTTGGTAGCATCGCGTCGTCATCTCTGAAAACAATGATGCGCCGTGCGCACTATGTTTTCGATCGCATTTATAACATGAACTTGAATAGATTTGGAAATCGATTAAAGTTGCTCTATTAAAAAAAACTGATATCTTAACACAGAACAGTGTCCATAAATCTTATGAGGCATTCGGTTGGTCAGCCTTTAAAAAAAATAGGTCACCGCACTAGTGGTCATGGTAAACAGACAGTAAAGCACATACTATTACTTGTGCCTATTGATAATGAAACATTATTGCAGCATAATTAGAAACGTAACTAAGAAGGTAGTGTTTCAATTTCAACAGTCATAGCGTCTAATAGGCCTGTGCTAAGTTTACAAAATAAAGTTAATAAATAAACCAACCGAGTAGTGTGGCGACTGATTGGATGACCCAGGATAACCTCATAAAATACCAACGAAACCAATACGTCTACTGCAGTTTAAATAAAACATATTATATTCTTACCTTCGTGGCTTAAAACTAGTATTTCTTACTTTAATAACACTTTCACGAACAAAATATAATGCACATTTTGTGATCTTCGGAGAATAACACAATGGCGGGAAAAAACACGGATCAAGTTCTAAATTCAAACAACACAAGAACAAAGTTTTCTTTTTAGTACCTGCACTATATCATAATCGGTTTCTTGATTTGACAAATAATCGCGTGATCGACATGCACTCACGTCGAATTACAATGCTACAATGCGTTGCGTACGTAAACAATCCACCACTATCCAGTGTAGTTTGTGATGACCGCGATTCTGGCGCGAACTTGTGTATACAATCTATTGAACGGACATAATTCAGTTACAGCGCCATCTCTGTTTTTTGTTTAGCACTAAATACTTGATTTTATCGTGTCAGAACTCAAGATACAATACCCAACATTTCTATAAACAGATAGATATTATAACTTTAATTGTCGCTAAATAAGAAAATATTTGTGTTTCAGCATCATTTTATTATTACATATTAAAAAAGAAACAAAACAAACATGCTGTCTATTATAAGTATTACAGTAGCAGCACCGTACGCTGGCACATAATATACGTACATAAACAACCATGTGGAAAAGATTGTAGAAATCGCAATATTGTTTGATTGAACTGTATTGAAGTTTTGTAATTACAAGTTACCAACAACACTATTTGAAGTTATGCCAAGTGACATCGTATAGTGCCGATACGCTATGTGTATACTGCTTCAAACCCGTTAACTATATGTACGAATGTAATTTAACCGAAAATAGCTAGTTATCCAGGGTATATAATCGTTAATTACTGTGGATAAAAAAGAAAAAGAAATAAAAAAGACTTATTAAATAAAAGAAGTACCAGTGTCAGCACGGTAGTGTTATTTTTTATAGTATGGCATTAAAATCAAAATCAAATAATGTATGAAAATCGTAGTACGTTTTTAGGCCGCTAGGAGGGGCTATACATTTTCTTAGATAAATTTTTAACCTTTTTAGTATGAGTTACTAGGGATGTAAGATTTCGCTGAAAAGAGAGGTGAATGGGAAGATCCGTACCGTTGTTCCTCCACGTACCCTCTCTCCTGGATCCACGCCAACCATAAAGAACATGTAATACGGCGCTATACTATTAAAATGCCTCTTTAACTGCAAGGAGTTTTGGCGGGAATTCTTACAGTGCCGGTGGCTCTCTTGTTTTAATTATTTCCTAAACTGGTTTAAAGTTGTGTTTGTTGAATAAAAGTGGTGTGGTTTTGTGCAATAATCATTAACGATGATGAATCACGTATGGAAACATTGAAATAAGTGGATTTAGTTGATTTTTGATCAAGGGTATTGTCGACCTTGTGCTTTCGATTCGCTTGAAGAAAGTCGTCTAAGAAGCATTGAACTGAAAGGAATTATCACCAAAACTCCAGCAAGACCTTGAAATCGGCCACACCCGTTTCATCGTTCTTGGAATATAAGAAAAGATATAACTAATGACTTGGCAGCATGGTCTCTGATCTTAGCCGGTTCCTTATGGAACAAACAAACACAAAAAAAATAATAAAAATTAACTGCAAGACAATCAAAAAATCAACTTAAACTAGACAAAGTATTCCAAAAACAGTGATATAAATTAGGAAGACTGATACATAATACTTACAAATCTGATACGAATATTTAAATGGTAACAAAGTTTGAAATAGTATTTTATCACCCGAGCCGTGAGTACAGAGAGACAATAGTGGGGACAGCTGTGAATTCAATAGACGACGAGAAGAGTCTACGCACCGCGTTTCTTCAATCAGCCACACATAATAATTATGAATGAACTACTGTGCAAGTGGCGTTCATTTATAATTTACCTCACGACTCGTGAGCCGTGACGGTACCTGTATCAAACTTATCTTAATTAAACTTACACCTAAATAATATATATTTTTCAAGGTGGTCATTCTTTAAATTTGATTTTTGTAGACTAAGATTTAAAAAAAATACTATCTGTTCAGATAAAGAATGGGATTATAAACGGCGGTGTCTCTATTCACCTCTCGCCTGTGCAAACACAATTACATATTATTAGGGATATAATAATTACAGACTAAAGATATATATAACCGAAGACGAGATCTATCACGTCATAAATGATTTAAGTTTCTCATTAGATAAGAGTCAGAGAGAAAACAAGAGAGTCATTTTTTATGATTAAGATTTTTTCAAACTGTACGATACTGGCCTGTATACACACAAACAACGAGAGTTTAATACGTTCGCGTCTGTGTCACGCGGCCTTAGTCTGCTGCACTCGACACTAATGCAGCAAAACGTCAGCTGAACGCACGAAAAAGGCGATCGACATTTTCCATATAATGTCGTTATCGTCTGACTCACAACACGCGTTGCGGTCTTCATGTTTCAGTCGCGTACCTCAAAACAGGCCTTCAGTTAGTCACAAATCCAAGAGCACGGTCGAAGAAGCGTCCGCACCCCGTCATTTCTCTTCAACAGGCGAAAGTCGGACGCACATGCCCTGTCGATTTGTGACCTTACTTTATTGTATTGGGGGGTTTGGTTGATGTTGGTCTCGGTGGTGTATGGTTTATTCCGGGGAGTCATACACCTAAAAAATGCTGAGATTGACCGGAGCGTACGTTCAAGTGTGCAAACTGAACTACCAGGCGCGCATCAACAAGTCCTATTCATTTACGTCCACGCTACCACCAACCTACCGCCGTGGGTTTGGTGATAGACCCGCACCCTGCGGGTCGTATCCCCCGGGCAATGTTGTAGTCAATAAACAAGATTTGCACACTACCACCTACCTTGTGACTACAATAGCAAAAAATGAAGGGCGAGGGCGAATCTTCGGCGCCATAACCGAATACCTGGATAGGGGAAGACAACCCTGAACCAAAAAAATTACCACAATAAATGGAAGCAAGTCTTAAAGAAAAACTACCCCAGGAGGGTACCAGCATAGCTGGAGAATCCCTCCCTGAGCACGGCTCAGGCTGCCCCACGTATTCTGGGGGGGGCAAAGTCTTGCTACAAAAGGAGTCATCCCAAAATGACAAACCCAAATTAATGACACAACAAGTATTTCACCCTGGGCTATTCTGCAGACAACGCCCATCGTCATCTAATGACTACAAAACTGCTGCAACAAACAAAAATGTTAACACAAGAAGCAACTTAAGTGAAAATAGTATACAGGGACATTTAGATGATACAAACACCGATGTAAGGGGTACCGAAAAAGAGTGTGAAAGACCAAAACCACCAAGTTGGCAAAGAGTGCCAACCTTAAGAAACGCAAAAAGGAAAAAACCAGCTAGTTCTCCTTCACCAGAAGTAGTCAAAACTGGTAACAGATTCAGTGGGCTGTCGGTAGACCTAGCTGAAACTAATGAAGAAACACCAAAAGAAAGGAAACCGAGTAAACCGCCACCGATCATCTTGTATGGCATAGAAGATGTAAATAAGCTAACTCAATTGCTAGTAACTGTAGTAGAAAGAACGAAATTTGTCTACAAAATAATAAACAAAAACCAATTGAGACTTAATAGTGTAGATGTTGAGGCTTACAAAAAAATCATTGATGTGGTGAGACAAAAGGGCCTAATTGGTCATACCTTTAATAGAAAAGAAGAACGATGTTGTAGAGTAGTAATCAGGAACCTACACCCTACAACAGAAATAGCTGCGATCAAGGAAGCATTCGAACTCACTGGCAATACTGTCAAAGGTGAAATCATCAACGCGAGATATGGACCCCAAAAGAAAGCCACGTCAACCTTCTTTGTAAACCTTCTTCCAAGTCCTAACAATAAGTCTGCCAAGCAAATTAGGATCATCGACAGCCAGTCAGTCATAATCGAGGAGCCCAGAAAAAGAAAGTTCGTCGTCCAATGTAAACGATGCCAACAATATGGACACTCCAAAAACTACTGCATGAGACCGTACCGCTGCGTCAAATGCGCCCAAAATCATCAAACAGCAGACTGTCCCAAAACTGATAGAAGCTCACCAGCGCAATGTGCGCTTTGTCATGGACCACATCCCGCTAGCTATAAGGGCTGTGAAGTATATAAAGAAATACTAGCTAGAAAAACTAATAAGAACATAGCACTAAGAAGGAAACCTGTACATGCTGCTGAGGATAATACAAACCACGACAACAATCAACCAATAAAAGAAAATAATCACAACAAATATGATAATAAAACATATGCAGAAACTACAAATCCAAATAGAAGGAATGGTAACGTACATCAGGAGCTACATACCTTAAACACACTGGAACAAATGCTTCTGAGGCAGTCAGAAAAATTTGACCTAATCCTACAACAAATGAGTACATTAATCGGTCTCATATCAAGCCTAGTCACAAAAATAACAAAATGACTTCTCTCAAGATAGCAACTTGGAACCTAGATGGCCTATCTCCAAATAAAAAACAGGTCGAAATTCTATTGAATACACAGAACATTGACATATTACTTGTGTCTGAAACTCATTTTACCGTAAACAGTAGTATAAGGATACAGAATTATGACATTTATGTCACCAACCATCCAGATGGTTCTGCACATGCGGGATCAGCTGTTATTGTGAGATCCAGTATTAGACATCACGAACACCCCCAGTTTAGAAAAGTGCATATTCAAGCCGCCACTATTACAGTCGAAGACCGAAATGGATCATTTAATGTATCGGCCATATACTGCCCTCCGAAACATAAAATAACTGAACAGCATTATGATGAGCTCTTTAACAACCTAGGTACGCGCTTTATAGTGGGAGGCGACTGGAACGCCAAACACATACACTGGGCCTCTAGACTGACAAATACTAGGGGTAGAGAGCTTAAAAAAAGCCTAGATAAGAATAACCTTATTGCGATCTCAACAGCTGAACCTACTCACTGGCCTACTGACCCAAACAGATTACCGGACGTGATTGATTTCTTCATTGTTAAGGGTCTGTCGAGATTTTTTCACCAAGTACAAACATGCCTGGACGCTGATACTAATCATGTTCCGGTAATACTGACAATAGGTACAACAGTCCTTAAAACTGAGAAGACTCCAAAATTGTATAACAAACGCACGGACTGGAATTCCTTTCGCGACCTTATTCATAAGAAACTCAAACTCAACATACCTTTGAAAACAGTGGATGATATTGACGACGCTACAAAATCAGTGACGACAACGATCCAAGAATCCTGCTGGAAATCTACGCCAGAAGTTATTGAATGTCCATTACAACGTAGAGTGTATTCAGAAACAATAAAGGAAAAGATACTTGAAAAAAGAAGACTTCGGTGCGTATGGCATACTAGTAGACATTCAAGTGACAGAAAAGCTTTCAACAGAGCTATACTAGAGCTGAAATCCTTGATATATGAAGCTGATAATGTTGCTCTAGAAACATACCTAGAAGGTCTCTCAGCCACAAAAGCGACTAACTACTCGTTATGGAAAGCCTGTAAAAACTTTAATCGGCCATTGCACTCTAAACCACCGATTCGGACACAAAACGGAACTTGGGTCAAAACAAGACAAAATAAAGCGGAGGCGTTTGCAATCCATCTTAGCCAAGTTTTTAAACCAAATAACGCTGGTTTGAATTCTGACGAATCTGATATTGACTCCATTCTTAATCAGGATTTCCAACTCAACCTGCCCCTAAAAACAGTGACGCCCAGAGAAATCTGTAGACATATAAAATCTATAGACAACAACAAGGCACCGGGGTTTGATCTTATCGACAAAAAGGTCCTTGAAGAACTGCCGCGTAAAGCAATAGTGTACCTCTCCTATTTATTTAATGCTATCCTAAGAGTAGGACATTTCCCTGACTTGTGGAAAGTGTCACAAGTCATAATGATACACAAACCAGGTAAACTTGCTCACGAAGTAACTTCATATAGGCCAATTAGCCTGCTGTCGATAGTGTCCAAGTTGTTTGAAAAGTGCTTACTACAGAGACTTGCCAACGTTCTAAATGAGAGATCAATCATTCCCAATCATCAGTTTGGATTCAGGAAAGAACATGCTACTATAGAACAAGTTCATAGAGTATGCAGAATAATTAGAAAATCATTTGAAAAGAAGGAATACTGTTCATCTGTCTTTCTCGACATTCAACAAGCTTTTGATAGAGTTTGGCATAAGGGATTGCTCTGTAAAATAAAAACTTTCTTGCCACATACGTTTTATGGAGTCTTAAAATCGTATATATCTAACAGAATATTTCAAGTCAGAGAAAACGACTGCACATCGGGCTTTTATGATATTTCTGCAGGAGTGCCGCAGGGATCTGTCTTGGGACCTGTTCTGTACTCCTTGTATACAGCCGACTTGCCTCAAACAACGGAGGTTACCGTGGCGACGTTTGCAGACGACACAGCCTTATTAGCTTCAAGCAAATGCCCTGTTCAGGCTTCGACAATCCTACAAAACAACTTAAATGAAGTGGAAAAGTGGTTAGCAAAATGGAGAATAGCGGCCAGCGTTACTAAATCGGTACATGCAACATTTACTCTTCGCAAGGAAAACTGCGCACCAGTAACACTTAACGGAACTCAACTCCCACATCACAACACGGTGAAGTACCTAGGAATGCACTTGGACCGCAGACTTACCTGGCGGAAACACATTCAAACAAAAAGAGATGAAATCAACTTAAAGTACAAAGGTCTCTACTGGTTACTTGGCAGGAACTCTAAGTTGGCCATAGACAACAAAATACTTATTTACAAATCAATACTTAAGCCAATATGGCTTTATGGTATTCAACTCTGGGGTTCTGCCAGTAACTCCAATGTAAGCATAGTGCAGAGGGTGCAGAATAGCATTCTAAAACAATTGTCCAATGCACCATGGTTTATCAAAACAACAGAGATGCATGAGTTTCTTAATATGCCAATGGTCAAAGAAGAAATAAGTCGTTATGGTATCAACTATAAATCACGCTTACAACAACACCCCAATCATTTAGCGGGCCAGCTCACAATCCCTGAAAGTATACGCCGTTTGAAAAAGAGGCGTGACATCTTTGACAATGATAGTTAGCTCTAAGCCTGACTACACAAAACGAAGGGTTTGCTCCACTGGGAGTAACGCCCAACCTGCGGCTATCACCACATCTCATCTGCTTATAGTCGACGCGACTGATTGCAAGATAAACAATACCTAAAAAAAAAAAAAAAAAAAAAAAAAAAAAAAAAAACTTTATTGTATTTAGATTGAAAATATCTATCTCATACTTCTATTATATTATACTTATATTTCAAAGCAAACTCAATCACAGATTAATCACGATATCAAAAAAAAAAACTAAAACTTGGTTTATTAAATTTAGTCAGATGACGACGATAGTTTGTGTAATATAGAGGCCAGCTAATTTTTTTTGACCATTTTCCTTTTAAATAGGAAATAACTCTATATCACTCTTTTATATGGAACAGAACACTGTGAAATTGAGTACAATTATTGATTGTTTAAAACAATAGAACACGTATTTCACAATCATCCCGGAATAAAACTTAGGTATATGCGGGCCGAGCCGCGAGCAAAAGTAAGCGCTTTATAAATTGGCGCGCCTTCGCTACGTCTAAGTCTTGCGTCTTTTCTCGTGTGGGCTAAGATACAACATCAAAAGGCACTATAAACTTAATAAATACAAAATGAGTTTAATTCCTTGTGAATTGTATGAGACGCCATTCGGCAGATGATCTGCTTTCTTTATGTTCGACGGTGGCGAAATGGTTTTGCAGGTCATCCCAATCTTTCGCTATCTGGTTGCAGTAGCCACAATGAAACTCGCCAGATGTAGTCTGCAATGAAGAATTATACTTTGATTGCAAAATTAAGTATAGTACAAAAAAAACAAACAACTCTGCCGCCACGACGACGGACGGAACTTCCGCGTCGTAGGTTTCTCCTATGAACGAATTGAGCTGATTATCTAGATCTAATTTTATATCTGTAAGCCATAAGGCTACAATAATATACGAGCATAATATAATAACAGATGACTGCAGCTGATTAAGTGTAAAATTTCATTAAGGGTGCTATACGATTTTAGCTCAATTCATCCATAAGAGAAACCTACGACGCAGAAGTTTCGCCCGCGCGTCGTCTACCACGACATTTTTTTTTTATGGGCTTTGAAAATGCAGCAACAGTATGTTTTTAGGATGGCACAGCACTTCTTTTGGTATAAGACACACATGAATAGTAAGTGATTTTAAAGACAAATTGCAACAAAACCGGTATACCTAGTCTGTTTTTTGTTTTAAGATATTCTCTGCATTTCTCTACAACACTCATAGAAATTATATCAGAACAGAAAGCTCTGTAATTAAACCATATTTTTGTAGGGTTCCATGGCCAAATGGCAAAAGCGGAACAAATTTGTCTTGTCTGTCCGTATGTCACAGCCATTTTAATAAAAGAGGCAGACTATTGATGAAATTTGGATGTTTATGGTTACGGCAGGTATTCTATGAACCGCTACACAAAGGTGTAGGAAATTAAAGCAAAATTCACCTCTCTAATAAATTCTGAATCCAATGATGTAATAACAGCAGCGACTTCAAGAGCCAGCGAATGTTTAGGGGTTGTTCTGTGTACCTCAATCGCACGAGACGTATCCGCAACATCAGCACCACATAAAAAGCACCTCAAGTAACCCACACTGGTTTTCCCAATGAAGGACATACTTTTATAACTTATAACAAACTTTTTATTAATGATGAAATACTGGAACGCTAGATTCTCAACCAACTGAAAAGTTTTAACAAAAGCCTTGGTTGATACTTTAATAAGTTTAGGCTTTGATTTAGACTTTGATGTATCTTTAGTAAGGCTTTTTGACAATAAATTTCTATGTGCATTTCCAGCTACATGCTCCTTTAAATTCTTCACACTGATTGGTACATTCAAATTGCATATGTTGCAATAAGCCATATTTTGGAAACGATTGAAGGTAATGTTATGTTCAATTGCCCACTCTTCCTTCTCGGCCTCTGTCATTGAATTGTTCGAGTTCGATCGACTACGCATTCGTAGCTTTTTCACGGTCGTCGGTTTGCTGTGCGTTACAGCATTATTTGCAGCCGGTTCTTCCGCATCATCAATTTTTGCAGCTACCTCTTTTGCTACCTCACGCTCTTTACGTATAATCTCTTTATGGTGACCAATGTGTTCGTCAATCAAATCACGAACAAAATCAAGTTTTTTACAGCATAATTTACATTTAGCGGTTTTCTCTTTTAAGTCGATGTCGATACTATTATTTTGAAATCTTGTAAACGCGTCAAAAATTTCCGATTCAACTTCTGTTTGTTCAATTCTAGCATACTTTTCAAGTCGTTTTTGGTGTACTTTAAGAAGACGTATATGGCCAATATCTTCTAAATGGAACACAGAATGGCTGGCCGGTATTTGCTTCTCACATAGAATACAACGTACGATCCCGTTGTCAAGTTGAACGATGTAGGAATTTGCTTTTAAGAGGGTGCAAATTGACGATTCGTATTCGTATGATACAGCTTTTTCAGGAAATGGTTTTTCAATATCTACACTTGTGGTTGGTGGTGGTTGAGGACGTTTTTTCGATACATCTTTATGAGGAGTTTTTGATCTTTCGTTCTCTTTTACAGCTATGCCAACATCTTCAGGTTTTATCTTATTGACTACTGGAACCGCAGCCACGTTTGGGGTCGTTTTCGAGCACTTTTGTTTATGCTCTTCGGTGTTAAAGTGCGTCCCGACAAATATAATTGAGAATACTTTATTGCATGGAAGACAATGGAAAGAATTGTCGTCAACCTGTGTGAAAAGCAATGTTAGATTTAGTATTTAGAATTACACAGAAAGTAACTAATCTTCTAAATTCCCTTGGTCTCTGAAAACACGATTAGTAAGATAGAACTGAAGTTATGGGACATTTCAAGGAACGTGACACGTCGCACTTCAAAATAATAGTCCTGCAAAATTTCGATGCCTGCAAACAATGAATGAATGAATCAATACCTATTCTGCTTCTTTTTTTTCTGGCACAGGTTATGAGTGAGACGCGTCTCATAGAAATTCACTAACTATGGTTATTTGAGCGAAGTCATTACGCAAAATCAAAAATATTTAAAATACAGAATTATTACCATCCTGTAAATGATGCCTCCAATTCGAAACTCAGTTTTACATTGTACCAAATTGAGTTTGTGCGACGTTTCGCTCTTATGTATTTCAGCATTATCAAACTCAGTGTTACAAAGCACACATGTATCGTCTATTATACCGTTCCACGCCGTCTCGTCGATATTAATGTTTTCAAAAACCACGTCACCTCCGACGCGTTTTAAAAGCACCGCACATTTTTTATTAACATGTTGCGGATCGTCTAAGTGAATCCCTACTTTGGCAGTGGTTTGAAAAAGTTCATTACAGATCTCACAAAAGTATCCTTTTTTAACCTGAAATAAATTAAACAGTATAATTCAATATTATTCGTCATTTGGAAGAACGTCATAGATTATCTTCAAACATAGCTAAGAACCATCTTGATGAAACCAACGATCATACCTAAAATTGAAAGAATTACCTAAAAATAGAATTGACACACACACACACACACACACACACACACACACACACACACGCACGCACGCACGCACGCACACACACACACACACACACACACACACACAACCAGGCGACCCCTCTATTTTGTCGGTGTTAATTAAAAAGCGGTCATATTTGCATTTTTGTAATGGGTTAAAAAACGATGGCGCGGAGTTACCCTGCCGAAGCGAAAATCACGGTTTACAAACCAGCCCCAAGGACACCTCTGACAAGTTACGTATTTATTAATTGTGCATGATAGGAATACATTTGCATATTACAATCATTTTTAATTTATTGTGTAATAATCACTTTTAATCAAATACTTTAATGTATACTACTAGACAAACTGCGCTGTACATAGAGATTGTACCACTAAGTTGCGGTTAATTGACCGTAACTCAATATTACCATCTCGCTTGCTCTCAACTAAAACCCCTAGGACCTATCGCGCCCCCTCTTTGTGAGCTGTCAAACTCCCGCGTTATGTGACGCAGTTTTACTTCTAAACAGCTTGTCTAGTAGTATGTACATTAAAGTCTTTGGTTTTAATGTGTACATAGATAGATAGCAATAGGGAAACTACGCCGGCGCATGTGGTGGCAGCACTGTAGCCACCGCGCCAGCCCTGTGCCTCAACCCGCAAGCAACTACAAATCTCCGCGTGCGCTGTGATTGGCCGCGCCACGCTCGTTTCGTCAAGACAGCGAAGATTTTGAATAAACAGGGGTCCGGGCCGCAGGAAAATCTGTTCGCTCTTTGCATCGCCTCAAGAAAGTACTTCGGAAGAAAAACGCTCTCAAGAAAGAATAACGCTCTCAAGAAAAAATAACACTCTTTACAAAGTGTATATCTGCGATATCTTGTTTCTAGAATACACAACTGACCTGTTATCACTGGTTTCAAGTACCTCGCAATCCAGCAACTCTCACATTCATTGTTAATTAATTATACATTGCTTAAAGGAAACCCTTTTGATGAAACCAAATGTATTTAGATTTTACCAACCCAGATTAGGCAAACATGGTAAACTAAGGGCTAACCCCTTTCATTAGTCAATGCCCAGCAGTGGGACAGTAGAATACAGAGTAATAGAGTACAGAACTAATATTATTATAATTATTATTATCCTTCAGAATGACACACCATTTTACTATGGGAAATCTTCCAGCATATTCTATGCATTGCCTATATCATTCACAATGATTCCCATTTCGATTTCTCTACTCTATCATAAAGATTTTATTATTGGATAGTGGATTATTAATCTATATCTCACATTGTTTTCATACAACTTAATACTAGCAGCTGTGAGTACCAAAGTGGACAACTGTTGTGACGAAAAATAAAAGATTTGCAATTCTTAATTAATCTTATAAAGATAGCACCATAATGGAATTTCTTTTATATGACTGTAGTAGACATTTTAATTTAATTTTATTTTCAATTGAGCATTGTTTAGAGTTCTTCAATAAAAGAAAAAAACACTTAAGCTATTTTGGCTCGCAACTAGATATACTCTTATAATTTCATGTCCATACTCTTTACTAATATCCACTTACCTTTCTTATTTGGTTGTCTTTGTACTTATCCACATAACCAACAGCATTTACTTTGCTTTTGTGTGCAGGGTTCAACACATGTCCATACAACACCAGTTCACTTTTGAAGTGACTCTCACATACCAAACAATAGGAGTCTAAATAACCCTTGAGGATTGCCTGATTCGACAGCTTCGACATCATTGTTGCTGAAAATATTTATTTGTGACTCATCATCAAGTTCGACAATGTGATTGTAATGCATTGGTAAATACTAAAACTCGGATTTACTTTGGCCATAGGCAGTAATTTTTTACCAATTTAGGGTGTTTTTCTGGAAAAACTGATATTCATTTCCAGCAAAAGTTATGTACACCAAAATAGTATTAAAACAGTAAGTACAGGGTCACTTTTGGCCTTTAAGAATAAAGAAGCCCGCTGATTACCACAAAACTTAAAATTATAATCTATGTATTAATACACAACATAAAAACACCTAGAACAGAAAATAAAATTACAAACAGTAGTTATTACCAAAATAAACTAAGTAGAAAATTAATTATAGCAACTGTCCACAAGTGTATAAAAACAAGCAACCTAACATAACAATAAAAAAATGGTCAAGTACGACTCAGCCGCACAGAATGGGGGTTCTATACCCACACCTTTAAATAACACATTCTGTGAATTTTTCAGTCGGCTACCAAATAACATAAAAACACAGACCTGGTAAGCTTCCTAATGGGATTCTGTTTGTAGCTTTTGGGTACAGAACTCTAATGAAAAAAACACCAGTGAAAAATCCATGCATAGTTTTTAAAATTGTTGATATGTCTGATGTTGAAAAATTATTCTTAGTGTGACAAGTAACTGAATTGAGATAAATTACTACAGTATCTTAAACTAATGTCTTTATGGAATATCATATAATATACTAAAAATGAGATCATTGAGTGGTAGAGCCACGTTGTAGACAATTTTGTCAATAGCATGAATGGACCAGCACGGCTGGGTCATTACCACTATCTCGGAGAAAACCGACATAAAGTAGCAGCATGCTGCTAAATTTCATATAGTAAGTGAGATCTCCAGAGACTCAAATGAGGGGTATTTAAGGCATCAAATGTGGGGGTATTTAATCCATTACAATCCCTTAATTATTGTGTATACATAGACGTCCCCACCATAAATACATATAGAGCGGTTGATGTCACTTACTATCAGGTGACCCATTTGCTAGTTTGCCGGCCTATGCTATAAAAGTGTTATAAAAATTAATAGTGCTACTTTTTAATCCGCAGTCCCTAGCATGCCCTCGACCTAGCCAGCGGTGAGCGGACCTTACTTGGGATGACCTAATCCACATACTGCGATTAGTATTTGCAGAGAAGAGGAAACTCAAATATGTAATAAATATTATAGTGTATTTATCATAACAGTGTTTTTGGCAACGCCTTTGCCGAATGCTCGGTCATGCAAATGTAGTATTTGAAAATTTACTTACAATTTACGAACACAAAGATGTAATCACCACTTATATGCTAAAATAAAACCCACAGGGTAGTAATATAATGATACTTCGAGATTCAAACATGAAATCACTGACCATAAGCAGCACGTAAGCGTTGCTTGCTACGTGAACATCACAGATAATGTTCCGAGTGGTGTTCCGCGAAATGCGAATTGAATTTTCAAACGGAATGGTGGTTCCCAAACCATAAACATTTTTTTTTTGTTCAATTTTCTTCATGTAGAAAAAGGCAAAGGTTCGTAACCATGCAGCCTAGACTACCGTTAGTTTGTTCAAATCCGGGCACAAATTGTCAAATCAAAGCCCTGATAAAAGGCAAAAGCCATGTCAATAATTTTCTCCTAAAAGATCTTAGCCATGTCTAATTTTTTTTTCATTTGAAAGGCCGAAGCCATGTTTGAAAGTGAACCACAATTTTTTTTTGTTTGTTTCGTAAGGAATCGGCTGAGATCAGACCCATGCTGCCAAATCATTAGATACATTATTTTCCTAGAACGATGAAACAGGGTTGTGGCTGATTTCAAGGTCTTGTTGGAGTTTTGGTGTTAATTCCTTTCAGTACGATGCTTCATAAACGACAAGGTCGATCAATACTCTTGATCAAAAGTCACCTAAATTCACATAATTCACTTCTCACCACCGTCAATGTGTACTGCACAAATCCACATTATTTATATACAACAAATACGACTTGTAAACTAGTTTAAGAAATAATTTAATTACGAGAGCCACCGCAATGTCAGAATTCCCGCCAAAACTCTCCAAACCATAAACAATCTAATTTGGTTCATAGATGCAGTAACGCCAACAATAAATTCAAAATTCCGCTAAGCTGGTTGATATTTCCCGCCTGATGAAGATTTTTCCGTCAATAAAAGATGCAATACTTACATATTTGTTTACTGTTTTTTATAAATATGAAAAAGCTATTTTATTATTACACAGATAAAATTTACACTCTGGAAATGATTCTCCAGCCTGTCTTTTTTTAAACTTATCCATCGTATCAATAGATGTATCTTGCAGCCACCAGTCACCACTAGCCCGTGAAATTAAATTTATTTTGGCTTTTAAAAATTGCAGCTCAATTTATAAATAAATACATACATACAAACACCCTCACGCCTATGTCCCAGGGGGGTAGGCAGAGACTATTGAGTCCCATGGGGGTAGGCAGAGACTATTGAGTGCCACTAACTACGAACACCGTACACATTTATCTGAGACTAGTGACACAAAAATACTCAAAGGACACAAACCTTCACATCAGTGAGTTGTAAAGAGCTTACTTACGATATCTCTATTCCAACATATAGAATTGGTCCTTGCTGGACATTTCCAAGATGCTAAAGATTTTTATTATTATATATATTATTATATTTTATATATAATTTATATAATAATATAATTTAGCAAGGGTGATGGCTTACCGGAAAGTGAAAAAGACTCGAGGTTAGGGGGCACGGGTTCAATCTGAACCGTTGGTATATACACCCACATCATACAGAACACAGAAATTTACACACCTCTGATTTATCAGTTACACAAGTATTTATTGATGATTTATCGCTGTATAAAACACCCTAAAGAAACCTGCATACCTGAGAATTCTGCATAAAAATTTCATGGGTGCCTATGTCGAGTCTACTAACCAGCGCAGTGGATAAGCCCTGACCGTCACCCTTTTACAGAAGTGGAAGCTTGTGCCTGATAGTGTATATATTATTAAATGCCCTAGTAGTGTCATTGTATTATTAAAATGGATGTTGACTATTATAGAATGTATATTAATCTAATAATAAATAAAGGGAATTAACATACAACATACGCGGCAAATAAGTAAAATATCGACATGGAAAAATTAATTCTTAGAAATGTTATATATTGCCATACATGATACAGACAACCCAACTATTGCATATAGTATGCAACGCAATAAGACATCCTACGGTTGCCTATGCTATATAACGATACGAAGCGACGAAGTTCGCAAACATACATAATGTAACATATATTAACAATCAGAATATGTACTTTTAATATAAAATACCATGACTAAAATAAAGCCATCTGTAAAGCAAGCAAGCCATCGGTAGGTATTTAAATAAGGCGAATATTCTTATTATTCCATCATGTAATCAACATACATTTTATTATGTTGGAATTTTTATGTGGGTAATTTATCATATTTATTATCACTGATACAAAATTATGCTAGGAAACAATTAGTTAGCAAGTACTAAAAAAATTCAAGTATTATGAAAAATCTATATTTTATTATTTAATAATTTATCTTAGTAGGTTAGTTTAGTTATTTACATCAATAATGTTAAAATCTATTCCTACTTTATTGATGTTCTGAACTTCGTTGCGGATTTATAGCATAGGGGCCCAGCAACCTGGGATACGCTATATAACTAATCCCTTACCACCCTTTGTTTATAATTTCTCCATACATCTAAATATGTATGGAATGGATGCAATGGTTCTAACAAGAGCCCCTATCTGCTACACGCATACATCCCCACCGTAAATACAAATATGTATGTAGAAATTATAATTAGTTAAAGAAGTATCTTGATGTATCGAATGAAAAAATCTCTTTGTTGAATGTTTGGTTTATTTAGCCTATCCCATTTGACAA
This sequence comes from Mimas tiliae, assembly GCA_905332985.1. Taxonomy (NCBI): domain Eukaryota; kingdom Metazoa; phylum Arthropoda; class Insecta; order Lepidoptera; family Sphingidae; genus Mimas; species Mimas tiliae. The sequence continues at coordinate 14,670,152 of HG995246.1, read as the reverse complement.
CTTATTGTAATCAATATAAAAATGTAACTTATAGTATAGACCATGTTTAATACAGTTATATTGATAAGGTGTGGTGATTATTATAGTAGTGTTTATTTTCTTTCACTTCCCTGCAGCAGTAGCCAATGGATTTCTAAGAACTAATATCACCGAGTCTCCACGCAGAAACATTTTTGAGATGAATTTATCTTTATTTACTGCCTTGCCCTGAAAAAGAAATGTACAATCACTCATAATAAATCCAAAGGTGACTAACCATGTTTGCTACCACGATTTTATATTATTATTGATAATATAAAATCGTGGTATTACTTATACTTCCCAGTAAATTACTGGGATGTATGAGACTTAACATCTTAAGTATTAGAGTGACGAGAGTCCAATGCCATACAGTGCTTGTAATTCACAGTTCCGTGTGGTGTTGCTTCTGTTTATGGGCAGGCATTGCACTTACCATCAGGCAACAAAATTAATAAAAAATAAAGTAAGTGAGTACAGCATCTAACCTATCCAAATATGAATGTCAAGACTGCATCCCAAAAAAGAACATGTATAGATTTTGCGAAATAAATTTGACCAAGAGTTTCATTCTTTTCAAATCGTCCCTCATAATTTTATTATTGCATAGGCGAACAAAAGTGCAGGTGCATCATCTGATGGTAAGTAATCTCCACCACCCATGAACACCACATGTGGAAAATCTTAAATGGAAGGGATTAGAAAGGGGTTTGGGCATCTGAACATCTCAAGCATCAAGCAAGTCCTACTTTACATTGGTTTTCTGAGAGTGTTGTAACACCAGATCAAGCCGGCCCATTGATGCTGTAGACAAGACTATCTTGTGAGAGGGTGCCATGGCTGTGTCACCTCATTTGTCTATTTCTATCACCAATCAGCAATGTATACTGGTGTTTTTCAGTTTGAAAGACATAGCCAGTAAAATTACTGAACATTAAGAGATTTAACATCCTAGTATGATTAAATGGTACAAGCACAGCTCAATACCATGCAATGCATGCAACCTTCTTCAGTATGGCGTTGTTCATGGGCAGGCGTGGCGCTCACCATCAAGCGAGCGTCCTGTTCGTTTCGTCATTCTGACCAATAAAAAAACTTGGCTAACTTAACCTCAACAAAAGTAAAACGGATAAATTTTGTTAAACATATATTTTACGTTATAAGAAACATGAGTGTTAGTACCTTTTTGCCTTTCCCTGTTCGAGGCACTTCAGTCCACATTTCTTTCACATTCTCCAACACCATGTTGCAGTGCCGGTCGAACGCTTTCACACGACCCAAAAGCTTTTTATTGTTACGGCAATTGATCAGTACTTGTGTATTGTTTTTCACGGACTGTGTAAGCACAGACAATGGACCCGTGCTAAATTCTTCCTCCTCAATCTTCGCCAATTCTTCTAAAGTCATTTCAGAGCGTGGTTTCGTTGTGGATGCCCTGTTGATACAAGTTCATCAAGAAACACGAAAAATTTATAAGGATATGTGATACTTTAGGTAGATACTTACATTTTTATGTTAGTTTGTTTCTATTTCAAACAAATTACACAGTAAAATACAAAAATACACGATTTCAGACGCGCGGAAAACAAGCTCAATTTATGTTTCGTTCCACAGATTATGTCAGAATATGATTTGACTATAAATTTTAGTACACTTTGTACGGGATCGCGCGCGATTTTACCCACTGTCGCGATCTTGACGCCAGCGATCCGAAAGGGACGCGACGCGATCGGTGCGAACCGCGATCTACGATTTTTGTTTTTAGTACATTTTGGGGACGCGCGCGATCTTACCCACTGCCGCGATCCACACAGCGGTCAGTGCAGCGGTCTACCGAGTTGTGTTGCCATAGTGTCTAATTGGATAGAAAAACTGTAATAATAGGTTGGTGTTTTCTATGTTATGCTTTCTTATAGTAAAATCTTACCACATTAGGTCTAGCGCCGTCACTGTGTATAATGATTTCGCCAAATTCGAAGTACAAAAAGACACGGTGAAGGTAGCTTAATATTTTGTTAACTGAGACTACTGATGCAAATTAATCTGTCGTGACTCGTGACTCGTAGTGTAAGCATGAGCTTGAACATGATCAAATACAATGAACTACAATGAAATAGGTCGAAGCTATTGATGATTTATATCCTATATTGAAACATTTATTTGATAGAGATAAGGTAATAATATAGCACCCTGCAGGACTTACGCCAAGAGTTCAGATATTAAATGTAGGTACTTAAAATATAAACTAGATAGGTATTACAACAGTAAATAAGTAATCTTGATAAAAAAGAAGAGTATTTTCATCAAGGTAGTGTTAACCCAAAGATAGTAAGAACCGATTAATTATTGGACGAGGGATAACATTCTGAAGAAGTACGTATACCGTAGGGATCACAGACTACTTTAAAGATGCGTAGGGATGATCAATGATGATTAAAAAATGCAGTGTTGCCAAATTTCGCCCAAAATGATAGGAAATAATGGTATCTACCTACGCAACCAAATTTCAACACTGAATAAGTCACGTCTAAATATTCATTTAGATGCGCGATACTTTTTAACATGTCTAGGTTTTCGGATCATGGGTATACAATTTCATTGTTCATAGATATCTACACGATTTCTTTTAAAGAAATGACGTTGCTGACGTTGAAGGTATACTTTATTGATAGCTCCGTGGCGCAGCGGGCGAGTAGTCAGCTGCGAAGCGAGAGGCCGTGGGTTCGATTCCCACACCGAGACAAATGTTTGTGATCCACAAATATTGGTCTCGGGTCTGGGTGTTGTGGGACCGCAAGTCTTTCGTAGTTCCTGATACCCACGACACAGGTTTACCTAGTGTGGGGTCAGGACTATGAGTGTGACTGATGGGTGAATTATAAAAAAAAAAAAAAAAAATGCACTAAATTAAATTAAATTAAAATTTGGTATCCTGAGTCACTTTATAATTTCTCGAATTTGCCTGAAAATAAACGAATTACTTATTGTGACGATAACACCTGAAAAATACCTCATATAATGAATTTAAAAAACGCATTCATGCATGTAATCCCCGAAGGGGTAGACAGAGGTGTAACCAGTAGGTAAGCCCACTTTTTGCCGAACGTATCTCCGTCCTATGATGTGATAGGGGCGAACCTATCGCCATACCGGGCACAATTCCAGACTCCGGGCTGATACTCAGCAATTCGTAATAGAAAAACCCAATACCTATTACTTTTACCCGACCCGGGGATCGAACCCGAGACCTCAGCGTCAGCCTTAGTCTTAACGCGTACGCATTACAACTGCGCCACCGAGGCAGTCATATAATAAATTATTATTCGTAAAATGATGGCAATACGTGCGCTAACAGTGACGCATCACGCCCTTCAATTCACAGTTATCTTGTACATATACCTACTAGGGCCTTTGCCCATGTTTTTCCACAAAACATAAAATAAAAAAAAACAAAGTCCGACGAATATGAGACATATCTTACTTTCTTCCTCACATTATTCTGCATCGATTGGTATCGGTCTCGACCACTTACTCCCAGCGGTTTCGGAGGAAATAGCGTGACAAGCTTTTGGCAGCGGCGGCGGCAGTTACTTTTTTTTAGAGTAGAGAGATACTACAATAACGGAGATCTGGGATTACAAAGCATGCGTGATGCCGCCGCGCCGGGTATTCCCTAACAATAAATAAAAATGGGCAATTAATTAAACGATTTATTGAATGTTCATTTCTTTTATTAATTTAATTGTAGGTATACGATAAGTATATGTGATACTTATTGTAATGTCTTATCTAACTTAAGTGCAAAAAATATTTAATTTTGTTTTACAGTCTTGCAATTAGAATAAAAGCTACCTAAGTTTTAAAAAAGATAATTGCCATAAAAGTTAAAAATTATATAAGCGACGATATTACGTCACTCTCGCCTGAAAAATACACGATCCTTAAACGAACTTCTTTGGTTGTATTTACATATTAATGTACATTGCGTTCATCTGTCACGCAGTTCGTTTATCACAACAAATTTAAAATAGCTAGAGGAGTACATAATTAAGCACTTCATAGATCATACATTATTTGCGACCGACCTATAAACCGTTAGATCTAGAATTTATAAAACCGGAGAAAAATTATGTAAACTGAAAGAAATCAATTTTTCCCCCGACACTATTGCAATTTATATACTTATTAATTACTTTAAAAATCATCATAAATAATTTCTAGACATAGGTATAATAATTTACAGCTCCAATTTTATAGATTCCATTCTATCTTTGTAGGTAACGCTTTAATTTTGTAATTTATTAAGATATTTGCTACCAAGCTTAAAGCTGTAAGCATAGACATTCAAGATAATATAATAATTTAAACTATAAAAGTCAAAATTCTTCAGGCAGTAAAAATATTCCAACGATAGACTAAAGATCTGAATAGACACCGTACGCCCTACTACTTCGCTGTTGACATCTTGGGCAACGCGTCGCCGCAACGTGTACCTACTATATACCACAGTAACTACTAACGACAATAGAATTCATGTTGTAAAAGTAGGCACGCTTGCTTATATAGCTTGTAGTACTGACGGCGCCTTTTTAGATCTTTAGCCCGTGATTCCAGCAGAAATTGGAACACAGAGCACGGATAATTTAATGGATGTTGGTTGTTATACTACATAGCGTGCCGTCAATCAGTGCTACTTTTACCGCAACGCACACTAAATAATCTATGCGCACCGCAACGACAACGTCAGCGTCCGCGTACATAGTAAAAGATGGCATGATTGTGTTCTTTACATATTGTAATACTTACGTCGTCACATCTTAAATTATCCATGGTCTGTGTATTGGATACAAGTACACTACAATTCAAATACATTGCTCTAAGAATCGCGTAGTCATTTTGTGTAACAAATTACAAAACCAATTAAATGTTCATTTATTGCACATTCTGGTAGCAAACATGCTAATATCGTATAAACAAGACCATACTAATACGAAAAATGTGCCGAAATCAGTCTTGGAAATGTGAAGATATTTTTAAAAGACAAAAACTCTGTCATTAAGACATTCAAGCTACATTTTCTCAATTTAATTCACTTATAAATAATCACAATCATTTATGCCATTTTCGATGTCATATTGTAAGTTTATTATTTATTTATTCCCCTCGTGGTTGAGTAACGTATACTGCAAAAATTAAATTGCTATTCGTGTCAACTATAAATATGTAATCGGTAATTTTCGTAAACTTATCACATGTCAATACTGGGCATATTTAACCCAAAACCCTTTGAAAGTTTACAAACCCCGAGAGATTTGTCAAGCACAGACACTATTATCGATTAGCTTTACAAAAATATAACTAAATACCTTTTAATTCTCATAATTAAATCACTGTTTGCTATCGGACATCATTTAGGTATTAACCCTTAATCAGACGCGATCGACTTAACCCCACTGTTTCTACCACATTGATTGGATCCAACAAGGGCTCAAAAGGTTTTAGGTCCACTATTACCGCGCCTGATTAGGAGTTCACCCACATATTACCAACGCATAATGTATTCGTTAAATATAAAAATCGATTTACTACTATATCTATTCTTCGCGACAAATCAGCACCAATATTTGTACCAAGCTGTAATGGCAGTGACGTTATGACTATGGACGAATTATGCATTTATAAATATATATAAACTATTTATTGCATTTCATTGTATTAAACATGTCGGTCGAAGGCACATATGAATAAACCTACAGACGCCACAGCTTGGTTGCATGCTGTTTAAACATCGGTACTCGTCAATCGCTCGTGGCTCCTACTGTCATATGTACTGAACACCTAGGTCATGTGTTTTAATGAACCAATTAAAATACTTCACTCATTTCCTAAAACTTAGTTTATGTGCCGTGCCGTCTATAGGTTTATTGATGTGAGGTTCCATCACAATGAAATTATAATTTTGAGTAAAACTATTAAAATACACACTTATCTGGTAACACTTTAAGTGTTGCTATGCATATAATTAATTAATAATCAGCCATTATTGCAAAGCTGCAAGGCTTTTAACAATAACATATTTTCTTGTAATTACTTTGATATTGTTTAAAAGCACTTGTAATGATAGCACCTTTATCAAATTATGATGAGGTTTATGTAATTATTTTAATGTTCGACGGAAGCCATAGTGTTGGCCATCAAAAAGCTGCCTCTTAAAATAAAAATTCCGACACACAATCGATTTCTCAACCAATTAGCAGATTTTTCCTTAACAAACAAATATTTCATAAAATCTGAATTTATTTGCACAAAATAAGTAGTTAAGTTATTAATTTTTTTTCTGTTTATTTTAATAACTGCAGGTGTTAAACAAAGGGATGATCGATATTTTTATAAAACATACTCCATATGTGTTATGAAATATTTCAACCACTTTATGCAACACCTTTAAACGAATGGATATATTTTTTTTTATTTTTTTATTTGTATTCTACTAACACACAATACGTGTCTTAAAAAGGTATTAGCGATTGTGTGTAGATAACAACAAATTGGAGGTACATAAAATGGACAAGTCGACTGTGTATCCGATTTGCTGAAAACCTTTAATCCTAAATACACACACACACACACGAAGTTCTACTCCGAGCCATAAAATATTCAGTATCTTGCACACAACATAATATTATTATACTATACAAAATCTCAAACATCAGCTAATATAATTTTTATAAAAATACAAATCAAACGTTATACCTTTATGTTATGTACGCTAATATAAGACACTTGATATTTAATTAAATCAGTAACGGGAATACGAGAGAAGATATTTACAGAGATCTCTTAAAAGGACAGTACGTGTTTTACTTGATTATTTTTTTGCTATTTCTTCTTGATAGCTGTCTATGGAATTCTCCGTTTAAATGGTTCAGAACTACATAAGATATAATCATTCATTTAAAAAAATAATCAAGTGAAATACATATGACATATCTTATTAAAATATACATACACATCTAACTTTTTTACAAATGATACGTTAGTCTAACCGTCAAAATGTACTGCAATATCAAAATATGAACACTTTTACAATTCGAATGTTCATTCTATGTTTGTTATAAAGCAAATATCGATTTTAAATCAAATCGATTGTTTATCATCTCATAAAAAATAATTAATTCTCAGAATATTGTTTTATCGACTAGAAATTTGTATAAATCAAATTAATGTTAAATAATTTCTAGCGCACTCGTGTGACTATTTTTTAGCTACGGTAATTTCTTTGCCTAAAGATTTTCTATTTTCAAATTTTTGCTGTAGACTGGCAACATTAGACGGTTTTGCTGTCAGCTTCGTTGCATTAGATTTTGTGGTGGATTCTGTTTTATTCACTACGGTCGTAGGTTTCGGCACTACTTTAGGTTTATTCTTATTTAGACTGTCCGCTATTGCCTTAACGTTAGAATCTACTTTTGAATTGGCACGATTTATGGTCGGATTTTTATCTATCTGTTTATTCATGTTTGAGGATGAATTCACAGGTTTTAATGGCGGTGTTTTTGTGGTAGGTTTTTTCTCGACGGTAGGCGCCGGTCGCAGTGGCGGTCGATTGTCGTTTGGTTTAACGGTTACGGCCGGCTTAACAGTTACTTTAGGCGTTTCGCTAGTTATTTTATTATTATTTATCACATCTGGAGCTTTAATATTCTTCGTGTCGGGAACGGTACAGCTCGATACTACGTCCGGACTATTTGATATGGTTCTCGCTGTTAAATTAATATTCTTAATCGCATTTTTCGGTGACGGTGGAACATTTCTGAACGTACTCGTATTTTTGAGCCCTGGTGGCGTCACTTGTCTCGAAAACGTAGGTATTTTCGAATTAGGACCCTTTAAAGTAGGCGATGGTGGGGATTTTTCGTTTTCTTCCGTATCTTCGTTATCTTTTTTCATGTAAGTCGGTACATTGACAGCGGAAGGGTGCAAGTAACCACTGCTTGTCGTTGAAGCGTTCGATTTTGCTCCCGAGTTACTATAAATGCTCTCTGCGGCACGGTAGTGATCGGAATTCATATAGGTGCTGTCTCTGTCTCTGTTCTTCTCCTCTCTTTCCCGCCTCGCCTTCTCCTTCTTTCTAGCTAGAGTCGAAGTTGAATATATAGAATCGAAATTTCGATTTTGTATTTCATTTACAATCTCCCCAAGAAGACCCATGCTATCACTACTTCCAGAATTGGTAGTGACTGTCTTCGGGGCAATATAACCTTCTGGAGGAGGTTGGGGCGCGGTTTTGATGGGAGTGGGGACACTGGGCAATGGTTTAGACTGTTTTATTGGACTCTCTTCTATAGTAGCGTATATGTTATCTGATGATTCTTCGTTAATGTCCGCGAGAGGCGCTTGTTTCTCCTCGATGCAATCAACATAGTCTGCGGATTTGTTTTCGTTCGACTTTTGATGAATTTGGCTTGGGTGGTTGAATGATTCATTGGATTGATTCGGCAGTGGTGGAGGCGGCGCAGTCGGTCTGCCTACTATAGAAACAGGTCTTGAAGTGCCAGGAGCCTGTCTCATAGACCCAAAACTCTGTATTGCTGGCTTCTGACCAATAGGCGCTCTCATACTTTGTGCCCGATTGACAAAAGCTTTTGAATCGTCATTATCTTCGGAATCAGACACCACCGGCACAGTATTAACCGGTAGCTCTATCCCTTTCTGCAATATAGGATTAGATATTTGCAAGTTGCGTAGTGCAACCTTGTCTGCCTTCGCAATTTTCACTTGGTGATTGGAATTCTTGGGTAGCGAGTGACTTCTTTCAACCGGATTCCTCTCTTTTTCCTTAGGCTTGTCTTGTTTCAAGAACGAAGCTATACGATTAAGAGATATGCCCTCTTTAACTTTTTTCGGCTCTTCCGGCAATGGTTTTTGGGGCACGTTGCCTGCAGAGTGCATACTTAAAGGACGCTTTGGGAAATCAGGTGACGCAGTGGGTATTGTAGGTGCAGCTCTGATTGGACCTAAAGTCTTCGATCCTTGCAGGGGCGATATCAACTCCTTCGCAGTACAAGTAGATGCTTCTAAAATAGGACTTGATATTACAGGTCTTGGTGGTGGATTGGCTGTTTGTGTGACATCTTCAGCTTTGTCATTCGTCATTAATGCTTTTAGCCGATTCTGTACAGTGCTATTAGTTCTTTTGATCGATGGGCTTGTCTTTGGACTAGTGTTAGCTGTAGTCGGTACCACCGGCAGTGGCGGGGCCGTCCTGAGCACTGGCTTTAACACCACCTGACTCACTATACCTTGGCTGTTACTACTGCTTCTATGCACTGGGGTGATTTTAGCACTTTTCTTAGCATCTGCTTTAATGGGCTTATCTTCTTCCTCAGGTTTGTCAATGGGTGTGAGAGAGAACCCTTTGAAGTTGCCGAAGAAGTTGACAGAAGGGTTAATGTTACCTGAAGGGCTTCGGTCGGAGTCGCTTCGGAGTAAACTTGAACTCATATCGTCGGGGTTGGATAAAGTATGGACGACTGGTTGGGCGTTGTTTTGAGCGTTGTTTTGGAATGTTGCGGCGAATTTACTTGCGCTTCGCGATAGACGATGTTGTAGACTGGCTTTCTTTGGCGATTGGGCTCTGCGAACGTTACGAAATAATGTTAATTAACGGGTAGATCAAAATACAATAATAATTATGTGCTTTGATAATCTTTTTTTTACGAATTAGTCTGAATATGCAATGAATATCCGACCATCTGAACCGGTTCAATCACTCAAGAGAAATATAAGAACTACATCTTATGTTGTAGCAGTTCTGTATTGGGTCATCAACGTCACGTGTACAAACTAGTCAGAAGCGAATAACTTTAATGTAGTATTGTATAAGCAATTATTATTATTATTAGTGTATTAAATTTTCGAACGTGAATTTCTAATTTTTGTGACATATAAAATAACTAAGATTAATAAAAAAATAATATGTCATGGAAAGCTACATATTTCAATTAATCACGGATAATATTATCTTAAGAAGCGTGCCAATTTTTACTATGTCGACTGACGTCATAAGGACACACACGTAGTCTATATATTAGCCATAGTACGGGTACAAAAGCGCAATCAATGATACAGTAAGGACCCCGCCACACTAAGATGGAACTGAACGTAACGAACGTCGCCGATCTCATTGTATATAAGTTACACGTCGTGTCTTCGATCAGATCAGATGATAATGAGGTATAAAATTACGTGACCGGAAAGTAACGGAAAATTAGCGATGTACATTACGTCGTAATGTAGAAGCCTTATCAGACAAGTACAGGTTATGTAAGTTAGTTAAAGCGTATTACATGCATGTTACTGTGTTAGTATGATATACTGAATGCAAACCACTCACCATTGCACTGCCCAGTGAAAAATATCTACAAGAAACTAAATACTGACAGGAAAAATATCGCATGAGCTTCGGATTGAATATGATTTTTAAATATTAAAGAATTACTACATTTTTATTTATTAATATGAGATTCTGTTGCATGTTTTGTACATCCGTTTATTTTTAATTGAAATGCATTTTTTATAGATAATTTTTAATAGAGGAATACAGTTCTATCGGGTTGCCACTTTTAAGTAAAACCTTTTTCTATCACGTAGAAAAATAACTTTAATTTCATATAAATATCATTTATTAATATATCTTAAACATTTTCTTTTCGGTATCTTTAAAAAAATATATCCCAGCAGATTTACTTTTATTATTGTCCACAAATATGCGTTTCAATTAAAAACAGACTAGGTGTCCCGTTGAATTAAAACTAGTTTATACGGATTTTATCGCGGTTTAATTTTCCAGCCTCCGTGGCGCAGCGGGCGAGTAGCCGGTTGCGAAGCGTGAGGCCGTGGGTTCGATTCCCGCACCTAACAAATGTTTGTCTGATCCACAAATATTTGTCTCGGGTCTGGGTGTTGTGGGACCGCAAGTCCCTCGTAGTTCCTGATACCCACGATACAAGTATACCTAGTGTGGGGTCAGGATTATGTGTGTGACTGTTGGGTGTATTTATTTATTATTATTTAGTTATGGCGTTTCGGCAAAAAACACCTTTTAGAAATATTATATAGAGATAGATGTAGAAATTATGCAATGGGATCCTATACTATTGAATAAAGTTATGTAAGTGATGCTTGTTTTATAGATAAAATTAAAGAAGCTAAGTACTTTATTATGACTTTTGATTACGGGCTTGCATCATGAATTGTTATACGTAAATATCAAAAACGTTAAATTTAATAGGATGACAGTAATGGCAATATTTTTCGTGTAAATGAGGAAAAAGCCAAATAAAGAAACTGCGAAAAGTTATCGTTTATTAATAAAATAAAACATACCAACTACACTAAAACTACAACTAACTACAGAATTAGCATTAATGAGAAAGAAAAATACGAATTGTTCATTAATTTCGTCCAATGTTTGAGCAAATATGTCTCAATATATTTGGCTTATACAGACTGTTTTATTATTTACATGAGATATTTTATCAGATAATTGTTTATTGCTTATAATAATTAGTCGATGGATTGCGAACGTAATTTATGAACGTATGTATTAATACGAAAGTGCTTAAGTAAGTAAAATAAAGTTAATTAGAAACAAACTAAGATTTTGATAAAAAAATATCACAGAAGTGTTTAAGTACGTGGTAAAGAAGTGCTAGAAATGACAAATCCCGTACACAATGCCAAGGCCGAACAATTAAAGCTTATTTTATAGTATTGCACGAATTACAAAAAACTAATGAACATTGAGATGAAAAACCATGTACTATTCTTCCATAAGAACATTTTAATAGAATCATTTAAAATAAAATTAAAAAAATTGCATGACGTGTAATGACGTCGCATAAAAATACGTTTTATCCATTTTTTTTGAGTATTTAATGATATCACATGTTCTACCGCCACCTGAACAGACCCAAGCGTTTATTTCTTAAAACCATGCACTTTAACATTCTGCCCAGAGACATTAGCGTAAAGTCCGCTATTGCCGATATTGTACAGATTGCTTTTTTGCCCTTTAGCCACCATTTCGTTAGTAGTAGATGCTAAGCCTTGTTTTACTATCACTTTAGGTTTCGGAGGTGGCATCGGCCCTTTAGGCTTTACATTTGACACATCGCCACTTGCTATTTGTATGTCGTCCTTATTAATTTTCCTGGACGGCTTCTTTAAAGGCTTTTTAGATTTTTTGTTACTTAAATGAAGTATATTGTAATGTAGAGGTTGATTTGAGTCCTCAGCTGGTTTTATTTCAGGCGTTTCCGTGCTAGGTTCATTAATTTCAACGTTAATTGAATCTTTGCGTTTGAAACTTAGTAATTTACGTAAAGAACTAGTGCTGTTTTGAAACCTGCCGAATTTGTTAGTGAAGTATTCTTTAGATGCAGTGCCTGTACAGCCGGTGCAAAGGAGGAAGTTTACGTACGATTTCCTGGGTTTCTTCCACCAGAACAACACGTTGTGTCTGGAGTAGTAGATGAGGAACATGATGAGCAGGATTGAAGGGATGATGCCCAGGAATATCACGTACATGGCCACCATGAAGTTGCGTTGGACTGCGAAATAATATAACATTATTGTATCATGTATTTTTTTACATTCATAGCATAGTATTGAATTGCTACTTTACGCCAGGCTGTCTGGTTAACTTCAACTCTCCTTACATTAACATGATGGTAAAAAATATGAAGTTATCCGACCTAGTAGCGGTCCGAAACGCATAACCTTCCCAACGATTAGTTAGCTCATTCTTTAAACCAATATTGGTTCCAGTTTTGGTCTTGTTTGAAAAAACGACGAATGAAAATATCTGAGGCCAATTTAAGTAACACGTTTTTCTATTATTATCTTTATCTAACAGTCTTGGGTATCAGGAGTATACGCATAAATATTACACTAAAGAACTTACTGGTTGGATCGGTGGCTGGTCCAGAATCGTAAGATCCTCCGACACCAGGCAAGGCACATAACGGTGGAGCGAAACCAGCCTCGCAGTGACAGTGACCTGTGGAGGGAAAAAATATAGTAAGTGTTTTTTTTTATATTATAGAGGCAGAAACGAGCAAGTGTACATGACGTTAAGTGGTCACCACTTCTCATGAACATTCACAACTCAGTTGAACCGTAGAAGCGTTACCGATATAAGAAACTGGGTTTAAGAGTCAACAATCCTGCCACTTCACGTCCATCTCTGTCTCTCATCTATGTTAGATAATTAGTAGCATCCCGGTCTACCCGGCTCATTCATGCTGTATACTGGGTGCAAGAGACCAATAAATACAATTTATTGGCCCAAATTAATAAATAAAAAAACATCGACTATCGGAATCAGCTGTGCGCGTCAACGCACGGCGCGATGTACCTATTGAGTATTGGAGCGCGGTAATGGGTGATTGAGCCTGACTTTATCATTAGTACGCTTTACATGACGCGGTACACCCGGTATAAGATTGTCTACAGCACTATTCAACCACTTTCAACGCATTTTCCCCTTTTTTGTTTACAATACTATAAAGATGCCGCTATAGCCTATACGAGGTTCTCAATTATTCAAATCAATATCTAGCTATTAAAATCACATTATTATAATAAGTTGTGAAAGTAAAATTACCTTCAGAATTGCATATGCCGTGTCCGGAACAATTTGAGGGGCACACAGATGATTCCCCGACGGCTATCCTAGATCTCACAGCCTCCACCGACTCACATCTTTGGTTCAGACACATCTGCAAACGCAAAAACATCATTTTACCCCTAAAAAGCTTAACTCAAATGTGGATCATTGCAAATTTAAATATACGGAATAGCTATATACATAATTATAATGTGTTGGGACATTCTGTGTTAAAGGTAATGTACTTTTCTCATTTCATGAAATCATTTCAAATAAAATAATTACATTAAAACGCAAATATCTTGAATAAACTGAATTGCATTCATATGAATTCATAATAATTTCAAAGGTTTTTATAGACCCGCATTACGGTGTTGTGGACTAAGGCCTAAGCCCTTTCACTAATAGAGGAGGTCTGTGCCCTGCAGTGATAGTGAGTTGCTATAATACAGGACTGATAAAAGACGGTAATATACGTCAAGCATTTATGCAGATTCTAACAGGACGTTCATACACGTAATCAAATTGTGAAAAAAAAAACATACCCTATCATGTCCACATTTAGCCCCATCCGGAACCATCCCCGGATCGACGTCACTCAATCCCAAATCTATAACGGCGGTGCGGCACGGGATAATTGTACCTGAAAAAATATTACTTATCACTGCACTTTTTATCACATGAAGTGTGTCACTTTGCTGTACTAGAATCTCTCTATTCTAAAAAAAAGTAACTGGCGCCGCCGCCGCTGCCAAAAGCTTGTCACATTATCTCCTCCGAAACCGCTGGGGGTATGGGGTCGAGACCGATACCAATCGATGCAGAATAATGTGGGGAAGAAAGTAAGATATGTCTCATATTCGTCGGACTTTAAGTTTTTTTTAATTTTATGTTTTGTGGAAAAACATGGGCAAAGCTATATAAAATAAAAATGTTACCGTTGTTGTTGATGAATATGGCTGATAGTATGGCGACGGACTCCATGCCGAATTCTAACCGTTCGTTGAGATGCCTGCACTGCAGCAGACCACAGTCCGCGTCGGACGCGGCGCACGGCTTGTACCACTGCCGCAGACGATCGTACCCACAGTTACCGTTCCTGTCACACGACAATGGGGTTTAAAACATTTAAGAATATATGTGTGTATGACAGCCTCCATGGCGCAGTGGGCGAGTAGCCGGCTGCGAAGCGTGAGGCCGTGGGTTCGATTCCCACACCGAGACAAATGTAACTTGTCTAATTCACAAATATTTTTTTCGCGTCTGGGTGTTGTGGGACCGCAAGTCTCTCGTAGTTCCTGATACCCACGATTCAGGTTAACCTAGTGTGGGGTCGGGACTATGTATGTGACTGTTAGGTGTATTTATTTATTTATTTATTTATGTAGACAGCCAGGGCGTTGTACTGTATATGGAAACATAGGTATACAATTCTTTATTCTTTATTGTACACAACAAATAACAGGACAATTGTTACAAAACATGTACAAAGGTGGACTTATCTCTACAAGGGATTTCTTCCAGCCACCCTTCGAGGATTAAAAGAAATATAGTGACGGGCATGTGTACTTAAAAATAAAATAAAATAGTTTACAATGTAGTACTAGTTAGTTTTTTTTTAATGATTTCGTACCCGAAAGTTGCCTTTTACTAAGCCTACGCAGTCTGTCTGTCTGCCAAACAGATACAGCCCACTATTAAGTGGGTTCTATCTTCTGAATCGTAATAGATAACTAGCTGAAATTTTCACAGAATATAAGACAAGAAGGGTGGTACAGAACCCTCTCTCGCACTTGGTCGGGTTTTTTACATTTTTATTCATAGATACAAATCATGTGCTTAGTTGGTGCCCAGTTCCAATCATTAACCCTGTCTAACGCGGTTTGTTAAGGAGAAAGCATGAAGTTTACCACCTAGGTACGTATGTGATAGGCCTTCGGACGGACATGCGGACTGCGGTAGCGCCATCCCTCAGTTTGGCGCAGGGCCTGGAGCAAACACTCCGTTCGACATATAATGGTACGTTAGGTATATCGGAAGTGCAAAAAAGTATCGATATAATTGTAACGATTATTTACCTTTTGATACAGGCTTGCCTAGTTTGAGAGCCACTGACCTTGTGTTTGAAATGTACCATGTTCACTTTGCATAAATAAATAATAATAATTATTATTATTATTATTATATCGATATATTTAGGCAAAAATATCAACGGCATTCTAAAAAACATATTTTTTTTATATAATTACGATACTTGATAAAAACAGTAATATATCAAAATAAAACATGCCGTTTTAACAGAAAAATACATTTCCAAATAAAATATAAGTAATATTATTTTGCCCATAAAATATCGATGTATCGAAGAAAAATATCCACATATCGAATTTAAACATGTAACTGTAAAATAGATGTCTCGATATTTTTAGCATACCTATCGCCAGCTCCACCTCTTAATGTGATTCTTGTGAATCCTGTTAGATAGTTAGCTATAAATGGTATGTACTGACTTGTTGCCCTTGATGTTGTTGGATGCGTAGCACTTGTGATGGCTGGTCTCGCCGGTGGTGCCCCACAGTAAGCGACACTGGTCCGTGTGAGATCTGCACGAACCCCGTACACAGTATGCCTGAGGTACAATACATCAATTGATCATATTATAGATAATAAAGCTCATTCTTGCGCTCGGTGCTATGTATGCGTGATGTAGTTGTTTTTGTTTTGTTAGTTTTCCTTACAATAAATAAACAAATTGTGACTGTACGCAGCGCGCACCGCACAATACAATGTCAACCGATACTGAATCGCGCTTGCAAAGTTTGCGCGACAGTTTCTATATATACAAGTTCCGAACATCAACTATCGGAGGGGCCGCGGCCGGTCAGGTACAACATCCGCCTGACTGAAGATCTCCCCTTTGTTAGAGGAACATTTACAACCCGTTCCTCTACAAAATTACTGTCACACAAATCCAAACCACCGATTTACAAGTTCGCGGACACATAACAAGGCGTGCCAAAATAAGTCGAAGTATTATTATAATAAGCTATACTGTGTTGCTGAGAAGCAAGTTCAATATTTACGTGACAGAGTTAGAATTCATAATTATTCTAAAATATTTAAAAATATTTAAAAAAGTATGCAGGCATGCTAAAGCCGCTCATATTAGTGAAAAGTTGAGACAATCTAGTAATAAAATAAAAACTACCTGGCAAATAATTAATTCTGAAACTGGTAGAAATAGAATAAGTGACAAATCGATAGCTTTATTTGTAAATGACGAACTAGTTTCAGATAAGCTCTCTGTTGCCAATTACTTTGAGAATTTTTTTAGTAACATACCTATAGATACAACTAAATGTCTGCAGTCATCAGCGACTTTAGCAGAATCATTGTTAATAGAAAATGTTAAAGTAGATATGCTTAATTTTAACTTTGATATGGTATCTCATTGTGAAATAATCAAAGCATTTAAAAAACTTAAAATAAAAGGTACTGAAGATTTGTGGGGGCTATCTGTTAAAGCTATAGAAGCTATTATAGTAAATATTGCTCCCATTTTAGCAGATATTTTTAACTGTTGTGTAAATGACGGTATTTTTCCCGATTTAATGAAAATAAGTAAAATTGTCCCAATTTTTAAGACGGGCTGTGTAAATAGCGCCTCTAATTATAGGCCTATATCTATATTACCAGCTCTTAGTAAGGTTTTTGAAAAAATCATGCTGGATCAAATGCTGGCGCATTTTGATAGGAATAGGATATTACATAATAAACAATTTGGGTTTACAAAGAGTCGGTCTACTCAAGATGCTGGATCAGCCTTAATGACATCTGTGTTGGAGGCCTGGGAGGAGTCGCAGGATGCTCTGTGATCTCTCCAAGGCATTTGACTGCGTCGACCACCAAACCCTCATTGCTAAACTCAAGTATTACGGTATTTGTGGTACATCTCTTGATCTTGTGATATCCTATTTATCTGGTCGGGAACAAAGAGTATGTATTAATGGCGTCACTTCAGTAGGATCTACAGTCAAAATAGGGGTCCCACAGGGTTCCATTCTGGGCCCTTTTCTATTCTTAGTTTACATTAATGATCTTCCTTATATGGTTGATAAGATGGCAGACATAGTTTTATTTGCTGACGACACCTCTTTAATATTTAAAGTGAATCGTAAGGATGAAGATCTAGTTACACCTAACAAAATTCTAAATTTAATTTCAAACTGGTTCTCTGCAAATAACCTTTTATTAAATGCAGGGAAGACTAAATGTATCCGTTTTACATTACCAAATGTTGTAAAGGTGAATTCACGTATATAATTAAACAATGAAACATTAGATCTAGTCTCTTCAACAGTTTTCCTAGGAATAACTCTAGATAGTAAATTGCATTGGGATCCTCAAATAGAAAGATTATCTGGTAAATTAAGTGCTGCAGCTTTTGCTGTCCGGAAAATAAGACGCTTAACTGATGTTTCAACGGCTAGGTTAGTATATTTCGCATATTTCCACAGTATTGTGTCCTATGGCATTCTATTGTGGGGATCAGCTGCTGATATAGACACTATATTTATATTACAAAAAAGAGCAGTTCGTGCTATATATGACCTGAGGAGCCGCGATTCCCTACGATCTGTATTCAGGGATAGTAATATACTGACTGTGTGTATGTACTGACCGTCTGAATACATCTATCAAAATATTATGTATGTTCGTAAAAACTTAAGTAAATTTCACAAAAATAGTGACATTCATAATATAAATACTAGAAACAAAAATAAACTCTCAGTACCCTCTTTTAGAATTGTTAAGACGAAAAAGTCATTTATGGGTAATAGCGTTAAATTTTATAACAAGCTCCCCAACAATGTTATTGATATGCCCGAAAATTTGTTCAAGACACACATTAAACGTGAGCTTATGACCAGGGGCTACTATAATGTTAAACAATATCTAGAGGATAGAGACGTTTGGCGTTCGGTTCCTCCTTGCATACTGTGACCTCCTGGGGCCCTGTAGCTTAGGTTAATTATGAGATAATTAAACAATTATAAATAGAATGTATGTTTTAGTAACCAAGATCTAAATAAATTGACCAATGAGTTGTATTATTCTACGAGCAAGCTAAAATGGAATGCTTCCTAACATAAAATACCTACCTAAACCAAAAAAATAAAACGATATCAAATAAACAAAAGACGACCGATCGCGAATAAATAATACCTAACGGAAAATTGGCAATTTTTTAAAAGACAAGTCTAGCTCTTCAAGAATATAGTAAGCGGACAAAAAACAAGCCGGGTCTTCTCAAGCTGGGTCGCGTTTGGATCCGGTGGTAGTTTTAAAACAAGACTTCGGAGATACACATGGTCCGCATTCAATCTCCCTAAAGTTAACTATAGGACTTTGTATTTCCTAATATAAATTATTGAAAATCCGGACCTAAAACAAGCCCCCTGAGTTCAAGTAGCTGGATCTTCTCAGAGTTTGGGTCGCGCCGCGTTGAATCTAGTGGTAAATTAAGCCCACTGAGTTTGTTTCGCCGGGTCTTCTCAAGCTGGGTCGTTTTGGATCCGGTGGTAGTTTTAAAACTCGTGCCGTTTCGGTAAATGCAGTGGTCCATACCGACTCAAAATATTTAATAATTAATAATGGGACGTTTCCATATTACAAATACTGTTAATAATGTAAAATAAAAAGACAACAAATAAACAATTTAGTGTAATTGCCTAGTGTATTTGACGATGCTATGTATGTTATGTATACATTAGTTGATATGATTTTTATACATAAGTTTCTTTATTTTGTACTGACTAGTCATAAGCGCTATTTTAATTGCCTACATGATTAATAAAATTATTTCATTTCATTTCATTTCATTTCATAAACCATTCACGCCAATACGCGTCAGAGGTTCGATAGGATAACAAGTAGGTCATATTTAGATTTAGTGATGTACCTCATTGTCTCCACAGGGCGTGGTGTCCATTTTGTACACATCGTCAGGACAGTACTCCGAGTGTCCGGTGCAGTACTCGGGCAGATCACACTCGCGATCCGCAGACCGACACATCGTGCCCGCTGATTTAGGACGACACGTCTGTAACAGCAATATTGATAATTAATTGTACATACATACATACGTACGCACTCACGCCTGTAATCCCCGAAGTAGGCAGAAGTGTAACCAGTACACCCTCATTTCGCCGGGCGTATCTCCGTCCCTTATGTGATAGGGGGCGAGCCTATCGCTATACCGGCCACAAATTCCAGACTCCGGGCTGATACTGAGCATTTCGTAATAGAAAAACCCAATACCACTTTACCCGACCCGGGGATCCAACCCGAGACCTCAGCGTTGGCCTCAATCGTAACGCGTATGCATTACAACTGCGCCACCGAGGCATGATTAATGGTGTTATAAATTAATGGGATATGCTCGCAGTCGACAGTGACGCACGTTAGTATATACCTGTAGATCGCAGCACGTCCCGGCGCCACACGTGGCGTTGCTCCTCAGCATGCATGTGTCGGGATGGCAGCACGCGACACAAGCACTATTGTCCCCCTCCACCACCGCGTGTCCGCAGTCGCACTGCTCTCCCGGCTCCACGAAACCGTTACCGCACGTAGGTGACTCGAATAGACGCTTTGGTTTATTACTGTGGTGTAAAAAAAAGAATTTTTATAGCATACAAATTTTAAGAATTGTTTTCTAAAATGTCGTTACAGAGTATTCGACGTATCGATAAGACTCCAAATTACGACTGAACTGTAGGGTAATCTCTATGGAATTACTTATGGCCGTTCCCCATATTCTATCTATCGACAGATTTGCTTACTGGCAGTAAAATTTTGACACTTTTTGTATGGAAGATCTGTCAAAACAATACTGATAGTAAGCAAATGTGTCGATAGACAGAATATAGGGAACGGCCATTAGTAGGTTCGATAGTAGATATCTAACCAGTCAATCCACTGCTCAATGTGCATACTGCGCGAATTCTTTTCCTATATTTTAATACAGGTTATCTTCATACTTTTATAATTTATTATTCTTACATTTTCACTCGTTATCGATAGACACAAGTTATCACGTGCTTCTACTAAGTTGTAAGAAGCACGTGTTGACCATGTTGAGATACATTATCTTGGTCAACCAATCAGCGTGTATGTGGATGAAAAATGGTACCGACTTTTTGCAACATCCTGGATATGAGAAATTATATTGATTTATTTTACTTATTTGTACATGTTCCAAATTCTTTATATCGACTGGTTTAATATTTAATGGTAAAAAAATTACAAAAATACGCGCCGAGTAGGGTAGTTCCCTATATTGAATTTTATACATTATTTTATAAGCAACAGAAAATGATACGCAAAAGAAACACTTTCAGTAGACTCAAAAATTATGATAATATGACTCTAGATGAATAACAGTAGCCTCCTCCTTCAAAACCAATAATCAACCCTCAACTCACCGCAAACAATAATCCATTCCTCTCTCAAATGCCAGCGCTAAAGACTTTAGACTGCACGAGGACCAGTGTATCGGCATCACCGAAGTACTGGACGGACTCATAATGCACTTCTCATCGGGACATTCGCAGTCGTTATCCGAATCGTGTTCCATTCCGAAATTGTGTCCCATTTCGTGCGCGATGGTCGTGGCGACCAATCCGATCACTTCGGAATGATTGGTGGCCACGCCCCCTGAGAACTCGTACGTACATATCGGCCCTTTTAGCGCTTTGCCGACGACGCCGTCTTTGAATTTCTGTCGACTAGAAATGGAGAAAAATATATTGTTTTAAATACAATTTATGTTATACTCTGTCAAGATAGTTTTTAAGGAATATTTTTTAAAATTGAAGGTGATTTTTTTTTTATAATCACCCAACATTATGATGTGATATATTATGAGCTGTCTCTGCGGCTAACATGGATTTACCACTTTTGTTATATAATAATAATTTAATTCTATAGTTCTACTTGAGAATACTTAATAATATCTTTCTCCCTTTAGGTGGAACTAACTTCAAATACCTTCCGATGACAAAGTCATAAGGTGAAAGATCAGCACTAGCACACGAAATTCAATTAAATTTTGTTTTTTTGAATATATATTGCAGTTCAATCCTTTGATTAAATATGGATTAAAAAATATTTTTGCGGCAATAATCACTAGATATACGGAATAATGACTGATGAAAACTATAAGATCGACAACTTCCTTAACTACTCACGTAAGTAAATGCGCGTTGTCATTAGGTATATCAACAGCTAGCCGACTCCGCCTGTAGTGCAGGAAGTTGGTGAGAGTAGTGTCCCCATTCTCCTCTAGCTGAAACTCATCCCGTTCGTTCCAAACCACCACACCTACTAACGCTATGAAGATGTTTAGTGGAGAGTAAACCTGGAAAATAACATTTATTTGCGAGGTTTTCTTATATCTTTGTTCGCCAAAGTAACTGCGTGTGATGTCGACGTTGAATCTCTTGAAACCTTAAGGGCTTCAAAATTACATTCGTTTGTTTTGGAAAATTTATCCGTCCAACAATCCGTACTAAACAAGATTATTAATAAATTAAAAACTCATTCACATAACTGGATAAGTTGATATGTTGGCTATCGACCACTCCATCCATAGCTCAACGTAGCAGGGCATTTTGTTGATATATTCCAATAGATTAAAGGGTTTACTCACAGAGTTGATGATGTTAGCTACGTCCTTCAACTGCCTGTGTACGGTATCGATGTTCTCTCCGTTCGCCTTGAACTCTCCATTGTCAGCCACTAACACCAGCTCCACGTACCGGGACAGTTTCTTTTCGTTGTATGGACCGCGCACTTGCACGTCGTCTGCGTTCCTTTTGTACTGGGGACAGTAGGTAACAGTCAATTGAAAGTTAGTCAAAACAAAAAATTGCATCAGGATTATCCCACGTATTATAATTGAGCACTGATCGCTATATACTATACTATATCGTATCGTAGAGTCTGGCACTTACCCTATCAACACTACGAGTAGTCCGTTTCAATTTTTGCTCATGATTATATTTCTTCATCAACAAAGGATCGTAGCTCGAGTTGCTAGTCACTCCGCCAACGTACCCGCAGTGGAAGTTCGTGTTTAGATCAGAGTGGTCGTATAGGTAATGCTGGGATTGGATTTCACCACCTTAAAACAAAGAAATACATAATATAAACATTGTAATATAATCTACAGGGTCCAACAGCTTAAATTAAATACACGATAAGTAGTCTTTAAACACAGACTAAGGGCTTTCCATATAGCATTCGTAAAAATTAGATTTCATTCTTTGATGAGCGAATTTGAGTTAACTCACACTTCCGGCTTATCCGGCGCGAAGGACCAAATTATATTTTTTTTACTTTTAAAACTTTCTTTTAACAATAATTTTATCTTTACAATACTAATACATATTATTACAAAAGTTACCTTCAGCTGGCTCGATGTATCTTGTCTTTTGGCCATCGAATATGATACCTCTGATGCCATGACACGTTGATAAAGCTACGCGTGAATACGGCTTTCCTTTTACTTTACCATGGTATTGACATAAGTCTATGTCCTGTAAACAATATGAGTACCCTGATTAATAGCAGGTACTCAAACCACTAGAATTGTAAAAGTACCCAACTTTAAAGTATCAAATTAACTAAATATCCAGAAAACAACTACTATATAAACTACCAGTAAATAAAAGAGCTTATCAAGAATTTTACATAGCAAAACGCAATTTTATGAGCGCCAATTTTTATTATCGTACCTCCTTTTTAGGTTTATACAGGACGGTCTTTCCATTCTTCTGATAGCGAACCGTGTGTCCATCTGTAAGCAGGTCGTGGTTCAGCTGCAACTCCAGGACGTACTCCTCGCCGTCCACTGACACCGTCATCTCCAACTCTGAATGATGTGCACCGCTCTAAAAAGATTACGATTTATTATAATAGAGGATCAAATGAACAAGCGGGTGACATTGGGACGGAGTAGTATTCTTGGACCTCTCACTGCACAGGGCTGCCAGTATTTTTTTCATTTTCAGTAAGGCCCAGAAATCTCACGAAAGAAATCTCACGTTCAACATATACTTTTAGTGGTAGAGTCCTGTGGATAGTTTTGTTTACAGCATGAATGGGCCTGCTCGGCCGGATTGTTACCACTGTTTCACAGAAAACCGCAAAAGTAAAGTAGCAGCTTACTGTTACGTTTCGTATGGTGATTGAGATGTCCGCAGGCCCAAATCCCCCTCCCTTTCCCAATCCCCTAATCAGCCTTCTCCTTTAAGGTCGGCAACTCATCCATGATGCTTTTGGTATTGTGCGCTTTCATGGGTGGTGGAGATCACTTACCATCAGGTGACCCACGCAGGGGTGGTCCCTTGCCGGCGTCTACTATTTAAAAAAATACTTCACAGGATGGTGATGTAATATTTTGGATGACTTTACGGATAAAGTTGCCCGAAGGTGTATCCAAGATATTGTTTTGTATCATGTATTATTGACAAGAATCTAAGATACAAAGAGGATACAATCTGCCACACTAACGCCCGAATACTGCTATTCAAGCGTTTAAGATCGTTTTAAACATGTTGAGGTCCTCTTAGCTGTCAAAATTTTATGAAAATAAGTAGCCGATTGCTGTCAAATAGGTGAGTGGCGTTTTAGTATTCGGGCATTATTCTCCTGACATCATTATCCTTGTCATCCCAATCAAATCAACATCGTACAAAACGCAAAAGCAAGTTGTTCCCTTACATCGGTTTGCTGTCAGGTACATACGATGATTTAAAAAACTGAATTGCTAAATAAAGTTAAGCACAATTCAAACCAACTAAAAAGGAGACACGGTGGTTTCACAAACGGAACGGAAACGCACAATGCACATGACCCTCGCAATAGATCGCATTATCTGTACACCATTTGTTTACACTCATTAGCATTTTTTAAATGGACCTTTGCTGTTGGCCTAGATTGCTTTTACACCGTCAATGCGCCAGTAAGCCTAGTACACGTTTTGATAGTTTACTAAAACGATGACGAGTTTCCGTTTTCTCTCCATAGATTTAGTAGCAGGTAGCCCCTAAAGAAAACTATGATGAATAAATATTGATAATAGTAATTTTATACGAATTTGAAAACTGTGAACGTATTTGTAACTCGTACTAGATCTACAGTTCTCTAGCATAAATTAAAATTATACAACATAACATTATTCAGTAATAATAATAAATAAATAACAGTGCCATGCAGTACCTACTTTGTAATTCTTGCTTGCTTGCTTGCTGATGCTTAACATAAGCCGAGCGACCTGCTCGTTTCGTCATTCAAGCTAATAAAAAAAACTCCTATCATACTAACCGTGTCTTTTGTAGTTGATATCTGTCTTTTAGTTCTGCCATGATGCACTTTAGGTATAACTATTCTATGTCGATTGAAGTCTGTTGCAGGACTTTCTGTAACAAATAGAAAACATTATTAATATTTGCTAATATTAAAGACATAACTTAATATGTGGAAATTATAACTATAAAATGCTTAGGGCTTGTGCCACAATGTTCGAGTAAAATTAACGTTTGTGTGATCCACAAATATTTGTTTCGGGTCTGGATGTTGTGGGACCGCAATTCCTCTGTAGTTCCTGATACCCACGACACAGGTTTACCTAGTGTGGGGTCAGGACTATGTGTGTGACTGTTGGGTGTATTATTATTATTATAGTTCCTGATACCCACAATACATGTTAACCTAGTGTGGGGGTGGGGTCAGGACTAAGTGTGTATTATTATTATTACTTAGTAGACTTCTTTCTTCCTGTATTACACGTATATTATGCCAATATGTGGATTGTATTTGGAAGGTCTATATTTTATTTTATAAGTAGCATTTACTCAAAGGCGGTGAAACAGGCGCTGAGCATTATATCTGCCTAACATAGCGCAGGATATCCAAATTCGGCGTCATTACCTTAAGCGCTGATGTAACTAAAGACAAAACAATTTAACCTCCTCATACATTCATATAAAATAAAAAAATCCTATCGCGTTATGAATAGCAAACTACTATTCACTAGTTTTCGATCGCGCCTTCGTCTATCTTAAATCCAATAAACAGAAAACATCAATAGGCTATTACACAACAATATAGGCATCAGTCATAATAAAAGTAATCATTGTGTATAATTTTATATCAGAAGCGGGAATCGAGCAAGTGGGTCGATTGATCGTAAGTGATCTCCACCGCCCCTAAACATAAAAAACCAATACTATAATTATCATGGGTGCGCTGTCAACATCGAAATAAGATAACTAGAACGATAACTCTCATATGAATCTGCCAAAAATACGGCTCCACTTACTTACACATGCAAAGCTAATTACACGTAACACTCATACACGCAACAAAAATTAATGGACTTTATTTCATAAAAGTTAATGTCTAAATATTAAATTTCTAAATCGAGATACGACGTTCTGAACCGCGCAAAAAAAGACGTATTAAGTGTCAACTAGAGAGAGATCATGAATAAATTTATGAGCTGCACAGACTTTTATAGCCCCGTCCCTTGCACAGAGTTTTGGTGAGGTCATTTTTTGCTTGAGTTACGTTTCTTATCATCTTATTTCGATGGCTGTCGACCATTAAAAAGATTGGAGATTGGGTATGAATGAAGTAAGGAGATTGATTGAGCGCATTTTATATTAGAATAGCTATGGTCTATACATACATACACACATACGCACTCACGCCTGTAATCCCTGACGATACGTAGAGGTGTAACCAGTACACCCACATGGTGTGATAGGGGGCGAGCCTATCACCATACCGGGAACAGTTCCAGACTCTGGGCTGATACTGAGTATTACGTAATAGAAATACCCAATACCACTTCCTCTCGACCCGGGGATCGAATCCGAGACCTCAGCATAGCAGTCGTACCGCGTACGCATTACAACTGTGTCACCGAGGAAGTCTATGGTCTGTATACAGCATTTAACACCAACAGATGCTACTTAGGCATTACTAGCTTTACTGAAGCCAAAAGGACATGTGTGTACTATCGTGTCCTTATGACGCGCTTGGTTACTTTGATAGTAAGTACTAGTAGTCTAAGATCCCGTCATAAAACGACCTTCACCGAGATGCTTATTTGATGAAACTTATTTTATATTTAATTTAATATGTCAGTAAATATATTGCATATGGGTTGCCTAAAAAATTTCAGTCCACGATATGATTAAATAATAATTTAAAAAAACATTTTTAACATTTCACCGGTTTGATTAATTGACAAATTCTATAGATTGGTATAGAATTTGTCTAATAATCAAACCGGTGAAATGTATTTTTTTATTATTATTAATTAGGTAATCATATCCTGGACTGAAATTTGTTAGGCAACCCATATGCAATATATTTACTGACATATTAAATTAAATATAAAATAAGTCTCATCAAATAAGCATCTCGGTGAAGGTCGTTGTATGACGGGATCCTATACTATAGTTTCTTCGCTTCGACTTCACCGAACACGAAGCTCAAGTGCCATTTCATAATACGACTACATTTCCCGGTAATCCTACTATTATAAATGTAATTTGGATGGTTTGCTCGTGGCTCCGCCGGCGGGAACGACCTTTTCCGGGATAAAAAGTAGCCTATGTCCTAGTGCCTGGACTATAGGTACACCATGACCTGTCATGGTCTACCTGTGTGCCAGATTTCATCCATTAAGGCGTGATCGACTCACAAACATCAAAATGTTCACATGTACATGTTATTGACCGCTTGTTTAAATAGCGTACCTATAACGTACCTATTACGTTGATTGGTCGTAAAACAAACTAACAAACGGACATTCGCATATATAAATATTAAAATAGATGCCAAGAACCTTAGAGATATCAATCAGGAAGGTTGTGCAGGAAGTCGGTTTGGCTCGCGAATCAGTGAATCATTTGTAAAACAATTTTATAATTTGCATATGATTATAATATTGCATTAACGGTACAAACAAACGAACACAAAAGCCATTGTTAGATAGATCTAAAGTCTTTACCCATGTCATGCAACAAAGGACTTATCAAAGCGTTACGCCGAAATTAAATTGCTGTGTTAATTATAATTTAATAAAATGGAAAAAAAACAATCGATAATATAATAATAACGAAACTATAACAAAATCCTTGGCCGCATTATTAATAAATTAATTATAACTTCTGGAAGGTTTTTTTTATTTTTTTTCTTTTTTTCATAGCATAGTCGTCAGAAGAGCTTCTCAACTTTCTCAACGTTCTCAGTTTGACGTCGGGCTGTCAAATATTTTTTTAACATGTGTTAAAAAGCATACTGCCCCAACTGCACTGCGAGTGGGATAAGGGCAGGTGGAAGAAGATAGTTCCTCAAAAAAGCAAGTGGGTCACCTGATAGTAAATGATATCCAAAAAATTGCCATAAAATTCCTTTATTTTTTTTTTAACTTTAAAGTTTTACTTTCTATCAGTCATGGTCACGAACTGTTGACATTTTACCTAGTATTACATGTAAAGTTCAGCTCCTTGTATATTTTTGTGTAGCTAATATAAGTGTTAGAGCCTCTAGATAAAAAAACAGCCAATTCCGGTGAGATAAGGGCACGACTAGAAGATTGACCAGCTATTATAATGGGTTCAGACAGTTCGACTTTAGTTTATCAACTGCTAAATCGCATACGATTCGTACGCTGCTTGTTTTGTACGGTGAATGAGATTTTCGGAGGCCCAAATATACAGTAAGTTAACGCACAACATGCGCGTTACGTGTTTGTGCGGTCATACAGAAGAAGTCTCCAGTGCTATAAAGCGATATGACATCAGGGCATTAAGCGTGTCTAGTCTAGACATAGATCAACGACCGTCCTCTATTTTTACGATTGTACCATATTATATTAAACAATAACGCTATATTTACACAGCGGCGACCGCGACAATACGTGCCGGCGTTTCAATCAACATTTGTAAGATAATTGACAGCATGACAGCTCCGTGGCGCAGCGGGCGAGTAGACGGCTGCGAAGCGAGAAGCCGTGGGTTCGATTCCCACACCGGGACAAATGTTTGTGTGAACCACAAATATTGGTCTCGGGTCTGGGTGTTGTGGGACCGCAAGTCCCTCGTAGTTCCTGATACCCACGACACAGGTTTACCTAGTGTGGGGTCAGGACTATGTGTGTGACTGTTGGGTGTATTTATTATTTTATTTATTTATTATTAATTAAGAATTACATGCTTTATAAACAATAATATTAGAAATCATTCCATTGGGGTTTTAGAGGAAGACAGGATAGCCAATAGAGTGACAGAAGAAAAGTGTAACCGAGTAGTAGCCGACGCAGAGTAAGTTTTAGAGTTTATAATTAGTGGTAGAGCCACGCTTTAGACAGTTTTGTTTATAGCTTGAATAGACAAACTCAACCGGGTTGTTACACTGTCTCATATAAAACCGACGTTATGTAACAGCTTGTTGTTGCGTTTCGTATACGGTGAGTGAGCTATCCGGGTGCCCAAATCCCAATTCCTTCCCCAAGCTCTTAATTATCCCTTCCCTTAAAGATCGGCAACGCGTTCATGATTCTTCTGATACTGTGGGTGAACATGGGCGGTAGAGATCACTTACTATCAAGATACCTACTTGCTCGTAGGTATATAAAAATGTACCAAAGCGATCTGTTGGTTACCAAGCAGGATATCGGCCCACGGTATTGTTAATATCACGAGTCGGGATTAGACTTGATTGGCTCAGGACCAAGGCGAATTGTAAGAAGAGAGTGGGATGACAACGGCTGTAAATAATGATGATTATTACAGCCAATAGTCTAAGGAGTAGCCTCGAGATCGGGCGAAGTTGAATCGTCGTAAGTAGGAAAGCGGACCCTGGTACTAAGTCGGGATAACGCCACGAATGAACGCGCCAGCAAGAAAGATTTTATTAATAGACTAACCTGCGACAGAGAATAAAAATAGTATAGTAGGGTATTTGAATCGATTATGTTTAATATCTTAATTAATAAGTTACGTTGCCTAAAATCTATTAAAGAATTGTATAAATCATGTCAAAAATAAACTAGTTAGAAGCCATTCAAATCTGTTGGAGGGGGTAGTTGTCAAATAACGGAAAGAGGATGCACAACATGGCAAGTTACGTCATGAGGCAGGTCACGCCACTACGGTACACACATGCGAGGGAGATAGTGAGCCATCTTTGCTTGTACCAATATTTAAAACTTGAACTGCGGCCTCATTTTTAGCCAATTTTAATTCTGTTTTCGTAAAACAGTTTCTTTTTCGTATTATTGTTGATTGCATATAAAATAATGTATAAAATTCGACAAAGTCAAATACCCTGTTGCTCATACATATTGTTGATATAGATTTGACATTCGATACGATAGATAGGACGTAGTTCATGTCGACGCGACGTCAAAATAATTCACCGAATACTCGTCTTCTCCAATTAATGATCAACTTTCAAGAGAAGTGTGCCTCACAATATGAATGCAAAACAATTGCATGTTCGGGCATCGGAACCAGTTTTCACAATTTAGTACAAAATTTGCCGGTCATCAGACGTGACCAATGCTTGTCTTTCTTTTATTTCTCGTGAGAAAATTAAATGGTATCAATGAACAAGCATTAATGTAACTGGCTTGTTGTTACGCTTTCGTTTTTTTCATTTTAGCTGTGGCTATGGGAGGTTACATCTAGCTCGAAGGATCAAAATTCAGCGGCTATACATCAACGTAGGGTGTGCGAATTTGGTGTAGATCGCACGATACATGGCGGTTTCTTTATGGCTGTATACCTATGTTTGTGTAAAACACTTATTAAACTGGCAAACCATCCTTCTTTATTAGTCTTAATGACGAGATGAGCAGGTCGCTCGCCATGTGGTAACCGTCAAACCTGCCCATACACAGAAGCAACCCCAATCAGGACTTTTAGTTATTAAGTACTGTATGGCATTGGACCGCGCTATTTACCCTGTGTGATGAGATGTTAAGTCTCATAAAGCCCAGTAATTTCAATATCCTTCAAACCGGAATACAACAGTTCTGTAAGCTATAAGTGCTGCTTGGTGGGAGTAACAAATAAGTGATACTACCTACCTAGACGGCCTCTCGAATGCGCAGGATATAGCATTTACTATGACCAGTATGACAATGAAAACTGACAAGAGTTGATGACGTGTCATTCTATTTCATTTAGCAATAACAACTTCGCATTCAAAAAAAATCAGCCATAAAAGTCATCCGGATATATTTCTTATCAATTTTATGAGCCGTTTACGGGCGTCATACGCGAGTGTCGTACGCTATATGCCCATAATCGCCATCAACAATGGTATTGTGATGCCGGTGTGGTGTGTGACCATAAATAACTCGCTAACTGGGCCAGGCGCGAACCGGTGCGCGTTCGACGCGTGTGGCGGCAATGCACGAATCAACACCCGAATTTCATGACATTCGTGCAAAACTCTGTAGATACATTATAAATGATAGAGCAACACTATTCAGTATCTATGGGCAGGCACAATCGAAGTAGTATTCCTTGAAATAAAACTAGTTTATAGGGATTTTATCGCGGTTTAATTTTTATTTTAGTCCCGACGTTTCGAAAGCTTTTCAGCCTTCGTGGTCATGGGAGAGACTCAGTCTCAATATAAACTAGTTTTATTTCAATGTGTAATATTCGCGTAAACCTAAGAAATCACTAAGTATTATTCCTGTCACGCATAATACTGGCGTGAACTAAATAAAGCTCTATTTTTCCATGTTACCCCGGTCAGGGAGATAGCCGGGGTCTAATACTTAAAACATGTAGTTCTTTTCTACAGCGATCGGCAATGCACTCTAATATGTATAGTGTGTTCATATATAGTAGATATCAATTCCTACCAACTTATTATATTAATTATTAATTAGCACTGTTCTACATCAATTTCATAAAATAATATCACTTTTAAGGAAGGTTCGTGGTTATATTTATTTTATTTCGTGGTTATTATTATTTTGACAGCCTCCGTGGCGCAGCGGGCGAGTAGCCGGTTGCGAAGCGTGAGGTCGTGGGTTCGATTCCCGCACCTAGACAAATGTTTGTCTGATTCACAAATATTTGTCTCGGATCTGGGTGTCGTGGGACCGCAAGTCCCTCGTAGTTCTTGATACCCACGATACAGGTTTACCTAGTGTGGGGTCAGGACTATGTGTGTGACTGTTGGGTATATATATATATATATGTTGTTATTTTACAACATAAATTGAACGAATAAGTTTCCTCTACTTTCTTTATAAATAGAACGATAAATATAAAGTATGTGTTGGTAACAAAAAATCTATAACATGTGGCCACACTAATGGTATTGTAAATTGTAATGTCAAATCTTATATATAAAAATCAATTGTTGTTGGTTAGTCTCGCTAAAACTTTGATGTAACTTTTTGTGTGTGTTTGAGTAGGTCCCTGGATGGTTTATATTTACAATTGGACCCGGTAGATGTTGCGGGTGGAACCGCTCTGGACAGCTAGTTTCTAATAAATTATTCATAACAGCAAAATGACTTCACGCCACAAAATATATTTTTATTTATGTAGTATTTTTTACACAGTTTAAAATTGATTGTTATATTTAGTACATGGAAAACTCATAGACAATAGTATTAAAAATAGCAATAATATAGATGACAGAGAGACAATAACAAGGTCTCACTTATCGATGAATGGTCTACATCGGTACTCATTAGCATATAATAAGTGGTATTATTATGTTCAAAATATTTTTAACATGCTTGACATATTACTTAATACAATATAACGTATTAAGATCACGCCTTTCTCCCCGAAGGGGTAGGCAGAGGCATTAGTAAATAATTAAATTATAAATACTAAAATAAAGCAAACTAAAAAAACATAGCGTTTTAAAACAATTAATCTAGGGTTCCAAACATAAAATCATCATAAAGTATGTTCAAGAAAATATAACTTCGCGTAAAACCGTTAAGCAAGATAACCGACGACGATAAAAAACTGATTTATGTATAACAGGATACGAGTTCATCCTGTTTATCTTAAACGTGGCTTTTAGATAATTTGTAGCAAAATTTAAAGCCTCCCATCGGACAAGATGTTGGAGTTTTATAAAATGGCGCTTAAAATAAGATGTGTTATAGATTATAGACCACCATGCCTTCTTATTATATTATTCTACCTATATGGATTGAGGCCCACAATCCTAAATCTAGTTTAAACCACTAAACCAGTTAAGAAATGTGAAATCGTACGAAAATTTGACGGAATTAAATAAGTTTAGTGGTAATAAATCCCGACTTAGGATCGTTGTGCAAGTCGGCCTAAAAAATAAAGATAATAGGTATGTTTATTTTCCCTGAAGTATCGTTGCCAAATCGCTGACGAAACTCCTTTGGTGCCAGCACATACTATAAACGAGTTGAGATACAACACATCAACAGGTAACAGTTACCTGCGTAACACATAACCTGTTGAATCATTAAAACTGAGCTTACAGTCCAGCCATTCCTGTACATTACCAACTAAGGATGTTACTGTATCGATTAAACAAGACGAATTTGTAATGGGTTCAGCATCAACATCTCCTGCCTCTGCTGAATAGGACTCTACTAGTTTAAATAAATACTACAGAACATATGAGTAAAATACGATGATTGTGTTCTGGTATCAATAACCACGAGCTATTTTCAGTCTCACAACTAGATCCAAACCAAATACTTGCGGACCATACAAAAATTTGTCTAGATACGTGTATAGAACCTGCAGATTCTTGGTTCACAGCCGGCTTCTTGTCAACCGTGACACGGACGCTGCCAAACGCGACTTCTTTTGCTCCAAACAATATACATAATAACAATAGTAACCACGGTCGATGTGCAAACTATTGTTGACACATTTTGTAATGAATACATTTGTGGTATGTACTAAGTTGCTTATTAGGTCTGTAACGGAACGTGTCTCCTCCCACAAGAAGAGGATTTGGATCAAGTTTCACTACTTTGACCTTGCAAGTTGTTGCCTGCAAGTTTTGACCCGTATATCGTCAATCATTTTTGTGATTGCTTGATCTTTGAATTCTTGTTTGATCGGTCTTTTTAATGAGCTAAATAAATAGCTACAGGTAACGCTTGTTTTATCAAAAATACTTAAAACCAATTAAAGGATATCACTTGATGTTCGGAGCAACTATTGAAAAGACGGCATATCCTGTAATTTAAAATTATGTGTTTGAGCGAGACATAATGACTACTGTTGGCTATATAAAAAAAGGAATGCAATCACAATCGAATCCACTAGCTCTATTGTATCACGCTATAGAAACAGCTGGTTCCAATACAAACATTTTATGTGTGTTAACGATTTCCGCTTGTCTCCGTACTGTTCCCATAAGAGCACAAGACGTACACGGAAAAACTAGGGGTATTTTTATTTTTCTCATTAACTCTTACGAAACTGATTGAAGTGCCGAAAGGTAATTATAATATAATTAGTTCTTTCTATTGAAGTAAGCTTTGCCTTCTATAGGTTGGTATGCATAAAATCAACACTCAAATTAATTAACTATGTTTGAGGAAATTAAGAACATAATAGTGGGCTTACTGTGCTTTTGAAGATTTCTTATTTGAAGTTTAGGGATTCATTTTATTTTATCCCCATTTGGAATTGAAACAGAACAAAACAATAATGTCTCCGTCCAGCCAATTACTAAGATCCAGCGGTTTGTTTCCTACATTTAGTTCTATATCTAGACAAAGCACGGACAATGGATTTCATATAAAACTAATAAAACGGCATGAAACTATAAAATAAAGTTATTTATTTACGGAAAAGTATTGTTTATTGGTAGTTACCTTATTATGTGTTAGCTTTTATGGCAGGGCATGAGGACAGAAATAGCTGATACTCGTCGACTTTCTATATTTGTACATTCAACATTCTAACTAAGAAGTTATATTTCCATGCAGGTACCGGCGACAGTTGCGTTATAAATGTTGTTGGAATACTGTTGCAAACGAATTCTTATGACAGTTCTAGGATTATATACACACTGATGTTTTTTTTCTGCCTTGCGTTACTTCGACTTGGTTTTGGGTCCGATTTGTCTTGTCAGCATCATTTGGAGTCATTAACTTTCTAAACTAAATATTCTATCAGAGATTTCCAAGGGTATAAAATCAACTATGCTAAATATGATTGTAAGTAAGGTGCATATGAAATGCACTGCAGCATTTCAATAACAACGTCGCCAATCAGCTGCAATTGCTTTGTTAGCACTTAAATCAATCCTGAAACAGGAGCGAATAATAATTGGATTGTTATTTCATTGTCTGTGCTTTATAAAGGCAGACAGATATAAATTGAAAAGAAAGGAAGCTTTCGAGACAGCTATTACTTCTATGAAAATATGCATACAGGACCAATTAGTCCAACTTGTATGATCTAAATTCATAGCTGGTATAGCATTTTCTTACGCGTCGTAAGAAAATATCAGTTCTTTCTTTTACATGGCGTTATCCCGGCTTAGTGTCATGGCTGCCCTTCTCTAAGATGCGTAGACGCATCCACTTCGCCCGATATTGAGCAAACTCCTGACTCATTATATCAGTTAATTAAATTAATTTTTAATTACTCGTTTGTTTGACAACTTCCGCAGTCTGGATAATAAATAGTATAGTGACATCATATTAATCATCTTCACACAAAAAAATGGCGACTGTAGACTGACGAGCGATGGGATGTGTGAATGCCTCGACACTCGTTACAGGATTTTTTTTATTCCTTATAACAACTTACCATCAGCTGCAACAAGTTACTTAGTCACGACGCATTAAATTGACAAATCTAACAATAAGATGCTTCATGGGGATTAAAATTTGACCTATTTAACTAGTATTCATTTTAGTCAGACACCGAACTTCAAATTGGAGTGCAAATTATTAAGCTTGTTTAAATATGTGTGATATTCAGTTCAATACAAAAAATATATAATAGTAATAACAGTAATAGTAGTTTTGACGCTAGTCAAAAGATTTTGGATTCCATTAGATACATTATAGAAATGCCGTTTTCATAGCTATCCTGCGACATGACAACTAGGAAAAGATAAAACAACAAGCCCGTATAAATTAATTAGATTCATAAAAGATCTTTTTACTATATATGGTTAATTCAACTTAAGGGTAAGGTTGTATTGCAAAGATATATTAAAGCCTAAAAAGGGATATACAGTAAACAATGGCGATTAAAATTATAAGTAGAAGACATTAGAACTTACAAAAATATAAATATGCACAAAATTCCTTGTAGTTAAGAATATACTAACTATCATCCAAAACTCTGAATAATAACATAAAATCAAATCATAAGTAGATTTTAATGTTAAATCCTGTTTTTAAGCTTTCCTGTTGATCGTATCATAAAAATTTAAGATTGTGTGTGTGATTTTAAAAGAAATATACAGACGAATTGAGTACAACTTTGTTTTTTTTGTGTCTGTCAATAAAATCGGCATTGCCTACTTACTTCCGTAAATATAAAATTAAATGCTGCGGAAGTAAGAAAAGGGGCCATGTAAGTTATGAAATGTTTATAAGCGGTAGTCCAAAGATTTGGTCCACACTTAGCTTAAACATTTCTAAACAACAATTTCTCACTTCAGTGTGGAGGATTTTAGGCAAAAATAAACCATCTCGGAACATTCACAATACTAACGTTCCAACGGCTCTATAAAAACGGTCTATAAATGCGGTTTCTATACTACCGGCACCATACTAAATAAGATATGCATCAAATTCATTCACGGACTTCTGAATCATTCGAATCCAATATTTTAGATTCCTTCGATGTATTTGAATAACAGGTAAATACAAGATATGGATCTTTCCAGAATGTTTTGAATGTAATTAATTATTATTTAGGTTATTTTTCAAGCAAGAACAATAGCGATAACATTAATGCGTTTTTCATAATGTCGGCTTAAATGTTATCCGCCAGATAAAACGTATACTCTAAATATATAAAGTATAAATAAATACGCTTACGTCGACATACGCATCTCCGTGTGTATTATTACTATTTGCTATAGCTTGATTGTTTTGAGGTCTTACGATTTTATCTGCTAAATAACATTTACTTACGACATTGTGAAGTAGGCACTTATTCAGGTTTAATAAAATATGTGCTTGGATAATGGATGCTCTATTATGGCTATGAAGAAAAACTTGTAGATACAAACTCGCTATTTCTAGACTATTATAAAGGGTCGATCGGTGTAAATACATATATCCAGGCTCCAGTAACTTTTATCATAGCTTTTCCTCCATCAGACATGATCAAACGGTTAACTAGGGTCTTTCATTTGGCCTCTTTTACTGAAAACAAAAGGTCTAAACACAAAGTGGGTGTACTGGTTACACCTCTGCCTACGCCTTCGGGGATAACAGGCGTGAGTGCGTATGCATGTATAACTATTTGTATTAAATGAATATTATTAAATTAACTTCACGTATGATAGTATATATGGCGCCACTACTTTCCACAGAGACATGTTATTTTACATAACATTAAAGGGCATCGAAGCATGAACCCCTCCGCCCTCGTATGCATTTTTGTGACGCGAAACACCCATTGTCCTGCACTTTTGACAGTCGGCGAACCATAACGGCTGGGCCAACTTACTTTTCCAGTTCTGCCAAAAGATTTTAGACCTTATTGGGTACACATAGAGAATTTTTGAGTGTAAGGGTGATTTTGACGAGGAACTTGCTCAGTCAATATAAGGGTCGATGACGTCTGACATGGAAAGTTCATGATAATTTAGCTCCACTAATTGCAGACTGGCTGTCTCGTCGCTGTCTCAAAAATATATTAAGACCAAAGACTTTAATACCATAGATGGGCTGTTCAGAAGTAAAATTGTATTGCATATGCGGCCGGCGAGGCGGGAATGACGTCTAAGGCGTGGGAGCGAGATGGCAATATTAAGACGGCTGTTTTGTTTGATATTAGTTTTCATTCACAATAAATGAATTTTTCGATCAAAACCAAGAAATAATATAGTTAGTTACTTCCGTAAAATAACTTCAAATTGCATGAATTATATTTGCACGTAAATAATGACAATGTTTTACGGGTCACAATAAACAATTTCGTGTTAGTTTATCGAATTAAACGTTCGCAGCTATTCAAACAACAACATCTGCTCTTGTCGCTCTCTCGCGAGCGGTTAAATGAGTTGCGGTCAATTGACCGTAACTAAGTGCGCAATTTCTTTGTACCGCACAGCTTGTCTAGTCTTGTCTTGTCTATACATTAAAGTCTTTGATTAAGACCAAAGGCACGTTTTGAGGTTTGCGACCGAGGCGGAACATCGCGACGTGCCACCATTTCAATACAGTTTCATACAAAGCCGACTTGTCGCTATCGTCTACCACATATAATACGTTGTGGTCTCCATGTCTCCGTTATGTATCTCAAAACGTGCCTTTTCACGACATAATATATCAAAATGTAAATTAACAACTGTTTAATTTGAAATTAAACGTGGTTAGTACCAAGTCCTTTGGAAAGATTAAATTGTAAATGACAACGAAATGAGTTATAGGGGGTTCACACGGTTCGATTTTACTAGATCAACTGACTTGAATCATCAAAAGTATGGTTTTATTATATCTATTATAACTTACTGTACCTATTTCCTGCCAATCTTATTCTACCTACTAATCTAATATATTATTCTCAGCCTCCGTGGCGCAGCGGGCTAGTAGCCGGCTGCGAAGCGAGAGGCCGTGGGTTCGATTCCCGCACGAAGACAAATGTTTGTGTGATCCACAAAAATTTGTTTCGGGTCTGGGTGTTGTGGGACCGCAAGTCCCTCGTAGTTCCTGATACCCACGATACAGGTTTACCTAGTGTGGGGTCAGGACTATGTGTGTGACTGTTGGGTGTATTTATTTATTTATTATTCTAGATCTCCTCTTATTTAGAAGTGATAAAACGTTTTGGCAAGCTGATATGACGATGACGAGTGTCAAAATATGCGTTTTCTTTCGACAGTTACCTTTGTTTATATCATCATAGTCATCATACGTTTTTAGGTTATAAAATTTACAATTCATCATTTTCTACACAACTGTAACTATCAAGTAAATTCCAGCGTGAGTTGGAAAAATAAACGTTTCTAGACCAAAATTCTAGTCAAAGTGAAATCAAGCGTAAGATCTGAGTCAGTAGGTAACAGAACGGAAATTTAACTAGAACCGTATAAACGGACGTGAGGTTTTTTTTGATGCCCGCATCCCGAACGCGATGAGGTAAAAAAATATCTTATGTCTGTTTGATCCTTTTTTAGGGGTTTAGGGTCCCGTGTGTGTTTGCGGTGATACGGGTAATACCCACTACTATCACAAGTACTACTACTAAGACAGGAAAGTCGCTTAAGGTGGTTTGGTCACGTTCTAAGGAAACCACAGGAGTACGTCGGTTGCAAATGTCTGCAAAAACGGCCCAAAAAACGCTGGCTTGACGTATAAAAGGGAGATATGAGAGCCAATGGTCTTACTACGAGGATTCTCAAGATCGGGCGAAGTGGAGGCACCTCAGTATGAAGGCGGACCCTTGGCACTAGACGGGATAACGCCAGGTAGAAAGAATGAAAGATTAAATATGATGTGTGAGAAATTTTTATAAGATTGAAAATAGTCAAAACGTAGTCAAATTAACTTCTATTCACAAAACGCTTAATAATGTATCACATCCGGTTATTGGAGAATTATGAAATGATTGACTAATTTCATTTTTAATTTAAACTAAATGACTTTTATATTATTGGAGCGGTAACATAATTATGCATAATATATACAGTAATTTGTTTTAAAACACTTTAATACCCATAGGCTATACATCAGAAATGGGATTTGGTCCCACACAGATATGAGAATTTACAATAAAACATTATTCATAGACTACTATTAATTATAAAATTAGGCCAAACGCTCTTTAATATGATAATTTCCCAATAAAAGAACATAATATATTTATACCACTACAGAACCATCGATGCAGTCGTCATTATCGTCTGACGTTTTTTTTGTGAGCTAAAATGCTATGACGCACGCTTGTGTACTTCCTTCCATTGTGAGATCCGTCCGTCCTTATAGTAGATTATGTATTATGTTAGAAGATCATTCATAGTCATTTAACTTTAATTTAAGTGTAGATA
This sequence comes from Mimas tiliae, assembly GCA_905332985.1. NCBI lineage: Eukaryota > Metazoa > Arthropoda > Insecta > Lepidoptera > Sphingidae > Mimas > Mimas tiliae. The sequence continues at coordinate 14,630,149 of HG995246.1, read as the reverse complement.
AATCGTTATGGCATTTTAATAACATACTACTAGCCATTTTGTGCAAAATAAAACATTGCCGGGTAAAAGTGATATTGGATTATTCTATCATTCGCCCATTCGACATATAGATAGGATGTTTTCTAGGTACATTCAAAAATAGCTGTCTTTTGTTGATTGTTCATGTTGGTGATTAAATCTTACTAGAACATTGTGAATCAGGCCATAACACTTTTCTACGTGATTATTAACGTAATGAGGCTTGACTTGTAAGTAGATACTTAGAAGTAGGTAACTGTGTTAAAAAACATAATTCATAAAACGGCTTTATACTAATCCAGATTTAGGATTAGCTACAATATGTTAACTGAATTTTATCGAAATCCATTTAACAAATGCTGTTTGATCGAGTGGTAATGATTAACTGTAGATAGTGTTGATCGCAGGTTGGTTACAGCTTGTGATAAGTTAACATACATGACACATCAGCGCCTGTATCCTCGAAGGGGTAGGCAGAGATGTAACTAGTAAAGCCACGGTTCACAGAGTTTATTTTCGTCTCATGTGATAGGTGGAGAGCCCATCGCCATAAGGGCAATTGTGGATACGCAATATCGTATTTGAACCCAGTACCTCATTGGCTTCTCATGCTACGTACGCTTCCATTAAACCGATGAGAGATATTTATGTATATAAAAATACTTATTTTAAAACACAACCATCGTGATAACAACCACACTGCGGTCATTTGGAACAATTTCGATGAAACAGAGCGACATTGCAAGGACGCCCACTTGTAGCCGGTTTACTTTCTCTGGAACAGTTGTGAAACGAACGAAATGAGTTGCGAATCTACAAATTTACACTACAAACATAAGTGCTATCTACAATAGTGGTTCCTAAACTTTTAAGGCCATAGAACTGTTCATAAATAGATTTTATACGAAATCTCAAACCAATTCGTTTCTCCCATTATTAAATCGGAATTCTTTAACATTAACACCCGGTTTCTGAAAGGCTGATCAAATCAACATTCATCTAACAGAAATTTGATTTTGAAACCGCTGTCAAATAAATTTGAGTTGCTGAAACATTATTTAGTGAAAAATGTAATAATATCTGACGTCTCTCTAACAGCGTTTGACGTACGATTTTTTATATTAATTTGAAAGCTATGTTAACTAACATGTGTGTTAAAGGTGTTGACCATGCTTCTAGCTACTCAATTTTGACTTGACATGAGGATTGACAGTTGATTAGTTAATTTTACATTGATCAACGTTTCAGAAATCCGGCGAAAGTTTCCCTAATCAATCCAATTTAAGATAATGTGTAGCTTGGGTATAGATAAGTGAAACATCACTGGTAACGGGAAAGAGGAACGTCGAGGAACTCTGTAAGCAAAACTTTCCACAGCGTAGATTAATTCTTAAGGTTATGGAGTACTGTATTTTAAGAATAAATGCCTGATAACACCGACTCAAAATTTTATTAATAGGTTTTTGAAGTCTGTTTTATTTTTTGTTATTTTTTTTAGTGCAATCAATTGAGTAGACTATCGACAATTCGTTTTAAAATAAAAAATAACACCATGACAATTAAATCTGGTATCGAGCATAAGGCCAAAATGGTTAAAACAACACAAACCACCACATACATCGTACGAAACTGCATTATTCGTCTTATAAAGCGAATGCACACAGACTACTGAGAGGCAAATGCTTTATTCGAGGAAAAACCTCAAACCAGGAAACATCCTGGTTCGAGATTAGTTACGATTTATTTTATAGGAGAGAATGACCTGTCTAACTAACAGCAACTACATGGAGAATTATAATATTTAAATGGATTTGGGGAAGCGCAAACAAACGTTTTGCGTTTACAATCTTAAGTGATATACGATCGGAATATTAATGAGATTCAGTTTACTAATATTTAATTACCACGCGCCATTATGAAACAGTTATTTCACATTCCTCTTCTATTTTACACTAGAAACTTTAATTTTGTCATCATTTTTAACGATGGCACTTAGAGATGCTCTTTTTTCTCTTCTTTCATTCAACAAACAATTATTTATCCATATCTAATAGTTTGTTCTTCCAAATTGGCTACTTCTCTTTTTCTAAATTTAACTATCCCTCCAACTGCGTGCATTTCAAAATTAAATTCATTCAACACACAAACATTTTTCCACCTGTCGTGATATCGAATACAATGGTCGGATCCGCTCTACCACAATAGCTTTTCGTTATGCAAATCAGCCGGGCGTTCACGACGCAGCGAATTCGTGAGTTTAGAGACTGATTTAAAAAAACTAAACGATCACGGACTGTGGCAGTGTCTTCCAATGTCTCGGTCACGTCTATATTGATGTTGATTGATGTTATATGGAGTAATTGGCACGAGTCGGAAATGTGATACATGATATTGCTTGATCGTGTATTGTACGGAGACATTTGAATTAAACTGTTCAATATTTCAATGACATTTAAGAAAAATGTCATTGATTTTAAATGACAAACCCGACAATTTGAGCAATTAGTTAATAAATATAATAAAGATATTCATGATAATAAAAACATTAATGATTACATTATGCGTGATGATGTGAAGTAAGCTGTTAAATCACTAGAAGCAGATGGCCGATGCGTCAACATGCACCTTGCTATGCAGGTGTTTTTAATAAAAGCGTGCCTGCAAGACATGTTTTTTATTACGTTTAGATGTTAAATACACTGAATATACTTCTGATTAAAATGATACACATGAATGCATTGTGACACGTAATGAAAATACTTCATGCAGTCATATACTGAACATCACTTAATCTATATTGATATTAAAATTATATCTTTAGAACCTTTTCTTTAAGACAATTTCTGAATTTATGCTTCATAATAATGATTAAAAATTGACAATACATAGGACTTTAGAAAACAACGTATAATGCATTATGTAGAACATCCCACAACAAACCAACTCATTCTTTACAATGATGATTATCAGTTAGGTACGTATTAGCACCTGGTCATTAAATTTACGTTCTCTAGTAAAGTTATAATGAATGAATGACTCATATTTTTTCTCGCAATTATCTCGTATTTCTAACGTAAGACTCATAAAATATGTAAATAAATTGTCACTTGACACGCTAAGTGGGTGTATCATCATGTTAAATCATTTATTGTCATAGCCAAGTGAAGATTGCGTCTCGACAAATCGAGTGCCACCACTCGCCAGCAGTGGCGAAGGTATTTTTTTTTAATGTGAATATGATATTTTTACCTATAAAATGGCCGCTCTGTACGTAAAAAGTTAAAGTTGTTCTTTTCCATTTTTTAAATTCTATTAAGCAACGTTACCCATGCCATCGATACATCTTTGCCAGCGCAGTGGCAAGATTATCGATGCCCTTCTTGAAAAAATCGACAAGACGGGAGGCAACAAACTCTTAAAAGACATTTTATACTACCTTTCGGGGATCGGGCATAACTTTATTATACTGCTGCACGGATCCCCTCTTCCTACAACCGACATCTTTTGGTCCAGGAATCAGTTTTAATCATATTTCAGCTCATTCGTGCACATCTTCCTATGGTGCGTGATGTATAGACACAATGACTGTTCACATCTGTTAGGTAGGCACAGGACAACGTGACACTGACAAAAAAAAAATCTACATAATTACAATCTTACGAACACAGCACGTGCACAAATGAGCTGATATATCTATAACACGATGTTCTTGCGATAAGTTTCAGACTGGACAGCGTGGGATTTTTTTAAATATAATATTACGACCGAAACTAAAAAGTGTTCAAATTAAACAAGTACTGTTACAGAATACTATCGTAATGATGACTCAAAGATTGACATTAACCTTGAAAGTTTAATGTCCATGTTCAATATACAAGGAAAACTATAAACAACTTTTGTATCGTATGCAACTAATCCTAACTACTAATGGCCGTTCTCTATATTCTATATAAAGATAGAATTTGCTTACTAGTGTTTTGACAGATCTTTCATACAAAATGTGTCAAAATTTTACTGCCAGTAAGCAAATCTGTCGATGGAGAGAATAATGGCCGTATTAAGCGATGACCATTTGAATATGCATTTTTAACAGGGCTAAATATTATAAGTTCCATCGTTTCCTTTTTTATCCTGGCACGCCAAATAGACTACACTGGACCTGGTACAAAGTACAGGGGAGTTCAAATATAATGTCGACCGTCATCGACGGCCGGCAGATTACGGGATATACCTACACTGGCTGACCCCAGAACGCGACTCACCTGAACGAGCTACTACTGCGGGGTTCTCACAATGTTTACGGTAATCGCTATTCAGTCGGGTACAAGATCCTAAACATATTAAAACAAAAATAACAACAACTCGTTGAGACTGAATAAATTGATGACATCAACGTTGCACCAGGTAATGTGATACATTTAATTATAATTGGAAATACCCTAACCACTTTGATGCAACGGAAATACACTGCGACGCGGTATAGTACTAAAGTGCAATCTTCTTCCACCTGCCCATGTCCCATTCGCAGTAGGGTCGACGTAACATGCTTTTGTTAACACAAGTTACAGAAAGATTTGGCTTGTAGTTTTTACGACCGGCCGCCTGCCTGACGTCTGCCGCTCTGGGGGAAAAAACACCCAGACCCGAAGCAAATATTTGTGGATCACACAGATATCTGTCTCGGTGTAGGAATCAAACCCGCGGCCTCTCGCTTCACAACCGGCTAGCTCCCCCACGGAAGCTGTAATTATACAGGAAACTTAATAAAGGAAAATCAAACCAATTGATATTGGAATAATTAATTCGTGTAAATTATTAACAATAAACTCGTATCATTATGATTAATTAAAAATAGATATTCATTCCTGTTCTAACTTTGGAAATATTATTGGCTAAAATCGTTGTCAATTATTAATTATAAATAACTATGTATTCATTCAACCACACAGCCCGCCGCCTTTATAATTGTTTTTTTTTTATAGATATTTATTCAATAATGCGTGTCTGTGTATGTAAATAAATTACGTTTTTTGTAGCACTTTAAGTTACTATTACTGCACAACTAATAGACAAAAATCATTAAGTGCATTAGATTTTTTTCCATCTGTGTTTAGCCGTGAGTCAATGAGGAAGCTGGTAATGCCTACCAGAGAATTTATCACAGGTCGCAACCCACACAAATACAAATGGTTGCATTGTTTTTGCTGGCTTATCATTATGTGCACATAACTTGTATGTTACTAATTAATTGCGCTCGTCATATCAATAAAATTTGTTTTTTTTCCCCGCTTCAATTAAAGTTATTCCTGTGTATAGGAATATTGTAGTGCTGTTTAACGTCGAGTGATACCGCGAGCCGAGCCACGGATGAGGCACATCGTGCTCGCATACTAGGCTGTGCACACCGTATATATTCGTAGTATTATATTTTAAGTAGCTTGAATGACGAAAAGAGCATGTCGCTCGCCTGATAGTAAGCGACACACTTGCCCATAAACAGAAGCAACACGACACAGAACTTTAAATTACAAAGTACTGCAGTGTATTGGTCTGCGCTCGTCACTCCGAGACATAAGCCGTTAGGGCTCAAAATACCCAGTAATCTCTGGTTTCAATGTCTTTCAAACCGGAACACAACAATGTTTACACATTGCTATTTGGCGGCACAAATAGACAACGCGTTGGTACCAACCCAGACGGCCTCTCGCTTATGCGGGACCTACCACCTAAAACCTAGAAACCTAGTAAATATAACCTAGTTTACCTGTGTAGTGGTCTCGCCGATGCGTCGCGTCATTTGAGGACTTCCTGAAAGGACGGGGCGCTTCATGTGTGACTGCTGTGGGTGTGTACAGCGTTTGTTGGTGTGGTGGAGGAAACATGATGGATTACCATCATCACCCTCCGGTTCCGAAGCAGTATTCCAAAGTGTAATTTTTTATGTACTACATAAATGTATATATTGTTTTGTGTACAATAAATGTTTTTATTATTATTATTAAATTGTGGGAGAAGCACCGCGCCATGTACACGAGTAGGCTGCGCGCGGTGTACAGTCTTGCCTCGTCCGTGGCTCCGCGGTCCGCTCCGCACGCGCTATCATCCCGCGTCGTCTAACTACACCATTACAAGTGATTTTCCGAATCTCGTGTTTCCTCTATAAGAGGATAATTCAGCATTTATTATTGTACCCGTGTTGTTATAATATTATTATTTTTAATCGATACCTAATAATTCAAATATTAATTAGTACAGTGATTGACAGAGACACGTATTTCCGTTCTTATATATTTTATGTATTTTAATCTAATGCTTTAATTTTATTTATGGATGTAATTAATTAATACAAAATAGCCTACAATTAAATATTTAAATCATAATGACGGGTAGAACGATCAAATAAAGCAAACAAATAGAAACAATACACAACATTACAGTGCAGTAGTTTTTTTTAGTGTTATTGACGAGACGAGCAGATTTCTCCACTGATGGTAAGCATCACGTTTGCCCTTACAACAGAAGCAACACCAATCAGAACTTCGAATTATAAAGTACTGCATGGCACTGAACTGGAGACATAAGATTCAATGTCCTTCAACACCGAACACAACAGTGCTTACACACTTTTGCTTGGTGGCAGAAATAGAAAAAGCAGTATTACCAACTCAGACGGCCTCTCGCATACAAGGGTGGTCCCTCGTCTACATACGTCTACACAACTACAAGTAATCAACTAAGAGTTACGACGATGCAAGATACTCGTATGATTAAGTCATTAAACTAACGTTTGCTCCTCTTTTGACCAGTTCTTATAACTTACTAGCTTTTGCTCGCGGCACCGCTCGCGTGAATGACATTTTCCGGGATAAAATACCGGGTACCATATGTCCTAATCTAGATCATGTTCTACCTGTGTGCCGAATTTCATCCAAAACGGTTCATGTGAAGGCGTGATTGACTAACAAACAGACACAATCACAAACATCCAAACTATCACATTTTTAAGAGTAGTAAGATGATACATACATACGCACTCACGCCTGTAATCCCCGAAGGGGTAGGCAGAGGTGTAACCAGGCACAAATTCCAGACTCCGGACTGATACTGAGCATTTGTAATAGAAAAACCCAATACCACTTTACCTACCCAACCCGGGGATCGAACCCGCGGCCTCAGCGTTAGCGTCAATCGTAACGCATACACATTTCAACTGCGCCACCGAGGCAGTCAGTAGTAAGATGATATAGATCATAATTCTTAACCATTTTCATTTTTTTTCGGAGTTCACCATCACGTGACAGTTTGATGTTCTTTCACCATTTAGCAGATATTAACGGCCACACTTACAAGTCACAACTAATTACATTCATTACACAACACAGTACAGTGTACGGGACAATGTTAAATACATACAATAAACATCTTAGCTTGTAATATGTACTTGCAAATTACAAAGAACATTAAATTGGAGTTAAAAAGGGAGTTTAATTCAATAATACTTTTTTTTGTTAAATGTTGAAGCAAGTAACGTGGTAGGACCCTCGTATGCGAGAGCCCGTTTGAGTTGATACCACCGCTGTGTCTATTTCTGCCGCCAAGAAACAGTGTGTAAGCACTGTTGTGTTCCGGTTTGATGCCAGTGTAATTACTGGGCATTATGAGATTTCAGAACTTATGTGTCGGGGTGACGAGCGCAGTCCAGTGCCATGCAGTGCTTTGTACTTCAAAGATGTGTGGCATTGCTTCTGTTTATGGGCAGGCGTGGCGCTTACTATCAGGCGAGCGACCTGCTCGTCTCGTCATTCAAGCTAATAAAAAAAAGCAAGATATACAATGTTGGATATGTTTGACAGCTTCCGTGATTAGGGTTGTCAGGTCGTACTAGGCCTACTGATGACCATTGGTAGCAGTCAACCGGTCGGTAAGGCGGATTGGATTTTACGTGCATCTGTCCGTAAGTTATAGGAACCGGGCATAAGTGAATACTAATGCAGATTATCCAGAAACCCACCTTAACATAATGGTAAAATAAAATAAAAATATATAAAAATTCATCTACACAAAACCGTGATAAAATTCCAAATTACCGTAAATAATTTCGCACGCAAATTCAAACTTAACTACTGATATTAAATAACAGTTACGAGTCGTTTAGAACGTTTACCACTTTTTTATATTCTGTGCATTATTAATGCTACAGCTATCATAAGCTATGATAGGTTTTATGTGTTTAAAACACCAAGCCTGTAATCACTTCACTTAAAAAACAATCTACAATCTACACTAATATTATAAAGAGGAGATTTGTATTTATTGTTGTAAGTAACGAACATCTTAAAAACTACTGGACCGATTTCAAAAATTATTTTGCCGTTAGAAAGCTGCATTATCACTGAGTAACATAGGCTACTTATATCCCGGAAAAGGCTGTTCACGCGGGCGGAGCCGCGAGCAAAGGCTAGTATTATTATATTTGCAAATTTGTCTATCTGACTTACTTTTCATGGCAAAGCGGTTGAACAGATTTTAATGAAATTTCGTAAGGAAATATGAAGTGTGTGAAGAAGCAATTAGGCAGGCCGGCATAATTATGCCGACCTACCTACTTATACACATCGTCTCTCGTTGGTCGACAGTTTTATTGGATTGCGCTACACTTACCATCAGGTGTAGCGTAGTCACTTTGCCGAGCTAGGATAAAAAAAAGCTTATATCGTGGGGAAGGACATAGGGTACATTTTGTCCAAAAAAAAGATCTTCATGCGGGCAGCGCGAGCAAAAGCTAGTTTCCTTTAAGGCGCGCTCCCTGTTGACGGGACCACGGTTAGTGCAGTGCTCTCGCACATTCTAACTTACGCGTGCGGAGCAATATTATTATAAATAAATAAAACTTATCAGTAAAATGGATCACCAGCCGAGTTAAATAGCACTTTATTGTGTTGACGTGAGAGTTGCGTTTATTTGTTTAACGGCCTTCACGGATCGAACCTTTTTTACGTCGCGTTGTACTATTGCGATAACCGTAGACGATAACTGTGCTAAACATTTACTACAAAATCTATACAAAATCCATAATTGAATAATACCTAATTATTTATGTTGATAGTGTGATTTTGATTTTGCAAGTATATTATTCGAGTTGATTCGACAGCCTCCGTGGCGCAGCGGGCGAGCAGCCGGTTGCGAACCGCGAGGCCGTGGGTTCGATTCCCGCACCCTGACAAATGTTTGTCTGATCCACAAATATTTGTCTCGGGTCTGGGTGTTGTGGGACCGCAAGTCCCTCGTAGTTCTTGATACCCACGATACAGGTTTACCTAGTGTGGGGTCAGGACTATGTGTGTGACTGTCGGGTGTATTTATTATTATTATTCTCCTGCCCTGATCCCAATTCTATTTGGGGTCGGCGCAGCATGTCTTCTTTTTCCATACATGTCTATCAGCCGTCGTCTCGTCATTTACTCCTCTTTCAATCATGTCCTTCCTCACACACTCCATCCACCTTTTCTTTGGCCTTCCTCTACCTTTCCATCCATCAACATTCATATTCATCACTTTCTTACCCACATATGTTTCTTTAATTTTTTTATCCTGACTCGGCAAAGTGACTACGCTACACCTGATGGTAAGTGTAGCGCAATCCATGAATACTCTCTTCATAACATGCCCATATCAAGACAGAATCTAGATAGATATAGATAAAGTATTCAGATTGAACCGACCACACAAGAACGCGACTCATCCGACTACTAACCAATGCGCAAGGCTGCAAAATACCGGTTCCCACTACTCTGTGAAGGTCACACAGTAAATATTTAACTTTACAGTAGATGGTAAAGAAATTCGACATATTATGGATAAAGAGCCATATAATGTTGTTGAGATATCAGTTTGACTACACTCTGACATAATAAATTTGAAAGTTGATGTCTTCGAAGGTCCTAAGTGAGAAGCGACCATCAAGTATAGATGGACAGACGATGAATGTCACCCTTAATATAATCGTCATCCTTTTTTGAATTTTATTATATATTTTGATTTGCCACCCTCTGTAGCGAGCAATATTTGTTTCGGGTCTGGGTGTTATGGGACCGCAAGACCCTCGTAGTTCCTGATATCCACGATACCAGTTAACCTAGTGTGGAGTCGGGACTATGTGACTGTTGGGTGTAACTATTATTAAAAAAAACAAGAACTCAGAAGCGATGTTCTCAGTCACAAGACATGCAATGATATTTTTAATTAACAAACACATAACAAACAAACTATGAATCAACAATAGTGAATCAATGAAGATCTCGCTCGACGACAGGATGTGTGTGGGTGTTCACAATAATCGTATTTCGAAATCGATTCTCATTGAAGTCTAGATAAATAGATACAGTTGCAAATGTACTACTGAAATGGAAAGCAGTAAGGGGAAAAAATACAACGCTCCATTAATTGTAAATGCATTGTGGCCTTGAAATAATTCTATAGCGGCACCTACAGTCATGCGAGTTTCAGTCGAAAAACTAGGTCGACGGCTGAGAGCTGCGTGTGGGATTCTAAAGTGAAAACTGCGATATACTTGATAACAGAGGATTATCGTTAGTCATAGATAGCACAAATAGATGTCTTTACAAGTCATATGTTGTATGCATGACATACTCGTTGATATTATTAGTAAAGAAAAAATAAATCAGAAGGTTAACCTTTACATTTTGATTTATTATTATACTAGTTCCAAGAAGCAATCGCGACTCCACCAACGAAGTTAATAGCCCAACCAACTAAAGTACTGCTGTTTCATTAGCTAGCAGACAATTTATCACAACTAATATGATGGAACTAATCAATTCAGAAACAAAACCAAACAACTTAGACATGGCTTAAACACATGCAACTTTCAGCATCAAGGGGATGCAAGCGCCAGTAATTGACTGTAAAGCTATTGTAAAAGCAATGACGAACCTTATCATAATAAGCATACGGACTGGTTTCGTGAGAGGAACTGACAGATGCGATGTTCTGTCGCTGTGGTGTGTTGGGGCAAGTGAGTCAGCGTTCAATATGACTAGACATGGAGTTCTTGACCCCATGTTATTCGCGGTTTCGCTTACAGCCAGCTGCTGCTGGGAACTTTCGCAGTTATTATCTTAGCCGACCGTGGTACACTGTTTACGTGAAGGCTCACTGAATGGGAATCGAGAAAAGAATCCAACTATGATTTATAGTTTTTTGTATATGTTGCTATAAATTTTAGAAACAATGAGGAAGAGAAGAAAATATCGTAAACTTTGTTGTGAGTTATTCTCAAAAGAGATGTAGTAAATCAAACCTTTTAACCTTTCAAATGGCGCCAACTTCAGCGAAAGTAAATAAACCTTCCATTACTATTTACACATTCCACCAAAGTCTGCAATAAACTTTGCAATATGTAATGCTAACATCTGTGATTTATGAAACATTATTATTACTTTAAAATGTTTCGAATGCTTCTTATTGCGCAGTTAAAATCAGTGTATTTTGTAACAATATTTATGGTGCGGTAATTCACATTCTAACTACGAGTTAGTGCTACGGTTACTGCAGCCGAACAACTATTCGAGAGGTCCGTAAATAATAAATATACTAAGATTTTTTTAACACACTTATTGAATTTCATCTCTACCACACATAATGTCCTGCAACCAGTCTGCGTGTGTCTGACGTATCTACATTGATAATGATTACCTAATCATATGAAAAAAAAAACAAAAATAGTTCCAATTAAAAAACACAAAAGCCGTTGATAATGTAATTTGTTATAGAAAGTACAAAAAGGTTTAATTAACTTAGTGCGCTCCGTTGGCTCTAATCATTAACTTTCGCAACATCACTGAATGGGCTTGTAGTCGTGCAACTTTCCTGACGTTATGGAAGGATATTTTAATATCCAAATAGATTTAAGTATTATTGACTACAGCTAATAAAGTCAAGGCAGCTAATATAATATAAAGGCTCCACGCGACATTTAGGATATTCGACAGGCGGGCAAAGGTAAAACTAGTACCCCACTGTCTGTCGAGCTTATATCTTTTCTATGAGATAGATAGTCTTTCGAGCGCAAATTTCAACCACGAGTAATTCACGTGCATTTTTCGGATCAAAAACTCACACATTTTTTTACACAAACTAGTCACACACCTGATCCCATGTTTGGTTAACCTGTATTGTGGATATCAGGAATTACGATGCACAAGACGGTCTCACAACTGCCAGACCCGAAGCTAATATTTGTAAATCACACAATCATTTGTCTCGATGTGGGAATTTAACACGCTGGCTCTAGATATACAGCCAGCAGGAAAGCTAGGAAAGCTGTCAAACATTTGACTCCGCAATCGAGATCAAGCCTAGAATCTTACCGTTGTCACACCCAAACGATGCCAATAGACCAGTAAAGTTATAAGACAGAAGCAAAAAAAAAACAATAAAGCGATATTATGAGATAACGCAAAATTCAAAAGCCACACGCAATAACAACCGGTAAAAACTAAATACAAGTTTCATTTTATACAATGAGTCCTAAACCTATGAGGAAAATTAAATATAATAGCACATAAAAAAGGTTAACGTCTCGTTCTTACGCATTATACACTCCCTTTAATGGAGCAGTGCAATAAGAAAATAATAAAGACGTATTGTTCGAACCAGATTTCATTTCTCGGAAAGAAGCATCGGTATAAAACAAAGAATACACCGTGGTGGAGATCAGCGGATTTTTACATACATTATTTATTTTTTATAACAGTAGCTAAACTGATGCGATGAGTAAAACCTAAGAAGTAATAAATAGACATCAGCTCATCTTTCACGAACACTTTTTATCTTCTGCTAGTTATTAGGATGCTAGGTGAAACGACAGTTTTACATCTTGTTATATTGTGGCGGATGAACTTATTTGTCTTTTTGGATCATAACTTCAGCAGCAATAGTGAAAATAGCTGTGGGGGACCGACTCTGAATGAAGTTAAATATGCCGACTTCTGAGTATAAGAAGAATTCAAAGGAATTTATATGATATAGCGTTTTATTGTTGTCAGTACTACATCCAAATTCAAAATATCAATTGATTTAAGTTAATAGCACATACAAGGAGAGACAAAGCAAATATTCATTGTAGTAATAAGCTAGAACATTAAAAGCCGTGAGCAAGGCACTGGTTTAATGCTAAAAATTAAAGCCGATTTGAAAAAAAAACAGCATTAAAATAAATAAAACTAATAGGGAATGCATGGTAGTGGAAATAATTCCAGTAATAATTGTTATAAAATTGTTATGAAAATAAGATCATAATGCGACCGTATTCATTTCCCTACAAAAATCTCCACATGCGACCTTTCGACCTCGTTAATAGACAAATTAAACGTAGTAATGCAATTAGAGGCGTCAGCATCAGAGCTGAGAGCGGTGCATGATAATGTCTCATTTATGTTGAGTCACGTAGTATGCAGTTTTGTATGCAACGATAATGTTTAAAATGATAAAGAGATATTTTGTACCCTAACATGAATATGTCAACAGAATCGCAATAAAGAAAGTATCTGATGACTCATAAAGCGACACGATACTGTTCTATGAATCCACCCTGAATGTGGAAGATGATTCCATTAAGCAGATGATTACTTTTAGCTAAAAAAATACTGTCTTTCTTTCTTTCTGCCTGGCGTTATCCCTGCTTATTGCCAGGGTCCGCCTTCCTACTTAAACGCTTCCACTTCGCGCGATCTTGAGCATCCTCCATTTGACCATTGGCTCTCATGTCTCCCTCCAATACGTCAAGCCAACGCTTTTTGGGCCGCCTATAAAAAAATATACTGTGTAATTAAATATTTGTTCATATTTCAAAACAATTATCAAAAACTTTACGTCTGTTATCCGAATTACCTACTATCTTCATATACATGTCTAACTACTAAAATTACACAAAAGTAGCTTGTGTCACTACAACTGGTCCTACTTTCTCTTAATTTTCGTTATTACCATCTAGAGGCACGCGTCCACCAGTTGCGAAACCTTCGACCTTTTGGAGTTCAACCACTTAACACGGTTCGCGCTCCAAAAATAATATAAATGAAGGTGAAATGATAGTAATCTTGAAAAAAAATTGAATGTATTTTTGTAGGTATAAGCGATAATATCAAAATAATTAAAGCACTAGTGATTACTCGCTATTCCGTTCTGGTCGACTTCGTGTCCTTGTGAAAATTCGTGAAAGATCACGTAAGACGATAAACCGTATTCCTTTTTAACGTGATTTTAATTGTTTTATATTACACGAGATGTTTCCAACGAATGAGTCAAAAATTAAATATTTTTTTCACAATCTGTTAGGTCCTACTTCTGAGCCCAGACCTTCCTTGACTTTCAAGAAAAGTATTCCGACGAATATCCATCACGCTGTTCCAATGTTAGTTAGTGGACCGTGCTTGTCTTGCTAGTAATACAGCAGGATATACTACGGGCAACTTGACATGAATGTGTTTTGTATTCAGAAAGATGTTTGGACCCTTACACTCGGTAACACAATTTTAATTCGTTCATCAATTTACATTCACATCCCACCCATATCAACTGTAACACATAATTCGTAGGCTTGCTATTTCGCATCGTAAAATCAATGTTTATAGCGAATCGATTGTGTATACAAATAAAAATAATCTACAAATTACATAGATATGGAGCAATATGATATTTGCCTTAGATAAGTTTACGTAACTTTTGCAATTAGATGTAGTAACGGTTAAAGCGATGAGTTCAATATTGCGTAAAAAAGTAATTTATAGAGTACATTACCTGACTTATTGACCTCTTATAAGTGAGTGGTAATTATTAGTACTATGTTAAAACTGTACTATTCAAGTTGCAAAAGTCTTGGCTACAGTAAAATCAGTCGACGAATTTAAATAGAAAGTCAATATAAATTCAACAACTATAATAAGTAACGCTAATTATTATGCAAATTTATTTAAGTTTTACAATTTTAATTTGACTAATTTTGCATCTATCATCATTATTATTTACTAGCTGTTCGTGCCCGGCGTCGCACGGGTGAATGGTGTAGGTTGTGCGTTGTCAGTCCATACAAAATTACAACCCGAATTGCCGTCATTTTCGGTGGATTTCCAAAACTAATTATTTCATACAAACCAAAACCTAATCCTGACAATCACGAACACAATAAAAAAACATCCAAATCGGTTGGGTCGTTCTCAAGTGACGATCTTTCATACATGCGGCAAATTTTTTTAATTTATATTATATACAGAAAATATATTTTTGAAAACGAACAATTGTATACGTCATCATAATTTTAAATCCGTTCGAAATCTAGGAACTTTCATGAATCTAATGTAGGTATATTGTGTCGTCTTTGCTACTTGCTAGTATTCAATTGAACTGTTTAAAACTCTGGGGTTAAACTGGCCAGTAGCAACACATAGTCAACAAAAAACCTATTCTTCTTGGTCAGGACTTCATTATAAATCTACAATTGTCACCTCTATCATACATAACATCAACAATGTTACTAGAAAAATCAAACAGTTCTACATAGTCTCTGAGTAGCAAACCCCTTCATTGTCCGTCAAAAAAGTGTAGTGACCATTTAACTACGAGACATAGCTTTAAAGCCAAACACTTTAATGTATACTACTAGACAAGCTGCAAAGTACATAAAAATTGCACCACTAAGTTACGATCAATTGACCGGGACTCAATATTACCATCTAGCTTACTCTCAACTAGAACCCCTATCGCACTCCCTGTCTGTGAGCTGTCAAACTCCCGCTTAAGTGACGTAATTTTACTACTAAACAGCCCGTCTAGTAGTATACATTAAAGTCTTTGTTTAAATCTGATGAACATTTTGAAAGCGAATATAAATCTATGTCTTTTATTCTACTTCAAAAGTAAGACTGACATATGACTGATTTTAAAAATATGGTAGGCAGCGGCTTGTCTGTTCCCCTGAAGTTGCTAGTATCTATGGGCGACGGTAACCACTTACCAACCGGTGGGCCGTCAGCTCGTCAGCCTTGTAGGCTCATAAAAAAAAATGCATATATATTTGATATCAAGATTGTGGCTTTGCCTCGTTGCGTAAATTGCAAATCTAGTCAATTTAGTGACATAATATATTATTGCGAAAAAACCATCGTAACATGAAAATCACCTTTAAATCGGTACCAAAACCCACTTAAAAGCGTATTAATACGGCAGAATAGGCATTGTTCGCGGAACATTACCTGCGTTAGAAGCGGTTAACCAGATCACTAAATAATCGCATAGATTACTTAACTCTGCAGTTACGTGAAAGGCAACGCATTCTTACCCAACTCCCAGCTGTATAAATCGATCGGATTGTGAATATATTGCGCTTAGTATTTGTGTTGATTAATATTTGAGTATGGTAAAAAGGGGAAGATATTATTGTCAAATTCATAGTTAAAGAGCTAAACTTAACCACACCTTAAACATATTAAAGTTTACATTCATATTGTGAAAACTATAACTATTTTGGAGTCTGTGCAAAATGTAAATATAACAATAAATATGGATACTATTATAACCGTCACATAATCCAATATCTCACCTGTTAAAACAAACATATTACCAGTGCGATGAAAGCAGCTGTCGACGCGTATGAACATTTGGGAGGTGGAACAAAGACAAATTATGATCAACCGGATCTTTCACTATAATATTAACACTTAAAACGATGTAGGGTCTAATAGTTTTTGAATGTTAGTTACATCGTAGTTGCACGTGAAGTGAAGATTGTAACGTCTTTCGGTCAGCTGTAATATCTATTTAGTATAACTATATTGAAGTTTTTCAATATTTGTCAGTGCCACTTGTTATATGCAATCATGTTGATTTGAGCACTATAATAATATACATTGTTTTGTATACGACTACAGTCTTAAAGACTATATCAAACCCCGATTAAATAACCTACCCGTATCCCGATGATATCCGATACCAAGCGACATTAGAGCGAACACTGATCCGCAAGCCTAGGCATACGGGCGCCTAGCATCTCTCAGTTCTCGGAGGAAACCACGCCATTATCGTGTTTCATTCAAATTGGGACTTCCTGTGGCCTACTCTCAGACGAAACGAGAGCTAACAGTAAACGCAAGGGCCTCACATCTTTAATTAGAGAAAGTGAATTCAACGAACATACGAGTGAATTTTAAGAATTACCTATGAAAGAGTGCATTGCTTCGAGAGCCTATTACTGATAAATAATATGATTTATCGAAATTCCGAGCAGATTGTAATGATTATTTGATACCACAATTAGAGTCTATAAAGAGCTCTCACAATATAATGTTTTAGTGACAACAACAATCACGATTTGTGTTTGGAGTCTTCGTTTCGAAAAATCACAATTGACTTACCCGGGAATGGAATTTGTACAATATATGGTAATAGACTCGCCACCTACCACATTATGGAATGGAATCAGCTCGGCGAACTGTGGTTGTACTAACTGCACTTCTGCCTATGGATTCTGGGATATAGGTGTGAGCTTAAGTTATGTATAAGTTTAGTTATAGCGCTACCCAGATAAACAATGAAGAAATTGTATTAAACGGTTGGAATGTGCAATAAGGTTGGAGGGCTCACGCCGCTCCACACTGCGCCGCGCCGGAGGGAAGTTAGTATGGTAATAAAACAGCTGTTCAAGCGAAGGGACCCGACGCGACCACTCCATGCACTAACCTGTGGTGACTCACGAGGAATGTCGGCAACAAACAATTTCAACTAAAGCCGTTAAACTTTACTATTCTATCTTAGATACGTGCTCTTACTATGTACTAAAATCATGTTGCGTTTCTGACCCGTGTTTGTGAGCATCTGATAAGACTGAAATGTTTTATGCTAGTTTTTTTGTGTCTTTAATTTCAATATACTTACATACTAGCTGCTATCATGTGGATACGGATAATAATAGAAAAAGATGTTCGTGATATCCATTCCGTGGTATCTATATTTGATTTGATTGCCGATCAAGTAAAAAGGCAAATTCTCATTATGGACATAGCATAACACAAAACCCATAGTAAGACATACTTCAGATACAAATGTTC
Source organism: Mimas tiliae (assembly GCA_905332985.1). NCBI lineage: Eukaryota > Metazoa > Arthropoda > Insecta > Lepidoptera > Sphingidae > Mimas > Mimas tiliae. The sequence goes on along the minus strand of HG995246.1, from coordinate 14,612,009 downwards.
TACTTTGTATCAAGAACTTGAAACCACTACAAAATGCTTGAGAAAGTCTCATTGTCCACGCATCAAACACCGGTGATAACAATGGAAGGGACTTTTAGGGTAATGTACCACCTGAATGGTCTTAAAGGTATATTTTGAGGTGTACAACCGAGACAAGAGATCGCGACGCGTGACGCAAGTCAAGGCGATAGCGACACGTCCGTTTTGTATGAAATTGTATGGAGGCTGTCACGCGTTGCTCTCTAATGTCTCGGTCAAACTTGAACAATGTGTGAGAAGCGTCAAACCCTTAATTTACAGCGTATTGTTAAACAAAATGAGTGTTTTTCTCGGAGCGATTATTCATGTGGATTTTAATGAAAATTGGTTGGTGATGAGTCGACGAACTTTTGTCGTTACATTTATGCAAACACTTATTCAGTGTTATTTATAATGTATTTTTTTATAAACTACTAACTTTGCTCGCGGCTCCGCCCGTGTGAACAGCCTTTTCCGGGGAAAGTGTTAAGTCTAAGCCACGCTGTAGATAGTTTTGTCTACAGCATGAATGGCTCGTCTGGGTCGTTACCACTGTCTCACAGAAAACCGGCGTAAAGTAGCAGCTTGCTGCTGCGTTTCGTACGGTGAATGAAATATCCGGAGGCACAAATCCCCCTCCCCATCCCAAACCCTTAATTACTCCTTTCCTTTAAGGTCGGCAACGCGCCCATAATTCTTTTGGTTTGTGGGCGTAAATGGGCAGTGGAGATCACTTACCATCAGGCGACCCACTTGCTCGCTTGCCGGCCAATGTAAAATAAAAAAGCTCGCAAATTTGAACTCCGTACTTTACTTGTTCCGACACAATGCAAAATAGAAGCCATATGTCGTGCTAAACTAATATTAACAGATAACAGTCCAAACCACACGTGCCACGCAAATATAAACATGTTAATGGCTAGTTAAATTGACTAAATTAGGTCACAATTACGATACAGAACCATGTGAACGACCCCCATTGCAACTGTGACTGTGTGTTTTAATAATAATCACTGGCGAAAAAGGAGGGGTTTTATAACTTTGAACCTTTTGTAGAAGACGGACACACAGACAGACAGTCCGTCTATGCATGTCTGTAGAATTGTATCGCATAAAAAAGGTATTAACAAATAGACTGATATGAATGATGTTTGTTTGTATTTGCAATATGGTTAAATCAAGATGACCGTTTGGAGAACATTTATTCAGACATTTAGAAATAACAGATCTTTTTCTAAATTTATTGGTGTCTAAACGACACTTTAATATGTGGTGCAGACTGCCTCGGTGGCGCAGTTGTAATGCGTACGCGGTACGACTGCAGTGCTTGAGGTCTCAGGTTCGATCTCCGGGTCGGGTAAAGTGAGAGTTTTTCTATCATGAAATGCTTACTTAGTACCAACTCGGAGTCTGGAATTATGCTCGATATGGAGATAGGCTATCACATCGTGGGACGGAAATAAGCTCGGCAAAATGTGGGTGTACTAGTTATACCTCAGCCCACCCCTTCGGGGATTACAGGCGTGAGTGCGTATGTATTAAATATGTCCAGATACTAAGTGTTACAATTTCTATTTGTAACTAATGTTATTCCATTTGAAATGTCAACAATACTTTTTGCCGCCTTGGCTCACTGCGCTCCACACATCGATAGTTCCACACTAAAATAGCGCATTGCTTTGACCTACCACGTTCTGGACTTAAAAGCAGAAAAGAAGATGTAGAGAGATGCAAGTGCTTATGGTATTTGAAAGTTATTTATTATTTACAACATATATATGTGGGCGGTAAAGGTTACTTACCATCAGGTGGCCCACTTGCTCGTATGCCGATCTATGCTATAAAAGTTTTACAAAATAGGCTTCAAAAACGCCTCAAAACTACACATTTCAATGTTTGACAAAAATATAATATTTCATTGTAGATTTCCTATAGAATAGCGTATATAACGTTGAACACACGGAAGCCACAAGAAGCGCATCCGCAACGTCAATCGCGTTTGACAAAAAAAACCCGGGTGTCCTCCAATTTACCTTTACATGAAACTTAGGTAATCCATACAGATATCATTCGTTCCACTACTTGCAGGATATATTGAAAAATAATTTATTATTATCCGATAACCGTCAGGGAAAATTGTTAGCTTCATAATAAGAATAGCATCGTTTATTGGTGTTATTGAAGGTACTCTGCAGAATAACTATATCAAATGGGTAAATATAGGATTGTAAGGCGTGGTGGAGATGGTTGGTGAGGTATATAAGAGGGTGCGTTATGAATTGAGGGAACTCAGACCAACTTTTACGTGGAAACACTGGTCAGGTGCGGTTGTAATCATTAGAAATAGAAAAGTGATGCGAAATCCTTCAAAATGAAATCTCCTGTGGATTATGGATATCATTATAACGCAAGCGTAGACATCTCGTGGGAATACAGTGATGACCTCATACTGTTAGTTGATACAATATGTGGTATGAATTAAAGATTAAGCTAAGTGACGCCCTAATAGCACCATAAGTCTATAGTAATAGACAACAAACCTCATGGGCGGTCTAAAAATTCTGAATGTAGACTGTTATAAGTATATAGGAGTAAAATAGTCTGTTTTCTAGCCTGATATGAAATTTAGGCTCGCATTATAGAACAACACTCAAATGAGCTCTTTGCTAAGTGTCGATTTCTGTACACGTGATTGGTCAGTTTTTGTTTGGCGCCAAAAATTTATATTGTAATAAGTATATAAAATTCTCGTGTCACAATGTTCGTTCCCATACTCCTCCGAAACGGCTGGACCGATTTGTATGAAATTTTGTGTGCATATCGGGTAGGTGTGAGAATCGACCAACATTTATTTTTCATCCCCCTAAATGTTAAGGGTGGTCCACCCCTACTTTTTTTTTGACATAAATTTTTGATTTATTTTTTTGTGATACAGCATTAAAAAATACATACAACCCTAAATTTTCAACCCTCTACGATCAACCCCCTATTTTTTAATAGCGATTTTTTTTTTCAAGCGCGTTTTTCAACGGGACTTGCTTGATGCGCCCACTAGGCTACTTTAATCCTGGAAATAGGCATTCACGCGGGCGGAGCCGCGGGCAACAGCTAGTTGTAATATAATAAAGTATAGTATTAGAAGATAATTCTTCGGGACCATTCAGTGGTCAGTCCATATCTCATAATTTTATCGCCATGCATGCTGATAGCGATCAAGTTTTACATCGATTTTAAACTGCACTGAAGAAATAATTGACATTAGAATTGGTCATAATAATTTTGAGATCAATTTTACTAATTTCGTTACGGATTTTAAGATAGCTTAGCGTTCCCAGAAACTCTCCAAGCTTCACTACTCGGTCTCAACACTACTCGGTCTCAACAAAATGCGTGCTACTCTCGATCCCGGCTTACAGGAATTCAGTGACGTGTTTATGGGCAGGGTAGTGTAATAAACAAACATTTTAGGAAACTAGCATAAGAAAAATCAATAATACAGACAATATTGGGAGATAATAGCAGCATTGTGAAAACTTGCGTCGATAAAACCGCAAAACAAATTCACGTCTCAACGCAAGCCGTAACCGCAAAACCTCAAACTGATTTGTAAGATAACGGGCATTTTAAAGTGTCGAACAACTCCGTAGTCAGGAAAAAAAAATCTCTCTGCCCCCCACCGCGCAACACTTAATATTCACAAAAAAGCTTTTAGTACAAATAATGTTATGCGTCGGTTGTAATGTAATTTGAAACTATGCATCTGTTTGTTTTTCTGTTATCATATTTCTGCATACTGAGAATGTTGATTGTTGAGTATTGAATTATGTGCGGTTTGTAAGGTATGGATTTTTGTTTAGGGCGCTAGTAAAAATTAATAAAATTTTAGAAGGTTTTTTAAAAATAATTATAAATGTATAATTTTAAAATGAAGGTAGGCATTGTAATATAAACTTTTCGAGACGACCTATATCTCAGCCTTTCCCTTGACCACGCAGGCTGAAAAGCTTTCGAAAAGTCGGGACTAAAATAAAATTAAATCCGTTGAATTAGTTTTATTTCAATGTGTAATGTTCGCGTAAACATAAGAAATCATTATCTAAAAAGAATATACTAAGTTCGCTTCTAGTCTTTGGTTTGGTTCCATATTTTATATCATTTATTTTTTCTCCTACTATAAACCCTAACTGCGGCCCACTCAGCGATCGTGTTGCAATCCAAGACGAGGCATCTGCTCTTTTTTCCGTTCTTATCACGTTTCGACCGACTTGGGACATCTCCGAAGGCTGGTTGATTTTCACATCTTTTGCCTTCCAACGAACGGGCGCGGTTGTGTTCGCACCTTGTCTCAAGACACGTGCGCCAATGTGTTTGAACGTACCTAATTATTTACCCATTAGCGAGTTATACTTTTTATGTTAGTGGTTATAATGGATAAGCCGATATGACAAGCAAGGTTTGGTCCAAATGTTTGTGTAATCCCCGAATATTTGTCTAAATTTGGATGTAAGACCGAGAGTCCCTCGTAGTTCCTGATGCCCACGGCACAGGATTTGCATGTTAGTGAGGGGTTCGTGTATCTATTTTTGGTTCAATTTCTGTTCCGGTATTTTCTTGTTATCTTTCTTTCTGTCTGGCCTTATCCCGGCTTAATGCCATAGATTTTACGGTATTTGGTATTATATAAGGCGACCCGCCGTCTAACCACCACAACACGCAACACGCGGGAACCGCGTTTCGTCATTGACTCGCGGTTAATCAGCAGAATGTGCCACGTGCAGGTGAGGTTGGCTTTGGACTTAAGATGTTGGTGGCACACTTGTTATGATTCACAAAAATAATATAATAAAACACGCATTTGATTGCACTGTCGCATCCGAGCATGAGTAATGCTTACCAAAATATCGGGTAATTCCACGCAGGAAACTATATTTTTGTACTATCTACATTTTGTATTTTGCCGTGGTTTAAGAAATAATATAATGTGCACACTGCACAGTTAAGGTACAGAGGACTAAACTACTCATATGCCTAATTTTGTACGACAAACTGTTCTGTATTTAAATAATAATATAATATAAATACACCCAACAGTCACACACATAGTCCTGACCCCACACTAGGTAAACCTGTATTGTGGGTATCAATAACTACGAGGGACTTGCGATCCCACAACACCCAGACCCTAGACAAGTATTTGTGAATCAGACAAACATTTGTCTATTTTGTTTTTTTTATTTAACTGAGTCATGCATGAAACAAGGTAAATCTTTGTACTGTAATACAAGAACATAAAAAATCCCAATGTTCGTTATTAGATGTCATCCTACTGCCTATTCGGATGTTTGTGAATTTGGAAGTTTGTTAGTCAATCACGCCTTGACAACTGAACGGTTTTGAGTGTAATTTGATATACATGTAGATCATGATCTGGATTAGGACATAGGCTATTTTAAGCTTTTTTATCCGGGAAAAGGCCGTTCACAGAAAGTTATAAGGCTCGACCGTTTCGAAAAATTATTACCAATAATTGACAAATTGTCCCATAATTATGCCACGTTTACACTAGACAATAATTGACGCGTAATATGTTGCTAAACATGTAACCGAACATGTTGAGCAACGTGGCGGTATTTTTGTTGTCCATATGAGCACATACACTATTGTTATGTTCCACCCCAGCTGGCAACGGCTTGTTGCATGGCGAACACCACTTGGCATAGAATTTTACGCACTGCATCCTATTCGAATCCATTCCGAATCCGAGATTAATGATCTAAACTGGAGATATTTGAAACTTCGGAACACCGCCATCGCTAGTCCACTTGTCTATTTCCACCACCAAGCAGCAGTGTTGTATCTCAGGATGAAGAGCGCAGCTCAGTTTCATGCAGTGCTTTGTATAGGTAAGCTTTGCGGTTTACCTTCTTTGCTCGTTTCTGATAAAAAATAACACTGAATTCTAGAAGAAGATCTAGTGAACACCCCTCATACAAATAGTACTACGGCTACTTCTGATCGACATTTCAAATTAGATGAAACGCGCAGTCTTACTTTAGCAGTACTGCGACTAGGATGCAATCTAAACACATGGAGGCACGACAACCATAAATAACGAAATTGTTTACTATTAAACGCACGTTCTACTACTCGCAAACCGGATTTTACGAACATATGCAACATTACGCATTCATTCCATTTTTACCGACTTCAAAAAAGGAAGAGGTTCTCAATTAGACTGTTTTTTATGTTTATAAAATATATTTCTGAATTAAGTGGATCGTTTAAAGGACGTACACCTGCCTCAATCAGGTGCTATCAATACACAAGCCCAAAAATTAATAAAGTATAAAGATATATTTTTTGGATGTGACAACACGACATGCCCAGACGCATGAAGTGGTTTTAAATTTAGAACAGCTTCGCCAACTGACACGTTGAACGTTACGCATTTAGTCCTTGCATCCTTTTCTCAACTGCCAGTTTGAAACTTTATAGTGTTTTTATATATCAAAGAGCATTTAAAAAAACGAGTTTATTAAATAATCATTAATGCTATCCTTTTTTAGTATATGCATTTGTTTATATAACTGAATGATGAGACGAGTAGGTTGGTCGCCTGATGGTAAATGACAAGCCTGCCCATATACAGTACCAATACCAGTTTGAACCTGTAATTACCCAGGATTACATGGCACTGCATTCAGTATTCCGAGACCTAAGATCTTAAGTTTTATAATGTCCAGTAATTACCCTGGCTACCGCTGTACGCTAAGCTTTAATTCTTGCAAATGATTATTATAATGTATCAATTTAATTTGCTGAACCAAAACACCCCAGTTTCAAAGTGCGAAATACACAAGTTCCACTACTTGCAAACCATACGAGTAGTTAGAATATGCAAAACAAAAGCCTAGTTTCACAAAATACCCACGCAGTATCAAAGTTTCATTTCTGAACGAATGCAACGTGTTTATCAAGCGAATGGGAGCGCGCTCTCGATTCGTCAAACACTAAATGTTCCCGAGCCGATATTTATTGCCATTTGCAATATACATTGACATGTCGATCTCGTATCTAGTGTTTGTAAAGCGGCTTATCGACGTATGAGTCATATACCGCGGTTTAAGACGGAGGTTTTACTTGGCGATTGGTTCTGATCGACTGGCGAAAAAAATACAGCGCTAAAACTTGTATGACGATTCACGAATTAGAAATCTGTTTCGTCGGTATTTAAAAACATAGTTTTATAGTGATTTCATGTCGCAGGTCGGCGATCATACACACTTAATTTGTACGCTGCTGCAGGGAACACTGAACATGTCATGCTGAATCATGAGCTTAAATTATTCCTTAATAATTAAATTAAATTGCTCCTCCTCCGTACCCTTGAATGATTAACCGAAGGAGTTCATACTTGCTATTTCTCGTTATGTGTCCAATTTCTGTATTTGTATTGCCTAATGCATCTCTGTCGACTTTCTACTTCCCTTCAGCACAGTAGTGTTCCTGACACGGTCTACCATCTAATTTGAGCATGCTTTACGCAACTCGAATGCTTCTAACTTTTTACCCATAGCTTGCGTTAACGTCCATGTTTCGAGCCATCTTTATATATCGGTAACCTAACAATGATACACAAGCAAGATAAATTTCTGTGTTCTGTGAGTGAGAATTACCGGCGGAACCTAAAATCGCAGTTTTACTCGATTTTCGATCAGTGCCTTTAGATCGCTAGAGCATTCAAGGTACTGCAGATGTAGCTAGCGACTGTTTCGGCACCGTTTTTCTTTGATCATAACACGTCATCTAACAAATGCAGCTGACGTCGCGTCGCGGCTTGACGATGATTAAATTTGTTGTATTATAGTAAGTTAAGCAGATCTTAAGGTACGCGACCGAGACAGGGGCACTGCGACGCGTGACTTGGGTCAGTACAGGCGATAGCGACATGTTGACAACAACATTCCAACAGTTGTAAACTCGCCGTGCGTTGCCATGCGGGGACCATGGCCAATGGCCATGTATCAATGGCCAGTCATATATTCAGTCATTCTATTGATCAGGACTACCTCTATTCATTACAATGTCAATGATTGTCTCAATAGATTGGACCTCACGTAAATAGGGACAGCTGTTGGATTCCGCAGTGAGCGGAGCTCTGGGTATAAGAAGACAATTTGACCTAAATACATATATATAAAATATACAGAATTTCCGCATTTGCTATCACACATATATATACCACACAACACCATGACATAATCCGTTAACACAGAAATAGATTTATCATTTCAAAACATTAAACCGGAATACCTCACTTCCTACAAAACAATTGGATTATCTCAATCGACATTGGCACGCGAGATATCGTGTTGAAAAAAAATGCTTTATGCAGTTTTATAATAATTATTTTATCGAAAATAATAACAACAGATATAACTACATGCATATTATTTATTGTATGTCGCATTTTTTAAGCAGAAGGTCAGTAAACAAGGAAGTCGGTCAAGTGATGGTAAGGACTCCCAGTGAGTGAGTTAAAACCTCTGGAAAACGGGGAAAGGGGCTATTCTGCGCTATCTGCATTTTCGTGCCACAACTCACATTATGGGAAGAGTTAAAATATGATAAAGAACCCAAATTATTTTCACTTGACCGTGGTTATACCCTGCTGACATAAGAATGAAGTTATTGGCGATCCACTAACCAATACTGGACCAGCGTATTGGTCAGAATCCCTTCAAGACTAAGGAAGGACATCGCTTTGAAGTAGATAACAGATTGTGAAAAAATATTCCATGTTTGACTTAACCTTACAGCCATGTTTGTTTTTGTGAATATAAATGAAAAGCCTACTACAGCGTGGCTCTACCGCATACAAGAGTTTTAATCACATAAGGTTGCTCTATATTTTTGCCGGTGTCGTAAAATTCTACCGAGTGACCAAAGGGGGCGCGTTAAACTGTGCTCTCTATTGAATTGGGCCAGTGGATTTAACCCCAGATCACTAATTAAGTCCAGTTTTGAGAGTAAAAACATTTCTTACCAAACGTTTATTTCTCCAAACTACTGATATTTACTCCGTTTTCGACGTTACAATTTAAAACGTGCCATTGTTCAGAAGCCAGAGTATAAGCAATATAATTCTCAAAACGTCAATTTCGATTCAGCAATTTTTCTGTATGACCATAATAAAAAACAGTAAGTTTTAAAAAGGGGAGTTTTTGTCGTTTCATTTTAACTCTCGACTCGAAAAAGGGGTGTTATACTTTTGAATCATTTAACTCTCTGTAGAATAGCACCTCTCAAATGAGTAGCCTAATATATCAGTGTGTCTTTTTAATTTGTAAAGGTGGTTTAAAAGATAGTTCTTACTGTGTTTGACGAAAATCTGTTCAGCCTGTATTCATTTATTTCAAATTTATTGATATCAAAGATTTTTAGCATCCTTGTATTTTTTTAAATAAGGTAAAACCATGACTAAGTCACTCATCATTGCCCAGCCCAAACCGTCGAGGACAGAAACTTGCAATTTTGAGTGTTGATCTTATTCTGCATCGTGTAGACCGGATTTCTCAAAATTCCAAACCTAATAAGGGCTATAGGGGGCGCGAACTGTCTATGGAAAAGTGTTTATAGTCAAATATACTCACTACACGCGAGCGAAGCTATCAGCAAAAGCTGGTTGTTCATAAAAATGATTTTGGCACACGTTATAGATACTGGGTCAAAGACGCTGTGAATGTCGGTTGTCGGAAATACCTAATCTACATACTAGTATAAAATGTAACGCGTATCAAAAACACGTTTTCACATCTAGATGAATTAAATTATCATAATTTCATAACATAAGCGTAAATGTGATGTAAACAGTTCGCCAATGTATCCGCATTCAAAATGCAATCATCTAGTACTCGATAGTTGTTACCTAATGAATAAATAAATTTATAATCCATATTCAGCAATGTGATTGATTTGATGAAGGCATAATTTCTAAACATTAACAATTGTACGTACCTGATTTATCATTTTCACTATTTTTTGTTGTGCAGACAGAGTCCGACTTAACCATCCCTCCACCCCGGGTTGGGTAGGGATCCGTAAGATACAATTTCCCGCGTTAAAAAGGACTACAGAGGATTCTCACGAACGGGCGCAGTAGAAGCGTCTTAGTAAGAAGGCGAACCCTGGCGAAATGCAGAGACAACGCCAAGCAGAAGAAGAGTGACTGCACTACGACTTGCGATAGCGATAGACAACATCTTCCTGCAGGGCAGCATAATTTCCACGATATTTATAAAAATAAAATTACCTACGAATCGAGCCTAATGCGAGACTTTCATACTGGTGCCCAGTCGCTATAGTTTCCTAACTTAGTTCTACTGCCTCTTTCACCTTGATTCTTTCGTCATATCGCAAGACGTTAATCAACAAATTTCATGTTTTATTTATGAGCTAAACTGCATTCTGGTATTTGCTTGCGCTGTTTTCTCGGAATTCCGCTCCATTAACTCAACAAAAACTTCAAATAGGTACCAACTCCAAACCGTAAATCGTAGTTTAGTTTTACATTTGCTGTTTCCCTTTGAATTTCTCATTTTCGCTCATACAGCATACTCCGTCATCAGGTCTTAAATAAATTTATATGCGAAAACTCTCAGGGTAAACTATTTTCCCTCGTACTTCGTCATCAGGTTTTAACAATCTATATACATTCGAAGTAAACCCTGTTGAACACAAGAATAATCATCAAAATAGGTCCACTTATGATAGATTAATCGTGTAACATACTTTCAGAAAACATCCTGTATCTCAAAAAACTCTTATACAGCCTAGCTTATTGAAACTAATCTTTGTAGAATGAAAAAAGTCTCCGAGTAAAATGGTTGTGGCATACGGACGGTCAGACGGACATGACGAAATTATAAGGATTCTCTTTTTGTGTCACAATTCAGAACCTCCTCCTTTTTAAAGTCGAATGAAAATACATATTCCAATTACCCTATTTACTGAAAACAAGTGCCTCGATATATTATGTTAATTGTTGCATTATTAGATTTATTTGCGAAAAACTGCGTAATTTCGCGCAAGTGCGGCTCAGTGTTAACGTGTTTCACCTCGAACGTGCTCTCGGGCAGTAACATTTGAATGTAAACACACGGACATTGTAGAGGTCGGCTGATATTGATAATGTCGGCTATATGAAACGGATGCAGACAAAATTAATTTGATATAAATTATTTAATTCAATAGTAACTACCTAAGGTCATTGTGTAAGTCAAATCCAAATAAGATTTGGATTGATTTCGGATGTAAGGTAATCTATTAAAAAAGTCAACAGTATTTTTTTTTTCTTTTAAATGTATGTTTTTTATTTTCACGCTGAATAAAAATTAAAAATTAATACAATTATTATGTTGTCAGCCTCCGTGACGCAACGGGCGAGTAGCCAGCTGCGTCACGGGGTTCGATCCCCTCTTGAGACAAATGTTTGTAGCCTCAATTTTTTTTTCTGGTCTGAGTTTTGTGGGAGTTAAGTTTTTCGTAGTTCCTGATACCAACGGTATAGGTTATTCTATTATGCGTTGTGTATTGAATAGTAAAAAATAACATGGCTTCTCTTATCCAGCACCGTCTAATCGCATAGTTTTTTTTACAACCAGTCTATATGACAAGTTTTATGTCTTCATATTACGAGTTGCAAGTTTTACCGGATATTAAGCACTTTATAGGAACTAGTGCACTACACATTTTTAATGATACGTTTGTATTAAATAATGCGGTTGGCTTTGACCCAAACATGAACCAGTTACAAACTTTACCTACTAAAGTATTACAGCAACGTTTATTTTGAAAGCATTTTAGTAGGTTTTAACAGTGTGCTGGACAAAAGCCAATTAACGAGTCTGTCATAGTTTGGATAGGTTAACCCTTTGGATAAATAATGGCCCTTCCCAATATTCTGCATACCGATAGATACTTACTGGCAGTTAATTTTAGACACATTTTGTATGAAAGATCTGTCAAAACACTATTGATAGTAAGCAAATCTATCTGTAAATAGAATATTTGTAACGACCATTAGTAGATTGAGATATTAATTGTTTTCATTTATAGCTGAAACTTGAGTTAATATTATTTTAAATATTAGCTAATTAAATCGCACGTTATTTTCGTAAAAGTAATTTTAATAGAGTGTGCCTTAGGTGATTCAAATTACATTTTTTTGTAGTAGAAGCCGGTAAACGAGCAAGTGGGTAACCAGATCTTAATTGACATCCACTGCCCATGAACACCTACGATCCTAAAAGAGCAGAGAAATGGAGATCAGGGCCTTTGGAAATCTTAATCACCGCACGATACGCAACAGCAAGCTGCTGCTTCACGATGGTTTGCTGTGAGACAATGTAACCACCCAGCCTAGTCACACTAACACTAAACTGTCTATGGCGTGGTACACCCAAATTCGCCAGCAGTTTGTTTGATAAATAATAAACCAAGCCATTCCTTTATTTTAAGACGGATTTCAATGTCATCATGGAACCAACTTTTATTACATTTAATTTTATGTTTTCGTTAAATCACGGAATAAATAAATCGCACAAAAAGCATTAAGTGTTTCCGTATTTAAATAAAAACATACAATTCTTGGGCAGATGGTTTATTTTTATTTTTTTATTGTAAATAAAAAATATATATACAACGTGTTACAGAAAGGTGTGGTCATATTTAAGGGTAATTACATATACCTTACAATGCGTACTTATGTACCGGATCTTTTCAAAACCAAGGCATTCAAAAATTAAACGTTATTTTTTATCACTTGTTTATTAAGATCGATAAGATTGATGACATCACTATTAATTATTATGAACGACAATAATTTTTTAATAAACTTGAATAAGATGTACGTAATTTTACGAAAATACGTATATTTCCTACCTATACCTACACTTAATAAACTTGTAATTTATACACCAATTAACACTTGAAAGAAATTGTGTACTGAAGACGATATAGATACCAGCCTCTAGAAGAATTTAGACTTCATTCTCGGGTCTTCCATCTATGAATTTGGCTTAATACAGTCGACGATCCTCTTAAAAGCTGTTATCAGTTGCACCAACACAAATTACCAATACATATTACTTGTTTCTAGTCAAATACAACATATTTTTTGAACTCGTAATCATACTTCGTAAAATCAGAAATTGCCGAACTGACTGCGTCAAATAAATATTGACATTTGACAACTGTTTAATCTAATGTTTTTTTTAATTATAAAATAATTAAATGAAAGGGGGTATATAGTATCATTGTTTATCATTTAGTGTTGTCCAAAGTTGAAAGTCGATATCGAAATGATACTCATTAGATAAAAAAGAAAATTCTATAATTATTGTCCTAGCAATACAATCGGATTTGGTACTATGGGAGAAAAAATTGTTAATTATACATTGCTTACATTTGCCCGCCCCTTTGTATAACACGTTGTATAAAAATAAAAAAAGATGGAATAAAAAAATACATATACTCACAATGTATAAACAAAACACAAGTGAATCACACAAACGACTTCATACGTGAAGTGAATATAATAATATTATAAAAATATGTATAATTAAAATGAAATAAAACATTGAATTGTTTATGCTGACACAGACAATGTCTGCATGGAAAATCACGCAGCTGACGTAATATAGAACAAAATTCAAAAAATAGCTAGAGTTTCGGCCACTACGCGACCAGTAGTAAAATAAATGCCAAGACAATCTATATTTTTTATGAGCCGTTTATATGTACGCGACCGAAACGGGGAAAGCGCACCGCGTGTCGCGAGTCAGGCGATACAGACATGTCCAATTTGTATGTAATTATATAGAAACGGTCTCGCGTCGCACTTTCCTGTCCCGGACGTATGTACCTCAATAGGTTTTACAGGGTGGTAGGTGTCTCGTATGCGCATCTGGGTTGGTGCCACCGCTTTGTCTATTTCTGCCACCAAGCCACGGTGTAAAAGCACTGATGTGTTTGGGCGTGAAGGACATTGAAGCCAGTGATATTACTGGGCATTATGAGACTTAACATCTTATGTCTCGGGGTGACGAGCGCAGTCCAATGCCATGCAGTGCTTTGTAATTCAAAGTTCTGTGTGGTATTGCTTCTGTTTATGGGCAGGCGAGGCGCTTACCATCAGGCAAGCGACTTGCTCGTATCGTCACTCATGCTAATAAAAAAAAAAGTACATATAAAATTGCATACAAAGTAGAAGTGTCGCTATCGTCACGCTTCGTGGTCTCACATCTCGGCGACTGCCACACCTCAAATCAAGCCTTTAGCGCGTTAACAACTAGCGGCCGGCACAAGAAAACCGTTGCAGACCACTTTGCACCGAAATCCGTGTAAAATTTTAAATCATCGACCTTTTATATCGACTATAAAAAACATGGTATTTTCCCACAAAATCTTTATGTCCATTAAAATTCGACAACTGGTTCTCTCTTGATAACGTACGATACGTTTGAAGTGATGCAGTTCCTGTATTAATATAATAATATAGTATTAATAATCCTCATGATTATCATCATCAGTCTGCTATCACCAATTTTTATGCTGTCACGGTAAAATTTCCCCTACAGGAAGAATGGTAATCTGAAATCACCTAATTGGTCTAGTCACATTTGCAGGTGTACTTTGGCTGAGTAACCGTGAGGTCCTGGGTGAAAATCCCAGGATGGACAAATACAATTTGTGTTGACTTTGTGCCTGGTACGACGATAGACTCGCCCCGTTTCACGTCATAGGATGGAAATAAGATCAGCAAACCGTAAATGCACTAAATGTACTTCTGTCCAGTCTTTCGAGTATACAAGCGTGAGTTTATGTTTTAAAGAAGACCGATCTAAGGGAAAACTGAGTATAACCTACTACAATTATAAATGTGAAACTTTGGAATGTTTGTGAGTTTGTGAATTTGGATGTTTGTTAGTCAATCACGCCTAACAGGTGAACGGTTTTGGATTAAATTTCGCACACAGGTAGATCAAGACCTGGACATAGGGTACTTTTTATCCTGGAAAAGGCCATTCACGCAGGCGAAGCCGTTAGCAAAAGCTAGTAAATAGTATATTGACAGATGTTTGCATTTAGGAGATGTTATTCATAAAAAAGTACAATGTTATTATTTGTCATACCAATTATACATTCTATTCAAAGTGTTATTGGCGTGATCTTGGATACGAAAACAATTATTGATGTCATTGTATGACCATTAAATACCAATGAAGCATATCGTTTAACGGGCGAAAATTACCCAGAGGGGAATGTTCCTCTCCAATATTTGCTATAGTAGAAAGGACAAAAAAGTTAACACAAGGACCTCACCACCTATGACATGAGTACCCATAATAACAGAGGAATTGGTAAGAAACCGGGTATTCCTAATTTCTCTGAAGCCCAAATAATCCCCTCCTCGATTGTTGCGTATGCTAATCCCCCAGGTAGATTGGATGTCAGCAATCTATTTCCATATTCCTTTACTTAAAGTTCGGCACTTCATCCATGGTTCTATGTCGGTGTTCATGGGCGTTGGAGATCATTTACCATTAGGTGGCCTATGGGATCTTTTGCCAGCCTCATAAAAAACATCAATACGCTGCATCTATCCATTAATAGCATTTTTGTTCGGCTTCGCGTTCTCCCGTCCGAGTGCTAGGGTCCGCCTTCCTACTTACAACATTTACACTTTGCCCGAATGAGCATCTTCTGACACCATATCGTTTGAAAGCACTAAGGGATGCAATAGACGAAGAGCTACTTCGTTTGAAGAGGTGCTTTATCCAAATCGATAGCAGTACACATAAACGATTGTACGAGTAAAACAATAACATCGTTTAACTTTCTTAACGTACTCATCCGATTAGATTTCTACTGTAGGAGCCGTAGGCGATTTGTAGATCAATGAACGCGGTCTATTTCGGTAACAATGTAATGCATCTTTGTTTACCCATCAAATTATATCGGCAAATGTTGGAGTGTGGCCAACTGTACGCAGTTTTGCAAGTGTGCGCCTATGTTACGATTTCCGGACGGTACATTCTGTATCGAAACAGAGAGACAAACTCTGCCTGAAACTGCGTGGACACGGATACTTTTGCTTCCGAGTGTTGTTAAGATAATAATTGTATGAGAAGTCTCGTTTGATTGTAATTTAATGAGCCAATATTATAAACGATGGATGTGACTAATGCACGTTTCTACCTATTCTTAACTTTAGTTAACCCCTAACTATCAAAGCTCAACACATTGGAGTGAGAGTTCCGCCCTTTTTACCGCTTTAATTTGTTGGACGGTCGGTGAAAATAGATACAATTGTTGTTTATTTTTTTTTAACTTCCACCGCTATCACATGGACACAAGTGCTGTTGACGCGTTTAACTGCGTTCAGTTGTGACTTTAACGCCATAAAGTCAGGTAAAGTCAGCTGCAGTCGCATGGTGTCGACTTATGCTGTCAGCGCCCGGCGACAACTGTACAGTTCGAACTGACTGCAGATACCTTCGTACACCAAAGTACATCGTTTGCATATGTACAGACTTCAAGCTTAATTTTGCCACGACAATAGTTTTTCAGAGAATAAAATTCTTTGCATTATGATGCAAGGCATTCCTAAGGTCGGTATCATACTAGAGTTTGTCGAGCTAGCGCTTTCCTCCAACACTGGACCCACACTGGCGTCCGTGCTAAAAAGGCGTGCTGCGTTTACGCGGCGAGGCATGAGCGTTACGTTTATAGATGTACAAATTCGTGCGCGACCGTCCTGCGGGATACAAGACGTTGGGGGGGCGAGGTTCTCTAGATGTTAGCGGGGGCGGTTTGTGCAGCGGGGAAGGGAAACATTGCGGCGGTTGCATTTGCGGTCGCGCACGAACTTGTCCATCTATAGCAGACGCGTGACGGGAACGCCGCGTGCGCGCCTCGTCAACGCTAGTCAAACGTTAGAAGAACGCGCAAGGTCCCCCAACCGTGATAAAGGCTTAAAAATAATATTTTGAACATCCTGAGGTTTCAGGGGGCATCGGCCATCGTGTGCGAGCGTTAAGCTGTTCCGGCAAGAGAAATACTAGCAATTAAGTAGATAACTGCTTCATATGATCATTGCAATTTGTATAATGACAACACACATGTCTCATTTGCTTGCCTTAATTGCTATTACACAAAATTTATACATAATATTACGTGCTCATGCTTTATAATAAGTATTAAGAATGTCTTAATACTTATTATAAAGAACACACACGAACTTATTATAAAGATATAGATAATCTAAACGAACTTTTTCTTTCTGCCTGACATTATGCCAGATGCTTAATGCCAGGGTCTGCCTTCCCCATCATGATTTAACGGTGTGTTTGGTATTATATAGGGCGACCAACCACGTCTGACCCCCACAACACGCAACGGGAACGAAGTTTCGTCATTGTCTCTTCCGTTAATCAGAGCGTACCACGTGCAGGTGAGTTTGTAGTATCGATTTTATTTTTACGATATATAAACACCAAATAGAAGTATGGACCTTCCCATGTCATAATAATATATACATTCTAGTTTAACTACATCAGTTTGGAGTCTAATTACTTGTTAAATTCTGAAATCGACCGTGACAAACTATCTACGAATCTCTTTACATTACCAACAAAAAAATAACAAGGCTATATTATTTCTGTCGCGAAAACTAGACCATTCCACCCATAAGGACACATAAAAAAGGTTTTAAAACACGTTTCCCTTGTCGACTTTGAACTTTGTGACGCAAATGTCGTGTTTAACGCGGATGAACTTAAAAGTCATTATACAGCGGATTTCAACGCGGCGGTTACTGGCGGTGACTGATGCTGATCAAATATTGTAACGTTGGAGCTATGAGGAGCTACGTGAGCCAGCACGTCAGTATTAACAGTCACGGTAATGAAGTGATACATAAGCGAACTTTACCGACGACCCCTAAAAGGACTATAGTGAAGGCCCCGCCAAACTACGACGGAACGGAACAGCCGATCTTCCATTTTCAAATATTTATATATTTTCCCACACAAACATTTGAACATGGAGCTACGTCCGTCCGTCGTACTACGGCGGTTTTAACTAGGCAGTTGTCAGGATCTTAAAACTAATAGCAGTTGTTTGATAACTCGTAGGACCACCATTCCACAGAACTAGGCCTGACCTCCTAAAACCAGTAATTTTCTCTCTTACTAATGTAATAAATTATTCATATTTTCTTCTACAAATATGGAGAGCTGGCCACTTCAACTCGCTAATACTTGTGTATTATATTGTAAACTTTGCAAATTAGCAAGCTAAAGTCATAATACTTAGTAGGCTGGCCTGCGTACGGCCGACAGTCATTGGAGAATGCGGGTCCTAGCTCTTTAGTACCTACAACAGTATGGAGCTACGTATTGTCAAAAACAATATTGACAAATCTATCTAGCAATATAGACTAAAACAAAAGAAAAACTAAATAAAGTTATTTTTATTTAGTCCATTTTTAGTTAAAAGTCAATCTACAGATTCTATAGTGTCCTGTGTGTATCAATCTGCATTCTACAGTTTATGCCAGTCTTGAGATTTTAGTTCGCTACCACATTACCACCCGTTTGTGACAATAGAATTATCATGGTAACTAGTTTTGAGTAGAGCACGATTTTTAAATAAGTTTGTAAAAGTAGCCTCTTTTTTGTACTGAGCCAATACAAGGTCCCACTTCAAATGAGGCGAGGCCTCTTGAAGCTCACTCGCTCGTTCATCTCGCGTCATGGGAATAGTAACAAAGTAACGAGACATAAAATTTGAAATAGTAGGGTAAATGCAAAAAATGAAATCTATATTACATTATTTATTCATGTCCGGGACAACTCTAATGCCTCTTGTATGTGCTACTTAATACTCATAAGTACTACACAAAAAAAAAGTGTCGTTCAATCTTTGTTTAAACAGCCAAGAAAATGGCGGCGTATGAATGCCTTAATTGTCGATATTTACCTCATTTCTTGAAACTTCAATGCACTAGAAACACTTCTTGTAGTTATAAAGATAATAATCGGCGTTGCACGTGCGTTGCCATCGACTAGTCACCGTTTAGATTTCATAACACCCAGCACATGCAAACACTCGTATATAAACCCCTTAGCTCACTAAATCATATCGTAGTAAACAGCAGGGCAATATTATATTTTGCATCACCTCATTCATTGATTGTTCTAATGATAGCGTAATGAAGCTGTGTAAAAACAACAATTTTTATAACCCTTGTCGGATTTGATACCCAAATGCGTTGTTTTGATGATGATGAAAAGTGAGTTAATCGATCCGGAAATCTCAAAACACACATGAGTTGCCGAGGATTGGAATTTGTATCCAATACGGGGATAGGCTCGCCCTCTATCACATAATGGAACGGAAATAAGCTAGGCGAATAGCGAGTGCACTTGTACTTCTGCCAACGTCTTTTGGGATACAAATGTGGGCTTATGAATTAAGATTAAAAAAAATCGTGCGAATTACATCGCTTGCCAACAAATAACTAATAAACTTTTATTCGAGTGGTATGGAGAGCGATATTAAAGTTACGTTTCGAGGTACTCGACTAGGGAGACAGGGAGACCGCGACGCGTGCCGCGAGTCAGGCGGTAACGACAAGTGTGCTTTGTAAGAAGTTATATAGTTGGACAGCCTCCGTGGCGCAGTGGGCGAGTAGCCGGTTGCGAAGCGAAAGGCCGTGGGTTCGATTCCCGCACTAAGACAAATTTTTGTGTGATCCACAAATATGTGTTTCGGGTCTGGGTGTTGTGGGACCGCAAGTCCCTCGTAGTTCCTGATACCCACGATACAGGTTTACAGAGTGTGGGGTCAGGTCTACATAGTATGACTGTTGGGTGTATTTATTAATTATTATTTTTTATATGGAAACGGTATTTTATTATACCTCAAAAATCAAAACGTACCTATACAACTACAGGCAAAGCAGACATATCGCTTTGGTGGTCCCTGTCTCGATCGCGTACCTCCAAACGTGCCTCAATACTCAGTGTGCTTAGAACTTAAACAATAATACCATAACATTACGTACAGTCGGTCTACAGATAACGATTGTTTCCTATACGATTACAACATTTCCTATGCAATCAAAATAATGTTATATTTATATATATATAATTATATGAGTGATACAGTACCGCTATTTTAACCTTTTCATACATACATAAGCATCACGCCTGTAATCCCTGAAGGGGTAAGCAGAGGTGTAAACAGTACCTTACACCGAGCGTATCTCCGTCCCATTATGTGATGCGACCTTGGGGTGTGTGTATGTGGGACCTTTTGATTATATTAGATAACCTTCGTTAAGCATACAGGTATAACAGAATCAACTATCTTCAACTATACTATCAAGTATCTATCTATCTTCGGGGATTTCAGGCGTGAGTGCGTATGTATATGTACATATTAGGATAGTCGTGCAAGTCGGCCTAAAACAGCTATTTTTAACATCTATCTAGTAGACATATTTCTTCCGGTATATTATATTAATGGGTATATATGTCAGAGTGTGATTTTTATTTCAACGTGTCGTATTTTATTAGATAAGAAGTATTTACTCAGAGGTAGTGGAACAGGCGCTCCAAGCAACAATCCAGATACTAGCAATGAGATTACACAAATTAGTCTTGAAGTTAATAAAATGTTAGTTAAAATCAAGTGATTGTCGACAACGAGCTGGTAATGTCTTATATCACCACATCCGATGTTGTAATGTTAATAAACAAGTGGACTGAAAAGTATAACAATTGCTTTGACCTTATGCCGTGATTGTGTAGGCAGCAACGCAGCATCAAATGAACAGTGCATAGATCTGGATTTATCTCGCTACTCTTTTATCAGTTACTAGCTTTTGCTTTCGACTCCGCCCGCTTGCAAGGCTTTTTCGGAATAAAAAGTAACCTATGTCATAATTTAGCTCATACTTGAGTCCCAATTTGCGTTGAGCCGTTAAGGTGTGATTGATTAACAAACATCTAAACTTTCACATTTATAATATTAGTAGGAAGTAGGATAATAATATTATGTACAACGTATTTTAGTTTATATTCATTATGAGACCTCCGTTAATTTACTAAAACCGTGTTTTTGAATATTGGTTAAAAGGTTTACCAAAACAAAAAATAACATCATTTGGCACCAACGGTGGTAATAAATAATATATCCTAATAAAAAGAAATACGAATGTCGGATCTTAGCCTGATGTAAAGGTATAAAGGACAGAAGTTTTGACCCGCGTAATTTTGGCTACTGTTAAGGAATGCAATAGCTTATTCTGCAATCTACACTAATAGTATTATAAAGAGGAAAGATTTGTATTTATGTATGTAACGAATAAACAAAAACTAATAGACCGATTTCAAAAATTCTTTTTGTCGTTAGAAAGCTACATTATCACTGAGTAAAATAGGCTACTTTTTATCCCGGAAAAGGCCGTTCACGCGGGCGGATCCGCGAGCAAAGACTAGTATGGCGTATAAAGTTACATTTTTCTACTTTACAAATAATTCCTTTGTTTGGACCTGTCTTTCTTTCTGCCTGGTGTAACACGAACCAAGTTTTGCCAAATACAAAAGAGATAACTGAAATGTGAGTAATTTGTTTACATTTCTTGTACAAGTATATCGATTGGACTTCAGTGTCACTTTGCCGAGCCACATACGAAAAAAGTATATGTATTTTATATTTAGTTGGACTGAAGATAAAAATAGGTAAGTTCTTCAAACACTAAAAAGCAAGCCATTAGTTTACATGTTACGCACAAATATACTCGGTATCATGTTACTATGTTGTGTGAAAGCTAGACAGAATCCACAATGCATCGTAGAGCACGTTTAAACTAGGTACGTAGGTTCGCTAATGACACAGTCGTTAGGCAGAGTTTAACTAAACCCGGTGTTAATTCAAACGTAGGCAAAAAAATAAATACAGTACAGTGCTACAATTAGACATACTAACAATGGCAACTTTTAGACCAAATTAGAAATACTAGTGTCCGCTATGCATTCAGTTCGCCGTCCTTTTAAATGAGACGCCATTCATGACTAACTTCAGACTAGTAAATTTATATTGCGCGTAATGTAAATAATGCCTACATACGCTCACGCTTCATTTCCATAGGGGTAGCCGCCGACAAAATAATGTAAATATTGCGTTTTTTGTTTCGTAGAGCTACTGTTACAGTTTTGGTCCTTCAAGCCAGATTATGAAACCAAAAAATTGATCTTATGAATACATAATTAATTGACCTTCACCGGATGTGAGTCAGTAATGTTTTCTTGTGATATGCACGAGTGTTATTAATTCAAGTTAACTGTGTGGTAAACCTTGGACAATTCACAAGTGAGAGGGTTTAACACATATATTATTCACGAACTATGGATAAGTTGTAAGCCATGTATGTTCATACTCGCTTGTATCTTCTATAAATCTATAGTTTCGATTTCATAATAACTTTCAAATTATAGTCGTGGCTATGCAGAATAAAATAATATACTTAAAGCGAACCGAATGCACACTACCATTATAATAGGGATTCATTATTTATCGAATAGAAGGTTTGTAAAATTTTTGCAATATGCTTTTTTATCTCGCTGCATGGCATATGCTTATCCACTCATTCGCCTTTATGCTATTCGCCTCGATTGTAACAATCGAATCTAAAAGACTATTTCTTTACTCTATTCTCTAAAAGTTTATTTTTCTACTGGATGATAGACGGAGTGTCTAGGCCACTAATCTGTAGTTTAACTCAAACGTACTTCATCATATTGATGACAAGAATTTTTTTAAATACGCTGGAGATTACTTACCATCAGGTGACCCACTTGCTAGTTTGCCGACCTATATTAAATAATTAAAAAACGAGAGACCTATCACCTAGTACCTAGCTTAAGAATATGCTATAATCGACAAGGCCCGTCGACATACACTGAGCTTTTGTGTATTTTATATGTATAACAGTGCGGCCTAATCGATTCGCTTAACCTACTTAATAACAAGTCATAGTTTATACTATCATAAATTTATAATATAAGCTGCTAAAATTAAACACTATTTTCATCATCATACACCTTGTTAAGCATACTTTACGGCAGCGGTTCCCAAACTATTGAAGCAACGGAACACTCGAGCAATGCTTTTAATTTTATGGAACCCTACATTAGATGATCATTATCATGCATGAAGTGAGCAAACATATCAGAAGCATTCGTGTATGAGTTCATCTTCAAAATCGTGTGGTCGAATATTTTGTTAATCCGATCCGACATTCGTCGCAAGTCATTGACAAATGTAACTAGTTACTTTTCCACGGAACCCACTTTAGGAATCGCTGCTTTACGGTACTACATATACACATTATATATTTATACATAATATGAAACTGCATGTCCTGGCTAACTGACTGATCCATCAACGCCAAGACCGAAGCACTGGAACTATCTAAAAAGCTGAAATTTGAAAACAAAAGTATTTTATCCATTAAGGGATGAAAAGGGATGGTTAATTTCGTCTTCTTTCTGCCTGGCGTTATTCTGGCTTAGCGCCAGGGTCCGCCTTCTTACTAACAGGCTTAAACTTCGCCTGATTTTGAGCAACCTCGGTAGTGAAACCATTGGCTCTCATGTCTCTTTAATACGTCAAGCTAACGCGATGGTAAAGTTTATATGTAAAATGTCATTTTTGTGGTCTAGTTTACTTGAAAATTGGTATTATTGCAACACAAACCAATAATTAAACATGTATAATGCTCGGGTGGCATATAAATAAAAACGCGGGCCTTTCATCAGTACACTTTAATACTCGTCTACAAAGATGTTAGGTACAATAGTGTTATGTTATAATACAATAGCGAGCGGGCGCGGGACGCCGGACTTCGCGTGCCCGTCGCGTTGTGTTGCTGCGAGCTCACTCCCCGCGCGCACGGCGCGGTCGCGGGGGAGCCGGCGAGCCGGTACGGTAGAGGAGTCGAGTAAGTTGGGTACGGTACAGGAGCACGCTAAATGTACTCGAGCGCGTTACACATGTAATATATAGGGAGTTATCCTAGTAAAGACTTTCACGCGGGCAAAGGCAAGAAAAAGCTAGTTTTGATGATAGTTTATAATACAAATACTTGCACTCTTTAAAATTATAATACTCGTAAAGAATAGGCAGGGAAAAAACATTCCCATAAATAAAATTTAAGTATCGCGTGAGAATCGCCTACTTCTTTCAGAATTAATCGCGTCCTATGCCTCAGTTTCACCATAATTTACGAGCAAACTAAAGTATAATTCCAGTTCTTATTTAACACCATTTAGTACCAATTATCTAATTGATCGTCGCGCCTTTTAGACGAACGACCTTTTTTGCTGAGTGCGAATAATGGCCAGACCATTTCTAGGCTTGGCCTGAGTCTGTTTTGCAAATGTGTGTGTACATTGCTGCAAATGAGTTAAATTGAAAATAAAGTGGTTATTGTTAGGTACTTAATTTTTGATGCAAAATATGGGCTTTGTTTAGTAATCGTCTACCGATATGAGAGCAAACAAGGTGGAAGGTCCCTCGTATGCGAGAGGCCGGCTGGGTTGGTACCACTGCTTTGTCTATTTCTGCCGCCAAACAACAGTGTGTAAGCACTGTTGTTTCGATTTTAAGGATATTGAAGCCAGTGAAATTACTGGGCATTATGAGACTTAACACCTTATGTCTCGGGGTGACGAGCGCAGTCCAGTGTCATGCAGTGCTTTGTTATTTAAAGTTCTGTGTGGCGTTGCTTCTGCTTATGAGCAGGCGTGGCGCTTTCTATCAGGCGAGCGACTTGCTCGTCTCGTCATTCAAGCTAATAAAAATAAAAAAGCAGCATGACGCGCGTAGTTTTTTCGGTGAGCGACATTTTCATACGTTCAAACACCCCTCTCCTCTACTTCTAAATCCTCAATCCTTTTAATGTCAGCGATGTACCCATGATTCTTTGGTAGTTTAGGTGTTCATGGGTGACCGACTTCTTAATGTGCTGGACTTTACTGTAAGGAAAAAAGTCACATCATCTGACACCTCACTTACTTACAATGTTGACCGTCACGTGTAGTGCTTCAATGACGTGTAATAATACACGGCTTTAAGATTCCGGTCATGTTATACAAGTGGATTGTGGAATAAATGGCGACATTGGCGACATATTCTGACAGAAAAATATTAGATCGGCACTCGCCAGACAGTTGAGGCTACTTCACCACAAAACATACGACAGTTGCATCCAAATGTCTGAGAATGCGCGCAGGGGCGTATCCAGTAATAATAAAAAAGTGTTTATTACATACGCACTCACGCCTGTAATCCCCGAAGGGGTAGGCAGAGGTGTAGCCAGTACACCCACATTTCGCCGAGCGTATCTCCGTCCCTTATGTGATAGGGGGCGAGCCTATCGCCATACCGGGCACAAATTCCAGACTCCGGGCTAATACTGAGCATTTCGTAATAGAAAAACCCAATACCACTTTACCCGACCTGGGGATCGAACCCGAGACCTCAGCGTTGGCCTCAATCGTAACGCGTACACATTACAACTGAGCCACCGAGGCAGTCAAAGGCAAGTGTTTATTAATATATTTTTATTTCAGTAAGGGACACACTGGATGCAAAAGTCGACAACACGCAGGCCCACAAAGAGACGAAGGACTTACACCTACCAAACTGGCGAAAATTATGATAAGTCAAAGGAGGGGAGGGAGGCCTCTACCCAGGAGTGGAACACGAATAGCTTTGACAGTTTTTTTGAAAAATAAAAGGAGATAATGTTCATCGTATTACAAATAGGTTAAGAGCAAGTGTATCATAACTTGACGGTTCTTCAACAAAATCTTTATATTTCCAAACATGAACTTAAAATGTAATATAAATAATGTATGACTTTCAGTCCTATACAATATTTTCTTCATATGCGTTTCCTGCTCTTATATTACCTTTTCTCGCTATTTATCTAAAGGAGGTCATACCCACATTGACGTGGAATGGATCCGTCACTGCATGCGGTGCAGTGATGACGCAGCGTCTGTAGGGCAGTGTCACCGATACCCGAGTATGAGGAAATAACAACCCATTCTGTATTCATCATTGTGCGGTTTTAGTGCGGTCGCTTTCTAATAAACTAAATATTCCAACAATTAGGTATTTATTTTAGAAAAAATATAATAGACATTGTTGGCAGACATTCCTCTTTATCGGCTATGGAAATATAAATCATTGAAGGGTAGACAAACTAAATACGTTAGTTTGTTGGGGTGACAGTTGCTTTATAAGAGAGCTGTCCGTCATTCCGAGCTCAGTACGGTGAGTGCTGTGAGTACTGCGAGTGCTCTCAGTTCTCTGGGTTCTTGGTTCTCGGTAATCAGTCACCAGGCTCGAATGCATTACTACGTGGTTAAGCTGGCTCAGTTGAACTTATTGTTGCCTAGAAGCATTCAGTTCATTCAGAATGCTCGTGGGTAAAAGTTCTAACAATATATTCACTTGATGCCTGCCTCGGTGGCGCAGTTGTAATGCGTACGCGTTACGACTGCTGTGCTGAGGTTTCAGGTTCGATCCCCGGGTCGGGTAATTGATATTGGGTTTTACTATTACGAAATACTCAGTATCAGCCCGGAGTCTGGGATTGTACTCGGTATGGCGATAGGCTCGGCCTATATCAAATTAAATATAGTATATGCTTACGACTATACACTATCCTCATCACCATTCCATATATTATAAGAGCCAACGTTTGCCCCGACCAAGAATCGACATCGGAACTTATCTTTGCAGATGTAGAACTATAAACAAGGTCATCAAATCCTACATCATATCAAGAAACAATTTCATCCTTATGACTCGTCTTGATTTACGGAAAATACACATTATGTTCGCTGTAATAAAGGTACAAATTCGCATGCGGGCTTCGCATACATAATGTAATATTAATTAAGCTAGTTGTACAACAATAAACGTGTACCGCTCCACTTCTGACCTGAATAGAGTGCTGTAGGATGGTAATAAACTGAAATATGGGCGAAAACAATCATAATAAATACCGACGGTCGTTCACTCGCGGGTTGCTAGTTGCGACCCACTCTACTGTGTACACAACACTTTGCGGATACGCGATTAGTGAGGGGAACAATTAGTATTTTTGCGAAAGCGATTTTTTTAAGTACAGAGGACTAGAACAACACACATATACCCATGCCTGTTTACACAACAGATTTCCACAATCCATTTATATATATTTATAACATTTATATTTGGAATAAAACTAGTTTATACGGATTTTATCGCGGTCTCTCGGAATCTCTCCTGTGATCACGAAGGCTGAAAAGCTTTCGAAACGTCGGGACTAAAATTAAATTAAACCGCGATAAAATCCGTATAAACTAGTTTTATTTCAATGTGTAATATTCGCGTAAACATAAGAAATCACTATTTATATTTGGGCGTAGTGGTTACACCTCTGTCTACCCCTTCGGGGATTACAGGCGTGAGTGCGTATGCATGTATTTATATAAAAAACACATTCCAAACGAAGTTTCGTCTCGTAATGCAGTGAGAATTCCGTGTTATGGTTCGACACACATAATTATAGACCGATAACCTAAAAACATGGCAATAAAACGCAAAACAATATATTGAATGTTGAACGATTCCGCATAGAGTCGGTTTTACGTTTGTTTGTGCAAATGTACAATAGTTACATATCTATGTAGTCAAGCACTGTGAGAAAATATTACATGTACTTATTCCGAAACATATGTTTAGAGAAAAAAAACGCTGAATTAAATTATCACTTGACATGGAGAAAGAATTTAGAATTTAGAGGAGGCCCGTGCCCAGCAGTGGGACGTCTATAAATACAAGGCTAGTATTATTATTATAAGGAGGAAGCGAACTGGATTTTATCTGAACTAGATACCTATTTCTATCTTTATGACCGCCATTTTTCCGTGTTTAGAAACACTGCGCTATACTGCATTTTACACTGATCATTGCAAGATTTTTATCTAGTATGTTAGTCAATAGAGTTATACAATATTCGGCGATGGTCGATGACGTCACACGAAGGAAACGCGCCTCGTCCCTGCGTGGAAGTCGTCATTCCCATACCGGGCGTATCCCGACCATATCCAGAAATAAGCAGCGCCAACACACAAAGACCTCTCACATAGTGTCGGTCTCAAACTTTGTATATTCCAATCCAGGGGGTTGGGGGGTCACAATACACTGGCATATCTATAAACAGCTGTTGACGAAGTGAGTGCGTTGGCTCCCGAATGGAGTTTTTATTTTTTTTTATTGCAACAATGAACCAGACGCGTGTGTGAGTGTGTCTGTGTATCCTCTAATGAATAATTTTGAACGTAAATTTTGTCCCGACACGGATGTCCCATGGCTGAATTACAGACGTTTATTAATTTTGTGGATTAAAATTTTAATTATACGATGTTATAATTCTAGAATACGCAAAACATATGCTTCACATTTAAATTGCAGTAGAATAATTGATATTTTATGATGTAATAAACCACATGCTTATTATGAAATTATTTATTTATGTAGGTACCACAATACCTATATAAGTGTCGCAAAAATATAACTGATTTTAACGTTATTAGTTATGTTTTGTAATTATCGCGGCTAATATTTGTGCCATTAATGGCCTGATAAGGTTTTTAAAAACCTTTCTTTCTGTATGAATGGGAAGTCTATTTCTTATACAATCAAAACTACTTTGTTGCTACTTGCTATACTGATGGGCACTGAAAATCATTGCTGTGTTATAGTACGTACCACAGCACAGCAGTATGCTGAGAGGTCACCTGCTTGTAATAGTCACGACGCACAAATGCTAACATAGTAGTTTTTAATTTATTTGTAAACCAGCTGTCCTGTGCGGTTTCACACGCGTGCATATTACTGCTCCGCTCCCGTGTTCCATACAGAGGCACAACCCCCCTCCCTTTTTTACCCCCTTAAAATGAAAATTTCCAATAATACTTTCTTAGTTGGCCCCTAGATCACACAAACTATTATCACACCTACTTTCATGATCCTAGCTTTAGATATTTTTGAGATCTCACACTGAACTATCGCTCTCAATAAAAACTTTTATGGAAGGTTTTCCAATTACCTGAATCCTGACAATTACGAATATTAAAAAAAAAACAGCCAAATCGTTCAATCCGTTCTCACGTGATGAGTCTCTCGAGTGATCTCAGTATCTTTCATACATGCGGCAATTGGTTTTTATTTACATTAATATTGTATTTTGAATTTGTACAACACTTGTTTATCGTGATGAACCTGCCAAACTCACCGTTGCAAATTTCTAATTGAGGAGTAAACAAATAAAGAATATTGAAAAAGCAAAATACATTCGATCAATAGTAATTCAGAACTATCTAGAAAACGCCATTTCCTCTATAATTAATTGATCAGTATTCAGATAGCAAAACTGGTCCTTCGAGCCGGATTTCAATTAGCCAAGCGAATGAACGTCGATTATGTACATTTACGAGATTATTGAACAGAAATACTGGACATAGAGAAATTATTGCAACTTCCTCCTCTTGATATTTAATCGATACATCGACCGTTAAAATTGTAACATATTCTTACTGATTATTATTTATTTTAATTTAATTATAGAGCGATAAGTTGTAAAGTGCCTATTTTTCCCATTCAGGTTAATTTCTATTATTTAGCAACAATTAACGACAGACTCCGTAGCACAGTGGCCGGCGGTCTCGGATAAACTTTCCTAATCTTTTTCACCCCGTTAAGGATGGAATGGCAAAAATCTTTTCCTTGTGGATATCTATGATATTCGCCGCGAGCAATAACTAGTAGAAAACATTTATGAATACCAGAAGTCTGTCAAGACGCACAGGAACCATACACCGTTTATCAGTCAACGTACTACGCTCATAAAATTATATGGCAACTATTTAACAAAAATTTATGTAGAAAAATAAACACAGTAACGGGTAAGGCGAGCATGCGTTGACTAGCACAGATGCGCCCGTGACGTAAACAGGCCCAACCTTTGATAACCCTTTGGTACTCATTTCACATGCAACTTTAAATAGGTTGCATACATTTATCGACAGTTACAATTAAATTTGTATTACGTATTAGCATCTTTATTTCTCATGAAAATATACATTCGCTTCAGAGAAATAGAACACTATCCTGCTACTATTATACTACAATTTAACGAAACGGTTTTGGGTGAAATTACACAGGTAGACCATGACCTGGATTAGGACATAGGCTACTTTTTATCTCGGAAAAAGACAGATCCCGAGGGCGGAGCCGCGAGCAAAACCTAGTAAATAATATAATTTAATAGTAGTAAATAAAACCATGAAGCCGCCAAACATAACAAAAAAAAATACTTAAATGCTAATATTGTGTTGCTTTCATACAAAAACAAAACAACTATTCAATATGGCGATAGGCTCGCCCCCTATCACATCGTGGGACGAAAATAAGCTCGCTAATACACCTCTGCCTATCCCTTCGGGGAATACAGACGCGAATGTGTATGTATGTAAGTAAAAAATATTTATATTTAGCAACTCGTACAATAGATAACTCGTACTATTTCTTGATCGTAAGTTTATGTGCCGATTAGCGTGTGATGATGAATCAGAGGCGCCTCGGTCGGCCCGCTGGCGGCTTGCGGCTGGCGCTGCCGTCGGAAATCGTGAATCATTAGGAAACTGCCCGTGCTGAATAAAAATTATAATACTACTTACTACATCCGCACACTCACAATGCCTAGACTGTATACATAGACAAATATTTGTTGAATACGAATAATATGTCATGCGTGTGGAGATAAATGTTTTTTTTATCCTTGCACGGCAGTGACTACACTGGACTTAATGGTAAGTACAGTGCAGTCTAAATATAATATCAACTTCCAAGAGACATAAGAGTCGCTCGACAGTCGGCAGAATTATGCCAGCCAGAAGTTTTTTTTTTAACTGGTAGAGCTACGCTGTTTTCACTTTTGTCTACATCATGAATGGGCCAGCTCGACCGAGTTTTTACGACTGTCTTAAAGAAAGCGGATATAAAATAGTAGTTTGCTGTTGCGTTTCGTACGGTGAGTGAGATATCTGGAAGCCTAAATAACCCTAAAAGCCCTGCATAATTCTTTTCTTTTAAGGTCTGCAGCGCGTCCATGATTCTTCAGGTATAATGGATATTTATGGACGGTGGAGATCACTAAATTCACTGTAATGTAACCCACCTGCTCGTTTCCGTCCCACGATGTGATAGGGGGCCAGCTTATCGCCAAACCGGGCACAAATTCCAGACTCCGGGCTGATACTGAGCATTTTGTAATAGAAATACCCAATACCACTTTAGCCGACCCGGGATCGAACCCGAGACCTCAGCGTTGGCCTCAATCGTAACGCAGACGCATTACAACTGCGCCACCGAGGTAGATTAGTTAGACTGCCTCTCTGGAGCAGTTGTAATGCGTACGCGGTACAACTACCGTGCTGAGGTTTTGGGGTCGATCCCCGGGTCAGGTAAAAGTGATATTGCGTTTCTTATCACGAAATGCTTAATATCACCCTGGAGTCTGGAATTATGCCCGGTATGGCGATAGAGTCGCCCCCTAACAAATCGTAGGACGGAAATAAGCTCAGTGAGCTGTTGCTGTTAGTACAGCACTACTTGCACCACTGCCTACCCGTTCGAGGATACAAACGTGAATTTATGTGTCATGTATGTTAACTTATCACAAGCTGTAACCAAACTGCGATCAACACTATCTATAGTTAATCATTACCACTCGATCAAACAGCATTTCCTAAACGGATTTCGATAACATTCAGTTAGTGTGTAATCCATAATCTGGATTACCATAAAGCCCTTTTATTAATGATGTTTTTACAAAAGTTTTAAATAAACATACATACAGGCTCACGCCAGTATTCCTAAGGGGTTGGGCAGAGGTGCATCTAATACAACCATGGTTTGCCTAGTCTAACATCCCTTGATGTTTTTTTATAGCATCGGCTGGCAAAAGAGCAAGTGTCACCTGATGTATGTAAGTGATCTCCACCACCCATTGACGTCCATACCAGAAGAATCATGGGCTCGTAGCCGACCTTCCTTAATTATCCCTATAATTAAGGAAGGTATGACATCCCTATGCCCTGTGTTTATTGTGAAAAAAATGGCGTCCTGTGGTTGTAACTTGTAGTCGCATCGTGGAATGTAAGTGAAAGAATTAAAGAACCATTGATCTTACGTTTTAATATAACCAACAGTAAGTCCTAACAAATAATACTAGACAAATAAGATCAAATCAACATCTAATATCTAATCATTACAATTCCGTGTTTTCCTGGTCTGTATGTGGAAACGAGCAGGTCGTTCGCCTGATGGTAAGCGCCACGCATGCCCATAAACCGAAACAACACCAGAAAGAATTTTAAATTACAAAGCACTGCATAGCATTCGATTGCGCTCGTCACCCCGAGACAAGATGTTAAGTATCATAATGCCCTGTAATTACACTGGCTTCAATACCCTTCAAACCGGAACAATCAATTATTTGCGACAAACAGTCCATTAAAAGATATTAATTGTCCGTCGAATACCGTTGGGTCGTTTCCGACAACCTATGGTCGATATCCTGGCCGGCATATACACCTCCCACCACCCCTTCCTCACTCTACGGTCACCATGCACCGATACCGACTTCCCCTTACAATTAGAGCCTGTGTGCAAACTGGCTTGTCTTGGACGTACTTTATTATTTATTAACATGCAAATTCTTGGGCGGAGTTCGTTCACCGGTTTTATGACTTTGGTATCTAAACAATTCTATTAACTACAATTACAATAAATGTGAAAGTTTGTATGCTTGTTAGATCGTAAGTTTGGATGTTTGTTAATCAATCACGGCTTGACGGCTGAACGTATTTTGATTTTGAGTAGGTATTTAGAAAAGGATTCCTAGAGCGCTACGATATTAAGACGATTTTTGAGTGGTAGAGCCTCACTGTAGACAGTTTTGTTTTGTTTTCCTCGACCGGGTCATCAACACTGTCTCACAGAAAACAGGCGTAACGCAGCGGCTTGCTGCTTGAAACACAATGCTTACACACTGCTGTTTGGCGGCAGAAATAGACAGAGCGGTGGTACCTACTCAAACGGCCTCACGCATACGAGGGACCTACTACGTAGTCCTTTTAATATCCCTTTCCTTTAACGCCGATGATTCTGATATTGTGGGCGTAAATGAGCGGTGGAGATCACCATCAGGTGACCAGCTTGGTAATTTGCCGCCCTATCCTTAGAAAAAAAGATTACGACCGAACGCCATACATTATTGCATATCCTCAATAAATTCTTTTCAACAACACAAAGATTCCGTGGATTTGTTATCAGAAACACGTTATCATACAGCCTGAATAAGGGGTCAATTTGTACTTCGCAACAGCGGATACCGTTCGCCGGACGTCCCGACTCCCGCGATACCACGCTTTTACCACATAGTTAATACTAATAAATTATATTGTAATTGTTGCGTGACGAACGTGAAAGTATACTGCAGAGTCGTATCGTACGTGAATATTATTAAGTGACCATTACATCATAGTTTAATAAGTTTATTCCAGGTTACGAGTTATATAGAGAATATACACTCTATATAATAGAGTACTAGCTTTTGCTCGCGGCTCCGCGCGCGTGAATAGACTTTTCCGTAATAAAACGTAGCGTAAGTAGTTTTCACGTGAAAGCGTAACAAACAAACTTACATTCACATTTATAATATTAGTATGAAGTATGATAGACCATCTCCTTCTTTTTCCACCTTTATCCCACTGGCAGTGGGGTCCGTGCAATATGCTTTTTAACACATGTTAGAAATATATTGGATTATAGTTTTTACGATGACAAATATTTGTGGATCTCACACAAACATTTGTCTCGGTGTGGGATTCGAAGTCGCGGCCACTAGCTTCACAGCCAGCTACTCGCACACTGCGCCACGAAGCTGTAATTAAGCTTAAGTGACTTGTTGCCACTGTTTTACAGAAAACCGACGTAAAGTAGTAACTTGCATATTGTACGGTGAGTGAGATTTCTGAAAGCCCAAATCCCCCTTGTCTTCCCAATCCCTTAATTATCTCTTTCTTTTAAGATTGCCCAGGATTATTTTGATATTGTGGACATACATGGGCGGTGGCGATCAATTACCATCACATGACCCACTTGCTTGTTTACTGGCCTATGCTATAAAAAAACTTAGTAATATGGTTCTGTTGACACCCTATAGGTACCCTAAAATGATTAGGCAAATTTGTATAACTATATAAATATAATTCGGGATTACAGGCGTGAGTGTGTATGTATGTATATAAACAAAACATAAGCTCACGCCTTTATCCCCGAAGGGGTAGATAAAGGTGCAACTAGTGCAGCACTTATGTTTCGCCAAGCTTATAATGTTAAAGGAGATGAGCCCATCGTCATATGGGCACAAATACCAATCCCGAGCAATTCATTATTTTTCGAATTGGAAACTCAAAAAAGTAAGTTGTTGTTGACCTGCGAATTGAACCTAGGATCGCAATTTATTATTTTTTATATTTTTTTTCATTACCTACAAAATGAGGCCATTCAATACATTGATCTAATCATAAAATATTTATGTTATATCAATATAATAAATTAATAACACACACATACACACAGTAAGATTTGTCTTTACAATGTGGGTGGCATAAACAACCAACATCAAGTGCAAATATTTGTGCTTTTGGACAAATGTAACCATAGGACATGTCATTTGTAATATTTGGGACAGAACCCTAAAATAGGGCATGAAATAGATAAGTAACTGGCATACAAATCATATCAAATTATATTGAGTATACATACAATCCCAAAAATCTAAATTGATCTAATTTGAGTTGGACTCACACATCAAATGTACCACAGACACTTAATTAAATGTTTAATTTTCATCTATTATTATTTAGCATTCCGCCATAATTTAAATTTCAGCTGGCAACATAACAGTTAGTTAATATAAAGCTTTTTAAAAGTAGAAAGACACCATAAGCTTTGTAGGAAAGTTTTTTTCATCATTCCAGAATACAGAACTCTATTAATTTATTAAATATCAATGAATCGTTTTTTGAAATAAACTAATATGAGTTATATGAATATGAATTTTAATGTGACTTTCAACATTCAGTTTAATTTATGTATATGTATACACATTTCTTTTTTAACAATAGTTTTTCAATTATATTTTACAAAATATTGCAACTACTTTCTCAAATCAATTCCATTTTAAAGAACTGAAAGACACCTGTGATACAATTTTTACAGATAAAACAGATGAGGTATATTGACAGATATAGGCAAAATTTGAGTGTGTAGGTATGTTATTTTTTGAGTTATTGGAGGTTGAAAGTGTTTTAAAATGGTTTGTGTTCACACTGGGTGTGTGAACTTGTTCTTTACTGAACTTGGCTGACACATAGTCATGTGTCTAGATCCAAAATGCAATTAAAGTGATTAGTAGAGACAACTAGGATACAGGCACATGTCAGGTAATTTGACTATTTGCCTGATAAATTCAAATAACAAATTTAAATGTTGTTTTTATTATTATTATTATTTTTAAAATTATGGCTCTGTCCTTATGGACAATTCCGCCAACGTCAAGTGAGGAAGCAATGTTGTTTTTAATCAAACTTGTTTTTTAAAGCCCAAAATATTCAGAGTTTGTTTTATATAATCAACTTTAGACATGTAAAAAATTCGCGTATGTATGTAATAGGTACGTGGAATAACGTATATATATACATATATTATATATATACCTTTAAAGATGATACTGGCGAACTGGCGCTGAAATGATTTATAAGTGTCAGAAAACAATTGTAGTTTGAGTAACAAAAAATCCATTTACTACTTACGTATTGTATCTAATACAATTTATTTAAAAATGTGATCTTGGAGACAAGTAAAAATCGAAAGCGTTATGACTTTAACTGTTCCTTAAACAAAAAATGTAACAACTTACTCAGTTCTTGGGCTTCCACGCTGTCCTTTGTCAGAGATAATAAAATTAACAAAACGGCGCACCACAAACTTACACTAGCACCAAACATATTTCCACTCAAAGTATTTTGTGACATTCTAAACGCAATAGTAGTTCATGTAAAAACTTACGAAATTATCATGTTTTGTTTAAAATAAAAGTGTTTATAAACACCAAGAACAAGGCACTGCACATCATTCAACCGTCCGCATCGTCCGCAACCGCGATTCGCTTTGCTAGCACAGACTACTTAGAGATACTACGTATCAGACTGCCAACTGTAGAACAAAAAATTCATTAGTGAGTTTTAGTGTCATTTGACGTTTCTTTTTTTTCTGTCGAATACATAATCCACAGACTACATAAAATATACTTACTCTATGGCTTATTAAATGCAAATGGCAAAGGAACTAGTAACGTACAGCTCAAAACGCTAGGCTTATACACCAATATAATTTAATGTTTTATCTCATTTATTTATGTAGAGGAAAATTAAATAAAAGTACACATTCTTTATTAAAAGATTTATTTTTTAATTTATTTTTATAATTTTCAAAAGCCTTTTTTGCATCGCATTTTCCTTGCTGAACTTTAGAGCTTTTTTGGCTCTACGATAAAAGTCAGTTGGTTGTTTTGCCTTTGTATATTCATTATAGATTAATGGGCATGTTGGTGTCAAATCTGCCACTTTATTAATTAACCGCTTCCTGGAAGCTTTCACACTTCGGGGTTTATCCAAACCTAGAAAATAATAAAGTAGTTAGTCCCAACTCAAAGCTGATTAGTTAATTCCATCATAAATGATGTGAAAGTCTAGTATATATTGCTTAAATAAAGTTATATATAATTTAATATTGATTGTATTCCTGAGTAACTAATAAAGGTAACTGAGAAATTGCCCAGCACATCATACCTCTAGTGCACCAAATTCACATCATAGCATCTACTGCTTTTCCACATATTAAATCCTATGTATAATATTATAAATTTTGTGAGGATGTATGGATGTTTATTATTCAAACACACATACACTGATAGCCCATGTTCTGTAATATACATACAAAACAATACCCTTTCTTTGGGTACATTAAGTAGTTGCCTAGGATTTGAGTAAAGCCACATGGGCAAGAGCTAATCTAAAATATTACAGATTCACTAATCTGTAAAATGTGACCGGCACTGGACATCTAATTGTCCAGGCGTAATTATCTCTGGGTTAACAGAGTTTGCTAGAAAAGTGAAAATTATTGTAAAGTTCTTGTTCGGAAAGATATTAAATGAACAAATAATATGTCACAAGATAAATAAGAAAAAAAAGGTAACACTTTATTACCTAAATCCAGACTGGTTAATGGATTTCCTGGTAAATTCTGGAAGTCACTTGAGCCAGAAGCAATAATTTCTGAAAAATACACCAATAACTTATTTATATTTTTTTTTAATTAGGGATGTGTTTTACAAACATTTAGAAGCACAATGTTTGATCGCCTCATCAATTATCAACTATTGGTCTAGTAGAAGCATTCTTAGGCCAGGAAAATTACAATTTGTGTTTGAGTTTTCAATTTGAAAAAAACATACATGAGTTGTCCAGGGTTGAAATAGGAGTAGGAGTAGGATCATGAGACAGAGAAGTAAGGTCAGCAAACTGTGGGTGTACTAGTTGCATCTCTCTATACTCTTTCAGAGATACAGGCGTGATCTTATATTAAATTATTATTACAATTTGTATATACAAAAGGTAGACATTAAAAATATTATATTTACCAACCTGTCAATGGTTCCAATCTGACACAATATGTGTGGTCAATGTGTCTTTTACGTGAGTAGCTATGATCAGTATTAGGATCCATATTTTCTGAAATTGATAAAAAAATAACAATACTTTAGTATCTAAGAAATCTATTGTAATCTCAAGTGTCATTATGATACAACTGAGAGTTTTGCATCACTTGATGGGTTAAAAAATACTTTGGCAAGGCAAAGCTATAATAAGAAAGTAAAAATAACTGCATTAGGATATCACTATTCCAAAAACAGTGAATTGTTTTTATTAAAAGTAATAACATGTATGTTAGTGTAAGTGGGCCATCAACATCTTACATTCAAAACCAACCTCATCTTTTTGTGGTACACTCTGCTGATTAACAGCCGAGGCAATGGTGAAATGTGGTTCCCGTTGCGGATTGTGGGACACCAAATCGCCCCACAGAATACCAAATTCACCGTCAAATCATAATGGGAAGGCGGAACCTACCATAACTCATATTAGTATACGGCATAGTGCAGCAATATACTACTGGCCAAACTATACACAGAAAATAGAATAATAGACTTACCAGCGTAATCCTGAGATAGTATTCCACTAGAAATCTCTTCTTCAGTAAACAAAGAAGGATATGCTTTGCCTATGAGACGTGATTTGCAGGTAATGAACTTCTTTTCGAAAGGTTTTTGACAAACAAAAAGCTTCGAAAGTTTATTAGTGTTCTATAATGTCCAAAAACGCCGGTCAATGTCACTTGTCAATCAACTGTCAAATAAATCCGTCCGGCATTCGCATACACGTCAGCCAATCACGGCCAAGAATGAAAACCCTAAATGTCATACAACATTAAAACAATATGGCGCTATGTCGAGCGTTTCGTTGTACGTAGATTAACAGCCGTGTTTGCTAGCAAAGAATAACAACTGACAACTGACAACCAAACCATTAACCACAGATTATTACAGACAGGCTCCAAACACCAATGCGAATTGCGATGAAGTTAGCCCAGTGTGGCCAGATGCGGTTTTAAAAAATTTGTCATTCATTCGTCAAAAAAGCTTTCATAGCAATCCGATGCGCACCCACGTTACCCACGTATGACGTGCCCACCTCCCACAGTCTTGTACGTCCCGATGAGTAATTATACGTTTTGCACAAAAGCATATAGTTTGACGAGAAATATACCAACTGCTAATTATACAAACTGTAAATTCTGTTTAATTCAGTAAGGGATTTAATAGCACAGCAAGAGCTGCATGAATGATGCGTAACAAAATGCAAACTTCCTTTTTAGTAACTTGGTTGTAATTAATTTTACGCGATATTTTATTTGTTTTTCTTTTGGAATTTGTTTGGGTGGATAGAATTAAAATCCGTAGATTTGCACATAATTTGCGTATTTTGTAGATCGTTGGTTAGCCCGAAATTCCGTAGATCTACGGAAATATCCGTAGATCTGAAACACAGACTACTTATAAAGAACTATCTGACAACGCTATGTTGGTCCGTGCACATACCAATTTCTATAAATTACTACTTACGATTTAACTCGAAATATTCCTGTATAAATAGCTAAAATCACACAGCTTTTATTCTAACAATAATTTTACTGCTTTGTTATTTTGATTTCCTCAGCCGGTGGTACACACTCGTTGACATATTTTGTGACAGACCGAGAGCGAGCATTTACATGTGAGCCGGTTGAGCCTACTCCTCTCGGATCGCCGCGCCGCACCGCGTTGTGAGGTTCAAAATGGAGGGTGTAACATAACGAATCCAGTCATGTTACATGAATCCAGCACCCAACGTTGTTGATTAATCCTTTAAGTTTGCACCCGACTCACGAGTCACGAGTGCGCATTTATGGTCATCCATAAATAATCAGTACGGATACGGCGGTGGTAGGTCCCTCATAAGCATAATAGAGGCTGTCTGGGTAAGTACCACAGCTTTGTATATAAGCACTGTTGTGCTTACGTCCTGTGTTGCTTCTGTATATGGGCAGCGCTTACCATCAGGCGCGTGATCTGTTAGTAATTTGTCGTGTAATTTTATTTTGCTAATGAAAGTAGTGTACAAGCCGAATGTTATACGATTGTCTCCACTCGGCTCTGTGTATAGCACAGATTATTAAGTGATGCTACGACTTGTGTATCGTCTTCCACACTAATATAGAGGATCCTGTGATCTGCAAACTCTAAACACAGCCACGATCTATTCTTGCTATTTGTTCGGCGTCCACCAATCAGAGTGAACGGCCTTTTCTGGGACAAAAAGTATGTCTATGTTAGGACATAGACATACTACATTTTACGCACAGGTAAATCATGCCCTGGAATAGGTTCCAGGGCATAATTTACCTGTCTATAAAATTTCATCCATAACCGTTCAGCCGTTACGACGTTATTAACTACAAACATCCAAATTCGCAAACTCACAAAAATCTAAACTTTCACATTTATAATAGTAGTAGGATTTTATGGAAAAAATAATAGGGACAAAGATATATTTGTTGTTGATTTGTTTTTGCTTACGTATGCAAATAGATATATTATTAAAATTCCGCGATAAAAAGAGCATAGGATCAAAAACACACCAATTTTAACACAGTTTTTTTAATCCAAATGATTGCAGTGTGGATTGTAGCAGTCTGCATTGCAGTGTGTAAGATCGCGTGCGATCCCCTAACTAAGACGGGCTCAAAGAACCAATATCCAGAGCTTTTAAATAATTTTTAATACATTTTAAATGTGGTGTCTGTCTATAGTTGGGGATTCCATGAATCTGTGGACCGTATTTCCAATTTTGACAGGAAGCCATTAGCCGAAGCTTCGCAATTCGAAAGATGTTATAAAATTGAATTGTGGAAATACACTTTTCTTTACCCTTCGCCAAATATATTAGCGTACAGACAATTTGAAAAATATCAAGGTATGTAAAACTATTAAAATAACTCCAATTACTCTAGTTTCATTGGAGAGTATAGGTACCGTGAAGGTATTGATTTTGTATTCGTGAACATTAATTTTGAAAGTATCATATTTGTGCCCAGGAAAGTCCCTACTGTCCCCTACTTCCACCAGACAATAATAATTTCGCTTTTCATAAATTTGTTTTATTTATTTTTATCGGTTTATAAAATATCTTTTATATAAATATCATTTAAGTTATGCTACTTTCAATTCCATCTCTTATTTCAAAAGTTAGAGAGGGGCTGCAGGACACGTTTGTCACGACTTTAGACACGTACTTACAACTTACCTATATAAAAAAAATATATAATGCAACTTCTACATAGCTTCTTCTTCTGTATACAAGCTTTTTTCCCTATTTGTATTATTAAATTCACCTATCAGGTAAAAATGGTGTCCAAGTTCAACAAGAATGCTATCATCAATGGATTTATTGACTATTTCTGTCTTGTGTGTGAGAAGTACTTTGGAACCGAGGAAGCTGCTGAACAACATATGGAGAAACAAGTGCACAAGAAAAACTTGGAAACTTCTACTTATATGGAAAAATATAAGAGCGATTGTGTTAGAAAGGTATGAAATATGCATATTTTATGTTTTTACAAAATATGGTGGGGATTGGATGCTTAATTTTTTCCTAGGTTTATATTTTATGTAAACTATTAAAGTTTTGATAGCCTCATCTCTGTGGCGCACTTCTTCGCTTCACTGGGTATTCTTGCACTGAATCAAATGTGCGTTTTATATGGCGTGGTAGAGCCAGCATGTTAGAGAGTTTTGTCTACAGTACGAATGGGCATGCTCCATCGCTGTTACCACAGTCTTACAGAAAACACATGAAGTACCTAGCAGCTTGCTTTTTTTCGAATGGATTTGTGCTGTTAGCCTATTTTGCTTTTACAGCTTCACCTGACAATAAAGCCAGCACTTATGACTCTAGCCAGAAATATGTATACTTAATGTATTTAGTAGCGATTAATTAAGCACAGGGGGCCTTTTAGAAATCAGATGGCTCAGACCTCAGCTTGAGCAATCGCTGGGGATTATAGTTTAGGGCCATCAACGCATATCATTGTGCCGAGGGCCAGTTTTGGAAGTTCTTCGGAATAGCAGGCGTATCCTATGTAAGGGTCGCATATTATTATTGTGATTCGGATTGGGCAAGGAAAGTGCTGTGTTGATAGCGATTGTGATGGAGTCGTTAGTATCTGCCAAAATATGTTTGGGACGACGATGGAGAGCAGCTTGCTGTTACGTTTTATAAGGTTAGTGGGATGTCTGGAGACCTAAATCCGCCTCCTCTTTCCAATCCCTTAATTATTATGCCTTTCTTTTAAGGTCGGTAACGCATTCATGATTTTTCTGATATAGTGGATATTCATGGAAGACCATTTATCATCAGGTGACCTACTTGATCGTTTGTCGGCCTATATAATAAAATAAAAATAATTGTTTCGAGTACGTATGGGTGTTGTAGACAAGATTTGTATCTTTCGTGGGGCCAACAAGCATAATAGTTATGTGTATGGCTGATTGTGCATTTATCTAATAGCACTGTACATTTTAGGTAAAAGCAGGTTACTTTTGCGAGTACTGCAACGTGCTGCTGTCGACTGGAACCAAAGTGAATCTTCACATCGAGGAGAAGACGCATCAAAAGAATAAGGGGATTGCTCTATTGAAATATGTAGAGAACGATGTATTGGCATTCAATGATGTGGTGATCAAGGAGGAAGCGTGGCACGGCTTCTCCGGAGACACCTGCGCTATCTGTAAATGTGACGTCGGAGATTTCGCAGAACACAAAGTGGATCATGCACACATACTCAAACTAATACAGGGAAAAATCCAGTTTGGCACGAACAATAATCTTTATAGAAATGTAAGTATGACTATTTTGCAGCAAAAATAGCAACTAACTCTGAAATAAGAAAGTTCATTCGGGATCCCTAATATTGAAAAGTAATCCTACTACTATTAATTATACTACTATTAATAAAAGTAAACGTTTGGATGTTTGTGAGTGTATGTATGACTTTGGTTGTCAATCACGCTTTAACGGTTTTGAATGAAATTGAGCACACAGGTAGTCCAATTCCTGAATAAGAACATAGGTGAGGAGATGTTTTATATAAAATGTTATACAACATTACAAGTATCAAGGGATACCTACTAACCTATAGTTGAAACGCCAACGTAGATGCATTCCATTATATACAAAGGAGCTTTATTCTGTTGATGTTTCGCAACATGTTATGAATATTTTAATTATAATTCCAGGTTGACGAGTCGGCATTCCAATGTTTAACTTGTAACAAAATACTTGCATTGATCACATTTGAAAATCATTTTAATGATTCTGAACATCAACAGATTTATGCTAGTTGCATTAATAAAGTGAAAGATGGTCATAATAATTCACTGACAAAGAAAGATAATTTGTTGAATACCGCAGAAGGTGTACAGTCACTTAATCCAACGCCTAAAGAAATGGAGGAGTCGGTTGATGACACAACCAATCCAAATATACTTGATTCGGTTACTGAATTTGAAAAAAATTATATTAACATTAATTTTGTATCCGAAACAGCTTATTGCAAAAAATGTCACGTTAACGTGACTTTTGATTATAATGAGATAAAAAAACATATAATGGAGGATAAAAATAAGAATTTCACTCCAATTTCGTCAACAGCTGGAGCGCAGAATTACAAAACGACTGACCTGACATCTAAAACAGAGTCCAATAATAACGAACTCGACAACGATCTTAAATGTTTTACATTATATTCAAGCACAGATAGTGAAGAAAGTGTTGATATTGAAGGCGCGTCTAGCCTAGCGACTGCTGAAGATTTGCATACTGAACCCTCCAACGAACCGGATTCTGTATTCACCCTTGAAATGTTCGCTGATAACAACAAGATCTCGTACATTGCAGGAAATACCGAAGCTCATTGCACGGTATGCGATGTGAAAGTACCTGCGACGTTAAGAAATATGACTGAACATGTAAATGGGTCATCACATAAAATTAAATCGAGGCCAGTTAGAAAACCAAAGTGTTCAGGAGCCCATTTACCAAAGGTACCAATGAAAGAATTCATTAAGGAAGTGATTCACATTGAGAATGTATGTGGTCATGACGTAGTTGTCAATGACGTATATTGCCTCACTGCTATGGGTTTCTTAATGATAAATGAAGAGGCATCGAAACTGAGATGTCTGTTCTGCGAAGTGACTTTTGAACAGATTGATATAAAACTGCACCTTAGAACTCCAAGTCATGACGGGGCCATGGTTCGCACGCCGGTTGTACTGCGTGATGA
Source organism: Mimas tiliae (assembly GCA_905332985.1). NCBI lineage: Eukaryota > Metazoa > Arthropoda > Insecta > Lepidoptera > Sphingidae > Mimas > Mimas tiliae. The sequence continues at coordinate 14,567,720 of HG995246.1, read as the reverse complement.
TGATGAATTCGTTAGGGAGGTAAGTTAATTAGAATCATTTTTTATTAGAGTATCTACACATTACTTTTTCTAGGGTGTGGGCCACACAAAATACGTCAGACTAAAACAGGGCGAGAATGCGGTGTCCCTTCAAATGATTTTAAAATACAGCTGTATAGCATAACACAGTCTCACAGCTGTGTCCTCAAAGGGCTAGGCAGAGGTGCAACTAGTGCGCCCTCAAGGTTCTCCGAGCTTATTTCCGTCCCGTGATGTGATAGAGGCGAGCTTATCATCATACCAGGAACAAATTTCAACTCATGTGTGATTTTTGACCTCTGATTGGAATCGAGGACTTCACGATTTCTCAGCCTGAGTAGTCCTACTAGACAAATGAAACAATTATAGTATAGTAAGATTGTATCTTGTAACTCGCAAAATTAATTCTATATTCTTTAACATTCAAAATATAATTATTAACTATATACATATAATATACTTAAATAAACATAAACGCGCTCTTGGAAGCCTATCCGCTCCTAGAGGTTTTCGCCGATGATTGGAACCATATTAAGTTTTGTTGTTTAACATTTTACGAAAGTCACAGTGTTTATTTAAGGCCCAAATTCCCCTCCCCTTCCCAATCCCTTTCCTTTAAGGTCGGCAACGCGCCTATGTTTATTTTAAGTATTGTGGGCGTACATTGACGGTGGAGATCACTTACCATCAGGTGACCCAATAGCTCGTTTGCCGGCCTATACTATAAAAAATATATATTTTGTTAGTGTTTTCATTCATATTAAACACAAAAAAAAACCTTGATTAACATTCTAATCAAAATAAATAAACCATCTGACTGCACAAAGATATGCGGGTTATTGTAATTTCTTTTATGCATTTTTATTAGTTTTATTTACATACATTTGGATGAAATTAAGCACACAGGTAGAACAGATCTATAGGTATAGATGAAATTAAGAACATCACCTGAACTAGAACATAGGCTATTTTTATCCCGAAAAAGGCCCGTCACGCGGGCGGAGCCGCGAGCAACAGCTAATCCTTGTATGCATATTTGTTGCTATGCGCCTGGCGTGTGCCAACCGCATATAAAACTAATACGTAACACGTTAGGTGTGTTTCGCCGTAGTCAACGTCAATGTTTTATTATTTTAGATCCGCTCTGGCATCTATCACTGTGGCTACTGTCACATGGTTGTGGGTGACTGGTCGAATTTCGAAGAACACGTCAAGTGGGAGAATCATAAGCAGAAGAAAAGGACATTGAATTACCGGCTGAATTCGCACAGGCCAGCGATTATAGAACACAGACGGGAACAACAATTGCGAGCGGTGGTGAACATAATGATGAACAGGTTAAAGTTCCCTTGGCACTGGATGTAACAGTAGTTGTCTGTTTGTGGCTATGATTTTCCAATGCTTTTTTCTTATTATCATCAATAATAATAGGGAAAAGTTTATTTTCTGTGGTACATACATATCCCATGTTGACGGAGGCCCAATACGGGGAGTTTAGTAGGGGCTCCTCTCTTCTTTCCTCAAAGAGACAAGCAACCCTCTGAAATTATGTGCCCGCGCGGCGAATACGTACCATCAGGTGCTTATTTGCACTTTATCTCAAAAAGTATTAGGCATGTAAACGTTATTATTTTTGCAGTACTTCTTACCAAATGATTAATGATCAATATGAATCCGAATTTTGATTGATATAAAAAATGTGTTCCAATTACTGCTATGTTCTCAGACTAGTAAAAGATAATTTTATTTGCATGCTTTATATTCTGTGATACTAGGAATGTTTAAGGATTATATCGTAATTAGAATTTAAGTTGCTCGAGTCCTTATTTTGATTGTTGTTAAATCACCAGTGATTCACTAATAGCGGGTTCACACGGTTCAATTTTAGTTGATTAGCGGGTTCGATCCCCGCACCGAGACAAATGTTTGTGTGGTCCAAAAATTTCGGATCTGAGTGTCGGCCGGTCGCAAAAATTACAAGCCAAATCTTTCTGTAACATTTGTTAAAAATAAAAAGCATGTTACGCCGACCCCACTGCGAATAGGATAAGGGCAGGTCGAAGGAGAACTGACTAGCATCAACAAAAGCTGTATTTTTAATGGTCAATTCGATTGAAAGTCTGTTCAGACGGTTCGAATCGAATGCGATTTAGCAGTTGCCAGTTGATCAACTAAAATAGAATCGAGTAAAACTGCTATAAGAAATAATTTAGGCGCAACTCGTGACTCTCAACATGTTAGGTGCAGCAGTGGACTAAGCCTAGCCTGGGGGGCGCACGCCGGGGGTTGCGGTGCGCCCCGGACCCTCGGTTTTAGGGAGAATTTACCCCTAACCTCGAAATCTCATACAATGTCGAGCCTATGCATACTTAAATTTTCCGCAAACGCAAAAACGTCACCTGGGGCCCAATTAGATGGATGAAAATAAGTAAAGGTTCTAAATTATCTGAACATCATATTGTCAAAAATAGGTGATCATTAGGCTTACTCGCATGAGCTACACTTACTGCTCTATAGTTAATGTTGTGTTTGAGAAAATATAAATTTTGCTAGATTTCCATTACCAATTGGAATTCGATGCAATACGATAATGTTCAGCTACATTTAACAATCTGAGCATCCGATTTTGGAGCTAGTCTTGAGAGGTTTATGACTTTATGTATAGGGTTTTGAAAATCTAGATGTATTTTTTTTTATTTGCTTTAATGACGAGACGAGCAGGTCGCTCGCCTGAGGTTAAGCGTCACGCCTGCTCATTAACAGAAGCAACTTCACACAGAACACTGTACACTGAACTGTGCCCGCCACTCCGAGACATAAGATGTTAAGTCTCATAATGCCCAGTAATTTCACTGGCTTCAATGTCCTTCAAACCGAAACACAACAGTGCTCACACACTGCTGCTTGGCGGCAGAAATAGACTAAGCGGTGGTATCAACTCATACGCATACGAGGGACCTTCCACCTTGATTTTGGCTCACTGTAGGTACATCGCATCATGTTGAGCGTGACATGTCACGGGTTGTAATTGTTGGCCAGTGAATAAATGGCTTCATATTATGCTTCTATCGATGTACATGATTGTTGTGTTAGTATAGTTTTAAGTATATGTGTTATAAGTCGTTAAACAAGCAATTTATAATTGAAATAAATCTTTGATTTGCGAATTTTAATTTTGTTTACTTTTCCTATTGTTTCGCTGTTTTACATTTATGCATTGCTTTTGCCCATGACTCCTTCAGTGTGCAAGTGACTGTCGCATGCGTAGATCTTGAAGTAGACATTATGGTGCAGTTAGTCAGTAACCGGCTGCGGCTTGAATTGCCGTATCGGTAGTCTCTAATAAGAGATCTAACCTGGGGTTATTGTCTGAAAGCATTCAGTTCATTATATAAAGAGTGATAAATAAAACAATAGTTGGATGTAACAACCCTCCCTTGTTTATTAAACATTACAATTATATTGTTAAATAAGCCTATTTGATTCCTATGGTTTGTTTGTATCTCTATACCTTTTATCATAATCGGTACAGATCCATGTTCATTTTAATATGGTTGTAAAAGAAACCTTAAATAGGCGGTGGCAAGTTTTGGACTGAAAACTGAAAATGTATAAAAAAGTCTGTTAAAATTGAAAAATCGACCAATGAGCGTTTTATAACAGCGCTACGAGTACTGCTCTCGACACCTTATAGTTGTCTTGAGTACTTAGTCGCCGTAGTTGCCGCCGTAATTTTTATCTTTTTATCGCAAAATATCTCATCTCGTGCCTCGGTGGCGCAGTTGTAATGCGTACGCGTTACTGAGGTCCCGGGTCGGGTAAAAGGTCGGGTTTTCTATTACGAACTGCTCAGTATCAACCCGGAGTCTGGAATTGTGCCCGGTATGGCGATAGGCTCGCCCCCTATCACAACATGGGATGGAGACAATCTCACTTGAAGATAAAGCATAAAATCCAACCGACACTCTTGGAAATTACTATTTTTTTTTTATTTTGAGTATTACAATTAAAATAAGATATATTGTGAAGATGGGGTCACGAGTAAGTATATTATAATTAGTCGGGTGTACCATGTGTGAGAATCCAATATGTCTGTTACAGACAAGAAAATTTGCCGACGCAGAAACACCGCAAGTAAATTAATGCAATGTGTCCACAGTTGCATCGGATGACACTGTTTCTTCATTGGATATACATGTACCTATTAGAATTTTGTCTAGTTCATACAACCAGATGTTCGATGGTAGGTCGCGACCACGCACGACCCACAAACCATTGGCCACGGATTATCACGGATAAAATAATAGATGTCGTATGATCAACTCAATGGCTAGTGGTTTCTTTAATCATTGGATAAACTAAGTTCATCGGATCGCGTGCTGACATTTAGGTACCTATGTGTGTTCTGTGGCATAACTAGTCAACACGTACTAGGTATTTAAGTAGGTACCTACCTAATGAATGCTCAACGTAGGCAGTGGATAATTATTATCTTTGCTCAATGCGCATCCCGATGACTTAACTTCATACATATTATTGATGTTTTAGACATGTAAGTTACCATTATAAGGTGTAGAAATACTTAATTACCAATAAACTGAAACTTCAGTTCCAAAGATTCGGGTTTAAAATTTAAATCAAAAGTAGAAAAACTTTCCAGTTAATGTATTTTGGAACCGGGGTTTTGACATATTATTCTATACTTATATTATGAATGTATGTTATAGTTTTAATTAATAAATGGTTTAAAAATAACTTCGTTTGAAATTTCGAAAATCATTAGGCTTACAGCTATGTAATGGTATACGGCTGGTATGATTTTTCCTATCAGCCAAGGTACTAGATTCGAACAATCTAGCGCGTTTGGAATAGATTTTCTACAAAGTTAGAATCACGTTTGCTCGGGGAAAAATGCCCAAAAAACAATTAATAGGTTCCATCTATGGTCTAAACTTCTAATAGTAGGTTGTATAGTAAGCAGCAAACGACGACTGCGAACGAAAACCATATTATAAGCGCCCCAATCAAATTGACATGATAAAGAATTAATACATCTTAGAATCTTACATAATAATATGTTAGTGTAGTAGAGCTACAAATGCTACGAGTCACGCTGTAGACAGTTCTACTGTATGCTGTTACGTTTCGTACGTTGACTGGTGAGTGCGATATTCAGAGGCTTAAATCCCCACTCCTCTTAATTTAGTCCCTTAATTTTTGTTCGATTTTTCTGATGGGTGACCATTTATCATTAAGTGATCCACTTGCTCGTGTACCGGCCTATGCTGTACAAATATAAGCAAGTTGGCGAGTTTGGCTTGCAGCGTGCAGGGGCTTACGCATTCGGGCATACAACCATGGACAAAGCTGACAAAAACACCAATATTTAGACATATTAAAGTTAAAGAAATAAGTAAGTTTATATCAGATCAGACAAATATTAGTCTCGGTGCGGGTATCGAACCCGCGGCCTCACGTTTCACAGTCGGCTACTCGCCCACTGTGCCATAGAAGGCTATCAATTAGTTAAAGCAGTGGTAATTACCATTTTATCGTAATGAAGAAAGTGATAAAACATGTTTAGGTATATAGTTACTTTAAAGGAAGTTTATAGGTAAGGGGGTAAGTTAGTTAAAAGCGTATACATGCATGTTAATATGTAAGTATATTTATTATACCAAATTCAAACCACTCACCATTACAATGCTGTCTCAAAATGTGACGGGGAAAAATGTTTCCATGAGTTTCCTACATTTGTCTGACGAAACTGTACAAAATAAAATACGCCGGTTAGAGAATTTGAAAACCAAGTGCGCAAGATATGTGACATCATTAAATTTCTTGAAGAGATGCCGTGATCATAATCTCATCCCTACGTGTGTTATGATATCACCTAAGAAAAACATACGAGGGAGCACTAAAATTCTAAACCAGGCGAGTACCAAACTGTTACGAGCTACCATTTCCGAAACTAGATCCGACCTCCATTACATAAATAATTGTGTTGAGATTATATCCAGGGAGTTAAAGACAGACCTATCAGCATTTGATTATAAAAATTGCATTGAGGCTATTAATAAACGTGAAACATCTAAATATAATGAATGCAAAAATAAACATTTTAAAAAATTTGAAAAATTAACATCTAAATCAAATGCCAGAAATAGAAACACCGAGTGTAGGAACGGAACGCACCCTACCATAGATAACATCCACTCACGCGCAGATGAACAACGCGCTGTCATTAATCTGTCAAAACAAACTTTGGATACAAACACTGTTGAGGTTTTATCAAAAGGACTAAATTTTGCCATAACACCACGAAGGATACCGTATGAAGATATTATTTGTAACGTTGAGAACGGTCTCTTCAAAAACAACTTGAAAAAGGAAGATTCGGAGGCGATACGTCAAGACATTTCGTCTATATTACGTCAAAAGAAAGTGCCGAAACCAAATCTTCCAAAACAACAATATATCGCTTTAAACAACTTGCGATCACAGAAGGACCTAACTATTCTCCGTGCGGATAAAGGGAACGCGACAGTAGTAATGGATACGTCAGATTATAATAGTAAAATTGAACACCTTTTGTCGGATGAAAGTACTTATAAAAAAGTCAAAACAGACCCGACCAACAAAGTTTTAAAGGCTACTAGCTCTTTAATAAAATGTTACTCCGACAAATTAAATCTAGACGTAAACTTACTCGTTCCTTCGTGTGCAAAACCTCCCAAACTGTATGGGTTACCAAAAATACACAAGCAAAATGCTCCTCTACGTCCTATTGTGAGTCAGGTCGACACACCAACCTACAGATTGGCTCAGCACGTAGCAAAAGTGCTTTCACCACTGAGAGGAAACACTAGAGCATCTGTGAAGGATTCTTACCAATTTGTCAGTGATATTAAACACCTACAATTAACTGACAATGAAACCATGGTCAGTTTTGATGTCCAGTCGCTTTTCACGAGCTTACCATTACAAGACTGCATCAAAATTGTTTCTAAGAAGTTAGCGGATAATAACATGCCCTTAGCATATGCAGAATTGCTTGAACATTGCCTCACATCTGGCTATATGTTGTGGAACAATCAATTCTATGTACAAGTGAATGGAGTGGCTATGGGCTCACCCGTATCTCCAGTAGTCGCCGATATTTTCATGGAAGACTTCGAGGAGACAGCCCTAAGCACATCCCCTGTCTCACCAATATTTTATAAACGGTACGTAGATGATACTTTCACAATTTTACCATCTGACAAAGTAACTGCATTTTTAGATCATCTCAACTCCATTAACAATAAAATTCAATTCACTATGGAGTTGGAACACAATAAATCTCTAGCCTTCTTAGATGTTTTGGTTATCCGTAATCCTGATCAGTCTTTAAGCCATACTGTGTATCGGAAAATGACCCATACTGATAAATACTTGAACGGTGAATCTCACCACCATCCAAAACAGTTAGCTACCGTGGGTAAATCCTTGTTTCAGAGAGCACAAGGAATCTGTGACGAGGAACATCTGGCTACTGAGCTACAGCATGTCAAGCGAGTACTGCGAGACAATAAGCTCCAAATTCCACGCCGCCGTCACAGAAACCGAGTGAAACCAGCCACAGTTGAACGTGCCCCTGTTGTATTACCATATGTTAGAGGTGTCACAGACAAGATTGGCTATATACTGAAGCGTGCTTCTATTAAAACTTATTTCAAGCCGCCCAAGAAGATTAGTCAATTTTTACCATCTGTCAAGTGTCACATACCTCTACAAGAACAGGGTGTATATAAAATAGATTGTGACTGTGGACTCTCCTATATCGGACAAACTAAAAGAAGCATAGGGACCCGCGTAAAAGAACACATAGCTGATGTTAAACACCGACGCTCTACGAAGTCTGCAGTTGCTGAACATTCAGATGAAGGCTCCAAACATTACCTTAGATTTGACAAACCACAAATCCTTGCCAAAGAACACCGATTCCTACCTAGGATGATTCGCGAGGCTATTGAAATTAAGAAACACCCAAATTTCAATAGAGAAGATGGTTGGAAGCTTGCACAAGCCTGGGATCCAATTATACATTTAATTAAATCGGAACCCAAAAGACCAACTGCCAGACCTCAAGATACCGTGAGCTCTTTCTGCGTAGATCGGACTAGTGTCAACTAACTTTTTTAAATAATTGGAAATATATGTATTATTTTAAAATGAAGGTAGCCATTGTAACATTAACTTTTCGAGACGACCTACACCTCAGTCTCTCCCGTGACCACGAAGGCTGAAAAGCTTTCGAAACGTCGGGACTAAAATAAAAATTAAACCGCGATAAAATCCGTATAAACTAGTTTTATTTCAACGAAACTGTACAATTTAAGTAGCCGAAAAAAATAAAATATAAGTTCTCACACCCGTACCTCTCTATTTCCTATGCCTACGGGACTCGGGAGGTGTAGAAACACGTGCGTAAAATGAACTGATTTTAACTTTTCCGTAGTAAACAAAACAACGTTACAACAAAAATGACCCGAAAACAAATGAAGTAACTAATTTGAATAAAGAACATAAAATAAATTTGAATTTGGTAATAGAAAAAAAACGGTGTCCAAAGTTGCCAGTATTATCTAAGGAGTAAGAATCTATAACTAAATGACAAATAAAAAAAAGTGAATGCAATAAAATAACAGTTTGTTAGGCAGGTACATATTTAATTCGTATTTAAATATAAAGATATATTTTAAATATAGGTAAATATTTTTTTTCACTTTAACCCCTAATAAATTTTGCTGACGTATATTGCAGAGCTAGTTCATTCTTTTATTTTTTTAAGCCATGCACTTTAACACTCTGCCCGGCGCAATTAGCGTATAATCCACTATTTCTGATGTCGTACAGTCCGATATTGTTTTTCTGCCCTTTTGCCACCATTTCGTTAGTAGTAGACACTAAGCCCTGTTTAATAATAACTTTAGGCTTCGGAGGTGGCATCGGCGCTTTAGGTTTTACATCCGACACCTTGCCACTTACTATTTGTATGTCGTCCTTGTTAATTTTCCTAGGCGGTTTATTTATTGGCGTCTTAGTATTTTTGTTAGATAAACTAAGTTTATTGTAAAGTTGAGGTTGTTTTATGTTGTCAGCTGATATATCAAGAGTTTTTTGTGGGGGTTCCTTAATGTCAACGTTAATGGTGGGTTTTCTTTTGAAACTTAGTAAATTGCGTAAAGAACTAGTGCTGTTTTGAAACCTGCTGAATTTGTTAGTGAAGTATTCTTTATATGCAGTGCCTGTACAGCCGGTGCAAAGGAGGAAGTTTACGTACGATTTCCTGGGGGTTTTTCCCCAGAACAGTACGTTATGCCTGTAGTAGTAAATGAAGAATGCGATGAGCAGGATCAAAGGGACGATGCCCAGGAATATCACGTACATGGCCACCATGAAGTTGCGTTGGACTGTGAAAAAAGGAAAACGCTATAATCAAGTTACAAAATAAATGGAGTCATCGCACCATGTTTTTATTATTTTACGGCATTTGGCATTTTCTAACAGCCACCCGATTGGCATAAGTCCTTAATTAAAGTGATAGATATTTTGCGGTAAAACTATGTTATTAAGCGCCCTTAGAGCGACATAATGACAATCATTTCCCACGGATTAGCTGCCCCATTATAAAGACCAACACTGGTTCCAGTATTTGTCTTAATTGTTAAAATATACTTAGGTATATTATGTACCTACATAATAAATAATATATGTATACTAGGTGACCCGTGCGGATAATTCGCGCTGATAGTGGTCAGTTACGTAATATAATAAAGTAGAAATATTTTTCATCTTTTTTCGGTAAAACTTATAATTTTAAAACATTTGTCAATATTGTAAAGTTTTCATTGGAAGTCAATAGCAACAAATACATATGCTTTTAAATGATGTTTGACTTATTCAATATGATGTTGAATTATAGAAGTTATGGCGTTCCGACAAAAAACTCCTCTTTGAGAAATAATATATAGAGATTTTAACAAATAATTCTGGTGTCACGCTAAAATAAAATATCTTGTATCGTGGGTAGTTATGTTGTTGATGATATTACGAAGAAATTTTGTTCTCACTACATTCCGATCCAGTCCATATTAAAAAAAAGATTATATTTAATAAATAAAGGCCAAATAAGTGAATAACTTGAGACAATAGAAGATAAGTACTTACTAGTTAGATCGGTGGCTGGTCCAGAATCGATGGATCCTCCAACACCAGGCAAGGCACATAACGGTGGAGCGAAACCAGCCTCGCAGTGACAATGACCTGTGGACGAAAACATTTGAGAAATATTACGTTTGTCATTTATCAGAGGCCGGCAAACGAGCTAGTGGGTCACCTGATGGTAAGTGATCTCCACCGCCCATGAACACTCACAATACCAGAACTACCAGATCATAGATGCGTTGATGATCCTACTACAAATTATAAATGCGAAAGTTCTTGTGGGAGAGCCACGCTGTAGACAGTTTTGTCTACAGCTTGAATGGGCCGGCTTGGCCGGGTCATTACCACTGTCTCACAGAAAACCGGCGTAAAGTAGCAGCTTGCTGCTGCGTATCGTACGGTGAGTGAGATATCCAAATCCCCTATTGTGGGCGTACATGGGTGGTGGAGATCACTTACTATCAGCTGACCCACTTTCTGGTATACCAACCTATCCTAAAAAAAAAGTTTAGATGTTTGTGATTTTGAATGTTTGTCAATCACGCCTTAACGGCTGAATGGTTTTGTATGAAATTTGGCATACAGGTAGACTATAACCTGGACTAGGACATAGCTTTTTATCCCGGAAATGACCGTTCACGCAGGCCAAATCGTGAGCAAAAGCTAGTCTTGAATAAAAGGAATAGGGATTCCTTAAAGCAACGCCCAACTTTGCCAGCTATTGTGTGTGTTCCTGGGCGGTAGAGATCACTTACCATTAGGTGACCCACTTTCTCGTATACTGACCACTGGTATAAATAAATATTTAGTTGTATTATTTATTTTCGGGGATCGATAATCAAACTAAGATGGTTTATTGAAATCGCCCATTACTCAGTCACAGTGTACTGGTAGGTACATACTATTCTTGTGTGGCAACCTTTCACAAATATGTAGAGGAAACTACCAAGATAAAAAATACCTTCAGAATTGCAGATGCCGTGTCCAGAACAATCAGATGGGCACACTGATGACTCCCTGACAGCTATATCAGACCTCACAGTCTCCACCGCCTCACATCTTTGTTTAAGGCACATCTGCAAACAATATATTATTACTAGCCTTTATTTTAGCCAATTGTAGATTAAGTACCTAAAATATAAATACATATTTTAAAAGATATGACTGCCTCGGTGGCGCTGTTGTAATGCGTACGCGTTACGATTGAGGCTAACGCTGAGGTCTCGGGTTCGATCCCCGGGTCGGGTAAAGTGGTATTGGGTTTTTCTATTACGAAATGCTCAGTATCAGCCCGGAGTCTGGAATTTATGCCCAGTATGGCGATAGGCTCGCCCCCTATCACATCGTGGGACGGAGATACGCTCGGCGAAATGTGGGTGTACTGGTTACACCTCTGCCTACCCCTTCGGGAATTACAGGCGTGAGTGCGTATGTATGTATATATATTTTAAAAGCATGGTAAGTGGTGATAGGCTTGCCGCTTATCAATCACATCATGAGACAGTAAAAGCTCGGCGATCCCTGGATGTATTATTTGTAGCTCTGCCTACTCCTTCGGGGATACAGATTTGAATGTAGTTTTTTATAATTAAAACGTGTGTTAGCGACGCGAAATTATTAAAATATTAGAATACAACATATGTATGTATAATATGCCTGAGGTACAATACATCAATTGATCATATTATAGATAATTAAGCTCATTCTTGCGCTCGGTGCTATGCGTGATGTAGTTGTTTTTGTTTTGTTAGTTTTCCTTACAATAAATAAACAAATTGTGACTGTACGCAGCGCGCACCGCACAATACAATGTCAACCGATACTGAATCGCGCTTGCAAAGTTTGCGCGACAGTTTCTATATATTCAAGTTCCGAACATCAACCATCGGAGGGGCCGCGGCCAGTCAGGTACAACATCCGCCTGACTGAAGATCTCCCCTTTGTTAGAGGAACATTTACAACCCGTTCCTCTACAAAATTATTGCCACACAAATCCAAACCACCGATTTACAAGTTCGCGGACACAACAAGGCGTGCCAAAATAAGTCAAAGTATTATTATAATAAGCTAAGTAATGTTGCTGAGAAACGAGTTCAATATTTACGTGACAGAGTTAGAATTCATAAACCATTCACGCCAATACGCGTCAGAGGTTCGATACGATAACAAGCAGGTCATATTTAGATTTAGTGATGTACCTCATTGTCTCCACAGGGCGTGGTGTCCATTTTGTACACATCGTCAGGACAGTACTCCGAGTGTCCGGTGCAGTACTCGGGCAGATCACACTCGCGATCCGCAGACCGACACATCGTGCCCGCTGATTTAGGACGACACGTCTGTAACAGCAATATTGATGGTAAATAGTGTTATCTATATTTTAATGCGCCACACGTGGCATTGCTATTCACTTTTTCAGTATGCATGTGTCGGGATGGCAGCACGCGACACAAGCACTATTGTCCCCCTCTCCCACCGCGTGTCCGCAGTCGACAGTGACACACGCTAGTACAGTGAGTGTTATATACCTGTAGATCGCAGCACGTCCCGGCGCCACACGTGGCGTTGCTCCTCAGCATGCATGTATCGGGATGGCAGCACGCGACACAAGCACTATTGTCCCCCTCCCCCACCACGTGTCCGCAGTCGCACTGCTCGCCCGGCTCTACGAACCCGTTGCCGCACGTAGGCGATGAGAATAGACGCTTCGGTTTGTTTCTGCAGTGTTTGTTTAATAAAACCAAATAAAACCAATAAAGTGATTAAAGATTATGGTATGGAATGTTTGTTTAGTAGCAGTGTAGGTAATAGATCTGGCGTGCACAATTTCGGCGATAAAGGCATAAACATAAGTTATTCTAATTTTTGTAAGGATTCCTAGTTCGACTACTAATTATATAAATGTGAAAAATGAGTGTTTGTAACTTTTTGAATATGGCACAAGGATAGACATGACTTGGATATAGACATAAGCTAGGCTAAGCTATACCGGAAAACTATATTCACGTAGGAAGATGCGAGTAGTAACTAGTTAATGTACTCTACTCACCGCAAACAAAAATCTTTTCCTTCCTTAAAAGTCAGCGCCAGAGAAATCAGACTGCATGAAGACCAGTGTCTCATGATCTGAGAAAGGTATGGACACATAATACACGTTTTGTCGGGACATTCACAAGTGTCGTACGAATCATGTCCCATTCCAAAGTTGTGTCCCATTTCGTGCGCGACGGTCCCGGCAACCAATCCGATCGCATTCAAATAGCTGTTGGCCAGGCCTCCTGAGTTTATCCGAGAGCATATCCCACCTATGCTCCCCAGACCGATGACCGCATTTTGGAATATTTGTCGACTGTAAATAGAAAAAGCTTCTAAAAGAAAAGGATTGACAATTCGTCTGTATTTTTAATCGACACAAATAACATAAAAGTTCTTAATTCTCAAAAATAGTAAAAAATAAAAATAAATAATAAAAAGCCTTTTATTTCTTGTTTTCCAAATGAATTTCTTATGTAAAGCATGCGTTGTACTTATTTTAAAAGATGTGATAAGTAAATGATAATTTGTCGGTATAGATAATTTTTTTTTATGTACCTATGTTCACGCATAATTCGCACGCATATTCTGAGTGGTAGAGCCACGCTGTAGACAATTTTGTCTACAGCATGAATGGGCCGGCTCGTCCGGGTCGTTACCACTGTCTCACAGAAAACCGGCGTAAAGTAGCAGCTTGCTGCTGCGTTTCGTACGGTGAGTGAGATATCCGGAGGCCCAATTAATCCCCTTCCCAATCCCTTAGTTATCCCTTTCCTTTAAGGTCGGCAACGCGCCCATGATTATTTTAGTTTTGTGGCCGTACATGGGTGGTGGCGATCACTTACCATCAGGTGACCCACTTGCTCGTTTGCCGGCCTATAATATAAAAAAAAAAATACTCCGCCAAATGTGAACCGATTTGGATGATTCTTTTTGGTTTTACTGCAGTGGTGGTCATTGGGTGGTACCATTTAATTCGTTAGTAATAATAATTTACGCTTAAGGTAGATTATTAAGGGGTGAAATCAGGGCTAAAAACTAAAACATCTTTATGTACTGATTTACCTAAAATAATAGTACCTAATATAATTCTATCACTAAAAACTTTTATAAAAAAAAAACTCAAAAAAGATTTAAAAAAGATTGAGTCAGCGGTATCAATCATTGAATATTAAAAACTACAGTACCACTAACTCAAAATTGTTTAGACATATTTTTAGCTTTTTAGGTAGTTTTTTGAGTCAGTGAGTAGTTTTTTATAGTTATGTGAAGAAGTTTTTTTAAGTTACGCGATATCTCCGGCAAATTCGATAGAGTTTAGTCCGAGGGTTGTTCCAGATCTTATAACGGATTACAAGAATAAATCCGGTTCCAGCCTACACACATACCCTCGATGATGTGAACCCAGGCTTGAGGACCACCTTGAGCCTTAGCCTTCTAAAGGTCTCTTAAGGTAAAAAAACAAAAAAGATAAGTGCCAAATTGAGAACCTCTTCGAATTTTTAAGTCAGTCCAAAAGGTCGAAAGCCTCGGTGGCGCAGTTGTAATGCGTACCTACGGGTTGTGGTATTGGGTTTTTCTATTACGAAATGCTCAGTATCAGCCCGGAGTATGGAATTTGTACCCGGTATGGCGATAGGCTCGCCCCCTATCACATAAGGGACGGAAATACGCTCGGCGAAATGTGGGTGTACTGGTTACACCTCTGCCTACCTCTTCGGGGATTACAGGCGTAAGTGCGTATGTATGAGTGCGTATGTCCAAAAGGTTAAAAAGTACAAAACCGCATGCATTTCATAATGTATCGGATAATTTTAGGCGTAAGGTACAACCTCAATAACTATCCGCTTGCATCAGCTCTAACAGGGTCATTACGGAGTTAAACTTTTCTAGCAATAGGTGAAATATACAATATTCTGTTCCATGTTTCCCCTACAACTCACGTTAATAACTGCGCGTTGTCATTAGGTATATCAACAACTAGCCGAGTCCGTCTATACTCCAAGAATTTTTTCAACGTGAGTTCCGAATTTTCTTCTATCTGGATCTCGTCCCGTTCGTTCCACACTACCACACCTACTAAAGCTATGAAGATGTTTAGTGGAGAAAATACCTGAAAAATATGATTTAAGTTCTAAGAACCTACAATTTCTTAAATAATAAGCACACCAGTCACACTACTAGTCCTGACCCCACATAATGTACAAGTCTTGAACGTTTCGATGTTCTCTCCATTCTCCTTTTACTCTGTTTTCGGCTACTAACGCCACTCTTTTCCAATGGATTCAAGGGTTTACTCACATCCCAATATCAGAGACTCCTTTGGTTAATTAATATGGAAAAAAGGGTTTACTTACAGAGTTGATGATGTTGGTAAGGTCCTTCAACTGCCGGTGGACGGTGCCGATATTCTCTCCGCTCGCTTTGAATTCCCTATTGTCGGCCACTAACACCAGCTCCACATAGCGAGACTGTTTGTTCTCGTTGTAGGGACCATGGATCTGGATATCGTCTGCGTGCCTTTTGTACTGGGGACAAAAACAATCAATTCTCGTCAAGAAGATAACACAAACACAAGATATACTGTTGACTACAGGTATGCCTGATGAACCTCTTTAAGAGGTGATGTTGCCAGTGTACTTAATATCTATGTGTAGAATAAGGAAAGGAAAATAATGTTATGGCAGACTTTCGCTAAATGAAAAGGCACTGAAGAGAAACCTACATACCCGAGAGTCTCTATAAATACTTCAAAGGTATGTGAAGTCAACCCGTAAGTACTAGGCCAGTGTGGTGGAGTACAGTAAAGTAATTCTCCTCATTAGGCAGAGGAGGCACTTGCCCGGTTGGGGGACACTGAATATAAGGACATGATAATTTTTTTCCACATCTCACTCACTGCCTCGGTGGCGGAGTTGTAATGCGTACGAGGCTGACGCGAGGTTTGGGGTTCGATCTCTGGGTCGGGTAAAAGTGATATTGGGTTTTTCTATTACGACATGCTCAGTATCAGCCTGGAATCTGGAGTCTGTCTGCGTTGTCCTTCAGGTCTCTCATTAGATAAATATGCTGCCTACCTTATTTGCACTACGGGTAGTCCGAGTCAAGTTACTCTGCACTCGACCTTTGTAGCCGCAGTGGAAGTTCGTGTTTAGATCCGAATGGTCATATAAATAATGCTGGGATTGAATTTCACCACCTAAAAACAAAGAATGTAACTCATAATATAATTTACAGGCACAGAGATGAAAAGCTAAAGAATCTTGTGCAACGAGAGAATATATCTTGTCATTGAGTTTAACCGGACCTTGGAGATAATTTCGGTATGGGTACCGAGAATCTAGAAGAGGTCAAAGATAAAAAACCCAGGTGTGCGTGTTCACGTGCAAAAAATCCCCGTTCTCTCCCCTCCCTAATCTTCAAGGTATCCCGCTCGCAATGCGGACGAGCCTAAATATTCTGGGCTTGGATATTTGCTGCGGTCTGAATCCAAGGAACCATATCGAGGGCGGAATATCCGCCACATCATGGATGGTCGGAATCTTGAACAAAATACGTAAGTTTTTTACGCCCGGCCAGCTTTACCGCTTATACAGAGCGCAGGCACGGCCGGGTATGGAATACTGTACGCACCTATGAGTTGGATGGATTAGAGCGACGGACTATCCGTATTCCCAATGATACAGACGTTACAAATAACTTAGAGCCGTTACAGCTACGTAGGGACATTGCATTGCTTTGTGTTTTTATCGTCTGTATCACGGTGAATTCTCTGAAGAATTGTTTGACCTTATTCCATCTTTACTATTCCTTAACAGAACCACTATCTTGCGGAACCACAACTTCGTGGTCTCCTACATCTCGGTTCGAACAAGACAAGAGGTCGCATAATCTAGCGAAAAAAATACAGACTTTAAAGCTGTGGACTAGTTGTGCCGGCACACGTGTCCTACAACATGTGATCCTTTAAACGGTGTGTGAAGAAGCAATTAAGCAGGGTGGCATAATTCTTCCGACCTACTATAGTTACATTGTCTGTCGTTGGTCCGTACTATTCTTTGATTAAGCTACACTTACCATCAGGTGTAGCGTAGTCACTTTATTGAGCCAGGAATTTTATTTATTTTTTATACCTAATCGAAGGACCATATTATTTGTTATTTTTTAACATCTATAAATGAAAATAAAATTTTAAAAATCATTACTATGAATAATTATTCCGAATAATACCTTCCGCTGGCTCGATGTATCTAGTCTTTTCGCCATCGAATATGATACCTCGGACGCCATGACACGTGGACAAAGCCACGCGTGAAAACGGTTTGCCTCGTACTGTGCCATGATACTGGCATAAGTCTATCTCCTGTAGAGAAAAAGGAATACTCGGATTAAGATGAAATACTTACTTTATAAATACTTACTATCTCAGATGAAATTCGAATTATGTCATCCCACATCCGCGTCTGTACTACCCGCAGAATTAACGATAGCGGTGAGCGACGGCAGATCGGGGCCAGGCGACGCGCGATGATTTCGGTAAATTTAACTTACAAGGAAAGTAATGTGCATTTACCCCTTATTCGTCCTCTACACATACAATGCAAATAAATCATCTAATATATAAAATTCTCGCGTCACAATGTTCGTTCCCATACTCCTCGAAACGGCTCGACCGATTTTGATGAAATTTTATATGCATATTCAGTAGGTCTGAGAATCGGCTACTATCAATTTTTCATCCCCCTAAATGTTAAGGGTGGTCCACACCTAATTATTATTTTTATTTTTTATACAAAATTTTTTGTGTTTTATTTTTTTATGATACTGCATTAAAAAATACATACAACCCTAAATTTTCAACCCTCTACTATCAACCCCTATTTTTTAATAGCGATATTAGTATTTTTGTCAAGCGCGTTTCTCACACCAATCGCGATGACAGGACTCGCTTGATGCGACTAGACTACTTTAATCCTGGAAATAGGCATTCACGCGGGCGGAGCCGCTGGCAACAGCTAGTATAATTATATATGCTCATTGCTCAGTGTCACTAACTTAAGATATTTTTTTCAAGTAATTGTTTGTACTACTAACACATTATTTATGTTGTCCGAAAATAAAGAATGATTACTATTATTATTTGCAATGCATACTTGCATTGATAATCCCTTTGCTTGTTTTATTAACTTTTTCATAGGATCCCTAACTGCAAACACATGGCATGACATCGGTCAATTTCTGCGTTACTACAACCCACACTTCGTTCAATTACTTTGCGGTTTGTTGCCTGGTTATTGAAAAAGTGCATATGAGCATCACCATACCTCCTTTCTAGGTTTATACAGGACGGTTTTCCCATCCTTCTGATAGCGGACCGTGTGCCCGTCTGGAAGCAGGTCGTGGTTCAGCTGCAACTCCAGGATGTACTCCTCGTCATCCACCGACACTGTCATCTCGACCTCTGAATGATGTACACCGCTCTGGAATTAACGATTTTTTCTTATACGCCATACGGGGAGAAATGATTAAGCGGATGACTTACTGATGGTTTACGCTGGGGGAATCTGACACATTTGTACCCTGTTGAGTGTACCACCGTAAACATGGTGAAAAGCCCCGCCGTTTTGCCTTATTTTGGCGTGTCGCGTTTCCCTGCCCAAAACTAGTTTGTTTTTTATTTTTTCTGAATGATAGACGACCATGGTCTAACAAGTGATACAGACTGTCGAGTTCCAGGGCAAACACTTGACTTTTTGAAGTTAATAAATTAGATATCATAAGTCTCAGGAATATGAGCGCAGTGTAGTGTTATCCGGTACTGTGTAGACTAGCTACAAGCAATTCAAAGCTCTGAGTGGCGCGAGGGTGGCAGGCGTGGCGCTTACGCCGTCTCGTCATTACTCATTGTATTGTATAAAGAAATTGATAACTATTGGTTACCAACCGTGTCTTTTGTGGACGATATCTGCCTTTTAGATCTGCCATGGTGCACTTTAGGCAGGACTATTCTATGTCGAATAAAGTCTGTTGCAGGACTTTCTGTAACAAATAGAAAACTTTGATAAGTATACTTATTTGCGAACAACTCTTTAGGGCCAAACTCAGATGAAATTCGAAATGTACCAAATAGCGCTAGTACTGCCTAGTTTCGTGCGAACCGACCGACGCGCGCGGCGGTAGATGGGGCCGAGCGGGCGCTGAACGGCTTTTTTTCGACTGGTTTTTATGCATAAAGACCTACCTATATATGTATATAGGTACAGATTATATCAGGGAAAATAATCTGTCCCTATTTTGAAAATTCACAACGCTACTCAGCAGTGGTATGTTTAGTTAAATTATTTCATAAATGGCAACTTTGTGAATTTTAAAAATCGTACGTTCGTAGATATTCATCATTTTGGTGGCGCATTTTTTCTTGCTGAATCGCGGCTGTGCGTTGATGCTTTACTTAGGTATGTATCGAATTATGGCATCGATATTAAATTAATTTTCAGTTAATTTATATAATAATTTATTATTTTAGTGTACTTTATCCGGTAAGGTTATTTAAAACTCACTAACCTGGCTATCGAAACCGCATGAGTTTTCCGTAACGTACCTATATAGAATTTCCCAATTGCAAATCATTTTACATTTTCCCCCCCATATTAATTATTCAATTCAATTCATTTAGTTTTAGATAATTAAAATCCATACAATGTTGTTAGTTAAATACCTAGCCTATATTAGTAATATAATAATATAATACATACATAAAAATTTACTTTATTGATTTGACTGCCTCGGTGGCGCAGTTGTGGTGCGTGCGCGTTACGATTGAGGCTAACGCTGAGGTCTCGGGTTCGATCCCCGGGTCGGGTGAAGTGGTATTGGGTTTTTCTATTTGTGAATGGTAGAGCCACGATGTAGACACTTGTGTGACTTGTGTCTACAGCACGAATGGGCCGGCTCGTCCGGGTCGTTACCATTGTCTCACAGAAAACCGACGTAAAGTAGCAGCTTGCTGCTGCGTTTCGTACGGTGAGTGAGATATCCAGAGGCCCAAACCCCCTCCCCTTCCCAGTCCCTTAATTATCCCTTTCCTTTAAGGTCGGCAACGTACCAATAATTCTTTTGGTATTGTGGGCGTACATGGGCGGTGGAGATCACTTACCATCAGGTGACCGACATGCTCGTTTACGGGCCTATATGCTATAAAAAAAGGTACTAAGTGCTCAGTATCAGCCCGGTGTCGGAATTTATGCACGGTATGGCGATGGGCTGGCCCCCTATCACATCGTGGGACAGAGATACGCTCGGCAAAATGTGGGTGTGCTGGTTACACCTCTGCCTACCCCTTCGGGTATTGCGGGCGTGATGCGTACCTATGTATTTAAATTGAATTTTATTCGTCACATCTTCTAGCGTGAATTTATACCTAATATTTTTTCCGTACAACCATCCTTGCTTTTTCGATGTGAGTCACGCTATATGTATATAGACAGGTTTGCCTACTGTATGTACAGCATGAGTGGGCCGGCTAACAAACACCTCGATTCTACTATCTTTCATGTAAGAAGTTAATACATACATAAGCACTCACGCCCGTAATCCCCGAAGGGGTAGGCAGAGGTGTAACTACATTACACAGTACACCCACATTTCGCCGAGCGTATCTCCGTCCCACGATATGATAGGGGGCGAGCCTATCGCCATACCGGGCACAAATTCCAGACGCCGGGCTGATACTGAGCATTTCGAAATAGAAAAACCCAATAAGATAAACGCAGCTATTAACGACCCATCGAAAATCGGAAGGTATTGAGAAAAAATACGGATGTCTATTCATTAACTATCATATAGACTAACTTTAGTGTACCTGAACATTCGGGTAAAAGGTGAAATACGTTAATTACTGTGACGACAGCGAGAGGACAGGCCGTTCCATACTGGCCCTTGTTCCAACAGGCAAATACGTACATAATTGATTTTGACCATAGTATTAATACCTACACTTATTCTGTATTATTAAATATATTAAGTTATGTGTAAATTATCCGTTTAATATTTCATTTTTATATATTTTTATAATTATGAAGGATAAAATTTGATATTTAAATAGAACGGTAGGTTCAACAATTTTATTGATGGTAGCTATTACCGATCCCTAGGTTGGTTATGGTGGAACATTATTAGTTGTTATATATAGTAGCATTCTATTTTCCGTTGATGTGTGATAGTAAAGCTAATAATTGTATATACCATTTTAATCTGCAACAATTGATCTTTTTATAAATCTATTAGCGACATAGTATATTTTGCCTAGTTTACTCCCCCGTGGTAAATTTACCACGTAATATTAAATTATTCAAAGATTGCTATTGTAACTTAACGTCAATTAACTGAATTTTTCAGTGGAACAAGGTGGACACTAATATACACTTTTTGTTATATCAATCAGTAACAATCTCTGTTATGGTTAGAAAAGCCATTTGAATAAAATTACCAATTTTTTAAGAGTCGCTAAAAAAGATTAATATAATTTTGTTCTACGTGACTTATTACCGACCCATATGGGCCATATATCGAGCCTATTATTGATTCTACACAGATAATTTTATTTTACCCAGATTAACATATTATTATATGTATGGCTAGGTTTAGTCACGGCTCCGCCCGCGTCATTTTTTATATAACATTTAAGCTATGTACTAATCCAGGTCATGGTGTATCCGTGTGCCAAGTTTCATCCTAAATCCATTCAGCTGTTAAGGCATGATTGATTAATACAAATCCAAATTCTCAAATATTCAAATGTTATATTTATTATATTGGTAGGAAGTAGTATAGCAGGAAGAAGGCAGTAGGAAGTAAGATATTAGGATACTTTTTGTCTCCGTAACACGTTCCCATGGGATAGTTTCCGACTAAGTACTACCAGGCGAAATCGCAAAAAAATAACTATTGATTACTAAGTATTAATTACAAACATATGCATATGAACACAACAAAAACGTTTAATCAAAACATTTACAATTAGTAAGACGTCTGAATCGTTTTACTATAACATGTTACTTTTTTATTAATTCAAATATAAACAAACAAACGTACGATGCGCCTAAAATTATCTTTATTAAATTGTTTTTTAAATCCAAGTTAATTGTTTACTTAGAAATGTTAAATTGGAAGTTTAATAACTAAGTACACTACTTTAATCAAATTATAAAATTGTATCGTATTCTAACAGTCGGTAATACCTTCATAAAAATCGTTAATAGCAACTTAGCCGTTACTATGCGTCGGTAATAGAGACAATCGACTTATTAACTTCATTATTTTTTTATTATAAAATATTCTTCTATTTAAAAGTATAAACGTAAAGTATATGAACAAAATTTACATAACATACATTACTGTAATATACTGTGCGTTTGTCCGGAGCAATCTTGAGTATGCTTCTCAAATCTGGAACCCTAGGTATGAGAGGTATATCTCTAGGATTGAACGGATCCAAACTAAGTTCTTGAAATATCTTTGTTTTCGCCTAAAAATTCCCTATTCCAATTACGACTACGCTACTCTTTGTAAGAAATTTCACTTCCTGCCACTTTACTATAGACGTGAAATTGCGGATTTATTGTTCCTTTTGAAAATTACTTCTAACGCGATTGACTGTCCCGAAATTATTAATAAAATTAATCTAAGTGTTCCTGTTAAGCCGACTCGATTTAATGCCCCGTTATATCTTCCTATAGTAGCAACAAATTATAGACAAAACTCATTTTTGTGGCGAACAAGCGACAATTTCAACAAGCTAAGTAAGCGCATGGACATTGATATCTTCTGCACAAATATTAACACGGCAAGGCAACGGCTGAGCAGAGACTTCTTCTCAACAGAGTAGATATGGTTATATTGTAACGTGGATGATTTATTCGTATTAATTTGTTTTTACTCGCTTTCCTCACTAATAATAATTAGTGCTCGCATCTAAAATGTATAGATATAGTTTTTATCCGTGAGAACCTATTATTAGGACTCTATATTCTATATCTTACTGTTATTTTTATTATTATTTGTTGGTTCTCCTAAAATAAAATAAATAAATATAAAAATAAAAAAGTGTGTGTGAAAGCAACTGTTAGTCTTAATAATTGACATCAATTTCACTTGTCTCTTATGAGGGTCGTTAATACCTGCGTTTACCCTACCACTTTTAACCGTCCCGGGGATCGAACCCGAGACCTCAGCCTTAGCTTAATCGTAACGCATACGCATTACAACTGCGCCACCGAGGCAGTCTAAGTTAATGTTTTTTCTTGCAAAGACACAGTTCTTTCGGAATTTCTGTCTAAAATAAACCTTAGAATTATCTTTTTATAGCAAAGGGTGGCCAACGAGCATGTGGCTCACCTGATGGTAAGTAATATCCAATGTCCATGGACTCCTACAATATCCGAAGAATGATGGACGTGTTGCCGACTTTAAGGGAAAGGGGATTAGGATCTCCGGACATCTTAGTCACCGTACGAACCACAACAGCAAGCTATTACTTTACTTCGGTTTTCTATGAGACAGCGGTAACAACCCGGTCAAGCCGGCACATTAATGCTGTAGACAAAACTGTCAACAGCATGGCTCTACCACTTACCTGCGTATTGTGATATACTTACTACTTATGTCTTAAGCCCTAAGACTTAGGGTAACGAGTGCAGTTCAGTGCCATGCAGTAACTCATAATTCGAAGTTCTGATTGGTGTTGCTTCTGTTTATGGGCAGGCGTGACGCTCACCATCATCATCTCGTCATCTAAAGGAAACTTAATAGAAAAAAATCAGAGGTGTATGGTCTTGGAGTTGGTTTCGAACCTGCTACTTTTGCAGTCCGTACCACTCCCCGCTGAACTATCGCTGCGTAGACATACGGTACGGGAGTGTTCTAAGTTATGTGTGTATTAATTGTTAATTATCGCTTGCGTTAACGGTGAAGGAAACATCGTGAGGAAACCTGCATACCTGAGAAATTCTTCATAAGAATTTGGAATGTCTGTGAAGTCTGCCAACCGGCATTAGGCCAGCGTGGTGGACTAAGGCATGAACTCCGTCATTTAGTAGAGGAGGCCCGTGCCCAGCAGTGGGGCATGTGTAATACAGAGCTAGTTAAAAAAAATGTGTGACAACCAATGGCGTGACTGCGTACTCTGTGTATAAAGTACATTAGTTTGAGTTTTAAACCTACGTATAGAGTTCATTAATTGTAATTTGTAGTGAGGAAAAAAGTGGGACAGATTTAGCGACGAATAGCGCTTTACAGCTATTCTAATCTATTTCTATGTTCTGTGACTATACCTAATTGTTTCAAAAATATAAAAAAGTAATAACTTACGCAGTTGTAGGGCTACCACGCAGTCCTTCGTCAGAGTTAATAAAATTAACAAAACTATGCACCACAAACTTACACTAGCACCAAACATATTTCCACTTAAAATATTTTGTATATAATATTTTTGAATACTAAGTACCTAGTTCTTTTATAATAATTGAGAAACTAACATATTACCTATTAAAAAAAAGATTTTGGAAATACGAACACCATTCAACCGTCGGACCGCGTCCGTCGTCGTCCAAGGACTCGAGTCCAGAGTATTTATATAATTTGGTATCTAACAATATTTCAATGAATTACTCATGCTTGTATTACGTGTAATATTACCCGGTCGCGGACAATTTGCGCATTATAACTTGGTTGGGTTAAACTTAGTAACGTCACTCTTACCTTTACTTTTAGTCTCTGAAAACTGTCCGTGACGAGACGTCTCTCGTAACTTACTTCAGGTCGGTCAAGTTATTTTGCTCGTATTGTTCTGTACTTAGTCTACATAATATCAGCTATACAACATATTACCTGTTCAACCAACGATACGGACGGACGGTTGAATAAAGTGCAATTCCTTTGCTCGTAATATTCTATGAACAAATTAAATAATAGGGGTATCTGAGTTATTAAAAAAAACTAAGTTTATTGTGTTTAAAATACCACAAAACACTTTGACTGGAAATGTTTAGTGCCAGTGTAAGTTTTTGGTGCGCCGTTTTGTTAATTATTCTTACAATGGACTTCGTGATAGCACTAGAACTGAGTAAGTTATTTTTTTTTAATGTGTTAATGGCTTATATGGGGTGATAGGATGGTCTAGTAACTACGTACTTATTATGTTGAGAAACCTGAGGTCCTGGTTTAAAATCCCAGGTCGGGCAGTCACATTTTGTATTTAAATTATCGATTCGAAAAAACAACATACGTAGCCCGGGATTCGAATTTGTATCCGGTATGGCGATGTAATCCCCGGCGGGGTAGGCAGAGGTGTAACTAGTACCCACATTTCGCCGAGCTTATTTCGTCCCGTGATGTGATAGGGGGCGAGCTTATTGCCATACCGGACGCAGTTCCAGACTCCGGGCTCATACTGAGTATTTCTAAATAGTAAAACCCAATATCACTTTCACCCGACCCGGGGATCGAACCCGAGACCTAAGCGCAGCAGTAGTTCCGCATACGCATTACAACTGCACCACCGAGGCAGTCATTTCAATGTGTAGGTATCGATTTAAATATGTATCAAGTGCAACACTTATCATCAAATTATTAAGGCAAGTATAAATTTAGTCACATCTGTTTCAAAAGTTAAGGAAAAGGTTTTATTTAAAAGAATTTAATCGAATTTATTTAAAATTAAACGCGTAAATGAATAACGAGGAAAAATATTTTACATACCTATTGAAATGGTTGTTGCTCAGGAGTTATTAGTTACACACTAAGTACATAAAAGTTTTTTAAAACAGAGGTCGGCAAACAAGAAACTAGGCGCGGGCTAACATAAGCGCGCCGAGATAATTTGCGACTTGTTTTGCTTGAAAAACCAGTTTTATCTGGTTATCTCTATGTCTATCAAGGCTAACATAATATTATTAAGCTCGATATGCATGCGTTGAGAAAATACAGACGTCTCGTTTTCTCATGCTATATCTATAACCTTTAAACTTGCTCCACAAAGCGCCTAGCATACGGAAACCTGGTTGGTTGGCCGTCGACTTGTAAGAAAAAGGGCCTTTGTGCATCATTCTTTTCTTTTCTATTAGCTTTTTTTAAGTAATTTATCTCAAACGCTGAAGAGGGGCGCCTCTATCAAGTTTCTGCCCCGGTTTGATAAAATCGTAGATCCGGGGTTGTAGTTTGGAGATCGTCTGCTGTGCATGGGGTGTATGGGGTCACGCGTTCTCGTGCAGGAACAGCGGGGATGAGCGATTGATCAAAGTTAGCTCCAATGTGCAAGCTTCTCCATCAAAACACAATGATTTGTCAAATTTGACAACTTGAATTCTTATAATTCAAATGAGTAGTAAGAGAGTAGGATCGTATGTACTAACAATGATTTCTATTTGTTACAGAAAGCCCGGCAACAGATTTCATTCGACATAGAATAATTCAACCCAAAGTGCACCATGGCAGAACTAAAAGACAGATATCATCCACAAAAGACACGGTTGGTATTGGTAATTACCGATTCCTCAGTTTTTTAAACAACTGAGCGACAAGACGAGCAGGTCCCTCTTTCACCTTACTTATGGTGCTCGCTATGCAGTGGGGTAATTATATGTATTGGGATCCTACTGTAAAATACCATCGTCAACAACGTTCGTACTTAATAGAAGGAAAAAACGTTAATTCCAGAGCGGTGTACATCATTCAGAGGTCGAGATGACGGTGACGGTGGATGGCGAGGAGTACATCCTGGAGTTGCAGCTGAACCACGACCTGCTTCCAGACGGGCACACGGTGCGCTATCAGAAGAATGGCAAGACCATCTTACATAAACCTGGGAAGACGGTATGTTGATGTTTTAATGCACCATCCGAGTGAATGTCTTTTCCTGGATAGAAAGTAGCGTATGTCCTAATTCAAGTCATTTATATCTGTTTAACCGTTTATTCGTGATTGTTTAATAAACATCCCATTAAAAACATTCAAACTCAAAGTCATCCAAACTTCCACATTTATAATATGTATAGAAAAACAGATGACGATGCCTATACGCACGGATAATAAACTATAGATCTACCATTACGGCAAAGATTTGTGTGTGATGAAGAAATCTTAATGTCTTTTATAGGAGATAGACTTTTGTCAGTACCATGGTGCAGTTCGAGGCAGACCGTCTTCACGTGTGGCTTTGTCCACGTGTCATGGTGTCAGAGGTATCATATTCGATGGCGAAAAGACTAGATACATCGAGCCAGCTGAAGGTAGTATTTATAACTACAATATTACTTAGTATTGAAAAAATAATATGACTATTATAGAGAGGGATTTTTTATTGTGTTACAACAAAAAGTATTTTTAGTCCTTCGAGAAGGATAAATAAAAATGTGCTATCGTCAAAAAAACAAATTATAAAATCATTTAGGATCTGGAGACATCGTCTCTCCTTTCTTCTCCCTTATTGAAGTCTCTAAAAAGGCGAATTCCAATTTCATATATATATTTTTGTTTTAAGGTGGTGAAATACAGTCCCAGCATTATCTATACGACCATACTGATCTAAAGACAAAGTTCAATTATGGCTACGTTGGCGGAGTGACGAGCAACTCGAACTATGATCCGATGATGATAAAGAACTATAATAATGAGCAAAGCTTGAAACGGACTTATACTCGAAGTTCTAGGGTAGGGACATGCCACACTCTAGTTGTACGATATACTGTAAATCTTCTTTAAATTAATACGTGAAAATAAAACTTCGGACCCCTTTTTTATGAATATTACACGCACGGAAGATTATGAGATTTGGCATAGGTAGTTAAAATTTATATGGTGGAGGAGTTTAGAAGCTATTTACTTATTGTCTATATATATCTCTCTAACAAATAACTGTATTGATTAAATTAAATAAAACATTCATTGTCAATGAATGTCTGAATGATAAATCTCGCACATAGAACAAAATTCAAAAAATAGGTCTAATATTTTAAAGAGAAAATTTAAGTAACTGCCATACCCACGTTTCTAAAGCTCTCTATAAAGCGGCAGCAGCACTTTCTCTCTCTCTCTTTCTCTCTCTATCACCATCTTTCTCGTGGTAGTAGAATGTAGGATACATAGGGGCCCTAATGTTCAGATGGAAAAATCTTACTTTAGAGCAAGATTTCGACAGCTTGCAATTTAACAGATGCTTATTTTACTTAGGTACTATCTTATGTCACTATCTCTTGCCATGCATTTTTAAGAGTATCAGCTAAAGAAATAGTTAGACATAATTTTTTTGGCTGACTGATTTGACTAATAACTATTGTTTTCAGTATAAAAGGAGCATAGACCACCTACAGGTACGTGGCCCATACAACGAAAACAAACAATCTCGCTACGTGGAGCTGATGTTAGTGGCCGACAACAGTGAGTTCAAGGCGAACGGAAAGAACATTGACACTGTCCATAGACAGTTGCAGGAGGTTGCTAACATCATCAACTCTGTAAGTAAACCTTTAGCGCGAAGAGTTTACGCGCTTGCACAAAATGAGTGGCGTGGCGCGGCTTAGATGGTTAATCGGGAGGGTCTGAGCATTACACTGTGGTTATTCCCAAATACCGCCTACATCTCGACTGCCTTCGTCACTAACAAAAATGGGACATATTCTCTTCGCTTAGCTGAAACTGTGTCCACTGAAGTTAGGCGGCGAGTAGAGTTGGTAATAACGATATCTTATTGGTTACTAACGAAATATCTTCACTCCTTTCCGCTCACCTCCGATTTGGTGCATATCGGCCCTGCTTTAAATGGCTGCACCAGGCTATCAAAATATAAGTAATACCGACGAAGTTCGAATCTCAAATAGTAGTGACTATGTTGAGCGAGAGCATAACCTACATCTAATTCTAGGTTGATGTCAAAACATAACTTAAAAGTCAAGATTCGAAATGAAAACTTACATAAGGGCATACTCGTATCAGTTAACTGTAACAAGTTACTGTACTGAGTACATATCATTGAGTGGAAGAGCCAAATCTGTAGACAATTATGTCTACAGCATGAATGGGGCGTCTCGAAGGGATCGTTACCACTGTCGCACATAAAATCGGTATAAAGTATGTAATGTAATCTATCTGCGTTTCGTACGATGAGTGAGATATCCGGAGGCCCAAATGTTAGGCCCAGATATCCCCTTCCCAATCCTTTTAAATCCCTTTCCTTAAAAGTCCACAACACGCTCATGATTCTTCTGGTATTATGGGCGTACATGGGCTGTGAAGATCAATTACCATCAGGTGACCCTCTTGCTTGATTGCCGGCTTATGCGATAAAAAAATAGCCTCCGTGGTTCAACGAGTTATCGGCTCTCAAACGAGAAACCGTGCGGCGTCGTGTCTTATGTCTATCCCCGCAAATATTTTATACGGGTTTGGGCGTTGTGGAACTGTAAATCCATTTTCCCAACACCAACCAGATAAGACTTGGGTCTATGTGCTTAAGTAACTGGTTTAAGTATACCTGTTGGATAAGTTTATAATTAAAAAAAAATGTGAGAACTGACCAATAAATGTTTATTTCCAGGTATACTCTCCACTAAACATCTTCATAGCACTTGTGAGTGTGGTGGTGTGGACCGAACGGGACGAGATCCAAATCAAGAAGGATGGAGACATTACTCTCAATAATTTTCTAAACTATAGAAAGACTCGGCTTGTTGAACCTAATGATAACGCATATTTACTTACGTGAGTAGTAGGGGAAACAATCTAATCCAAAAAGTTGTGAAGCCAGATAGATAGGTTTTCTGCTTGCCGTGTGCTATGCCGGTGATTTAATATAGGCACCGAATAGGTATAGGTACTAAACTCCGTTTCAATTGAACTTCGTAGCCGATAAAATACGACCTAACACCTTATGTCTCAACTCTCAGGGCGATGAGCGCAGTTCAATGTCATGCAGTGCCTACATAATAATTCAAAGAACATGTTTAATGTTGCTTCTGTTTATGAGCAGGCGTGACGAACGACCTGCAAGGCTAGTCAACTAAAGCTAAAACAAATTGCATCGAGACTTCTCGCGTCCGTCTACCTAGCACCATTGTTAACCGCACTTGCAAAAACAATGTTTATTTAATTATCATTTATTTCAACCAATACAAATTACTATACGTAATATGAATTTTCATAATTATTCACCACCTATTTTTTCTGTAGTTCCAGTCGAAAAAAATTCAAAGATTACGCCGTCGGTAAAGCGTACAAAGGGACGATGTGCATGTGGGAGGCATCAGGTGGCGTGGCTACGAACCATTCCAGAGTTATCGGTTTGGTTGCCACAACCATCGCGCACGAAATGGGACATAACTTCGGAATGGCACACGATTCGAATGACTGCGACTGTCCCTACGAGAAGTGTATCATGAATCCGTACAGTACTGAGGTGATGCCGATACACTGGTCGTTGTGCAGTCTCAAGTTTCTGGCGCTAGCTTTTGAAAAAGGAATAGATTATTGTTTGCGGTGAGTTATTTAGTTGTTTATCTCAATGCGGTTAGTTGTTTTAAAAGAAGTGCATCATAAGTACGTTGATGACTTCGGTGACCATAGGTGGTCCTCGTGTCCTTAAGTCTAGCACGGTCGTTTAAGACGAACTAATTATATTATTGTTTAAATGTTGAGTTGTATCATGTACGAAAACAATTATTACCTATTTATATGCGGTCCTTATTACAGTAACAAACCGAAGCGTCTATTCCTGTCGCCTTCTTGCGGCAACGGATTCGTGGAGCCGGGCGAGCAGTGCGACTGCGGACGAGCAGCGGGGGAGGGGGACAATAGTGCTTGTGTCGCGTGCTGCCATTCAGACACATGCATGCTGAGGAGCAACGCCACGTGTGGCGCCGGGACGTGCTGTGATCTACAGGTATATAACACTCACTGTACTAGCGTGTGTCACTGTCGACTGCGGTCACGTGGTGGGGAGGGGGACAATAGTGCTTGTGTCGCGTGCTGCCATCCCGACACATGCATACTGAGGAGCAACGCCACGTGTGGCGCCGGGACGTGCTGTGATCTACAGGTATATAACACTCACTGTACTAGCGTGTGTCACTGTCGACTGCGGTCACGTGGTGGGGAGGGAGACAATAGTGCTTGTGTCGCGTGCTGACATCCACGCCACGTGTGGCGCCGGAACTTGCTGCGTATAACACTCACTGTAGTTCACTGTACTAGCGTGTGTCACTGTCGACTGCGGGCATTAAAATATAGGTAACACTATTTACCATCAATATTGTTGTTACAGACGTGTCGTCCTAAATCAGCGGGCACGATGTGTCGGTCTGCGGATCGCGAGTGTGATCTGCCCGAATACTGCACCGGACACTCGGAGGTCTGTCCTGACGATGTGTACAAAATGGACAGCACGCCGTGTGGAGATAACCAGAAGGTATATAATATGTCAGAGTCATAAGTACGGCCACTTCAGTATTCTTCTTCCACCTGCCCTTATCCCACTCGCAGTGGGCTTGGCGCAACTTGCTTTTTAACACATGTTACAGAAAGATTTGGCTTGTAGTTTTTATGACCGGCCGCTTGCCTGACGTCTACCCCTTTGGGGAATAAACACATATCTGTAGATCACAGAAACATTTTGTCTCAGTGCGGGAATTTAACTTCACATCTCGCTTCACAACCAGCCACTCGGCTACTGCGCCACGAAGACTGTCAAGTGCAGACACTTCAGTGAGCGCGATCTATTGTGAATTGTTGGTATGGAAGTGGACTGTTGCCTTGAGGTTGATTCGCATTCTTTATAAGGTGGTTTCATGTGAGTGGGACAAACTAAAATATAAGGTGCGGGGCGTCTCGTCATTTCAATAAATAGTCTGAAACCTGAGAGCCATCGAGTCTGAGCATAGTCGTAGATACCTAATTATTTGAGGTCGAAAATAGTACAACTTACCTAACGAAATTATGTTTGACCGACGTAATCTATATAGGTAGGTACCCATACCTGTTTAAAAGCGAAGCACTCACTCCCTTAGCAATTAATCACAAGTCACATAAACTGCTAAATTCAAGATTATGTAATTTGCCCAGATGATAGTTTGTGTAAAATATGGGGCTAAGAAAGGAATTTTGTTTTTTTTTATCTTCGCATGGCAAAAGACCAAGGCCCGTATTCACAAACGAAACTTAGTAAGCTCGTTGCCAAGTGTCCAATTCTGTATACATGATTGGTCTGTTTTGATTTAGCGCCAAAAAATGACGTTAAGAGAAATCGTCAGTATGCGTTCGCGCTCACTATGAGGTCTCAATGTAACGTTTATGAATACGGGGGTAAGTATTTTACTTTAAGCTGGATCTGATGTTAAGGAGGTACATACAGTGCAGTCCAAATAATTATGACGGCCATCTTTGTCATTTCGACCCTCGACGGTGCCACTATGGCGGGTTTTACAATTAGTATTATATTTTAAATATATATACTGGGTGTAAGAGGACCGTTTCCGAAACGGTCATAAAACACAACCTTAAAATAAACGGAACACACTATTATTTTTCTGTTTACTTGCAATTTTGTAAATGTAAGGCGTACTAATTGCCGCGCTTCAACACTTAGTAGCCCTGCACAGCTGATTCCGAGTGTCAAATGTTTTTTTATTGGCGTTATTAAGATAAAAAACTATCATAATGTAATTCGTATGAGAAACCGGTGTGGTCCGGAGTACAACTCCTAGGTAGGGGGATATCACAATTTAGGTACGTTACAGTTTTTGATTCACACATGAGCTGCCTGGTATTGAAATTACTTACGAACTCAATAGTTTGGTAGACTCGGAATCTATCACGTCATAGGACGGAATTAAGCTCGGCGTGTGCTCTAGGTAAACCTCTACTTATCCTTTCAGAGATACAGGCGTGTGACGGGTGCATTCAGCACTATTGAAATTTCGCGCGCTTTATACCGAACGCTGCCAATGGCTCCCGACGTAACACGCAATACGCGTCGCACCAATAAGCGCGCGGCCTGCGTTGCCGCGCGAACCCCGTTTTAATGACGAAAGGGAAGGATAGCACGCGCCATGTTCCGCGCTGGTATTTCAGATTTGTTTGTGTATGTTTCTGTGTAAAATTATAATTAAAAGTGTCGATTAACCCCAAACTTGAGTGTATTCATTCCTCATAGTGGCGCACAACTTGCGGCCAATCACGCCGCCGGGCAAAAATAGAAGAAATCGTCGTCTGAAGTTACCGCGGGAGATGGCCCCTCCATGCAAGAAAAATGGTACTCGGCGTGGCCACATCCAGCCCAACGATAGAGAGTTGCCTCCTACGACGGACTCAGACTCAGAAACACACGAAGCTACGTTTGTCGACCCGTCGGCACGTATGTCGACGCCGACGCCGGCTGCGCCCATAGGGGCCCCAGCGTCACCGACACCGGAACACGTGTATATGTTGATGGAAACCTTCGCCAAATCGCAAGCGGAATCCAACCGGAAGCTGCTAGAGACTATCCTCGCAGCCTCAACCACGGCTTCACCTGGACCTGGTGGCGCCGTCAGAATGAAGTCAGCGGGCAACTTCAGTAAGTGCTCCGCCCGCTTCGACGGAGCGTCAAGGGACGCCGAAGTTCTAGAAGCATTTATCGACGCGGTGTTAGTTTTTAAGGAATGCGCTGGCGTCAGCGACGAGAATGCGTTACGAGGCTTGCCGATGCTGCTCGCTGGAGACGCAGCAGTCTGGTGGCAGGGCGTCAAGAAAGACATCCACGACTGGGAGGACGCCGTCGTGAAACTTCGCGGGATGTACGGAATGGTGAAACCTGGGCACAAACTGTTCCGGGAGATTTTCGCGTACGAACAGTCCCCGCCGGAACGCAGTGAAGTGTTCGCGTGCAGGCTTAGAGCGCTGATGAGCCAGCTACCGTATGATTTGTGTGACGCGGCTAGAATAGATATCGTATACGGACTATTAAATCGTAAGATCCGAAAACGTTTATCTCGCGAAACTGTGAATACGTTCGAAGAGTTAGTCGCGAAATTACGCTATGTCGAGGAGTCAATGGCAGAGGTACAAAATAGTCAAACCAAAACTGTAAGTACTCCTAAAATATCTAATAGGGTGCATAGTAGTACTCATGATAGTGTTCGCGAATCCGTAGTGAAGCCTATGCGTACCCCTTCTGTTCCAAACAATGATTCCAAACCGCAACGGAAGCGTTGTTCGTACTGTAGGAATTATGGTCATGAGATAGATGAATGTAGGAATTATAAGAATAACAATAAGAAAGACAGTTATCCAGGCGATCAGTCTTTACGTTGTTATGGTTGCGGACAGCCCGGGGTAGTCAAATCTAAGTGTGGAAAATGTAATGATAATAAGAGGGCCCTACCTAACAGCGCAACTTTTAATACTATAACTTGTAACAATTCTGTTTCGAACAGCCGTTTACCCGAGAGTTCATTGACCCGCAAAACATCGATGCGCGTTCGCAACGATAAGTCGAACCCTTTGATAGTCGCCGACCACGATCGCGATCGTCCGTATTCGGACGTTGTTCAAAAAAATACTTATTCTGATAAAAGGCCTTATTCTGATGACTGTATTTATTTTGGTAAGGGGTCTCATTTTGATGAATGCACTTATCCGTGTAGTGAGAAATCTTATTCTACAAGTACAAACAAGAGTGACCAGTTGTTTTCCGGTCACGACCAGATGGTTACTAACCATGACGTATCCACCGATATCGTGGAAGCTAAGTATTCATCCGATGATTTTGATCACGACCAGTGTCATCCCTTAGTAAACATCAACATTTTGGGTCAAGTTGGTGTCGCTATTGTAGACACGGGAGCTACGCACTCCATTGCGAGTCCGTTGCTTCACCGCATATTACAAAGGAGTAGTGTTCACTTTTCAGAATCGCAGCGTTATATACGCTTAGCCGACGGTACTGAAAAGTTGCGTAGTGTTCTTTTCTACACTGTTAAGGTAGAATTGCAGGATCGTGAAGTACCTACTACGTTTATTGTGATCCCAGGGGCGGACACAAGAACGCTTTTAGGGCGCGACTTCATCATGCGCGCCGGCATGGTACTCAACTTAGTTGAAGGTACATGGAGTTTCGCCACTGCACCCGACCGTAAGTACGACCTCGTGAACTCGTATAATTTAAAGTACGCTAGTGACGCGGACCTTTTGTGCAGTGACGTCACCGAAGCTTTGACCTTGAGACCTGAGGAGTGCGTTCACCTGTCCGAGGAGCAACGTGCCCAGCTGAACGCGCTGATCGCTAGGAAGGCTAGCCGATTCGCCGCAAAAGGTGAGCCTACAAGTTTTATCACTCATCGTATTAAAGTAAATGAGAAGCAAGAACCTATCGCTTCCCCGCCATATCGCATGTCACCTGGTAAAGTAGCCGTTTTAGAGAAGTCGTTAGACGAGCTGCTACGAGCAGACGTGATCGAGGAATGTGAGTCACCGTGGGCAGCCAACGTCGTCTTAGTTACTAAGAAGGATGGAAGCACACGGCTTTGTATAGACTATCGGAAGCTCAATGCTGTCACAGAGCCCGATAGGTATCCGCTGCCGCGCATGGATGACGTGCTTCACGCAGCTAAAACGGCGAGCTTCATGACAACTCTGGATTTACGGTCTGGATATTTCCAAGCACCGTTAGCGGAAGAAGACCGTGACAAAACTGCGTTTGTCACACCTCTTGGGACATATAGATTTAAACGTATGCCCATGGGCCTCCGGAATTCTGGAGCGACTTTCCAGCGTTTGATGGACAGGTTCAAGTCCAACTTGCAAGGTATATCCCTTTTATGCTATCTCGACGATCTTATCGTCCTTTCTGACTCGTTTGACAAGCACCTGGAAGACCTGGAAGCCGTCTTCGACAGGTTAGAACTTTTTAACTTACGGGTGAACCGCGAGAAAAGTGTATTTGCTCGCGATTCTGTAAAATTTCTGGGGCACCTGATTGTACCAGGTGGAATTCAGGTAGATCCGGACAAAACGGCCGCTATTAGCGACATGGCTGTTCCGACGAATTTGAAGCACCTAAAGTGCTTCCTTCAGACATCGAGTTGGTTTAGACGCTTTATACCTAACTATGCTGAAATAGCTAGACCGCTGACGTCGCTATTAAAAAAGGGTAGCGTTTGGCGCTGGTCACTCGACGAGCAATCCGCTTTTGACCACATAAAGCGGCTCCTGGTGTCTGCGCCTATATTACGTCAGGCTGACCATACCCAGCCATTTACGCTGAGGACCGATAGCAGTGGCTATTGCCTCGGGGCGGTCCTAATGCAGGGGGAGGGGCCCGACGAGCGCCCCATTGAATACGCTAGTCGACTTTTAACTCAGGCCGAACGGAACTACACGACTACCGAGAGAGAGGCACTGGCGGTAGTATGGGCCGTTACTAAGTTCCGTGGATATATAGAAGGCGCGGAGATTGTTGTTAAATCGGACCATCAGCCATTGAGGTGGTTGATGAGCGTCAAGTCTCCGAGCGGTCGCTTGACCAGGTGGGCGCTTACTCTGCAAGAATTTAATCTACGCATCGAGTACACCCCTGGTAAGTCAAACGTTATCGCCGACACACTCTCACGCCCGGTCTGTACAGATGCGTCTAGTGGATGTGAGTTATGTCATGCAGTAGTGGACGTGCCATCAGAGAATGCGTCCAACTACAGGGCTTTGCAACTGCAAGACCCTGATGTCCAAAAGATAATAGAGGACTTGGAAGCAGAAGATGAACCCTTTAGGGCTCAACCGTGGGCTGATCGTGGTTATATTATATCCGATGGGGTACTTTTGAGGTACAATCCGGAACCCAGTGAAGATGAAGACGCCTGCCTTGTCGTCCCGGCAAGTGAGAGGGCCAAGATAATGTTCGAATATCACGACGCTCCCACTGCGGGTCACCTAGGTGTCGAACGTACTCTGCAGCGTATTGCCGCACGCTATTATTGGCCAGGTATGAGGTCATTTATTTCAGATTACGTCAAAGAGTGTCCCTCGTGCCAGAGGTATAAGGTAGACACGCGCAAGCCGGCAGGGCTTGTACAGTCCCCAGCTGTGGCGCAGAGGTTCGAAGTAGTTGCCGTAGATCTGTTCGGTCCGCTCCCTGTAACAGAGTCAGGTAATCGATGGATTCTTATAGCTGAAGACGTTTGTTCTCGGTGGGTGGAATTGTTTCCACTACAGAACGCAACGAGTTTGGATTGCGCTAAAACCTTAATCGACGAGGTTTTCCTACGTTACGGAGTCCCTCGCAGGCTTATCAGTGACAACGGTGTGCAGTTCATCAGCGAGGTGATGCAGCAGGTATGCTTTGCATTCGGGATCGATCAAGCGTTGATTCCTTATTATCATCCCCAGGCCAACCCGGTCGAGCGTAAGAACCGTGACCTCAAGCCGCAGCTTGCTATTTACGTTGGTCAGGACCATTCTACTTGGGATACCCATTTGGCTGCTATCAGGTTCGCAATGAACTCTGCTATCACCCACAGTACGTCGTTCTCACCAGCGATGCTTACATTTGGGCGCGAAATTCGAGCTCCTGCCGATGTCGTGAACGACATGCGCGTAATTCTAGATGGTGACAGATTCGTAGCTAATGTTACGCCCTATCTGAAACGCCTGACAACCGTTCTGATAGATGCCAGAGACACGCACGAGAAGGTTCAGGCCACTCAGAAGAAATACGCCGATGAGAAGCGCCGACCCGCGCCTGATTATAAAGTAGGTGACTTAGTTTTGCTAAAGACCCAGGGACTAAATGATACTGGTCGGGGTCAAACACCCAAGTTCATACCGCGGCGCGATGGTCCCTATATAATAAAGGAAGTGTTGAGCAGCACGACTTATCGTTTAGAACATAGCAACGGTGATACTTTAGGCAAATATCACGTTTCTCAGCTTACCCCTTTTATCGGGCAACTCCAAGCTCCGGTACACGAGAAGCGTAGGAGGGGGCGTCCGCGCAAGAAGTATTAGGTTTTAATGTGAGGCAGTTTTTTTTGTGTGTACATGTTTTCGATAGCGTATATTCCCGTTTTGCTACTCCAAACGCGAGGGCGCTTTGTTTGGAGCAGAGGGGGAGTCTGTGACGGGTGCATTCAGCACTATTTAAATTTCGCGCGCTTTATACCGAACGCTGCCAATGGCTCCCGACGTAACACGCAATACGCGTCGCACCAATAAGCGCGCGGCCTGCGTTGCCGCGCGAACCCCGTTTTAATGACGAAAGGGAAGGATAGCACGCGCCATGTTCCGCGCTGGTATTTCAGATTTGTTTGTGTATGTTTCTGTGTAAAATTATAATTAAAAGTGTCGATTAACCCCAAACTTGAGTGTATTCATTCCTCATAGGCGTAAGATTGTTATTTTACGAGAAAACCATTTTATAACTATGCGTTTATGTGTTCCTCATAAAGACTTTAATGTATACTACTAGACAAGTTGCGCGGTACAAATAAAATGTATCACTAAGTTGCGGTCAATTGACCGTAACTCAACATTACCATTTCGCTTACTCTCAACTAGAACCCCTATCGCGATCCTTGTTTGTGAGCTGTCAAACTCCCGCGTTATGTGACAATTTTTCTTCTAATCAGCTCGTCTTGTAGTATACGTTGATGAAGTCTTTGGTTCCTCAGGCATACTGTGTCCGGGGTTCGTGCAGATCTCACACGGACCAGTGTCGCGTACTGTGGGGCACCACCGGCGAGACCAGCCATCACATGTGCTACGTATCCAACATCAAGGGCAACAAGTTAGTACATACCACATTACCTAACTCCTACAAGGTGGTAGGTCCCTCGTATGCGAGAGGCCGTCTGGGTTGGTACCACCGCTTTGTCTATTTCTGCCGCTAAGCATGAGTGTGTAAGCACTGTTGTGTTCCGGTTTGAATAGTGAAATTACTGGATATTATGAGGCTTAACATCATATGTCTCGGGATGACGAGCGCAGTCCAATGTCATGCAGTGTTTTATAATTCAAAGTTCTGTGTGGTGTTGCTTCTGTTTATGGGCAGGCGTTACGCTTACCATCATTCTATACGTTTTTCCAACTGAACAAGATGAAAACAGTTTTACAATATTATGAGACCGCGCATACGATGCATCGCCTGTCACGAAATTTCACCTATCATGTTGTAACATAAAAGGTGATATAAAGATACCATTATGTTATTACGTGATCGTAACCAGAATACTTTATGATATCGCAGGGGGGGTAACTGTGGGTACGACCGTCTGCGGCAGCAGTACAAGCCGTGCGCCGCGTCCGACGTGCAGTGCGGTCTGCTGCAGTGCAAGCATCTCAACGATCAGCTAGAGTTCGGCATGGACAGATACACTAAACGCGACTACCAACAAAGTTTCTATAACGGTAACTACCTTTATTATGTACCATAACCAGTGGAGGATCCAGGATTTTAGTTTGGGGAGGGCTTGAGCCAAAATTTGAATTAAAAAAAATTGAGAATATACTATACATACGTCTACTTAAAATAAAATAACTGGCTAACCGAGAGTTGTGACCGGAAAAGAATAGGCAACCTAACGTTTGCAAATTCTATGGGCTTCATACTTTCGATT
Source organism: Mimas tiliae (assembly GCA_905332985.1). Taxonomy (NCBI): domain Eukaryota; kingdom Metazoa; phylum Arthropoda; class Insecta; order Lepidoptera; family Sphingidae; genus Mimas; species Mimas tiliae. Next base: position 14,527,830 of record HG995246.1, on the reverse strand, counting down.
GGTATAGAATTTGTCTAATATTCAAACCGGTGAAATGTTTTTTTTTTATTTATAATAATTAATCATATCCTGGACTGTTTGTTAGGCAACCCATATGCAATGTATTTATTGACATATTAAATTAAATATAAAATACGTTTCATCAAATAAACGTCTTGGTGAAGGTCGTTGTATGACGGGATCCTATACTATTACGGTTCTATGTCTAATAGCGATATTTCAGTACGGCTAGTGATGTTCTATACTTACGTTAATTATTTTATATCACATTTTCAGGTACATTATTGCCGTGCCTAACTGCCCTCATAGATTTGGGATTGAATGACGTCGATCCGGGATTAGTGCCCGATGGAGCCAAGTGCGGACCCGATAGAGTACGTTATTGTAAAGTACTTATGAGTATAGCAATATGGTGACGTGTGAATACATCCTGGTAGAATCTGATTTACCTACTAGACGGTCACGGTAGGTCTCGAATGCGTGATTCCTACATGAACAGGAACAGAGGCGGCGCTAGACCTGACGTGGACGTCGGGAACATCAGCTTTGCGAGAGGCCTCTTTCAGTTCCAGTTAGAAAGAAACCTTAAATTAAATGAGACTAATTATACCCTAATGTATGAGTATTCGAGTGTTGTAAATTGTTGCTAATCATACAACAATAATTATTAACCTGTAAATAGGTACCTGTCCGCAATGTAGTCAGACATGACGACAATTCAAAATTGATCACATCTTATGTAGGTAGTTTTAAAAGCATATATTTCATCGAAATTATTGTACCCAAAATCGGCCTGTCTTACTATTTTATAATTTTTTTTATACTGCTATCAGTCATGATAATTATTTTGAAATTACCAAATAATAATAAAAATATATAAATAATTATAAATTTTATTTAATCGTCGTTAAAATAAATTTAAACGATAGATTAAAAAAAAAATCGACTTAGTTTATTTGCGAATCGATTCTTGACCTTTCGGGATTTCACTTTCACGGGAAATTAACACTGGCTTTCTGAATTCTTGCGCCCCTTTGAATGCGAAAATTAAAAAACAAAACATTCTATCGCATCGTCTGAACTTTATATCGTAACACTCTCTGATCTCTCGACCAATCACAATCAAACTGCACGAACGTTCGTATCGTGTTTTACGCCACATTATAACTGCTCTTCCTTTGTTAATAGAGTTATTAATGGTCATTCCCTATAATAAATCTATCGACAGATTTGCTTACTGTCAATAGTGTTTTGACAAATCTTCCATACAAAATGAGTCAAAATTTTACTGCCGGTAAGCAAATCTGTCGATAGACAGAATATTGGGAACGGCCATAAGAGGCCTTCATACTGATAATTATGTTTTTGCGTTTGCAGATGTGTCTAAAACAAAGATGTGTGTCGGTAGAAGATGTAAGATCCGAAATGTACCATAATGATCCATCATCTGTGTGCTCCTCCAATTGCTCCGGACACGGTATCTGTAATTCAAAAGGTAATTAGGGTTCCGTACAAACCAACCAACGAGTCTTATTAAAAAACCTACGCCGTATATCTGTCTGTCCTACCGATAAAGGGCTCTATCTTTTGAATCCTAATAGGCTACTTTTTATCCTGGAAAAATACATTCAAGCGGACGGAACTGCGTGCAAAAACTAGGGAATAATATAAACACAACAAACGTGTTCGTCCACAGGTCACTGTCACTGCGAGGCTGGTTTCGCTCCACCGCTATGTGCCTTGCCTGGTGTCGGAGGATCCATCGATTCTGGACCAGCCACCGACCCAACCAGTAAATATATTCTATTGTCTCCTGTTATTGATTTAATATAATAACACGTATCGGGTTTGGTTGCTCTTAGACCGTGATTTTCCTTGAAGTCACTTCGTTCCTGAGACTCACGACAAAAGATACTTATTGTATATTTAAGTATGTTAATATTTTTATGCGTCTGTATAAATAATACAAATACTAGAATCAGATCTCTTTAATGGACCAACGATTTTTTTATAGTAAAGGCCGGCAAACAAGCAAGTGGGTCAAATGATGGTAAGTGATTTCCAACGCCCATGTACACCCAAAATACCAGAAGAATAATGGGCGCGTTAAGAGATTGGAAAGTGGAGGAAGATTTGGGCCTCCGGATATCTCACTCACCGTACGAGACGTAGCAGCAAGCCGCTACTTTACGTCAGTTTTCTGTAAGAGTGATAACGGTAGAGCCGGCCCATTCATGCTGTTGACAAAATTGTCTACAGCGTGGCTATACCACTCTATTAGTCTAATTAGTGGAAGATGATTCCTATTTAGCGGAGGGTGTATATTAATATTATACTACTATAGATAGGTAGGTAGGTAGGTAGGCAAAGGTGTAACGAGTACACCCACATTTCGCCCAACCCCATTTATTTCCCTCCCATGATGTGATAGGAGTGAGCCTATCGCCATACCAGGCAAAATTCCATATAAATAAAAAAATAATAATAACTGAGCATTTCGAAATAGAATAGCCATACCCTATATCACTTCTACCCGACCCAGGGATCGAACCCAAAACCTCAGCATAGCAGTCGTACCACATACGTATTACAACTGCGCCAGTTGCGATGATTCCATTTAGGTATTTATTATTTTCTTCCTTTTTTCGCAGTCCAAAGCAACATACTGGTGATCATTTACGTGATATTCCTGGGCATCATCCCTTCGATCCTGCTCATCATATTACTCATATACTACTCCAGACGCAACGGACTGATCTGCTGGAAGAAACCCAAGATATCGTGCGGAAACTTCCACTTTTGCACCGGCACTGCACCTAAAGAGGACTTAACAAACAAAATCGCCACTAGTTCTTTACGTAAATCACTAAGTTTTAAAGGCAAAGATACCATTAACATTGAAATTAGAGAACCTAGCACGGAAATGCCTGAAAACATAATGTCCACACCCCCCGAGATCATAATGTCACCTCTCTATTGCAATGTACTTCATTTAACTAATAATAATTATGAGAACTTATCAAGGATACCACCTAGGAATATGAAAAAAGAGGACATGCAAATAGCAAGTGGCCACGTATCGAGCGTGAAACCGAAAGCACCAATGCCGCCTCCGAAACCTAGAGTGATAATAAAACAGCGCTTAGCGTCTACTAGCAACGACACGGTGTCTAAAGGACAGAGAAGTAGACTGTACAACGTCGAAAATAGCTTTACCTACCCTAATTTTTTAGAATCTAATCAAAATCGAATTTAATCTAATCCCTAAATTCTCTAGGCAGAATGATCTCTTCTTGGGTTCCGTACAGGAAAACGTTCTGAATCACAAAATACTAATAATATTATGATCTCACTACAAAGAATGCTGAGGGTCTGGCAAAGTGGGAGCGTTAAAATAGGAAGGTAGAAAGAAAATACATAGAATGCAAAATTCAAACAGCCCCCCGTTCAGTCATCGTGTCGTTTCAGCTTTTTAACGTATAACATGACACATTGATGTCCCGACCAATCTCAATCAAACGGCACCAACGTTCGTGTCATGTTTTTACGCCACATCCTAACCCCGCAGGGCGTAAGGCGACCGCGAGCGCAACAATTTCGTTTCAACAACAAAAAATGTTTCTTTTATTTAAATTAGCAAATTGTTGAGGGTAACAACTAACAAGTGTCTCTTTGTCTCTATGGACCGCACGCCAATGGTTATCATTGTGATTATTATACAGGAGCTTTTCTATTTGTCTATGCCTGCACGTGGTATACACTGTTGATTAACGGACGAGGCAATGGTAAAACTTGGTTCCCGGTACAGGTTGTGGAAGTCAGACGGTGGATCGCCCCACATAATACCAAATCAACCGTCAAATCATTATGAGAAGGCGGACCCTGATATTAAGCCGGGATAACGCCAGGCAAAAAAGTTTTTTGTGAGACAGTGGCGTATTCGTGCTGTAGGCAAAATTGTCTGCAGCGTGCCTCTACCACTAAAGCTGTATCGTATTAAGCGGACAGACAGACAGATAGCCACAGATACGAGATTTTGATTAGTTAACTTCGAGATTAAATATGAAGAATAAACTCTTCATTATGCAGAATGACACACCCTGGGATCGAACCCGACACCTCAGCACAAATGAACATTTAAAATGAGCAAAATACTCTATGACCCCGGCTGCCATTAGAGATATTAAACCGGTTGAAAACACAATTTTTGTCTGCATCAGCACTATGGAAGAGTTCCGACATCCAAAAGTAGTATGCCGAAACAATGCAAACGTGCAACAATATAGTTCATTTAAGATCATTTTGAACTTAAAATATAACTGTTAATACTTAATGTAAGCGTTGTGTAAATAAAGAAATATTATAAATTATTGTTTCATTCGATAAAGCACATGTCCTGGAAATTAGCACTTGACTGATGGTCACTTCATTAGTAATGACGGTACAACGGTCTTGTTGAGTGTATTTGTTTTCAAAGTTCCTCCATCCCTCATGACCGTGGTCTCATCGTCGGGATCCGTGAAGACGCTTCGCGGTTTTCTCCACTTTGCTCGGCCAAGCCAGTGTATATCGACGCTTTTCCGATAAGCGTTTTGGAATGACTGTTCGACTGCCTCGGTGGCGCAGTTGTAATGCGTACGCGTTGCGACTGCTGTGCTGAGGTCTCCGGTTCGATCCCCGGGTCGGATAAAAAGTGATATTGGGTTTTTCTATTTCGAAATGCTCAGTATCACCCTGGAGTCTGGAATTGTGTCCGGTGTAGCGATAGGCTCGCCCCCGATCACATCATGGGACGGAAACAAGCTCGGCGAAATGTGGGTGTACTGGTTGCACCTCTGCCTTCTCCTTTGGGATTACAAGCGTGAGTGCGTAGGTATTGAAATGATATGCAGCGCGATCGAAATAGCGATACCTATGTAACGACTAAGTCATTAATTTATATCGGTCACAGGGTTTATCTCTATGCGGGAATCGAACCGCGGTTTCTCGGTTCATACTTGCCCGCTGAGCCACGAAGGCAGTCTAAAGAGTAACTATCATAAGTAGATCCTAATCCTAACTAATATTATATACCTATAAATGCGAAAGTACATCTGTTTATCCGTTTTTTACGCTTTCCCGCCTAAATAGCTGAACTGATTTTGATGAATTTTGGTAGAGATAGATGGGACCCTGAAGCTGGTTATAAGCGACTTTTTATCCTGGAAAAGACAGTTCAGGCGGGCTCAGCCGCGGGAAAAAGCTAGTAAAATATAAAAACAGCGAAGCAAAAGGAAAACAAATTAAAATAAAGTAATGCAAATTACAAGTTTTATTTAAATTAAACACAATTAAACCATAAATTGCTTAAATAGTACGACAAGATAAACTTAAATATAAAAGGTAATAAAACTTTCAACTAATTTATAAATCAATAATCATATAATATGTACGCCGACAAAAACAATTAGGGGCCTAGTTATTCTCTATGGCTGCACAAACTAGTAACGCGCCCGCGTTACGCCAACTTCGTGACATCAGCACCGAATGGCATTATTTCATTTTAAGCCAATGTCAAATAACAAGCTTAAACGCGTCTCATCTTATTAATAAACTAAATTTGACATTGGCTAATTAATGGCCGTTCCCTATATTCTGTTTATCGACAGATTTGCTTACTATCAATAGTATTTTGACAGATCTTCCATACAAAATTTGTCAAAATATTACTGCCCGTAGAAAATTTTAGGCCATTAGAGACCACAACTCAATGCCAAATTCACAAAGTCAACGTAACGTGGTCACGTTAACGTAACACGGCCCATTTCGATAGCCTTGCACACACGCATTATTGGCAATAATGTGAATATTGACAATAATAATGGGTGTGTGCGACCCGCATATTCATACTGATCCATAGTATAACAGATTTCTAGAAAATATGTAATATTCAAAACAATGTTAGTGGTATGTGGGGTATTGTTAATATATTATATGTGTGAGTCTGGTCACCATTTGTAAGTCAGTTATTACCATAGTTATGGTAACAACAGTATATTTCTTTCTTTCCATTTCCGTAAATACTTCCGCACCGTTCCAAATGCTGTAGATACGTCATTGCGCCTGTTTTTGTTAATATTGAAAATATTATTGTGCAGTGTTATATTGATCAATAATATTGCACGTGTGAGGCTCGGTATAGAGAATAAAGCCCAAGGAAGGATATAAAAGCCATACATGTATCTCTAAACAACAATAATTTGGACGACACATGCTCAACATGACGCGATGTGTGTGCGGTCCGGGTCACAGATGGGATCGGATAACTCACTCACTAATTGATCCAATACTAGTAGTATTTTGCATTACGCAAATTAAATACAGTTGCTAAATTATGTGAAGTATAAATTTATTTGTCGCTTCGTAATTCGTGTAGGTATTAGTGTGTCGCAGCAACGGTGGCAACGTGCTATCCCCATCGCACCCGCGGGAACACAAAATTATTGTGGCATAGCAAATAGCATTAACACGAATGATTAGCGTGCTAAGACACGAGAATTCACATACCTACTTATGAAATTAAATCGTAATAGCATTCATTCGATTCATTGCCATTACTAGCGGGTACGCGGCTCAGGCGGCTAATCGTAGCGAGCCCTAACGTGTAATCCGAACACGTTACACATTTACTATAAGATACGACTGCATTGAAGAAGGGATTGTAGATGCAATTTTCAACCGACTTATAAAACGAAGGGGGTTCTATGTTCGACTGTGCATGTTTTCCTTTTTTATATGGTCACGCATAACTCCGCCAAATGTGAACCGATTTGGATGTTTTTTTGTATTCCATAGGGCTTACTATCACCTTTAAATTTGAAGAAATAATTCTATCCATAAAGGGGTGAGATCAAATATGAAAGACTAAAAAATCTTTGTGCACAGATTTCTATATTCACAGAATCAAAATCCCTAAATAAAAACTAAACAGTTTTGAATCAGTGGTATTTGTTATTTTTAGTTTGTTTTTTTTTGTCGATTGATTATTACAAATACAAACAATAAGACGCACGTCGCAACACGCCTTTATGCCAAATAATATATTGACTGGCAATATGTCCTAAGTATCTCATTTTATCCCTATTTTATCTCAATTTTTAATGACATCATTAAAACGTGTACCTAGTTTGTTTTAGTTTTGCTTTAATCTTTTGTTTTTTTTAAAGGTTTTATTTTTATTAAAAAGTTTATATTTTACAAAGTATTTATAGTTGAAAGTCATCAACATTGGTGCATATTAATGTCGAAGTTTAAGTCCTTCATTCCTGATGTCATCTTCGTAGAATTCGCCTTCTTCAAATTTAATACACCCTATTAGTAGTATTACTATTACCTACTAGTCATTTAGCAAGCCGAAGTAAACCCTATCGAATAGAAAAATAATTATTCAAATTGGTCCACATTTGACAACGTTATGCGTGAACATACATAAAAACTACAAACAAATTGACAATTGTTTCAAGCTAAACCAAGTTACAAAAGTATTATAAATCATAGCCACAGACTCTGCTGCTATTTACATCTAATGCCAAGGGAAGTCAGACCTGTTCCTTATTCTATTAAAAATCTCTTGCATTTCTAATTGCTGTCTGCGTTCTGAAAGTTGTGGCCTGATCTCATTCAGCGTGGATTTCATTGTCCTCTTCATCTGTTCATGAGTTTCACACTTCATGTGCTCTTCGAAATCCGACCAATCACCTACAACTGTGTTGCAATATCCGCAGTGATATATGCCAGAGCGGATCTAAAACAAACAAAAATTTATTTACTATTCATAGATAAAAGTATAATGGCCATTTGTATTACGAAATATAAACGAAATTGTAATAGCCTTTTTTAAGTCAGGAAAAAAGTATGATATATGTCTGTATATTCTTACATATGCACTCATTACTGTCATCCCGAAGGGGTAGGCAGAGGTGTAACCATTACACCCACATTTCGCCGAGCTTATTTCCGTCCGATGATGTGATAGGGGGCGAGCCTAGCGCCATACAGACTAGAGTCTGGAATTGTCCCCGGTACGGTTTTTCTATCACGAAATGCTTAGCATCAACTAAGCATTTCGTGATAGAAAAACCCAATATCACTTTTTGGGGATCAAACCCTAGACGTCAGCACAGTCGTATCGCGAAGGTATCACAATTGTGGCACCGAGCCAGTCTGTTTATAGTTTTATTAATTAAATCAAGATAAAGACTTTAATATTAAGTGAGGCCTTCAAGAAAAGATAACAAACTTACCACCTATTTCAAGATACATTTTTTTTACTTAAACTTCAATATGTGCTTACATAACCAAATACTTACCTCCCTAACGAATTCGTCATCATCGCGCAGTACAACTGGAATTCGGTCATATATCCCGTCGTGACTTCTTATGATTTCAAATAAATTACTCATATCAAAAGTAGTGTCGCAATGTAGACATTTTACCTTCAACATCTCTTGCTTTAACAATGTAAAACTCTCAAGAGTGAGGCAATACTTGTAATTGATAATTAATACCCCCCAAGACAATCTAAATACATTCATAATGTGCATCACTTCCTGAATGAATTCGTCCATTCGTTGCTTTGGCAAATGGGCTCCTGAACATTTTGATTTTTTAACTGGCACCGACTTATTTTGAGTGTCTGTAGCCATTCCACCTTTTGATGTTTCTACTTTTTTAACCTTTTCATCACTATCTGTGTCTGAGTAGAATGGAGAAAACATTGTATCTTTGTTGTGTTTGTTATTGTTTGATTCTGTTTTGAGTTTCACATCAGTAGTTTTGTGATTCTGTTCGACTCCCGCTGGTATTGAAAGTGTTGAGACTTTATTATAGCTATGCTCTGCTATATGCCTTTTTATCTCACTGTAATCGAAACTCACGTCAACGTAACATTTTTTGCAAAAAGCTTTATCTAATTCCAAATTAATGTTAATATCGTTTTTTTGAAATATGGAAAGAGAATCTAGTATATTAAAATGGGTGGTGTTTCCATCAAGAGACTTCTCTATTGATGCAGCAGGCGTTGGATTACCCGATTGTTTTTTTCCTGCGGTATTAAACGAATTATCTTTCTTTTCTAGAGTATTACTCCGACAGTCTTTTATTTTAATATTAATGCAATTAACATAAATTTGTTGATGTTCGGAACCATTGAAGTGTTTTTCGGATGTGCTCATAGCAAGTATTTTGTTACAAGTTAAACATTGGAATGCCGACTCGTCAACCTGAAATTATAACGAAAGCATCTATTAAATGCATATGCGTACATCTGTAATAGAGTAAAGCTCGTTTACATTTAGAGGAATACAACTAGGTTAGAGCCTCGATAATTTTCATTATTTCGAGAATTTTCGAGGTAGATACCGCAAAAAGACCCACATAAACTGTCACTGTTGTTATACATATATCTTATCGCCTACGATATTATTTACTATCAAATGGCTGTTCAATATGTCATATTGAGTATCCCGAAAGCAAATTCTTAAAGTAATCGAATATTATCCAGATACTTTGTATTGTGTTTGACTATATTTGCAGCAATATGTTCAATACTTACATTTCTATAAAGATTACTGTTCGTTCCAAATTGGATTCTTCCCTGCACCAGTTTGAGTATGTGCGTATGATCCATTTTGTGTTCTGCGAAGTCTTCGACGTCACAGTTGCAGATGGCGCAGGTGTCTCCGGAGAAGCCGTGCCACGCCTCCTCCTTTATCACCACGTCATTGAACGCCACTACATCATCATCTACATATTTCAATAGAGCGATCCCCTTACTGATTTGATGCGTCTTCTCCTCGATGTGCAGATTCACTTTGGTGCCAGTCGATAGCAGCACGTTACAGTACTCGCAAAAGTAACCTGCTTTTACCTAGAATGTACAGTGCTATTAAATAAACGCACCCCGTGTGAGGAGATATTTAAAGGAGCGTAACGGCAGGTAATAAGTGAATGGTGCCTTGCACGCGATAATGACCAGCCAGACGGTGTCATAAAAGTGTGTATACACAACATACACATACTAACATGTATTCACAATGGCGGGCTGGGATCGACGCTATGTATGGCAGTGAATGTTGGGTTTGGCATAAGAATCATAAAGACGAGTAAATGTGGTAGAAATGCTTTCCCTACGGAGTATGTGTGCATTCACACTTGCCGACCAGATGAGGAATAGAGTGATAAGGGATAGCTAATTCGAAGTATGATAACCATATCATACATAGTCACCAGACTACGATAGAAAAGGGTATGCTGAAATAGTTTTGTTTGGAAAGGATGGAGGAAAGACTACTTAAGAAAGATATTTATCATACGAATGGAAGCGTCAGAAGAGAACGTATGTCGATCAAATAAATTATCTCTGAAAACAGCACGAAGACACGAGTACCCTCAACTGGTGAAAATGTCTGAGTTGAATATGGAAGAGGTGTGTCAGGATGCTAACTGTGGCACTCAATAGTCAATGCCTATCCCCATGGGCTATAGAAGTGAGAGTGTATGTATGTAATTGGACTTCAGGTCCACACATTAATAAAAATATAAAAGATAGAAATATTCTATAGGTAGGTACCTTTCTAACACAATCATCCTTATATTTTTCCATGTAAGTAGAAGTTTCCAAGTTTTTCTTATGAACTTGTTTCTCCATGTGTTGCTCGGCAGCTTCCTCGGTTCCGAAATATGTCTCGCACACGAGACAGAAATAGTCGATGAATCCGTTGATGATAGCATTCTTATTAAACTTGGACACCATGTTTACCTGCAAAGTGTATATAAAAATAGTACACCCAAAGGCATATTTACCTCGGTCTATGGGGGCCCTCGATTGGGGGACGGCTGCAAGGGGTATCTTGCACTTTTAGCGCTCAACTAAGCTCCTATTGCGCGTATTGTATTTAAATCTTATCCTCCTTACCTTAATTCTATATGATGAACACAAGAGTACCTACATTTTAGACTTCTTAAATATCAATAATTTTTCCGCCTTGGGAGAAACGATGCACAAAGAGTGTTTTAATTAAGATAAATTATTCCAAAGCTGAGTCAGGAATCCTGCCTGGCACATCAGTAAACACAAAACATTTTTACATAATGCTATCAGCATTCTTATTGAACTTAGACACCATCATGTTTACCTGTAAATTTAATAAATATGAATAGTATATCGCCACTTTGATAAAAGTTTCAATAAAATGTATTAATATGTCAATTTCTTAGATTTTAAAAACCCAATAGTTTTTTTTTAAATATCCTGAATGTATGTGTGTGTGCGTGCGTGGGTGTGTTTGTTTTAGCGTGCGTGTGTGCGTCCGATTTACCAACAGCCCCTGAGAGATCGACACGAATCGATCGTTGGGTTTCGGTTGCAGCTCAGACAAGCCTTTGGAACATCGTGGCACTCATCCAGAGTTGCACCCTTCACGAGTTGCCACTTCTGCCTAGCGTAGCCGCCCATGAAAATTACCGCCACGCTAATCCTTAGAGACCATTCATCTCAGGACCACCCGGGTGAACTATGCTCAGTCTGTACGTGAACCGTACTTGCTGCCTGTCATTGTCTGCCTCCATACTCTCCCACCCCTGGCGGCAACCCCCCGGTTAGGATTACGAGCCTTACCTTGGGTATTCCAGAACGGCCAGTTTCCGCCTGGAATACGCTCGCAAATTTCTTATTCTGTACTGGATGTCATGACTATGTATATTCCCGTCCCAGACAGTCCTGTTGACGCACTCAGGTTAGTAATTCCTGAAGAGGTAGGCAGAGGTGTAACCAGTAAACTCATCTTTTGCCGAGTTTATTTCCGTCCCATGATGGGTGAGCCTATTGCTAAACCGAGCACAATTTAGGACTCTGGGCTGACACTGAGCATTTCGTAATAGAAAAACCCAATATCATTTTACCCGATTCGAGATCGAACCAGAGACCTCAGCAGAGCAGTCGTACCACGTACTCATTACAACTGCGCCACCGAGTCATAATAATGGGAGTTATAAATATTTAACTCACTTTTATAAGTATTTGATATTTGACTCACTTTTATAAAGAGTAGGTAGTACTTGCTTAGTGAAATTATGGAATATATTTATGCCAATTATTAGATTCCCATCTGTCGAAATGCAATCTAGGCCTACTGATCCCCGCTGAACTGATTATGTAACGGATGTTATGGATAAAGAGGCGACGTTAGACTTAAAAGTTGACGTCTGCAAAATCAGCTTTGACTGGCCTCTTTCATTACCCCAGTTAGAAAGAAAACCTTAAATCTTTAACTCGTAAATCTTTCTTGCGAGGCGCGAGGCCGTCGACAACGCCTACCGCCGCGACTGGTTGTTGGAGCAGCTGGATGAGGTAGTTGGTGGGCTATAAAGGAGGGGGGGGAGGGGGGGGCTGCGATCTGGGAAAGGCATATGTGCAGCAATCGACGGATACAAACTGATGGATAGATGAACAAGAAAAACTGCTGACAAGACATTAGACTTCATTTCCAGTACCAAATTTCCCAAACAGTTGTAAACCTAACCATATAACCTTTTCAACATTTTGTAAAAACAAAAGTTCTGACAGTGCACTTATTGGCCTCTCACACAACTACCTCAAATAAATTATTTTTTGGAATTTAAAATACAGAATATTATTACAATATTATAAAACACTAATGTTATGTATTATATTTTTAACTAAACAGAAATCTTGTAGTTTGAAACCTCATGATGAAATTAAAATTAAAGAACCTATATCTACATTTTTATTAATACAGTATCAAATACATAGTACTGTATATTTCGTTTTTTCTTATAAGTCTTAAATTGTAAACTAATATGGCAGTATGTAAACTGATGATAACTGATAGGGTTGGGAAATACTTGAACAAACTACTGAAATAAAACCTGAATGGAAAAGGAATGAATTTACTGATTATGAATATACTGAATAAAAATTACTTTGGTCATGTGGATAAACTTCACATCAAACAACGTCAACGTCACTTTCGGATACATGTATTATATAACTCGGGGTTGGTGTTTCAGTAGTGTAATCTATAAGTCCATCAAGCTGCATCTTATCCTCTTAATTTTTTACGTGTTCGATGCACCGCACCCCAGACTCTGTACCAATTTTGGGTAAGCCTTCTTTTAATAACTCCTTGACTTCCGCCATTTCTAATAACGAATTAAAGTAAAGTGGTATTGGGTTTTTGTATTACGAAATGCTGAGTATCAGCCCGGAGTCTGGAATTGGTACCTGGTATGGCGATAGGCTCGCCCCCTATCACATAAGGGGCGGAGATACACTCGGCGAAATGTGAGTGTACTGGTTACACCTCTGCCTACATGGCCTGGATTACAGGCCTGAGTGTGAGTATGTATGTAATATATTAAAAATTAAAATTATTTCCAAACCTTGTTTACCCTATGTTAAAAACATTAATTTATTCACTTCTTCCCATCACTACGAATTATCAATATGAAATGTCAAATTTACAGTTGCCCTATACATATAATCTGTGCATTTGCATTCTTATAAATTTTATCCTTTTGGGAATATTCAGTTTTTGAGAAGAATATCGTTATTTATTAGTTCATTGGAGCAATTTAAAGTTTAATTCATATTGTATATGTTTGTTGCAACAATTAGCATGAATAATTTATTGTAATAAAGGATTAATTTTACAGAAATAAAAAACATACAATTTATTAATTCAATATACATAATATCATATTCATAAAAAAAAAACAAATTAATGCATGTTTATATTTAATGCAATATCAATTATAATATATGCTAATCTATTTTGACTGAAATGTAACTTATGCAATATTTAAATTGGTTGGTAAAGTCTGAATAAAGGGCTTCATTCATTCATTCATTCATTCGTATGTGTTTGTTGCAAAGATCAACACATTCACATATAACTTGTGATGTGCGATGATTCGGAAATTGTGATTTTAGTATGAAGTGGAGTTTGTTTACTACTTAAGACTTATAAGGAAATATAAGGTTTACATGTAAACATTAAATTAGGAAAAAGTAAAATACTATACTAAAGAGGATTGTATGAATTGGAGGCGCAATCATTTTTCTACATCTGAGAGTAGTTAAGATCCAACCTTATATAAATGTTTATAAAACTTGCAAAAAAAATAGCCGGTTTGTTACTCACAAATGGAGTCTCACATATTGCTTTCAGTGACTAAAGGGTGACGGGAGGTGTAGAGGGCAGGTGAAGTCACTAACTTCAGTTTTAGCACAGGAAAGTTATTTTGCATGTATTGTAAGTCTGGTTAGAAACATTGAGCTATGTTTCTCCTTCCTAATACCATCCTTTAAGGTCGGGAACACATCCATGATTCTTTTACTACTTCAGGCATTCATGAGCAATGGAGATCAGTAACCATCAGGTGACCCACATGGTGTCTGTCGTGTTCTGCTAAAAAGAAGTATCTAGGAATAAATGTTGTCGGGATTATAAATTACTGCACCTGATTACCAAAAATAAAAGTAGTTAGTAAATTAAAAATAATAGTGGCATATGAGAGGTCATAAGCATGATTCTGGTGTGGGATAGCAAGATTCTTCAGGCCAGGACAAATAACTTTTAAAACTTATTTTAAATTTTGATTTCACGTTGGGTGTCGAAATTTTCTTGTTACCCAGCATTATACAAACTGGCTATGATTAAAAAGCTCACTCATATCTAATCCAGAATGAATACACACATACAAAGACTTGGTTATACATTAATGATCATTAAAGTCTTTACACACATGCAAAGACTTCAATGTAAATTAATTGTTACTACTAGATGGCGACACAATGGCCTGTTTAGAAGTAAAATTGCGTCATAAAATGCAAGAGTTTGACACCTGACAGACAAGAGAGAGGGGTTCGAGTTAACAGTAAGCGAGATGGTAATATTGAGTTAGAGTCAATTAACCGTAATTTTGTGACGCAATTTCTATGTACCGCACAACTGCTCTTGCCTATAGCACAATTTCCAACACCAAATCGAGTACCTATTAGATAATATTTAGGAACATAATTTCACTTAACTTATTTCTCGGCGAAAAGTTAAGTCAGGAATTACTTAATTTGCAACTACAATTTTTAATAGAACTAGGGGCTTTGCCCATGTTTTTAACAAAACATAAAATAACATAAAAAACTTAAAGTCCGACGAGAGACATATCTTACTTTCTTCCCCACATTATTCTACGGTTTCGGAGGAGATAGCGTGACAAACTTTTGACAGCAGCGGCGCCAGTTACTTTTTTTTAGAATAGAGAGATAAGATATGTTGTTATTCTTTGCTACTTACAAGTTACCGTGTTTCCTGCACAGAAATATATTTCTCGAAGCGGAGGTTTCCTGAAGACGAGTTCTGCAGTGTGCACTGTGCACAACCGTCTAAATAAAGTACTGTGGTGCACAATGCACTAGAGTCTAGACCACTAGTCACCACTCAACACAGAACAATTTTACTTGCCTAGTCACCACAGACTACTATAGAGATGCTGCTAGTCACTAGCACAGAACAATTTCACTCTAAGGAGTCACTAGCAAATTTGTAAACTGAAAATACCCAACCATAAACTTTTAATTTTATTTCATTAATTCTGTTCATCACAGTGTTGCCAACTTAATTTTTTAGGAGTTTGTACCATACACTAGAAAAAACGTATTTTGCGAAGAAGCCTAGAAAAAAATAGTACGTATTCTTATTTCCATAAAACATTAATTTAATATGTCTTCTAAACTTACGTTATTATCTTCGAATCTATATTTAACATTTAGGGTTGTATGCACAATATTTAATTTAACTATCTATATTTAAAAAAGCGAAATACCACTCACACACTCACTGAATAAAATAAATTATAAAGGTCACTTATTTTTATTAGATTTAGCTTTACATGTTGAAGGACTAACCATTGTCGTGAAAAAGTAAAACTGAAAATAAATTATATAGTCAGTAAACGTTTTCGGGTGAAAATTGAAAAGTCTGTTTTGTTTTGCATAAAAATCAATTATTTTTACCTATTTAGACTTTCTTGTATTTCGTATCTATATATGTAAGCCTTTAATGTTTGATAGACAAAAAAAATTGTAATTTCTCCAAATTAGCATCAATATTGATTGTATCGTGTAATTTATTGATTGAGGCACATATTTTTTTTATATGAATTTACAAAAAATACCACTTTTGGAGGGATTTTCTTAAAAAAACTGAATTTTCTCTATTGGAATCTACGTAAGACTATGAGGGACTGTGAGACGGCCATCTGGCAACACTGGCTCTATCATCTATGTCCAAAACTAGAAACTTGTGTTGAGCGAGTTTTTTTGGCGGGAATTCTTACAGTGGGGTGGCACTCTTGTTTTAATTATTTCCTAAACTGGTTTAAAGTTGTGATTGTTGTATAAAAGTGGTGTGGTTTTGTGCAATAATCATTAACGATGATGAATAGTGTATGGAAACATTGAAATAAGTGGATTTGGGTGATTTTTGATCAAGGGTATTGTCGACCTTGTGCTTTCGATTCTCTTGAAGAAAGTCGTCTAAGAAGCATTGAACTGAAAGGAATTATCACCAAAACTCCAGCAAGACCTTGAAATCGGCCACACCCCTGTTTCATCGTTCTTGGAATATAAGAAAAGATATAACTAATGACTTGGCAGCATGGTCTCTGATCTTAGCCGGTTCCTTATGGAACAAAAAAAACTTGTGTTGAGCGTTTGTTTGTCTATACTTGGGGTTTCCAAGAATTTGTTGTGATCGTTGGGGTGACGAGGACTACAGTAAAGTCTACACTCAGTTTGCTACAGCCTACAGAGTACTTTGACTGACGAGGACGAGCCGGAACTCTGAAGCCATATAATTAAATTTATTTTTGTATTAACACTCTTGTATGTATTCGTCCTTCGACCAAACACTTTGGTCATTGGTGCACGGACAATTTTCACAAGAGTTATTTTTAAGGTAAGTGACATGATTCTTATCTTTCTCCGTGCCTCTCCTCAGATTATTTGGGGTCGGCCCCGTAAGTGAAACTTATCTATTTTGTAACGGACTTCAAAGGCTTATTATTTTTCATATCCGATATCTCTGCCAAATGTGGGTGGTATGGGTTACCACTAGCATCTCTATAGTAGTCTGTGGTTACCACTTTGATGGTTCTTTTTGTAACATCGACAATGTCTTATGCTCTGATGACGGAATATGAGGGATATTGCAGCTCTTTACTTGTTACAGTGGGGACGGGGGTTATACATTGTATGAAATAATTAATTTTAATTTTTAACATTTGATCAACTTGACCGATTGAGGCCATATTCACACCATACATTTGTTTTGTGGAAACAGTTGTTCGTAAATATATAGTATCACGCCGCGACTCACGGGAGCAGAACAGTAATCTAAATATAAAATGAAATACCACTCACTCACTGATTGATTAAACGCGACATCTCAAACTACTAAATCTAGGACCAATCAATTTGGTCAGATGATAGCGTGTAATATAGGGACCAATAACAGGCAAAAACAAGGGGGGCGAAAAAGGGCTAGGTTTCCAGGAAATTTACATTTTAAGAGGGTAATAGAGGAAGGGGTTTGAATTTTCTATGAAACGAAATCTGCTGTGTAATTGAATACAAATATTGCTTATTAAAAATAATGAGACTAATGTTCTTCTTCTTCTTTCTTTCTTTTATGGCCTTTGCGGTGTTGCCCTACCACAATTCTGCCAGTGTCGTGTAGATATTACGAATCAAAAATGATACCGATTAAGATACAAACATATGAATTATCACATTTTTGTATAATTCCACTCGTGAAAGGGTTATATAGTTTTAATTTGAATGTTTAGATGTTTGTAGATCTATCACACCTTAACAGCTAAATGGATTTGGGTAAAATTTGGCATACAGGTTAGACCAAATTATGAATATAAAACATAGAATATAAAGAAAATAGAACATAAGCAAAATTTATTCCAGAAAAAGACATTTAAGCGGGTGTATGCTGTGGATAATGGCTAATTATTTATAAAATTTTGGTACCATGCGAGAATTGTTGGATGAACACAATCCATCTCCACACAGGTGTCCATCTCCTGTAAAAAAATATTTTTTTTGTTACTTAATGTTTATAACCCCTGACAAGAAAGAGGAGTCTTATGAAATTGACCCCTTTGTATGCCAGTGTCATCGTAGTGCTTAAATGAATAGGCGGATTTAAATGCGTAATTTTTTGTTTGAAAACTGGTTTGATGAAAATATGTTTAGTCTTTTACAAATTACAGATGATTTTATAATTGACGTTGATAGTTTTTAATCCCTAATTATATTTACATTTTGTACAGAGGCCTTGTGACCATGGCTATTATTGGCCTTACTTGTTTACCTATTCTGAAGCTTATATTGAAATAATTACGAGTTAGATCCCCCCACACCGCACCAAGACAAATATTTGTCTGATACACAATTATTTGTTTCAGGTATGGATGTTGTGAGACCGTAAGTCTCTCAGTCCTGATACACTCTCAGTTCCTGATACCCACGGCAAAAGACCTTACTGTGGGGTGAGGGCTATGTATGTGACTGTTGGATGTTATTTATTTTTTTATTTCTAATCCCGAATGCAACTGATGCACATTGATTTTGTTGGTATTAACCAATTTTAGTGTATTTTTATTTTTAATGTCATTAATTATGAATAAATAAGTGGTTTTTTTTTTATAGTATAGCCCGGCAAACCAGCAAGTGGGTCACCTGATGGTAAGCGATCTCCACCGCCCATGTACGCCCACAATACAAAATAATTATGGGCGCGTTGCCGACCTTAAAGGAATGGGATAATAAGGGATTGGGAAGGGGAGGGGGATTTGGGCCTCCGGATATCTCTCACCGTACGAAACGCAGCAGCAAGCTGCTACTTTACGCCGGTTTTCTGTGAGACAGTGGTAACGACCCGGACGAGCCGGCCCATTCATGCTGTAGACAAAATTGTCTACAGCGTGGCTCTACCACTCGTAAATATTGGTGGATTGGTTATACATAAATTCTTTTATCAGGTAAACATGGTGTCTAAGCTCAATAAGAATGCTATCATCAATGGATTCATCCACTACTACTGCCTTGTGTGTGAAACATACTTTAAAAACAAGGAAGCTGCCAAACAACACATGGAGAAACAAGTTCACAAGAAAAAATTGGAAAATTCTACCTTCATGGAGAAACATAAGGATGATTGCATTAGAAAGGTAGGTCTTTGTTATTATATACATACTTTGAAATATAGTGAGTAATATTTGTTGTTGGCACCCCATTTTTTTCGTTATTTTTTTTTATATGGATACCATTAATCGTTTGAAAGCTTCTGTGGCGCAGTGGGGGCGGTGGGGAGGGGGAGCCGGCTGTTTGCCGACGAGAGGCCGTGGATTCGATGTCTACACCAAGACAAATGTTTTATGTACCACAATTATTTGTTTGGGATTTGGGTGTTCCTGATGCCTACAACATTAGGCTTTGTGTATAAAAATTGGGGACTATTTATTATATGGTACTATATAATTAAAAATACATTCTAGGTAAAAGCGGGTTATTTTTGTGAGTATTGCAATTTGCTGTTGTCAACTGGAGCCAAAGCTAATTTGCACATTGAGGAAGAAATGCATCAGAATAACAAAGGGATTGCTCTATTGAATTATGTAGAGGACAATGTAGTGGCGTTTAATGATGTGGTGATAAAGGAGGAGGCGTGGCACGGTTTTTCCGGAGACACCTGCGCCATCTGTAACTGTGACGTAGAAGACTTCGCAGAACACAAAGTGGATCATGCACACATACTGAAACTGGTGCAGGGAAGAATCCAATTTGGCCAGAACAATAAGCTTTATAGAAACGTACGTATAATCATTTTGCTGATAACTAATCGAACGCAACATAGTAACTCAATAAACCCATTCCTATATGCACCAATAATTGCCACTATGGCGCACCGGGCGCGTAGACGATTATGAAACAAGAGGCCACGGGATTGATCCCCGTACCGAGACAAATATTGAGTCTCGTTTCCCGTTACCCACGACACAACTTGTATCTTACTGTGGGGTCAAAACTGTAGTGTTACTTTTGGGTGTATATTTTATGAATTTTTTATCTTGGGTTACGTACTATCTAAAATACGAGCTATCAGTATACCTAATATTGAACAGTAGTAATATGATAGTAAATAATAATAATGCCTACAATATTATTATTAAGTTTCAAATGTAAAAGCATGCCAGTGTTTGTCGGGCTGTTACGTGATAATTCTGAAATACAAAACTTGTTTTATTTGACTATTCATTATACAAAGGAGCTTTGTCTGTTATCAATGTTTAACGGATGTTTTGATTATATTTCCAGGTTGATGAGTCGGCATTTCAATGTTTAACTTGTAACAAAATACTCGCTCTGAGCACATTCGAAAAACATTTCAATGATTTAGAACATCAACAGATTTATGCTAGATGCTGTAGTAGTACAATAAAAGATAATCACGATAATCCACTGGAAAAGAAATATAATTCGTTAAGTACCACAGAAGATAAACAATCAAGTAATCCAGCGCCTACATCAATAGAGAAGTCCCTTGATGAAAACACCACCAATTCAAATATACTTGATTCAATTTCTGAATTCCAAAAGAATTACATTTACATTCAATTGGAATCAGAAAAAGCTTTTTGCAAAAAATGTTATGTTGACGTGACTTTTGATTGCAAAAATATAAAAAAACATATACTAGAGCATAAAAATAAGAATATCTCACCACTTTCATCACCAGCAAGAGTTGAACAGAATCACAAAACGACTAATGTGAAACCTCAAATGAAACCGTACAATGACACCCTTGATACAGACATGAAGTATTTAACATTCTACCCAAACACAAACAGTGGCGAAAATGTTAATAAAGAACAATCATCAAGCAGAGTAACTGCTAAAGACTCAAATATTAAACATACCATAAAGGGACCTGAATCAGTCATCACCATCGAAATGTTTGCTCGTAACAACAACATTTCGTACATTGCAGGGAATACTGAAGCCCATTGCACTGTATGTAACGTGAAATTACCTGCGTCAATGAGAAATATGACTGAACATGTAAATGGAGCAGCACATAAAAAACCAAAACGCTTAGGAGCCCATTTGCCAAAAGAACGAGCGAACAAATTCATTAAGGAATGGATTCGTATTGAGAGAGGTGGATATGACGTAATAGTCATCAATGACGAATATTGCATTACTTCTTTGAGTTTTGTCATGGTAAAGAAAGAAGGATCAGAACTGAGATGTCTATACTGCAAAACGTCTTTAAATGAGAAAAATATAACAGATCACATTAAAACTTCCAATCACAATGAGGCCATGAGCCGCATGCCAGTTGTGCTGCAAGATGATGACGAATTCATTAGGGAGGTGAGTTAAAATAGATATCTACTTTTATATAAGTAACTATTGTGGTTTAAGAGAAGGGTAAATTAAAAAGTCTAATATAAAATTCCTCACATATATTTTATGATTCCATTATTAATAATAACTGAACTGCATGAAAAAAAGTGTACAGAATTAATTTTGGTACAGAAATACATGGGACGCTGGAGACGGTTATAGGCTACTTTGTATCCCGGGAAAAGCTGATCACGCGGGCGGAGCCGCGAACAAAAGCTAGTATTGTCAGTCAGCACTCAGTCACTGTTTAATTATGAATTCTCAAACTACTAAAGCTAGGCTAAGCTAGCTAGGATCATGAAATTTGGTCAGATGATAGTTTGTGAAATGTAAGGGCTCACTAAGAATGGATTTTGGAAGTTCACATTTTAAGGAGGAAAAAGGGGTTCACAGGGGGGAGCCGCGAGCCAAAGTTAGTAAATCCTATTTATCGCTCGGACTTCGAGGATACAAGGTACAAGTGTGAGTGTATATTAAAAGTTATTACTATGTTTTAGGATTCCGTATCCAAAGTGTGCTAACAAAAATCTATTACTAAGTTACATCGTCTGTCGGTCTGTCTGTTTATCCTTTGACCGAAAAAGAAGTAAAAATTTAAGGGTGTGGCATAGCGCCCTCGATGCGTAAGTTTGACTCTCATTTGATTGTTTATTTTATTTTAGATCCACTCTGGAATGTATCACTGTGGCTACTGCCACATGGTTGTGGGCGACTGGTCTAATTTCGAAGAGCACATGAAGTGTGACAGTCACAAAGAGGAGAAAAGGAAAATGAAGTACCGCTTGAAGGAGCACAGGCGGGCAATTATAGAACATAGACAGGAGAAACAAATGCGAGAGATGTATAATAGAATGAGGAATCCTTTCTTTAACTTCTTCTGGCCCTGGATGTAACAGCAAAAGTGTTTTGTGGCTATGATTTCCAATAGATTGGTATTGATTTAATATTTTTATTATCACTTATCATAATGATATAATAGTTATTGTAGTATCATTATTGCGAAGAGACGATATTATATGCCCCCATAATGTGGGAAGCCCAAGATGGTGAGAAGGAGTTACCTTCCATTCCTGTCTTCTAAATGTTACGAGTCTAAAACATCGGCAACATCGCCACGGTCCCAAGGTGGTAATTCTCACGTATGAGAGCTTTGTTTATTACTGCCAGCAAGCAACATTTTGTAAGCACCGTTGTGTTCCGGTTTGAAGAACATTGAAGCCAGTGCAATTACTGGGCATTATGACACTTAACAACTTAAGTCTCGGGGTGACGAGTGCAGACCAGTGCCACGCAGTGCATTGTAAATCAAAGTTCTGTGTGGTGTTGTATCTTTCTATCTGACGTGGCGTTTAATATCGGTTCCAATCCAATCCAATTTTATATTGTGGCTCCAGCGGGGTACGATGATTTTGCCAGTGTCGAGGTAGGAAAAGACACGGTGACAGTAAATAAACACTTTACTGATACGAGACCACTGATCAGAAGTAATCAGTACAAATATTCATGTCACGTGGTGTAGACATAACAATTGAAACACTTAAACTCAACAAATTATAAAAAAAAACCACTTATATATAATAATAATATAATATATAATAATATCGGTTAGTGACCCTCTCGTCTCGTCATTCAAGCTAATAAAAAAAAAACGAACCTACAATCCTCCGTGGAGTTTTGGCGTGTTTTTGGCAGCGAATATGATTACCGACTGATTAACGATATAATTGTAAAAATAAAAGAATTAGGATTATTGATTGGTGATACGTGGTAAGGTTTAAGACTAACCCCCCCACCACCACCCAAAAACGTGTATTTTTTAGTTAGTACCTACAAAAAATCTTGAATTTTTTAGAATATTATCTTTAAATACAGGTATAAAGTATAATCTATTTTTATTCTGAAATTAAGTACTATGACAAAAATGTCTAGACATAAAGGTTGCAGGTTGATTTTGACTGGCATAAAAATAATATTAAAGGAATGGTGTAATCATGCAAAAACATACTCGTATATTGTATACACGTCGCTTTTCGGTTTAGAGATCGCGCGTTTGACGAGTGGTTCGGCTCGCGGATGCACGCGGCGCGTCGTTGTAACTAACTGGACCATAACGAGACCGTTTTATTTTAGTTAGTCAATTAGTTTATTGAATAACTAGACGAAATCGTCGGATAGTTAACTTACTAATAGCTAGTTAATAATACCTTCTTTCAGACGAGTAAAATAAATCTATATGCATGCATCTATTCTGTGATACTTAGAAACTTTTAAGATTACATTGTAATTAGGATCTAAGTTGTTAATGACATTTTTATAATTGTTTCGATAATTGGAAGCTATTCAATAAGCAATAATTAAGGCGACATGCCACAGCAAGACGTGGCGCTCCGACGACTTGTTTGGCACAATAGCGTGACGTATAGTTTGTAACTTAGCGTATAAAAGAACCGCCAGTACTAAGAAAACCAACACTTGTACTATTACTATTCGCTTCTTCAATACAAATAAGTATTAGAATCAAGAGAAAATCAAAACGACATACACCTTTTTTCATGTCTAACATGAGATCTATCATTTTTAACTACGGGTGTCGCAGATATTTTAGTCAATGTAGGGCGTAATTTTTATAACAACTGAAACGATTCTTTCATTAATAGAATGCTACACAATTCATGAGTAACATAGGCTGTACTTTATTGGAAACACACGAATATCACGGCAAAATATATGATGTTACCTACTCAAGGATAATATAGCTTTCTATTCTCTTCTTCCACTTGCCCTTATTCCACTCGCGGCGCAACATGATACATGTTACAGAAAGATTAGGCTTCTAGTTATAGGACTGACTGTCTGAGTTTAACCCATCTGGGGAGAAAACACACCCAGGCCCGAAATATTTGTGGAACACGCAAACATTTGTCTCGGTGCGAGAATCGAACCCGCGGCCTCTCACTTCACAGCCGGCTACTCACCCAATGCGCCACGGAGGCTGTCATAGCTAGTATAGCTTGCTATTAGTGTAAGATTTTTTAGAATCTGTCTAAAGATTATCCCCTTAATAAAAACAAATCATCAATTATTTTCTCCTTTAAATATATTTATATAGATGTCGAGTTTGGTTTACACGCTGACACGTTCCCACACTCTCACAGGTACGTCGCTAGTAAAAACATTGTTTTATAATTCCTTAGTGTTTTGGCAACATAATTTATGGTTTTGTTGAAATTTTATAAGTATGTATGTCGTTAGACAAACTGGCCAGTGGGCGCGGCTAATTCATTATTTTTTTTATTTAGTCTAAATAACGAAACGAGCAGGTCGATCATCTGATGGTAAGCTCCATCCCTGCCCATAAACCTAATGACAAGACAAATCGAAATTAGGTGGTAGGTATAAGAGAGACCGTCTGAGTAGGTACCACTTTTTGACTTTTTCTGCTGCCAAGCAGCAGTGTTAAGCACTGTTGTGTTTCGGTTCGCAGGACGTTATAGCCAATAAATTATTACTGGGCAGTGACGTTAAACATGGCTATGTGAAGAGCGCAGTACCTGTTTATGGGCAGGCGTAGCACTTACCATCAGGTGAGCGACCTGCTCGTCTCCGTTGGTCTCAATCATTAAATTGTTTATAAAAATCATGTTTTTGGCGTATAACAACAAATAGTAGGTAAAGTTTATATTAAAAATAACTGGTTGGTGCAGCCTTATGTTAGATTTTATTTTTTATTGTTATGTTTCGTTTATTATCGCCTTTATTTTATAGTAGGTACGATCAAATAAATTCATATTGATAGGTACATGTTTATTTACATTTATTGTATCCCATGCCTGAAATAAAGAGTTTTATTTTGCTAATTATTGTTATTTTAATCATGTAAGTACCGACTTTATCTTCCCTTTATTTCACTGTTTTATTATATAAGTAAGTATAACTACTTATAGAAACTAAGTACAAGCACGAAATTAAGCCGTTCAATTGACACCGTACTAATAACTACTCACCATCGTCTATCGTCACTCATAAATTAATGTATAAAACATATTTTGCCCATCAAATTTTTAGGAAAATAAATTTTAGTTGACATTTTGCGTTTGTGTGCGTGACGTAGCAAGTAAACTCATCACACTCAGTAGATTTTCAGCTTACGATTGTGAGTATGCATTTACGTAGTATCTCTAAGTAGTCTGTGTATGCATTGTTTGACATCTACCATCTGTAAGTAGTTATTCTAAGTATATTCATTTCCCCAATGACTTGTCCTGTTTGGAAATAATTGCCACATGCTTTTTTTTTATAGCTTAGGACGGCAAATGAGCAAGTGATGATGAGATTCGAGAGAGAAGTAATTACTTCCACAGCCCATGTATGCTCATAATACTAGAAGAATCAGGGGTGCGGTGCCGACCTTAAAGGAAAGGGGTAATTAAGGGATCGGGAAGGGGAAGATGGTTTGGCCCTCCGGATATCGACAGTTTCAGAGGGCGCCAAAATCATAATATAATTTGATTAAAAATAAAAATTTGCTCCACAAAACGCGTAGCATACGGAAGCCTGGTTAGCTCACCGTCAAATTGTAAGAAAAAAGGCACCGTAAAATTAAAATTACAAATTTATTCAATGGTTCTTAATCTTTCACGTCTTTGGTCTAAATCTCTATAGACTATAATATTATCTTGTCTATCACATTGTCTATAGTCGGGGATTCTAAAACTCGAAGTCTCTGTCGTAATAATTTACTTACTCTATGGTATGTAGAGAAGCTACATTTATTATTGGTTAGTGGAAGCTACTGCATATTTACCATAAGTAAAATTAATGTTTTGTGTTTACTGAAGTGCCAGGATTCCTGATTCAGCTTTGGAGTCATTTATCATAATTAAAATTAGCATCGCTTCTCCAAAGGCGGAAAAAATAATTGACATTTAAGAAGTCTAATAAGTAGGTAAGTGGTGGATACTCTTGTGTTCATCCTTCGGCCTGTTGAAGTACAGACGAATTAATATAGAAATAAGGTAAGGAGGATAAGATTTAAATACAATATGCGCAATAGGAGCTTAGTTGAGCGCTAAAAGTGCAAGATCCCCCTTGCAGCCGTCACCCCAGTCCATGGGCCCCCTATAGATCTAATGTAAATATGCCATTGTTATGAGGCGTTTTACTATTTATATTGGTTAAATTCACTTGACAGGTAAACATGGTGTCCAAGTTTAATAAGAATGCTATCATCAACGGATTCATCGACTATTTCTGTCTCGTGTGCGAGACATATTTCGGAACCGAGGAAGCTGCCGAGCAACACATGGAGAAACAAGTTCATAAGAAAAACTTGGAAACTTCTACTTACATGGAAAAATATAAGGATGATTGTGTTAGAAAGGTATAGAGTAAATCAACTTTTATTTTTGGAATAAAGTGGAGGTGTAACACCCACTTTCTTTCTTAGTTCTGTGCCTTGGTTTAAATGGCTGTGAAATGTTTTAGGTTGAGATGTTGTAGTAGTGCTGGGACCAAAAGTCTCATAGTTCCCGATATACATAACTCACAAAATTAGACTTGTTTTTTATTGTGTGCTCAGACCTAAGAGTATTACTGATGGTAATGGTAATGTTAATTACTGTAAATTCTAGGTAAAAGCAGGTTACTTTTGCGAGTACTGTAACATGCTGCTATCAACTGGAACCAAAGTGAATCTACACATTGAGGAGAAAATGCATCAAAACAACAAGGGAATCGCTCTATTGAAATATGTAGAAAACGATGTAGTGGCATTCAATGACATGGTGATCAAGGAGGAGGCATGGCATGGCTTTTCCGGAGATACCTGCGCCATATGTAACTGTGATGTTGAAGATTTTGCAGAACACAAAGTGGATCATGTGCACATACTCAAACTAGTGCAAGCAAAAATCCAATTTGGCATAAACAATAATCTTTATAGAAATGTAAGTATGAGTACCTATATCGCTGCAAATGTAAGTACTTAGTCGAATGGAACTAACTTCGGTTTGTTAATGGCATATGAGCAAATGCGTCACCTGATGGTAAATTATCCCCACTGCCCATGTACGTCCACAATAACAAAAGAATCATGGGTGAGTTGCCGACCTTAAAGGAAAGGGATAATAAAATTAAGCGATTGGGAAGGGGCGAGGGTGTGGGCCTCCGGATATCTCACTCAACTCAGCAGCAAGCTGCTACTTTACGCCAGTTTTCTGTGAGACAATAGTAACGAGCCAGTCTATTCATCCTGTAGACAAGTGGCTACAGTGTGGCTCTACTATTCATAAATACCTTGATAATTTGGCTTGATACTATCATAAATAACAATGCACATTCAGGCTTTCAAATATTGAACAGCAATAAGACAGTAAACAATAAGAATAATATCATAGTCAGCAAGACATACAAAATAATGTGACATTGGGGACCCCCAACAGAAGTGAAGCAGCATTTACGCATTTTTCGGTGAAAGTAAATTACGGAGGAAGTAAATAGCGTATTATATTTTAATACTAGCTGTCCAGTGCGGTTTTAACCGCGGGCATATTACTGCTCCCTCTCTGCTCCCATGAATCGTAGCGTGATAACTATGAACAATTGTCTCCACAAAAAAATACGTACTATTGTACACCACCACCATATATGGCGTCAATAGGACCAGCATTGGTCAAGATATTCCAAAGTTAGTAAGATACAAACTACAAAACTCAAAAAGTATTTTACAAAAATGTGAAACATAATAATATGTCTCATTATTTTTAATACTGTTATCGCATTTGACAATGTTTTTTTGCAATTCTAGGTTGACGAGTCGGCATTCCAATGTTTAACTTGTAACAAAATACTTGCTGTAAGTTCATTGGAACAACATTTCAATGATTCCGAACATCAACAAATTTATACTAGTTGCATTATTATTAAAATGAAAGATAGTCACAAAAATCCACTGGAAAATAAAGATAATTCGTTTAATACCTCAGAAGACAAACATTCGCGTAATCTAACGCCTGCAGAAATAGATGAGTCGCTTGATGAAAACATGACCAATTCAAATATTATACTCGATTCAGTTTCCAATTTTGAGTTGACTTTCGATTATAACAATTCCAAGAAATATACAGTGGACAATAAAAATAAGAATATCACTCCACTTTCATCAGCAGCTAGAGGAGAACAGAATAAAAAAACTATTGATGTAAAATCTAAAACAGAGTTGAACAATGAAGAAATCAACAAAGATCTGAAACATTTTACATTCTATTCAAGCATGGACGGTGACAAAAGTGTTGATATAGAAGGTGCGTCTAGCCTAGCAACTGCTGAAGACTCACATACTGAACACTCCAATGAGCCAGATTCAGTAATCACCATTGGAACATTTGCTAATAACAACAAGATTTCGTACATTGCAGGAAATACTGAAGCTCATTGCACTGTATGCGACGTGAAATTACCTGCAACGTTAAGAAATATTACTGAACATGTAAATGGATCATCACATAAAATTAAATCGGTGCCAGTTAATAAATCTAAATGTTCAGGAGCCTACTTGCCAAAAGAACAAATGATCGTATTTGTTGAGGATGTGGTTATTATTGACAGTATATATGGAGATGTTGCAATTATCAATGACAAATATTGCCTCTCTTCTCTGAGTTTGTTATTTCTAAAGGCAGAAGCATCACAGAGGAGATGTCTGTACTGCGAAAGGAACTTAAATGAGTTTAATGGTGAACACCTTAGAAATATAAGTCACTGCGAGGCCTTAGGTCGCGTTCCGATTGTACTACGTGATGATGATGAATTCGTTAGGGAGGTAAGTTAAAGTACTAAAGACTTTTGACTCTTTTTCACCCACTTGCCCTTAGCATTTTATGTTAAATTGTATTAAAACATTTGACCCCACTGCGAGTTCACACTCTTTTTAACACATATGACAAAAAGATTTGGCTTGTAGTTCTACGACCGGCCGCCTGTCTGACGTCAACCCCTCTGGGGAGAAATCATATAAACCTAAAACGAATTATTTGTGAAACATTTGTCTCTGTACGGGAATTGAACCCATGGCCTATCGCTTTAGAGCCGGGTACTCGCCCATTGCGCCATGGAGGCTGTTAGAATATTTTCTCTGAGGGTTCTAATATTATAACTAAATTATACCAGGATTTTAGTACTAAATTCTCATTAATACCTATGTTCACTACGGCGCGGCGTTACCAACCTGCAGTTTTGTTAAAGCATCTCTGTGAGTTTGGTGTCATAAACTTATGTTCTCTCTAGTGCTATGCACACACCGGGGGGATTAGCATATGCAACACGAGATAATTTTACGACTTATTTTCGATGTTTTTGTACATACGTACTCACGCCTGGAATTCCGTTCATACATACGCACTCGAGCCTGTAATCCCCTTCATACATACGCACTCACGCGTTTTTCAAGTTACACCATTGAAGAGTAAACCACTATCTACCTACTGGATCCATCATAAGACCCTTGTCACCAAGTATAATATATTGGACCCGGTAAAACAAATCAAATGGGCCCAAACTCGTTTGGGATTTACTAGTAACCATCGAAGAGTACCACTATCCACCTCCAGGGTCAATAATTAAATCAGCTTGATGGAACCAAGTTAATGTATTGTCATCGGCACACATTTGCAAAACCAACATTGTCAAACCAATACAATTGAACATTATAAAATTTCGACTTCCAAGATTTATTTACATAGTTAGTTTGTTAGTTTCAAGTGAAGCTACGAGAAGTGTGTTAAAAATAGATACTAAAATATGGAAAAATAAATGTTCTTAAAGAAGAATGTAGATATAATGTAGAGGTCTCTTTGGAGTAGTTGCAATTTCACATGAGAAACATCGCCTAGATCCATAGAACGTCGTTTGAAATAATCACAACGTTTAGCGGAAATTGAATAGCTCAAACGATAAGCAAATAACTTTGTTTTTTTTACAAAAAAAATTGATTGATTTTAGATCCGCTCTGGCATCTATCATTGTGGTTACTGCAACACAGTTGTGGGCGACTGGTCAAATTTCGAAGAGCACATGAAGTGTGACAGTCATAAAGAAGAAAAAAGGACCATGAAGTACCGCTTGAAGGCACTCAGGGCGGAAATTATGGAACACAGACGGGAGAAACAAGTGCAAGAGATGTTAAATTTAATAAGAGACAGGTCAACCTTCCCTTGGCATTGGATGAAATAGTAGATGTGTCTGTTTGTGCCTATGATTTTCCACTATCTTTGGTACTGATTCAATTTTTTTATCACTTGTCATCAAATATTCTATATTAATTATATCTTAGTATTCGCGATTGCCAGAAAATGATATCCCCATAAATCTACCTCCCTTTCCTTTCTTCTAAATAGTCGGAGACGAACTCACTATGGAGCTGTGTTCGGCCGTAAATATGCTTACCGACTGATGTAACGATTTCATAGAAAAAATTAAAGATTTCGGGTTAGTGGTAGTTTATAAAGTCGTTATCGATATTACTGTAAGTATTATTTGCAGTAATGATGGGTCGATGATAGATTTTGTTGTAACGTAGATAAGGAGACTGATTGATTGATTGATTTTCGTTCGTCGACTAGTTTAACTAGTTGAAATCGACAACTAGTTAACATGCTGGTAACTTGCTAGCAATGGGTGGATACTGGATAGTGCCTACAGACGATGCGTGCTAGCGCGAGCAGTATCGTTATGTTACGACAATATCAGTTACGTCAGATATGCCAGGACCTAGATCGTGTGTCATATGTGGCATCGCGTGGTGCACCCGAATATGTTGCGCCCCGTGGTGTCGTGCGGCGTGCGTCGTGCGTCGTGCGTGAGCTTGGCTCGCGGTTACACGCATCGCGTCGTTTAACGAGAGCGTTGCTTTGAGTTTGTCAATTTCTTGATTGGGTAAGCAGTTGAAATTGTCAACTAGTTAAAGTGTTATTAACTAGTTAATTATACCTTTTTTCAGAAATAAGCATGCCTGGAGTTCGTTAATACTTAGATTGAAATGAATATTTAGAAATTATATTATCGTTATTAGAATAAGGTGTATGTCATTATTATGATTATTTTAATAATTTGAAGCCATTCACTAAGCAATCATTTAGGCGCTATGCCATGCCACAACAACACGAAGCTCGACTTGTTTAGTACTAAAGTATATTATGTACTTAGTATATATTTTTGCGGACCTTGTTGAACGACGAGTATGTAAAACGCCGCCTACTAATGCTAAGAAACATGGGCACCCGATCTTCGCTTCTTTAATACAGATATCTATTACAATCAAGAGGAAATATAAATGGCGGCCACTTTTTTCATGTCTGACATGGGATTTATCATTTTTTACTATGGGGCGCCCTAGATATCGATTTTGTAGTCAATGTTCCCTACATCAATCTCTATAACCACTGAAACGTTTCTTTCACGAATACGCTACAGAATCCATGAGTAAATTAGCCTACTCTCTATTGTAATCACACGCATATCACAATAATATATATTATCATAAGTTACCCAAGGATAGTGTAGCTTTCTATTAATGTAAGATTTTTAATTTCTTTAATGGTTCTAAAGATTACCCACCTTAATAGAAACAAACCAACACTTATTTTATCGTTTAAATATAATTGTATAGATGTCATGTTCGCTTTATACGTTCAAGCTCTCCTGCATCTACTCTCCCCCGTGACTGACCGGCGACCGCACACTCACAGGTACGTCGCCTCATGTTGAGCGAGTTGCGTCTCAATAAGAGCCTGCGCAGGCGAGGGATTTTTTCGCGGAAAAAAGTCTCAGAAATGTAAAAAACAATTCCACCCACTACTTGCTACGGACTCGATGCACACGGTGTGCAATCATTGGTTCCCGGGAGTTTTACTGAAACGCACGCATTGAAGAAAATATTCTGAGATAATGTTGTGTTTACTTGATAAACTTCAAGAAAATAAGGAGGACTTTTATACACGGCACTTTTGTCACTCGTGTGCGTTATTCGATGCAGTTTTATGCAATCTATAATCCCCAAGGAATGTTCCTCATCTACCCAGTACTTTATTGTTTATGCTTATTGATCATTTATTTAGTTTTAACTTTTATTTTCTTTTAGCTTATCTTTTATGTTTAGTTTATTCTGATGTACCTACAGATAATTGAAATAAAATGTATTTTCGAATTTTTATTTATTTATTTTTATTCCTTTGCTTTCTATGTAGCTAAATTAGGTTGTTGTGTCCATGATTTAGTTTGGAAGTCAAGTAGTGTTGATTCACAATTGTTTTCAGTTATTTAAAGTCAAAAAACATATTGTATCTGCAAAATAAAGACAAAAACGATATACGTACGTCTTATCTCTGCAATGATAAAACACTACAAATAAAACACAGTTTTCATATTTAATAGCTTTTATTTCTCTTCCATTTGGACATATCAGTTCCCATTATTTGCTATACTTCAAATACAAAAAAGAAAAATAGACTTTATACAAGTACTTATGCAGAGTCGACCATAGAACCTTTACTAGAAAAGAGCAAAATTGCCTTTTGACAACAATTTTTAGGAAAATATTGGTGGCAAGCGTTCGTTGTAATCAACCGGGCGCCAAAATGCCAAAAATGGATTTGGGAGTTCCCGTTTGTCTTAGGGCAGACTTTGCATAAATAGCATTTGTCTCCGTAGCGGACATTCTCTGCAGGTATAAAAAGGGCACTGTATGACATATATCTGGAAAAATATACTTAATTTTTTACATAAAAGAAATCTAAGTTTCTCCTAAAGTGGCAACTTTAGAGCCGTTGGTCGCTAATCGTAAGTATGTATATAAATTACATACTAAATCTATGATACATCTCACAGTATATACATTACAACTGTTTACATCACAGATTATTCGCGTGTTACACAACAAAATTACTTTTGTTATTAAATACGGCTCATATGACATTTTGAACTTTTCTTGCAAACAAAAAAATGTAGGCTCTGTCATTTGTTGTGTAGTAAAAGTTTAATACAGCGACATCTATTGGCAAAACGCTGTGTTGTGAGATAATACTCGTCGCTTTCGTTTTGAACTATTTTACCGAACTATAAAAAACCGATACCCACAAACCTAAACTTCGTGTATTGCAATTTAAATACATAAATACTAAAATTATGTTTTGGCTCCATCTTTGAGCAATTTTAATCCTTGTATCATAATATGGATTATATTTTGCACGTAAATATTTTATATACAATAATCACATAAGTTCATTAAAAAGAAAAAAAGGTAAACAAAATTAGTTTTTGTCTTGAAGGGAGGAATTCGTCAACGGTATTTTTAAGATTTTTATAGGTGCTTTTATAGGTTTTAGAGCTAAGGCTCTGTACCACACAATCTTAAACCGAATCTACAGATCATTTCCACGATTAACGATCTAATAAGATTTAAGTTTGAATGCCTCACCTACAAATAAATTTGTTTCGTTTATTTTCTAGATCGATCTGTCAATGCGGATTTAAATAGTTTATTGATATTGGTCATAAATCTGGAGGCCAATTCATGTAATTTTAAATGTTCAAAATATCATTCCGAACTTATGTGACTGTTGTTTCATTTTCGCAGTGACAATAATTATCCTTAAAACAAGTATAAAACTAAACCACTAAGGACTCGCATATCAACTAAATCTGAACAACTCCAACCATTTACGGATGAAATTAATAAAGGACCTCTAAATCACTAGACCAATCCCGGAAATGAGCTAATCAAAATAACCTTTTATCGACAAGACCACATACATACTTAGTATAGTTTAGTTGGTTTATTTAATAGGGTAGTTGACTACATTTTTTATTATATTACGTTACTCA
Source organism: Mimas tiliae (assembly GCA_905332985.1). Lineage (NCBI taxonomy): Eukaryota > Metazoa > Arthropoda > Insecta > Lepidoptera > Sphingidae > Mimas > Mimas tiliae. The sequence continues at coordinate 14,493,413 of HG995246.1, read as the reverse complement.
AAATCTATCGCAGAAAGAATTCTATAAATCGGACCAAAAATAAATAAGTTATAAGCCATTCAAATCCTGTAGAAGGGGCAATTGTCAAATGATAGACGACGCAAACTTTGACGTCACTGTGTAAAATGTTCATTATGGTGCACACTAGCGAGCGAGATAGCGAGATATCCCTACTACCCACCCACTTTTCCACATACCAACATTTGAATTCATAACTGCCGGCACATTTCTGAACCAATTTTCATTGTGTTTTAATAAAAGGGTTTCTTTTGCGTATCATTTTCCGTTGATTATAAAATAATGTATAAAATTCAATATAGGAAACTACCCTATTATGGATCTGGCGATTTGAATTAATAATGTTTAAAAATTTCAGCCGCTTGTAGTAATGTAACTAATTCACTACATAGTCCACTGTATTATTACAGACAGTACTACAATTAAAGTTATTTGCTTCGGCAATCTTCAGCTATTATTATAATTTGTACACACAATGATGATGATCTAATATAGATATGTTACAACATAAGAATGTACTTATTATCTACTGAGTAAGACAGGGCTCAGATGACCGGACATTCATTGAATATTCATAGTAATTTGTATAAAACAGAGATTATCGAAGCAGATAGTTTAAATAAAAGTGCTGCATAGTATAGTTTAAACCTAATTCTTTATAACATAAGGCAGTTTTTAAATAAACTATATTGTACTCCCGATAACTAATACCAAATCTTATTCCCCATATACTTAACAATAAATATATGTATGTTTCCACATAATATTTTTAATTCACGTATCACTTACATTATTAGATCACAATGGAAAAGGATTTGTGTGGACACCTTCAAAATGTTGACAGGATAAACGATTAGTAATGAATTTAGTTACCTAATCATCTAAAAAATTAATTAATGTTATTAATTTATGGCGTCATCATTTCACCCAAACACTACCATTAGACAGTCTTCGTAGCGCAGTGGGCGACCAGCCGGTCGTGAAAAGAGAGGCTGCGGGTTCGATTCCCTCACACCCATCCACATCCACAAATATTTGTTTCGAGTTTGGTGTTCAGACCGAAAGTCTTGTACTTAGTTGCCGATACCCGCGACCCAAGACACATCTTAATACGGGGTTAGGACTATGTGTCTAACTATTGAGTGTATTTATTATTATTATCAATATTGTATTGGACATTGTAAAAAAGCAATATGGTAATAGAAGCTTTTACATGGTCATTATTCAAATATAGTGCATTTAAAGAAAGCTGCATTTACTGTGTCTGTTGCACAAAAGATTTTATCAATGCAAATTATGTTTTTTTTTTAATGAGAGAGGGGGCAAACGGCAATAGGTAACGGAATTATGAGATGTGTCCACAGTTACGACGGATGACGCTGTGTCTTCACTGGATATGCATGTGTAATAAGAATTTCGTCTAGTTCACACAACCAAATGTCTGACGGGGGTCGCGACCACGCACGACCCACATACCTTACCGCTGATGCGCACATTTGGTAACTACACTAAAGTCCAGTCGCAACAAAACAGTTATTCCGACTAAATTAATAAACGATCTGAGGGGCTAGCACGGAAACTTGCGAAAAGTTATTCGAGCTGTCATCGACAACAGTTTCTATGAGATTTTAGTACAGCGCCTTTACCGTACGTAAAAGAAACTAATATATATGGAATATAGACCAAAGATATTTAAGGAATGATCTATCGAGCCCTCGATACCTTTACATTACGATTTCGATAGTTTTCCGTGCTAGCCCCTCTGAATAGAAATATAGATCGATCACAGACATAAAAAATTATGTAAAATGCAGGTGTGGCGATCAAACGGCATCGATCTGACCGACGCGATGGTTGACATAGAAAAATGTAAGCTGCTTATTAATTACATTTCAGTATTGTAAATGCAATTTTCTTAACATCATATTAATGTTTTAGATGGGCAAGGAAACATTACGATGTACAAAAAACATATTATTACAAATATACTCAAACCTCATTATGAAAGTTTTTTAGCTTTTGGTTAAAAGAAAAATTCAAAAAAAACTTGCAACCTTCTACATTGTGGAACCAGGGGTTGGACATGACATACATTAAACGTATACACAATTGATCATGTCTCTGAAAAGACTGAAAAGAAAAAAGTCAAACTTCTGACAAACACATTTATACTCAAAATTCTCTAATTAAGCTACAGAAACAGATAGTACCTTTAGATCTAATGATATAGTCATTACAACCATTACAAAAAAACACAACATTTGTGGATATTGTGTTGGCACCAACTAAACCTAGTTTTGTACCTGAAAATAGTTACTCTTGTCATGTTATAGTTTGATAAGACTAAAAGTATACTTATAGGACTGCAACAACTTAAACTGGACTAAACTAAAAATTACTCAATATGGATTGTAGTTTCATTGGATGACAGTCAGTAAGTGATAAAACAATGAGAAAACTCCTTTACAATATAAAAAATTGTTTTACTAAAGACATCATATTTACTGTGTTTTTTGTTATGATATTATAATAATATCATATTATGTGTATCATTAACACAAATATTTATGTTAAAAAAGTTTTCAATTTCCAGATTTATAGTGTAAAGGAATCTACAGCAACACACAGACATAGACTTAATGGTGACAAAAGTGACATACTTGGTTTCATACAGATTGAAGTACATCCTGGGTCTATTCCCATCACGTCTGTGGGCGTGCCAGTACATCTAGCTCATATATCACAACAAAATCAGTGAGTCTGGCTCATACCCATCAATTTTGATACCAGCTGCAGCACTAGACTGCTCGCCAAACGTCCATTCGCCATGAGATAAACTAAATGTTTTAAATTGTCAATGGCTGCCAATTATTTTTTCCACACAAGCTTTCAGAGTCCACAAGCACCTTATATTCTTAAAGTAAAACTTTATAACACATTATAGTCACAAGGCATTACAGTCATTGATTATCAAGAATCACTTAGAAATTTGCGTACCTTTAGACACACTGACATCAAGCAGATTCGTCGAGTATAGATACATCAAAATCTTATCAGTTACTACCGCATTATATTACCGTTATTACCGCAACATAAACTTTGTCACTGCACTGTCACACAAATTACCTTTATTAGTTAAAGGGGGGTCAACCCCCAATTTAACTAAAAAATCCGTCACTGTCACATATTCAATTCAAACATGGTAAATCACAACGACCTTTATTCCTTGATTGGGCCGCCCCAACACTATTTTTTGATTTCATCACAGGCACATCACTGTCGCACAAAACTGGTGTTTACTCGTTGAGCAGAGGCGTGTCTACGTTAAACTTGTATATGTTAGCGCAGACGTCGTCAAGCCGCTGTGGGTTGTCGTATGGAGGACACACTCGGACCATACGCTCTCTGTCCTGTGTGTACATCTCTATGACGCCCCACTGCCTGAGGAGACGGTGGCAGTTACGTATCGCATCTGTTGATACGGCTTCACCTGAAATTGAATATGAAAATATTTTGTGAGTACAATCACTTCACATCGAAATTAGATTATTAAATTACTATTATAAATGTGAAAGTTTGGATGATGTGTTTGTGAATTTTGTGCTATGTAATTCAAAGTACTGTGTGACACTTAAACAATTTTTTTCTACACACATACATACTTATAGCACAACAAAACAAGATTATGTTTAATAAAATTTATAAACCATAAATTTGCTACACTTACCGTCAGCCGAGCTACCTGCTCGTTTCGTCATTCAACTAATAAATAAAAATAAGTTTGTCCATCTATGTGGAATTTAAATACATACGCACTTACGCCTGTAATCCCCGAAGGGGTAGGCAGAAGTGTAACCAGTACACACACATTTCGCCGAGCGTATCTCCGTCCCTTATGTGATAAGGGGCGAGCCTATCGCCATACCGGGCACAAATTCCAGACTCCGGGCTGATACTGAGCATTTCGTAATAGAAAATCCCAATACCACTTTACCCGACCCGGGAATCGAACCCGAGACCTCAGCGGCCTTAATCCTAACGCGTACGTATTACAACTGCGCCACCGAGGCAGGCAGCAGGTATGTGGAATTTGTTTTGTACAATAGTATAGTTACCGTAAGGCATGCAGTCCTTAGCGAAGTTATCTGTGAGTGTGTGCAACGCGCGCTGTACGTTCCGACGCGTCGACTCAGTACGCACACATCGACACGTGCACGCGTACGCTTCTAGCAGGGGACGTAGCGTCAGCAGCAGACGACGACTGACAACAAAACAATCACATAACAATATACTAACAACATACTACACGGGGGAGTAAACGGAACGGATGATGGGAGGGGTACTTGCTACATATTCTGACTGGATAGCGACCACTGTACAACATGAAACTGGTGAAAAACATGGTGGCTCCTTCTAAAGAATCAATAGCGTCAATGTGAAGTCAATCGGTGTATATCGAGTTATTCCGGCGCCTGTCGAGGACACCAATGTCTCTCGACCGTCAACATTGTATTTGGACTGCATTATCATTATGGACTACTTATCATCAGATAGATTCAGTGTAGTAGCTTTGAAAATGTATATTACTAACCGTTCCGCGATGGCTTCGTGGTCGTGAGAGATTTTGTACTTGATCCGTTCTGTAGGGTCGGGTGTGACGTCATCCTCCTCGTCCTCCAGCCGCTGTGCGAAACGTCGCGACCATCGCTCTTCTTCTAAACCGTCGTTAGGCTGAAACAATATAATAATTATTTATTTATTGTTTCAAATACTAGGGGCGTTGCCCATGTTTTTCCACAAAACATAAAATAAAAAAAAACTTAGTCCAACGAATATGAAACATATCTTACTTTCTTCCCCACATTATTCTGCAGCGATTGGTATCGGTCCGACAACATACCCTCAGCGGTTTCGGAGGAGATAGCGTGACAAGCTTTTGGCAGCGGCGGCGGTGCCAGTTACTTTTTTTAGAATAGAGAGTATTAGTATAACAGAGAGTATTCGTAGTTTGAATAACATGTTTTCTAAAGCCAGAGACAATCTGAGCTCGTAAACACAACGTCTGCAACGCATTATGATATCTGGAGTGAATGGAGACTTGATGTTATATGCGTATGTAGCGTTCGTTGGCTCAGTCCATCTTTGCCATAAGCTGTTCATACATTGGTAACTTGTAACTTGCGTAAGCTAATTATGTACGTGGACACAGGATGAACTCCTGGCTCAGGATCTCGCACAGTTGTAGTGCCGCTTCCATCAGGTCAGAGTGAATGATTGTACGACAGTACCTGCAGCCTGGTGAGGAGCTGGTCTGCCTGCAGCTCGTCGATGGCCTCGTTCATGCGCTCCTCTATCCGCTGGCACGGCGGACACAGGATGAACTCCTGGCTCAGGATCTCGCACAGTTGTAGTGCCGCTTCCATCAGGTCAGAGTGACGGATTTCATCTTGATCCGCATCCGGTTGCCGTATGATGCTCTCTAATGCCGTTGCTGAAATAAAGCACATGATAGTTAATGGTACATTTTCCTGGTCATAATTCAAATTTCAGTTTCTTCAACTCGAATAACAACAATGAGATGCCTGGTTTGAAATGACAATATTGCAATAGACTTGTTTCTTATACATAATATATTATGTTATAAAAATAAGTAGAGCAAACAGACACAGCCGTGGGCTTGTAGACAACGTGTTATAGAAAGGTGTGGATAATTTTATGCAATGTATAGTGTACGATATAAGTCTTTCAGCTCCCATAGTGCGCCAAATTGCATTGTTAGGACACAATTATAGAATTTTCTTTTTTATCGATTCAGTAACCTGTTGATATCAACAATTTTGGACAACCTAAATGATAAACAATGATACTTTAGACCTCCTTTCATTACAATTATGTTATATTTTAAATTAAAAAATAGTTGTTAAAAAGTAAGTGACGTTCATAATAATTAATAGTGACGTGATCAATCTTATCGATCTTAAAAACTTATACATTTTAGGAGGTCTCGGTTTCGAAATGATCCGGTACAGAGGTACTTACTGTAAGGTGTATGTAATGACCCTAAAATATGAGCACACGTTTCTGTAACACGTTGTATACAGTTATGGACAAGTGGTTTATACAGTAATGTAGTGTAGTGTAGTGTAGTGCAGTGCAGTGCAGTGCAGTACGTACCTACGATGGCGGGAGCGGCGTAGTGCGCGACCACTGCATTGGCGTAGTATGAGAGCTCGAGCGCGGCCGCTATGCTCGTCTGCGGCTTCACCATCTGCTTCTGCCCGCCCTCGCGGCGGATCAGCCCGCGACCCAGCAAATCCAACTGTAACAAAACAAACACAACTCAAACAAACACTTCAATATATGAAACTTTATCATTATTTAACATTATCAAACTGTTGAGGTGGCCCTTAGTGTCACATTAACAGACTCAGGGACAAAACTAATCAATGATTTTTTTATTTTAAATATGAAACTGATATAGAAAAAAAAACTAAAATAAAGTCTTGGGTTACTTATAATAAGATTTATTTTTAAATTTCACATCTTTTGGGACAAGAGGATGTTAGAGCAATGTCCCAATGTGTTCAGTGTGGAATATTAAAAGCATCCGACCCGCTCCCCCTGTTGCTGCTCGAGAAGTATAATAATACTAGCTTTTGCTCACGGCTCCACCCGCTTGAATAGACTTTTCCGAAATAAAACGTAGCCTATAACCGTCTCCAGGGTCCCATCTATCTCTACATCAAAATTTGTCAAAATCGGTTCAGTGATTTAGGCGTGAAAGCGTGACAAACAAACTTACATTCACATTTATAATATTAGTATGATATGTAGTAGTATGCTGGTGGCAGTATCCTACTACTATTATAAAAGTAATTTTTTTGATGTTTATGTATTTGTGAATTTGGATGTTTGTGACTCAATCACGCCTTAACTGGTGAACGGTTTTGTATGAAATTGGGCATACAGGTAGACCATAACCTAGATTAGGATTATTATTCTGGAAAAGGCCATTCAGGCGTAATATATATGTACCCGAATAGTAGAATCATGCTGTAGACAGGACAGTTTTGTCCACAACCGAGAGGAGTATAGTCACTTAGCCGTGCTAGAATACGTACAGCTCTGGCGGTGGCGGGCGCGGCGGCGTGCGGCGCGAACGCGAGATCTCTGCCGCGACGCTGCAGCGCGCACGCTCTGTTCAGGACCGCAGCACGCAGTGACGTCAGCGGACACCCTGCACGTCGCTCCGTCAGTAACACGTACGATACCACGTTTGTACACATCAACGTTGTTGAGGTTGCCGCGTCTGGAAATAATAAATCACACACATTATTGTTATTTCATTATTTATTTTTCTTTTTTATTCCATAGAGTACCATCATCCGACGGTTATGAAACAAAAAAGTGAAAATGTGCAAATCACTCAAGTGCCATAATATATAGGACTATACGTAGGGACTGTCGAAAATATATGCGAATACGAACTCATACTTTAAGATTTATCTTAAAAAAATCTTTTCACATCTAGTTTTTTTTAGGATAATTTAAATAAATTAAACAATAATCAATCATACCATAGACGAGATGCCTGCCGATCGCCTCGACCATCATCTTGTGGTCTGTGCTGACGTCATCCCCGTACAGACTGGAATGACTGTTGTTGTACAGGATCTGTTTGTCGAGGTTGACGGCGAGGTTGTTGTTGGGCGGCGTCAGAGGACTCTCGATCGGCATCTTGTAGTGATGATACTTCTGGAACGATGTCACTAGTTCCTGGGAAATAAAAATATGATCTCATCGACATCGATAGAATTGTAGATACTTAAAACTATCGACAAGTAATATGTCGACCACAGGTGTAAATAAAATTATAGCCGAAAATTAATAACTTAATTGACCTTTTCAGTTTGCCACAGGAAATAAATAAATCAGAATGAAGATTACGAAATACATATAAATTTATTTCAAATAGTGATCAGGATATTTGGACTATTTTTATAAACCCAACAAGGATAAAATATATACTTCAATTTATTTTTGTACTCTACACTGGAAAACACCCTATATATAGTACAGTATATTCCCAATTACCTTCAACGATATCGGCTGGTTGAAGTCAACCCTGATGCTGCCGTGGTTGGTGTTGAGGGTCCTCCATATCCCCCGGAGCGCTGACCAGAAAGTTTCCATCTGCTTCGGTATGCCCAGCTGTTCGCGCACGAAGTTACCGTCCACGAGACGATCGTAGTTCAACGTGACGGGCACCAGCAGGGCGTCGTCGATGGTACCGTCGAGGTACGCGTCCATTATCACCGACAGGATACCCGCTGTATAATTATATAGTGTTCAAATCAATGCCTCAGTGGCGCAGTTGTAATGCGTACGCGTTACGATTGAGGTCTCGGATTCGATCCCCGGGTCGGGTAAAGTGGTATTGGGTTTTTCTATTACGAAATGATTAGTATCAGCCCGGAGTCTGGAATTTGTGCCCCGTATGGCGATAGGCTCGCCCCCTATCACGTAAGGGACGGAAATACGCTCGGCGAAATGTGGGTGTACTGGTTACACCTCTGCCTACCCCTTCGGGGGTTACAGGCGTGAGTGCGTATGTATGTATGTTCAAATCAAATAATTTATTTGCAAGAATGTATGTATACAGTATGTATGGTCTTAGATATAATATAAGTGGCCCTGATACATTCTACCATATATATATGGTGTGCAAATGTTAGTATGTGATCTGCCGTTAAGCAGCAGTGTGTAAGCACTGTTACGTTTCGGTTTAAAGGACATTGATGCCACTGAAATTGCTGGCCTTTATGAGACTTAACTTATATCTCGGGGTGATAAAACGCAGTGCTTTGTAATTCAAAGTTCTGTGTGGTGTTGCTTCTGTGTATAAGCAGGCGTGACGTTTACCATCAGGCAAGCGACCAGCTTGTGACATTCAGACTAATAAAAAAAGTAAAAAGTAAAAAAAAACTACCTACTAAATATTATTAAGTCTAAACGGTCACGAGAGGTGTAGAGGGCAGGTGAAGTGCCTATCTTTAGCCCGGCCAAGTCAAATTGCGCATATTATACTGTACCAATGTAAAGCATCAATAAAAATGGCGACATTACGGTGCATAATTCCATACACTGTATTATAATAACAAGTGGTCCCGTAGTGGTCGAAATTCAGCCTATATAATCATATACTTTTATTGAATTTAGTTCTATAATGTCATTGACAGTAGAATGAATGTTTTATTCAATTCAATGCATTTACAAATTTTATATATGAATAGCTGTCTGCACTCATTCATATTATGAACGTTAAGTATGTCAAATCTAACACTCCTCCGTGCGCGCAGGTTTTACTCAAAAATCGGTCGAAAGTATTTCTTCACGTATTAATATTTAAGAAGATTAATAATAGCTTAAAACACGTACCAGCTGAAATATCCATTCGCAGGTAAGCATGTACAATAATAATACATTGTTTATTCATTAATGTCAAATTAGGCGTGGGTTCTAGAAGCGGGGAGTGGGGGGCATATGAATGTTTATCAATGGCTAAAATTATCTCCGCCCAGTCAAGTAAAAGTTAACAACCAAATGAATCGTTTGGCTCTTCTTGCTGTGTGCTTGGTGCGGCGTTTTTTTTTTCCTATGGCATTGATGGGAAACGAGCAAGTGGGTCACCTGATGGTAAGTTATCTCCACCGCTCATATACGCCCACATTACCAAAAGAATCATGGGCGCGTTGCCGACCTTAAAGGAAATGGATAATTAAGATATTGGGAAGGAAAAGGGAATTTGGGCCTCCGGATATCTCACTCACTGTACGAAACGCAGCAGCAAGCTGCTACTTTACGTCGGTTTTCTGTAAGACAGTGGGTGTTTCGTGCGGGTGAGATATCTGGTGGCCCCAATCCTCTTACCAATCCCTTAATTACCTTTAAAGTCGGCAACGCATCTATGATCATTCTAGTATTGTTGCCGTACATGGGCGTTGGAGATCACTTACCATCAGGTGAGCCACATTCTCGTTTGCAAGCCTATATTATAAAAAAGTGACAAACTTCATCCCGGACAAGTTATTTTGCGCGTATTGTAATGTTGAGTGGTACTCACCTTTTGGCGGTTGTGGTTTCCCGGTCCTGGTGCGTCCTCCCTCGATGAAGAACTCCAGGTTGTTACTTGCTGTCAAACTGTTTAGGATGTATGCTCTGAAACAAATCGTGGCATATTTACACTGTGTTTTTTTAACAGTACAGGCCGGTAAGAGAACAAGTGGCGGTACAAGATGGTAGGTCCCTCGTATGCGAGAGGCCGTCTGGTTGTTACCACCGCTTTGTCTAGCCGTTATTCTGCCGCCAAGCAGCAGTGTGTGAGCACTGTTGTGTTCCGGTTTGAAGGACATTGAAGCCAGTGAAATTACTGTGCATTATGAGACTTAACAATTTATGTCTCAGGGCGTTTTTAATATAAAGTTCTGTGTGGTGTTGCTTCTGTTTATGGGCAGGCGCGGAGCTTACTATCAGGCGAGCGACCTGCTCGTTTCGTCACTCAAGCTAATAAAAAAGTATGTCACCTAATGGTAAGTGATCTCCACCGCCCATGTACACCCACAATACCAGAAGAATCATGGCCGAAATGCCGACCTTAAAGGACATTGTAATCCAAATATAATGTCGACAGTCAAGAGACAATTACGTCTTTGACGTTCGGCAGAATTAAGCCGGTTTAAAGTGACTGGATATACACTGGCTGACGACGGAACGCAACTCGCCTGAACGAGCCATAGTTGTGTTTGGTTTTTCGTATACGGTGATTGTTATACCGTCGCGTACAAATATGTATCAGGAATCCTCCCAACACTTTCACCCGATATTGTTGCGATAAAGCTTTTAGAGAGGAACATACTATTAAAAAAAAACATAAAGAACTGCCTCTTTTAATAAATAAGTCGGTTAATAAATAATTACTACAATTTAATTTACAATCTCACTGCCTCGGTGGCGCAGTTGTAATGCGTACGCGTTACGATTGAGGCCAACGTTGAGGTCTCGGGTTCGATCCCCGGGTCGGGTAAAGTGGTATTGGGTTTTTCTATTACGAAATGCTCAGTATCAGCCCGGAGTCTGGAATTTGTTCCCGGTATAGCGATAGGCCCGTCCCCTATCACATCGTGGGACGGAGATACGCTCGGCGAAATGTCGGTGTACTGGTTACACCTCTGCCTACCCCTTCGGGGATTACATGCCTGAGTATATGTATGTACTACAATTTAGTGTTAGATAACCAACAACAGAACATTAAAATATAATTAGTGTAGACACAATAGTGCACTTTGATTAAATTCTAAGTAGATATTAGCTGGCATGTATTCCAAGAAATATTTTGACGATGAAATGAAATAAAAAAAAATACCATAGCTATTATAAATAATGAATACACCCAACATTACACATAACAGTCCTGATAGTCCAATACTAGGTTAAAGTCAGAGGTGTAACCAGTACACCCACATCGAGCCGAGCCGTCCGCCGAGCTATTTCCCTCCCATGATGTGATACCGGGTGATCGCCATACCGGGCACAATTCCAGACTCCGGGCTGATACTTAGCATTTCGTAATAGAAAAACCCAATATCACTTTTACCCGCCCTGGGGATCGAAGCCGAGACCTCAGCACCGCAGTCGTACCGCAACGCATGGAACTATGAAGGACTTGCGGTCCGACCCGAAGATCACCCAGACCCGAAACAAATTTTTTTGTGCATCACACAACATTTGTCATGGTGCGGGAATCGAACCCACAGCCTTTCGCTTCGCACTACCTCACGGAGGATGTCAATGTTGTTAAATTACCTGAGAGCTGATTTGTAAACAGCATTGTGGCTTTCGGAGCCATCAGTCCTTCGTTTGATGTAGAAAGCACCGCAGCCTCGTAAGAACCAACTGAAAAAAATCGCAACAAAATACATATTATCTATAACTACAAATAAATAAAATTCAAGTGTCTGTAATATTAAAATAACAGCTTTTTACTACATGCATATGAATGTATATACGGTACATTATACCAAAATAACAATTTTTCTGTTTGTCTGTCTGTTTGTTCCGGCTAATCTCTAGAACGGCTGGACCGATTTTGACGGGACTTTCACTGGCAGATAACTGATGTAATGAGGAGTAACTTAAAGAGCCGCGAGCAAAAGGTAGTATTATTATGTCGAATCAGTTTTTTACTTCGGATAAAATGAATACTGTTAAAATTGTCATCGATGTTTTTTGCTTGCGTCTCCGCCCACGTGAATGGCGTATTCCAGGGTAAAAAGTAGCCTATCACCTAATCCGGGGCATGGTCTGCTTGTGGGCCAAATTTCATCCAAAACCGTTCCAGGTGAATTAACATTAGCATCTCATCAGCCGAGGTGAGGAGCGCAGTCCAGTGCCATACAGTACTTCATAATTTGAAGTTTTGATTGGTGTTGCTTCTGTTTATAGGCAGGCGTGACGCTTACCATCAGGCGAGCCGCGAGCGATCCGCTCGTCTCTTTATGTAAAGTTAATAAATAAAAAACTTAAATCTCAGGATAACTAGCGCAGTATAGCGTCATGGAGTGCTTTGAAATTAGTATCGTTTCTGTTGATGGGCAGGCGTGGCGCTTGTCGTCAATCGAGCGAAGTGCTCGTCTCCAATTATTCACTACTCATCCGAACTGGACAATTATTATTTACCACTCCATAACTTTCTATTTGATTAATTTCGTTGCGGGACAAAGATACATTAATTAGTATTCCCAGATAATCGCCGAGCTTCATTGCTCGGTGTCGATCCTGGTTTACAGGAGTTCAGTAGCGGTCGTTTTTTTTATTGCCCTAGGTAGACAAACGAGCGGGCGGCCCACCTAATGGTAAGTGGTTATCGCCGCCCATGGACCTCAGCAATGCCGGAGCACAGCCAAGCCGCTGCCTACTGTCGAACCGGGTGTGTGGGCGGATATTCTCGTACTCACGAGAGGTAGAACCATGCTGTAGACAATTTCGTCTACAGCATGGGCCGGCTCGTCCGAGTCGTTACATCTGTCTCACAGAAGACCGACGTAAAGTAGCAGCTTGCTGTTGCGTTTCGTACGGTGAGTGGGATATCCGGAGGCCTAAATCCCCTCCCCTTTCCAATCCCTTAATTATCCCTTTCTTTAAGGTAGACAACGCGCCTATGACTCTTTTGGTAATTTGGGCGTACATGGGCGGTGGTGTTCACTTACCATCAGGTGACACACTCGTTTGTCGGCCTATAATATTAAAAAAAAAAACAAAACTCACCCGAAGAACGGTATCCGCAGATTATCACCGGCGGCGACGAGCGGCGGCCTCAAGCCGACCAGGTATAATGTGAAGGTGAGCAGCACATAGTCGAAGTGCGAGCGGTGCAGCGGCACGAACACGAGCGGCAGGCCGGCCGCGTTGGCGCGTCGCAGCCGCTCCACGCACGCCGCGCGGGTGCCGCAGCCGCGCGCCACGCGACGGATCGTCTTGTGAACCACCCATGCCACCAGTCTGCCGGACAATTACCATACTACATACATACGCACTCACGCCTGTAATTCCCGAAGGGGTAGGCAGAGGTGTAACTAGTACACCCGCATTTCGCGGAGCATATCTCCGTCCCTTACGTGATAGGGGGCGAGCCTATCGCCATACCGGGCACAAATTCCAGACTCCGGGTTCATACTGAGCATTTCGTAATAGAAAAACTCCATACCACTTTACCGACCCGGGGATCGAACCCGAGACCTCAGCGTTAGCTTAATCGTAACGCGTACGCATTACAACTGCGCCACCGAGGCAGTCAATTAGCATACTAATATTATAAAAGTCAATGTAAGTTTGTTTGTTACGATTGCACGCGAAAACTACTTAACCGATCATCATGAAACTTTCTACACATATTCTTGGAGATACAGGGTACTTTTTATGTTTTTTTTAATGTATTTGTTTGTTACGTTTTCACGTCTAAATCAGTGAACCGATTTTTATGAAATTTGATGTAGAGATAGATGGGACTCTGGAGACGGTTATATGCTACATTTTATTTCGGAAAAGTCTATTTACGCGGGCGGAGCCGCGAGCTCTCGAAATTTTTAGACATTATTACATTATATTTATTTCCTTTAGACAATTTTGTCTACAGCATGAATGGGCCGGCTCTTCCGGGTCGTTACCACTGTCTCACAGAAATCCGGCGTAAAGTAGCAGCTTGCTGCTGCGTTTCGTACGGTGAGTGAGATAACCGGAGGCCCAAATACCTCTCCCCTTCCCAATCCCTTACTTATCCCTTTCCTTTAAGGTCGGCAACGCGCTCATGATTATTTTAGTATTGTGGGCGTACATGGGCGGTGGAGATCACTTACCATCAGGTGAGCCACTTGCTCGTTTGCCGGCCTATACTAAAAAAAAACACAATCGCCACGAGTGTACTGTTGTCCGTTGAGGAGTTTTATTTTCTCCGTACTCGGTCATCAGATCTTAACCAAATTTATATGGGACCACATCGCAGCTAAACTCTATCGAGTGAAATTTATTCCTACAAAATCGATCCACGATTGGCGGAGAAATTGATGTACTTACATACATAATAAGCAAAAAAAAAACACGCCGAATTGAGGACCTCCTCCTTTTTTGAAGTCGGTTAAAAAGTGTTCTAGACGACACAATCTTCTTCCACTTGCCCTTATCCCACTCACAGTATGGTCGTCGTAACATATTTTTAACACATGTTACAGAAAGATTTAGCTTGTAGTTTTTACGACCGGCAGGCAGGCGGCCTGACGTCAACCTCTTTCAGATTCTTTCAAATTCAGATGTAGTTAAATAACATTTTTAAATATGTTAATTTTTTTACTTACCTGTGTACGGATAATATCTCGCTTCTGTTTATTATTATTTTAATTTAACTATTTTTATTAAGCTGTCTATATGTCTATCTTCACGACCCAAAAAGGGCCAACAGGGTTTTTGTTACATACTGTATATCTTTTTACAACGTGTTATAGAAAGGGGCGGGCAAATTTAAGCAATGTATAGTATAAGTATAAGTATTTTATCTCCCATAGTACCAAATCCGATTGCTTTGCTAGGACAATAATTATAGAATTTTCTTTTTTATCGAATGAGTCATGTCGATATCGACTTTCAACTTTGGACAACACTAAATGATAAGCAATGATACTATAGACCTCCTTTCATTTAAATATTTTATAATTTAAAAAAATATTAAACAGTTGTCAAATGTCAATATTTATTTGACGCAGTCAGTTCGGCAATTTCTGACTTTATGAAGTATGTTTACGAGTTCAAAAAATATGTTGTATTTAACTAAAAATAAGTATTATGTATTGGTACTTTGTGTTGGTGTAACTGATAACAGCTTTTAAGAGGATCGTCGAATGTATTAAGCCAAATTCATAGATGGGAAGACACGAGAATGAAGTCTTTAAATGCTTCTAGAGAATGGTACCAATATCGTCTTCAGCACACAATCTCTTTCAGGTGTTATTTTGTATTTAAATTACAAGTTACGTACGTATGTTCGTAGAATTACGTACAACTTATTCAAGTTTATTAAAAAGTGAGTGTCGTTCATAATAATTAATAGTGATTTCACCAATCTTATTGATCTTATTAAACGAGTGATCAAAATTAATGTGAAATTTTTGGATGTCTTGGTATTGAAAAGGTCCGGTACATAAGTACTAATTGTAAGGTGTATGTAATGACCCTAAAATATGACCACACCTTTCTGTAACACGTTGTATATATAATTCTACTGTACGTGTGTATGTGACTGAACTCCTAAACGGCTGGACCGATTTGAATGATTTTTTTGTATGCGTTTGGGTGGCGCCCTGGTTGGTTTAGATTCACAATTGGACCCGGTAGGTGGCGCTGCTGCAGTTGCGGGTGAAACCGCGCGGGACAGCTAGTTTTAATATGGATTTCCTCCACGAAGAGAATAGTTTAATTGATGACTATATTATATACCTTAGTACATTGTTGGACATCGCCGAGCTGATGTCGGTAAGGACCTTTTTCGCTTTGGCCTCGACCCTTCGCCTGACGGTCGCATAGTCCACTACACCGCTTCCATCGTCATTCTCTTTGACCTTCCTCAGTTCCTGCTGAGTCGTCTCTTCTATAGCCTTAAGAAAGCTTTCTTCTTTTTCCACCTGCATATTATAATGAAAATAATTAATAAGTATTCTGTAATAATTAATAAGCCTGGAGTCTGGAATTGTGCCCGGTATGGCGATAGGCTCACAACATGTGACGAAGATACGCTCGGCGTAATGTGGGTGTACTGGTTACACCTCTGCCTATCCCTTCGGGGATGACAGACGTGGGTGCGTATGTATGTAATAATTAATAAGACTAATAACACCTGTGAGGCGTACGAGGCTCTGCCGCCAAACAGCAGTGTTGTGTTTCGGTTTAAAGGACAATGAAGCCAGTGAAAATACTGGGTATTATTGGACTTAAGTCTGTGGGTGACGAGCGCAGTCCAGTGCTATGCAGTGCTTTGTAATTCAAAATGCTGTCTGTGTTGCTTCTGTTCATGTGTAGGCGTGGGCTTACCATCAGATGTACGCCTCCCGGCTAGTTTCATCATTCAAGCCAATAAAAAAATTATAATTATATACTGATTAGTTATAACATAGCTTCATCTTTGGTTGGTACGTCAATGTTTAATAATGGTCATTAACCACGCCTTGTGTACGATTAAACAGAAATGAGAGCAAAAATATGCTTAAAATGCGCGCAAAATTACGGCCGGGCTAAAGTTAGTCAATTCACTACTTATATTTATTTACTTACATGGAAATCTTACGGCCTGAAAATTTAGGTATACAATAATATAAACATTAAAAAAATAACAAGTTTTCACCAATAAAACAGTCTACGGCGTAGTAGACTCTACGATCTGGGAACAATAGCCACGAAGTCGCTCGTACCATAGACAAATAGAAATGGATGTATCTATGCTCGTACTAACCTCAGGCCGGCCAAGTTACATTGCATACATACGCACTCACGCCTGTAATCCCCGAAGGGGTAGGCAGAGGTGTAACCAGTACACCCACATTTCGCCGAGCGTATCTCCGCTTCATGATAAGGGGCGAGCCTATCGTCATACCGAGCACAAATATCAGACTCCAGGCGCATACTGAGCATTTCGTACGCGCCACCGAGTAAGGTACGCAGTTACATTGCGTGTATTGTTATATTGCTTAATCATGTTACTTACACTTGGTGCAACGTCTTTATAGTCATAACTGGGCAAAGTGATGCACTGTACGAGATCACACAGATACCGTGACACAACGCCGCCGTTCGCGTACTTCTGCCGTCCAATATCCAAGATGTTGATCACGGCACCGGTGTCCGTGGATTGTGAGTCTTGCCATGATTCCTGCAGACAAACAAATTTAATAAAATTAATATACCATACTATTGTTAATTTAGAATGACGCGTGTTTTAGTTAAATGTAGTCAAAGACTTCAATGTATACTACTAGACAAGCTGTGCGGTACAAAGAAATTGCGCACTTAGGTACGGTCAATTAACCGCAACTCATTTAGTCGCCCGCGAGAGAGCGACAAGAGCAGTTGCTGTTGTTTGAATAGCTGAGAACATTAAATTTTCTAAACTAACCATAAAACATTGTCATTATTTACGTGCATATATTATTCATTAAATTTGTAGTTATTTTACGGAAGTAACTATATTATTTCTTGGTTTTGATCGAAAATTTCATTTACTGTGAATGAAAACTAATACCAAACAAAACAGCCGTCTCAATATTGCCATCTCGCTTACTCTCAACTCCTCTCGCTCCCACGCCTTAGACGTCATTCCCGCCTCGCCGGCCGCGTATGCAACACAATTTTACTTCTGAACAGCCCGTCTATGGTATTAAAGTCTTTGAATATAGTAATAGATACACCCTACATTCACGTATTACATTAGATCATTAGGATCTCACTAGAGCGATTGCTCAAGACCTGGAGAACTGAAAGCGTAACAACACGGATCCTAGCAGTAAATCGGAAAGAAACAGCGTCAAACATAGTCTTGACCCACACTTAACTTTGGTGAGTCTTGTAAAGGGTACCAGTTGCCAAACTTCCGATTTTGAACTATTGGTGAGAGTGGCTTACGCTCACAACACCCACACCCAAAGCAAACATTTGCGATATACACAAACATTTGTTTCGATATACGTGGATCCAACCCGCAGACTCTTGTTTACAAGGCCTGCTGCGCCACGGAGGCTATCGATATAAAATATCAACAACATAATCAACATCATTGACCTCAATTTCGGTTGTTAGTTAAAAAAATATTATATTAAGTTTAACATACATACATAAGCACTCACGCCTGTAATCCCGAAGGGGGCAGATGTGTACCCAGTATACCCACATTTCGCCGAGCGTATTTCCGTCCCTTATGTGATAGGGGGCGAGCCTATCGCCATTCTGGGCACAAATTCCAAACACCGGGCTGATACTGAGCATTTCGTAATAGAAAAACCCAATACCAATTTACCCGACCCGGGGATCGAACCCGAGACCCCAGCGTTGACCTCAATCGTAAGGCGTACGCATTACAACTGCGCCATCGAGGCATTTGATGTCGATTGATCTTTATTGTAAATATTAAGTTTATATTTGCAATAAAGATCGCTACGACTAAAACGGCAAATAGGAATCAGGAAACGCAAAAATGTATCGGAACAATAATATTTTAAGGACGCGTCCTTATAAACGGACATTAAACTATTTAACAAATAATTAATTCATTAGGAAGCGTATTAATCAGGCGAAAAACGGAAATGGTTTGTAATACACATTACATACGCATTTAGAATATTTTACGACGCATAATCAATATAACACGTCTGAAGTAAAACGTGTTATTAATATATTCAGAATAAGTTTGAAATTTTAAAACATTCTTAAAATTAAGTTGGGTGTGTAATTTGGCTGGCCTAAAGTCAGAGGCGAGCGGCTTCGCTGCTATTGGTTTATTACAAACAATTTAGAGCTCAAGAATATGTATAATTTATAATATTCAAGTAATATAGACAAGGTACATGCAGTTCTATACCGATAAATAATGAAACTATACAATCAAAGTATCATTAGATACAATTAATATTTGTTTTCCTTGATATCTTTCGTATTGATCTTGTTTAAAAATAAATTCACAGAGTGATGAGTGGCTTTTCTGTTGTAATCTAAATGTGTTATAAATATTTTAATCAGTTAAGGTCATCAGGGCTAATCCATCACTTATCACTAGGAGTGTCAACCATACGTTGAAATACAATGTCCTTTTATATGTTAATTGATAAAATTTTATAGTTTGAGAAAAATGTACAAAACCACTCTCCTCTTGAGATCTATTCGAGCACATATTTATAAGAAGAAATATTTTATAATAATTTCCAGATTAGTGCTTCAGTTTTCTATCGATACTAACTGCAGGAATTAAAAAGCTACAGTTGAAAAAATATTTTATTCCATTCTCTAATATAAACGGAACTGTTTGGTTCGCGGTTTAGCGGATGTATGGCGTAGACTGAATAAGACAACCACCCTTTCGTCCAAACCGGTGAATCGTATAAGAACAAGGAGTCCTTATATGTGGTACCAGGTTATATTTAGTGTTCCACTGGAGGTTGATTTTCATACAAATTATTATTTTCACTCAACTTAGAAACATATAAAATGTACATCTATCACAAAGGTACATAACGTTAATTAGTAGGTAAAGGTCAAAGTGTTTCCTTGAGGTTTACTGCATACGCCTATACAGTTGATTTTACGTTGATTTTATTTTCGAAAATTCGATAACCCTGCTTATCACCCACTTACAAAACTAAGGCAATGGCATTGTCACCAAATCATTTCACCTATAACAATTTTGTGATAAGATATGGGGGACGGATTGCATTCGTATGAGCATGTTATTGTTAATAACTATTATAATATTTTGGTAATAAAGATGTTACAATCAGACGAAAATCCAGGAGTTCGCTAACGAACTGAGGAGAGTAGTTACTTCGGTTTTACTTTATTCAATAAAGAATAATATAGAATTAAATCAGCTCTTTATTATACTATCGCAGTGCTGGACACGGACCTCCTCTGCGAATTAAAGGACACCTTAGCTCACCACGCTGTGCTAATAATATACTCAGATATGCAGTTTTTCCCATGACGTTTATTTTACCGTTAAAGCAAGCGGTAGTTAACAACGAATACACATGTAACTTAGAAAAGACAGAGGTGCATGCTCTTGGGGCCGGTTTCCAACTTGCGACACTCCCCACTGAACTATCGCTGCTTTCTTTTTATTTACTTATGGAAAGGAGGGGGTCCGGAGGATCCCCTTTGCAATCCCTTAATTATCCCTTTACTTTAAGGTCAGCAACGCGTTCATAATTCTTCAGTTATTGTGGATGTTCATGGGCGGTGATCACTTACCATCAGCTGACCCATTTGCTCGTATGTCGTCCTGTGCTATAAAAAAGCTATTAAACTTTTTAAAACGATTATCGACCGACTACCTTTTTACACATTTTTAAGCGACTTCAAAAAAAAGGAGGAGGTTCCCAATTCGACTGTATTTTTTTTTAGTTTGTTACCTCAACTTTGGACTGGGTGAACCGATTTAGATGATGCCTTTTTTTATTTGAAAGCTGGTGCTTCAGTCGGTGCAATTTTATCTGACCGGTAGCGACACAGGCACCCAGGCACCGACTCTAAACAGAATAGAATATATAGAATTTGTTATTTTTGACTTTTCAGTGTTTTTATTTTGAAGTCGGTTTCTAAGTTTTGTTAACCGTTATTTTATTTCTTGTCACTACACAACTCAGTGATAGATGATCTTGAACAAATTCCTGACGTAATTATTATACAACAGTATGTTGTAAGTCAACTAAAAATGATGACACATTGCGCATGACCGTCAAATATAAAATATGTTAACGTAGTGAGGTACGCGCCAACGGTAATTACCAACGTAGTAACATGCCAACACTCATTATCTAAATGAAGTGTAACTACTTGGTGAAATGTATTACAATATGGAAGTATTGTCCGACCGTAACTTCGGCTTCGATTACCTTCACTCACGGTGTCGGAACGAACTCAAAGAACGAACGAAATGACCTTCTGTCGGATATTACTTAGAAATTCGCATCAATTAGTTTAAAACCTTTTAATCTAATTATCATCTATTAGCTTTTGTTTGGGTTTCCGTCCGCGTGAAAGGTCTTTTCCGAGATAAAAAGTGGTTTACGTCATAATACAAGTAATGTCTCACCTGTGTGCAAAATTTCATTAAAACCTTTCAGCCCTTAAGGAGTGATTGAATAGCAAACATCCAAAGTTTCACATTTATAATAGTAGTAGGACATAGGATATAAAATATGTAGTAACTTTACATATCTCTGTATTCAAGGGACATAGAGAGGTTTAGATATGATAATTAATTGGAGACATTTCTGACACTAATGTATAAAACAATGCAACTAACATCTCTTTTATAATTATTATGGGATCGCATTATACTTATGGAGATTTTTCTACGATTATTATCATTGTCATCTACAAAAAACATATCTTTATTCAACGCTCTTTGAAATCCTATAATTATATCGTCTCGTAGTACCAAGTACTAGCTGACACTATAAACCAGAAGCAAAAAAGAATTCCCATAACACAATAACAATGACCCACATGGGAAATCATCTCTCTGCAGAACAAACGCTTCACAAAACAAATCATTGATACAAAACGGAAACACCAACTCCAATACAGATTATATCATTTACGAATGTCAGGGGCAAGGTTCCAACTGTACTAGTAGCTTCCACGGAAACAACTTTTAGATGAGAATAAAACAGAGTTATACAGAAGTAACTGGAGGGAAAGGGACAGACATATTTATGGTTGTAACCGTGTATTTATAGATAAATAGTACGATCAAACGCAACAAAGTCATCTATCGGTTCTAAAATACTCGAATCGGCGACAGAAGCGAATGTACACGTGTTTGGTAAAACACAAATAACCAGTATCAATTATATAATATCTTCTGTTGATTCCTCTATGAAAGACAGTATTAACTTTATTCGAAATTTCAAATTATATATGTTTAATACGTGTTGATAATGAATATAATTTTAAAAACAAGTCATAACACAGTTCGAAAGTTTACAAAAGATTTAAAGATTTCGAGACTGTTTCAATGGATTTACGAAACACACTCTGTTTAAAAGTAAAAGGACAACAACATCCAATACGTTCAACACTCGAAATTACTTCTAACCTATGATCATTGACCTGGTATTTATTGCCAATTTCAATCCTAAATCAAGTTTCTTTCTCCCTTTATAACTTGTATCAACACCGTTTTCTATAGCATTCGTAACATTGTTGGATAATAAAAAATAAATATTTTAGTAATATTACTAATAATCATGAGCCATATCTGAAGAATTTATGCATGCTATTATGTTTTCAGTAGTTTTCACTTTGCAAAATTGCATTTTATCAAAAATCTTTACTCGTATTTATTTTGCTATTCTCTAATTTCTAATCATCTGCTTACTTATTAGCGTCAACATTCATACGAAATAGCCACTGAATATCCATAAAGCTTTTCGATCTCGATTATAAAAATTGCATAGATGTTGAATAACAAGAATATTTACGGACTTAAAAATTAATGATTACTAATATTTACCAAATCATGTTAACTACATATTATTGTGTAGTAAAATCATTTATTCTTCAATATAATTCCAATTTATTTAGGCAAGTACTACAATAAAACGCTGAAAATTCAATAATAACTGCTGAATTGAATTGTGTTATTTTACATTAAAAACAACGAATACATCCATACTAATATTATAAACGCGAAAGTTACGCTGTCCGTCTGTCTGTTACATTTTCACGGCTAAAAGGCTGAATGGATATTAATGAAATTTGGTAAAGTTGAGACAAGTTATTTCCTGCGGAAGTACATAGGGTACCTTTTGTCACGGCAATAGACGTTCACGCAGGCAGAGCCACGAGCAAAAGCTAGTAATACACAAAAGTATTAGATTAGATTAGATTAGAGATAGTATTAGATTCTGTGACCCCTTTGGTTGTATATTGGGAAGACAAAACACCCTAGCCTTCGTGGCTGGCTGACATAAATGAAGCTGAAGGATCGACTACCACTGTTATAAGGGCTAACATATCTAGGAATAATAATGAAGCTTAAAGAGTATAAGTTTTAGAGGTACAAAAGCTTGTTGACAATATAACAGCGTGGTGATAGCGCACGGTCGCGCACGAGGTCATCGTCCGTGGCGCTACTGCGGCCGCTGGTTGGTCGACGGGTGTCACGCCACTACCGCACACCGATGCGTCTTTGTGTATAAATTTGGAATATAAAGCGGCTGCATTAAGGAGCGCCCTATCAATGAACTTTGCTAACTACGCTTGATCGCCTTTGAACTGGATCCGTTGCTGTGTTGGCAAGGATGATCGCGGCAAGTTTTGATACATTTCGACTACATTTAATCGTTGAATAATTTACGCTTATATAATAGATATATATATGCTGCGGAAAATTAGTTTACTAATTAATTAAAAGAAATCTATGGATTTTCAGTGACTACGAAACGGTCTGACATTGTTATAGTTAATTACACGCCCAAAACTGGATACCTATATTATAGCATTAAACTAGTTTTTGGGAAAAATCCAGCAGGAGTCCTTATAGGATCCAAATATTTGAAAGACAATTTCAACCTATTTTAAAGTACTTAACATGCTTCCATAGCCATGCCAACGTGTTTCAATGTGTATAGGTCCATTATAGTAAAATCTATCCAAGCATTATACACATAAAACTAAGAAATCGATATCACACATGAAGCGCAACGATAACTGTAATGATTTCAGAACGGTACATAATGCAAATAGTTTGCAAACTATAGTTGTTTAAACACATGGTGATATATTGTGAGTCGGTGTATCCGTATCTGTCAATACATTATACAGAACGTGTTCAACGTGGATGTCGGATGATAATCTCGTTCAAGACACGTGCGTTCCTTTCAATTTTTTTTCGTGATGCATGATCGTAAATACGTACGAAATTTGCATCGAATTTCTTTGCACGATTGCTAACATTCGTCGGATACTGTGTATTGTTATTGTTGTTACTCACTTCATAAACAACTTGTTTTATTACGTGCTGAGTGAGATTGATCACCTGGTTTTATATTGACTTCCAACAATTTGTATTATATAAAAAAAAAAAAAAAAAAAAATTAACAAAAAATGTGTTCGTTACAAGGGCGTAAGTGTAGATAGGTGTTTTCTGAGATGTAACAGATTTGAATTTACTGCTTCCTGTTACCAAAAATAGATATAAATAGAGACATCAGGATAGGTGGTTAGCAGGTTTCTGGCGTGGTCCAGCATGATTCTAGGCTCGGACCAGGCCCACCCGCTTGCTACGACTATTGAAACAAGGCAAAAGTCCATAACCATAATATTATATTTTAGATAAAATATATTAACATTTTTAATCAAATATTTTGATGAATCGAATATAAAACATAAACAATGTCACATTGTGCCAAACAGTTACCACGTTTATGCACACGTGATGAATTGATTACAGTAAAAGTGGTGAACATGTGCGAACGAGCGAACAAAAAGTTAAACACGGGGTGAGTACAGTCAGTTAGAGGGTTAAATAAATTGTAAGTGATCATACGAAGGTTTCTAATGTCTGTAGAAAGTAGGTGAATAGCCGTTGTGCCGCTTTTCTCATTCTACTGGACTATGGGAACTTTTTATGAGTAATTTTTTTCATTGAATACATGATGGCTGTAAAAGATGGAAGGCAGACATTGGCGCAGTAGGCGAGTAACCGGCTATAAACCGGAGGTAGGTTCGATTCCCGCACCGAGACCAATGTTTGTGTGATCCTTAACTATGTGTCGGGTCTGAGTGTCTCCTCCCTAGAGGGGTTGACGTCAGACAGACGGCCGGTTGTAAAAAATACAAGCCAAATCTTTCTGTACCATGTGTTAAAAAGAATGTTGCGCCGACCCCACTGCGAGTGAGATTAAGGCGGGTGGAAGAAGAAGAGACGGGTACGCGAGCAAGTGGGCCACCTGATTGTAAGTGTATCTCATTCACTGTACGAAAGGCAACAATAAGCTGCCAAGTTCACGTCAGTTTTCTGTAATAATATTATTACAATTATAAATTACCCATTACACAAGACTAAACTTCCTTAGTAAAATAAAAAAGCCTATAGTGTGATAATTATACAGGTCAGAACCTACATGTCGTACATAGGGAAAAAAAAACAAAAAACGTGCTCTACAAAGATATCTGTACCACGGCACAAGGCACAAGACGTCTACAGGGCAATACTGATCGGAATATTGACTAGCTAGCGACCGTGGCGTGCCCTTGTGACAACGTACGTTCGACTCATTACATGTCATCATAAGGACATTCATGGTTCTGATTCATCATCTCCGTGCTCATACTCAGTGGCGTAGTTTGTTTTTTTTTTCCTGGCTCGGCAAAGTGACTACGCTACACCTGATGGTAAGTGTAGCGCAATCCATGATTATTGTTGACCAACGATAGACACTGAATCTATCGCAGATCGGCAGAATTATTACGGCCTACTTAGTTGCTTCTTCACACTCCGTTTAAAGGACCCCATGTTATAGGAAGGAGGAAACACGTGCGCCGGCAAACTATTCCACAGCTAATCAATAAAGGGATATACAGGCTACTAGAAAGCGTAGTGCTGTAGCGTAGTTTGGAGTTTAGGTGGGCCACCGTCAAATCATGATTAGAAAATGGACTCTGGCATAACAGGATAACGCCAAGCAGAAAGAAGACAGGTTAGTAAAGGCATTTCCCAATATTTTGACTGTCTATACATTTACTGGCAGTAATTTTTTTTCAAATTTTGTATAGAAAATCTGTCAAATACTATTGATAGTAAGCAAATCTATCTGTGAATATAATATAAGGAACGACTATAAAAATTATGTTCTTGCCTACTACAGGTAGGTCGTTCGTTCTACTACTATTATAAATGTGAAAGTATGGATGTTTGTGAATTTGTATGTTTGTTAGTCAATCACACATTAACAGGTGAACGGTTTTGGATGAAATTTGGCACACACGTAGACCATGACCTGGATTCCATTCACGCACGGAGCCGCGAGCAAAAGCTAGTTTCATATAAAAAAATACATTTACGCAACACGCAGTGATAGCTCAGCGGGGACTGTCGAGACGAAAGTCGCAGGTTCGAAACCAGCCCCAAGTGCATACACCTCTGACTTTACTAAGTTATGTGTGTATTAATTATCACTTGCTTTAACGCTGAAGGAAACATCGTGAGGAAACTTGCATATCTGAGATGTTCTTCATAAGAATTTCGAAGGTATGTGAAGTCTGCCAACCCGCATTAGGCCAGTGTGTTGGACTAAGGCCTTACGGCTCTCATTCAGTAGAGGTGGGGCGTATATAATACAGGGCTAGTATTATTATTATTATATTTACGCTAGGGACACAGCCTACAGATACCTACCGCCAGAATACATTTAAGCCCTAGTTATAGAAAGACATATCATAGCTGAGGAAACACCGCGGAGGGAAGTTCATACCAGATACAAGTGCGTGAGAGAAATGACCGCTGGAAATGCACTGTACTTGAGGTAGGCAGTTCCATGTAGAATGGATGGACTTTCCTTTGGTGACAAGTGGCAGGGTGGTAAAAAGGAGATGGAATCTTAACAAGGGAGGGACCTATTCTCTTGGATCACATAGAAAATCGACGTATAAATCCGTATAATAGAAGTGTATTGTTGCATTTCGTTGAATAAGTGAGTGAGATATGGAGACCCAGATGCCCCACTCCTTATCCCTATTTCTTTCCTTTAAGGTCGGCAAGTTATTCAAGAAGCGTGAAAGAAAAATGAATGAAACTTGGTACCAATACATAACCTTAGGATAATAACACCGGCCGTTGTTTTGGTAAATCGTTTTATGGTATAGTTCTCGTAATAGTAGGGTCAATGAATGAACATGCGCATGGGCGGGGTTCTAACTGTTCAATAAGAATATTCGCCATTTTTACACGTGTTATTGAAACATAATGTCATGTTACCTACACATTACGTATAATTATTTATAGGTATAAAAGACAAAATCTTCACTCGTGCATCCTGAGTAATGAATCATCGCCCAGCTCAAGCCAGCAATTTTGTTTGGATGTTGATTTTATTTTGTAGCGAACATTTATGGGATTTCTCGTAATTCAACACCTTAGAAGAGAAAGAAGAGTTATATTAGAAATAATATATTTTTGGTGAAATATACTTCACATAGGCGAAGCCGCGAGGAAGGATAGTAATTTACAATTTTTTTTTCTTAACTGGTGTAGATACCAGCCCGCGTGCAAATTTTAGTGAGCGTGGCGGGCCGTTCGCCATATTCGACATAAAATACACTATTTTTAAAATTAAAGAACTCAATCAAATTGCCCGATCTAGGATTCAAACCCAGCACCTCACAGGTTTCTCAGCTGAAGGTCGATGTCAATACACCAATGAGGCGACTGTGTTATGATTAGCCATAACTATGGAGAAAATAAAATAAGAAGCATTAAAAATGGTCGATTATTATCAGTTATGATTCCACCAGCCTTCCCCAAATTCAATCCCGGTGACAGGTTCTACTAGACTTACCACGCATATCGCCTGAGACACTACGAAACCATAGTGTAATCTAAGCGGATACTAAAGGGAATAAACATCGCACTTCGCGCATTTGCCAGCCCACGCATATTTAACGGTACTGAATGTGAACGGACTTCTCAAATAGGAATCTACATATTACTAGCTGTTGCCTGCGGCTCCGCCTGCGTGAATGCCTATTTCCAGGATTAAAGTAGTCTAACGCGCTTGACAAAAATACTAATGTCGCTTTTAAAAAATAGGGGTTGATCGTACAGGGTTGAAAATTTAGGATTGTATGTATTTTTTAATGCTGTATCATAAAAAATAAAAACAAAAAAATGTTGTCTAAAAAATAATATAAAAAATTTAGGGGTGGACCATTCTCAGACCTACTCGATATGCACACAAAATTTCATACAAATCGGTCCAGCCGTTTCGGAGGAGTATGGGAACGAACATTGTGACACGAGAATTTTATATATTAGATTATATTCGATTCCTCATCTAATTCCAATGATGTACGTTCTAGCAATAACCAAGGGTCACAGCATACACAAGTATTCTGTTATACGATATGGACGTTGCTAAGGGGTAGCTAAAATAAGTGTTACTAAAAATTAATTAAAAATTCAAAAATAATATCATGCGTTATCATCATATTGCACAGACTCGTAAAGCAGAGCAGGAGTAACTACGGTGATTTGAATTACCCCATCTAAATAAGTTACGAGTAGGTCGTAGGTGTGTTATACAAAATTCTCCAAAGTCAGTTTGAGGCTAGCCTGTATCTGGCGAAACCTAAGAAAATTTCTTTTTACTGGTTGGAACATACGAGAACATTTGTTTAAATCAGAGTTCCAAATTGTTTAATTAACAAGTCTAAACTGATGACCCTGAGTAGCGCTAACCCGAGGTTCGGAATAGGTGTGGCATATTCGTGAATTTTACAAACCACGAATCGGATGACGAAATATACCATACATACATGGATAAGCTCACGCCTTTATCGCCGATAGGGTAGACAGAGGGAGTACCCACGTTTTGTCGAGCTTATTTCCGTCACATGATATGACAGGAAGCGAACCTATCGCCATACCGGGCACTTAATATATTAATTCCGAGCAATTCATGTGTGAATCAATCCGAGAATTCAAACACAAATGTAATTGCCCAACCTGGGACTGACCCTCACGGTTTTTAAACTTACTACGCTGCCTCTAGACCAATGAGGGATTACATTATAGTTACCATATACGATACTAGAATTCATAGTTTACATTTAATATATTTTACATATTAAACCGACTCGTCCGAACGAGCCACAGTGGCGAGTTTCCACCATGTGAAAGATGGTTGCTATCCAGTTGGGTATAAAATGTATTAGGTACCCTACCACCATCCACAACCTATAATTATACGGCAGTTTCGGCCGCACGGGGAATGGAGACATAAATTCTTTCCCCTAGGGACGGTATCTACTGCATACATTCATTTCAAATAAAACCCTTGAGACTTTGCTTATGTTATCTCCTTGGTCGACAGACATATTACTAGAGCGTTACCAAATGTGACATCACATCATCTAGGGCACCCTCCGTGGCGCAATAGGCGAGTAGCCGGCTGCGAAGCGAGAGGCTGTGGGTTCGATTCCCGCACTAAGACAAACGATTGTGTGATCCACAAAAAATTGTTTGGGGCTGGGTGTTGTGGGACCGCAAGTCCTTCGTAGCTCCTGATACCCAAAATACAGGTTTACCTAGTGTGGGATCAGGACTATGTGTGTAACTGTTGGGTGTACTTATTTATTATTATTATTATTTATCTATGTGACTCATTACTCAACCCGCCAGACGTTCTGGGCTACAAGTCGAAATCATTTATTGGTTCAGTGATTACGTAAAATTTTCCTATCATATATTCTTTGTTCGGTTACGCACGTGTCATTATTAAACACATTGCGATAATATTCATAAAATGTTAACGACCTTTTTGATACTTTTACTTTTTAAGTACTATTTTCTCTATTTTATCTCTACTTTTGACGAAACCATGTTGTCTTCTTCATATTGTCTTCGATAGACATATAAAGATACCGGATCAGGCTGGTTTTAGTGTTGAGTAAGACAAGTTTTAAAATAGTATATTGAGAAACAAATAAAAAGTTTTAAAAGAAGAAAAAAATATATTTTAAACAATAAATAAAAATTAATTAATATTAATAAACAAAAAATAAATTTTTTCAATTTTTTAAAAGGACGAAGCCTTTTCGGACCAGAAATAATAGCTGAAAAATTAAGCATTCAAAAAAATTAATAAAAACTTTCATATTTGGGTCTCGATACTTGAGGAACTAAATTATTTCTTACTTCATCGGCTTTTTTCAGGATTTCAGGTGGTGTGGATTCGTCGCTCGAACTTTCTGGAGTTTCCGGTATTATTTCCGACTCTATATTCATTTTTAAACTAATTTTAATTTAATTACAATTTTATTTATTAAATTAAACTGTCAGACGCGTCAACCTCAATTCAGTTTTAATATGTCGATTGTGTTTTTTTTTGTTATTATTTTTTTAATTTTAGCAATTTTATCTAAATTTGCGTGTGCCAAGAATAATTTACGTGCGACAAGTAAACTTGTCGCACTCAAATAACAGTTTTATTTATGAAAAAACTCACGCGTAATTTTAAAATGGGCAAACGGTTCTTTTTCAAACGTAACAGCGAGCGTCAAGATACTACTTTTCCCGCATGAGTAATACAAATTAATTTGTAAGAGTAGCCTCTTATTTGTACTGAGCCAGTACAAAGGTCCAATTAAAATTTGGCGTACATAAACTCGGCGGTACATTTAAGAATGTACACACATACAAGTACATGAATACTGTAGTTTGTACTACTCCTATCTTACAAGTAGTGTTAAGTAGGACATACAAGAGGAATTAGATTTTCCCGTACATGAGGAAATAAAGTAAGTGGCTCGAAACATTTGCATGTACTACTTACTTTAAATTTTATGTCGCGTTACTCTTTTACCATTCCAAAGATGCGGACTGCGAGCGTGAAAGAGTGAGAACGACCGAGTCGCATTTTTTACCTACGTAATATGTTTGATACTACATTTCTAGAGCATGACAGTTTGTTTGCCTTAAATACGGTTTCATACACGATGAAGTAAATAAAACATACGCACTTATACCTGTTATCCTCGAAGGGGTAGACAGAGGTGTAACCAGTACACCCACATTTCGCCGAGCGATGTGATAGGGCTCCGGGCTGGTACTGAGCATTTTGTAATAGAAAAACCCAATATCACTTTTACCCGACCCGGGGATCGAACCCGAGACCTCAGCGTCAGCCTCAGTCGTAACGCATACGTATAACGATAAAACCTCAAATTATTAAAGTGCGAGATGCCGGCAGACGGCTGGTGTGGTGTTGCGATGTATCTTCCTATTATAGCGCAAAGTGTGCACTAAAAACGCTGCTGAATTGCGTAAACGTTGTTTCACGTGTAATAAAGACATTACACTATGCATATATTGAGGCGTAAGCGACGCAGGGCACTTGAACACTGTGATGTCAATGTCATTATCCTACTAAGTACTATTATAATCCTACTACTATTATAAATTTAAAAGTTTGGATATTTGTGAGTTTGTGAATTTGGATGTGTGCGTGTTTTTTTATGGCATAGGCCGGCAAACGAGCAAGTGGGTCACCTGATGGTAAGTGATGTCCACCGCCCATTTACGCCCACAATACCAAACGAATCATGGTCGCGTTGCCGATCTTAAAGGAAAGGGATAATAAAGGGATTGGGAAGGGAAGGGGGTTTGTGCCTCCGGATATCTCACTCACCGTACGAAACGCAGCAGCAAGCTGCTACTATACGCCGGTATTCTGTGAGACAGTGGTAACGACCCGGACGAGCCAGCCCATTCAAGCTGTTAACAAGTGTCTACAGCGTGGCTCTACCACTCATAAATTATAAGTGATAGAATGCCTAAACAGTTTTAGATGAAATTTAACACACAAGTAGATCATGATCTCGACTAGGACATAGGCTACTTTTTATTCTGGAAAAGTCCATTCACGTGAGCGGAGCCGGGAGATAGAGCTCGTAATAATATATAGATTTCGCATGTGTACTTAAAATATACAACAAAACATTTATTTTGCAGTTAGGCCACAAAGGGCTCTTACACACGTCAAACAATAGAATATACTTATTACATTGAAACGTCTCTCGGTACTACGGAAATGCGCACAAGTTTAAGAAGGAGGATCAAGAAACTCAGCCGTATGTCTTTTTAACATTTATCATTTCATAACTTACTTATTTTTACTCCGTTCGCGTGCCGAGACAGAGCGCAAGTCACCAATGCGCACTATATATCTATTTAGGTATAATCTATGCGCACCGCAATGACAACAGGTTAGTTGACAAGTTTTTTTTTATATATTGTAATCAAAAGTTACTTTACTCAAAATCTATTGCAGAAAGAATTTTATAAATCGGACCATAATAAATAAGTTAGAAGCCATTTAAATCCTGTAGAAGGAGTAATTGTGAAATGACAGACGACGCAAACTTTGACGTCACTGTGTAAAATGTTCATTATAGTGGACGCGTGCAAGCTAGATAGTGAGATATTCCTACTATGCACCCACTTTTCCTCATACCAACATTTAAAGTCATAACTACGGGCATATTTCTGAACCAATTTTGATTGTGTTTTAATAAAAGGATTTGTTTTGCGTATCATTTTCTGTAGCTTATAAAATAATGTATGTAATAATGTGTTGTATAAAATTCAATATAGGAAACTACCCTATTGTAGTGTAGGTACTTAAATAAGATAGGCACGCTTGGGTCCGACACAATCTCTATCGACGCATATGTTGTATCTACTACGTTATCCGTGCTCTGTATTTAATACATTACAAAACCTGTATTACGCAGGTTCCGTCTAACTAAAACTACGCGGACGGAGCCACGGACATAGTAATTCTATATTTTCGCTTCCTACCTTGCAAATTCAGGGCAATGTCCTTAATATATCTTCTAATTAGCCTTGAGTTTGTTACTTAACGAAGTGTTGTAAAACGCAAAACTTTTTACCATAAAATAAAACCGACCCAAAAAAAAGCTAATGCTAAAAATAAAACTAAACATTGTTGAGTCGGTGCTATTGGTATTGCAGTAATTGATACCACCGACCCAAAATTGTTTAGCTTTATTTTTAGCGTTTTAGTTTTATAGAGTCGGTTTTATTTTTTGTTAAACAGTTGTTATTTTATTTTATTTAATATTTTTGTGAAAGAATCATCAATAATGTCGGAGCTATAGTTTTTCAATCCCGATTTCATTCTGTTATGATTCCCTGCTTCAAATTTGAGACCACCGTCGAAGTAAGCCCTATCGACTAAAAAAAGAATCTCCAATTGAGTCCAATTCTCCATATTGATCCACATTTAAAAAGTGGATTTGGTGGAGTTATGCGTGACTCTCATTTGATCTGTGCGTCTAAATAAAGCAACACAATCGCGATATGAACGTCGCGAAGATAAAACCGAACAAAGAACGCATCGGTTGGCACAATGAACTTCGATTGACAAAGCATTAGTAGGTAATAAGCATATTAGCGACGCGCCGGCACAATGTGTCTTTTGTCCAAAAACCACGTCACACCATTTGTAATTATATACACAGTGTACACACCTTTATTCAAACTGCTATTCTATGGCCCTAGCCCTTTTGCACGTGATAATGCACGAAATAGCATGCATTTAGACACGCCAACCGGTAAGTTCGAGCCGTCGCGTCGACCTAGCGGCTCCGGTCACGTTAAATGTCTCATTCCGGGATAAAAGTAGCCTATATCTAGCTATATGTATGCCAACCCAGGCCATGGTCTACCTATATAAGTAAGTATACACACAGTGTACCCACCTTTATTCAAACTGCTATTCGATGGCCCTATACCTTTTTCACGCGATACTAGATGAAATAGCATGCATTTTTGACACGCCCACCGGTAAGTTCGAGCCGTCGAACTAGCGGCTCCGGCCATGTTAAATGTCTCATTCCGTGATAAAAGTAGCCTATATGTATAGTTGTATGTATGCCCACCCATGCCATGGTCTACCTATGTACTAAATTTCATCTAAATCCGTTCAGCCGTTAAAAGATTTCCTTCAACGGTAGGCAGCGGGCTTGGCTCTTGTATTGCTGAAGTCCATGCGGTAACAGCCTACCATCAGCTGGGCCGCCTGCTCGTCTGTCTTTCTGGGCAAAAAGGTGTCTATGTCACTTCCGGTCAAATAAAATTGCACCGCCTCCAAAGAGACCTATAGAAATTGTTATTTTTGACTTTTCAGTGTTTTTATTTTGAAGTTGGTTTCTAGGTATTGTTAAAACTTATTTTATTTTTGAATTTTAGGGGTAGTTACAGCAATAGCATGTAAATTCCAAAACAATAACACAATCGCGACGAGTGTACTGTTATCCGTTGAGGAATTTCATTTTTTTACTCCGTAGTCCGTCATCAGATCCTAACCAAATTTATATAGGACTACATGGTAGCTAAACTCTATCAAATGAATTTTTTTCTAACAAAATCGGTCCACAGTTGGCGGAGTAATCGATGTATGTACATACATACATAAAAACAGAAAAAAACCGCGCCGAATTGAGAACCTCCTTTTTTGAAGTCGGTTAATAAAAGTAAACAATTTTGAATGCAGTGGAAACGTAGTTTAATAGTCAATGATTGCTACCTCAGAGGGGCTTGACGTCGGGTAGGCGACCGGTAGTAAAAACTACAAGTCAAATCTTTTGGTAACACGTGTTAAAAAGCATGTTGCGCCGACCCCACTGCGAGTGGGATAAGGGTAGGAACGGTGGCGATGGTAATATGTATAGGTGATGCCTATAGATAGCGGAATCGTGGATGAGATGCGGATCTACGAGTAGAATGGAACAGAAAGTTTAAATATGTAAATAGAATCCTCTAGAAGCGGAGTGTAGGAAGCATAAGATCGTGAACATAATTGTGAATTCCTTGACCTTGCTGAGACGACTCGCCCATTAGTTAACTAATAAATAAGACGCATAAATATGTTTTTAATATTGATTAATAATTTGATGACAGAAACTTCTGCTAGCGTAATTTTTTTAAAGTAAAATCAGTAAACATTAATTTGTACAAGAGATGTAACATAAACTAATTTAAGTTTTTCTGTACGTCAATTCTAAAATGGATTATACAAATCGTGATAGGGCATAGTCGTGTCAGTAATAACGAGTATGCAAAATTAAGTAAATATGTAGACTTAATAGAAAGAAAGAAATTTATTAAGCCAACACTTTAGACCTGCAGAAAACATAAAAGAAAAGATACACAAAAATATTGAATGATTATGTAGGTAAGTATGGAGGCAACATAGATACATTTTTATATTTTATGAGATATACATAAGTACAACACATAAAATAATAAGAAACTAATAGTTATACAACACATAATAATATGAAACCTGTATCATAACGAGCTGCACGAGCTCAGCAGTGGTACAGTGTTCCACTGCTGAGTTCGAGCCTCTAAAGATAATGGTTAGGCATTAATAATTTACTACACTTGCCTAATGAGGGTTGGTAGACAGAGTTACATTACCTTAAAAATTCAATAACAAAATAGAGATAAATGTAAATTTCACCTAAAACAGCCTACTGAAGTGTCGTAGCAAACACATAATTAAGCAATGCCATCTAATCATAAAAATATATAATAAAATTCTACTTTTGACGATAAATTAACAAGCTTCCATAATAAGACATGTCAATAGAACCGGTAGTGAGAAAAAAAGAAATGAAACAAGTTTATGAACCGGTTTTAATGCGGTTTTCAAAAGCAATGGCAAAGGCTAGTGGCAAATTTATAATTGGTAGAGCCACGATGTAGGCAAAACTGTCTACAGCGTGAATGAGCCGGCTTGACCGGGTTGTTACGACACTCATTTGCCTCACAGAAAACCGACGTAAAGTAGCAGCTGGCTGTTGCGTTACATAAGGTGAGTGAGATATGCAGAGGCCCAAACCCCCCTCCCATTACCAATTCCTTAATTAGTACTTTTTTAAAAGGTCGGAAATGGATCCATGATTCTTCTGGTATTGTGAGTGTTCATGAACGATCAGGATCACTTAGTTTCAAGTGACTCACTTGTTCGTTTGCGAGCCTCTACTATAAAAAAAGAGACAATAAATTCATGTCATTACTGCCTCGGGTCGCGTAAAATGCTATTGGGTTTTTCTATTACGAAATATTTAGAATCAGCCCGGAGTCTGGAATTTGTGCCCGGTATGGCGATAGGCTCGCCCCCTATCACATCGTGGGACTGAGATACGCTCGGCGAAATGTGGGTGTACTGGTTACACCTCTGCCTACCCCTTCGGGGATTACAGGCGTGAGTGCGTATGTAATAAATTCATGTGTAAAAACACCTCTAATGACTTAGTAACTAAATAAACTATTTGAATTTGAGTAACACGAAGATTATTAAAAGTAGACTACGTTTATAGAACTGCATAAGCATCTCAAATTCACATCATGATTCCCGCATACCAAAACGCGCCGAGTCGCAACTCGCAAGTGACCGCTAGTTCGAACTATGTCAATATCTTTAATTGTTAATTCAACTAACGTGTACTATGTCGTTAAATAGATTATAATAAACCGTGACCTTTGAATATAGAAACACAGATATTTTCCTCAACATTAAGGTTAAATGAGGATAGACAACTTTTAATTATAGGTTCATTGGTTGCTTAAATGCCTTTTCACACAGCTCGGTTCACTACAATACAGAGTGTCCGGTCTGGCTACTTGACAACAACACGTGAAAACGCAGGCACCAGGATCTCTATCATTTTCTAACTAATCAAAAAAAATAATTTCTTCATCACGGTATTCAATAGGTTTATTAGTATGTTACACATGAAATCATCATCATTAACAAATTAGGTTTATTACACTTGTTATGATTACTCACAACTACAACCGCACTTGACCAGAGTATCCACGTAAAAGTTCTAAGTTCGACTTTAGAACTTTTACGTGGATACGCTGGGACGACTGAGTTCCCTCTACTAATAACGTACCTATACCTCTACCACGTCTCACAATACCACTCGGCACCCACCAGTACCCACTCGTGACTACCCGCTTGACATAGCTATCCCAAGCACTTCAATAACACCAACAAACGGTGCTATTACTAATATGAAACTAAAACGAGCATTGTCCCTCTTATATACACGAAGTGATATAATTAATAAAGCTAATAAATACGTAGGCAATTTATTTGCAGATTTATATTATAAACGAAAAACAGTTAACTCCAACATTAAAAGTGTCAATTCTGTTGACACGCATGATACATATTATATTTACAGTGCTACAACTATAATAGCAGGTTTACACGATTCAATTTTGTTGATCAACTGATTAGAATCGACAAAAGCTTTTCTTGATCAGAAGTCAGTTCTGAAAGTGAAAGAGTTCTGACGGTTCAAATTGCATGTAATTAGTAATTGATCAACTAAAATCGAATCGTGTGAATCAGCTAATAGTCAAAGTTCGCGTTATTTAGATCTCAGCCTGATAGTATCAAGTGGGCGCTATGCATTATTATTCTCGTCTTTGCATAATGAAATAAAGGAAGTTATCTTCGCGGCAATAAACTCGTTGATAATTCGTTTCCTACATGTTTGCGATTTTAAGATTCAGTAAAAATACTAAAACATTCGTCCACTACTCTAGGTCAGTGAGTAAACGTGACCTTCGGAACTAACTTTGAACACGGTTTAATGGGTTCCGGGCAAACATTAGAGACACATTGCTTTCAAGTACTATCTACGCACACAATTATACTCGACTTAAAGGCTCAACTACTAATGTGTACTAATACACTAATGGCGGGAATTCACTTTTGTTAAGAAATATGTTGCTGAGAATAAAAAATAAAAAATACATGCAATGCAAGTAATCATACTAAAATACTAAATAAACCAATCATGGTTTATCTGCAGTTTAAGCTATGAAACTGGAAAGTTAAGGAGGTTCTTGGTTGAATTCCCATACAATCAAAATTTGTGTGAGTTGCGCCGTAATAGGATTTGGGCGCAATAATAGCATATAAGCATGCATGAAGAATTTAATGAAAGTGAATGAGGCCAAAGAGGTGTGCAAGGATCGTGGCATGAGGAAATCCGTTGTCTCTGCCTACCCCTATGGCAACAAGGCGTGAGTGAGGTATGTATGATATATCGTCAATGTTCTTCTTCTTCTATATGCTGACGTCAACGGACTGTGGGTATACTAGTATCACCAGCTACTACTCCTCGGGAAATATAAACGTGAGCATAAGTTATCCAAGATAACCCAAACTAAGGAGAGTACGAAACTGGGAATTCGACAATGTTCACGCGGAAACTGCAAACATTCAGGTATATGTACACTAAAAGAAAACTATTTTCAACTTCATACAGGATAAAAATAGACAACTAGACTGTTTTTACAATGTGTTGTAGAGATGCTTGTTTATTTTTTATTTTATGTCTACGAATAGAGGTGAGCGCGAGAATCTACCTACAACGAGAAAAACGTCGGGAAAATGAATAAAAAAAAGCAGTAAAGCATAGTAGAACTCACGCTCCGACAGTTCCGTACTCACTCCCTATTTTTTATCATTTTATAGCATCGCTTAGGCCGACAAGAGCAAGCTGAAGCAAGAGCAAGAGAGTCCACCAGACCGTAAATGCTCTCTATTGCCCATGAACGCCCACTTTGAGAAGAATCATGTGTTGCCGACCATAAATTACTTGCATAATTAATGGATAGGGGAGGGGGATTTGGGCGCACGGTTATCCACTCACCAACCATAGCAAGCCGCTACTTTACGTCGGT
Organism: Mimas tiliae; assembly: GCA_905332985.1. Taxonomy (NCBI): domain Eukaryota; kingdom Metazoa; phylum Arthropoda; class Insecta; order Lepidoptera; family Sphingidae; genus Mimas; species Mimas tiliae. The sequence goes on along the minus strand of HG995246.1, from coordinate 14,454,571 downwards.
TTTCTGTGATACAGTGGTGTAACAACCCGGTCGAGCCGGCCTATTTATGCTGTAGACCAGAGGTTCCCAATCATTTTTTTCTCATAGACCACTTTCAACATTTAGCTGGTTCCGGTGGACCCCCTGCAGTTACATTTCTACCATATTCCCAAAACTCGACAAAAAACCATTAGATCTAACTATGGACCCCCGTCGAGTCTCCCGTGGACCCATGGGGGTCCACCTGGACCACTTTGGGAACTAATTGCTGTAGACGAAACTGTAGAGCCACGTTGTAGACACTAGAAGTGGGGTCGCGATTATGTAAAATTTGGCTTGTAGTTTTTACGGCTGACCGCCTGCCTGACGTCAACCCCTCTAGGGAGTAAACACCCAGATCCGAAACAAATATTTGTGAATCACACAAACATTTGTCTCAGTCCGGCAATCGAACCCGCGGCCTCTCGCTTCACAGCCGGCTACTCGTCCAATGCGCCACGCAGGCTGTCGAAACGTTCAATGTTAAACTCGCTAATTATTATTAATAAAAAATTATGATAAACGTCAATGTTTACCTAAATGATAAGCAATAAATAATCTTTTATATTAGTATGTCAATAAAAGCAATTTATTAAGGAGTTGAGTAACAATTCATTTTGTGCTTTTATGGCTCAAGGTATGAGGAAAAAACCCACAGAGGTCACATTATACGTAATTTCTTAAGATGAAATCCTATTAGAATTCGGACTGCATAGTGTAGCCACGCCTACTAACTATAAGCGAATGCTGGTAAAATTTGCGTAACATAACTTAACCAGCCTGAAATTAGTCACAAGCGGTGCCTTGTTAGGGTGACGACAAGGGTAGAGAGCGTGTGAAAAGCTTAAGAGTATGCTAGTCAGCGACTCGAACTCATTAGTGGGCGGGGTCAAAATGCATGCTATCTCACCCTAACATCGCGCGGCGTGAAGCGTTCGAGTGAAATGCACAATAATTTATCTTGAAATTGAGCGTTGAAAATTTGATGATTAGACTCTTAAATTTGTGTCTTCATGAAATAACCACCGAATATATCGATTAAAATATAGTAATTTAATTTATTGAATAAGTAAACTATGCCTGTGTTCACTTAGTTTTGGAGGTTTTGCACTTTTTATGTTACGTTTTAACGCCCAATTTGCGTGTAAATTTATGCCAAAATATGGATTTTTCGGGGCTCCTAACTTTCAAGTTACTTTTTTTTCACAGTTATGTTTTTATTCACATATTGATAAGTATGAGAGAAATCAATAACATTCTTAACTTTTGACGTGCGATGTCAAATAGTGGAGTGATTACCCCTCAACGTTAGTATGAAAAAATACCGACTAGCGTACCCATAACTTCAGTCTTCAGCCCGGCCAAGTACTATATGTACGAGGCTCTGTTTCTGGGCGCATGCAGATTGACGTCGTAAGCCGCAGCACTGCGCAACGCAGATTTCGTAATAGACTACAATGTACTGTGTGGTGCAAGACAGCAATGACAAATTAAAGTAAAAGTCTCTTCAATCTTTATTGCCGCTCTAAAGTTAGTTACAAGGGGTGTGTCAGCTATTGTTTTCCATAGATTAAAGTGTGATTAGAGGTTAACTTTAGAGCGGTAATAAAGCCTGAGGAGATCTTTACAAAATTGCAACTCTGTGACTTTAGAATAGGCTTACACATAGAACATAATTATAAAAAAATATTATGAATTGGTGTTTTGTGTTGATGGAGCTGATAATAGCTTATAAGAGGCTCGTCGACGGTATTGAGCAAAGTTCATAGATGAAAGACCCAAGACTGAAGTCTTTAAAGTGCTTCTAGATGGTGGTATATCGTCTTCAGCACACAGGCTCTTGTTTTTTCAACCACTTATTTTACATTAGAATACTTTAATAAAATATATTATGCATTAATAAAAGAAAGTAGGTCTACACAACAATGAATCATCAGTATCAAGTATGTTTATACTTCAATGACCTTAATAGGACAAAAGGAGGGTAAAGATAGAGGCATTACTGCATACAACTCTATGTCGTAAAAATATATCAAAAACTCATTAAGCGTGTTTATGTTCACTTTATTTTTAAGTAAAATAAGGTTACGTAGCGTCGTAGGTACTAAAATAACGATAGTAAATTAAGTAAGACTTAAAGTATTAGAAAATATACTGGTATTCGTACATTTTTGTTAAGGATGGGTGCACTTGAACATTTGCGCAAAATCGCATGCATTTATACTACAAAAATAGTATGCTGAAGAGAAAATTCCGGTAGAAATTATTTATTGTGACACATTTTTGGGTGGTCTACAAGGTGAAGGAAATATTGTGAGGAAACCTGCATACCTGAGAAGGTCTCCATAAGAATTTCGAAGATATGTGAAGTCTGCCAATCCGCATTAGGCCAGCGTGGTGGACTAAGGGCTAATCCCTCCCATTCAATAGAGGAGACTCGTGTCCAGCAGCAGTACGTGTATAATACGGGGCTAGTATTGTTATTATTATGATATTCGTTAGTTTTATCATCATGTAACCTTTTTAGATAGGTATATATCTAATCTTAAAAGACGCGCTGTGGCACTGAATTTAGAAACTTATGTTAGATACATAAAATTGAGAAGAACTAGTGGGCATTTACTTCGCACGTAATTTACTATTAGACTATTTATGTAATTTGCTTTTTGTCTGGCATTATCCTGGCTTAACACCAGATTCCGTCTTCTTGTACCGTAGATTTAATGGTACATGGGGGCGACCGGCCACGCCGTCCGACCACCACAACTCGTAACGGGAACGAAGTTTCGCCATTGACTCGTCCGTTAATCAGCAGCGTGTACCAAGTGCAGGTGAGGTTGGCTTTGAGCCTAAGATGTTAGATGCCCACTTATAATCCTAGACAATGTCACTATATGTTTGTTAAGTGCAAATGCACTGAATAAGACTCACCCTAGATAACGGCGCGCATCGTCCGCACGCGAGTCCAGTCGGCGGCTTCGTCTCCGGCTGAGGCGCTGGTATTACCGGGCCTTCTTTCACTCTGTACAGCGATGCCGTTCGGCTCTGTTAGTAAAATAACATGTGTTAGTATTTGAACAAGTTATTTATTTAATATGGCCATTTATCAAGGACTAATATGCCAAAACAAGTATCCCTGAAAAAGGAGAGTTTTATTAAGGATCATAGTTTAAATTTAAGTTTTTATAATTAGCATTAAGGAATTCCAATGATCTTCCAACTAGTGTTGAGTACGACACAATTTTTAAATGAGTTTGAGAGAGTAGCTTTTTTGTACTGAGCCAGTACAAGGTCCCTCTTCGAATGAGGCGAGGCGGCTTGAAGCTCACTCGCTCGTTCACACTCTTTTACGCACGCATGGAAATAGTAAGAGTGACGCGACAAAAAAATTGATGTGGAAATGTAAAAAAAAGAGCCATTCTTAAATTTTTTCGTCATGTACGGGACAAATGTAATGACTCTTGTATGTCCGACTCAACACTACTTCCCTGTTTTTTCGGCATGCGCATCTAAATATCATCACATCAAACCTTTTACAAAAAAAAACTAAATTTTAATGGTCAATATTAAAATTGATGATCATGACGTGAGGAATATTTTTTCTTATCGAAAATTCACAAATGTAAATAACTGGTTTACGAAATAATCGATCGCCGAAAATATATTTTTTTAACATCCAAATCATGTACGAACCTTGTATTATTTAACGTAATTATAACTTTACAAATTCGATTTTAAGTGGACACAACACTATTATGGTAACTGAGATTGTTCGAGATGTGTATTTACAAAAAGGATGTAAAAAACCGCCATTTTGGTACCTGTTCCGAAGATATGACGTGACCGGATGAATAACACGAGTTCTAATTACATAGATTAGCTGTGCTGATATAACTAACATGGTTCTTAAGCAATGACGCAAAAAAAAAACAATTGTTAATAAATTTGTGGAAACTGAGGTCAAAGGATCAAGGATTTCAATCAACTGTGTCATAACGTCAACAAAATGTGTTGTGTCTTTTAGCGACTATTTAAGGTAGAATTTTATTTACGACGTATTTGCAGGTTGACGGCATTTATACAAAAACTTTCCGATTGTACAAACTACGTTTAAATATTACTATAACAACAAGCCACGCTGTAGACACTTGTCTACAGCATGAATGGGCTGGCTCGTCCGCGTCGTTACCACTGTCTCACAGAAAAGTAGCAGCTACCTGCTGCGTTTCGTACGGTGAGTGAGATATCCAGAGGCCCAGTCCCCCTCCCATTCCCAATCCCTTAAATATCCCTTTCCTTTAAGGTCGGCAACGCACCCATGATTCTTTTGGTATTGTGGGCGTACATGGGCGGTGGAGATCACTTACCATCAGGTGACCCACTTGCTCGTTTACCAGCCTATGCCATAAAAAACCCTACTTACATGTTTGTGAAAAAGTAAATGAGCAGTGCACGCTATTTCTATAGGCACTATTAGCACCAGTTATCCGATACGGGTACGTATTCTTTTTTTATAGCATAGGCCGGCAAACTGGCATGTGGGTCACCGTTGGTTAGTGATCTCAACTAGCCATGTACGCCCACAATACCAGAAGAATCATAAGCACGTTGCCAACTTTAAAGAAAAGGGGTAATTACGGGATTGGAAAGAGGAGCGAAATTTTGGATCTTCGAATATCACACTCAACCGTACGAAACGCAGCAGCAAACCGCTACTTTGCATCGGTTTTCTGTGAGACAGTGGTAACGACTCGGTCGAGCTGGCCGATTCATGCTGTCGACAAAACATTAATGTGTGTGGTTCATCAATATCATGTAAATAACAACGGGTTTTTATTTAAATTTTGGGTAGCCCTGTTATAATAAAACCAAGACTATTGTTAATATAGCAACAACTCGTTGATGACAAATGTCTTGACAAATGTCAAGGCATTATTTTGTTAAAGCCAACTATGAACTACTTTTCAAGTGAGCCTACTTGCACGACGATCTTAAATCGAGATTTACCTGCCAGTAAACTGTTATACTTATATTTTTATTATCTTGAGTGACGAACGAGCAGGTCGTTCGCCTGATGGTAAGCGCCACGCCTGCCTATAAACAGAAGCAACACCACACAGAACTTTGCATTATAAAGCACTGCATGGCATTGGACTACGCTCGTCACCCCGAGACATAATAAGACGTTAAGTCTCATAATGCCCAGTAATTTCACTGGCTTCAATATCCTTCAAACCGGAACACCACAGTGCTTACACACTGCTGCTTGACGGTAGAAAGGGCAAAGCGGTTATTAAAGCAAAAAAACTTATTAACTTATGTCATATTTTCATACGATTTGACGTTTCTTAAACAGGTTTAGTGGCTTAAACCCAATTTAGGATCGTCGTGCAAGTTGGCCAAGTCTTGCGTTAATGATATTTAAAAATAAAATAAATACACCCAACAGTCACACACATAGTCCTGACCCCACACTAGTTAAACTTGTTTCGTGGGTATCAGGAACTACGAGGGACTTGCGGTCCCACAACACCCAGACCAGAAACAAATATTTGTGGATTAGACAAACATTTGTCTCGGTGTGGGAATCGAACCCACGGCCTCTCGCTTCGCAGCCGGCTACTCGCCCGCTGCGCCACGGAGGCAGTCAATTAGAGGTTCAGTTTGCGTTGTCGATACACGGCACATGCATGTGTCAACTGTCAGACAAAGATTCATGACATCGCCAATGTGGACATAGTTTAGAGGTCTCCCTAGCCTTTGGATGACACTAATGACCACAGAATATATGACAAGAATGGTAATGAGGGCGTCGTGAACGTCTCCGAGATTACATAATAGGGTAGTTGACTAGTTTTTTTTTATTATTTAAATCAATAAGTTACGTTACTCAAAATCTATTGCAGATTTTTTTTATAAATCGTACCAAAAATAAAAAAGTTAGAAGTCATTCAAATCCTGTAGAAGGGGTAATTGTCAAATGACAGACGAGGCAACCTTTGACGTCACTGTGTAAAATGTTCATTATGGTGCACACGTGCAAGCGAGATAGTGAGATATCCCTACTACGCACCCACTTTTCCTCATACCAACATTTAAAGTCATAACTGCGGGGACATTTCTGAAGCAATTTTGATTGTGTTTTAATAAAAGGGTTTCTTTTGCGTATCATTTTCTGTTGCTTATAAAATAATGTATAAAATTCAATATAGGAAACTACCCTATTACTAATTAGATAATCATAACCTCACCGAACAGTACTGTGCGTAAAATATTGACGTTGGTGCAAGTGTGACAATTAGTAGCGACTTTTTTTCTAAGTGTAAGTATGTTGTTTATAAAGTATTAATGCCTATTAATGCCTAATTTTTCTAAGTATTATGCGTAAAGTTTCTATAATTGGTTTTGAGTATGTAGTAGATATAAAGTGGGCCGTGGGGGAAAAGCGGGGGGAGGAGGGATTCGACGTAATATAAAACTGTATTCAATGTTTTTAAGCTTATGCGTATGGACTGCCTCGGTTGCGTAGTTGTAATGCGTACACGGCTGTTTGCTGAGGTCTCGGATTCGATACACGGGTCGGGTGAAGGTGCTATTGGGTTTTTCCGTTTTGAAGTGTTCAGTATCAGCCCGTAGTCTGGAATTGTGCCCGTTATGGCGATGGGCTTGCAATCACATCAAGGGATAGCCATGGGGTCCGCGAAATGTGGGTGTACTGGTCACTTCTGTCTACGCTTTCGATGATTACAGGCGTGAGTGCGTAGATCAATGCTTATCTAATCATCTTAGCATGCTATGTTCTATTGAAGAACTCACCGCGTTCTCAGCGTCCAACTTGGTGTATATGTCGTTCTGGTGATGCCTGCGTCTCGCGCGCACGGCTTGTCGCAGCGAGCCACTGTCGCGGCCGCACCACCCGCCGACTCGCTCGCCTACTACTTCCAGCATGTCGGCCACTCGGCTGCAAATTGGAACAATACAAATTTTAATTATTGCACTCCACAATAATAAAATAATTGGTGATCCTTTGAACACTTTTGTCGTAGCAAAAAGTATATAAACTAAAATGTACATCATCGAGGACCCGTCACGCTTTTTAAATGTATGATAGTATAATTCATATTAGACCAAGTATTCTTTGCTAGGGAAAGATTCATGAAAAATGTTTGGGTTTCAATTCTAAATCCCTCTGCATACCGTATTGGTTGTGAAACAAGGACGCAACGTCTCTCTCGCAAACTCTCCGGCAGAGCGTAGATGAGATGAGCGGTGTAGCGCTCTAGGTGGTTTCCACCAAAGTAGAGATGTGTACTAGCCAAAATGGGAGCGTATATGTGTTTGCCGGTGGTACCCCCCTACCCCTAGTTGTTCACACGCCGCTCACATCTGCGCTCGTCTGCACTGCGTTCGCCGCAAAGAAAAATTAGACATCTTCCATACGGTTAGCTTGAACAGTGCCTATTAAAACTAAGCGGACAGGAGGGTTGGGAATAACGATATCATAAACAAACATCTCATCCCCTCTCTGCCCATCATTGCTTTCCTCCATTTTGTTTAGTGATAAAGCATACGAAGAAATAGATTTTTAGGTTGTATTTATAGGCAATAATATTAGTAACAATAATACCTCTACATAGTAACAATTCACAGCATAAATATCACATTCACTACGCTACTACACTAATACGAAACTATCACGTTTCACGAAAGGAAAATATTACCACGAATTACGCGTGTCATTAGAAAACAATGTCTAATGAATTTTGTACGTCCAATTTAGTTTCCCGAAACATGTGTGGCTATTTATAAACAAAATGAATGAATGTGTTATATGTAAACACTACAAGCCAAATTTACCATCTGTTAAAACGCATGTGCCGACCCCACTGCGAGTGGGATAGAGCGTTTATTATAGGAACAAATGGAACTAGATAAGTAGTGTAAGAAAACATTTTTTTATTCCTAGCCCTGTATTCGTCTCACTGCTGAGCACGGGCCTCCTTTACTGAATGAGAGAGGTTGTGCCTGAGTCCTCCACGCTGACGTAGTGTGGGTTGGCAGACTTCACATACCTTCGAAATTTTTCGGACGAACCTCTCAGGTATTCAGGTTTCCTGACGATGTTTCCTTCACCATTAAAGCAGCGATAATTAACAATAAATACACACGTAACTTAGAATGTCAGAGGTGCATGCTCTTAACTTTCGTCTCGACAGTCTGTACCACTCCTCGCTGAGCTTTTATCAAAATTCAATATTTGACAAACATTACATACGATATTATTCAAAAATTATTTTTAACCATGTTGTTTTGAAATCTCGTTAATGTTTATGCTAAATACAATATTATTATGATTATATCACATACGATATTATTCATAAATTATTTTTAACCTTGTTTTCAAATCTCTATGCTAAATACAATATTATTTATGATTACTTATATCATAAAATTTATAGTTTAAAAAATAAGCATTTCGACAAATCACAATTGCGTGTGAGTCCACTGAGAAATCTCAAATTAATTTTGATATTATCCTACTTTCATAGTACTAATACCTACAATATAATTTTCATAGATTATCTTTACTTATTCCATTTGAAGTAGGTATAGTATATTCTCATTTATTATAATTTTGGTTCAAGCCCTCAACACCAAAATCCTGGATCCGCTACTGTTTCTCGTATACCTACGTATGATGTGACAACTAACGAAAATTTTCACACAAGTTACACTGTCTGCAAGTTCCAACTGCGAATAAAATCGCTCCGCGTCGAATAGGTGAAGCAACTTTTGTTGCTGACCGTGCAATCCGCGAGCCTCCAGCATCCCATCCATTCTTGCCTTTGTAACATTGTAGCCAATATGATTGGGCCACTTATCTCGGCACTATATCGGACCACGGGAGCACAGCTCTTGTGTAATGTCAGTGTGTTGACAATCACAAACAGGAAATCATAGATTGGGGCCTCTTCTGCAACTACCTCGTTAATAGAGAAAGGGTTTAGCTAACTCTTATTTGGTGGAAAAAAGACTGTTGGAATTTATGCGAAATGAGTATCTACTTCTGAGTGTTTCTTGAAACCTCTTTACGACTCAAAGTCCTGTTAAAGTGTTAACATTTCAGAATTTTTAGAGACAATGAGGCTTTCTTCATTCTTGTATGTCCCTTACATGATCCATGATCCCATGGACAAGCCGAAAACCGTTGGCTTGACGTATTAAAGGGAGACATGAAAACACCTCTGCCTACCCCTTTGGGGAGTACAGGTGTGAGTGCGTATGTATGTGTGTATGACAAGTACTGGTCTCACTACAGAGGATGCTCAAGACCAGGCGAAGTAAAAGCTTTTAAGTAAGAAGGTGGATCCTAACAATAAGTCAGGATTACGCCACACAGAAATAAGAAAGAACGCGGTTCCAATTAATCACTTTTTCGAAATCCAAGTACAAAGTCCCACATTCTAACGGTAAAACATCGCAAGGAAACAAGTATGCCATTTGAATAACAATTTCCACCGCTATGCGTAATTATATCCGACAAAGAAACCATTTCCGTCATTCTTTACATGGAGGTACTAACACTGCGTCCTAAAGACGTGCGTATTCTGCCGTCGCCAACGATTGAAGGGCAACACGTGACGCTCAACATGTTTGGCAACGTCGCGAACAATAAAACGTGTTATGATATTTGTACCCATATGGACAATGTTGCTACAGAAAAGTCCCGCGTTTTACATGCTTGCCTACATGTTAATTAATATATTGCACGTCAATTATTCTCAGAGGTTCTGTATCGTCTCAGGTTCGATCCCGGGTCAGGTAAAAGTGATATTGGGTTTTTCTATTACGAAATGCTCAGTAATAACCCGGATTGCCGGGTATGGCGATAGGCTCGCCCCTTATCACATCATGATACTGAAATAATATCGGTGAATCGTGGATGTATTAGTTGCACCTCCGACGGTACTTTCGCAGATACAGGTGCGAGCTTGTGATATATATATATATATATATACGCATACGCACTCACGCCTGTAATCCCCGAAGGGTTAGGCAGAGGTATAACCAGTACACTCACATTTGATAGATGGCGAGCCTATCGCCATATCGTATTCAAATTCCGGGCAACACGTGTTATTTTTTATCGAAATCTCGAGCTTAGTACGCTACTACAAGACTAATAAGGCCTTATCTATAAATTTTATTTATGCAGGAGTTTCACATAATTCACATATGTTACAGATATATGTGAATTATAACATCTAGAACAGTAATTATCATACAAATGTTGTGATTAACATCACAACATAAAACAAGAAAAGAACATCAATAAATTTATATCTAACAAAAAATATTGCAATAATAGCGACCTACTTATAAATGGAAAAATATTATATATTGCCACATATATTACGCGCAAAGTAACTTGACCTGTCTGAGGTTAGTCACTATAAGAGTACGCTATAGATGGACAAGATCGTGCGCGACCGTCCTGCGGGGTACAAGACGTTGGCACTGGTTTGTGCAGCGGGGAAGGGAAACAAATGCAACCGCCCCCGCTAACATCTAGAGAACCTCGTCCCCGCCAACGTCTTGTACCCCGCAGGACGGTCGCGCACGATCTTGTCCATCTATAGTCGACGGCTCGAACTCGTCTGTGGGCGGAGTCAAAAATGTATGCTGTCTTATTCTAACATCGCGCGACGTGAAGTGTTCGAGAGAAATGCACAATAATTCGTGATAAAATTAAGCGCCTAAAAATTTATGTATTGATTTTGTATTCGGCGTTTTTAAGTAAATCTCATTGAATGGACTGATTCAAAGAAACGAATGTGAACTGTACGAATTTCGTTTCGGAGATTTCATACTCCTTACGTTTTTTATTTACGCTCAAAGAACTCAAGTACTGTAATATGGATTTTTCAGGGCTTATTCAAGTTACTTTTTATTATACAATTATGTTTATGCACAGGTGTAGACTGTAGATGACGGTAAGATAAATCAATATCATGCTTAACTTTCGACATACGATGTTAAATATTCGAAGAATCAGCCCGCAACATTAGTATGGAAATAATACCGACTAGCGGCGCCTTAAGTCGCGACACCGCAAGCGACTAACTTCAAGCCGGCCAAGTTATTTTGGACAGGACATCATCGGACGAAGTTAAGTGAAAAAGATGCAGTCCTCATTAATAATTAGTTGCGTGAAAATGACCCTTACTACAATTAAAACTTGGGATTATTTTACGAGCATCAAGTGAAACAACTCAATGAGAGTTAGATCTTTTCATCATAAGAGATTCAGTACGGAGGATGCGAACATTTTGTTCCATGGCTGGGTGTTTCAGGATCTAACTACATATATGACGGTCTTCTATGGGCAATCCTATTGTTGTCATGCCCATCGATACAAGTCAAGCCGTAATATAATTAATTAAAGTGTAATTAATGATGATTTTATATGACAGCCTTCGTGGCGCAGCGGGCGAGTAGCCGGCTACGAAGCGAGAGGCCGTGGGTTCGATTCCCACACTGAGACAAATGTTTGTGTGATCCACAAAAATTTGTTTCGGGTCTGGGTGTTGTGGGACCGCAAGTCCCTCGTAGTTCCTGATACCCACGATACAGGTTTTACCTAGTGTGGGGTCAGGACTATGTGTGTGACTGTTGGGTGTATTTATTATTATTATTATTATTATTTATTTTTATATAATGCTTCATTGCACATTAGGCAAATTGAGAGAAAAAAAACGTATACATTTAAGCATTGTATAATTGGTGGCAAAAAAGGCAACCAGGTACAGACAGTCTAAGAGTACCTACATTAAACTTACATACAAACTAGAACTATGAATAAATACATACATACCATATTACTAAATATATAAACGCATAATACTTAGAATTTAGATATAATATATAATGTATAATTTGTATCAACTTTGATTACCATATCCTTAAAACACTACAGCTTGTGTAGTGCATTAGTGTGAGATTTCACATAAACAGCTTTTTGTATTTTCTAGAATGTACTATGAATTATAAGACAATATACGTTTTAAAGAATGGCTTTATACATCGCAATGTATTACTTACCAACCATAGTTTAATATGTAATGTCAAATGTGTGTATCATTGAATAGTACTTATCACTTCATTATGTTTCAAGATAATAAAATAACCTAAGCGCTTAGAATAACTACTTACAGAAATAGATGTCCAATCAACGCATACTCACAATCGTAAGTGTGATGTGTTTACTTGCAGCGTCACGCACGCAAACGCTAAAGAAATGTCGCCTAAAATTATTTTCTTAAAATCTTGGTACTTTTTAGATGGTCTAAATTGTGTTTCATGCATTTATTTATAAGTGAGGATCATACACATAATATGGCATTTAAATTTCGTATGTGTACTTGGTTTCTATAGTAGTAGTAATATTCTACCGTTAAGCGTAGAAATCTGCATTAACAATTCTTAAAAGGCAATTAAAACACCTGTAATCCCTAAATAACGAAAGATTTTCTTTAAATAAAATCTCATTTGTACCATTTTTGCAACAAAAAAAACTGAACTGCAATTGATGCAACCGCTTGGAAAATACCATGTTACAGACATATTATAGTGAGACAGACAAATGCTTCAAAATTTAATACTCCCCTTTATGCGGCGATTAAATACACATAATAAATAATATTAAACCGGGCCACCTAAGGCATTTATTTCTGTGGGTCAAAGATTATGTAAATATTTGCAAAACCATCTACAATCTAGGTTACCCCAGCTAGCTGTCATTCTCATATATTAATATATCAGGTTTTAGATTTTTGGTATATGAATCACTTTCACAACCATCTATTAACTCCATGATGTAATAAATTTTCCTATGAACATTGAGTCAAGTATTTGAAAAACTAAAATAAACGCGTAAAACAGAAACGAAGTTGATCGTCAAGGCCGTTATTATTTCACAATTTGAAAGCATATTATGAAAAAAATTCTATAACTAATAATAATTAGGAAAGCAATCCGATTATTGGACCCTGTTAAACAGTAAATATCCAACTAAAACTACTGTTTACTAATCGCTATTATAAGTGTTGAATTATTCAGCAGTTGTCTCGAATTATATTTTGGTACTTATTACATTTAAGTTTCGTTAGGTAAATCTTATCAGCCTGCTAATATCTTTTGTGCACATTCAAATTACAAAATTATGTATTATTATTTACCTACTCCCAATGGTAATTATTTATTTTTGGTTAGACTGAATGACGTAAGCGCCTCGCTTGCATATAAACAGACACTACACCAAACAGAACTTACAAAGCACTTGACTGCGCTCGGCACCCCGAGACATAAGTTGTGAAGTCTCACAATGCCCAGTAATGCCCGGAAAATAAATCAATATCTAAGAGGCAATACAAAATGCCTTTGAAGAGTTTGTTATCTCTCGTCCAGCCGATTTCTTCAAGAAAGGCATCGAAAAACTACCACTGCCCTGGCAAAGATGCATCTATAGCATGGGTGGTTACTTTGATTAATAGAAATAAAAAAGAAAGATGGCAACAAAATACTTTAACTTTATTCGTAGAAACGGCAATTTCATAGGTAAATAATACCTAAAGATATATAACATACGAGATAATATGCAATCAATGTCCGGTCATCTAAGCCTAGTTGGTAGTCAAGGGAAAATTAGTAAACAATCCAGTAATGTAGACTGTTGGTAACAGAATAGTATTTATTAATTACAAGTAATTGTCAATATCGTGCGGTAAATTATATCCAACATAGAGTTCAATGTCTGTGTAATTGATAATTAATATCATATTTATCATACGTTACACAATAATATGTATAATGAACAATAATTGATACGATTTTCAGATTTATATGTTCTATGGGCAAAGTATGAGAGATAACATTGTCCGGACATTGTCGACTTTGCTCGGTGTTTGTTGGCAAAGTCCTATTGTGATTGTTATCGCATTGAACTGTAACGCCTTATGTACAGTACTCTTTATTTTAAAAGGTATTTTCTTACATTTTTTAATATTACATTTATAAAATTAAAACATTTAAAAATATCATCCTCCAATGACGAGGTCTAGGACCCAAACCACCAGTGAAGAACCTCCTTAGAATGCGTATCGTGTCTAATAACACCTTTTTCTGAATCTGGCTCTTGACCCAACGACCAATTTAGTCTCTGGAGATGTTGGTTGAGGATCTTTGGTATCATTAGCAGAAACGACTATCGGGATAATGACTATCGAGTCCACATCCATATGTCAGTAACTTCGTGTGCCAGGTCTAAATATTTGGACAATTTATCTTTTTCAGCTTTGACGAGGCTTTCATCATGCGGATTGGTGACCTCAACAAGTATTGCCTGACGCGCCAATCGATCAACTACCACAATATCAGACTTATTGACAATAGTCCTGTAATGCCTTCTTACTATTATATTGTGCCTTTAATAAAATAAAATAAAAATAACTAAGTAGATGCTTTAATTCAAAATTTATGTAGATTTTCCGATTCCAAAACGTCAAACAAGTTGCCCCGGAATGGATATCGTTCCTGATTTTATGACGACAGGCTCGCTCTCTATCACAATTCACATGAAAGAAAAGAAAAGAATTCGGCAATCCGTGGGTACAATAATTGCATCTACAACGCAAGCCCCCTTTCCACAGAGCCGAAATGCTAGGCCATCCCGCACTTAAAATAAGAAATAAACGTAATATTATCTCTATGCTTCCCATCATCTCTTTATTTTCTTTAACTAATAGCCGCTCGTAACTAACTTCAAGTAAATAAATAAATAAAATAAATACACCCAACAGTCACACACATAGTCCCGACCCCACACTAGGTTAACCTATATCGTGGGTATCGGGAACTACGAGGGACTTGCGGTCCCACAACACCCAGACCCGAGACCAATATTTGTGGTTCACACAAACATTTGTCTCGGTGTGGGAATCGAACCCACGGCCTCTCGCTTCGCAGCCGACTACTCGCCCGCTGCGCCACGAAGGCTGTCTGTAATTTAACAAGTATTGTAGTAAGTAGTAAAAATATATTATTTAATTGCGATTTTGTTTGTAATTTATTCAAGTCGGCGCGGCGTCACGTTGCCCAGGTCATGTTGATTAAAACCAACTTACTGAGATATCATCCGAATCGTAACATATTCCGTACAAGATTTATGCCACAAAGACGAAGATAAAATTAATAAATACGTATTTCTTTAAAATTATGCGTATTCACTATAATATTTATACAGCGTATCGCATGTGATTTAGCAGTTGATCAAATATGATCGAACTGTGTGATGCTAAGACGCGTATAATGAGACCTCAGAGCAGACATCGTCGGTACCTAATATATATTGTCTATATTCTACACTCTATATCCAAATAAAAAAATAAGATCCTATTATAAATTATTTTAATAAAACCAACCAAGCTTTATTATGAAATAGGGCATTTGAGTATAGGATATTATTGTGTTTACTATATCGTGGTATTTCTAACGATTTCAAAGGAATGTAAAAAAAGAAACTAGAAATAAATATGAACGAACTCGATAATAAAAATGCCTTATTACCATATCAATCCATCTAACTATAAATTAAAATAATATCGCTATTTCCCAATAATTGTCTACGTTTAGCATAAACTGTATCCTCCTGACAACACTGGATCTACGATTTTTTTGAACCGGGGCAGAAACTTCATAGTGGCGCCCCTCTCTCCAGCGTTTGAGATAAATTACTTAAAAGTAATGACAAATATATAATGGTTGACATTTTTCGTGTATGGGACAATAAGAACCCTTTAATAAATTTGTACTTTTCACTTGTGGTGTGGGCCTGTGTGGCGCCTTTTTCTTACAAGTCGACGGTGAGCCAACTAGGATTCCGTATGCTAAGCGTTTTGTGGAGCAAGTTTTTTTATTTTTAATCATATTATATTATGATTATGGCGACCCTGAAACTGCCGCCCGGTTCGATCCGGGACTGCCGCCTGATAATGTAGAAATGACTAGCTTTTTAGGGATAAAAAGTAGCCTATGTCCTAATAATGCAGGTCTTACCTGTGTGCCAAAAGTCAACCGAAGCCGTTAAGCCGTTAAGGCGTGATTAGCTAACAAACATCCAAATTCACAAACATTTATAATAGTAGTAGGATAAAACAGCTACTTAATATTGATAATTTAAAAGTACCCAGCAGATATTTTTCTGTGTATGTCAAAGTGAAACTTTTGTATTTAAACGTGTCATACTTTGTACTTTTATTTACACAGAGGTGGTGAAACAGGCGCTTACACTTCTAAATAACTATAGTAATTTCACAATTACCTGGAGGTGAAGAACCAGTAGAGTATGGCGGTGAAGATGGCCAACTCTGCGGCGCCGCTGGCCACCCGCACATGCTCTACCACCGTCCACACGCTGATCATGGCGTCCATGGCCGAGCAGTTCCCCGC
This sequence comes from Mimas tiliae, assembly GCA_905332985.1. Lineage (NCBI taxonomy): Eukaryota > Metazoa > Arthropoda > Insecta > Lepidoptera > Sphingidae > Mimas > Mimas tiliae. Next base: position 14,438,047 of record HG995246.1, on the reverse strand, counting down.
CTTCAACACTACATCACCCCCCGCCCACAACCACAAACCACTAACACCGTTTATATTCAATGTATCCACTTTTCAAAACAATTCGTTGAGTCACCACGAAATTTTAATATAATGTTTAAAGTAAGACACTGATGATAGTTCAAAGTTTTGAAATTTCTCGTATCTGTATTATGTTTTATTTCTGTGCTAAGTCGTAAATACGCTATCTAAAACTTGAAACACGATAAAAAATCAGACTTAAAAATATTTACATGGATACTTCTATAATCGAATATTTATAAAAAAATAATTGTAATTTATTTTAATATGCGAAGCGTATCGCCTCTTCGACCTACAGATGGTAAGTAAAACGAACGTCGTAAGACGCGGCGAGGTGCGTTCAGATACCACGTCGTCGTATATTGAAGTGGAAGTGACCAAGTGACTGCGTGACAGATAACAAACACTGGCCGAACACGCGGTATCTATGTGAAAACAATAATTAATACGACCTAATTGGTGGTAGATAAACCGGACGACCCGTGGGGCCAAAGTTCCACAGAGGGCACGCGATACGGGATGGTAATATTCGCGATATGTACCTTCCCTTTGCATCACCGCTTTATCTTACAGCGAATATTGTTATCTTTGACCTTTTCTTTTATGTCACCACGATAATAACTGGACGTAATATGTATTGATCGCCTCATTGGTATTGTTGCAGCGTACTAAGGCTGAGAACTGTGAGATCCTGGGTTAATTCCTAGGTCAGGCAATCACAATTTGTGTTAGAGTTTTCAATTTGAAAAATTGCACGGCATTGGAATTTGTGCCTTACATGGTGATAGGCTCGCCTTCTATTACATCATGGGACGGGAATAAGTTAAGCGAAACGTAGGTGCAGCACTAGTTGCACCTCTGCTTACACCTTCAGGGATAAAGGCGTGAGATCAGCCTGGAGCAGGAGCATGCTCCAGCATGTAAGCAACAGTCCACTGTCGCATGGAAAAATTAAGCTCACAGACATTTCTAATAAACGACACAACACGTAGATATGTCAATATGTATGTATGTAACCAACAGTGCCACATTTTTTGTACCTGCTGTGACGTAACAAGAGCAATGTAGTGATGAGAAATACCCTTGAACCACTTTTGAAGAGTATTTATAATATTTTACAGCATTTTTCGTCTGCTCTACGGATATCTTAATTTTAATTATTTTACCCAGAATTTAGTTTCGATTTGGGCACACAAAGTACTTACAATTGCGTCGTCTATTTGATCTATGACTGTGATTAAACCTCAATTAATAAAATATCGCTATTAGTTTAATTATTCTAGAGAAATCCGTTTTTTTTCATGAAAATTGTTACGATGGCAATCTTTTTGCTTAGTTTCTGTGTACTATGGAAATGAAGGCCAACATGAAACTGTTAAAGTTATAATTTTATGTTGACAGCCATTAAAAACATACTGTACCTAATATGGCGTGTTTATACGATAATACAAATAAATCCGACATAAACAGGCCAGGACTAACAGGGTCGTCACCGTATTAGTCAGTTTCATAAACATAATTAATATTTTGTATTACAGTTGATAGACTATCCCGCCCACACACCCGCCACTGTAACTCCTGTAAGCTAGGATCGACAGAGGTACGCATATTTCGAAACCGAGCAGTGAAGCACGGCGAGTCTCTGGGAATGCAAATCTGTCTTTATCCTGCAACGAAATGAATCAAATAGAAAATTAGGCAGGAGTTGAAATTTTTATATAACTGTATTACAGGTGTATAAAAATATAAAACACAAATTATTTGTGGAGTAGCTGATATAAAAGATATTTTAGAAATGAGCATTTTAGTATGTTTCAAATTCTAATTAACGCCTGTACATTTTTGTAAATACAATGCCTCCCGTATTTATATAAACATTTCTCTGATGTTTCATAGTCATCATTGATCCGTTTTTGACACCAAACAAAAACTGATCAGTCGCGACTCGCGTTACACTTATATGTAAAAAAATCTACGCACAGCAAAGAACAAGAAAGACCACGTTGCGTTAGTCATATCTTTGTGATAAAATTAATACGTGTCAGTTGTTATTGTGTAAAAAATAGCAGAGGCAAATACACCTTGCGCCATACAGCACAGTTCAGTCTGTGTAAACAACATATAAATATTTCTACAGCACAAAACCGTATGCTATCATACGAACAATATATTGAATTATTATAATACAAGCACAGCGGGAGTAGTACGGACTGTCGAAACGAGAGCCGCAGGTTCGAAACCAATCCCAAGGCATGCATCTCTGACCTTCCTAAGTAACGTGTAATACACACGTATCACAACACCTCTTGCTACCCCTTCGGGGATTGCGGGCATGAGACTAGCTTGCTGGGCTTTGAATCTTTGACACGTTCGATGCGGAAGAGAAAAACCACAACAAAATATAACGTGAGATGACATTGGAACTAAAATAACACGCGGTGGAGGCGTGTCCACAGCTTTTAAATCATATTATGAACATTGCGTAATGTTTACTCATATGTCAACAATACGACGTTCGTAGTGTGAATGCGTGGAAATATGTATTTTGAGAGAAAAACCAAATTGATCTTAGTTAGCAGCGATAGCGGGAGTGGTACGGAATACCAAGACGGAAGACGGGTTCAAAATCTCTGACTTTTCGAAATTATGTGTGTATTCATGATTGATTATCCCTATATTGTAACGATGAAGAAGAACATTGTGAGAAAACCGGCATACCTGAAAATTATCCATAACAATTTCGAATGTAAAGTCTACTAACCCGCATTAGTTAGCATGGTAAACCGAATTGGCCAATCGTATCCATTAACAGAGATGTCCAGCAGGAGGACATTAGATAATCCAGGGATGATATTATTAACCGCTTAAAAAGGTTCTCATTTCGACTGTATGTATATTTTTTTATTGGCGTTATTTTTCTATTTTATTTTTTGTTCAAAAGTTTTTATTTTACTAATCTTTTTAAATCGTCAAGTAAGAATCGCTCAAACGATCGTGTTGTGTTTCATCGGTTGCGTGATCGTAAGTTGTAATGTTGAAATGCCAGTGTGATGATAAGTAATAAATATCAATTACGCATGCATAATTTGATCTGTTTAAATAAATTAACCGCATACTATTTACATATTCACGCAACTCTACCCGCATAGAAAAAAAATATTTTGTCATAATGGAGCCAGCCCCAGATCTAGGGGGGATGGGGGTTGGTGCAAACCGGGGCACTCGCCCTTGTCGGCAGTTTGGGGGGGGGGGGGGGGCCAAAATCATAATAAAATATGATTAAAAATAAAAAAAACTTGCTCCACAAAGCGCGTGGGCCTGTGTGGCACTTTTTCAGTTTGTGGTCTGGACCACAAGTGAAAAGTACAAATTTCTTAAAGGGTTCTTATTGCCCCATTCAAGAAAAATGCCAATTGTTATATATTTGTGAGTTTTTTTAAATAATTTATATCAAACGCTGAACAGGGGCGCCACCATCAAGTTTCTGCCCCGGTTCAAAAAAATCGTAGATCCGGGGCTTTTTATTTTTTTTATCTCTATGGTGTTTATAGCATCAAACACAAAATAGAAACAATACTGATAATACGATGAGAATAAACAAGTCAATTAATAAATAAAAGAAACAAGGCAGCATGCATAAAATAAGAGAACAGTCTTTTTTGGAAAATTTGTTCCGCTTGTCCGTTATAGTAGTGGTTCAGAGTAAATTTTAAGAGCGGTAATAAAATTAGTATGAACACAAGGTTAAAGTAACGTCGGAATTTAGATAGCGTATATTTAATACCAATTCAGTGCAGCAAATTAACACTTTTCGTCTTCGAAAGATACAAATTAAAAGAAATATAAGGATAAGATCACAAGTTCTGATTAAATAAAAACAAATTTAACCTTATACACGCGTCATAATGTAGTCTTTTTAACTGAAAACATCAAACGTTCAGCGACGTTTTTAAATTGACGCTCTGGAAAGCAATAACATTTTATGATGTTTTCGGCCGCAAATCAGTACTTACTTAAATTACAAGCACTGTTTTTGTCTGCTGTTTTCTAAGCGTTCATGTTGTAGATCTAGTATATATTTTATGGAAGCTTTTTGTAGATAATAACGCTGTGTGGTGTTACTTTTTAAAGGTTGTTCATTAAGTTCTATATCTTAGTATCGCGCGAGCCTTGTATCCACAAAATATCAATTTCACATACAACTATCACAATGTCTGTACAACACCAAGTATTGGCCAGATATTACTAAATTAAATTATTATCAATGTAATTAATCATTATATACTGTATTTAAGTTAAACATCGACAAAAAAATAAAAACAAATTCTTTAAAACGCGTTATAATAATAACTTACGAAACTTGTCATTGTAACAAATGGTAATTAATGATTGTTAATTAGATTACATATCGTGTACTATAGATATTAGATATGCACTATTTAGATTACATTCTATAATTAAATATGTAAACATTATGCGTTCTACTGCAAACAAACCAAGCTTAAGTAGGTTTGCGATGACAGGGCTAACCTTTTTCGGATATTGCACTCGGATTACTAAGCGATGAACGAAAATAAAAATCACATCACTGCAATATTACCTTACGAAAATACCAAACACGTTATAAACAGGACAAGAGACCTATTTTTTACTGTACACGCGATACCTGGATCTGGACGCACAAACTCCCCTTGCTTTCTTTCTGCCTGGCGCTATCCCGGCTTAACTTCAGGGTCCGCCTTCCATCCAAATAAGATGACAAGAAACGTAACTCATGCAAAAAAATTACCCCTCCAAAACTCTGTGCAAGGGGGCGGGGCTATAAAAATCTGTGCAATTGACACTTGGTTTGTCTAATTTTTTGCGTGATGCAGAACGTCGTATCTCGATCTAGAAATTTAATATTTTGACATTAACTTTTATGAAGTAAAGTTGATTTTGAACGTTCATTAATTTTTGTTGCGTGTGATTTTATCTTTGCATGTATAAGTGGAGCCGTATTTTAGGCAGATTCATAGGAGAGTCATCGTTATAGTTATCTTATTTCGATGCCGCCTTCCCATCATGATTTGACAGTGGATTTGGTATTACGTGGGGCGAACCGCCGCGCCGCGCAGTCTGACACCCACAAGCCGCAAAACGGACCCAAGTTTCGCCATTGTCTCGTCAACAACCAACAGAACCAACAGAGTGTACTACGTGCAGGTGAGGTTGTCTTTGTGACTAAGATGTTGTAATAATCCCTTTGTATTTTGAGAGTGATAGAGCCACGTTGATTCTACAGCATGAACATGAACAACAAAGAATTCACTTAAGTTTCGTTCTTGAATACACGCGTAAAAGACAACGATTGTAATAATCTTTCGTGGACGTGAGGTTACAGGTGATGAACGCTTTTAGGCACAACACACAATGAGCACCAATATCGAATGCATTTCATTATCCGCCCACTTAATATGTATTACGGCAATACCTACTGTGAAATTAAATGTCATTGTAAGCAAATGAGCGCCGATGGACTAGTTAGTACTCTTATTTTGTATAATATCTGTACTTTCTCAACTACTGATCGACTAGTGATAGACCTAAAACAGCTGTTTTAGGTCTTCCCATAAAGGGCAATTAGTGGGCATTAAGAGACTAGCTATTGCTCGCGGCTCCAGGTCATGGTCTACCTGTGTGCCAAATATCATCCAAAACCGTTCAGCTGTTAAGGCGTGATTAACTAACAAACATCAAAACTCACAAACATTCAAACTTTCACATTTATAATAGTAGTAGGAAGTAAGATTCACGAAAGTAGGATAGCATGTCTCATAATGCATGACTCGGAATTACGAGCGCTGTAAAGTGCGATACAATTTATTTTAAACTTCTGGGTGGTGTTGCTACTGATTATAGGCAAGCATACCGCTTAAACAGCTTGAAAACTGGTATTTTCTTACTAAGTAGTAGGTCCCTTGTATACGAGAAGCTGTCTGGGTTGGTATCACAGCTTTGCCTATTTCTGCTGCTAAGCAGCGGTGTACAAACACTGTTGTATTTTGGTTTGATGGACATTGAAGCCAGTAAAATCACTGAGCATTGTGAGACTCAACATTGCATGTCTCGGGGTGACGAGCGCAATTCAGTGCAATACAGTGCTTTGTAATTTAAGGTTCTATGTGCTGTTGCTTATGTTTGTAGACATGGTGGCGTTTAGCATGAGACGAGCGACCTGGTCGCATCGTCATTCCAGCTAATAAAAAATATGGCGTAATGAAATCCAAAAACCACAGAAACATAATTCCCGATCACTTTAACCCGTAAGTAGGAATTTTCACGGCTTTCACTCATTATTGTGTCACATGATATTTCTTGATGACATCATAATACTCGTATATTTGAGTTTTTAAAATAAAGGCATGTGAATTCTTCAGGTAGACAAACTCTGAATTAAAAGTATCAGAGGGAGCAGCCGGGGGAGAGTCCCCCCATAAAAAAAAAAAAAAAGTACTCGTATATTATGCGTAATATAAAGTCGCATGGACGCCATTAACCTGTGAATTGGGACTTTTAAGTAATTCCAGAATTATCACACAAATACACTATACATACAAGTATTATCACTGTAGTGACAATAAAAATCGACCTAGTGCGGTAACTATCAACATTATTGCTATTTCGATAAACTTGGACTTTCCAACTTCGACGGTCCAAGTTTTAATATAACCTAACAGTTAAAAAGTAAAAAATAATTGACGTCAATCAGGAAAACTCTCTCTCTCTGTAAACTCGTAGACAGAGGTGTAACCACTAACCATCAGTACACGCACATTTCACTGTCTCATTATGTTATGACAGTTATAAATTACTCCTTACCCCATTTATAGGCTACTTTTTATCCCGGAAAAGGCTGTTCACGCGGGCGGAGCCGCGAGCAAAAGCTAGTTCACAATAAATAGAAGACTCGCTAGTCACTAAGCAACCTTCGAGATACCATTTAAGTTTAAGGCAAATTATTAAAATTGTAAAACCACACCTAAATCCTTGAAACATTTATAACAGACGTTTTTACATATCTAATAAATCTACGATATAAAGACAAACACTTCCGCTGGTGACTAACGGTCGAAATTAATTGAACAAACTTTTTAATCGAAATCTAAAATAACCCACTAAAACGGAATTCTAGTGCTGCAGATAGCACAGTTTTTCATGCAACTGCGATACTTCATTCACCGAAAGGTGTTCAGAAGGAAAGAAGGGCTACAAACTCATTCCTTTTCTATATTTTTTACAAGGCTTATACTGTAACATTATTTTATAATTTATATAAGGTTATAAATATGTATATCTGAATTATTTTGTTGACTGCAAACTAAAGTGTAAATTCATAGAATTCATACCTTTAGGTAGCTTCCATTGTGAGGAACTTTTGTCGTGAAGGTTTATACCCAGACCAATTAGCAGTTTTTTTTAATAATTTATTTATTTATTTATATATAATAATGTGGATATACCAGATATGCAACGACGAACCTTTGAACTCTTTAATATCTTTGAATAAATGTGAAATATGGATGGAATCACATTCTAAATCCATAGCAAATTATTACAATTAGCAAATCAGATTCACGTAAAATATAATTAAAATAAAATAAAAATTAACTTGTTTGACAGTTGACAATTTTTTTACCTGATTATTCCCCCTGGCAAATTTTGTTATTAAGCTCGAAACCTGACCACAAAGCTTGCTAAAGCTAATCTCTCATGAATCTCATTAAAGCTATAGCAACCTAAAACTCATGATAATTACCCAGAAAAGAAATAAATAACAAAAATAAAACCGTTGTCGATACTATTTCAATTTAATCGTCAAATCGAATCGTCGTTTAAATAAATTTGTAGTTTTTTTAGAGTGTCTTTTATTCCCAATTTCACTTCATTCATTTCATTTCCATTGTGAGCTAACCGTTTGGAATGAATAAAGAATCATTGTCAGTATAAAATTGGATCACTCTCTGTGAAATTAGTTATGCGTTGTTGTTATACATACAAAAATACAATATATATGCGTCGAATTAATAACCTCCTCCGTTTTTTTTTCGTCGGTTAACAGGTAAAATTTTAACACAAGGTGCAATCCTTTTAGGTTACCTCTGAATGTTGAAACATGCCCCACATATATTAATTAAAATTATATGGAAATTGCCTAATGGTTCATATGAGTCACTAGAAACGAAAGTTTACGAAAACGTGACATATATGTTGCAAAAATGTATATCAGAGGCAAAATGTATACATAACTTATACGTCTCTTGGTTTATTACAAGATTCCTTCATTTCTTCGTCATCCCAGCTTTAGGTCAGGATCCGCCTTCGTATCATGATTTGGCCATTGATTTGGTATTATGTGGACAGCGAAGTCTGACCCCCACAACCCGCAACGGGAACCAAGTTTCGCCATTGCCTCGTCCGTTAATCAGCAGAGTGTACCCCGTGCAGGTGAGATTGGCTTTGGTAGGACCAAGGATGTTGGTGGCTCACTTACACTCCGATTTACAAATAAGATTTATTCCATAAAAAAATACTTCAATCACATTTGATGCAAACCTTTTGCTTATTTTAACGGTATAAAAAAACGGACGGTTTTCGCAATTTGACGGGAACCTATTTGTTGTTATTTTTTGTATGTATACATTTTCATCAAATGTTATTGTCAGAAATTGCCCTATCTAATTTATTATTAAACACGCACAGATTAACTACAATTATAATAAAACAACAGCGAATAATTACTTGACGACCTAAAAAAAATAAAAATAAGAAACAATTAATTTGGAAATAATTCTTTGAAAAATATCACCAAATGATCAAAGTCAATGATAAAACTCTAAATTAAATAATCAAATCAGACTAAAAAATGCAGTTGAATGGTAATTGATTGATACCACCGACTCAAAATGGTTGTTTAACTTTATTTCTAGGTAGTTTAGTTTTTTATTTATTTTTTGTTAAAATATTTTATTTCACGATTTTTTAGTGCAAGAAGCATCAAAATTGGTGCATAAATTAGTGTGTAAAGGTGTTTTAGTCTTTCATCCCCGATTTCACCCTTTTAGGGATGGAGTTATATCTTGAAATGGAACCACCACCTAAGTAAACTCTAGTGAATACAAAACTAATCTTCCAAATCGGTCCACATTTGGCGGAGTTATGCGTGAACATATATAAAAATATACATACAGACGAAAAAAGAACCTGTTTGGTTTTTTGCGTCGATTATAAACCTACTCAAAAACCGAATCGCAGTGTGTTTGCTGTTAGCCGTTGGTGAGTTTCCTTCGTATTTTTCCATCATCTTAACCAAAGTTATATATCACCATCGGAGTAAATTTACCGAATATAAAAAGAACAGACGATTTTACAACATCCTCTTTTTTGAAGTTTGTTAAAAACTATAAAGAATTTGCTATTTAGTTTGCATAAACACAAATATAGAATTACATACTACACTATAACTACAAGAATAACGCTAAAGGAAGTCTTAATTAGTGAACTGTAAGTAACACCGTAGACGGTATTGCCGTAAATGTGGTCAGTGGTCGAGGAAACCTCAAACGACACGAAATAAGATAGGTCTATATTCGAATATACCAATTATTGTTCTCAAATTATACATCTAACTTAATAACAGACATGCCTTTGCAATAAGCATGAAATTGACATGAATTAAACTTTAAACGAAGAATTTAGTGCTAAGTATGAATGTATTTTAATTCATAAAAAGGCACTGAAATGGTATGACAAATAAAAATATTCTAAAATTATTAATTAAATATTGAGATCAGAATTAATTTGATGTAAAATAAAAATGTTGAAACAAACTACAACATGAATGGAGATGGGACTGTTTTCTTAATGTAATAATACTGTTACGGAAAAAAGGATTATGGTAAAGTATCTGATATTCAGAATAATGATAGTCCAACAAGAAGGCTTATGACACGGTGGACGCATACACACAATGGATGCTCCAGTTCAATTTGATATTGTGTTGTAATTCAGGTGCAGCGTGTCCAACATCGTTGACCAATGATCATTAAGTGCCTATTGTGCTATTTATTGTGTCTAATGAATGTCTATATCTCATCTATATTATTATGGAACAGCATCTAAACACTGTCAAGATTTTTAACAGAGACCTGAAAAGTTGAAAACCAGAGGAACCGAGAAACACCGAGATATTCTAAAAGGAAGGTAACTGTCGATTTGATTAAGATTGTCGGTACTCACACTCCACATTTTGTCGGTATTATCAAATTGGAAAAATGTGATCATAAGATTTAGTGGTCGGTCATGAAATTATTGAAGTATTAGGAAGACGCTACATTCATGCCTCATATTGATTAACAATTTCTAAAATATGCATATGAATGAGACAATAAGTACGAGGTTGAAACTAATTTGTAGTCCGATAGTGTTTAGTAAGAATTAATAATACATGTTTAGGATATAATATTTCAACATGCACCGCATGCACTATATGCGATCGACATTATATAAATATTGCTGTAGCTACCCTTTCACACTTTAATACGTTTAAGACAAAGCACAGAAATAAAAACTAAACCCTAATATAACTATCATTGAAAAAATAGCACTATTTGGAAATGGTTGGAGAAATTAGAATTCTTACCATAGAAAGTTTATTACCAAAGAGTTTGGTATGTCAAAAGTAGAAATTAAACTAAGACGACTTAGCGATACACTTTGACGCAAAGAATAGAGTTCGGCAAAAGAAATGTTTCGATTATTTATATAACACCGTCACGTAAACGTTTTTTATTTTGCACGGACGTGAAAGACGCGTGCCCCGGCTCGCGGACGACGCAAAACTGATTCCGATACGCCGCGTGCGTCACGCGTGCGCGCGCGCATCCTAATTCCTATTACCGATGTGACAGTGGGCTCCAAACCACTGGCCGGTGCCAAGAGAAATGGACGTCAAAATAGAACTGCTCTGCTTGAACCTTGTTGATGTTATTGGGACAAGTGGTTTGATGATTGGCAAAGAGCAAAACCTTTAATAATAGCTAGATCTAATCGTACTCTTCTTTCTTTCTGCCTGGCGTTATCCCAGCTTAGTGCCAGAGACCGCCTTCCTGCTTAAACACCCACTTCGCCCGATCTTAAGCATCCTCCTTAGTGAGAACACTGGCTCTAATTAGCTACAACTAATTGTACAACACGAAGAATAATAAATTGCAGGAAAACTTTAGCTATCACATCTCTCAACACTGTTTGAAGGAATTTGAGAATGTAAATTATGAAGTGATTACGAAAATTATCTTTTTTATAATATGAGACTACGGCACTACGCCGAAACACAATAATAAAATATCAGTGTATTATTTTCACATGTAATTGTTGATCCGAATACGATTCAATGTCGATCTAGTCTGAACATTAGTTTGTCGTAATTATTCTAAATCTATCCTTCATTTTAAATGTAAAGTGTTTACAGTACACCTTTTTTTTTTACAGTACACCTTGGTTTACAGATATCGCAGAAGTACAAACACATCAATACAAGAACTGTCAGTCTAATCAATTTGGCAAATACACGTGTCAATGAAAAGATAAATACTGTGCCAGTGAGGCATGTGTTAATCGAATCACTGTAACGTTAAAACAATCTGTAACAGGCCAAGATGATGGCCAAGATTAATTTAACATACTTTAACAATAGTTTCATTTAAATGCGCAGCATTATCTCCATCATCTTGGTTATTCGTAACATCGTGTTAAGTATGAGGTATTACAGTTTTTGCGTCATATTAAGTAGGTCGTGACTTAGCTGTTACAGTTGCACGAATAATACTCGTAAAGATGGTTCAGATTTCTTCCATACGAAGTACGTTCAGTAAAACGACCAAATTAGGATAATGAATTAAAAAATGATCTAATTAACCAACTTCATTGGTATCGAATTTGATACAAAAGGAAGTCCGAATTCCGAGCTATTTGTGTCGCACAGCCATTTCTACATTTTGTTTTCTGTATATCGATTTTTGTTACGCAATTAGAAGTGATAATAAGTGATAACATTAACGAAGATATGCAGGTGAACGACCCCTCAAATTCCAAGATTGGAGGGTTTTGTGCCAACCTTGAGTTAGGACTAATTTAGTATGCACAGAAGCAGAAGCTTGGGCGCATTCAAATTCGTCGCTTACGTGCCGCGTTGCTGCCACCGGTGCAGTGGTTCAATATTAAATTTAAGTACTTACATAACAATACAACGCGATGTATATATCAAGAAAGCGTGAGTGATGCTCGTTTGAGTCTGATCGACTCTTCAGCTCAGATGCGGAGGTAACTGATTCCTACCTCTTGAATATCTGTGTAGCAAACTTATAGGCACTTAACTTAAACGTAAGAAATTTGTCCTACTGTCTCACTATCTAGGTTACACCTTTCGGATTCAGCTAATGTTAGCACATTTATTATCTTATAAATTATGACTTCTGGGAGCTGATGGAAGGTTGTCAGTTGTCCCCATATCTTGTTATTTGTACAGCATAATTTCTACCAGACTGGATAGCGACCACTGTACACATGGTGAAAATTCCGCCAGGGTTATTCGTTCCGGCGCGTCGCGCTCCAAAATTAGACAGTGTACCTATATACAGTTACCTCACAATCGGCATAATCTTAATGATCGACGAGAGATGCAACGTCTCTCGTATGTCGACGGTCGACATTATAATTGCACTGCACTGAACTTAACATCAGATCCAGTGATTTCATGAAATGCGACCATTTCATGAAATGAACAATTCTACGATTTGGCCACGACATAAATACATATAAGTGGCACGCAATATAACACATTTCATATGTGTCTTACAATTTCGATAATCCGTTAATAAATAAATAATGAAATAGGTACTATGTCTAAAAAAACTATGCTATTAGTACATTTATTGGTTACTATAAGTGTTTGTAGTGATTTTACTACCAAAATTGCTTTAACTTTTTTTTCTAAATCGCAACTAAGCTTTGACGTAAATGCTGAGATGATAATTAATGTTTAAAGTTAACATGTGTATCTTGAGTTAACTTGTCATTGTTGTTATTTTATTACTACAATACAGACCATTCGAAAACTAAGACTTTATACGTACGTATGTAGTGCTAATGATTACGGGCATAATAGCACACAAAAAAAAGTAAAAACTTTCGGAAGTTTACCCAGTATAGATTAAGTTAGTAAAACAACAATCAAGATAGTTTCATTAGCTTTTGAGAAAATCGCGAGCCAACCATACATACATGCAGTATCTTCCGTCGATTAAAAAAGCTAGATTGATAAAGACTGGACACTAGTTTACAAGATCCAGTTCGCGTGTACCGTATCATTTAACAGCATCCGATAGACGAAGCATAATTAGGTACTGGGAGAGGAAATATGAATCGGCATCTTCATCTTGTTAATGAACCATGTCCGCGTCCTTTGGATTATACAGTTGCTAATTTTCTACTCGTGGCTCCGCTCGCGTGGTCTTTCTTATCTTATATCCCACGAACCACGGGCACGTTTATATTATTTTTATAGCAGAAGCCGACAAACGAGCTATCGGGTCACCTGATGGTGAGTCATCTCCATCACCCAGGAACACCATAATACTACCACAGCTTATGAATCCAATACTACTACTATACGTACTATCAGGATAAAAAGTATCCTGTGTTCTAATGCAGGCCACGGTCTACCTGTATGCCAAATAAGTTCAGATGTTTTGATTAGCACACGTCCAAATTCAGCAACTCACACAAACATCCAAACGTTCACGTTTATAATATTAATCAGTAGGATTGATCTACTTTATGACATTTATTTTAACTAACTTAAAAGGGGAGGTTCCTGTGAGGTTCTTTACTCACAAAATTTATTGTCTGTTTCGCAGGTGACAGTCTGAGCGTTAATTATCAAATAAAATATAGAAAGAAAGAAGAAAGAAAGAAAGGATAATAATACAACGTTATCATAGCATACGCACTCACGCCTACAATCACCGAAGGGGTAGGCAGAGGTGTAACCAGTACGCCCACATTTCGCCACATATTTCCGTCTAAGTCCGCAAGTCTATCGCCGAACCGGTCACAATTCCAGACCCCGGGCTGATACCGAGCATTTCGTAATAGAAAAACCCAACTTCACTTTACCCGACCCGAGGATCGAACTCGAGACCTCCGCACAGCAGTCGTACCGCGTACGCATTACAACTGCGCCACCAAGGCAGACAAAATAATCATGTCCCTATCAATATACACGGAGGAGTGTACTGTGTACATATCTAATGGTCCTTCCCAAACCACGTCTAATGCATTATCTGGCGGATAATTTCATTTTGAAGCAGGGTCTTATACTTTCTACCGGCTGCTTATGTTTATATTGGCAGCACTAGAAGCCATACCTAATGGCCAGGACGACTTAAAACAAATTATATCTGACGTCATAATTAAATAATCTTATCACAACCATAAATATGTTGGCAAAGGAAAAGGTTAAAGAAAATAGTGCAGCTACGATAAAAGAAAATCCATTTATGTAATCCGTTGACGATTCTAGAAATGAATTATCGCACATTATCGGATATTTAGCGATAATATAATTGATGGTCGGACTTGACATTCAATTGTTACTAATTGGTTGTAAATTGTAATTCAGTTGTTGTAGAAATATGAAGGCGAAGGTTGGCGCAAAACATTTTGTCGATCTGCTGTCCCTAGTGGTTTCACTCGCAAGCATGATACTACTGACAGACTTGACAGCCTCCGTGGCGCAACGGGCGAGTAGCCGGTTGCGAAGCGTGAGGCCGTGGGTTCGATTCCCGCACCTAGACAAATGTTTGTCTGATACACAAATATTTGTCTCGGGTCTGGGTGTTGTGGGGCCGCAAGTCCCTCGTAGTTCTTGATACCCACGATACAGGTTTACCTAGTGTGGGGTCACGACTATGTGTGTGACTGTTGGGTGTATTTATTTATTTACTCCGCTCCCGTGCGTCGTACCGTGATCTTATATACCTACGAACCGTGGTCTCTACAAAATAAATACATGGTGTGAATATGACCCTCGGTCAAGTCGTTTAAAAGTTGCACAAGGATAGTGGGCAGGTGCGAATTATTGGAAGACAGTGGGTCTTCCAACAAGGGTTAGACATTTTAGAAACATACATTATGCGGTGTGTGGCCGTGCTTATTTATTTTACAAAAAAAAAAACGATCAATTGCACATGATTTTCTCTACACACTACACAAAAACATCTACACAAAACACTGTTTCGCTACACTATTTTAATGACGAAACTTCGTTTTTTGTAGATGGAAAGAATGTTTTTGCTTTCCATGCCTGATGGAAAACATCTACACATTTCGCATCTGGCGGAATAACTGTCAAAAGCGTCGCGCTTTTATCCTGGAAAAGGCCATTCACGCAGGTGGAGCCGCGAGCAAAATATTACATTAAAAATAGTACATATAATATTACATAATAATAATACAAAATATTACATAAAAAAGTGAGTGTATAAATTAATACTCAATCATTTTGGATCAGGATCGTATCAGTAAATTTTAAGTCCGCTTAGATATAAACACGGATATGGGAAATTTTCATGTAGCCTCATCGACAATATCGCAAATCGATCTATATACTTGATTATTACACTTGTAATCTGTGAGGTAAAAGTTGAAGAATTACTGCAATCAAATAATATTTATTAAACGTGCACATGCTTTGTTCGCTTTGAGCATTACAGTAGAATTAAGTACACTACTTTTGCTTTGAGGTGATGCGATGACGGTTGCCGTAAACCAGTGATGCTGTAGAACGTAAAAAAACAACAACCGAACATTTTCGTTGGTTAAAAATTGTCTTATAAAACATAGACAAAAGGGAAGTAATATAAAACTAATATTACATACTTTAGTATAGTCCGACCAACTTTTCTGTGAAGTGGTGAAAATAGGAACTACGGCCGCCATGTTGAAATGTCATTCGATTGTCAGCGTCTACTGCTTTCGAGTGCTCCGTGGGTTTTATTGCGATACGACAGTGGCGACCCCTTTCAATTCACAGATAAGTTGGTACCATTATAAGGTTCAATGGATTTAGTGCATTAATTGAGTTCTGAAGTTTGTGGAATAACTACGCCCCCAAACTCCTTAGTATTGTTATTATGAATTATAAACAGAATAAATTTAAATGTAAAATAAGTACACATAAAACAGTTCGTGTTGCTTTATATAATTAAACTAGCTGTCCCGCGCGGTTTCACCCGCAACTACAGCAGCGCCACCTACCGGGTCCAATTGTGAATCTAAACCATCCAGGGCGCCACCCAAACGCATACAAAAAAATCATTCAAATCGGTCCAGCCGTTTAGGAGTTCAGTCGCATACACACGTACAGTAGAATTATATATATAAAGATTTGTCAGCTATCAAAATACCCAACATAAACAATATGTGACCCAAAAAGAAACGACCTAGTATTTATGTATGCACAACAATTATATCAAGTAACCCATATCATTATATTCCATACATAATGCGACCACCGCGCATATACAGTACGTGTATTACTGTTTTTTTTTATTAAGTTGAGTGACGAAACGCGCAGGTCGCTTGTCTAATGGTAAGCGGCACGCTTCCCATAAACAAAAGAAACGCCACACAGAACTTTGAATTATAAAGCACTGCATGGCACTGGACTCCGCTAGTCTCATAATGCCCAGTAATTTCATTGGTTTCGATGTCCTTCCATTACACACGGAGACGGGGCCAGCGTAGTGGACTAAGGGCTAACCTCTCCCATTCGTAGAGGAGGCCAGTGTACAGCAGTGGGACAGTAAAATACAGGGGTAACAATATTACTGTTACCTCTATGATTGAATTGAAATGAAATGAAATAGTTTTTATTCATCATGTAGGCAATTAAAATAGCGCTTATGACAAGTCAGTACAAAATAAAGAAACATGTATAGAAATCATATCAACTAATGTATACATAAGATACATAGCATCGTCAAAATACACTGGGCAACTATAGATTTTACAATATTTTTTTATTATAATGTATTCACCTTTTAAATGCCCTTTGGACAACAACTTAAGCGCGGATTAAACAAATAAATACTTACTAATACAGCTTTGTCAAAATGATATTGATATTGTGATATTGTTATCCAAAGTGGTATTAAATATATTATTATTATGTTGACAACTGGTATATTATTCAAAACAATCGACCGATAACGGCACCTACATAGATAGCTTTGACGTCATATTTTCTTACGACCGACCGTTGGCCACTAGCTAATACATAATGTTTTGTGTTTACTAAGTTGACGACTGACGTACATTATGAATTTCCTACTCGCAACCAAAACTTCCCACAACACCCAGACCCGAGACCAATATTTGTGGTTCACACAAACATTTGTCCCGGTGTGGGAATCGAACCCACGGCCTCTCGCTTCGCAGCCGACTACTCGCCCGCTGCGCCACGGAGCTGTCAAACTGATTAATAGATTAAGCTAACGCTGAGGTCTCGGGTTCAATCCCCGGGTCGGGTAAAGTTTTTCTATTACGAAATGCTCAGTATCAGCCCGGAGTCTGGAATTTGTGCCCGGTATGACAATAGGCTCGCCCCCTATCACATTATGGGACGGAGATACGCTTGGCGAAATGTGGGTGTACTGGTTACACCTCTGCCTACCCCTTCGGGGATTACAGGCGTGAGTGCGTATGTTATTGACAAGAGAGGCGAAGGAGATACGATACGCGTCTGCAAACTGTTACTCCAATGCGGACAGTTTGCGTTTTCAGTGCAAACTAGTTGTAAAAGTTCAGGTGCCGTTTTTATGTAGTTGATGTATCGCAATTGCCGACCAACTAACGTACTCGTTTACTTATAGTAATTGTGGAGATAGCAACAATCGCTAAATAAATCGAAAAATATCATGCAACAACCGTGACGAAACAAGTACATGCGTTCTTGATGCCCTTGGTAACATAGTAAACTCACAATCCCGATAAAACTGAATTAGATATTAATTATTGGAAATACAAGTACCGGCACGGACTTTGTACCTTGTTTCTAATCAGGAATCAACAAATAAACATAAATACGAACACTTGTACGAAGTTCACGTATTCATAATATAAGGGTGCAATCAAACGACGCGTAATAGCGCGATCCTCGCCACGGACAAGATGCAGACTATTCGTATACACGACGCCGCACACAATCACACCGTACACATATTTACAGACATTGTATGTAAATCGTAATGCCAACATCACTGTGTATAAGGAAAAAGAGTATCGCAAGTACTGCAACAACTATCACTGTATATCACTTCTAAGTTGTGGAAAAACTCTTTGCTCGTGTCAGCTTAAGCAGACTGCAGGAACTTTCAAATAGAGAGACACATTGTAACTATCTCTCCCTCACAATGCGAGTTTCGTGCCAGGCGGTCAACGACTCAAATTATATTTAATCGGTAGTTGCAAGAAAAGTGTAGAGGACATCGAACACCTCTGATCGTAGTCTTTGTAGACCTAAACACAGCTTTCGATACCATAAGTAGAGAAATACTTTATATAACCCTAGAAACAGTTGGATGCCCTTCAAAAATGCTATGTTCAATCGAATCGTTTCACGATAACATGAAAGGCACAGTCATTTTTAATGGCAACACATCCGATTCATTTGGAATTAAGTGGGTACGTCAAGGCTGCGTACTAGCCCCCAGCTTATGTGGCATTTATACTTTACTTTGTTTCGCAGTCCACGATAAGGACTAGTTAAAATCACTAGCACAGAAGCGGACACTGACACGATCGAGCTGCTATCCCCGCATTATCTTCTGGGAATGTGTTTACCTGTCAAACATGTGGTCGACTCTACCACTCTCGTTAGTCATGCCGATGCGCCGGCTGAGAATAGGGTAGTTGACTAGATTTTTTTTATTATTTAAATCAATAAGTTACGGTACTCAAAATCGATTGCAGAAAGAATTTTATAAATCGGACCAATAATAAATAAGTTAGAAGCCATTCAAATCCAAATGACAGACGACGCAAACTTTGACGTCACTGTGTAAAATGTCCCATTATGGTGCACGTGTGCAAGCGAGATAGTGAGATATCCCTACTACACACCCACTTTTCCTCATACCAACATTTAAAGTCAAAAGTTAAACCAATTTTGGTCGTGTTTTTTCTGTTGCTTATAAAATAATGTATAAAATTCAATATAGGAAACTACCCTATTCTCGGCGTGAACGTCTGTGCCGGTGCGTGTCTGTAAATATGTCTAGTAAGTACTTCATTCGTAGTGCTATCGGTACTTTACGAGACGCACCGCGTCGTATCCCTACAAGTTGCGTTTCGTCCGTGGTTCGGCACGCGCTGTAACGCATAGTTTATCCGCAACATTAGGTTTTAAATTGATGTCAGAATGTAAATACACATAATAACCAGATTAAATAATAACAAATAGTACTCATTTCTCGACGCTAGTAACCAGCCTGTACTCTGAAATAATACACAATGAAGTTATATTTTATTTCTATAGAATAACTAATACCATATTGTTTATCAGTTATTATCATCAAGCCATTTTTGTTAGATTGCACATTGTGCGCTGGTTCAGATTGCATGTTTACATCAAGTGCACACAACTTCTTCGCTAGTAAACATTCTATTTCACAATATCAAAGTTCCGAGGACAATAAAATATTGACGTAAGTTGTAGCTTACACACAATATAAAATGTACGTTCTAGGTACACCATTTAAGGAAATTCACATCAGATAAATGTACCTGTTTAAACACCCATAAATATACCTATACATATATACACCTATAAATATACCTATGTATACACCTATAAATATATTTATGTATACACCTATAAATATACCTATGCTGATTTATGAGATGTCAAGAAGGTTTCGTATGGTATCATAAATTACGGAAATATTTGGTTTATCGCAGGTGACGTCAATCGTATCTTATCCAAAATTTAATTACGCACGTTGCTACTTTCACCGTATTTAAATGTCCAATACTTCATCCCAAATTTATTGGAAAACTTTATTAACATTATATTAGATTTTTATTCAATTATGATATTCTATTCATACTGTGGCCACAATATAGCACTTTATACTGGGTGTTACTGAAAGGTGGTATAAATAATTAATAGGTCCACACACAGGGAGAACTATTTAAAACTCAAGGGTTAACTCAAATTCATCTTATAAACACGCTTTTATTCGCTTCATACGTATGTATGTAACGGAAACTTTGAACATGATTTTGACCCCCTTCAAAACGTCGGATTAACTTGAAATTTGGCATACTTATTAAGGACCGAAGACAATTTAAAAAAAAAAAAATTCAATTTTATTGAAAATCATTGAAAATAAATAATAGTTAAAAAACACGCTTTTATAGATTGATTGATTGATTTTACAAGCGTGTTTTTTATTTTTTTTTAACTATTTTTTTTTTATCAATTTCAACATTAGGGTCATCAACATCAAAATGTTAACATTAGGGTTTCAAAATCGTATTGCGACGATTAATTAATCGTATTGTATAGCTGTTAACGGATATACATAAATTAATTAAATTATTCGCTTTCTAAGATGATATTAACTATAGTCAGAATTTTAAATGTACCTAACCACAAATATAAGTCAGTATTATATAACGTTTAGAAACAAAATATCATGTATTATTTATGCATAGCCTCCGTTGCGTTGCGGGCGAGTACCCGGTTGTGAAACGAGAGGCCGCGCGTTCGATTCCCACACCGAGACAAATGTTTGTGTGACCCACGAATATTAAGATCGTGAGCACAGATGAACAGTAAATAAATACGTGGAGGTGCTCTTGAGTCCAATAAGCGACGAGCATCGACTGATGCACATTATCTATTTGTACCGCCCAGCAGAAGTCTGCAAACACTGTTGTGTTCCCATTAGCACGACATTCTAGGCAGTGTAATTACTGGGCGTTATGAGAATTAACATCTTTTCTCAGGATGCCGAGCGCAGTGCAGTGCTAGCAGTGCTTTATACCCATGTCATACGTGTATAACTGATAACAATAACCAGTAGTAGATCGAAAGCATATGCATTGCATACAAGGCGTGAGGCCCATGAGTGTTGCAAACGGAACGCGAAGTCGCGCGCGACGCAATCTACCGCGCCTCTGTATTGCGACAGGCGCGCTTACATGACGCGACATTTATAGTAACAGTAGACTTAATTTGGGCAACAGTGCCTACATTTTTGCCCATAGAGGATGGAGGCTGGGTGGGATGTTAAAACAACTGGGAAATCATTTTCAACCAACCTTACTTTTCTTTTTGCCTAGCGTTATACCGGCTTAATACCAGGGTACGCCTTGTTCTACCATAGATTCAACAATATTTGGTATTATGTGAGGCGAGTGGCGACCCGCTGTCTAATCCTCTCATCCAGCACGAGAACCAAGTTTCACCATTGGTCATCCGTTAATCAGCAGAGTGTACCACATGAAGGTGAGGATGGCTTTCGGCCTAAGATATAAGTGGCCTACTTACACTACAATTTTCAACCAACCAATTTTCTGTATTATATTCTTCAATAAAAACCTTTTGTTAGTAAAGTTACATACGGTCGTCTCATTGATCTAGTGGCAATGTGCATAGGCTGAGAAACCGATAAGGTACTGGGTTTGAATACCAGATTGTGTTCGAGCGATCGATTGACGAATCACACATGAGTTGCCCGGAATTGGAATTTGTAAACGAATGGTGGCTGCACCAGTTGCACCTATGCCTACCCCTTTGGTTATACAAGCGTAAGCTCATGTACGTATTTTTTTGCATAATATACGATGTGAGCGCAAGAATGT
This sequence comes from Mimas tiliae, assembly GCA_905332985.1. Taxonomy (NCBI): domain Eukaryota; kingdom Metazoa; phylum Arthropoda; class Insecta; order Lepidoptera; family Sphingidae; genus Mimas; species Mimas tiliae. The sequence continues at coordinate 14,416,039 of HG995246.1, read as the reverse complement.
CCTTCACGGGGTCACGCAGTATATATCCAGTAACCCTAATGCCAAGCATATGTGCAAAAAAAAGCTCACCGGGATCCCCAAATAGATTTACCGCCTGGAGCCCCTGTAGATTTGCCGCCTGGGGCCCCAGTAGACTTGCCGCCTGGGGCCCCAGTAGACTTGCCGCCTGGGGCCCCAGTAGACTTGCCGTCCCGGGCCTTCGGCGGGCTTAGTCCGCCACTGCATTGTGGTTATTGTTTTCAGAGACTAATGAAGAAGGAAGACGTAAACTAAAGAGTGCAGTGACTCATTTCAAGTTGATCAAGTTATTCTGCACATATACTGTTTGTTAATCAATCATGACTGCCTCGGTGGCTAACGCTGAGGTCTCGGGTTCGATCCCCGGGTCGGGTAAAGTGGTATTGGGTTTATATTACGAAATGCACAGTATCATTACGGAGTCTGGAATTTGTGCGCGGTATGGCGATAGGCTCGCCCCCTATCACATAAGGGACGGAGATACGCTCGGCGAAATGTGAGTGTACTGGTTACACGTCTGCCTACCCCCTCAGGGATTACAGGCGTGAGTGCGTATGTATGTATGTAGTCAATCATATTTGTGCCTGACGCGGGTGGAGCCGTGAACAAAAGCGAGCAGCACAACTCAACCAACAGTGGCGTGTAATTAAATCAATTGACGCTGTATGTCAGCATGATAAAACTGACCTCTGTGATAATAATTGCGTGATAAAGTCACATCACATGCATGTTGGATAGGTCAGGGTATAATATGTTTTTATATATTTTTTTCAAAACAAATATTATATCAAAGAGTTAAAAATTAAGTGAACTCAGTACAAATCTGAGCTTTACTGATCACTTACATGTTCTTGAAAAACATCTTAAGCCATAGTAATATGAATTGAATATGAATAGAAAGATATAGTCAATTAGTTTCTCTATAGAAAATATACCACCTCCTCCTATAAAAGCCTGCATATGCAACAATAGCTCAGCAGAGTGGTACAGATCTTCCGAAAAGTGCCAGATTCGAAACCAGCTCCAAGAGCATGCATCTCTGAATTTTCTAAGTTATGTGTGTATTTATTGTTAATTAATGTTTAATGTTTCCTACACCATTAAAGCAAGTGCTTTAATGGTGTAGGAAACATAGTGGGGAAACCTGCATACCTGAGAAGTTCTCCATATAATTTTGAAGGTGTGTGAAGTCTGCCAACCCGCATTAGGCCCTCTCATTCAGTAGAGGAAGCCCGTGGCCAGCAGGGGGGCATGTATAATACAGGGCTGGTATAGTTATATTTTTATTATAAACCCCCTTACTCCTCTAATTAGTAGAGGAGGCTGGTATCCAACATTGGGATAGTATAAAAATACAAATTTAATTTATGAGCCTATTAATACTATATGTATGTATAACATTTTATCCCATTTCTGAAGAAGATTGAAGACAAATAGTGTATTATATTGTAACAAATTTATGCTTATATAAATTTATGTTTATCATTTTGTTTTGTTGTGATATATGTATATATGTGGGTAGAAAAAATAAATGGTTTAATGTTTCATATTGTTATTACACTTTATTTTTGTAAATTATGTTATGTAAGTATTTAAGATTTTCTCAGTCATTCAAAAGATATAAGTATTATGATAAAAGTTGATATCATTGTAAGACAAGTATTTTTGTGATTTCTGACATAATATATTATTTAAATTTAACAGAATACTGGTTTATGATGTCTGTGCCTACGTAACTTACTTACTTAAATAAAATTAAATAAATAAAATTAATTAAATTAAATAAATGGTTGTTTACGATTGTAAAATAAATGATTTATTAAAGAGAAAAGAATATTAATATAGTCTTTTATTTTCATACAATATGTAACAAAAAAAAAATCAATTACCTACAGATTGCATAAAAAACATCAAGGGTAACTTAAAAAAGTTTTGGGTCTTAACTAGAACCACTTGGTGTAATGACAAGCACCTATCAGCTCTTATCAAATAGGTACCTAACTCTCAATCACTTGGGATGAGGTAAGCACAGGTGCTGTATTTTCATACAGATCAATGAGAGACCTTCATTATGTTTTTTTTAAGTCTTCTCATATCCATGCATATAGCCAATGACAAGTATATAATATATTTTCAAGTATTCACAAGAATGATGAAGCACCAGTGTAGGTTTTATTGGAGTTTTAGTGTCAATTCCTTCCAGTATAATGCTTTAAAGACGATTTTCTCCAAGCAGATCTAACAACCAAGGTTAAAAATCACCTAACTTTAATGATTCCATGATGATGATACACTGTTCACCACAGTCAATATTTATTGCACAAACCCACTTTTGTACAACTTTGAACTAGTTTAAGAATAAATTAAAATAGGAAATCGATCGCACTGTCAGAAATCTCGCCTAAACTCCTTAAATATGGTTTGTTTTTTTTGCTTAAAAAAGTTAATTTCGCTGCGTAAAAGAGAGTAAAGTGTAACCTATATGGGCACATTATTAAACTACATATGGTTATAAGGGCGATTTTAAAAGTAGAGCTGATTCAATGACCAATATGAGTTGATTCCCTACATAATAGATGCACCGACGAGCATGTTAAGATAAACAACAGTTATCATATTGCAGCCGTTTTGTTTTGATAAAATAGTGGCAAATTTGAAGTAAATAAAGTACTTACCTGTGCTTGAAGACCTTCAGTAATTAATTCATTAAATTTATTGGTATCTGTAGATTCTTTTTATGAGATTCACTTTAAAAATTGCAAGATAGCAATTCAAAATCTCCGGTTTCTGTTCATCATGAAAAACAAGAAAACTAACTTTTTAAAATTCCCCTATAGCAGAAGAAATATTTCCCCAAAATGATACTGAATAGGCAAGTTATCACCAAAAAAATAACCTACCACTAACCTCACGTGCCTATTCCTTAAAAATAGTTTAAAATTAGCAACTTGAAAAACAAGGCACCCATCAATCTTCAGGTGTTGAGGACGTCTCATGAGCCGTGGTGATCACTTACCATAGGTGACACACTTGCTATATTGCCGGCCTATGCTATAAAAAAACTTGCTATATATTGCATCATTCTTTTTTTAGTTTTTATAAGAAATTTATCTCAATCACTGGAGAGAGGAGCGCCACTATTAAGTTTCTGCCCCGGTTCACCGGTACCGAGTAGCTAATTGCATCTTTATAAGTGGAGTGTCTCTGACACGCCTAGCTGCGATTGTCGAGCCCCTTCTCAAACCATCCCGCACATCGATGACGAATGGCCGAAGAGAAACTTTTCGAAAGGACTCACAGACCTTCACCTCTTCCCAGAAGATAGAGCTTGGCAAGCCTTGGATTGCTGGGTTAAACTTACGATTCGTCGCTTAGCTAAGAATACCGCGTAACTCGAAAATTGGCCATGTGATATTGTCCTTGAATAAAATGTTTTTGCCGCGTATCCAATAAATTTAAACAAAAATTTTAATTAATCATACAAAGCACGATATTCAAATATTTCTGTCACCCCTCAATTCATTGTTTTCACACATGGTCATAAAAATATTCAGTTTTGTGCCTCTCCTGAAAACTAAGCCAATTTAACTTGTGCAGTATTGTTAGCTAAGCGCTGAATTGTAATATAGCACAATATACAAATCCTACATGAGAGACGCAAAAGGAAAAGTGTTGGATGTCTTTCGGTTAATTCGAAGAGAGGGACGTCTACTGGGTATTAAAAAAACTAAGAATGTATTGTTTGAAATAAAATATCAGTGACTGCATTAGAAGTAAGTAAGTAAGTAAGTAGTTCAAGGACTACACAATTAAAATACTTTCCTTATTGCCCCAGTACCGATTTTTTTTTACTAGCTCTATATATATACATGTCCCACTGCTGGGCACCATCCTCCTCTACTGAATGAGAGGGGACACCGAAATTATCTCCCCAAAAATTTCTGCAATTATTTTTTTCCCCTATAGTTCCCCAAGATAAATATTTTCCCCCAAAATTGCGAAAAAAACCCAATGCGGAAACACTGACTGTCACTCAGAAATGTCACTCACTGGCTCAGCAATAGGGACGCTCGATTATCATCGATACATACGCACTCACGCCTGTAATCCCCGAAGGGGTAGGCAGAGGTGTAACCAGTACACCCACATTTCGCCGAGCGTATTTCCGTCCCTTATGTGATAGGGGGCGAGCCTATCGCCATACCGGGCACAAATTCCAGACTCCGGGCTGATACTGAGCATTTCGTAATAGAAAAACCCAATACCACTTTACCCGACCCAGGGATCGAACCCGAGACCTCAGAGTTGACCTCAATCGTAACGCGTACGCATTACAATTGCGCCATCGAGGCATATCATCGATATTTCAGTTAAATATTTGTAGGCTATTGAGAATGGCTGATGATTGATATTTTACTCATAGCTTTGAATAACAAAACGATCTTCTACATCGTATAGCATGTAGATGCACGTTATGTACCTAGCGGATAAATAGTGTATGTGCTTTTTATCCTATTGAAGTGAGGAGCCACTTACTACGCCTAACATTTAAGTTCACCGATAACTATAATTATTTATAATAAATCGGATTTGATCAAAACGATATTACTATTAGTTTCATACATAAATTGAGACAATATATCGTGCATCCCTATCAGCGTGAGACATCCATCGATGATATCACCTCTCGTTGCAGATGTCAATCAAATGTCAAAACAAATTTATTTCGCTTAGAAATTGGGAAATTATTTGGTAATTACTAAAAATGGGTCTATTTGGCAAGTCTCCTGAGCGTAACCCTAAGGAAATGGTACAGGTTTTGATTTTGGAGTACAGAGTATCACAATGTTTAATTCTTTTAAAATAACTATTCAATCTTTCAGGTAAATGAATGGTCACATAAAATTAGGAAAGAAGGCTATAATTTGGACAGACAAATACGAGGTAAAGGAAATTACCAGATTCAAGTAATTCCGCACGTTTTTATTATTTTATCAACAATATTTTATAATGTTTTGAATAGAATACAATTTTATATTTAATTAATTTTTGCATAATATTGAACGCATAACATTAATTATTTTAATATTTTTATCTAAACATAACATTACAAAACTGTATTTAATGAGAGGGAAATTTGAATAGTAAGTTTATTATTGCACAAGCAGTCTCGCCTAATCTGACAATACACATAATGATTTAGGTATACAGCGAGAAGAGGAAAAAATCAAAAGATCACTCAAAGAAGCTGCAGCAAAAAATGACAAACAAGTCTGTACAATACTGGCTAAAGAGGTCATCAGATCAAGGAGAGCAATTAGCAAAATATACACCAGTAAAGCACATCTAAATTCTGTACAGATGCAAATGAAAAATCAATTGGGTAATTATACCAGCCCTGTATTATATATGTCCCTCTGCTGGGTACAGAATTCCTCTACTAATAAGAGAGATTAGACCTTAGTCCACCACACTTGCTAATAAATGTTGGTTGGTAGACTTTACATAAGTTTGGCATTAAGTTTGCGTTTACAGTAAAAGTAATAAAGTAAATAAAGTAGTAGTGAATAAAGTTATTTGAAAAATAAATTCACTCATACCACAGATTATAGATAATATAACTGATGTTGTATCTTATACTTCATTATGTGTCAATATTTAATGTAGATTTTTGCAAGGCACACTAAAAACTAAAATCTGCTATGAATACATACATAGACTCACGCCTGTTTCCCATAGGGGTAGGCAAAGACAACGGATTTCCACTTGCTACAATCCATTCCATAAATATTTGGTTATCATCTGGGATGTGGACTATTCAGCCAGTTTTTATTAAGTTATTACTATTATTAAAGTACATACTACTATTTGGCCAAAAAAGAAAATTTAAAAAAATCATATTATTCTAAAATGTATGTATCTCAATAACAAATTATTACTTTAATACTTATAATCTACCAGAGGTAAGTTATAACAAATAAAAATAATTATATCAGCACTCGTTAATAATTAAACAATTGCTGGTTTCCTTGTAGATTATACCTGCTTCTATAATAAAATAAGCCACTTACCTATTACACTACTACAAGTGGCAACTCTTATATAATCTATGAGCATTGAGCACCGATGGACAATAGTATTCATAGTAAAAATTGACTTGCTTAGTTTCTTTAACAATTGTAATCTGAATAGTTATGTGATCTATCATATTATTCATAGTCTGTGGTTTATACAAGTAAATTGGGTATTTACTCAAAATCATTGAAACTAGATTGATGTTTATGATCAACCACATAATTGTAATAATATATTATGTAGTACAATTTAACCATCAACAAAAAAGAGAGCTGTTTGTTATAAGTTAAAACCAGTTTATCGGTGTATATACACATGAATGGACCGGACCTATTTTTATGAGACTTTATTTTCTTTCAAATTTTGTTTAAACTAAATGGATGATGATGAGGTCTTAGCTATGTTTGTAGAAGATCTGTTTGAAAAGAAATGCTGTTTAAAAGTTAGATGTTTTTTAAATTTGATTTCAATTAAAAAACATGTAATTTTTTAACAGTAAAGTTACATATCGAGATAAATTCAATTATACCCACTGCTTTGAAACTAAGGCTGCGACCGGAGATGGCAAGAATGCCGTCGATAATATTGATTGATAATCATGCGGGTGTGTAAGTTCTGAATGTTGTACAGAACTTTATTTTTTTCAATAAATCTATTCAAAATTATCTTTATCATTTTGACTTGATTCTTATCAAATTGTATGTAATCAGTAATCAGAAAAAATCTATAAGATAACCGTATAAGTCACTTTGTGATATAGAAATTTAGAATTTTAAATCTAGAATGTAAAAAAATATTTTTTATTTATTTACAGCTACTTTAAGAGTTGCAGGGTCACTGCAAAAATCAACAGAGGTATGATTTTATGATTTATTTATCAACTGTAACATTGATGAGTAAGAGACTTGCTGTTTCATCTCTTTAGTCATTTTAATACATAAATATAAACTAGTTACATCAAACAAAATGACATATCACTGAAATTGTATATAAAAAAGGAGAAAAGAAAGAATACAATGTAAGTCCACCCAGCGGGACTTAAACAATAACCCACCCTAGTGCACAAGCGAATTCAATTGAAAATGTATAAAGTTTTTTCATATTTTCTGTTTATACGGATGACGTGACAGCAATTGAAAATTCTCAAAAACTTGCACTATGAATGCTTTATTTTATTTATTTATAATTATTTATTGTAAAACACTCAAAGTACAAGTATGTGAAAATAATAATAGTACAATTGGCGGCCTTATCGCTCAGGGCAATCTCTTACAGGCAATCATATGCTATTTTATTTTTTATACTCAATACAGATTACAATTATTGTAAAGATATAAGATACAATTATACAGTTATAATCTAGATTGTAGTCCAAAAATAGGTTGGTCTAAAATGGCTGATGCAATTTATATGTGAACTTATAAAGGTAATGCAAGCGATGCAGGCGCTCGTTCGACTGCCGGAGGTGGCCGCGACCATGCAGGAGCTCAGCAAGGAGATGATGCGCGCCGGCATCATCGAGGAGATGCTCGACGAAACCATGTCCGGGATGGAGGACGAGGAGGAGATGGAGGAGGCGGCGCAGGCCGAGGTTGATAAGGTACGTGCTACTGATAACTAAATATTATCTTCTTTTTCCACCTGCCCTTATCCCAGTCGTAGTGGGGTCGGCGCAACATGCTTTTAATAATTTTAAAGGAAAATTTGGCTTATAGGTTTTACGACCGGCCGCCTGCCTGACGTTAACCGCTCGGGGAAGGAAACAAATATTTGTGGATCACAAAAACCTTTTTTGTCTTGGTGCGGGAATCGACCCCGCGGCCTCTTGCTTCACAGCCGGCAACACCACTGTGCCACGGAAGCTGTTGTTAAATATATCATTATCATTTATCTTTAATGGTAGAACCATGCTGTAGGCAATTTTAGCTAAACGCATGTGCCGGCTCAACCAGGTTGTTACCACTCTCACAGAAAGCTGACGTGAAATAGCAGCTTGCAGTACTACGTAAGCAATACTTCAGCGAAGGTATTTAAGAATGATGTTTGTTTGTGTATTGCAGGTGCTATGGGAGTTGACGCAGGGTAAACTGGGCGAAGCACCCGCGCCACCCACCGCCGTCACTACACCTTCCTCCAGCAAGGAGGAGGAGGCGGCGCCTGAACCTGATGAGAACGAACTTGATGAGATGCAGTCACGGCTCGAGGCGTTACGCTCATAAACCATAGGTCAATTACACACCGCAAGGGTATTGTTTGGTAAGTAATGTAGTTTAATAGGTGGTGGGTTCCTCGTAAGCGTGAGTACTTCTGGGTTGGTATCAACGCTTTGTCTATTTCTTCCGCCAAGTAGAGGTGTGTAAACACTTGGTTTGGTTTGGACATTGAAGACAGTGAAGTTATTGCGAGCATTATGAGATCTAACATATTATGTCTCGGGGTGATGAACGCAGTTCAATACCATGCAGGGCTTTGTAATTCCAGGTTCTGTGTGGTGTTGCTTCTGTTTTTAGGCAGGCGTTTGCCTGTTTCTTTATACTACTAACATTGTTACAGACTAACATTTTTTTAATGAAAGAAGGAACCAGGCAATAGAGTCCGATTGTAACATGTCCCACCTTCAATTCATTATATTTTATTTACTTCCAATCATTTCAGATGCATGAAAAAGAATACAGAGCGATCTCAACGAAGGTTTCACGCCGGCTAGTAGAAGTTTCAACAAATGCCTTATGAACATTTTGTAAATAAATATTAATTTTATGATTGTTATATTATTAAGTTTATATTAATACACTTTTATGAATTAGTGGATCTGTACGCGGTCTCACGTTTCGCTTCCATTTTTAATGTTACCCTTTTACTAAAGTAATGGTACAATTTGCTTTTGTATACAATGTCACCGCAATTATATATTTTCATATTATAATATAGTTATTTATTATATTCATTAACATTTTAACCCCGTTAAGGGTTACTGTCCTGTCCAGTTTTTCTTCAACCTAGCTAAGACATAACTCGATTATAACTTTCTACGAAATAAATTTGAATTATAAATAGTGTAAGAAAAAATAATTTTATTGTAAAAAAAAGCGTGGGGTGCATGGTATCAATAGTTATAAATATTTTATGAACAGATATGAGTAGAACGGTTATTTTGATAATATCCTGAAAAGCACCCCACGCTTTTTTTACAATAAAATTATTTTTACTTACACTATTTTTAATTCGAATTTATTAAAATTTATTTTCAATTTTTTAGTTGCATTTTCTATAAAAGCGTATTTTTTTAGTTTTTTTAAACTACATATTATTTATATTTCATTTTTTAGTTGAATTTTCTATAAATGCGTATTTTTTATTTCTGTTAAAGCTGTTTAAATATTGAATTGTCATCGGTCCTTAATAAGTATGCCAAATTTCGAGTTAATCCGACGTTTTGAAGGGGGTCAAAATCATGTTCAAAGATTCCGTTTCATACTAACATAGATACTACCTACCATACATACTAACATACGTATGAAGCTATTAAAAACCGTCTCCAAATCGGTCCATCCTTTCAGGCGCTGCAATGCCATACAGACAAACAGACAGACAAAGATACAAACTTGTAACATCGCTTTTTGTCGGGAGTTTAAATTACTTTTTCCCATTTAAACTGGAACACAAAGAAAAAATATTAGCTAATAATTAGCTTTTATTTTTCAGTGTTCCCATTATACCTAATTAAATCTTCAAATTTCTCCCAATTACGTTCAAGTTCCAACTTTCTCAGTCATTATTAATAATAATATTTTTTTTAATTCATTACAACGTCACAGTTCATCATTCAGACACGTTCATTTCATTTTTCACTAAGGAATTCTAAAGAAATAAACCAGCCACCAAGTACGTGCCTTAAATATTCAGCTTTCTGTGGCACCCTGTATATTAAGACATTTAAAATATTTAGATATTGATTATTCTTGTACGTCTTGCTATATGTGCGTGTGTGTTTGTAAAGAGACAAATAGGCCTATAGATGGACAAGATCGTGCGCGACCGTCCTGCGGGGTACAAGACCTGCGGGGTTGTTTTCCTTCCCCGCTGCACAAACCGCCCCCGCTAACATCTAGAGAACCTCGTCCCCCCCAACGTCTTGTACCCCGCAGGACGGTCGCGCACGATCTTGTCCATCTATAGTACACGTTTTGATAGCTCAAAAACGATAATAGTGTCCGTTTTTTCTCCATACATGGAGTAGCAGTAGCTACTAGTGGGAAGTATGATGAATTATTCATCATATTTTGTCTATTTTTGCCGCCAAGCCGCAGTGTGTAAACATTGTTGTGTTCTGGTTTGAATGACATTGAAGCCATTATTGGGCAGCCAAATTACTGGAAATTATGAGACTTAACACCTTATGTCTCAGGGTGACGAGCGCAGTTCAGTGTCATGCAGTACTTCATAATTCGAAGTTCTGGTTAGTGTTGTTTCTGTTTGTGGGCAGGCATGATGCTTACCATCAGGCGAGCGAATTGCTCGTCTCGCGATTTAGCCAATGCCAATAATAAAAAATATATCTACTTAATGTATTTTTTTATCATATTAGTCGAATACGAAATTATTTTCGGGCGATTAATTTTTACAGTATGAATAATTATTAGTTTGATACTTCAAAAATAGTAATATTATACGGATTTGAAAACTGAACGTATTTGTAACTCGTACTGTGCCTAGATGTCTGTGTGTCTTAAATGTATAGCACTTGTTATTGTCACACAAATCAAATCATCTTTACAAGCTCACGCCCACAGTAACGCGTGCAAATATGAACCGATGTATCTATAGCACTACGCGACAATGCTTATGTCATGCCATTTACTCGCACTGTTGCATTTCTTATTAAAGCAAAGTTTTCCAATGCAAACAATTTTCACTGAGATTAATGTACAAAATTCCGATGTTACTGTCATTTTATTGACGTACGCATATTTTGTAAGAATGCCGAATGTTGCAATAAATTATGAATTAACTATTGGTATTTCATTTATTTGTTGTTGTGAAGTTGTCCAAGGGCTATCTCGCCCACGTCGATGTCGGAAAGCTCGTCTGTGTAGTGGCGAGAAGTCTCAGACTACACTTTATAAGGTGGTAGGTCCCTCGTATGCGAGAGGCCGTCTGTATTGGTACAACCGCTTTGTCTAATTCTGCCGCCAAACAGCAGTGTGTAAGCACTGTTGTGTTTCAGTTTAAAGGATATTAAAGCCAGTGAAATTACTGGGCATTTTAAGACCTAACATCTTATGTGTCCGAGTGACGAGCGCAGTCCTATGCCATGCAGTGCTTTGTAATCCAAAGTTCTGTGTGGTGTTGCTTCTGTTTATGGGCAGCCATTGCGCTTACCATCACCTTTCACTATATCTTCGTACATGGCCTCGATTTCATCAGGATGTGCAGACGTCGCGTCGGGGCATTCACTTGTATAACCTTAAGAGTATCTCTCAGTAATTCAAGACAAGATACGCCACTCTCGCTGACACACTGCCACTTTCCACGTTGCTTTTGAGTGACTAGTGGACCATAAATCCGACGCCACCTTGGGATGGTGGATATCATTCTCGGAAGTAGAGTAAGTAACCGGTATCAAGGGTCACCTCCTCCTCCTGTCTTCGAAGTTCAGATAGTCTTGGCTCTATTTCTAATTCTGAAAAGTGCTCGGTCAACCGCAGAGAGCGTTCGTTGTACATTGTCAGAAGCAGTACCTAGTTTGTGGTACCCTGTCGTAATCCGGGGATTCATAGTACCCCCCACCCCGCCGGTACCGTGGCCAGAAATAGCGAGTCTATGAAGTACCGTAGCCAGGAATAGCGAGCCTATGAAGTACCATGGCCAGGAATAGCGAGGCTATGAAGTACCGTGGCCAAGAATAGCGAGGCTATGAGGTACCGTGGCCAGGAATAGCAAGGCTATGAGGTACCGTGGCCAGGAATAGCAAGGCTATGAAGTACCGTGGCCAGGAATAGCGAGCCTATGAAGTACCGTGGCCAGGAAAAGCGCGCCTATGAAGTACCGCAGCTTGGAATAGCGAGCCTATGAAGTACCGCGGCCAGGAATACCAAGGCTATGAAGTACAGTATTCCAATTTCAATTGTGCGCTTCAGCAATCTTTAGAAACACAAACGCGTGATGATGATCTAATATCGACCTGTTCCAACATTATGTAGGTATTTCTATATTTCTCTTGGGTGACTGCATGGGACCGGATGACTATGGTCATTTATTTCATATTCGTACTAATTCATCGTACTGTACATTAAAGTGACATCAATCGGGTGACAGCCACAATAAAGTCAATAATACAATTTTTACTAAAAAGATATTTTACTATAAATATAATTCGAATAATACTTATGTATAACATTTTCTACAAATATAAGTACTAAGTGTATCACAGTTAGTTACAACATCTTGGAGGACAGGTCCAGCTCCAGCTGCAAGTCCTGGATTGACTCTTTCTTCAGCAGCGGTCTTTTATCGCTCTCTTTTGTCTTTTTTGCATTCTTCTTCTTTGTTGATCTGTCGAAAATATATAAAACATCTATTCATATAAATTTATAGATGGATAGATACTCTGCTATCAGGGTAGTTGATTCGATGACCAACTTTTATTTTGATCAATAAGGTAACGTTACCCAAAGTCAATTACAAAAAGAATTTTCAAGCAAGTTGCTACTTTACGCCGGTTTTCTGTAAGACAGTGGTAACGACTCGGACGAGCCGGCCCATCCATGCTGTAGCCAAAGCAGCGTGGCTCTACCACTCATCACTCAGTTATTAATAATTAAAAGTACACCCAATCTCGTCGTCAATATGGTTCAGTATAGCACGACAGTGTGACAGTGTGACAGTGTCACAGTACGCACCTGTTGATGACGCCGTCGGGGTGGTCCATCATGCGGATGATGTCGGCCTGGTCGGAGGAGTCGAGCGGCGCCACCGAGATATCGCGCACCGCTCTGAACTTGCCGCAGTTGTTCAAGTGTTCGTTCTCCAGCCGGAAGAAATTCCAGATGAATCGTCTGCAAACGACATAAATTATTATTCATGGAACTTTATTACGATATCATTAAGGTCTAATTGGGATTACCTAATATTAGTCAGTGCAGGCAGGTACGCCAGTTGCCTGATAACCCCAACATTCTCGACTCTCGGGTCGATGTGGGATTTTATAGCGATTAGTCCGTGATAAAATGCGAACCGATTACCAATGAAGAGTCTAAATATAATATCAAAAGAAAACCCCATATCGCTAACATTAGTACATACATATTCACATTTCGCCGAGCATATTTCCGTCCTATGATGATAGGGGGACGCGAAACCGGGCACAATTCCAGACTTCGGGATACTGAGCATTTCGTAATAACCAATATCACTTTTCCCGGCTAGGGGATCGAACCCGAGACCTCTGCACATCCGTACAGTCATACCGCGTACGCATTACAACTACGCCACCGAGGTTAACATTAGTAGCATAACACAAACCACACTGAGGCCCGTATACAAGAACACTCAAATAAGCTCTTTGCTGAGTGTCGATTTATGTACACGTGATTGGTTTATTTTTGGCGCCAAACAAAAACGAACCAATCACGTGTACATAAATCGACACTTAGTAAAGAGCTCACTTGAGTGTTGTTCTTGAATACGGGCCTAAGTAATTGAGTAATACACACCTGACCACTTCGAGCGGCGCCAGTATCGAGACCATCGTCTCTGAACTGACGTAGTTGTGTTCAGTGAGTACGAACGACACCGTCCATATGAACCGCAGCACGAAGTCCTCCACTATCGCGAAATAGTAGAACTGACAACAAACATCTGTTATTATAAAGTAAATGGGTAAATATGGGCTTAAATGAGCATCAAATAGTTAGTTGATAACGCGTGAGATGAAAAATCACGATTTAGCGAGATTTATCTTTAGTATGAATGGGCCAGCTCGATGGTATGGATATATCAGGATGGTAACACTGTTATTATTCAGAAAATAATCATGAGCTTCGCACTTAGTGTTTCCGTTTTTTTCTAGTCTAGGGGTCCGCATCCTAGGATCAGCTGGTGTGCATCCAGTTAGATAGGGGGCATTGTATTAGCAATAGTCAAGAGGTGTGAAATATACCTTCGTGCGTTTTTACCATCAGGTGCAGCATGTTCAATTTACCATGCTAGGATAAAAACGACAGTGGACTGATCCCGGACACTCTGGACACTGCAGCCACATTATGGGGATTCGGCGAAGAGACGCGAATTTAATTTTCTTAGGAAAATTGAATTCGCGTCAATTTTCTTTTTCGAGTGGTAGAGTCACGCTGTAGACAGTTTTGTCTACAGCATGAATGGGCCGGCTCGTCCGGATCGTTACCACTGTCTCACAGGAAACCGGCGTAAAGTAGCAGCTTGCTGCTGCGTTTCGTACGGTGAGATATCCGGAGGCCCAAATCCCCCTCCCCTTCCCAATACCTTAATTATCCTTTAAGGTCGGCAACGCACTCATGATCCTTTTAGTATTATGGGCGTACAGGGGCGGTAGAGATCACTTACCATCAGGTGACCCACTTGCTCGTTCACCGGCCTATGATATAAAAAAAACATGGTACATACATGATAAGTAACTAATAATACTTAACTATTGCTACACATTTACACGTCTTCACAAGTACGCAACTAAAGCATCACACAGTACAGCTTGTTAATGGTAAAAAAGGATAAAATGGATTTACAAAATTTATATTACACACATTTGCTAAACAGTTAAAGAACTATTGAACCAAGATTTTTTCATATTCAATTTTTGATATTTATTATTAAGCTTGAGTTAAAAATAATAAGTATAATTATAGTTTATTTAAAACTCATATTTATGATCAGTAAGCATGTCTTTACCGCCTTTAAAACCTTCGCAGAGGTTTGATAATATGTTTTCGGTCTAAAGATATTAAATTAGTCTCACCCCGGGACTATAAACGATCTCCTCCCTGAGGAACTTGTTCTCAGCACCAGGCCCGCAGCTGAACAGACCCCAGTCCATCTTCACGTCCCACGTGTACGTGTACAGCGACGACACCAGCTGGCATGCGAACCACGCGTATAGAAACGGATTGTCGTACGAGTCTGTATACCGATCTGTCGAAAATAATATACATACATTTAAGCAGGCAGAGGTGTAACCAGTGCACCCACATTACGCCGAGCGTATCTCCGTCCCATGATGTGATATCCGGGCGAGCCTATCGCAATACCGGGCACAATTCCAGACTCCGGGCTGATACTGAGCATTTCGTAATAGAAAAACCCAATCATTTTACCCGACCAGGGGATCGAACCCGAGACCTCAGCGTCAGCCTCAATCGGAACGAGTATGCATTTAACTGCGCCACGGAGGCAGTACAATAATATACACGTAGAGTTATATTCTATTCATACACATCAGTGGCGAAGTCAGGTCGAGCACTTTTTATTTTACAACTTAGGTGGAGAACATCGTGGAGTACGTGCGCCAGAAGATGAAGTATTCACCGAGGGTGCAGATGCTGGCGTCGTATCGCAACGTCAATTTCAAGGCGTTCGTCGTGCGAGTGCCGAACTGTTTTCTGCACCTCGTCTTGGAGGAAAGCTTCTGGCCGCAGGGCGTGGTGTTCCGTCGCTTCCGCGGACAAGTACCACACGAACGCACACCGACTTAGTCAACTGTGCAGTGATACTAACTTAGTTTTAGGTTTTATATACTAACACAATCTGTACTTATTTTATATACAACGTGTTACAGAAAGGTGTGGTCATATTTTAGGGTCATTACAAACTCCTTATAGTAAGTACCTATGTACCGGATCATTTCTAACCAAGACATCCTAAAATTTCACGTTAATTTTAATCACTCGTTTATTAAGATCGATAAGACTGATGACATCACTATTAATTATAATGAATGACACTCACTTTTTAATAAACTTGAATAAGATTTACGTAATTCTACGGACATACGTACGTAACTTGTAATTTAAACACAAAATACCTGAAAGAGACTGTTTGCTGAAGACGATATAGGTACCATCCTCTGAAGTATTTTAAACATTTCATTGTCGGGTCATCCATCTATGAATTTGGCTTAATACAGTCGACGAGCGTCTTTTAAGCTATTATCAGTTGCACCAACACAAAATACCAATATATAATACTTGTTTTTAGTCAAATACAACATATTTTTTGAACTCGTAATCATACTTTATAAAATCAGAAATTGCCGAACTGACTGCGTCAAATAAATATTGACATTTGACAATTGTTTAATGTTTTTTTAATTATAAAATAATTAAATACATAAAAGGAGATCTTTAATATAATTGTTTATCATTTAGTGTTGTCCAAAGTTAAAAGTCGATATCGACATGTTACTCATTCGATAAAAAAGAAAATTCTATAATTATTCTCCAAGCAATGCAATCGGATTTGGTACTATGGGATATAAAATACTAATACCCTACACCATACATTGCTTAAATTTGCCCGCACCTTTCTATAACACGTTGTATATGTTAGTTTGTAAGGTATTTTTCTATGGGCCAATAGTTGCCTGAAAATAAATGATATTATTATTTATTTTAAGCCAAGAAAAGATAGTGGATAAGGTTCTTTCTCAATTAAGGCTGTTCCCAATATTCTGTCTTCAACAGATTTGCTTACTGGCAGTAATATTTTGACATGTTTTTTTATTTATTTATCTATGAACATTACTGCTAACAGATATACATCCAAGCGCAATAAGTATAATATTGAACACAGTAAGTGTATGGAAGATCTGTCAAAACAGTATTGATAGTAAGTGAATCTATCGATAGATAGAATATAGGGAACGGCCAATAATAATCTGTCAAACTAAATATAAACAAACTTTACTGCTTAATTATAGAAAACAATGTTTCGTTTGAGATAATATTGGGATTTGGGATTTTATTAGGATTTGTAATAAGATCGACCTCTCAATTTTCTAATATGAAAGTGATAAAAGTGTTATATTGTTCATTGGTGCGCAGTATTCTGGAGTATTGTACTCAGGTATGGAATCCGAGATATGATATCTATATAAATAGAATTGAATCTGTTCAACGTAGATTTCTAAGATTTCCTACAATTCAGATGTCATGGTTATGATTTAAATTACATAAAAAGGTGTCATAGGCACCATTTTCTCCCACTTTATGAAAGGAGAAAGTTTGCAGATATTGTTGTTTTGGTTAAAATTACTCAAAATTTATTAGATTCCCCGAATCTTCTTTCAAAAATCAATATCAAAGTTCCAAATAAGACGGTTAGACGTCCAGTGTGTTTAGCAATTTCTCAAAGTGTTTCAAAGTACAGACAGAATGCATTCTTCATCAGAGCTGCAAAAGAACTCAACTCGGCAGTAGAATTCTCAGACCTTGACCTATTTAATTCCAAACCATATATGTTTAAAAAAAAAATGGCTGAATCTTGGTTCTCCAACTCTGAGGCTATAGTATAATATAGTTTTTTGTATTGTGCTTGTACCTTATAACATATTCTTATTGTATATGTGTTTACATGTGTATGGGTGAATGTGTGTATATGTATGTGTGTAAGTATATGTATATGTGTGTGTATATATGTGTGTATATATGTATGTGTGTGTGTATGTGTATATGCGTCTTTACGTTAAGCCGCTCTATTTATTTCTCTTTTTACCTATCTGTGGAAACATGTAATTAGTGTTTAGTTCTCTTTGTTCAGATTTGTTTTCTGTTTCACTGTATGTTCCCCTCAAAAATAAATAAATAAATAAATAAATAAAAATAATATATTTTTTGTTGATCTCATATCATGACGTTGATTTTAAACGCGGTCAAATTAGGTTATTTTTCATTTAATTTAGCGTTGAATAAATTAACATTATTTTTTGTTTGTCTATCTTTAGTTTGACTGTCATGAGCTGTATTGTCCGAATAAAAGTATTTTTATAAACGTCCCTAATGTAGCACCTGCGCTATATTTTTGATAGTACACGTTATTTGCTTTTTAGTTTTGCAGGCACCTTGAAACCTTCATAATATAATATTTATATCCTTTAAAATCATGGGATTCAGATCGATAGATATGTAAGTAGCAATGGGGTTGTAATTATTGGTCAAAGAACATTTCGATAATTCCCTATAGTTTGTATAAACTACGTAAGTGACCAGCCATCCTGATTTCAATACGATTGGACACCACAAACTGTGGTTTGACTTTCAAAATACATACACATACATTACACACTGCTGCTTGGCGGCAGAAATAGACAAAGCGGTGGTACCAACACAGACGGTCTCTCGCATACGAGGACCCTACAATTTTATAGAACCAGAGGTAGCAATTTAAAATAACTATTATAAAGAGAAATACGAATGATCGGCCATTCTGATGGTCTCGAGAAATGGAAATACTTTTATTACTCACCACTGTATATTTTCCGTAACGTGGAGAATAATACCACGAAGAACGTGGTGGAGTACTTGCCCGCGTTCACTAGATGTGGGAACGCCTCGCGACTGTCGCGGTACCGACGCAGACACTGCCAGAACCGAGTCCACGCCGGAACTATGTTCACAACCGCACGGGTGATTATAAACCACTGGGTGCTTTCAAACGCATCTGTAAATAACATAACCGTTAAAAAACTCCGAAGTCAGTTACAAAAATATATATACTTTTAAATGACTGAATTACTAAATAAAATTATACTATATCATTACGTATCAACGAAAAAATAATAATAATAGACTTAAAAATAACACTGAAAGTCAAAATAACAAATCATTTCTAGAAATCTTTTTGGAGTCAGTGCCAGGTAACTGAAATTGCACCGACTCCTCTGTGTCACCAGATCTTAACAAAATGTATAAGGGACCAACATCACGCCAATAATCTATCTATATTTATTCGATAAATTCTGTTAACAATTGAACGCGCTGAAATTGCGAAGCTTCTTTCATTGAAGTTCATTAATAATCATCAATCAGTTAAAGCGTTACCATTTGAGCTGCACTAAAGTCAAACCAGTGTCTCGAAAGTTAACAACTTCTAATGAGCAAACTTAAGAGTATGTATCATATTTGTGGCATGCCAGATTTATTTCAGATAAAACATTAAAAAAACTACAATAAACTGCAAAACACTCACTATTAACGTTAATCCAATCAGCGCCCGCCACGTAGAAGGCTATTAGATAATGGAAGTCCAGAAAGGCGGCCGTGAATGAGTTCCACTGATCCGCCAGCCAGAAATCAGCAAATAATACTGGCATGAACGGCGCAGCCATGATACGACCCTGGAATATAATAACGCACATATAAATAGGGTTGCCGGGGGGTGGGTGAGTATATAGAGTAGTTTTTGAGTGGAAGAGCCACGCTGTAGACACTTTTGTCTATAGCATGAATGGGCCGACTCGTCCGGGTCGTTACCACTGTTTCACAGAAAACCGACGTAAAGTAGCAGCTTGCTGCTGCGTTTCGTACGGTGAGTGGATATCCGGAGGCCCAAACCCCCTCCCCTTCCCAATCCCTTAATATATAATATAATACAATATGGTTACCAGATGAAAAATTAAAAAGTCCTGTCAAATATCCTCATTACTGTAAAAAAAGTCCTGACTGAATCACAATATGTATTGTATTTATTGAGTTGCTATTTTTAGGACAATTAAATTTGACTTGTTTCCCAAAAATGAAAATAGGTAGTTCCTTCAAATATATTTTTTTCATTTCAAGTGATTTTTATTCTCGTAAAGCGTCGACTCAAAATAGTTCAAATTTATTTTTAGGTTTTTTGTCGGTTATAAAACATCAGGTTGTACCTAACACGCAACCAATATCAACACAATTACGTAAGACATCCTTGTTTAACCACTTAAATCGATGTTAATAGCGGTAAACACAATATTCACAGAGCATTATCCTGCTTTGATGAACTGAGTTTATTAGCCTGAATAACAAAACTAGCAGGTTGCCTGTCCTGTCTATAAACAGTTACATCACCTAGAACCTCGAATTACCAGGTACATGCATGGAACTGCAATGTGCTTGCCAACTCATGACAAATAAAATGACTTATAATACCCAGTAATTTTACTGGTTTCAATCTCCTTCAAACCATTATGTTCCGGTTTTTTTTTCATAGCATAGGCATACGAGTAAGTGGGTCACCTGACTGTAAGTGATCCCCACCATCCATGAACGTCCACAATACCAAAAGATAGACGAACGCGTTGCTGACCTTGAATCCCTTTCAGGGATAATTAAGGGATTGAGTAGGGTAAGAGATGGATTTGGACTCCCTGATATCTCACTCACGGTACTATACGCACGCTGCTACTTAACGTCGGTTTTCTGTGATACAGTGGTAACCACCCGGTTGCTCCGACCCATTCATCTTGTTGAAAAACCTGTCTACAGCGCGACTCTAGCACTTTTAAATTATGTAAGTATTAACTAAATAAAAATAATAACAATAAAAACTTACACATATCCTCAAAAACCAGAACCTCGCCTCATGTCGGAACACTTTGAACGGATTGAGGAGGAATACCAGCATTATTATCACCAGTGCGAGTGGATTCACAAACGGCGGTATACTCAAACTGGCACTGTATATAAAACTCAATATACTGAGCGCCCATACAACACCAAAAATGGCCGCCAACTCCATCAGATGCTGTTCTGATAAATGATTTCTTGGATCTAACTCGAATATTAGCACGTGGTTCACTCCTGATGAACGCCATCCGTACACGTTGATTCCTATTAAAAATATAAATTGTACTAAAAGGAATGGTCCTCGATACAATCTGAAGGCCGTTTTTATGTTTTCCGTGCCGCCCTCGTGGAATAACGCTGCAACAAAACAGAACTTATGTTAGTATTCTTCTTTTTAATTTAAAAGTTAGTTTGAACCAGATAGTTCTCAGTTATGCTTGAAGAAAATCTGTTCAGCCGTTTAGCAGTTGTAATGCGTATGCTGCACTGAGGTCTTGGGTTTGATCCCCGGGTCGGGTAAAAGTGATTTTTCTTTCCGTTTTTGGGAAGTGTTGTTGGATATTTTCTACCACGAATTGCCAAGACGGAGGTCGCGGGTCCGATCTCAGTGTATGCGCCACTGAATTTACAAAGTTATGTATGTATTCATTGTGAATTATCGCTCGCTTTAACTATGATGGAAATTAAGGATAGCCGAAAGTCCTCCGTTAATAATTTCGAAGGTATGTGAAGTTTGCCAATCCGCAATAGGCCTGAGTGATCGACGGATCACAGAAGGCCTACTCCATTATTAGTAGAGGCCCGTGGTCGACAATAGGGCAGTATATAATAGAGCTGATAGTGTATGAATATTATGTTAATACACTTTCCTATATCGTATAGTTTTGTCTACAACTGTTACCTGACATGCATGACAATATTTAGGGTTGTATGAGTCGTATGAAAATGTATGTATATTAACATAATTAAAAACCAAAAATAACTGTGATAATGAAAATATTTATTGAATCCATAAAATATTATAAATAATATAAATTCAGTCAAATTTTAACTCTACTGCCAGTTGGGAATGTTGTTTCGTTAAAGAAGTTAACGTTAACTCTAAAGAAAATGTATGAACACCAAGCGCATGTTTACACCTGATGCTATTGTTACCATGCCTTCTGTGTGCATTAGGCTTTATATCCCTTGCAGTGTTGTACTTAAGTAAACACGATATAGCAATATTTATTTACCATGCATATCCCTGTGTGTATAACCTTTAATATGCACCATAATCTACTTATTGTTGTCAATATTTGAACATGGATTAAGAACCTATGTCACAGATTACCTAATACAGTACTCTGTAAAGAAGATTAACTACGTAAATACCTTACAAATACAGACTATTGCATTGCAATAAATTGGTATATTTTAAAAAAAATATATAGCATAGGTCAGCCAACGAGCAGGTGGGTCACCTGATGGTAAGTGATCTCAACCGCCCATGTACGCCCACAATACTAAAAGAGTCATGGGCGCGTTGCCAACCTTAAAGGAAAGGGATAATTAAGGAAATGCGAAGGGGAGGGAATTTGGGCCTCCGGATATCTCACTCACCGTACGAAAAGCAACAGCAAGCTGCTACTTTACGCCGGTTTTCTGTGAGACAGTGGTAACGAACCGGACGAGCCGGCCCATTCATGCTGAAGATAAAACTGTCTACAGCGTGGCTCTACCACTCAATATATTTAGTTAAATAGCTATAGTCTGGTCTGGAGGGTGTAAGTGGAATACCAACATCGTAGGTCCAGAACCAACCTCACCTGCACGTGGTACACTCTGCTGATTAACGGAGGAGGCAATGACGAAACTTGGTACCTGTTGCGGGTTGTGGGGGTCTGACGTCGAATCGCACGATATGATACCAAATACTGTACGATACATATCAAGTATGAGAAGGCGTAGCCTGCCATTAAATCGGGATAAAGACTCTCTTCTTACTAGTTCTCTCACTGCTGAGGATCGTGACTCATACTCAATCGGTCAACGAGCTGTCTCCATCGATTTCGCTCCATCGCCTGGTGGAGTGCGATAAAGCCAGACAGGCAGAAAGAAAGATGGATTAAGCTATATTCTACTACTACTAGGTGGTAGGATTCTCGTATGCGAGAGGCCGTCTGGGTTGGTACCACCGCTGTGCCTATTTCTATCGCACAAGCAAAAGTACAAAAGCACTGTTGTGTTTCAGTTTGAAGGATATTGACGC
The DNA here is from genome assembly GCA_905332985.1 of Mimas tiliae. Classification (NCBI taxonomy): domain Eukaryota; kingdom Metazoa; phylum Arthropoda; class Insecta; order Lepidoptera; family Sphingidae; genus Mimas; species Mimas tiliae. Next base: position 14,393,125 of record HG995246.1, on the reverse strand, counting down.
CAGTGAAATTACTGGGCCTAGCATAGTGAAATTATGAGACTTAACGTCTTATGTCTCAGGATCACGAGCGCATTCCAATGCCATGCAGCGCTTTTTAATTCAAAGTTCTATGTGGTGTTGATTCTGCTTATTAGCAGGCATGGCGCTTACCATCAGGCGAGCGACCTGCCCTTGTCGTCACTGAAGCTAATAAAAAAATTAAAAAACGGTGATACTGGAGAAATAGGCACTTACAGTTTTGATATAGTTATGATACAACAATGTGTTAAGGAAAATTTGTATCATATCAAACCAGATAGGCAGTTAAAAATCTTGCAAATTACGCGGATCTTTTTGCTGGTATTCCAGGTATCGAAATACATAAAAACGTTGAATATTTAACAATAAAAAAATTGAGAATTTGTTTTTGAGTCGTGTCAATATCTCACATACTTGTTATTTAAACATTTTATTTTCAAATTTGAGAAACCATCACAAATAATCATAAGTGTACTTATCAATTATGTTTGGTATCGTGCAGTGTACCTAAATCTATACTAATATTATAAAGCTGAAGAGTTTGGTTGAACGCGCTATTCTCAGGAATTACTGGTCCCTTATCCAAATAAATACGTTATTCATTACAAGTATTTAATTTAAAAGTAATTTGCTCTTTACATCATTTGATTTCAATGATTATCTTAGAAGATAACGCAGTTTTAAAATAACATAGCAGTAAAATAATGCGAGATAATCAAGCGCGTAATAATGATGTACAAGGCGGCCGCGCCAGCCTGCCGGTGCGCGGCGGCACAGAATAACTAAATAGTACTGCGCCGGCGGGCAGTCGTGAGGGGGAAGCGCGGACGTAAATGAATTCGCGGGTAAAATTTTGCGTTATCCCAAAGTAACTATTCCACGCGGACGAAGTCGCGGGCAAAAGCTAGTTATTATTATAAGATACAAAATATATAAAACATTTGGAGCAAAATAAAATGTATCAGCCGCGTACTATACTGTGGCACTGCTAAGCTCTACGCATTATTTTTTTTTATGATTAAATTGATGCGCTTCGTAAATCTTCAGATATTTCGAAAATGGGGACATTTTATGATGATGACCTAATCTAAACTTGTAACAAAATTAGCTTATGTACTTATGTTTCTCTTGCGTGACTACCCGGAACCGAAGGGACGCACATTTATACTGAAGACTGAGTGGTAGAACCACGCTGTAGACAAAACTGTCTACAGCGTGAATGGGCCGGCTCGTCCGGGTCGTTACCACTGTCTCACAGCAAACCGGCGTAAAGTAACAGCTTCCTGCTTCATTTCGTACGGTGAGTGAGATATTCGGAAGCCCAAATTCCCCTCCCCTTCCCAATCCTTTGCTTATTATCCCATTCCTTTAGGTCGGCAACGCGCCCATGACTATTTTAGTATTGTGGGCGTACATGGGTGGTAATACAGATCAGTCACCATCAGGTGACCCACTTGCTCGTTTGCCGGCCTATCGTATAAAAAAATTCATATTCGTACTAATTCGTAAAAGCTAAAGGTTGCCGAATCGCATAATTTATGTCATCCTACTGTATTTCGTATGTGATATGAAACAGGTGACATCATATTATGGTCGATCCCAATGTCAAGCAATTATTTGTTAGTTTTTCCCACGGCCCGATTTTAGTTGATCTGTAATCTGTATGGTTTTTCTTGATCAATTCGATTGAAAGTCTGTTCATAATTGATCAAATAAAATGGAATCGTGTGAACCCGCTATTAGAAAACACAGTTGACTTGACTGGGGTTTGCACCCGGTAAGGCGATGATAGGCTTTCATATCATTATGGAATGGAAATCACCGTCTATAAAATGGAATTATAATAGATATGACACCGAATCAAGCGTGACAATTTTTACTACGTCATAATAGTAATAGTTTATAGTACGCATTGACGTACGCGTTGCGCTAAATGTTGAGCTTAATACGCTTTTGTACGCGGAGTGACTAAACATACGAAGTCCATATAATATCCGTGGTTCCTCGAAACAACCTTAGCGAACAATTCGTCAACTAGTTATACCTCTACCTACCTCTCTAGCAATACAGGCGTGAAGTTACAAATTTATTATTTTATGGAAGCAAAGATCTTAATTGATCATCTTTATTTATAACACTAGCAGGATAAACTGCATAATACCATCATAATTTATATCGTTAAGTATAAATTAAACAACAATGTAAATAAACTAATGTTTTAACAGTTAATCTTGCGTTTATACCCATATTAGTTAAGCAGGCTAATGTTATATAGCTACACTAGTACTTGCTCGCGGCTTTGCACGCGTGAATGTCTTAATAATTAATTATAACACGTTCTACAGAAAGGTTTGGTCAAATTTAAGCAACATATAGTGTACGATATAAAAATTTAAACCCTCATATTATCAAATCCAATTGCATTTCTAGGACATAAATTAAGCATTTTCTTTTCTCGAATAAGTAATATTATGTCGATATTTGACTTGCAACTTTGGACAACACTAAATAATAAACACTTGAGCTTTTGTTGTAATTGTCGCTCAGACACTTCACTTAATTTATAGGGATGTGATCGATTCTATCGATCGTAATAAACGATTCATCAATATTGCGTGAAATTTTAGGATATCTAGATTTGGATAAGTACCGGTACATAAACACTCATCAGGTATATATAATGACCCTTCAACATGACCACACCTTTCTGTAACACGTTGTATATTATATCCCCATAAAATGTAAATTTCCAAAAAATCCTTTCTACACTACATACACTATCATCTTCATCCATTGCTTTGTAATTCAAAGTTATGGTGTTGCTATTATTTATGGGCAGGCGTGACACTTACCATCAGGCGGGCGGCCTGCTCGTCTCGTCATTCAGATTAATGTAAAAACTGGTCAATAGAGGGTTCCGTACCCAAAACCTTAAATTTTACTTTTTTTCTCTGGATTATTTGTTAAACATCCGCTATAATAACATATATTCCGAGTAATTACCAGTACCTATCACGGGTCAAATATAGAAGTAGGACATACAATCTTACTGATTCGTAGAGCCACGCTGTAGACAGTTTTAGACCACTGTCTCACAGAAATCCGACGTAAACTAGCGGCTTGCTACTGCGTTTCGTACGGTGAGTGAGATATCCAGAGATCCAAATTCCCCTTCCTTAATTATCGCTTTCCTGTATGGTCAGCTACGCGCCCATGATTCTTCTGGTATTGTGTGCGTACATGGATGGTAGAGATCACTTACTATCAAGCGACTCACTTGCACGTTTGCCTGTCTATGCTATATAAAACAGACAAACAAACAAACTACATAGGCAGTAGGCAGCATAAGTTTCAGTTGCAATAAACATACCTGACAACACAACTGTGATGAACAGCACAACGAAGGAACCAGAGAAGAGGCCTACTTTGAACGTAGTCCACGGACTCTGTTGTTCACCGAGCGGCGGCACGCGCAGCTTCTTCATCGCCTTCTGACGGTCACCACCCTCGAGGTCGTTGGTGACCGTCGCCTCTGTGTCGCTTATCAATCTATCTATGTCTTTGTTCGTGTAGAAATGTGACGTTTCCACGTGCACCGCACGCCATTGCGCGCCGTTGCTTACGATTAATAACTGAAAAATTATATTTTATTGCAATTATACATACATATATACGCACTCACGTCTGTAAATCCACGAAGGGGTAGGCAGAGGTATAACTAGTACAACTAAATCTCGCCGAGCGTATCTCCGTCCCATGATGTGATGGGGGCGAGCCTATCGCGATACCGGGCACAATTCCAGACTCCGGGCTGATACTGAGCATTTTCGTAATAGAAAAACCCAATATCACGTTTACCCGACCCGAGACCTCAGCGTTGGCCTCAATCGTAACGCGTACGCATTACAACTGCGCCACCGAGGCATTCATTGGAATTATAACAATAAAAATCCGTAGAAAGTTATAATAGTAATTTTTTTTTTTTTAATGCATAGGCCGTATTAATATTATATAGGTAATAGTTAATTAGTCCTGTTATTGTACAAGTACCACTGCTGGACACCGACCTCCTTTACCAATGAGATGAGTTAGGCCTTAATCCACCACGCTGATCTAATGCGTCCCGTGACCAATAAAATACAATGATAACTTGATAATTCAATATTTTCATATGGCGATCGAATAAAATAGATTGAAATGTGCATATATAACAAATTTTATGAGAGTGAAGGTCAAAGAGTTGTGCAGAGATCGCAGTAAGTGGAAATCCCTTGTCGCTGCCTACACCTATGGGAAACAGGCGTGAGTCTATGTATGTATGTATGAAACATGCTTTTTCATAGTACGTGTATCATGGGCATTAGCGAGAATCTATATTTCAGTACTTGTAAAAAAAAATGGAAGATACCTAAATATCAAGGCAAGGTCTTATATGAATTGGATATGAAGAAATTACATGTCAAATGTCAAGGTTATATCGTATTTAGTGACGCAAAAAACTAAATATAATAACCAAGTTAACTATAATTTTGAAACAGGTAAACCCCCGACGTCAATTAGAAACCCATTTGTACTCGTATTTTTAAATGGCTGGACAGATTTTCTTCAAACATATCTAAGAACCAGTTTATTAGTTGGTATGCGAGAGGCCGTCTGAGTAGGCAGTAGGCACCAACGTGCTGTCTATTTCTGCCGCCAAACATAAATGTTTTTTTTTATAGTATAGGCCGGCAACCGAGCAAGTGGGTCACCTGATGGTAAGTGATCTCTACCGCCCATGTACGCCTACAATACTAAAATAATCATGGGCGCGATGCCGACCTTAAAGGAAAGGGATAAGTTAGGGATTGGGAAGGGGAGGGAAATTTGGGCCTCCGGATATCTCACTCACCGTACGAAACGCAGCAGCAAGCTGCTACTTTACGCCGGGTTTTCTGTGAGACCGTGGTAACGGACGAGCCGGCCCATTCATGCGGTAGACAGAACTGTCTACAGCGTTGCTCTACCACTCAGAAGAAAGTATAAGCACTGTTGTGTCCGGTGTAAAGGACATTGAAGCTGTTGAAATTACTGAGTTATTATAAGATGTTATGTGTCGCGGTCGCAGTCCAGTGTCATGCAGTAATTCGTAATTCTAAGTTCCAACTAGTGTTTCTCCTAAACAATGCAACGAATTTAGATGCCGTTTTCACTAAGTATACATAATTTAGAAAATTATATGTATATCACACTATGACCCTTGGAAGCGGGCAGTAACATGCCTGCGGTGAAACCGCAAGGTACAGCTAGTAAATAATAAAATGACGAAAAAGATAAAAATAAGGGCACGAAACTCTCGGTGCGCGAGTACGACCTGCACTTGGCCAGTTTTTGTTTATTTCTAATATAAAATGACATGTTATTACTTTGCATCCCGAATAAACTATAAACCCGGCTTTGATGAATCATTTACAGGAAGTGTTATTTCTCAAAACCGGATTTGTGAAGCCATGTCAAAGTTCATTGACGCAGAGAGAGTGTTCAATGCACCGTTCAAAGATTGTAATATCCGAAATTATAAAAAACTATCTTAATGCAAATTTTGAGATCGATAATCATTATCGTTATCAATCTCGGTTTCAGACCGAACATCTACGTTCAAATTCTTCTTCTTCTTCTTTCTTTGTCCTTCCCTGGTTCCCATTATTTGGGGTCGGGTTTATTTTTGTTTATTTTTATTTATTTGGTCTACGTTCAAACTCTATTGATAGAAAATGTGGCAATAAGTACCTATCTATTTCAATTTTGACAAATTAAGCGTAGGTAACACAAGAAGAGTTTTTCACACGACATGGCAGAGGCGGGAATAATTAGGAGGCATTATCTGGCCTCATTTGAATCGAGAATCGTATGATATAGCATCGCGTCGTAAAGGAGATTCTTCAATTATATTCTCACCTACGTCGTGCGAGAATTTCTTCTCGTTTAATTAATCTCGTGTAAATAAGTTAATGAGGCTGAAAAGTGTCCGAGTACGTACTATAGGTATTCGATTCGCTCAATGTTACACTATTTAGGTACTTAACGTGTTCAATAAAGGCGGGTGTAAAATATAGTTAAAAAATTAAAATATGCCTCTTACTATAATATGTCTTATCTAAGTCATGAAAAACACGATAGGAAAATCTAGTGTAGGCGTACTTATATGTCAGGCGAGGTCAGACATTACGTATTTGTATCTACACACAATATAAAGTATATCATAATGATTTTAGCGCTACCGTAATTATAATAACGTTTAAAACTAGATGCAATCAAACTTCAAAAGACATTAGTATTAAAAGCGAGCGGTTAAAGTGCTTAACGTGTAACCATTACGAATAAAGATAACAAAATAAACCCAATAATAATATATGCAAAGTATTCTTAGATACAATAATAATTTTATCGCAATAAATTAATAGATCTCACCTTATCGTGTTTCTTCAATATTTTCCTAAAACCTGTGTAATTTAGGTTTTGATAGTTTTGTAATAGAATTAAACTTAGATAGAATTCGCTGAAGGCCAGCTTCAGCTCTTGCACTTTCCGACGCGGTATTGACGCCTTTTTACTGTCGCCACTGCTTTTCGGCTTTATTGTGTCAAAATGTGATTTCAGTTCGCTTTGTAATGTGGCGAATTTACGTGTCGCCTCGGCAAGTTTTTCTGTAATAGAAGGCTAATGTTTTACATGACATGTAGAGTAAAGTGTATGCCAAAATCTATTAATGACGACATGCTCTCTTAGTGTTGCTGGTAGGAGGGTACCCATATTTGTACTGGATTGGTTAGCGACCATCCTACAAATGGTGAAAAAACTGTCATTAAGCGAGTCGCATTCCGGAGTCAGCCAATATTATGTCTAAACTTCAGGCATATTTCTGTCGACGTTGCGTCCATCGACGGTCAACATAATACTATCGACGGCCTCCGTGGCGCAGCGGGCGAGTAGCCGGCTGCGAAGCGAGAGGCCGTGGGTTCAATTATCGCTCCAAGACAAATATTTGTGTAATCCACAAATATTTTCGGGTCTGGGTGTTGTGGGACCGCAAATCCTTCGTAGTTCCTGATACCCACAATACAGGTTAACCTAGTGTGAGGTCATGACTATGTATGTGACTGTTGGGTGTATTTATACCTATATGGACTGCACTATACTTACCAGTGTGCGCAATATGTTGTGCCAGGATAAAAGATAGACCACATAAGAAAGTGCTTCTTGAGTTAGGTAAAGTTCGCCATATATTGGATGCTTGGGGGGTAAGGTTGATGTTGGTCTCGGTGGTGTATGGTTTATCCGGGGGTCATACATCTAAAAAATGCTGAGATTGACCAGAGCGTACGTTCAAGTGTGTAAACTGAACTATTAGGCGCGCATCAACAAGTCCTATTCATTTACGTCCACGCTATCACCAACCTACCGCCGTGGGTTTGGTGATAGACCCGCACCCCACGGGTCGTATCCCCTGGGCAATGTTGTAGTTAATCAACAAGATTTGCACATTACTACCTACCTTGTGACTACAATAGCAAAAAATGAAGGGCGAGGGCGAATCTTCGGCGCCATAACCGAATACCCGGATAGGGGAAGACAACCCTGAACCAAAAATTACAACAACAATGGAAGCAAGCCTCAAAGACAAACTAGAGAATCCCTTCCTGAGCACGGCTCAGGCTGCCCCACGTATTCTGGGGGGGGCAAAGTCTTGCAACCAAAAGAAACATCCCAAAATGACAAGCCTAAAATTATGACACAGCAAATATTCCACCCTGGGCTATTCTGTAGACAGCGCTCATCATCATTCAATGAATGTAAAACTGCTGCTACAAAGAAAAATAAGACTGACAACCACAAAAATTTGCCAGAAAATGGATCAGATAATAACACCACTAACCCATATCCAACAGTACCCTGGCAAAGAGTACCTGAACAAAATCAAAAAAGATACCGCTCACCTGAGGAAAAAGAAACAACATCAAAGGTATTTAAACGAAGCTCTACACGAGAACAAGTCTTAAATGATCACCGGGGCATAGTCATGGACCAATCTACACAGAACTCACCACCGGGAGTTGAGACATCAAATAGTTTCATCCTATTAGATGTTGACAACCAAGGTGAAAGCGCAACTCGCAACACAAAAAACAAAGAAAACTGCAAAACCACCACCGATAATATTGTATGGAATTGAAGACCTTAAAAAACTCACTACATTTATTGAAGAAGTTATAGATAACCACGATTATTCATACAAAGTAGTGTCAAGAAATCAATTAATAATCACATCCCATTCAATAAATAAATACAAAATTCTTATTGAACATATTAGAAGCAGAGGACTAATAGGCCATACTTTCACTCAAAAAGATGAAAAATGTATGAGAATTGTTATCAAGCACCTACACTTTAGCACTCCTAAAGAAGCAATCATAGAAGCAATAGAAAGTACAGGTAATAAAGTAAAAGGAGAAATAGTAACAGCTCGCAAACAGGGCACCAAAGAATCATTAAACACATTCTTTGTTAACATACTTCCTCGTGAGAACAATAAGAAAGTCAAAGATATCCAATTTATATATCATCAGAAAGTTACTATTGAAGATCCTAAAAGAAAGATGACAATACCACAATGTAAGAGGTGCCAACAATACGGACACACAAAAAACAATTGTATGCGACCACATAGATGCGTGAAATGCGCTGGCCCTCACAAAACCATGTTATGCACGATAGACGACAACACTCCAGCAGTTTGTACACTTTTCACCAGAAGTCATCCTGCTAGTTACAAAGGATGTAAAGTGTACCAAGAAATCCTTAACAGGAAACAAATTGGCAATAAACAATGGCAACAAAGATCGATAGCAAAGAAGACAACAGAAGCAGTAAGTCCTCCTACATCTGTGAAACAGAAGACTTCCAATAATCCAAATCCAACAAAACATACAGAAACAATACCAACAACTAGTATATCAGACCATCAAATACAAAATACACAGAGAAAACAGTATAATGAGGCAGTTGAAAATAAAAGTACATTAACAGTGCACAATGGAATAAATAATACTTACAAGATAAAAAACGTTGACTATACTGAGTCACAGAGAACAAATGCTGAGCATTACCCTCATGAACATGCCTACAAGCTGGAAGCCCTTTTGTTAAAACAAACCGAAAGAATAGATCTTTTGATCACACAAATGAGCACCATGATGAACCTCATCATGAAACTCATCAGTAAACTTGGACAATGACCTCACTAAGAATAGCCACCTGGAATATCAATGGCTTGTTGCCAAACAAACAAGAACTGGAAATATTACTTCAAATAAATAATATAGATATTGCTCTTATATCAGAAACTCATCTTAATAGTAGAAAAACATTCAAAATAAATAATTATTTTGTGTATAGCACCAATCATCCTGATGACACATCTCATGGAGGGTCTGCACTGATAGTCAAGAGTAATATTAAACATCATCTACACAGTGAATTTAAGGAAGACTGGCTACAAGCTACTACTGTTACTGTCGAGGAAAGCAATGGTCCCATTGACATAAGCTCTGTCTATTGTCCACCCAAACATAATGTCAAAGAAGATATGTTCTGCAGGTACTTTAACACACTAGGTCACAGGTGTATCTGCGGTGGAGATTGGAATAGTAAGCACATCCACTGGGGTTCCAGGCTCACAACTACAAGAGGAAGAGAGCTCAAAAAGTGTGTAGACAATCTCAAACTAACAGCACTATCTACATCTGAACCTACTTACTGGCCAACAGATCCTAAACGATTGCCAGATCTCCTGGATTTTTTCATAACAAAAGGACTCTCGAGAGTGTATCTAAACATAGAATCATTATTTGATACTGTATCTAATCACTCCCCAGTCTTAATGACTCTGAGTGTAACAGCTATACACAGAGAACATAGTCAAAAACGAAGTAATCATAAAACAGATTGGAATGCGTTTGCAGAATACCTTGAAGATTAAATAAATCTGAAAGTGAGACTTAAAACGGAAATAGAAGTAGATGATGCAGCATTCTACATCACGAACCTAATACAAACGGCGGCGTGGCTTGCTACACCGACGCTGAATACCCCAGTAAATAAAATGGACATCCCACTAGAAATACGACGTAAACTAGGGGAGAAACGCAAAATCAGGAGGCAATTGCATTTGACCAGATCAGAATATGATAAAGCAGAATTTAATAGAGCTTCAAGAGAATTGAAACATATTATCTATGAAAATAAGAATACCACTCTACAACAAAAACTGTCCACACTGTCAGCGCATAACAAAGACAATTATTCACTCTGGAAAATTACAAAATGCTTTAATAGACCACACCATTTTGTTCCACCATTAAAAAATGACAGAGGAGCGTGGGTTAGGCGACCAAATGAAAAAGCTGAACTATTCGCAGAACACTTGAGCAAGATCTTCACTCCAAATCCATCAACTATGTCAAAATTTGAAGAAGAGGTGGAAGGTTTAATTAACTGTGACCAACAATTATCTTTGCCATTAAAACCAGTGACTCCAAAGGAGCTGAAACGCACAATCCAACATCTAAAAAATAAAAAAGCGCCAGGATTTGATTTAATAACTGGTGAGATACTCAAACACTTACCAAGAAAACCAATAGTGTTTCTGACCATGCTGTGTAACGCAATTTTTAGAGTTCAATACCTCCCAAAAATCTGGAAAATCTCACAAATATGTATGACGCCAAAACCAGGAAAACCACCAACTGAACCCAGCTCATACAGACCCATTAGCCTTCTTCCGGTTCTTTCCAAGGTATTTGAAAAGCTTTTCTTACAAAGACTCAAACCAGTATTACAGGAGCGGAAGATTATCCCTGACCATCAATTTGGGTTCAGAGAAAACCATGCTACGACAGAACAAATACACAGAGTGGTTCACAAGATCAGACAGTCTCTAGAGAAAAAGGAATATTGTTCTGCAGTCTTCCTAGACATACAGCAAGCGTTCGACAAAGTGTGGCATAATGGGCTACTCTATAAACTCAAACTGACCTTGCCAAACTCCTTCTATATGATTGTTAGATCCTACCTGTACGACAGAAGCTTTCAAGTAAAATATGAGGAGGAGTACTCAAAATTATATGCTATTGCTGCATCAGTCCCACAAGGCTCAGTGCTGGGTCCAGTATTGTATACCATATACACAGCAGATCTACCGAAAACTGATGGTGTGACAACAGCAACATATGCTGATGATACCGCATGTCTTGCCAGTGACAAGGACCCGGATATTGCATCTCGGAAGCTACAAACTCAAATTAATGAAATTGACCAATGGCTAAATAAATGGAGGATAAAAGCTAGTGTAACTAAGTCCATACAAGTCACTTTTACTCTCAAAAAAGGAGAATGCTCACCTATATTTATGGGGGGAAAGCCATTACCAACTAGCGACTGTGTGAAATACCTGGGTCTACATTTAGACCGAAGGCTGACTTGGGCAAAACATATCAAAATGAAGAAAAAAGAGGCAACAATATTATCTAGAAACATATCTTGGCTAATAGGACGTAAATACATACCTCACAAACCATCCAGATGGAACCGGTCATGCAGGAACGGCTGTAATTATCCGGGATACTATAAACCACCATCAAATGCCTGAGTTTAAAACGAACTATCTGCAAGCTACTACAATAACTGTGGAAGATAAATGTGGTTACTTCACTGTGTCTTCAATATACTGTCCACCCAAACATAAAATAGATCAATCAATGTTTACAAACTTCTTCTCATCCCTTGGGCATCGTTTTATTGCGGGCGGAGATTGGAACGCCAAACATAGTCACTGGGGGTCCAGACTAATTACAACTAGAGGCAGACAACTAAAAGGCAGTATTGACAGTAATCATCTCCATGTGATGTCAACTATGGAGCCAACCTATTGGCCAACAGACCCAAATAAAGTCCCTGATTTGCTGGATTTCTTTATTATAGGCGGTCTCTCTAGGCACTACTTTAAAGCAGAGACTTGCTTGGATGGTTCCTCTGACCATACTCCAGTTATTTTGACTGTTGGCACAACCCTCATAGAGTACGAGATACCGGATACGCTCTGTAATAAGTATACGGACTGGGAAGCATTTCGGGAGCATATGGAGAATAACTTAGAACTGAAAGTAGCACTTAAGTCGCCAGAGGATATTGAAAATGCCACTACACATATAACAGGACTTATTCAGGAAGCATGCAGGCTATACACTCCTAAACGCAAGCGCACAAACGTATCCACAAACCAACCACTAGAAGTTAAACAAAAAATACTCGAAAAAAGACGTTTAAGAAGAGTATGGCATCAAAGTGGGCATCAATTGGATAAAACTGCTCTAAACAAAGCTGCTACTGAGCTTAAGATTATGATATTTAATATACATAACAACACTCTTCAGTCAAAGCTAGAATCATTAACAGCTACTGCTGCCACAAACTATTCGCTTTGGAAATTTACAAAATCTTTAGACCGACCTCAGGAAGCAAAACCTCCGATAAGATCGACAGCGAATAGCTGGGCCAGAACGAAACAAGAAAAAGCAAATGTCTTTGCAGAACATCTTTCGAAAGTGTTCACTCCGAATGATGTAGGTAATGTGGATTTCGAAAGAAACGTGGAATGTATTCTAAATCAAGACCTACAATTAGACCTACCGCCGAAACCGGCAACGACTAAGGAAGTATGGGGAGTGATAAAGGCTTTGAAAGACAAGAAAGCTCCGGGGCTTGATTTAATCACAAAGGAAGTGCTTAAACAACTTCCTAAAAAGGCCGTAGTTTTCATAACTTACCTTATCAATGCGATCATACGCGTACAGTACTATCCGCAAATATGGAAAACATCTCACATTATAATGATACATAAATTGGGAAATCCGGCTCATGAAGTCACATCCTATCGACCTATCAGCTTATTGCCAACTCTGTCGAAAGTATTTGAAAAAATCTTATTGCGTAGGATTATGCCAGTACTTTCAGAAAAGAACATAATTCCTGAACATCAGTTCGGGTTTAGACAACAGCACTCTACTGTAGAACAAGTTCACAGAGTTTGTAATGTCATTAGAAATGCATTCGAAGAAAAGGAATACTGCTCGTCAGCATTTCTGGATATCCAGCAAGCTTTTGATAAAGTTTGGCACGTCGGATTACTCTGTAAGATTAAATCGCTAATATCACACAGCTATTACTTACTACTATCATCATACCTGTCAAATAGACTCTTTCAGGTGAGGGAAGGTAATCTGACATCAGAATGTTATGAGATTAAGGCTGGTATACCTCAAGGATCAATCCTGGGGCCCGTACTATACACGATTTACACCTCAGACTTGCCGGAAATACCAGGAGTTACGACTGCCACATACGCTGACGACACAGCTATCCTTGCTGCAAATAAGAACCCTGCAACTGCCTCAGCACTGCTACAGACGGGCCTTGATGCGATAACTGTTTGGTTGGACAAATGGCGGATTAGAGCTAGTGCCACCAAATCTGTACAGGTTACCTTCACATTGAGACACGGTGACTGTCCCCCCGTCAGCCTGTGTGAAAACGTACTACAACATACTGACTGCGTAAGATACCTTGGGCTTCACCTGGATCGACGCTTGACGTGGAAAACACACATTAAAACTAAAAGAGATGAACTAAATATCCGTTACAAAAACATACATTGGCTGATGGGTCGAAATTCAAAACTATCAATAGACAATAAATTACTAATATACAAAAGTATCCTGAAACCAGCTTGGATGTACGGAATCCAGCTGTGGGGAAGCGCCAGTGATTCCAATATTAATATCTTACAACGGCTTCAAAGCATTATACTTAGAAATATATCGGACGTACCATGGTTTGTCACAAACACTGAAATACATAAAAATTTACAAATGAACACCATAAAGGAGGAGATTCGGAGTTCTGGTATGGCCTACAAAAAGAAGCTTATCAATCATCCCAATGACCTAGTAGCACAGTTGATAAGTGCCAAGCGTGAAACACGGTTGAAGCGACGTGTTATCTTAAACCTAGACCAAATGTAGATACTGAGTTATGAGCAGTTGTCTTCAATGGGGGACACGCTCAGCATGCCATATCGCGCCCAAAACATCCGCTTATAGTCTCTGACTGATCGCAGATACGTAAATCGCAATTATCTCTTAGTAATAAGCTACTGATCTACAAAGCTATTATCAAGCCAGTATGGGCCTATGGCATAGAGTTGTGGGGCTCTGCTAGTAACTCCAATATAGAGATTCTGCAAAGATTTCAGAATATTGCCCTCCGGTCAATATCTAGTGCAGCATGGTTTGTGAGAAATTCAGAAATACATGAGTACCTAGAGATGCCTACAGTCAAAGAGGAAGTTAACAAGAGTTGCAAACGTTACAAAGATAGACTACTTGAACATACAAATGAACTAGCTAAGGGTCTTCTGAACACACAAGAAAAAGTAAATAGACTAAAAAGAAGGCACATATTTGATCTCAGAGACTAAATAAATTAATGTGATGGTTATTCTCAATGGAGAATCATCAAAACGACACAACCCACCGAGACCGCATCTAATTATGGCTAAGGAAGCCGATTGTAGATAGAATATAAAAGGGGAAATAAAAAAAAATAAAAAAATATTGGATGCTTAGTGATGATCGAGTCAAATCAAATTCAGTAATGAACATGGTGACATAATGATCTGAATTCATTGCAACAAAGACTTTATGGGACATTTTTCCTGGTAAAGTCAGTTAGAAAATAAGTTGTTATTGCTTAGAAGTCTTATGATAAGCAAAATGTTTTGTTAGGAGTAGAAGCAGGCTCTAAATCAGGAACCATGTTAGATAGGTGACATGGGGAAGTCAGAAGAATTGATAAAACTATCAAGTGCTTTATGATAATATGTGTTCATTAAGGAAATTGTACATTTCAACAGTGATCTACCACATGGTATTTGAAGATTTCGGGGGTGATTGGCAACCCCTAACAATCCCTTATCTTCGTAGATAGGAGGCTTAGCCTCATGCCTGAATAGAATTAAATAAGCAGTTAGAAATAGAATAAACTATCCTAATCACTAATGGAATATGACAAGTTTTGATTGATTTCATTTGTAAGATATGAAAAATATATGTTATTTTTAACATCACAAATCAATGACAAGTTATGATAAGAAATGCAAATTTTTCATTTTCATTGCTACATTGCAATTTTTAAGTAATTTGAATATATTGTGCAGCCAACATTTTATGATATTTGAAATCATTTGTTTAGAAGTTATGATGACACAGATAGATATTGTTAGTAAATATAAAACACACCTCTTTTCGCGTCGGAAAAAAAATTGCTTACCTGAATAAAATGTGTTGATCTTCTTTAACTCTTGATCACAATAATGGAAGAAAGTTTCATCAAAGTTTGCAAAATGGCGTGACAGAACCTCAGGTTCCACATTCTCTGCAGACGGTGCCTCCTCTACTGCTGTGTATAACATGGCTTTCATTTCCTACAATCATAAGTCAATAGGTTTTTTACAAGTGCTGAACAAGCTAGTGAGTTATTTGATGGTAAGTTTTCTGGGCTTGATCCAATGTCAGAGGAAGTATTGTGAGTTGATCAACTTTCAAGAATATTTAGGGATTGAGAGTGGGGATTTTACTGGATTTGTGTGTTGCCCACTTTCTGGAACATTTAGAGATTTCAAATATAGATTTTTCTGGTTTTGTGTTTTGCCAACTCTCAGGAATATTTAGAGATTGCAAATGGGGATTTTACTGGATTTGTGTGTTGACAACTTTCAGGAATATTTAGAGATTTCAAGTGGGGACTTTTCTGGGTGTTCAAATGCTCCCTAACTATATCTAAACAGAAAGATTATCGATTAATAGTGGTTTTGTGTGCAATAGTTATACTATTCTTTTACTACCACTTGATTGGCAGGACAAACTAACTAACTATTCATGCTGTAGACAATAATGACTACAGGATGTGTTTACCACTCATGACATGTATAGAATAATGCATTCTTGTTTGACAGATTTCTAATACATATGTTTGTGGTATTCTTAAGTTGATATGTTTACAATTAGTGTGTCTCTACCACTTACAAAAATGGCAGAGAGTTGGTCTTATGTGTGTTTTAAGCACTTGTTAAAGCAATAAGTATATTATAGTTATATGATGAAATGTTATTACATTACATTATATTACATTTACATTAAAGTTGTGCCTAGTTATTATCGGAGTTGAAATTTAGTATTCTTGTTATTGTTTATAATTCTCTCTTACAATATTGTGGATTTTACTCTGTAACTATGCCTAAATAAAATAAATATTATATTTCATAAAAATATGTTGGGTAAAGATATAACATAAATAAACACATCTTACTGTCACATAAAAGTACCACACTGAATCAAAGACAAGTTTGTTAATATGTCTCAAGGACCAGGAATTTCAATTGTCACCAATATTTAAAATTTATGGTACTTATGGATTACAGGAATTGATTCTAAAAAACTTCTAGTTTTACAGCAGACCTAATAACTTGCTATGTCAAAAAGATTGTCAATGACAAATCAAAATAATAGTTTTTGTTTAGTAACGGATATTTTAATTACGCTTTAGCTCATTTGTTACGGACACTATGTTTAGTTAAAATAACATAATGAAGTATAAATTGACCAATTACACCTAAAGATGCAATGCGGTCTTGCATGGTCATAAGACATACAATAACCATAAATAAGACCACACGACGGTCACGAGACATCATATATCAAATAATGCGCTAATAAATATGACATGTTTGCAAGGTACGTACTTCATAGTTTATGTATTGTTTCCGCCACTCGGGCGTTATGTGAGCACTCAAATGTTCCGCGAACTTCATCTTGTACCCGCCGGACACACGTCTTTATCACAACGAACACTTTAAAATAATGCACAATAAAACAACTAGCTTGACACACAGTTTGCCTTCAGATAACGAGATAACAGTGGCCTCAATATAATGGACATATGGTTAACAAACACTGGAATGCTTATGGTGTTATGCTACAATTTATATACAGTTTTGTAATTTGTTCTCATTTTTTATTTCTTCTTTTATCAAATGTTACAAAAGAAAATTTTACTACACTGATTTTGACAGACTACACTTTAGTCGTGTTTTTGACAAGTGATAAGTGAAGGTTGCCACCTAGTCGATATTTCAATTACCTAAAAATATTAAAATCGATTATTGTTCAAAGGAAACTAATTGATATACTTATTTAATTTTAAAAAACTTTTAAAGGTGATTCTTAGATTAAAAAGTAATTATTAGATTACACAGCGTAATTATAAGTAATATTGTTTTATTTATGTTTGTGTGTTTTGGTAACAAATATCATTACTTGGTAGTTGGTACCTTGAACTAGTCGCCTTCATCGAAATAAGATGACTAGAAACGTAACTCAAGCAAAAAATGACCCCACCAAAACTCTGTGCAAGGAGGCGGGGCGTCTGTGCAGCTCGTTCATTCGTCAATTCATAAAAACATATTCATGATATCTAGTTGACACAATATAAACAAAAAGTATTAAACTTTATATGGAAATAGGGAGATCACTTATTGCGTTTCTATGCCAACCACATAAGTTTGTCAAATTATTTCCTTGCCCAACTGATAGACGGCATAACGGCAGTTTAATGCTACTATAAATCCGATAGATGGCAGCACAACCTCTATTTACCTGGTGATGGCGGTATAATTTAATAATGTAACAAAACTATAAACTAATAGTTCTAAAAGAGTATACGGCTGCAAAGCATTTAAAACATCTGCACATGCCGTCGTATAATATTTTAAAACTATTAATTTAATTTTTAGTTAGGATACACATACATCAATTGGAATAAATGATGATGATAGTGGAACAGAAAAGTGCAATATTTAAAATAAGGTATAATTTATTACATGTTCATACAATGTAATAACAATATTATGGGTAAAAAAACCTTAGTCAAAAGTACAACACAGTACAGTACTTAACATTGGGACGATTAAAATATAACATATATTTTATGTTAACTTTTATAAGACACAGAAACTTACGAACAAATAACGATTAACCCAACAGTACTCTAATAATGTTCTTTTCTTTACAAAGCTGTGAGTTGTGGCTGATCACAATCAAAATAGAAAAATTGCATATTACATTTAAAATGTAAAGTTCTGAACTCTTGTAAAAATAAATCAACTTTTAACCATGTACAAATTAACTATGAACTTTTTACATATTATTGGGCATTACAGCATCAATGCTATTGCAGTTGAGTAGTCAGTGATTGATATCAGACTTAAAAATGTTTAATTTTTAGCGTTTACCTAGTTTTTTAGATCGCATTTTATTTGCAGTTTTTATTGTAATAAATTTATTGAAAGAATCGACTAAATCGATGATTAACATCGAAGTTTTAGTCATTCATCGTCAGGGATGAATTATTAGTTCAAATGGGACTACCCCAAAGTAACTCCTACCGAATACAAAAAGAATCATTCAAATCGGCCCATATTTAGCGGAATTAGGAATGAAAATACACCTAAAATATATATATACCTACAGACAACAAGCATTAGGTACTTCTACCATAACTCCCTTACTAGTGAACCAACTTATTGACTCACATAAATCCTAAATATAATCCGTGATCATCGAATATACATACGTTATCCATTATTTTTACATCATTGTTATCAAAAACTTAAAATAACAAATAAAAACCAACACTACTCCCAGGATGACCGCGACTCTCGAAGCTACGCGCACAGAGCTCAAATCATTTTGCGGATCATTGAGGTGGGGAACAGCCTTAACATTTGACGTAGTATTTCTGAAATAGTAAACAATTGGGAAAGGTAGTAAAATAAACATAGTAAATAATTAAGTAATGTTTGTGGCAATAATCTTTTAAATTATTATGCAAACATCAATAGTTGTGATCACAAACAATAAACATCCAAACTTTTACATTTATTATTGTATAAATTATTATTGTATTAATAGTATAATAAAGTAATCTCCACTACTTCGTGACAGACAACAGGTATTCCTATAAATGAAGACTTTCTTACTGTATTCAATTCATTCAATACATTTATAGAAGTTTAACTTCAGAAATAGGTGGGATGTATAACTAAATTACCTAATTATCTATTACCCAGGACTTCACAGTTCTCAGCCTAAGTACGCTGCCACTAGACCAAGAAGGCGATTATATTCTAAACCGCCTAACAATATTTTTTACTTTTTTTATTGCATAGACCGGCAGTTGAACAAGTGGGTCACCTGATGGCAAGTGATCTCCGCCGCCGCCAATACTAAGAGAAACACGGGCGCGTTGACCTTAAAGGGTTTGGGAATGGGAGAGGAGGGAGATTTGGGCCTCTAGATTAGTGGTGGTTAATATATCGCATAGCGCCAAATTACAACACGCTATCTATTGCCAACAAATCAAACGCGCTATAACAATTTTCAATCGGCACTAGTTATAGTACCATGCTATCCAACTAGCATATTTAATAGGTAGCGTAACTAGCATCTGCTGCGTGACAACTGACAATATTTAATATTTAAAGCGCCGAGCGCGCGATGACCAGTCGCGCTGCGCCATCGCACGTGGTCAGACGTATGTTCATTATCGTATCGCGTGCTGTCCCGCCCAAGCGAGTTACGTGTTTCCTTTTGCTTTTGTTATTACTGTATATATTTATTACTTGCATGGTTTTCAATGACTGCAATTTATTACAATATTAGTAAGTAAGTTCACATACAATAAAATTGTTTTAATATTATTAAATGTGTCATTCAAATTGTCTAGTATATATTATTATTCTAACGTGAAAGAAAGTTGTAACATAAAATACGTTTTCGATTTTCTGTCGTATAAACTCCGAAAAAAAATTGAGATGAAAGGCTCAGTGACCCAAATTTTAAAGCTTAGCTTAAGCGTGATACAAAAGACCCGTACCATACTATTTATGTAGTATGTGATTCGAAAATTTCTGCAGACAACGTTGCCCTATAGAGGCGCGGCGAAGGGATTAAACACATTAAAAAACTAAACAGATATCATAATCATCGCAATCATTAATTTCTGCAGCGATATATATTATTATTTTAGGGGATACAAATAAGATGGTTAGTTTAGGATATAAAGTTTAAATAAATTCATAATTTACTTATTTCCTTTTTTGTACATCATTTTATTGCACTGTAAAATACACTGTATTGTTTCCCATCAAACACTGTATTTTTGAAGTAAATACCGTATTGTAATATGTGGACAAGACGGGATTTTCTAAAATCTGTCTTGGCAACACTGCCGTAGATATAGAAAGCGTAGCGTGGCAATACTATAGCGCCGCAGCGCGCGGTGATCAGTCGCGCTTTGCTATCGCACGCTGATTGATGTATGCTCATCACCGGCTACAACGAAGCGCGCCCGCGCTTCGTAATATATTAAAGCATTAAAAAAAGCGCACGAGTAAAATATAGCGTGTAGTCCGTAGCGTGATAATAAAATATATTTGATTTGAACACTACTACTCCAGATATCTCGCTCACCGTACGAAAACGCAAGCAAGCAGCTACTTTACGCCGGTTTTCTGTGAGATAGCAGTGGTAACGATCCGGTCGAGCTAGCGCATTTGTGCTCACAGATTACTATATTAGTAGTACCTATTTGTGCTGTAGACAAAACTGAATTCAATTAAAAAAACATTTTTTTAATTGATATTAGATAGACATATTTCTTTGTATTATAATATTTGTCACAAGCAAATATATGATTCTAACAATATTTTAAATCACTTCTTCTTCTTCTTTCTTTCTTTTATGGCTTTTGCGGCGTTGCCCTACCACAATTCTGCCAGTGTCACGTAGATATTACGAATCGAAAATAATAACGATTATGATACAGAAAATATGAATTTTGACATATAGTTTCCAAGTTGACTTTAATATACAACCAAATAGACCTACAACAAAGAGAGACGAACAAATAAGTACAAGATGAACACCATATAGGTACTAAAATGTAGATATATAACATATAACCTTAAAGTTTGATACCATTAACCTTAACACACTTACATAAAAAGGGAATAACCGAGGGAAAGGTAAGAGAAAGGAGGGATTTCATACAGGTGGGACGGGGGATTTCAGAGGGGAGGATATCATATAATGAAAGCCGTAGATTGGGACAATTAAAAAAAATATGATCAAGGTCGCCATCATCTAGACCACATTCACAAAGAGAATTATCCCTAACCCTAATTAAATCACAAAGACCGTATTTGCTGTACTGTTAAGTGATATTTATATTAAGTAATTACTCATTTTATTTAAGATTTAAATGCATTTATACATAGGCAGTATGTGAATAGCATATAATGTGAACAATCTAAGTACATATTTTGTTTATGTACATTTTCAGAGTGGCTCTTTATATAATAATAATGCGGCAGTTGATTTCGGCGGTCCACTTTTTGTTTCTTTTCTAATTTCCCGATATGATTATTGCCAATCCAATAGATAGGTAAACCTATATAATTAGTACTGAAATACAAAATGGACATATTTTAAAGATAGCTGGAATTGGTATGTACTTACCACGGATTAGGATTAGGAAAAATAAATATTGTGTAAGGACTGCTTGTTAGGTATTCGTGGTAGGACATTTGTAAAACACTTAATTACCTAATAATTACAATTATATCCTACCGGATATTAATCAATTACGTACTATTAAAAACATATAGGTGAAATAAAGCTATTGTTAAAACTTATTAAAATTCAATGGCGGATCAGTGCTAGTTTACATGACATAAAATTATAAAGGAATCAATTTTAAATACTATTATTCACTTACCACATTTTAATACACACATTTACATACATACTATGTTTTACAGGCTTTGTGCATTGGTATAGCTAATGAAATTCAAGCATTACAAACAGTTTATATATATTTTGTTTATGAAAATTTCAATTTGTATAAAATTTGGAAATTTGACAAACGGAAAAAGGAAATGCTGAAATTGCCATTGCATAAAATTTTTATACTAACATGTATAAGAAAAGATTTTTTATTATTTTTTCTATTGAAAAATATTATAATAATATGTGATTATTAAGTATGACAAAATTCATCGAATATATATGAAATAGTTAATTTATTTGGATTAGCAAAGCCAAATCATATAACTTATCCTGACTATTCTTCGACTTAATAAAAATAAAACCCACTATCATTTTATTTTTTATGATGTGGCAACTTCTGCTTGAGTTGGCGTTTTCATTCTTTGATGTCTGTTTACGCAAGATGTATTGAGTCTTTCATAAATAAATATTAACTTTTATGAAATAAAGTTGATTTTGAACATTCATTAATTCTTCTTGCGTGTAATTAAGAGTGTTACGTGTGATTTTACCTTAGCATGTGTAAGTGTAGCCATATTTTTGGCATATTCTTATGAGTTATCCTTATAATTATCTTATTTCGATGATTGAGTTAATAAAATTTTAGGTAGAATACTTGTATAAAAAGTGTACCTTATATATTTTAGTATAAATAAAATACTACAACGTAAAAAATGCATATTTTATTTATTATCTTTAGGCTGATCATTAGAAACTGGGAACAAGGCCTGATTAATATTTTCTGGTATGACTCTGGCCACTTTCCTTGGTTCTTTGACCAAAGTCTTGGGGCATTGCATCTCTGACCAACTAATGGGAACCATGCTGACACCTTGAGGAGATCCTTCTGCTGTAGCTATGACGACACCAAGCTCATTTTCTGCTGTAGACAGGTGATACCAGTGGATTTCTGTCATTGGAAGCTAATTTTTAATGTAAGGATATATTCATTAAAAACAACAAACTAATACCCAATACCACTTTACCCGACCCAGGGATCGAACCCAAGGCCTCAGCATTGACCTCAATTGTAATGCGTACGCATTACAACTGCGCCACCGAGGCAGTCAGTATGTGATTTAAACATTATAATCAATGATAACAAAAGGAAATTATAAAAGGATACAACTCTAGCGAGTATGATGTCTCCAGGTCTGTAACATTTATATGGATCAATCCTGTCCTTATCTGTGGATTTTATGTCCTCCTTCTTCAACACTCCTCTGTAAGGCCTCACTAGCACTGAAGGGCCCACACACAGGATGATGCACTGGACCACACGAGGGTTGACTACTGTTACTTTGGCTGTGACTATGTCGCCTGTTTTAGGCAGCACGCTTGGAGTTCTTGGACTGTCGACAGTTATCATTTTGACCTGGATAAATAGAATTTATTTCTCATATATACATACTAACCTAGGCAAAGTAAGAAGGTAGGCAAGTATTTATATAAAGTATTACAATAATATGCAGAGTTTGTAGTACTCAATAGTCTCTGCCTACCCCTATGGGACATAGGCGTGAGTGTGTATATGTATATATATATTACAATAATATGCAGAGTTTGTAATTGTATCTAAATATACATTACAGTTCATTTATGAGTCGTATTATAACCTTACCTTTGTCTTCTCATCTTCCTCAGTTTTTAGGACACCAGCCAAAGTAGCATAAATATATCCTCGCAGCTCATATGTGCCCGGCCCAGCAACACATTCTTTACTCGCCAAGCTTAATCTCATGCCAGGAATACATATTTTTCCGATTTGTTTAACTTTTTCTTCTAAATTCATGTTTCCGTGAAGGTTATGTTTCACCAACTTTATTAAAACTTATCAAAAGGATTATCGACATATATATTTCAAGCGGAATTATTAAGTGCAAATAAAATTGGCTAAATTTCATAAATCTAGCAATAAAATGTATTTACAACAATTTAAAATGTGTAGAATTGTTGATAAACAAATTAACTTTTTTCCCCCATAAATTAGGGATGTCAGTGGTTTTTCAAAATTATTCAGCTAAGCTGCAGAAACTATACAAACTGACGTACAAAATGCTATATTAAGGTTATTTTGGATTATGACTAGATATACATTTTCGATGATTCCGCCAATGTCGTGTATTATAAATAAATAAATAAATAAATACACCCAACAGTCACACACATAGTCCTGACCCCACACTAGGTAAAACCTGTATCGTGGGTATCAGGAACTACGAGGGACTTGCGGTCCCACAACACCCAGACCCGAAACAAATTTTTGTGGATCACACAAACATTTGTCTCAGGTGGGAATCGAATCCACGGCCTCTCGCTTCGTAGCCGGATACTCGCCCGCTGCGCCACGGAGGCTGTCAATAAAAGGCATTAACTAAAATTATAGATCAAAACACATCTTTAAAAAAAAACACATTCTGATTTGTTACAGCTTTTGCATCTAATTAAACACTGGCAGTTCTACCAGTATTGGATGACAGATAGATATTTGCATCGTTCGGAAATATAAAGTAAATAAGTTGCTATTGCCAATCTCTGCGTTTCCAATAAAATATCTACTATTTTTTCCAATACAACTCTATTAATTCTTATTGGGAGTTGGCAATAGGCACGCAGCAAGAAAAAACCAATATATCGATAATTTATTCCTTTTGCATATTTATCATGATTTTAAATAAGGGATAAACTATAGAATCCGATATTGATAAGTTTGGTTTTTTATTGCATGTATGGTGGGGATGATAATCGCACATAAAACCATAAAACTTAATATATTATTTAAATAAATCATAATGTCGTTATTGCTTACTTCTGATTACATCATATTAGAATATTTGAGGCGTGGAATTAAGAACATAACATCTTATATCATGGGATGACTGTTCCGAGATTCCAATTACATAAATAGAAGCATTGTTTCTTTAAAGTAAAGTGTTAGCGTGTCTTATATAATTATATTGTAAAATAAGCGTTTATAATCATAGACATTAGACATTGTTTAGTACCCATTTAAACGTATAGGTAATTATTAAGCCTGCGTTAGCGAATGTGAGCACCAACACAAACTGTAAAGTTTATAATATGGTGCAATATTGATGTAAAAATTGTGATTTGTTTTATTCTATTTTATATAAATAAAAAATAAAACATAATATCAGTATTATTTACTCACGTGTATGCCTTGTATGTATGCAAGACCGATGCGAATTGCATATAAAAAGGGAGGCCTATGCCCAGCTGTGGCATGAGAAAGGCTGTGAATGATGATAACGAAGATGATAATATATCGATAAATTAATATATCTTCCGACTACAACCCTAGACAGACGTGTCACGTCAGCCGGTTAGCTGTCATCAAGCTTGTTTAATTTACGTGTATTTTCTCAATTAACTTTATAAAAGCGTAAGGAAATGTTAACAAAGTTTGAAACAAAGTCGGCCAGGGTGAAAGGTATATCCTTTCACGCCAAACGACCATGGGTCCTGGCCAGTTTACACAATGGTGTGATTCAGCTATGGGACTATCGTATGTGCACATTACTGGAGAAATTTGATGAACACGACGGTCCAGTGCGTGGGATCTGCTTCCACCAACAACAACCGCTGTTCGTGTCCGGTGGTGATGACTACAAGATCAAGGTATAGTTAAAAACTCGTTGATAAATAGTTGCATATCCTGTTATATCCCCATAGCTTGACACGTCGTATCTATAGCCTTATAAACATGCTAGGAATTATCCTTTGAATGAAAGAGAATTTAAAATTGAATTACACAATGTTTGACGCTGTGAACATAAAATCACATTATTTCCAAGGAAATGATGGTCCTGTATAAGTAATTCAAATGAAATTGTTATTTATCTATTTATATAATTTAATTTGAGATTAATAAAGATGTTTAGTGACTTAATATGATTAAGGGTTGTTGTGCAAGCTGGCCTCAGTACCTGCATTATCAGCTCTTGGCCACTTGGCTTTATTAACATAACATACTTTGACAGCCTCCGTGGCGCAGCGGGTGAGTAGCCGGCTGCGAAGCGAGAGGCCGTGGGTTCGATTCCCGCACCGAGACAAATGTTTGTGTGATCCACAAATATTTGTTTCGGGTCTGGGTGTTGTGGGACCGCAAGTCCCTCGTAGTTCATGATACCCACGATACAGGTTATCCTAGTGTGGGGTCAGGACTATGTGTGTGACTGTTGGGTGTATTTATTTATTATTTATTTAACTGAATAGAAATAATATCAGCCCTGTATAATACTACCCCACTGCTGGGCATGAGCTTTGTCTACTAATGAGAGGGGTTATTCCACCACTCAGTATTAATGCGGATTGATAAACTTCACACATCTTCAAAATTCTTGTGGAGAATTTTTATGTATAAATAAATACAACCAACACTCACACACATGTATGCAGGTTTCCCCACAAATTTTTCCTGACAATAAATATACACATTAATTAAACAAGTTAAAGCATGCACAAACTTACACCTTTAAATGGACTGTCCGCACCACTTCCTGCTGATTTAATGTGGCTTTTTATGTACTTTATGTGTTTATTATTTTCAGGTGTGGAACTACAAGCAGAGGAGATGTCTGTTCACACTTTTGGGTCACTTGGACTACATCAGAACTACATACTTCCACCATGAATACCCATGGATATTGAGTGCTTCAGATGATCAGGTCTGTGATAAGTGATAGGGTTTTATAGTGTCGCAACCATATATAGGGTACATAACATACTTACTAGACTCTCGGCCTTGGGAGAGCTCATAGCCAGTCGCACTTACTATTCTATTCTATTTTTAGATTATGGCCCCATAGATTTTCGATGATTTCGCCAATGTCAAGTATTAAAATAGCAATATCTAATAATAAAGATCAAAACATAGACATCTTTAAAAAGATGCTCAGTCGCAGTTACTAATTGGAAACCAGTAAGCGAATTAAGCTGCTCTTGGAGCGGTCAGTCTATGGCTGGGTAACACTTAGTGATATTTCAATTAAGCGTAAAGTCAGTCCCGGTTTTAATCAACTTATAGAAGGTCAGAGGCTTTTAGGCAGCTTGAAAACGTTCAACACTAAGTTAGCCTTAAGTCTCTCAAGTCTAGTGCCACCACACAGCCAATGCATAAACACTGAATTCTAATTAGTTTTTATAAACATGGATATAACTAATGTTTAGTGAGTACTAGATGACATGGTGAACTTTGTACCACCTACAATGAATTATGAATAACGGTTATGCTGTTCTTTTTTGCATAAAAAAAGTGCAATGTTGTAATGCGTACGCGTTACGACTGCCGCTGACGCTGAGGTCTCGGATTTGATCCTCGGGTCGGGTAAAAGTGATATTGGGTTTTTCTATTACGAAATGCTCAGTATCAGCCTGGAGTCTAGAATTGTGCCCAGTATGGGAAAGTCGAAAGAGATAGTTAAGTCGATTCATCATAAGGAAATTGGAATATTTTGGCCACATAATGAGAAATAACAAGTATGTACTTCTTCAACTAATCATTCAAGGGAAAATAAAGGGCAGGAGGAGGCCCAGTCGTATGGAGGATATCGTGGCTCAGAAATCTTCGTCAATAGTCCAACATGACCACAAAATCATTGATTGCAGCAGCTTATAAAATTAAGATAGCTTGTATGATCGCCAACCTCCGTTGGATGGCACTTAAAGAAGACGAAGAGGGTTTCGAACATACTTGATATGTAAACAAAAAACTAACACTAAACAGTAGGAAGTAAGACAGCCTAAACTAAATTATATACTTCTTTACAGACAATAAGAATATGGAATTGGCAATCACGGCAGTGCATCAGTATTCTCACTGGACACAACCACTACGTAATGTGTGCTCAGTTTCACCCCTCCGAAGACTTGATAGTATCCGCATCTCTCGACCAGTCAGTTCGAGTATGGGACTTCTCTGGCTTGAGAAAGAAGAGTGTGGCACCAGGGCCCACAGGATTGGCTGAACATTTGAGGAATCCGCAGGCAACAGATTTATTCGGACAGGTATAGACAGTTTGACGAAAGGGATGTCATGCTTTGATCATGGTAAAGGTTTGTCGACTGTCTTGGTGCGGTTTGGGAGAAAATTCTATATCAGATATTGCCATCGAAATAAGATAGCTAGAACGATAACTCTCGTATTAATCTGCCAAAACTATGGCTCCATTTACTTACAAATACAAAGGTAATCACACGTAACACTCATATACGCAACAAAAATTAATGAACGTTCAAAATCAACTTTATTTCATAAAAGTTAATAAAATTTTTAGATCGTGATATTACGTTCTGCACTGCGCAAAAATTGTGTGGTATTACGTGTCAACTAGCGGTCATGAATCTATTTTTATGAATTGATGAATGAATGAGCTGCACATACGTTTATAGCCCCGCCCCCTTGCACAGAGTTTTGGTGGAGTCATTCTTTTGCTTGAGTTACATTTTTTGTCATATTATTTCTATGGATATGGCAGATGATTTCAATTTGATATGAGTAAAATAAAGAGAGAGATATTCTGAATATAATGTTATGTAGTAGGATCCTACAATTTTTATTTAAACTAATTGTAATAAATTTTTACTCCATAGATTGATACTGGCTTGATTACAATTACAATTAAAAAAAAATATCTGCTATAGAATTAATTATCTCTGCAACTGCGGGTTGGTATATTTGGTGGTTATGTGGGTAAGGCACACACTTCTTGGACATGTTTTATAACCTTCTTCATTTAAATTTCAGTCTTTAGGTTGTATTTTAGCGTCTTAGGATGTTTTTCAACACTGGAGGACGGGAATCCAACAAACTTGTTCATCACATTCTTCTTCCATCTGCTCTTATCCCACTCGCAGTGGGGCCGCGCTTATTTTTAACACATGTTACAGAAAGATTTGACTTGTTTTTACGACCGGCCGCCGTCAACCACTGTGGGATGAGCAAACAAAGTTGTACTAAAAAATCAAATTGCATTTTGAAAGTGTTAATCATTACTTTGTGAATCTAATCATCGCTGCATCGTCCAAAGGACGATGACAAATGAACATAAATCGTAAATAAATAAAAAATAAGCTTTACAAGAACAGTTCAGTTGAATTACAGAAATTGTTGTACATATTGTGTTTGTAAATAATTATTTAATTTTAGTTTGTAAATACACATGGAAATATTATACTTTTGTCCTTTATATTATACAGTATTTGCGTAATAGTTTACCATCATTGTACTCGTATAATATGAATGAAATAGGTTTTTGGAAATAATGAATCATCGTCCAAAGTTCATACAACAAAACATGAAATGCATGTATTGTAGATATTAAGTTATAAAGATACTAAATAGTCTAAATTTATGGCCATTCCTTCAATATGTAAATAAAACATTGTATATACCATCGCAAACAAATAAATCTATAAGACTCCACATTAGCGGCTATTATCGCTCATCGTATTGTATTTAAGCGTATAAGGCTCGCCCCTTAACGCTTATTGTAGATTTAAATCACATGTTTCTGTTTGAGTAATTATAAACATGAATCATCGAAACCGGTCCACAGTTGGAGGAGCTAACTCGTAAAACTCGTAAAAACAATCGAATTGAGTTTTTTTTATAGTATAGGCCGGCAAACGAGCACGTGGGTCACCTGATGGTAAGTGATCTCCACCGCCCATGTACGCCCACAATACTAAAATAATCATGGGCGCGTGGCCGACCTTAATGGAAAGGGATAAGTTAGGGATTGGGAAGGGGAGGGGAATTTGGGCCTACGGATATCTCACTCACCATACGAAACGCAGCAGCAAGCTGCTACTTTACGCTGACGACGGACGAGCCGACCCATTCATGCTGTAGACAGAACTGTCTACAGCGTGGCTCTACCACTCAAAATAGCTTAGTGAGTAGCTTCTTATACACACACCACCCCGTCCCTGCCGATGTATTATGATTATGCTATACAATATGTAACTAGCACCATAATGTTCGTTTAGAATCAGAATCGTTATCAGAATCGATATAAAATTTGAAATTTATAGATTTACTTACGATAACTGTACCTACCATAAAATTAAATCTTAAATCATTGGTTGTAAAAAAAAACTTAATCAAATTTGCAAGGAGCGATGATACGAGGGCAGTGTGTTAATGTGGTGTCTTTGGGTTTATTGTACCATCAACATAATTGCTGCAATAATGACGTATGAAACGAACGTTTATTGACCGCAATCTGTTGCTAAAAGCAACTGTACCTGCAGGCGGATGCTGTCGTCAAACACGTGCTGGAGGGCCACGATAGAGGCGTCAACTGGGCATCGTTCCATCCCACACTGCCGCTTATAGCATCTGCTGCGGATGACAGACAAGTAAAGTTGTGGAGGATGAATGATTCAAAGGTATGGTATTTTTGCTCGTTTTTTAAATGTTTTTTTTTATATGGACGAAACGAGCAAGTCATTTGTTGTTAGTCTCATACATAACTCTCACGAAACAAATATGCTACACACCACTGCTTAGTGGTAGAAATAGGAAAAGCGGTGGTGTCAACACAGACAGCTATATATTTTACAAGGTGGTGATCCCTCGTATGCGAGAGGCCGGCTGGGTTGGTACCACCGCTTTGTCTATTTCTGCCGCCAAGCAACAGTGTGTAAGCAATGTTGTGTTCCGGTTTGTAGGACATTGAAGCCAGTGAAATTACTGGGCATTATGAGAGTTAACACCTTATGTCTCGGGGTGACGAGCGTAGTCTAGTGTCATGCAGTGCTTTTATTTAAAGTTCTGTGTGGTGTTGTTTCTGTTTATGAGCAGGGGTGGCGCTTACCATCAGGCGAGCGACCTGCTCGTCTCGTCAGTTAAACAAATAAAAAAAAAAAAATATCATATACGATAGACCTATTTTGTATTAATGATTATTAATAATTGTGTATCGTTTGGTGTGTTTAGGCGTGGGAGGTGGACACGTGCCGCGGTCACTACCACAATGTATCGTGCGTGTTGTTCCACGCACGTCACGAGCTGATCCTGTCCAACGGCGAGGACAAGTCTGTCCGCGTGTGGGACGTCACCAAGCGCACCTGTCTGCACACCTTCCGCAGGGAGAACGAACGGTAAACATGTCTTCTTCTTCCACTTGCTCTTATCCCACCCACAGTGGGGTCGGCACAATATGCTTTTTAGCACATGTTACAGAAAGATTTGGCTTGTAATTTTTACGACTGACGTCAACCCCTCTGGGGAGAAAACACCCATATCCGAAACAAATATTTGTGGATTTTTGTGCATTTTGTGTCTCGGTGCGGAAATCGAACCCGCGGCCTCTCGCTTCACAGCCGGCTACTCGCCCACTGCGCCCCGAGGTAAACATCTCTATACAAGGTTAACTAGAGCCACACTGTAGACAGTTTTGTCTACAGCATTCGTAGGTTGGCTCAACCACAGTGGTCGTCGTTGAGGGTTGTTTCATAGAAAATATATGTGAAGTGAAAACTTGCTATCGATAAGTGACATTTCCAAAGGTCCAAAAATCACCTCTTAATAACGGCGGACCTTGGCGCTAATCCGGGATAAGACTAGATAGAATGAAAAAAATGGTGTTGTTTCTTTTGTGTTTTAATTTCTTAGGCGCAAACCATCCAGATATGATTCAAAATATAAAAAAAGATTCAAAATAGATGGAGTGCCGCGCGTCCTTGCCCGATCTTACGTCTTTTCTGTGTAGCTGGCGCCTTATTTATATATGCCCACATGATGAGTTTTTTTATATGACATAATTCAGGTACTGGGTACTGGCATCACATCCTACTCTGAACTTATTCGCGGCTGGACACGACGCGGGAATGATCCTGTTTAAACTGCAGCGAGAAAGACCTGCCTATGCTGTCCACAACAACATGCTGTTTTATATTAAAGACAGGTATGTGTGTATTCTAGAGCCAACCTATAACAAGCTAACTCACAGTCAAAACTGAACTGATTTTTCTACTGCAGATTTATAACGAACTCATGCAGTCCAAATGGAACTGTTTTGCAGTTTGAGAGCCAGTCAGCGGTCACGTGATACTATTTGACCAAACTATCATTGAAATTGATACAATTTTTTTTGAGTCCAAACATCACCTTTCAACCTCACCAGCATATGGTACACCCTTCTGACAAATCAGACTAGCATAATAATATGACTAGACTAGATGATAAATCAAATGACTAGACCATCACATCAGACCAGCAGGGTGGGGCCACAACCCACCAATTAAAATATTTGGGAGGCTTTTGCTGATGACGATGGATGGATGATGGATTAAAAAGGGAAAAGTTTAATGTACGTAACAATTTTTTCTCTATGATTTTTCAGACAATTGCGCAAACTGGATATGCAAACAAACCGCGACGCTCCCGTTATGCAAATCAAAGGTAGCGGCAGACATCAGCCCTATAGGTAGATATTGTTTTTTTTTAGTTTAGTTTCATAATTTGATAGACTAAAGTAAAGTTTGTGTGTTAAGTTTTTGTATATTATGATTCAACATAAACATTTTGACAGCTATCTGGGCACACATGTTATTTGGGGTGTTTTTTAAACCATTTTTTCTTAGGTTCGATTTTTTAAGTTGTTAAAGCCAACCAAGTTACTCTGGAATGATTGTTAAAGTGGTTGAAATTAGATGGTGCTATTTAAAAAATGATGTGCGTCTGTAAATTAGATTCCAGATTTTGAAAAACATCGACTTGAAAATAACCAACCATTTGCCTCATCATTTCATTTCTAAATCGATTTATATCTTTACAGCATGTCTCTCAACCACGCGGAGTGGTCTCTACTTGTAAATTGGAGAATAGGCGAGAACAGTTCGTACGAGATGTATAGTGTACCGCGCGACGGCGCAGAACCACAGGGCGAGCCGGCACGAGCGCCTGCAACCACGGCTGTGTGGGTCGCAAGAAACAGATTCGCAGCATTGGATAAGAATAATCAGGTCAGTCATACTGTTTCCTAGGACTAACTTTGTAGCGTCAGAATAAATTCAGCATGGCTTTAAACCGTATGGAATGGTCTCTACTTGTGAACTGGAGAGACGAGAACAGTTTGTACCAGATGTATTCAGTACCTAGCAAAACAACCAAGTCGTAAAGCGAGCCGGAAAATATTTAGTGTAGTAAATACCTGCATGGTTGTTTTAGTACACCCATACTATTTTTATTTAATCGATGGAACGGATAATCGAATCGATTCAACAAATATACTATTTTAAATAAGTTTCAATTTATCACTGACTTACACCATTTGCTCGGCAGTTGGTGATCCGTAACCTGAAGAACGAGGTGTCGAAGAAGATTTCAACGCCGTCGTGTGAGGAGATCATGTACGCGGGCACCGGCATGCTGCTGCTGCGCGAGCCTGACTGCGTGCAGCTGCTGGACGTGCAGCAGAAGAGGACTGTCGCATCGGTGAGTATTTATTATTATAACATGATGTCGAAGATCTTGTTTAATATATATATAGTTTTTACTTGATACTTCATGCTAGGTATCGATACACAGTACTTTGAATATCGATATTTGGCATAAAGTATCAAGAACTTCTAACCAAAAAGCTATTTTCGGAGAACTGATTTATCAAGTAAACGATAAAAATGGAAAATAAACCATCGATACTTTATCGATACTGCGGGCTAGAGTATCCGATATCGACGCTCAAACTATCGATAATGATTATCGACGACCGTCCGAACTTTATAGCGAATAACTAAGTATAAATTTGATATTTTGTTTCAGGTGAAAGTAGCCAAATGCCGTTACGCGATATGGAACTCGGACATGTCGCTAGTCGCCCTGCTGGGCAAGCACACAGTAACACTCTGCACCAAGAAGCTGGAACAGCTGTGTAGTGTGACGGAGGGAGCGAGGGTCAAGTCAGGCGCATTCGATGACTCCACGCCTCAGCCCGTGTTCATATACACCACGGCTAATCACATCAAGTACTGTTGTAAGGACGGGTAAGTACACGGGTTGCCGAGAATAGAATTTGTGGTCGGTATTGCTATAAGCTCGTCCTGTATCACATTATGAGAAAGTAATAAGGGCTAATTGTGCGTATATTGTTTGCGCTTTTTGTACCCCACCGAGAATATAGGTGGGAGCTCATGGTTGAAAATTATTTTAAAATATTTTCATTGAATTATAACACCAAAGTCTTAAAGCTGTCCTTGAGTTTTATTGTCTCTAATTAAAAAAACCTATATATTTGAGTCTATGTTTCCTTGTGAATTATTTATGAATGTAAAGTTTATCTACTGCAGAGATTACGGCATCATCCGTACATTGGACGTGCCGGTGTACGCTGTGAAAGTGCTCGCGACTGACAGCGGCGCGCGCGTCGTGTGTCTCGATCGGGAATGTCGGCCCAAAGTGCTCAATATCGACCCCACCGAATACAGGTACAGTTTTATTATATGTCAACCAAATATTTATGCATTGTACTTACATCAAGTATTAAGTAAGTATTCACGAATATGAAAATTATATAATAAATAAGTGAGCCTTCAGGTTAAGTGTAGATTACTGTCCAAGTGATTGGTCCGTTTTTGTTCGGCATAAAATATACAGAAAACTACGGAAATTGCCACCATGCGCTTACACGCACTATGAGAATACATAGTCGGTTATGAATACAGGGATTAGTCACGACAAGAGTCACACTTACTATCTGATATTAGGGTTATAAGAAAAATTATTGTTTATAATAAGC
Organism: Mimas tiliae; assembly: GCA_905332985.1. Taxonomy (NCBI): domain Eukaryota; kingdom Metazoa; phylum Arthropoda; class Insecta; order Lepidoptera; family Sphingidae; genus Mimas; species Mimas tiliae. The sequence goes on along the minus strand of HG995246.1, from coordinate 14,358,306 downwards.
TTTTTCCACCCAAACTGTATAGTGTTTTTTACTGTTGTTATAGATCATCCTCCCTGTAAGTGGCATAATTATGTAAACTTATTTCTGTAACACTGTAGACAGGTAGAAAACAACAATAAGTGGTTGTATTAGATTCCACGTATGGTCCGCAAAAAAATGAATCAATCGAAGTTCACGTATGGTTAGCATAAAAATAAATTGTATAATATTTGAAGTTATCTATTATATTGCATTGTAGGTTCAAGCTCGCGTTGGTGACCCGTCAGTACGATCAAGTGTTGCACATGGTGCGTACAGCCAAGCTCGTCGGGCAGAGCATCATCGCGTATTTACAAGAAAAGGGTAAGTTTTAGAAATATCACAGTGTCCATGATATTATGTTTTTAAATATTCTTGTAATAATAAAATAGTATAAATAGAAATTACATACGCACTCACGCCTGTAATCCCCGAAGGGGTAGGCAGCGGTGTAACCAGTACACCCACATTTCGCCGAGCGTATCGCCGTCCCATGATGTGATAGGAGGCGAGCCTATCGCCATACCGGGCACAAATTTCAGACTCCGGGCTGATACTGAGTTTTTTGTAATAGAAAAACCCAATATCACTTTTACCCGACTCGGGGATCGAACCCGAGATCTCAGCATTAGCCTAAGTCGTAACGCGTACGCATTACAACTGCGCCACCGAGGCAGTAAAAAAAATGGAAACAGTCAGTCAGTATGAATGGAAATTGTAATAAAATTATGGTTACTTTTTGTTCAATTTCTAAAAATACTACTAAATGCTTCACTTGATGACGTAGTTGACTTGACTGGTAGCGTAGTTGTAATGCGTGTGTGTGAAGTATTAGATGTGTTGTTTAGCGTGTGTGCTGGCCACTTGACAACTTGAGCTGTGTTGTCACTTGTCAGGTTACCCGGAGGTGGCGCTACATTTCGTGAAGGAGCCGCGCAGCCGGCTGTCGCTGGCGCTGCAGTGCGGCAACATCGACGTGGCGCTGGACGCCGCCAAGAGCCTGGACGAGCCCGACGCCTGGGACAAGCTCGCCGCCGCCGCGCTCAACACCGGCAACCATCAGGTCATATATATAATAACTAGCTTTTGCTCGCGGCTCCGCCCGCGTGAATACACTTTTCCGAAATAAAACGTAGCCTATAATCGTCTCCAGGATTCCACCTAGATCTACATCAAAATTCATCAAAATCGGTTCAGTGATATAGGCGTGAAAGCGTAACAAAAAAACTTACATTCACATTTATAATATTAGTATGATAACAAATCGACTAATGGATTATCTGTTGATGACTAATCATATGCTTGAAAGTAATGGTAGGACCAATGATTTTAATGCATACTATTAGACCGGCTGCGCGGTACATAAGAATTTCGCCACTAAGTTACGGTCAATTGACAGAAACTCAATATCACCACCTCTCTTTTTTTGGTGTGACTAGCATCCACGCATGCTCGATGATTCTGCCAGTGTCACAGTTGGAATTCACGCCTACTCATAACTATTACCCCTCTCCCGCTCCCTGTCTATCAGTTGTCATACTCCCGCGTTATGTAACGCAATTTTACTTCTAAACAACCCATCCTAGTAGTGTGCATTGAAGTCTTCAAGTAGGACTCATGATTTTGAGGAATTGTTGGTGCAATCAAAGAGAAGGAGTGCGAAGACTTATGAGGCGGTTAATGAGACTGGGGTATGTGGTCGTGGGTGAGCAGCGCAAGATGGACAGAGCGCGTTTTTGGTCTCCTTACTGCCATCAACGAGGGTGTCTTTCGGTGTGCCCCCACTCCTTTCCATAAATCGAGACAGGTCGCTAAAAGGCAATGCGACGGGACCGTCTTGACAGAAGTTGAGGCACTTCACGTCTTCAGAACCCGGAGATGTCCATGGCCACGGTATGGGGTGTACATAATCTTAGGAACTCGACCCAGCGGTTGAACGAAGGCTGCTAAGTCAAACATAAGCCTTGTGCCTTCCTCGGGTTGGGAGTTGCTAGTGATAAATTATTTTTCCAGCGATTACAAAAAAAGGATCATACGAAACGTAACAACAAAGTAACATTCATGTTTAGTGTATTAAATATTTAGTAGCGTATATACGAGTATAAGTATACATAGTTTCATAAACACAGATGGCGTGACAGCTATCGAAAGTTTTACAATAACACCTTTCATATCGACAATCGACCATCAAGTTCTTATAAACAACATCGATTGCAGATAGTGGAGATGTGCTATCAACGTACAAAGAACTTCGACAAGTTGTCGTTCCTGTACTTAGTGACGGGCAACCTGGACAAACTGCGCAAGATGACCAAGATAGCAGAGATACGCAAGGACGTCTCCGCACAGTTCCAGGGGGCGTTGCTGCTCGGTGACGTCACTGAGAGGATACGACTACTGAGCAACGCTGGACAGGTGAGCTTGGACGGCATTATATCGACTGTCGATACTTGCTTTTGATGATGGTCGATATTTTCTACTGCATTATAGTTTTATGTATTGTGCAATAAATCGTATAATTTTGCAGTATATTTATATTTATATATTGAATAGTTACATAAAAATCATTTATTATATTAAATAAAAAACTTTAACATAGTAATTTAAGGGATAGTTGTCCAGCATACTAGAATAAAATCAACCTTGATTCGTCCAATTAATTTGTAGGCATTTATGTAGTATTTTTTAAATATTTCTATACAAAAATTTCTAAACGAACGATATTATAAAAAACGAACAGTGAAAACGATGTTATTCGCTGAAGTATGAGACTGTGTCGCGATTAACAACGCCTTCCTCCACGTACCAGTAGGTTACAGTATTAGATTGTGACTAAAGTTTTTCGAGAAAACGCGCAAAGGAGTCATCTAGTGATAAGTGATCATCGCCGCCGGTGTATATCTACAATACTAGAGAAGTCCAATGGTACTACTGATAAAAATGTATTTTTCTTCAATTTACAGCTATCCCTTGCGTACCTGACGGCCATAAACCACAAGCAGTTTGAAGAGGCGGAAAAATTAAAGGCTGCGCTCGAAGCGGCCAATTTGCCCATCCCGGAACCGAACCCTGACGCGGTGTTCCTGAGGCCGCCATTGCCTGTACACAGAGCACAGCCCAACTGGCCTTTATTGGCAGTTTCCAAGTAAGTGTACGACCGCATTTTTTTTCCTGGAGCTTTATTAATTTGTTCATTATAGGAATATGAATTCGATAAATTTTAAATTTTAGTTACCAAGGAATTATATATAATTAATTATTTTATTTTAACAGTATGCTATTTACTATCATACTCTTTATAGGTTTGTATATTTGCGCAATATTATGTGAAAACTTGTATATTTGATATTATGATGGGTCACGCAATTTGTACATTATAACGGGATCATCCGGACGTTGTACGTACGTCATCGGAAAAGTGAAGGGCCATGTGTAGAACAGCATTGTCGGCGGGTATATATGGCATGTTAAGTACATTAGAGTACTCCTCCGTCATATTACAAGCAAAACCACGCGGTGATCAGCACTTGCAGCTGTTAAACGTGATTAAGGCTGCATGCACACCTAAACGCGTTGTTAGATTTGTACGCCCCACATCGACTTCGTTGCATGGAATTATATAGAATCTCATGCATATATTCGTGTGACACGATCCGCATCGTGCGGTGTATCAATAAATGAGGCGCATACAATTTCATATAACAATGACTGCCTCGGTGGCGCAGTTGTAATGCGTACGCGTTAAGATTAAGCTAACGCTGAGGTCTCGGGTTCGATCCCCGGGTCGGGTAAAGTGGTATTGGGTTTTTCTATTACTCGAGGCTCGCTCCCTATTACATTATGGGACGAAGATACGCTCGGCGAAATGTGTACTGGTTACACCTCTGCCTACTCCTTCGGGGATTACAGGCGTGAGTGCGCATGTATGGAATTTCATATAAGTTTAAAGCATTGTACAGGTCGGCATGAGTTGTGAGCACAAACTTCACCTGCGCAATAGTTAATTTAAAGATCTGACTGTGTGCGTAAAGGAGCGCGGGGCGTTGACGCTTCACGTGATTGGTTCGTCAGTCGATGGTGTGTTCACGAGTGGTGCCGCTAGTAACATGTGTGTCGTGTATGGTCAGGAGTTTCTTCGAGGTGGCGAGCGCCGGAGCCGCGGGTCGCGGTGAGACTAGTGCCGGTGCCGCGGCGCCGCTCGACGAACCGCTCGAGGCGGCGGGAGCCTGGGGAGATGACGACGATGTATTACCTGATAACAAGGTACACTTCACTACACTACATACACTAAATACTATTATTAGAGTCAGCTTGCATGATAGGACCCTCTTAATGACATCCGTGATGCTTTACATCTCGCTTCTTCAGTTGTAAATGTCCTTGTGCCTGAGGTTGAGATCTCCTTAGTTCATTATTTTGTCTACCGCTGTGCTATGGGGAAATGTAAAATTAATATTTCTGGTTAGAAGGGGTTCCTCCCTAACTTTCTATTTGATTAATTTCGTTGCGGGACAAAGACAACTTTGATTGCCCAGATTTCATACGATGAGTAGAATTTTCGGAGTATACAATAAGTGACTGCATATCCGCCTCATTAGTCTAGTAGGAACATACGAAGTAGAACCATGAGGTCCTGGGTTCGATGTGGATGCAGCTAGGTTGCGCCTCTGCCTACCCTTTCGGGGATAAAGGCAGCATATGTAACGGTATGACTGCATATCCGCAGGATGAAGACAACGAGGAAGTGATTGAGGATGCATGTGATGACGGTGGTTGGGATGTGGGCGACGAAGATCTCGACCTGCCTGAAGAGTTGGCACCTGTCTCTGGTAATATTTTTTTCTTTTTTTATCGTTTTTTTTTTAATAATAATATTATAATTTATTCCGACACAGCCTTACAAATTGAATAAAGATCTACGGCATGACGGCAGTATCTAGTTTTTTATACAACTGAAAGATGCCATGCCATGCCAGTAGGTTACTTGCCTAATAGTAAGCACCGCTACGCTATAGACAAAAAGGTCTGCAGCATGAATGAGCCGGCTCTATATCTAAAAGCCTAAATCCCCCTCCCCTTCCCAATCCCTTAATTATCCCTTTCCTTTAAGGTCGACAACGCGTCCATGATTCTTCTGGTTTTATGGGCGTTCATGGCCAGTGCAGATCATTTATCATCAGGTGACCAACTTGTACGTTTGCTGGCTTATGCTATATATAAAAAAACTTACCTCCTAGTACATAATAAAATAAATAAATAAATACACCCAACAGTCACACACATAGTCCTGACCCCACACTAGGTTAACCTGTATCGTGAGTCTCAAGAACTACGAGGGACTTCCGGACCCACAACATCCAGACACAAAACAAATATTTGTGGATCACACAAACATTGGTCTCGGTGCGGAAATCGAACCCTCACGCTTCGCAGCCGGCTGTTCGCCCACTGCGCTACGGAGGCTGTCAAATTGAATTAATTGAACTCTTGAGGGAGCCTGTTTTTTCATAAAGCTTAAATATTTCAGCGGACATCGACGGTGGCGAGGAAAGTTCCGAGTACTTCGTGGCGCCGAGCCGCGGCACTAGCGACATGTTGTCCGGCAAACTGAAGACTGCGCACGATCATATTGCAACCGGACAGTTCGAGATCGCGTTCAGGTAACATGTATATCTATTACTAGCTGTCCCTCTCTGTTTCACCACAGGCTTTACTGCCCTGCTCTAATGAGTCATAGCGTGATATACATATAAATAAATATTGGAAGAAATTGTCTAAATGATGGTTAAAACCACATTAAAATCCGTTGCGTGGTTTAGGAGGAGTTAGCGGATAAACAGACAGACGCGGAAAGCTACTCTGTTTAATACTTTGTATATAGATGGTTTGCAGAGTATATTCATCAAACCTCTTACACAAATGTCTACCCCATTTTCAGTTATCTCTATCTCTATTATATTTGGCGTATTGACAGGTTGAAACAAAACGATTTTTGTAGACTTTTTTTAGCTTGAATGACGATACGTGTAGGTCACTCGCCTGATGATAAGCGCCACGCCTGTCCATAAACATAAGCAACACAACATAGAATTTCGAATTACAAAGCACTGCATGACATTGGACTGCGCTCGTCTCACCAAGACATAAAATCTCAATATAAAAATCAATCAAGACGACCTTTCGCATACGAGGAACCTACCACTTAGTACCTAGAATAAAAAAGGAAAAATGGAAAACCCCTCAACGTTCTAATTGAAATTCATAAACAAATTACCAATTCGTAATATTGCGACACATTACCGGTCGCTGCGATATCAATGTGAACTGTGAATTGAGCATAACTAGGCCTAACGTTACTTTCCCTTTCCAGACTGTTGAACGAGCAAGTGGGCATCGTGAATTTCGAACCGTACCTGCAGCTGTTCGTGAACATGTTCAGTGCATCGCGCGTATGTTTCGGTGCACTGCCCAGTGTACCGCCACTCAGTGCACATCTGCACCGCAATTGGAAGGAGGCCAGCGGGAAGGATCTATTGCCTGTAGTCAGTCAGTATTAAATTTTTGACTACAATAATTAATATCAGCGATGTATTATACTGTCCCCCCTCCCCCTCCTCTATTAGGGGTGAGGCCTATAATTACTCACTTTCGTGGGCGAGATTCCGTTCGGGTAGGTGCCATAACTTTGTCCATTTCTTTGTTAATAAACAAAGCTGTGGTACCTTCCCAGACAAGCATAAGACAGAAAACCGGCGTAAAGTAGCAGCTTGCTGCTGCGTTTCGTACGGTGAGTGAGATATCCGGAGGCCCAAATTCCCCTCCCCTTCCCAATCCCTAACTTATCCCTTTCCATTAAGGTTGGCAACGCGCCCGTCATTATTTTAGTAATGTGGGCGTACATGAGTGGTGGAGATCACTTACCATCAGGTGACCCACTTGCTCGTTTGCCGGCCTATACTATAAAAAAAAATAAGAGATATCTACTACTCAGTGCACGTAGCCACTTGTTTTATTGCATCCGTAATTTAGAACATGTTTTCTATATATAGCGGCCAAACTAAACGACCTGGTGACACAGTTACAACAATGCTACCAGCTGACCACGTCGGGCAAGTTCACCGACGCGGTAGATCGTCTGCAGCGTGTCGTGCAGAGTGTACCTCTGCTACATGTCGACAGCAAGACTGAACTCACCGAGGCACAACAACTACTCAACATCTGTAGAGAATACCTGGTTGGGTTGCAGATGGAGACTGCCAGGAAAGGTAAGGCCCATCCGGTTCGAAGGACCAAAAATATATTCTGTGATTGATTTATTGGGTAAAACCATAAGCCTACAGGGGCTGAAAGTACATTTCAATAGGTATATCTTTTACAATAGGGTCAATAACCAAATGGTGAAAAAATCGTCGTGTCATACGTTTTGAATAAAACGTACTTCGTTGGTTGGTCCTAATTTTCACACATTCGATTGTGAAGTTCTTCGGATTATTATAATTTTGTGAATGTATGTGGCTATAAGGAAAATTGGTATTGTATGTCCGGCTCGAAGGACCAAAAATATATTTGGTTATACTCAGACTTTTAAAGTCCCAATGTTTTATGAATAATTATATGAGTTATTATTAATTTCAGGTATGCCCAAAAACACACTGGATGAACAGAAACGCACATGCGAGATGGCGGCATACTTCACACATTGCAAACTGCAGCCTGTCCATCAAATCCTAACACTAAGGACAGCTGTCAACATGTTCTTCAAGTTGAAGAACTACCGCACAGCCGCATCCTTCGCGAGAAGACTTCTAGAACTCGGGCCCAGGCCAGAAGTAGCACAACAAGCGAGAAAAATATTACAAGCCTGCGAAAAAACACCCACAGACGAACACCAGCTACTCTACGATGAACACAACCCGTTCAATATATGTGGCATAAGCTACAAGCCGATATACCGAGGGAAGCCGGAAGAGAAATGCTCTCTCTGCGGAGCTAGCTTCATGCCAGAACACAAGGGGAAACTCTGCACGGTGTGTGGAGTCGCTGAGATTGGCAAAGATGTACTCGGATTAAGGATCTGCCCCCTACAGTTCCAGAGATAATTTGTATTTACGTATTGTAGGTTATATATAATAAATTGTATCATGTTTCAACAATAATTTATTTACAAATGCTTTATACAGGCATATATTATATCTAAACGTCGACGGGTTTGACTTCTTGTGTCCTGAAAGAGAAAAGTTTTTAAAATAGTTAATATTCTATCAAATTAATAAACAATATGTATGATAAAGTCCGTTTAACAATACTTTTGTATTTTTAGTTTATCTTCGATTCGATAGATATCATATTATATTGTATAAGGTCGATATAAAATTATACACAACCTTATCAAGAAAGGTTCCGGGCATTGTATAATTTTTTAACTATTCTCTCATTTATAGATACAAATTTGTTATTCCGTGAAACAAAGGTTAATAAAAAAAACAATTCATGCCCCATTATTATAGTCGTGATAAATGGTGATACATACATCTACATTATATGCGCGAACTGTATAGAAACTTATTTTGACTACGTTGACTGACGCGTGTGGAAGAACACATGAAATTAACTATATTAGGTCGTGATCTTTTTACTGGAAAAGATGTCTACGTTTTGATCTTTATTTTTAGATATCGCTATTTTAATACTTGACATTGGCGAAATCATCGAAAATCGATGGGGCCATAATCTAAAAATAGATAGATTAACTATATTATCCAAGGTAAAAAACCTAATAAATGCTCTCACCTATTATTCAACATATCCTGAATTTCGTCGAAAGTTTTGCCCTTTGTCTCTGGTAGTAGCGTGATGGAGAATATAAACCCGATGCCGCAACACACCGCCAGGATCCAGAACGCAGTGTATATCCCGTAGGAAGCCTCCACGTCGCGGAAAAACCTGGGCCATAACATGATATTTCTTACAAGAAAAAATATTTAATATTTGTTATGGGAAACAGGCGTGAGTCTATGTATGTAATTGGCAAATGTACATTTAGACCTTACCAAATCGCAACTATTCCTTTATGTCACGATGATTTATCGAGTTATATTCTAAATGCAGAGTATCGATAAATTCGGATGTTGCGACTTCGATTATTCAGTAGCTAGTATCGATATCATCTTAAAAAAACTAATTTGCCATAAAATATTTTTAGTTCTTGTTATAGGGGAAATGGTACCGTAAGAGTTAAACAGGCCACCTTTATCTTACATACATAAGCTTACGCCTGTAACTCCGAAAAGATGGGCAGAGGTGCAACGGGTACACTCACGGTTCGAGCTTATTTCGGGCCTTTAACGTAGACGGTGAACTTATTACCATACCAGACACAAATATTGCAATGACTGATGAATGAAAATGAAAAAATGTAATTGCAATGAATGAATTTAACAACTATTAAGTTTGTTAAGTACTTAAGTGTGTTTCTGTTATAAGTTAGTTGTGTATTCTCTTTTATGCAATAAAGTCTTTTATTATTATTATTAAAATGAAATTACTGGGCAGACATCTAATGTCTCGCGAGTGACGAGCCCAGAGATTTCTATACAGTACCTTTATAATTCGAAGTTCTAAACAGAAGTTTATGGACAGGCGCGACGCTTACCATCAGACGAGCGTTTCGTCATTCAAGCTAATAAAAATAACAATGTGTTACACTCAAAGACTTTAATGTATACTACTAGACAAGCTGCGCGGTACATAGAAATTGTACCACTAAGTTGTTGTAAGCGGTCAATTGACCGTAACTCAATTTTACCATCTCGCTTACTCTCAACTAGAACACCTATCGCACTCCCTCTCTGTGAGCTGTCACAGAGAGGGAGCTGTCTGTGAGTGTGAAATTCTGCGATATATGACACAATTTTACCTAGTAGTATACATTAAAGTCTTTAGTCACTAGTTTGTTTGTCGGGCTTTGCTATAACAAAGACCACAATGTTTAGTGGGTATAAATACCTAGTCCATATGAACCCGGCGAGCCAACACATCCCGGAGCAGATCCCGCTGGCGAGACACTTGGTCTTCACCGGGAACATCTCCGCCACCAGGATCCACGGCACCGGACCCACGCCTGTAATGTACATATACATAAACTATTGCCTACATACATAAATAACATTACACCTTTATCCACAAAGGGGTAGGTAGAGCTGAAACTAGTGCTGAAACCCAAGTTTAACCAAACTTATTGCTATCCCATAATGTGTGGGAGCAAATCTATCGCCATACCGAACACAAATTCCAATCCCGGGCAATTCATGTATGTTCAAATCGAAAACATAAATTGTGATTGCCGGACCTGAGATTTGAACCCAAAACCTCACGGTTCAAAGCCAAAGTATGCTGTAAATAGACCATCGAGACAAAGTACCAAAGTATTAGGTATTAGTATATGTATTATTAAGGTTGATTTGCCACCACAACCTACTATTATAAATGAGTCGAGAATCGAATCCGCTACCAGGATACAAACGATTCTATCCTAGTCCAGGTCATGGTATACCTGTGTGCCAAACGTCATAAAAATCTGTTCAGCCGTCCGAAAAAGAATCAATGAAGGGCAAAAAAAAAATATTGCGTTGAAAACTGGGCAGCCCGCGAATCACTTTTACCTTGTGTAACCTCAGCTCGGCTCAGTACTTAATATTCGTCTGCATTGTTTTTTATCCTCGCTTGACAAAGTGACTACACTGGACCCGATGTTATAGCGGTAGAGTTAAAATTTGACTGAATCTAAATAATGTATAACATTTTATGGATTCAATAAATAATTTGAATTTGAGTTTGCAGTTCAAATAATGTTAATGGTGTCTCTCGACGGTCGCCAGAATTATGCCGACCTGAGGTTAATGGATATACACTGGCTGACCCCAGGAACACTACTTCCGAACGAGCCACTAAGGTGGGTTTTTCACCATGGGTACGGTATTTACACAAGGTGTCCCTTGTATGCGAGAGGCCGTCTGGGTTGATACCACCGCTTTGTCTGTTTCTGCCGCCAAGCAACAGTGTGTAAACACTGTTGTGTTCCGATTTAAAGGACATTAAAGCCAGTGAAGTTACTGGGCATTATGAGACTTAACAACTTATGTTTCGGAATGACGGGCGTAGTCCAGTGCCAGGCAGTGCTTTGTCATTCAAAGTGCTGTGTGGCGTTGCTTCTGTTTATCGGCAAGCGTGACGGTTACCAACAGGCGAGCACCCTGCTCGTCTGGTCTTTCGAGCTAATATAAAAAAAACGCCCAATGGCGTATGAAAGTTATCAGGTACTTACCCTACCTTTAGCAACTCATCCCAGCATCTGTTTGGCCACTTCCTAATAAAGTTCCTAATAGGTACATGAGTTCAAATACTTACCTAATGTGAATAGAATCATGTAAATGATCAGACAGAGCAGCGGTATGAATGCGACCGAAGTCACGTCGTAACCATAGTAGTTGTCGAGCAACGCGTAGATACCGATTAGAAACTGTAAATAATAAATTTCATTATAATATTCTGTATTGGACAGCCTACACAAAACAAATGTTTGTGTGATCCACAAATATATGTTTCGGGTCTGAGTGTTTTCTCCCCAGGGGGGGTTAACATTAGGCAAGTGAAAATTACTACTAGTGGGATAAGGGCAGGTGGAAGGAGAAGAACACAAAATTTCGTGAAAATTATGGCAGATAATCTTTAGGAATGTCGCTTAAGGTGGTTTGGTCACGTATTGAGGAAACAGCAGGAGTATGACAATCGTAGATGTCCGAGCTAGATCGTACCAGGCTATACTATCAGGCAGTACTATTTCAAGCCCGGACGAAGTGAAAGCGTTTAAGTAGGAAGCGGATCCTGCACTAAGCCAGGATAACGCCAGATAGAAAGTAGAAAGGATCGCGTTCGAAATATATGAACTTTATAATTCCTTGGGCATATTTTTTAGCTCCTTGAATGACTTTTCCAGTGTTCTATCTATCTGCCTGGCGTTATCCCGGCTTAATGCCAGGGTCCGTTTCTTATGCCATAGATTTGACGGTATCTGGTATTATGTGGAGCGACGGCACACAGACAGCCTCCGTGGCACAGTAGGCAAATGACCGGCTGTGAAGCGAGAGGCCGCGCCATCTAACTCTCGCCACCTGCAACGGAACCCAAATTTTGCCATTGTCTCGTCCGGTAATCAGCAGAGTATAGCACGTTCAGGTGAGGTTGGCTTTGGGCTTAAGATCTTGGTGGTCCAGTTACCTACACTCCCACAATAAATGACTTTCAGTGTTAACTTTTAAAATTGGTTTTTAAGTTGTAGTATTAAACCTTACCAAGAAGATAGTGAGTCCAAGTGAAGTGGTCCACATGAGAAGTTTCCTGCCGAGTCTGTCCACCACCATCGGTGTGATGCAACTCGTTACCACCTGGAACAGCCATCAATGGCCCATGATACATGCATGATCTTGATCGCTCTCTGTTCACGATTTTTATAGTTAGACAAGAAGTTATTTACCTGCACGACGCCCATGATGATGGTGCCATCTGAGGGTGATATTCTAGTGCCCACTTTACCCAACAACTCCTCCATGTAAAATAATAAAACGTCGATACCGGACAGTTGGAGTAACATGGCAAGGAATATGCAAATACCTGGAAATAAGCATAATTTCTTTCTTAATTTTTTTATTTTAACCTCGAGTATTTTTCAAACTACATATATGACACATACTGGAAAACGCACTTTTTTTATAGCAGAGGCTGGCAAACGAGCAAGTCGGTCACCTGGTGGTAAATAAACTCCACCGCCCATGAACAACCACAATATCTGAAGAACCATGGATGCGTCTTTAAAGGAAAGGGATTTGGAAGGGGAGGAGGATTTGGGTCTGCGGATATCTCACTCAATCTCTATCTAACTATGAAGGAAATAAAGATGCCTGTTCACATACCTAAGGCCTTGACATTTCCTCTGGTAGCCCAAAGATCGCTTATTTTTGGTTCTTCTTTAAACTCCCTGATGACTATAGCCTTTAGTCCTTCTAGTTCCGGTTGTACTTGTTCTTTACTACTGCCTCGTAGTTTTTGTAGTACATCTGACGCTTGATCATAGTGACCTGGTAAATAGTGTTGGAATTAATTATTTTTTTCTGCTACCATTGCTTCATTTCTTTCTGGATAATCTTGACAGCTCTTATTAGATGGTGGGTTCCTCGTATGCGAGAGGCCGTCTGGGTAGGTACTACCGCTTTTTCTATTTCTGCAGTGAAGTAACTGTAAGCTATGTTGTATTCCGATTTAAAGATCATTGAATCCTGTTTAATTACTGGGTTTTATAAGACGAAAATGTTATATAAGACGTAACATCTTATGTCTCGGGTGATGAGTGCAGTCCAGTGCCATGCAGTACTTTATAATTCGAAGTTCTGATTAATGTTGCTTCTCTCTGTTCTGCTCCGAAACATGATAGTTGCGGATCACACAAACATTTGTCTCGGTGCGGGAATCGAACCCGCGGCCTCACACAGCTTCACAGCCGGCAATTCGCCTACTGTGCCACGGAGGCTGTCTGTGTAAAAAAAAGCTATGCACTACTAAATGTAATTAGGCAAGGGCGTCGCCAGCCAACGGTCAATGGGAGGAAACAGGCCCATGGTCAGGTACCGTGTCAACCCCTTAATGTTATCGAAATACACGAAACTGCATTAATTTTTCTCCATTTGACTCTCCCTTCCCCCTGGTGACGCCCACTAAATCAGGCATTAACTGACAGTCATAATGTAAGTAGAATTGTGTCACACTTAATTTGATCTTAAACTACGAGAGAATTTCAAAGCTACAAGGCTTAACTTATCAATTAGCTTAAATAAATATGCAACAACTATAGTAACAGCCAACAACTTTGAATTTAGTTCAGTTGTATTATATTTGTTGGATATTTATTAATAGCAATTGATAAGTTAAGCCTATATGTAAGTGGGTCACCAACATCTTAGGCCCAAAGTCAACCTCACCGGCCTGGAACGCTCCGCTGGTAAACGGACGAGGCAATGGTGAAACATGGCTCCCGTTGCGGGTTGTCGTGGTCAGATGGTGGGTCGCCCCACATAATATCAGATAGGTATAGTCAAATCTATGGTACAAGAAGGCGTACCTATGTGTGCAAAATAACTTGGTCGGGATGACGGTAGTTATTGCTTTAGACTTTAATTTTTTTTTACTTTCAGGCTGACCAAGTAATTTTGAGTATATTGTACAATATTTTACATTATTAGTAGGTAAAATTTACCTTTGTAAACCAAGAAAAATGGTGTCTCCGGCAGCATCCAAGTGAAAGGTACGTAGAAGAGAGAGAGGATCCCTCCGCATGCAGTCAGCCCCCAGTACGATGTGAATGGACCGATAGCATACGCCAACAGGAACCCAATGTTGATGAATAAAAGGAAGAAAGCACTAAGAGCGCCACGGATTTTGTCCTGTCATAAAATAATATTCATTTAAACCAAGTTGCACAACTCAATATTGAGTAAAGCGTTAAAAATTTGGACATTAAAAATAAATTATTTATTAGTTATAGAATTTGTAAGTTTTATTTCAATTACTGTATCAACAATTTTAACGGTGAAGAAGACGTCATGAGGAATCCTACATACCTGCGAAGTTAGTTAGTTAAGATTCCTACCTAACCCTTTTCATTCAGTACAGGAGGCCCGTGCCCAGCAGTGGGACGTGTAGTTATACCTAATACCGACAGGGCTAATATATTAACAATTATGGTAGGTTTTTATTTTTGCTATTGCTATTTATGATTTTATTTTTTTATGATATCGGTAGCTGTATACCAGATGACATAAGAAAGTCACCTCATTCGTCTAGTAGCAGCGGACTTAGGCTGAGTAACCCTGAGGCCCTGGATTAAAATTCTAGGTTACAAATCACAGTTCGTGTTTGTGATTTTAATTCCAATTGACCTCCACGTGAGTTGCTCGGGATTGGGATTTACGTTCCGATATGCGATGTGGTGATATTGTGTTCGCCACATCGGCGAAATATACACGGTGAACGTCCGCCTACCTCTTCAGGGATATAAGCTTAGACTAGGAGCTTATGTTTATTACAAGGAAGTCGCACCACCAGCGAATATGCCTCACCTCAGCAATCTCTCCTATGTAGAGCGGCACCGTGGCGAACTGCATGGCCGTGGCGCACCCCCACATCAGCCGCGCTACGTACAGTGTGGGCAGGTCCTTGGCTACCCCGGCCAGCAGCCACCCCAGCAGTAGCGGCACGTTCGATCCCATGATTATCCATTTCCTTCCCACGTATTTGGACAGCGGCACTGTTATAAATGGTCCTGCAAGGAGTGTAAAATGTGATTTGTTATTGTGATTCTATCTGGTTACCTGTAAAGACTTCATATATATATGTGGCCTTTAAAATGAGTGGACTTCAGTGGTACTAAATTTCAACTAGATTCTAGACACACGGCAGTGTATCAGCCAAGACGGGAAAAGCAAAGGGTGACGCGACACAACGACCGACAGTAAGTAGTAACATTACACGATTTTGCCTTCCATAGGCATTGTGCTCTGCAGTGCCGGCCCAAGGTTAGTATTAGGATGGAACAGGATCTAAATATGGCATATCTTGCTTTATAATATTAAGTGCAGTTTTCATTTTGTACTTTAAACATAAACTAATGATATATGTAGTGATTTCTTAGGTTTACTAAGGACTAAAATAAAAATTAAACCGCGATAAAATCCGTATAAACTAGTTTTATTTCAATAGTGATATATGATTTATCTTCATTTAACCTATGCTAATCTTTAGTTGCCCCTTAAAAAATAGAGCAATATATAAGCCTTAGTGGTAGAATCATGCTGTAGACAGTTTTTTCTATAGCGTGAATGGGCCCGACCAGGTTGTTTCCATTGTGTCACAGAAAACCGACGTGAAGTATAAGTTTGCTGTTGAGTTTCATACGGTGAGTGAGATAACCGGAGGTCCAAATACCTCTCGCAATCCCTTAATTATCCCTTTAAGGTCTTTAACTCGTCCTTAATTCTTCTGGTATTGTGGGTTTACATGGGCAATTACATGTTTGCCGTCCTTTGCAAACAATATTATTATTTAACGAGTATTACAATTCTGATTGCCCGTCGACAACCGGACAACCTTGATAAATTAGTTGTTGTGGGTAAGGTGGAAGGAAAGAGACCCCGCGGCCGATCGCCTAGTCGTTGGTGTGACCAAATAACCACCGTCACTGGTCTTCCTATGACAACCGCCCTGAAGGAAACTGAGAACCGGACAAAGTGGAAACAGCTAATACAACGGTCAACAAAGGCCTTTCAAGGACACGACCTTCAGTAATGAAGAATACGACTAAGAAGAAGAAAATTATGCACAATTTCTGTTACGAAATAATACATTTAGATATTTTGCATTCACGTTGTGGTATTTAGGTCCTGGGTACTACACGATGAAATCAGTCGGCGGATCGCATACTAATTGACTAGAATTTGGATATTTTATTCCGATAACTTTGATGTTACCTGCAATACTCTACTTTGCCGCAAGAAAACAACTGTTAACGTTTGGATATTATAGAACTAGTTACATGGGCGATTCTCGGTCTGTCTGTTCTGTTCTGTCCACAATATTCAATGAACAGAGAATTGTAAACCAACCCAGACCAAACAACAATACTTTTATAATATATTTTTTTTGTTTATTCAATGACGAAATTAGCAAATCGCTCGCCTGATGGATGCATCCCGCTTGCTCATAAACAGAAGCAACATCACTCAGAGCTTCGAATAACAAAACACTGCATGGCACTGAGCTGCGTCGCCACACCGATACATAGATATTAATTCTCATAATGCCAAATAATTTCACTGGCTTCAATGTCCTTCAAACCCAAAACACGAAGGTGCTTTCACACTGTTGTTTGGCGGCAAAAATAGACATAGCGGTGATACCACATTTGAAGGATCTACCACCTAAGTAAGCGTTAAGTAGTGTTTGACATTCTATAGCAGAGTCCGGAAAGTGCGCAAGTAGGTCACCTGAGTCCTGATAGTAAGTGATCTCCACAAAACCAGAAGAATCGTGGATTGGTTGTCGACCATAGAGGAAAGGAACTGGGTTCGGAGTTGCGATTTATGATAGATTCTGATAGTGTTTAAAGTAAGCAGCAAGTAAACTTCAAGTTTGATTGTGTATTTTATTAGTTTTTTCTGAATAGGCGAAAAAGTATCGTATAAGGAATCCTCTTGAGAAGTGAGGATTATTAAGTCTAGTGGTAAGGTCTGAGTGGGGTAGATTATATTTTTATATACTTATGTCTTCACTGCCTCAGTTGTTCAGTTGTAATGCGTACGCGATACGGCTGCTGTGTTGAGGACTCGGATTCAATCCCCGGGTCGGGTAAAAGTGATACTGGGTTTTTTATCATGAAATGCTTAGTAACAGCCCGAGGTCTGGAATTTGCCTGGTATGGCGATAAGCTCGCCCCCATCACATCATAGAACGGAAATAAGCGCGGCGAAATGTGGATGTACTGGTTACACCTCTGCCTACCTCTTCGGGGATTACAGGCGAGAGTGCGTATGCGTATTATGTCTTAATAGCAAGTACTTTACAAGTAATTTCCAAAGTGGTAGGTCCCTCGTATGCGAACGGCCGTCAGGGTTAGTACCACCGCTTTGTCTATATCTGCCGCCAAACAACAGTGCTTACGCACTGTTGTGTTCCGGTTTGAATGACATTGAAGCCAGTGAAATTATTATTATATAATTACTGGGCATTATGAGACTTAACATCTTACGTCTAGGAGTGACGGGCGCAGTTCAGTGCCATGCACTGCTTTGTAATTAAAAGCTCTGTGTGGCGTTGCTTCTGTTTATGGGGAGGCGTGTTGCGTACCATCAGGCGAGCGACCTTCTCGTCTTGTCATTCAAGCTTATATAAAAGTAAGTAGGTACTCTATTCTCTCCCAGTCTAGGTACATCCTAAAAACCAGTTTCTCTATGTGGGTGAAGTCGTGACAAAAACATTATTCATAATAGGTACAATCGTTGCAGTATACAGCCAATATGATTTCAACTTTATTTAATTAAATTCGTCATTAGTTCCGTAGCTACCGGCACTGGTTTAGCGCAAAATGATTTATGCGAAGTCTTTGTTTCAAGCTCGCTACGTGCAATGTAGATTGCCTTGATTATTATAGTTTACATTACCCGTGTTAGAATTACTTAACACTTTATGTTAATACTAATAACATTAATAATAATATAATACTAGCCCTGAATTATAAACGTCCCACTGCTGGGCACGGGCTTCCTCTACTGAATGAGAGGGGTAAGGCCTTAGTCCACCACGAAACAGAAAGAGTGGGCGACTCAGAGGAAAAACTTAGCTAGTTCGGTCAACAACCTACCGTGTTTGCTTATATTTTAAAAAATAAAACGCAATCATTAAATTACATTACGCATTAATACAGTTACATAACGCAATTACGGTAACAATAGTACCTACCTACCAGATAAAATAGAAATGTCGGAAGTTCATTGAAAAGTGGACCAAGGTCTTTTCTTATCACATCATCTAAGGCTTCTGAGAAATTTAATATACTTTTAACTTTGGGCTTTGTAATAACCATTAATGCATACTCAAGCCTATATCTCATACGCGTAGGCAGAGACTATTGAGTGCCATACGTTACGATCCTGACATACCTCTTTCGCCTCTTCCACATTCATACGGCCTATACATTTTCACCGGCTAAGAGTATTCGTACCCTTTTCGGAGATCATTTATTTGATCGACATAAGTTCTCCTTGTAATAACCAGTATGGTGCTTATAAAAAGCAAGTTATGAGGTACCTAGCGATATTTTTTACAGTTCGGACGAAGGCACTTGAAGGTCACTGTTTGTTATGTTGGTATCATTTTGATTTATTATATGACGGAAATGGTGCTTACAATTATGGCATTAATTACTTGCACCGTTGGCATTTACGGGGAATATGGTATCTAATCTATGACAGGATATTACCCGTAGAGACTGGCTAACTACCCACTTTAACATCTATTGGTTATTGGTTAAGATTTAAGGTCGCACCAGAGTCTGGGTTTACGAAAATGTACCTTTTTTTATAGAAAAAGCGGCTTTGTTAGTAGGATTATATTGTTACATTTGTGAAATATTGCTGATGTATAAAGCATTCACCCGTTTTTACCCAAAAAAGTTTCAGCGATACGATATACATTAAAATAATGGATGAAGATCGATAAAGATTTTTTCTCATAGAAACATAGAGATGGTTCAGAATTATTGTTCATGCACAAGGAGAATTTCAATGAACAATATCAAACTGATAAAAAAAAAATTAAGGCTTGTTTTAGTCGGGATATCTATTTTGCTAACAGGAAAAATATTAAAATTTTTATTATTAATTAATTGCAGATGGATTAGATTAATAATTTCAAAAGGACTGGAAAGAGTGGTGTAGATTAGAAGTGGCATCTATTTAAATAGATTTAAATAAATGCACAAAACTCACCGAACAATCCCCCGAGCACGAGCAGGGACCCGATCCAGGACTCTTCCTGTAGGGTCGGCACGCGTGGCAGCGGAGAGTTGGGTCCCCGCAGTTGTGGCAGCACTGGTGACGTCCATCCCATCGACATGCCCGTGCATAGGCTGCCGTAGCTCGCTGCAACATAAAACAAATATTAGGACCGGACACACTACGACGGAACTGACACTGTCGATCTTTGATCAGTCACATAATAAGCTTTTTATTAGCTTAAACGACGAGACGAGCAGTTCCCTCGCCTGATGGTAAGCACCACGCCTGCCCATAAACAGAAGCAACACCACACAGAATTACAAAGCACTGCATGGCATTGGACTGCGCTCGTCACCCCGTGACATACATGTTAAGTGTCATAATGTCCAGTAATGCGTGTTTGTCACAGTCACGCTTTTCGATGTGCTGAAACGTAACGTAATGACGCACTTTGATTAAGAAGCACGTTAAACAGCATTCTCACGGATGCATCAATTTTGTCGTTTATTGATTGACACAGACGTAGAAACTAGTTTTGGTTCAATCAATTGGCAAGGTTACTCATAATTTTGTCTCGAAATGTTTTGACTGTTTTTTTCTATTTCCTGATACATAATGATAGAATCACGTTTCGTAGTAAATAAAAAAAGTAAAAAAAAGAAAATAGGGACTGTCCGCAAACTACGTGACCTAGTTAAGGGGAGGGAGGAGTGTGTAAAAAGAAAGCTTCGCCTTGAGGGTATGGTCCCTACTCGGTGCTAGGACATACATAAAACTTTTTTTTTATCGAATACTACACCTTTCTGTAACACATATTATTTACAGCGTTGTTTAAACAAGCACAAAATTTCTTTAAAAATTTCAAAAACCGACTTCAAAGCTCGAATCGCGGTGCGTTTGCTGTTATTCGTTTAGGAGCTTCCCATTTACCCCGTACTCCATCATCAGATCTTAATTCAATTTATATGGGACAGTTACATGAATAAACCTTATGGAATACAAAAATCAATTATCAATATCGGCCCACATTTGGCGAAGTTAAGGATGAAAAAAAATATTATACAAATCGATTGAGAACGTCCTCTTTTTTAAGCTGCTTAAAACTACAATCTAACTGAGATAAGGGTTCGCGTTATGTAAAACTGGAAGGAGTTCAAAAGAGGCCGAAATAGTTATACGTACATAGTTTATGGACAGTCCCAAATGAATTCATACAATGCAATCTAATAAATTCAAATTTTTACATAAAGTATGCTATAGGTATAAATATAAGTAAGTATACAAAATACGGAAACGTTTATTTCATTATTATTTAAATATTTATTTATGAATTGGATATTTATTATGTATTTATAAAATAGCAGTTATAGCTCAGCGTATTTTATTTATAAACTAGTACATAAACTGTTTAAGTTTGGTTAAAAGACTGTAGTTCATAACAATATTAATTTAAATGTTGACGAGTTCTGGTTACGGCAGTAAAGGTCTTTTCAAAGAATCATTTAGAATAACTAATTTTTGTAATTCTTATCTGTGATTTCGTGATTAATCTGTAAGTAATATGATGAATTCCCGGCTCTGAATTGCACGAGACTAATACATATTGTCTAAAAATGGTGTTACCTCAAAATAATTTGCTTACATTACTGCGAAAAAAGAGACATATGGGTGTTTTTTTTTCTTTTTATAGTCGGTTTATGTGATAGTGATAAGTATTTTAATTTGATCTCTGTAATTGGTTTAAGTAACGTTGTAATAAAATATTCTTTCTTTATGCCTAGATGGGGTCATCCCAACTTAATGTCAGAGCCCGCATTTAATTAAATAAAATAAATTGGTGAATACGAAGGACCTACAACGTAGAACACATATTATACACATATTATATTCAACAAATAAATAAACAAACTTGATAAGTTACTAAAACATGCGGATGTAGTTATAAAATATTCTTGAATACCTAAACACTAAAAACTATTTTTAGTGTTATCTAGTAAAATCTAGTTGTAAGCTTTAGGTTGATGACCTTGGGATTTGAATTAAGTACATAATATCACAACTAGAACTGGATAAGTTCATCTTTTTTTTTTTTTTTTACTAGCCCTTTATTATACACGTCCCACTGCTGGGCACGGGCCTCCTCTACTGAATGAGAGGGGTTAGGCCTTAGTCTACCACACTGGCCTAATGTGGGTTGGCAGACTTCACATACCTTCGAAATTCTTATGAAGAACTTCTCAGGTATGCAGGTTTCCTCACGATGTTTTTCCTTCACCGTTAAAGCAAGTGATAATTAACAATTAATATACACATAACTTAGAAAAGTCAGAGAGGTGTATGCACTTGGGGCTGGTTTCGAACCTGCGACTTTCGTCTCGACAGTCCGTACCACTCCCCGCTGAGCTATCACTGCTATAGTAAGTATACTAAGTTCATCTTAGGTTTAGTTTAAAATAGAGATTAATTGCGGACGCGCCTAAATATTTTTCTTCCGTAAGCGAGAGGCCGTCTGGGTTTGTACCATCGCTTTGTCTATTTCTGCCACCAAGCAGCAGTGTGTAAGCACTGTTATGTTTCGGATATAAGGACATTGAAGCCAGTGAAATTACTTGGCATTATGAGATTAACAACTTATGTCTTAGGTTGATGAACGTTGTCCATTGCCAAGCAGTTCTTTGTAATTTAAAGCTCTATGTAGTTATGTTTATATGCAGGTGTGGCGCTTACTGTCAGGCGAGCGAACTGCTCGTTCGATCATTCAGGGAAATGAACAAAATATTACATATTTATTTTGTTGAAAATATTACATACTTATTGTGTTCTTTTCAACTTTATTATTGAGATTAATAATGATAACATTATTTATGTCCAGCATCTATTTGTTATAAAAGTTATCGTTTGATTATGAAAACCCCATGAAAAAGCATTGACTCAAAACTTTTCCAAAATGAACTTACCTAACGATGCGGCCAAATATTGCCGCCATTGTAACTTCAATTGTTTTTTGAATACTTCAAACATAATAAAAACAATACACCAAATTTAACAACAGGAATATATGTACACAAACACCTCTACATATATTTATTTTTATGAACTCCACTTTTACTAATGGACTATGATGATACAATTTTTTAAAAAGAGAATGAATTATTTTTTCGTCGCACTATATTTTATTTAATTTCCTTCAACACAAAATTTTAAAAATAAAAAAGATCCTCTTCTAATAACGCACTAGACGTGCAAACGCACAGCCATTGCGATTAATTGTGATCTAACAACCGATGGTTTTGTTTTAAAACCTGTTTCCCTTCACAATACATTTTTTGTCAGGAGTAAAAAAGGTGTATTTGTAAAAAAGTTAATTATCTGAAGAAAAGTGACAGTGAGTAAGAATAGATAGTTTTATTTTCTAGAAGGTCACTATACTGAGAAATAGTTAAATTAGGTATTATATTACTAGCCCTGTATATACGTCCCACTGCTGGGCACGGGCCTCCTCTACTGCATGAGAGGGGTTAGGCCTTAGTCCACCACGCTGGTCTAATGCGGGTTGGCAGACTTCACATACTCGTACCTTCGAAATTCTTTTTTTTTGTGAACTTCTCAGGTATGAAGGTTTCCTCACGGTGTTTCCTTCACCGTTAAAGCAAGTGATAATTAACAATTACTACACATGTAACTTAGAAAAGTCAGAGGTGTATGCTCTTGGGATCTGGTTTTGAACCTGCTACCTTCGTCTGGACAGTCCATACCCCTCCCCTTTGAGCTATACCCCTGATGATTTAGCTGCTGTTAAATTAGGTATGTGATGTTTATTTTACCCGACGACAGTAAAACTTATGAGAATTATGATAAGAGAAATCATGAGTATGCTGAAAAATATTTATGCACATCCAAAGGATCATCATGTAATATCAACAACCACGTTTTGGCTTGCTGCTGGCTTGTCTGTATCTGTTGTTGACCCTGGGAGTGGGGAACATTATTTTTACATTACATTAAGATTTATTCACGACTATGGTAGTCTTCGACCTTTCCAAAGTTTTTAGGTGATCCACTCCGGTAATCTCTCTTACTTTAATCATACGAAACCCAATATACGAGCAAACTCCGACATTCTTTTTTTTTTTGTGTCGGGGAAATGCGACTTAATGCTACCGCCCCGCCCCGGGGGGAAGCGGAACGGTTATGTTCGATTCACCGGCCTTACGACCCAACGTTAAGCCGCCCGGGAGAGATGGTAAACATCCAGGCGACCGCTGGGCCGAGTCCCTAACACTATATACACCCTATACCGGCATACTAACTAAAAACCCCGCGGTGGCCATCTTCGGCGCATTAGGAACTGCCCCGGGTTCCCGAGGCGAGAAGCGCCCGGCTTCAGCCGGAACTGTCCCTGCGCGGTGCCGCCTTGCGGCCCGTCTCCAAATATGGGGGGCTCAGAAGCCCCCACCACCGAAACTCCGACATCCTGCGACGAGATGCACTAACCGTTGTGAACAACTGGGGCACTAGGTATGATTGTAAATATATATTTTCACTTTCTTACTCTTGTCACTCTCTCAATCAAGCACTGGAGTGACGGTCTGATTTTGGACTGAGAGTGGTTACTATTTTTAAGTAACATTTCGCCTTGGCGCACCGCGTCGTCCATGGCATAGGTTATTGTCAAATGACAGCAATTATAACGACAAGTTAAATGCTTTAATCACCTCATTGGTTTAGTGGCAGCGTATTTAGACTGACAAACTATGTAATGGGTTTAAACCTTAGGTGAGGCAATCACGCTTTGTGTTTGAGGCTTTGATTCTAAAAATAACACACGAGTAGTCCGGTATTGGAATTTGTGTCCGATATTGCGATAGACTCGTACCACATCATGGGACGGAAATAAGCTCGGCGAACAGTGGGTGCACTAGTTGCACTTCTGCTTATCTCTTCAGATATACGCCTGAGTTTTAGTTATGATATGATATTAGATAGTCTGAGTTATGTTGTTATTATTATGCCGTCGTTATGTAAGTTATAAGGTATTTAAAATCCAAAAACTTTATGTAAACTCTTTAAAAATGAAACACTTAAATTGAGTTAAATCTGAACTATAGCAAAAATAAACTGACTATTGCTTCTTTTATGCCTAGATTTTAATCCAGCTTATTGAAAGTATTTCTTCAGTCCATTAACTAAACAATTATCCTTGATCTTGACTCACAGTAATACCTTCAAATAGCGTCAGGTTGTCAAACAAAATACAACTTAATTTCATGTGAGTTATAATTTATTATTGATCGAGTGTTAGCGAAGGTCGTAATTTTAATTTTCGATGGACAGGCTCTGTTGATTTCATTGATTGTCTATCTATTTGTTTATATAGATTGAAACAATTAAATGTCTAATTTTGGATAAATGACTATAGGGTCATTTGTTTGTCTACAGTTTACAGTAGGTACCTACAGTACTTACAGCAGTACCTAACCTGCCTTACTTAGTATGTACATACTTAATACATACATACGGACGCACTCACGCCTGTAATCCCCGAAGGAGTAGGGAGAGGTGTAACCAGTACACATTTCGTCGAGCTTAATTCCGTCCCATGATGTGATATGTATATATGGGCTGGCCTATTGCTATTCCAGACTACGGGCTGATACTAAGCATTTAGTGATAGAAAAACCCAATATCACTTACATCTTTTACCCGACCCGGGGCTCGAATCCAAGACATCAATACTACAACTGCACTACCAAGGCAGTCTATCTATATACTTATTCTACAAAGGTAGTTTGGTCAATAAAGGAATTAACTACAGTACCTAAGCACTTTGTACTTTTAAACGATGTTTTATGGGGGCTGTTAAATGTTAACTGGTACAATAATAAAGATAAAGATAAAGATAAAGATATTTTTATTTTGCAAATATGGGTACATATATATGATGGTAACATTAAATTTTTAGCTCAACCATATTTGACCAAGCATAGGCATGCAAAATTTAAATCACAATCATCACAATCACAGAATAAAAAATTTAAAGCAGTATAAGTATAATCAATTAATACGATTTAGAATATAATAATAATAATAGTCAGGAATGTTAAATGTTAATTTAATTTATAGTTTAATTTATTTTTAATTTTAAATCTTTTATTTTTTAGAAATGTAATATTAAAAATGTAAAAATCCTTATAAAAAAAGAGTACTGTATAGTCAGGAATTATTTTAACTAAACTGCTGCTCCATTAGAAAGTCCTTTACATTATAATATACTTTGTTTGCTAAAAAACCTCTTATTTTTGTTTTAAATAATATTGTGTTCAGATCTTTCCAATACTTAGGTAATTTGTTATAGATGACCGGTGCCATGCAGCAAACACTCTTGTGCATTAATGTTGTCTTAGCAGTATGAAACCGTAGCCGGGTATTGTCGCGTCTATTCCGTGGAACAGCATCAGCCAAGCGTTCAAAGCGACTCGGATTAGTTTTAACAAATAACGCAGTTTCTAAAATATAAATACTAGGTAATGTTAGTATATTATGTTCTTTAAAGTAAGGTTTGCAACTGTCATTCATCTTTAGTCTGAACATAGAGCGTATGCATCTTTTTTGGGCTTTGAAAGCTATTTCCCTGTCAGACGAGTTACCCCAAAATATAATACCGTATCTTAGATGGGATTCGACTATTCCATAGTAGGCAGTAAGGAGCGCATCGGTATGTACTACTGATGATAGTGCATGAAGAGCATACGCAGATTTACTCATTTTCTTACACAGACTCTCTATGTGTGGCTTCCAGCATAATTTTTTGTCTATCTCCAGCCCCAGAAATTTTGTGCTTTCTACTTCTTCAATAATACTATCATTATAGTTGATATGTAGGTGGCTCTTACCGGATGCACGTTGACTAAAGTGTATAATTTTCGTTTTGTTTAAATTTATTTTTAAATTATTATTTACTAACCATTTAATAATCGATTTTAATGAATTGTTAATGTCATTTTCGTATGTATCTACGCTTTTACAAGGTATTGTCATAGTACTGTCGTCCGCAAAAAGTGTCAAAGGATGTTTTATGCATTTTGGCAAGTCATTAATATATAATATAAATAATAGTGGGCCCAACACGCTCCCTTGTGGTACCCCGTACTTAACTTTACGCTCGAATGATTTAAATATTTGTTCATGTTTAGTATCAACATTAATTCTATTAATTTCGGTTATTTGAGTTCTATTATGCAAGTACGATTTAATGAGGCTAAGAACATTCCCCCTGATACCGTAAGCATCTAGTTTATCTAAAAGGGTAGTGTGATGGACATAGTCGAACGCCTGGGTCATATCACAAAATATGGCACAGACTGGTGTTCGCTTATCCACATTCATAATAACATTGTGTATAAAGTCATATATTGCCATATTAATTGTTCTATGTCGTCTAAATCCCTTTTGTTCATCACTTAGTATGTTAAAATGTTCAATATATTCGTATAATTCTTTATATATATACTTCTCAAAAATTTTAGAAATTACAGAAATAAGTGATATAGGTCTGTAATACTCTATTAGCTCTCTATTTTCTTTCTTAAATAACGGTTTTACTATAGATATTTTTAGAGCATCTGGATATGTACCAGCACAAATACTAAGATTCATTATATGACTTAAATGAAAGCATATCTCATTAGCAGTCGCTTTAAGTATCTTTGTAGAGATGCAGTCATAACCAACGCTGCTTGTGTTTTTTAGCGACATGATAATTTTTTGTATATCGTAAGCAAGACAAGGTGCCATGAACATTGAGTTTTGCTTTATGTTTATTATATTATGACTTTTAGCTTTACATTCAACATCTACTAGTTTTGGCTGAATTTTATCTACAAAATAGTTATTAAAAGCGTCCGCAATTTTGACAGGATTTGTGACATATTGTTTTTCTACCATAATTTTATTAATATATTGTTTAGGTAAATTGTATTTTGATTGATTTATTATTTGCCAAGTAGCCTTTGATTTATTTTTGGATTGTTTTATTTTGAAATTGTTTTGTGCCTTATGTGTCAATTTTATAATTTTTTTATACAATTTGGAATACTTGGCAAACTTTGTTTTATTGACTTGATTAGGTCTCATTCTTAGCTGCCATAAAAGAATTCTTTTCTTTTTGCTACATAATTTAATACCACGAGAGAGCCACTTTGGTTTATTAATAACGTCTTTTTTTATTCTGGTCACAGGAAAGCACATATCATAAAATAATTTAAAAGTATCCAGAAATATATTATATGCTACATTCGGATCAGTTGTATCGTAGATCTCTGAAAAAGATAGATTTTTTATACAGTCTTTAAACTTAGTTATATTTTCCTTATTATAATCTCTCCTAGTCGTGTACCAATAGTTGATGGAACATATTTTTTGTACTGGGCATTGAAGCAGCTGTGCTGTGTGGTCTGATAACGCAAACTCTAATATGTCAGTCCTACAAGATTTACCAAAATTGTGTGCAAAATTGTCTATACATGTCATGCTGGCCATGCGAGTTGGTTGTTTTAATGCAAGTTTCAAGTTAAAGTTCAATAGTAGACATTCCAATGCAATTGTATGACTATTTGCTTTTAGCACGTCAATATTAAAATCCCCCGCAATTACAATATTTTTACATCGAGTCTTAGATATCTCAAGCAGAAGAGATTCTAGTTTATATAAACAGTCATTAAAATTATTAGCATTGGGTATTCTATATAAGCAAACAATAACAATCTTATAGCGGATAAGTTCAATAGCACAGCATTCAAATACGCCTGACTTCGACAATTTTGCAATTTTTGGCATTTCCTTCCATTGGTGTCCGTTCTTAACAAGTATACATGCCCCGCCTCTTTTTTTCTCTTTTCTACTGAAATATGCGGCTAAGCAGTAATTTGGTACGCACAATTGACTTTCATAGCCCTCTTCAATAAAATGTTCGGTAATACATACAATATCTGCTTCTATTTCCTTTTCAGATAGCTCTTGTAAACATACTGTAAGAGCATCTGATTTCTTCAATAGACCTGCTATATTTTGGTGTATTATGTTAAGATACTTATTAGAGAAAAAACAATTCATTTGTGTCTGCTTTAGACCTATATGTAGAGGAAGATGCTTTTTGCTTCATATTCATGTCATTGTGTGTTACTCTATTGCTAGTCATACCTGTATTGATAAGATGGCTTAGGTTTTCAAATATGTTTTTCATGCCTTGGTTGCTAAGAGCTCCACTGCTCTTTAGAAACATTTTATAGTCGCATGTTAAGTCTAAGTTAGAGTCGAATATTAAGGCATGTTTATGAGTACATATGTCAAGATATAGTAAGTTGTTGAACGTTTCTACTCTACAGTTAAACATCATAAAGCCGTATTTATATGTAGGCAGACATAATATAATATTTGTATGTTTTATTTCTGATAGCGTTTCACGAATATTAATTATCAAGTCATAGTAGTCATTGGTTTGTCTGAAGTCTTCTTCGCCTATAAAGATAAGGCAGTAGTCATACATTGTAAAGTTATTAAGTTTTAAGTCAATCTCATTAATAGTTCGTCGTATTCCACAGTTGGGTGTCAAGTAATGACAAATTTCGTAATCCGGAAAAGTGTTTTCTGCAATCGTCAAAATTTTATTTCTTTTATTGCTGCTTATAATACAAAGTACAATATTGGTACATACAATAATTGATATATTATTTTATAGTTTAGGACATCAAACGAGCAAGTGGATCCCCTTATGGTAAGTGATCACCACCGTCCATGAACATCCACAATACCTAAAGAATTATGGGATCGGAAAGGGGGAGGGGATTTGAGCCTCTGGATATCTCACTCACCGTACGAAGCGTAACAGCGAGCTGCTACTTCAAATCGATTTTCTGTGAGACAGTGGTAACAACTCGGTCGAGCTGGCCCATACATGCTGTAGACAAAACTGTCTACAGCCTGGCTCTACCTCTTATTACTTATGTATTTATAAGGCATATTTATAGGCTTTGTTATTTTTCCCATAATTAAATACAACCATGTCACGATCTTATCTTGTCCGTGAAGAATCGTTAGAAAATTAACATTTAGTTAAGTTTCCGGCATGGTTGAAGTAACTGGTTTACAACCTGTATTATTAGGTGTAAGCCCTTATTCATGAAGTAAATATTAAGTAAATATAGGTACATATCTCTGAATGTGCAGGCAAAGTTGTATACACATTTAGGGGGCAGATCTCTAAATCAACAATTAATCTAAACTTGGACTTTTGTGGGTTTTTGGTTTTTTTTTTATTATTTTGAATGACGAAACGAGTAGGTCGCTCGCCTGATGTTAAGCGTCACACCTGCCCATAAAGAGAAGTCCACACAGAACTTTGGATTACAAAGCACTGAATGGGAGCGCTCATCACCCGAAACATAAGATGTTGTCTCATAATGCCCAGTAATTTCACTGTTTTGAATATCCTTCAAACCAGAATACAACAGTGATTACTCACTGCTGCTTGGCGGCAGAAATAGACAAAGCTTTAACAAAGTTTAGAACTTTAACAAACTATGCTTGACATTGCAAAGCAATGCTTGACTTAGGAGCGGAACCCAGGTCCTAAGGACCCACACCTGAAGTACATTGATTGTCACTAGAACAAATAAGGATTGTATTTGCAAATAATATTCACAATAAATAAGTATCAAAGAACGTTTTTTCAACAGTTTTCCCTCCTAAAAAGTTATCCATACTTAAGTATCTTTTGAAGAGGAAACCACGGAGGGTCGCTGTTTTATTGCGACAGAGGGTGGCAGGGTGCGTTTATTGTAACACGAATCCAATTAGCTCCCGTCGCGCCGTGTCCTCCCGTGCGAGTGAAAATATTGTGGTCGGAAGTTTTCCCGCCTTTTTATGTGGCCGCCATTTTTTATATCCTCTTTTTGCGTGGTTACCAATTAATTCCAGCTACTAACTGGCTTCAAATGTTAACTAGAGAAGCGCATAAATTATATTTTTTACACGAATGTTTGTCCATGTATGTATGTAATTTATTCTCATTTTTAGTGGTACAGCCACGCTGTAGACAGTTTTGTCTACAGAAAACCACTGTCTCGCAGAAAACCGGCATAAAATAGTGGCTTGCTGTTGTGTTTCGTACGGTGAGTGAGATATCCGGAGGCCCAAATACCCCTCCTTCGCAATCCTTTTCCATGAAGATCACTTACCATCAGGGGACCCACTTGCTCATTTGCCGGCCTATGCTGTAAAAAAAGCATTGTGTATTTAAGGATCTACAACACTGCTAGGAGTCGAGTGTAGACTCTATGACGTCGATTTAATCGACTCTACCATATTTACTTTTTTTCCAAATACTTATATTTTTTTAAACTGCTAAGATTACGAGTATCGTTGACATTATTTATTAGGTACGTATATTTTCTTAATTTAAGTAAGTAAAAACTAAGTAAGTAACTTAATTTAAATAAGTAGTATAAAAAAACTCCGAACTCTAATAGAAATAATTACTAGCTACTAAAACCAACGTTCCACTATAAACTGGACAGTCACCATAATGCTTTTAATTTGAAGATTCTTATGACAGGACAAATGTAGTCGTGATCAATTTAATAAAAATATTTCGGTATAGTAGCGACATCTTCGGCTTAATAAGAACTTCAGTAGTAAGTGTGACTTTAAACTACAATGCGTACAAAAGTAAGAGGAGGTACGTTATTTGAAGGTGCCTATGTTTTCCGGTAGATGGCATTACTTACGCGTGACTGACTAAAAAACGAAGTGGTGTGACTCTATCTACGTGAAATAATGAATATATAATGAAACATTCGGCTCTTATCAACTTCTTATCCTTAAGTATCTGAATTTGGTTTAGACTGTCATTTGACAGATTAGTTTAAACCTTACTTAGATAAAACTTTTAACATTAATATGTGTATTTGTTTGTCTCCCTTTTTTATATAGTGTGTATCCTTTGTTTCTTTCGGCATTAATATAAGGCAGGAAAATATTTAAAGTTATGTACACAATGATTCAAATCGTGATTAAATATTAGTGCTAAGGTCTATCTGCGGTACTCAGAGACATCAATTAACTTTAAATCTTAATTAATCATGTCTTTGAACTCGATTATTTCACCACGCAGAGCCAATTAATGCATAAAGTTTCGTTACTGAATACAGAAAATTCTTGTACTGTTATTAAATAAAGAAATAAGTAGATAATCTTAAATGGCGTCTCTGAAAAATAATAGTTTTCTAAGAAATGATTAATTTACTATTCAAGTTAATAATACTTTATTAAGAGTTGAAGCAAACGAGAAAGCGTACCACTAATAAATGATATCGAAAAAGTCTGTGGCATTAGAACCTTTTAGGAATTGAAAGGGATGTTGGGGATGTTTTCCGATAATCTCACTAACAAGGCGAAAACAAAGCTGGTTTACATCGGTCTTCCGTAAGACTGTGGTCCACATCGGTCGAGTCACCTCATTCATAATGTAGACAAAACTCTAAATTGAGCTCTATCACATAGAAAAAATATCATTTCATTTTGCAATAAGATTAGCATCTTACGAAACGCAATCTAGGATTAATGATAGAAAGCCAATAGAAATAGGAGGCATATCTGTTTTCCAATCAAATCAAACGAACGGACGGATCGGGCATTCAAAACGCTGTAACGATTTCCGGACGATACCCAAATGTTTTTTCGGCACCTCCGACGAGCGGGCTCGTTTCAATCTAGTTTTGTTGTGTATCCGTATCAAAGCCGTATGTTTTTGGTAAAAAAGTCAAGTTGTGACAGCATTCACTAATTGATGGTTCGCTCGGATTCGACGCGGTGCGTTTCTGGCTGTACGGAGTAGGTTGCAGTTGTGTGCCAAATTTGGTTTTATACATAATGTCTTGTAATAAAATTGGGTTTTATACACAATGATTAAGATGTTTAAAATATTTTTTGGAGTATTGATAAAGATTTTATTACGTAAAACTACTTAAATTATGTAAGTATTTATTCATACACATGCTGCAAGCAATAGCGGACATAACTAGAAATTGAATATAATTCAGTCAAGATACATGATAACCTACTTAAAACTATGACAGCAACATGATAAAAACAGTAGATATATCGAATCGATGTGCACGGTTGTCGAAGGTCGATTCTTCGTTCACAGATGGCATTGCTTGGGAACCACGATCTCGTTCTAATTACTTCGCTCCAAACATGTGGCAGGAGCTACTTTAATTCATATCCATTGTGGTTTTAATTACGTTTAACAGATACTTGATGGGTAGCGTGTATCGTGTTTTGTCCCTGGAGATATACAGGAATTTATTTGAGCAGACGATCGGTCAAATTAATAATATGGAATTGTAAAATGCAGATTGTATGATCAGGTACATGACATTTAAAACAAAGGAGGGATGTAATTTATAACCTCGGCTGGACGGGAGGCAACAAATTCTTCAAAGGCATTTTGTACTGCCTCTCGGTTACTTATTGTTTTTTTTCCCCGCCAAAAAGGTGTCCAAATTACATACAAACTACATCATTGTGTGTTCATCATCAAGCTCGCACCTCTGCAGCTTTGGTCAATCGCTCTTTTCCGCTGCTCCTGCACGATAAAGCGCGATGCCATACTGCACAACAGACAATCTCCAAGCTACAAGAACTGGGGTTGGAAACACATCGTCATCATACCAGAGAGGCAGTACAAAATGCCTTTGAAAAGTTTGTTGCCCCCGTCCAGCTGATTTCTTCAAGAAGGGCATCGATAAATTGACACTGTGTTGGCAAAGATGCTTCTATAGCATTGGTTACTTTGATTAATAGAAACATAAAAGCTGGGAAAAGATACTTTAACTTTGGATGGCAATTTCATAGGTAAAGTCCATGTCCGGATTGACTATTAGCCAGCCAAAATCGTTAAAGACAGAATTGGAAGATTTTATATTTTAGGCTTCGCTTAGAAAGGGCTATCTCAAAATTCAACCTCCAAGGACAGAAAGAGGCAAAGTTTGTATGGAAAATAATATTTTTGGCCAGATTCACTTCACGCGGGCGAAGTAACGAAGTTTCTTCTTTGCTGAGAAAAGCTAACACGTTTGATGCTAGAGTCATCAGTCACAGGGTAGTAGATTGTACACCGAGTGTACAATTTTGCACAATGTGGCTATTTTAAATCATAAAAACGATTTTTTTCTTCATTCGAGTCAAATGACTCATTGTCATCTGTTTTAGTTAAGAAATCCACTTATGTTTTTTAATCAGTAACTCGTAACTGGTAATGCCCCTTAAACAAATAGCTTTTTGATGTCCGGAAAACGAAGTTGTCCTCACGTCGACGAGAAAATTTTTCATTGTCCTCAACAACCGAATGTGTACCGCGGCTTACAAAACGATCAGTTAGCCGTGACATCTAATTTGTGTTCAATTTGAAATCTTAATAAGCCGTCAAAGCGTTCCAGAAATAGTTATAACTAATTACGTTTCGAAGTTAGGTGCGGCGACAATTGACAAATGCGTTCTGTGCCCGCGCGATACATACAATTAGCGAAGGAATGTTTCCGAACGCATCCGATCCCGTTGACAGCGCGGCAACTGTTACTTTTTGGCGGGAAATTGACTTTTATATGCGCGGCTTAGAGGTTAGTTTTGCCCAGTAATTACGCCCAAATTGAGTGTTTGTATTGCGAGGGGGACCTATTTGGAGTCTTTGTCTGTGAGGATAGCAATAAATCATTTGGGCCTGTCACGTGTCTGGTTAGGTGTGTGTGACAAATTACCCGCAAGCCATCTATCGGGAAGTGGGAGATAATTTTTGTGAGTTATGATGGCGTTCCACCATTATTTCCTTTTAAAGGTATGTAAGGGCGACAAAAATGTAAATAAGTGCCTCAAGAACTAGCCTTTTTGACATTTTAGGTAAAATCCATTATCAAAGACGTGAGAAATATTTTTAATTTTTACAAGTCGATACTTCAAAATCTGGATATACTTAATAATAAAGATATCCTAATAGGTATTTGTGACTCAATGCGCCAAAGAAGTAGTTATATTCTCTTTAGCGTATACTAAATCCCAAGAAGTCAATTCAGTGTAAGTTTACAAAATGTATTGTAAAGACTACAATATTTATAGGTTTATCAAACGTGGCAATTATTGTAAAAAGAGATGCGACGTATGAGCGCGCGTGCGTTCCATTAGTCACAGCGTTCAAAGAGCCCACTAACAGAGCAATAACAATCCAATCCGGTTTCAGAACGCACAAATTATTCCTGATTTATCACGAGGAACATTCAATTAAGTTAGGAAGACGTCGTTTATTATGTAGTGTGTGCGCCTTTGTGAAAAAAATAAACTCGAAACAGATTTGTTAAATACAAATTGGTTATTAAAATTCTTGGCGTCCGTCCGCTGCGACAATTTGACGTCGCGCCGTTTGCGCTATGTTGTTCTCAAGCATTTCAAATTAGTTACCTTTTTTTACAAAAGCGGTCTGGTTTGATTCTTTTTTTTCTTGTAATGATTTAGACAAATCAATAAAAAATATTTTTATTTGGAAGGTAGGGAAAACTTTCATAAAAAAATAACAGTTTTATCTAAGTATATCAGAATCTAAAAAGATAAATCGATATTAAAACAATTTACAATTTACTGCCGACTGCCTATTTAATTTACGACTGCTTCGGTGGCGCAGTTGTAATGCGTACGCGCTACGATTGCGGAGGTCTCGGGTTCGATCCCCGGGTCGGGTAAAGTGATATTGGGTTTTTCTATTACGACATGCTCAGTCTGGAGCTTAGAATTGTGCCCGGTGTGGCGATAGGCTCGCCCCCTATCACATCGTGGGACCAAAATAAGATCGACGAAATGTGGGTGTCCTGGTTACATCTCTGGCTACCCCTTCTGGGATTATAAGCGTACGTGCGTATGCCTATGTATGTATGTATGTACAATTTATTATCTAAAACAAAATCTAAGCGTTTATTCATTTAACGATAGTAAGAAATATATTAATTGGCCTAAACAATATCTGAAATAGGTACTTATACGTACTTAATACTAATTAGGTACTTAAAAGATTATCTTTAATAATTTAAGATTTTTCATACATAATATCATCGTTCAATATCTTGTTCGGTCAGCATACTGATAACTGCTCGTATTAAACTTAATATGATGTCAGAGTAGTCACAGCTTTTTTCACAATGACCACACAAAAATAAAGAGTCCGTAATGAATACGGCTAGGATTTTAATTGGCGTCGAGACGGACTGCGTCGCCATTTTTTCGCGTGAAAACTTTTTAATTAATATCTCCAGTGGGATGGACGGGCGTCAGTTTTTACGTCACTCGCTTGTTTATTAATTAGACAATTTTATATGGTTTTGTGAGTTGGTGGCGATAACTCCGAGTTGAATTAAGTATTTCGAGGCTATATTCGTTTATGCAGATGTTTTCGTTTAGTTATACTTTTATGTAGAGTCATACCTAGCATGAACTGTACAAGGGCAGAGTAATAGTAAAGTACGTTTCTCCATCGCGGTCGTCCCAAACATGTTTTGGCAGATCCCAACGACTCCATCACAGTTCCTATCGAAGCAGCGAACTTTCCTTGCCCCATCCGAATCGCAATAATAATACGCGATCCTGACATAGGACACGCTTGCTAGTCCGAAGAACCCGCACAACTGGTCCTCGGCACAATGATATGCAGAGATGGCCCTAAACTATGCTCTCCAGCGATATCTCAAGCTGAGATCTGAGCTTTCTAAAAGGCGCCTCTGTGCTTAATCGCTACGAAATACATTCTACATATTTCTGGCTAGAGCGTCATAAGCGCCGGCTTTATTGTCATGTGAAGCTGTAAAAGCAATATAAGTTAACATCACTAATTCATTTGAAAAAGAAAATAAATATAATATAATATATGGTAGGTTATTGATCTCTTAGTCTTAGATCCTCTTAGCAGTAGGTACCTGTGCTGAACTAGCTCCCATTTAAGGCAAATCAATTCTTTGAGTTTATGTCTGTAGTTTTTTTTTTTGTTGATCTAAATGTTTTATCTTTCTTAGTTGACTACAATATGATTACGATTCCGAAGCGAAAGCCGGGGATTATTTTATTGGTATTATATTAAGTAATTATTTACACCAGTAACATTTAGTAGCTAGTTAATTACCCAGATAGCGCCACCGACTAGAAGTTGGACGTCCCGCGGCGCGTTGGAATCCCGCGCAGCGTGACGCGACGCGTTGTCATACTACAATGATATCCTACTGTGGGGAAAACGCACCACAATTACCGCTCTTTACGCCTGCTTGTCGTATTCCATTAAAATACACTTATTATATTGGTTTATGTATTTTACATCGTGTAAGTACAATGATTTTATATTAACCTACGAGTATATAGCGTGTAGGTACGTTACGCACTTCATAGCGTATAGTGTATCTGTATAGTTTTTTTTTATAATATAATAAGCTTAAAAAACACGAAAAGGCTAAAAAGAAAAATAACCAATTTCGCGTCGATTATATAAGGGTCAAATAAAATTAAAAATCTCCGACACAAAATTGTTTATTAGGTATTTGTTTCTTTGGGTTGTTTTTCTTTAAATATATTTTACCATTTTTAGTGACGAATCATCAAATCGGCGCGTAAATGATTTTTCTGTCTTTCATCCCCGATTTCAACCCCCATTTCTTCTTAAAATTTATATGGAAAAATTTTCAGCTATACTTCATCGAATGAAAAAAAACATCCAAATCGGTCCACATTTGACGGAGTTATGCGTAGTAGTTGTAGAAAACATAAATATATACGTCGAATTGAAAAGCTCCTCCGTTTTTTTCGTCGGTTAGAAAGGCCAATACCTGTCTGACTCATAATTGCTCAGCCCAAATTGTTAAAGCGCGTGGTTCCTGTATGCGGCATTCCATCCAATATGTTGAAGAATGAAGAATCAAGAATGTTCCGAAACTTTTAATATAACAAAACTGAATAACGTTTACATAATATTTTGTTAAAGAATTCATAAAGTCCAAGTAGATTATGACTTAACATGTTTCATATTGCAAAACTACTACAAAACTGTCTTTTTTATACAAGTCTTAAATAAAATAATGGCTGCCACATATTTATTATGAATATATTTTACTTTAATTGATTAATAATTAACTAAAAAATCCGGTTAATTAGTTTCATCGTTAACGTCTACATACAAATTAAATTATCAGTCACTGATCTAAAACATTTTTTAGGGTTCCGTGCCTAACGAAACCCCATTACTAATCCAAACCGTTTGTCTGTCTGTCCGTTAGTCTGTAAATCTGTCGTACATATAAAGGGCTATATGTTCTGTTATAGTAATAAGTAGGTAAATTTTCATATATAAGGCTTTGCTTATAAATGTTACATAAGCATTGATTAGCCAAATACTCTCTCGTCATTATCTGTCAACGTGATTTATAAAGTGGCTAGAAACAGATGAAAACAGTGTCTTAACTAATCAGTGCCTATAAAGTTTATAAGTAAGGGTCATTATGTCTTATTATTACGGTTATCCCAACAAATATCTCATAAAACCCAAGAAGTAACAACTTTATGGGGATGGTACGGAACCCTCGATGCGCAAATCCGACTCGCACTCGGCTGGTTTTTATGTTTAAGTTGACATGGTTGAAAGAGCATTTTCGCATTTTCATTTTGATTAAACTTTAGTGATTATGCATAGTCATCGAAATGAACGTTTGAAGTAGAAAAAATAGTTTTAAACACTAAATTAGATTGGCTCCGTGAAGTTGTCGCCAAATTATAAAACGCGAACCGCTGAACATTACTTTTAATGCAGTTTTTTTAATTCATTATACGCTATTTTGTGTACTAGCTCATATTTTGATTATATTGTCCATTGGATTCTAATCGATACTTGCCCGTGGGAACGATTTGATGAGATCATTATGTCGGTATTTTAACAAACTATCAGATGCACACCTTAGTGCGTCTCCACTTGTGACATTTCACTGCACCCATAAAGGCGGTAGGTCCCTCGTATGCGAGAGGCGGTCTGGGTTGCTATCACCGCTTTGTCTATTTCTGTCGCCAACATTGTGTTCCGGTTTGAATGAAATTGAAGCCTGTGAAATTACTGGGCATTATGAGACTTAACATACCTATTATTAAGATATTCCCATTAATTGCACTGGCTTCAAAGTCCATTATTAGACAAAACCAGTAGAACTATGAATGTGATAAAAACTTTAAAGGAAATAAACTGAGATTGGTAAGAGGAGGGGTAGGGCCTCGGAAATTTCACTCAAAATGTGAAACGCAATAGCAAGCTACTTCTCGACGGTTTTTGTCAGACAGTGGTAGTACCCCGTCATGAAACTGCAGTACTCAATTCAATTCATACTGTAGACTTATGTCGTTGCGTTGTGTTCTAGCCAGCCAGTTGACAACAACCTCTACGATGAACCTCTACCACTTTATTACCACGGAAAGTTACCAATCCAATCCACTCTTTGTAGAAGGTATTTTCTATTCAAGATACTTTGTATAGGGTATTTATTACAAATTTTATTAACTAATTGGCAAAATTTAAAATAGCTTTGCCCCTTGTGAAGAAACTGAATCAATACACACCATGCTGATTGACTGATGATAGATAGAGGTTTAATTAGCTGTTAGTTTTTCTAATATCTTTTCAGTATTCTTTTAGAGATATTTTTGAAATTAAAATTGAAAGATGCAAATTGCTTCTCCCCTGGCTTTGATTGGAATGGACATGTATTTTGTAGACGTGATTTCTGGCTTTAGAAAATCTCTATTACAGTACTAAGTATTATCAGTACTACTACTATTAGTACTAATAGTAGCGATAGCTCAGAGGGTACGGACTGTCGAGACGAAAGTCGCAGGTTCGAAACCAGCCCCAAAAGCATGCACCTCTGACTTTTCTAAGTTATGTGTGTATTAATTGTTAATTATCGCTGGCTATAACGGTGAAGGAAACATTGTGAGGAAACCTGCATGCGAAGTTCTTCATAAGAATGTTGAAAGTATTACGCATTAGGCCAGTGTGGTGGACTAAGCACTAACCCGTCTCATTCAGTAGAGGAGGCCCGTACCCAGCAGGGGGCATACAATAATATAGGGCTACTATTATTATTATTTTTATATAATATAAGCAGGATCGAAAACAGGACCTTTAAACTAACCAACAAACATACATACTTCTACGTATATGCATTTTTTATTTAATTACCCTATTAATGAGACAAGTGGTATTAAATACCATGCAGGAGGGAATGACGGCAGACCATCAGCTCAGCGCAGCGTGGGTCGATTGTCATCATGTTGCACAATGATAACCCACTGCGGTTCTAATCACGCACAGATAAAAGCTTCTACGCGCTGGAATTTGACACTTTTTATTGAAGATTTTAAATCTTGTACGGGATGTGGTTATGTGAGGCGATATTTTAATCATTTAAAAATCTATACATACATACATACGCACTCACGCCTGTAATCCCCGGAGGGGTAGGCAGAGGTGTAACCAGTACAC
This sequence comes from Mimas tiliae, assembly GCA_905332985.1. Taxonomy (NCBI): domain Eukaryota; kingdom Metazoa; phylum Arthropoda; class Insecta; order Lepidoptera; family Sphingidae; genus Mimas; species Mimas tiliae. The sequence goes on along the minus strand of HG995246.1, from coordinate 14,318,085 downwards.
CCACATTTCGCCGAGCGTATCTCCGTCTCACGATGTGATAGGGGGCGAGCCTATCGCCATACCGGGCACAAATTCCAGACTCCGGGCTGATACTGAGCATTTCGTAATAGAATAACCCAATACCACTTTACCCGACCCGGGGATCGAACCCGACCCGGGGATCGAACCCGAGACCTCAGCGTTGGCCTCAATCGTAACGCGTACGCATTACAACTGCGCCACCAAGGCAGTCATCAAGGCAGGCAGTTAAAAATCTATCTAGGTATATATAAGAGAAAAACCACTTACTCACTCCCTGATTAATCAGGGTATCTCAAATACTACTAAAGCTAGGATCGTAAAAAATTTGCTCAGATATTAATTTGTGTATTCTAGGGGCCCGCTAAAAAGGAATTATGGAAATTTACTTTTTTTTTTAGGATTTAGTTGAAGTTCTAGTATGAAACTTTTATGGAATGTAATTTCACGCGGGCGTAGCCGCGGGCATCAGTATCCTATATTTTAATAATATATAAAAAATAAGTTTTACTGTTTAAAGTGTTTCCTGCATCGAAAGAAATCAGAGGTGTCTGAATCAAAAAAAAAAAATGTTTGATATTGACAACTGGCATGTTATGTTTGTAATATAACTTGGATATTGTGATATATAAAATCGTATCGGTATGCCACCATCCACTACTCACGGACGAGGTCTTATGGACACCTATATGAGTAATGTTTTTTTATGAGTATGCTTTATATATTTTAAATTTCTTTACATTTATGACAATTTTGCACCTATTTCCAAACCCCATGGAATAATAAACGGTAGCCATGATCTGTAGTTTAATAAATAAATAAAAAATAAAATCTAAAATAGTGCCGCACCGCCATTCAATTTTGAATCTTACTGTACACAATTGAATAAAATTTGGTTTCATGGCGCGCGTTAATTCATATTAGACAAGGTTTACAGTGAAAGATTTCCTTAAATATAAATACTTGGAACATCCTGTACAACAATCTCGTTTCACAAGAAAAGATTGTCTAAAAAGCAGAAATCGTGCATGTCATTAGCCGGGTCTCCACCGGGCGCACGCGCTCGCGCGGCAGCCTCGCGAGCCAAATGCTCGGTCTGTGTGGACGTGCCTCGGGTGCCCGAGGCACGCTCGGCCGAGGCAACGTGCGCCCGTCCGGCCCCCGAGGCACGTCCACACAGACCGAGCATTTGGCTCGCGAGGCTGCCGCGCGAGCGCGTGCGCCCGGTGGAGACCCGGCTATTGGTGTCTCTAAACGATAGATCTTTAAGTCCGATTAGCCGTGTAAATAGAAAATAAATAAAAAGCTACTACCACTCGACAGATCGAGCCAGTCTACCTAGTTGCAGATAATGACGTAACTATATCGATAATGACAAATCAAAAGAAATAATGAAATGCGAATAGTTTTGGATATGTTTTTCTTACAATAGTGACTATTCATAGAGAATCGGTAAAATCCCTGCCGCCATTCAATTTATTTACGTATCGGGAGATTTTACGCCAAAATTTCTCCAACCGGCTCGACTGGGGTGGTAGTAGGTACTATCTCACAGAAAACCGATGTATAGAAAAAATAAATAAAATACACCTAACAGTCCTGACACAACCTGAACATAGTCCTGACCCTACACTAGGTTAACCTGTATTGTGAGTATCAGGAACCACGAAGGACTTGAGGTCCCACAATACCCAGACCTGAAACAAATATTTATGGATCACACATACCTACATTTGTCTCAGTGCGGGAATCGAATCCACCGCCTCTCGCTTCGCAGCCGACTACTCGCCCGCTGCGCCACGGAGGCTGTCGTTGTGGAGTCTGTTAAAATTTCTTGCGGTTTGAGAGGCTAAGGGGGGCCCTACAAATTCAGTAATTTAGTATCAGTTTATGTGTACATGATTGGTTTGTTTTATTTAGCGCCAAAAACTAAACAATTACGTTTAGAGAAATCGTCACAATGCGTTCGCGTTTACTATGGGGCCTCATAGTAATGTTTATAAATACGTGGAATATTATTTGTTGATTAAATGACGAGACGAGCAGGTCGCTCATCTGATAGTAAGCGTCACGCCTGCCCATAAATAGAATCAACACAAACCACAACTTCGACTTATGAAGTACTGCATGACACTGAATGCGCTGGGCACCCTGAGGCATAAGGTGTTACGTCTCATAATACCCAATAATTTCACTGGTTTCAATGTCCTTCAAACCGGAATACAACAATGTTTACACACTGCTGCTTGGCGGCAGAAATAGACAAAGTGGTGGTACCTACCCAGACGGCCTCTCGCATACGAGAAACCTACCACCTAGTAAATTTATGAGTGAAGAAAAAATCCGTGATGATTAATGCTACTTACGCTAAATAAAGCTGAGGCTTATCTTATTTGTAGCTGTATCAGTAACCAAAACTAAACTTTTAATTATTCATAACACGTCATAAGTATGCCTCTAATTAATTTAGGTACATTTTTGGTTGGCCACAAGTAGATAGGTATATCTTTGTGTATAAGTTGCAGAATATATGCCTCCGTTGGTACCTGTTATTAATGCGCGAATTGTGATAATAAAAACGTTTTTTTACTATTATACCATAGATCAATAAAAAGCATAGGTGGCAGTTGTTTTGGTACTAAAAATATAACACCTATCGCGATTTCAAATGTAGGTATACCACGCCATCTGTTGGCCTGAACATGAAATTAAATAAAAGACTGCGTATGTGTGTCCGTTCACGCATTAACATAGAGCTCAAAGCATCGCTCAAAGGTATAATATTTGCTAATCTAGTATGGAGTCGGTTGATTAGCTTGCCTAAACTTTTAACCTTTATGTTTTTGAGTTTGGGCTTACTATACGAACTGATATATTTCCGTAAGGCGTACTTAGGTGATAAGACTCATGGATATATTTATATAAGTATCCACATAGGTAACCTACGTCACTACTAAGCCCAGGGGGCGCTTTCCTGCATTTCTCCGTGTCTGTATTAATTCATTCAACTCGCCTCATTGGTTTAGTGGCTATTAAGGCTGAGAACCATAAGGTCCTGCGTTCAATTCCCAGGTCAGGCAATCACATTCTGTGTTTGAGTTACCAAAATCACTCATGAATTCCCCGGGATTGGAATTTTTATCCGGCATGGCGATAGGATCGCCTCCTATCACATCATAGGACGGAAATAAGCTAAGCGAAACATGGCTGGAGCATCAGTTGCACCTCTGCCTACCCCTTTGGGGATAAAGGTGTGAGCATACTTATATTATGTTAAGTTAATTATTGAATTGTCCGACTTACAGTTCAAACCTAGTTTAAAATACCACTACCCAGTCATAAAAATACATAAAAGTAATCATCAAAATCAGTTCACATTTGGCGGAGTTATACTTGAATAATAACGTATAGGTATAATATATATACAGACATATTGTGATCCTCCTCCGTTTTATATCGTCGGTTAAACATTTTGTGAATCTAAAATTTTAAAATACATTTTTATCGCAAAATGTTTGATACAATGTATATATACATACAATACAGAACACTTTTAATATTGATTAAATAAACAAAACTAAATACTTATAAAAATATGCCTATCACCCATAACGATCCGCACGCGAGAGCCTAATACTAAAATAAAATAAAGACGATGTAGAATTATAAAGTTGTAGTGTACAGTAGTAAAGTAAAGAACCGAGAACGGGATGTAGTGGTAGTAGTAGTGAGTTAGGTAAAACTGAACGAGATCCGCTCGTCCACAAACACGCTAATGGCGTAAACCGCTCGTAGCAACACACTGAAACCCATTAAGTTCAAAACTCAATAAACATCATTGTTCCAACGCTTAACTAGGAAAATAACCCGTCGCGGCCGCCCGGGGCCGCTTTAGCCCGATCTTCAGCTACCGCCGCCTCTAATATTCATAAGTCAATTTCCTGGCCCATTAATACGTAACGAAGTAGCGCAAATGGCCTTATCGCTTGTGCGCGATTACTTGCCCGCCGCTCTCTTACATAATTCAACGTAATAAACGAAATTGTTTAAACCTTATTGCTCGATTACGTTTCTCCACCCCGGGCACGCCTCGTTTGCCGCCGCCAATCGGCTGACGAGATTCCTCTCGGCTCCCCCACTTGGAACCCGTGGCCTCCTCTCGTGTCCCGCCCGTTTGCACTCCCGGTTTCAGTTGATGCCGCGTTGTCACTATCGCGTGTTGGCCCGGGACGAGCGTGCACACAGCCGCCCCTACTGTCGGATCACAGTGTCGCCGCGCCGCCGCTTGCCGATCGACGGTCTATTTACTATCGCTTTCGTATGCTCGCGTAAACCACACGAACTATTAAACAAATTGGACTCAAGTGATGTGAAAGTGACATTGCAGTTATCGATTACTAATCGATATGTACTGATATACTAATGTATTTGAATCTAATAAGTAAAAAATAGACGTTGCTATGACGATGCTCGCGATGGCACGAGGATCGGAGGAACGTAGAGATGAAGAGCACTCTGAGACAGAGGCGGAAGGGGAGGCTAATGGGGAGGTGGACGTGGTGGGGGTGGAAGAGGCCGCACCGGTGGACCTCACGCGGCGGTTGGGACTGACGAGGCCGCCGGAGAGGCCGGCCATCGCATTCTCCGTGGAGAACATCTTGGACCCCACCAAGTTCACGGGCAGGTCGGAGGTCCCGCTGCGTTATGACGAGCAGTACTGGAGGCCACACTATGATAATGACAGTGATTCTGGTGAGCTTATAGTCTTATTAGAGTTGTTAAATTTGAGTGTTGGTGATAATTAAATAATGTAACAATCTTTTGAAAATGCCAAATGGTAGGTTACATCTATTACATCTTCCTTATCTATCCTTCTTTCTGCCTGGCGTTATATCGGCTTCCACTGTCCGCTATCCTACTCAAACTACTAGGTATATATATCTTCACAATGTAAATATCTAAAACACTTTGTAATTCTTGCCAGTACCATAAAAATAATAACATATTTATCCGTATTTATCATTCATTCATCGAAATCGAAAATAGAAATCGTGATAGAAATGAAATAGCGTCGAAGCAATTATAGAATTACTAACTTACAGGCACTATTTCTATGATTGCATATAACATTATAGGTATATTTTTTTACTTACATACAAGATATATATTAGTAAAACACAGTACACTAATGCAAAAAAATAATTTAACAGCTTCACGGACTCATGTCTCACATTCTTCTTTTTTCACCGGCCCTTATCCCAAAAGTAGCGGGGTCCGGTCGGCGCAACACTCTTTTTAAAATATGTTACAGAAGGATTTGGCTTGTAGTTTTTTGCGACCAGCCGCCTTTCTGATATCGACCTCTCTGGGGAGACTCATAAGAGCGACTCACGTCTCACACTAATCGTACATTTTTAAACTAGGTACATACTAGGTTTCGTACAACTTCATGATAATTTTCTTCAAACTTAATCTAGATTAAATTTTTCTGTAATATTATAAAATTAATAAACTGTAAACATAATTATTTATTTATATGGTTTTATAATACAAAATAATCATCTGAGTTATGCAATGTCGACTGCTTATTTTTTTTTTGGATTTAAATAAATACCGTGGAAGGAAATAAGTACCTATATTAGATTAATTAGATTTAATATTAGATAGCTATGTGATCAAATAATTTTGATTTTAGTTAAATTTTACTCTTTTAGTTCGCGACTTCGATTTTGACATTCTTATTCTGGCCACTACAACATTACATTACGCTTATAAAGGGATAGGTAGGTACAACTAGTGAACGTATGGTTCGCCGGGCTTATTTCCGTCGCATACGAAATATGTTAATTTCAATTCTAAATATACACAAATTACTCATTTAAACACACACATACACATTGTCTAATCCTCATTGTAAGCAACCCCGCACACCCGAGAAATTCTCCATAAAAATTTCGAAGGTCTGTGAAATCTACTAACCCATATTAGGATAGCATGGTGGACTCTAATTAATCCCTCTCATTCGTAGACGAGGACACCACGACGCGCGATTGTTTCCAAACAATTTTATACTAAGCGGACGGACTTTCGGTACCGCCTGACTCGCGCCGCGGTGCCCCCGTCTCATTGCATACCTCAAAACGTGCCTATATAAGAAGATTTGCAATCAGACTATTATCAATTTAGTGCTTATGGTTTACATTATATTGAGTACCTAAGCTCTATATACTTTTACTTGTAGTTACTGGCATTTTCGATAACCTAGTGATATAAATGATTATGGATTGATAATAAATTAGAACCGGAAAAATATTGATTATGTATTTACTGAAATTTTATAGATAGGCGCATCAGCCTAAGAATGGCGTTGTGTTGAAAATATTTCTTCACTTTTTCTTAACAGAACTAAACGTGCTGGTTTTCGGAACCGCAGTTATTTATGTCACGAAATAATGTTATCGACTAATTTTTCGTGCTATCTTTCTATATCTATTATATGAATCACTCTTTCTATGTTGTACGTGACACGAGAAACAAGACATTAGTCGATATCGACAGAGTTTTCTCTGTCGCACGCTACGAGTAGTTATCACATGGGCTCATGTTAAGAGCCACTATTTACTTAAACTATAAAGGTTTGGTTTTGCCATTTGGCTACGGAACCCTAAAAAAGGCTATAAAATTGATTTATCTCAGAAAATACTTTAACAGGAGCGGAGTTGTGAGCAAAATAAAAGTTATATACACACTCACGCCTGTAATCCCCGAAGGAGTAGGCAGAGGTGTAACAAGCACACCCCTATTTCGCCGAGCGTATCTCCGTCCCTTGTGATAGGGGGCGAGCCTATCGCCATCTTCTTCTTTTTAGTCGGTCTCTTCATTGCAGAAGGTCGTGTCTAGCTTGAAGTAGTGATCACCCCATGCACTATACTCTTCCATGTGGTCCTGTCTTCGGCGGTCTTAATCTATCTATCTAATGTATCGCCATACCGGGCATAAATTCCAGAATCCGGGCTGATACTGAGCATTTCGTAATAGAAAAACCCAAAACCACTTTACCCGTCCCGGGGATCGAACCCGAGACCTCATCGTTAGCCTCAATCGTAACGCGTAGGTACGCATTACAACTGCGCCACGGAGGCAGTCAAAATAAAAGTATTTAAATAAAAATGATTACAAGAACGGAAATTAGTTATTAAGTTTGTTCGTCGTTTACAAAATCTATTTGAATTTTAGGTAATTTTAGTGCTACTGCGTTGCGTATATACATATTGTAAGTAGTTTCTAGATGCACGACGAAGAGTATAGATCTATTATCTCCACAACATTGGAAATTTTTGCAAGTACTTATAAATATGATTTATTAATGTTGGCACTAATTCAAAGATATGTACTTTCATACAGAAAATGTTATACTTTTTATTTAATAAATGAGCAAGAACGTTTAACATGTACTTTTATTTTGTTTAGCTATCGCTCTTCGTGTTATTAAATAATAGATATGTTTTAAAAATTTAATCACCGCGGTCATTGGTATCCACGTTTTAAAACCATTGAAAATAATCTGCGATTTCCCTTTTTCATTTACAAATAAAATAATACCAACCCTGTATTATACTGTCCCACTGCTGGGCACGGGCTTCTTCTACAAATGAAAGACGACCTTTGTCCATCACAAGGACGTAACCAGCATTTGCTTTAGTGTGGGCGAGAAGGCGACAATGAGAAGGAAAGTAAATAAAAGGATCATTTAGTCGTGGAGTATAAACAAATTTGACCTTGTGCACCAAATTATTACGGGTATTTTGAATTATACGTGATAATTTTTAAAGAATAGTAATTTTCGTTTACTCACAGCGCCCCATCGTGGGAACGCCCATAGTCCACCACGCTGGCCTAGTGCGGGTAGGCAGACTTCAGACACCTTCGAGAATTCTCAGGTATGCAGGTTCCTCACGATGTTTCCTTCGTCGTTATCGTAAGCGATAATTAACACTTAAATTCCCAATTAAAATACCTTGCACCAATAAATAATATTCTGTGTGAATTTTTGACCAAGTTTTTTAAACAACTGGAACCATGACCTCTGTAACTCAAAATACAAATGCATAATTTTATTTAACAATCAATAAGTTTCTTACAAAATTAAGTTGTGATATTTCTCTTCCAGATAATTGTATGTCTTTCAGTTTTTTGTCACATTTTTTACCTTAGTTTAGTGCATCTTAAAACTAAGACTTAGAACTTATCTACTTACTAAGTTAGTTAAAGCGTGACCGTTTTTTTATCAAAATTCATTGATAAATTGTGTACCGCAATTTTTAGCGGGATTATTGACCAGACAAAGGACTTTAGAAAAAACTAGCTTTTGTCTTAGTCTTTCTAGTTATATTTTTACACGATTGCGTCTGAAAAAATGGGTTTGGTCACGTTTTGAGAAAACCACAGGTCGTACAGGAGTAATTCCGGCGGACGGCCCAAAAAACGCTGATTTGACGTATTAGAGGGAGACGTGAGGGCCAATGGTCTCACTACAGACGATGCTTAAGATCGAGCGAAGTGGAGGCGAAGGCGGACCCTGGCACTAGCCGGGATAACTTCAGGTAGAAGAAAGAATTGGTGTCAGAAAAAGTGGTATGTCTTTATAACATATCTCCGTCAATCTTTAGGAAAATATTGTGAGTTTTTGCTTCCGGCTTCGCCCACGTAAATATGGTTTTCTGGGACAAAAAGTATAGTAAAGTACCACCTATGGTATAGTAAAGTACAAAACATGATATTATTAAATTGCACGTCGACTTAATACATTGTACTTTATAGATTTTAAAAAAGTTACAATAATTTAACCGAACAAATTGCCTTCTTGTTAAAAAATGTGTATAGGGAAATAATTGTTAAGCAAAAAGGCTTACGCAAAAACTTGTATAGCTGTACCGTTCCGTAACGCGAGAATGACTGTTAATTTCCATCCAATGTTAAATGGTTCGCAACAAAATCGCAATTTTGTGCACATCAACATTTTTCACAATCTACAAAATGGCGTGAAGTTTTTTGTCGTACATCTCAAATTGAAGCAAAAGTGTTTTTTACGTTCAGCCACTCGATTAGGTTTTTAACGATAAAAACTGACTGCACTGTTCTACGTTTACGCCTTTTAATTTGTTTAAAATAGTGATTTAGAACATGTTGTGAAAAACTTTCATGAGTCAATTCAACGTTTATTTGGCGGAAAATGTTTGGGTTACTTTGTATTTTCAGTAAAAATAACAACGTACTGTCAATAGAGTACGGTATATGAGGGAATAAAATAAATTTTAAAATCGTATACTAAAAATTTTAATGGTGTAGATTTTGTTGATATCTGCCTTTTCGGGTAGTAACTATATTAGACTGCTTGTGCAATGTCTTGGATCCTTAGCCGATCCGAATCCCAGAAACCTTGGCCGAAATATCCGTAGAGGGGCTAGGCCGTAGATACCTACTATTTGTATGGTAGGTTGCGCACCACAACGTAATTATGTGTTCTGAAGTTTTCAGCCACATTTTGGCAGATACACCCACCGCATCACACACATTCAAATTGCTTAGATATGCCTGACTAACGACTCAGTTTCTGAAAAAAATGTAGAGTCGATTACAAGTACCGTTTGCAAATTCCATGATAATCAAAAGCATCAATCAGGACCAACAATCAGTATAACGTTGGCATAATATAACCATAGAAGGAACTCATTTAATATTTTTTTATTTACGATCTTAGAATTGCAGATCATTACCATAATAATAAGGCATTTTTTTTTTATTTTTTTTTTACTAGCCCTTTATTATATACGTCCCACTGCTGGGCACGGGCCTCCTCTACTGAATGAGAGGGGTTAGGCCTTAGTCTACCACACTGGCCTAATGTGGGTTGGCAGACTTCACATACCTTCGAAATTCTTATGAAGAACTTCTCAGGTATGCAGGTTTCCTCACGATGTTTTTCCTTCACCGTTAAAGCAAGTGATAATTAACAATTAATATACACATAACTTAGAAAAGTCAGAGAGGTGTATGCACTTGGGGCTGGTTTCGAACCTGCGACTTTCGTCTCGACAGTCCGTACCACTCCCCGCTGAGCTATCACTGCTATAATAATAAGGCATATTTTTTTGTATTGAAGTTTGGTCATAAAATGCACAGACTGTTAAATATGCATTTGAATACAAAACATTATTTAAATTGACGGCAAATGTTATTTGGCCCATGAAATTATGTAGCACATTATATGCCAAAGAACTAATATAATGACGACTTTCGTACATTTATTATTAACTAGACGTCTTGATAATGATGTAACATAATCAATTACCTACTTAGTATAACTATTTTTTTTTCGTATATTTCGACACCAGTACCAGTACTTTTTCTAAGCTTCTAAAGTAATTAATTAATTTATTTCCTCTACGTGTTGCTATACGTTCATACGTGTTGTTTTCAATCGACTTCAAGAGGTCTTAATTTATTTGTATTTCATTCAGATTGATGCGATATTATGCGCCAAATGTGAACTGATTTTGCCGATTCTTTTGTATTTTATAGGGTTTTTCCCCGAGGATGGTCGCTGGTTAAGACCTAATAACAGAGTATGAGGGTAATCGGAAACTCCTCAACGAATAACAGCAAATACACCACGTCTATAAAAATAACAATTTTGAAATTAATATAAACAAATTAAACGCTATTTCACAGAGTTACTACGTAGCTATTTCCTTCTGTAAATTCCAATTTAATAACTATTTAATAAATAACCATTACAGCCAAACAGACTGCACTTGATATGTCAATTACACTTTCTATTTTGCTAAACGGATCTTGAAATAATCATTAGCACGTAATTGGCTCAATTTTAATTATTCACTTTGTCACGTATTAAAATGTAATTTAAACATCAAATTGTCAAATGCTACATTCAAAAATTCATTTCATTTGTTGTCATAAAGTTTTTATTATCAGTGTGTTAAGGTGTAAAATGAAGTTGTTGGTTGGTATAAATCTGCGTGAAACGGACTGTTGGGTCGTCACGTACACTATTAAGGCTTGATAGGTAAACAATTTGTGGAAATTGCTTGTTCAATGTTCGGTGCCATGTAATAAACGTTGTTCAGCGGTGAATGTGTTTTATTATTCAAAATGTAGCAATAAATTAATTATCGTCTCATTGGTCTTGTGCAGTGATCGGTAAACTTATTAGTTTCAAATTAAAAACTGTCTTCAAAACCCGCATTGCGGTGCATTTGCTGTTATTCGTTGAGTTTCCCAATTTTTCCCTCGTACCGACTGATTAATCAGATCTTAACCATTTCTAAGGGACCACACATAAAAAAGGGACGGGAACACACATAAAAAACTAAAAAGCTAAATAAATTATAACTTTTTAACAAAAATCAAAACCGACTCAAACAAGCTAAAAATAAAACTAAACGATTCTAAGTCGGTACACAGTCAAGTAACAGTCAATATTCAGTCATTCAGTCAGTTTATATTACCGACTCAAAATTGTTTATTTTTATTTACTCTACTTTTTTGAGTTAGTATTATTTTTATTATTATTTTTTTGTGTAAGTAGGATCTAAGGCCTAACCCCTCTCATTCAGCAGAGGAGGCCTGGCCTGTGCCCAGCAGTGGGACAGTGCAATACAGGGCTGGTATGGTTATTATCATCGGAATGAGACTCGGCGACATAGATACAGTTATAAGCATGTTATAATTTTATAGATCAAGCTTTTATTAAGTAGATTTTATGATTTCATCTTTTGATCCATACTAGCACTAGTAAGTATAAATACAAAAGTGAGTCTTGTATAAACTGCTGAATCAATTTCTATAAAATGTAGTAAGCCATGAGAACAGCTTCAACACCCTGGACATGGGTACTGTTTATTCCAGAAAAATACCTTAAAACAGACGAAGCTGCGATCAACAGCTAGTATTTAGTTACATTAATAATAAAAAGTCCCGTCTCCAAATTTAAATTTAGTTCAAAACAGATTTTCTTCAAACATAGCTAGACACCATTTCGTTTAAATCAGCTTTCAAACAAAACATAACGCATTCAAATCGGTCCATTCGTTTAGACGGTACAATTAATAACACCTCTTTTTTTGGGAGTTAAAACCAGTATTAACTTTATAGTAAATGGTAATATTAAACTACACCGCTACTCCATAGTAGACCGCTACTATGGTTGTTGAGTTGTGAGTTGTGACCGGTGTCCAACAGCCAGGAAGCCGTTACGCTGTCGTCAAGTCGGCTCGCAGCTGACTCGAACCAAACGCACTGATTTATTTGCAAACTGATTTATTGACGATATTTTTATTTTATTGTCACACGTTTCCTTTCCATCCTTGATGGACCTTAAGAAGGTTATTTATTTTGAAACGCTAATGGATATTTTAATGAATTTAATTATTAATCTTTATTCTACATCGAATGGTTAGTGTCCAACCGTGTCTAAATTTTCAACCTATCGAAATACTGGGGTTAATGACTGCTGTCTGTTGATAACAGTCACGACCTACTTTTTACATGCTTCGAAGCACAGAGACGCTCATTTGAAATACCACTAAGCGGTCACCCATTGTTGGATTAACCGCGCCAAGGGTTGATTAACTCGCTAATCATTTATCGATTAGTGAATCCAATCGGCTATGAGAGTCGATATTATATGTATATTATTAGCTGGAGATAATTGGATGTCAAAAGTCAAAGTAAGAAAATGCTGGAAAACGTTGGAGGCCTACACCCGAAAGGGGCCTTAACCTCTTTGGCCTTAACTTAAATATAGTAGTTGACACAATATTGTTTTTTAAGATATTTTTTTATTTAGTTTTTAATCTGTATATGTTAACTGTAGAGGTTAAGGAAATTAAAGGCTTTTTATTTATTATTTATTTATTATGAGAGTCGATATTATAATAAATACAATGTAGTACAACATTGATAGTACTTCTATATCCTATCCTATCCTACATCCCACTACTATTATAAATGTGAAAGTGTGGATGTTGGGGGGTTTTTTTTTAAATACGTAATAGGCTCGCGTTTGTCGACCATTACGCTTGATGGTAAGCGATGATGTGGCCTAAGATGAAGCACGCTTGCCTAGCAAAAAACGATTTACTCGTGACTTGAAGACACCCAGATTATATTTATCAGGGAACAAAGACTCCGGCAACTTGTTCCACAACTTGGCAGTCCGTATGATGAAGGTGAAATTAAAACATTCGTAGCACAAAATGGCATAAATTTATAAAATCAGTAAAGGACCATAGAGCCAAGTTATAAGGTAGTTACTGAAGACTATAAAGCTGGTAAGTATGGATTGGATACAGCTCGATCACATTTAGATAGCAACTGATGTATAGTGACCCGTGGTGCCAAATGGCGTAAATAAACTACCACTTATATGCACCCTATTGGCTTTTGATGTGCTTACGTTTGATGTGCTTAGACTGACTTGTAGCTCAGTGATTCATAGTCTTAAGTCTATATCATCAATGTCATTGAAGCTAATAAACATTTCAGACTACTTTTCTTTAAATGATTGTTTATAAGGATGTATATTGTGTCGTTAATTTAAACCTGGATTAATCTCTAAATTCTCACAGGAAAAGTTAAGCCTATTATGGGATGCATAATCGACTGTCATACAGCTGATAAATTTTTGCATACCTACTTATCACAATAATTGTGTTAAAACAAATAATTTCTTTCTTTCTTAATTAACATAGTGCTTTAACACGCCGAATACTTGTTATCAATTGCTTTAATCACATAATTATGATATACATAATTAAACCATGCCCTCTATTTTAATATCTATCCAAAACGGTCTTCCAATCTACGCAAATCCGTCGTTTAAAATGTTTACGTCTACGCTCATTTAGTTCCCTCAGTACAATACGATCAGGGCGTATAAAAATAAACTTCCATACTTGCAAAAACATTTCCGTAAAAAAGCAGACCGTACAAAACCCGCAAACATAGAAAATAAGAATACGAACTCAAACTTCCCGATCCCAGGACCGGCGATTGGACAACGCGATTGAGCGAGAGTCGAGACAGCTATACCAACACCTACGAACCAGACAGGGACAGAGCACACCCTACTGCCTGCGTCCCTTTGCGCACCAATCCGTGAAATTAGAGTCGTCTAAACGAATCTAACGATTATTTTATTATCCCTTTTGCGCTAAGATTTGTTCCTTGCTCACTCAAATAAAAATAAAAGGTGAATAAGGCGTTGCGAGGGTCAAGCGGAGGGCATAAATTTTGCCGCCGTTTAGGGTTAGAATTGGCTTATTTTTCGCTCCTTTAGGCGCGGTCCAGCGCGTCCCACGTCCGCGTCCCACCGGCCGGCCGGGCCGCGGCGCGACGCGTCACCCTGCACGGACTTCCGAAAATTACATTGTATCACGTATAAACAACATCGTATCGTTGTAAAGATAGAAATTGTGTAATTTTACCGTAGTTTATAGATAAATTTAGTTTACTTTTATGGATAGCTACCTATTTGATTTGAAAACAAAGTTAGAAGGCTTTTGTGCTGCTTTACATTACCAGTAAATTCAATGTGTTCTTTCTATCTAGCTAGGCTAGTTTTAGGGAATATCCACGTGCAATATTTTTGTGAATACCATTATAATAAGTTGCTATAATTAGTTTTAACGTGTCTCTTTTACATGGCTTCTCACAGAATACCATTACCGAGTAGCGAGTCATGAAAAATGAAAAAATAAACCTTGTTATGAATAGTTACGATATATGATGTTTCCGAAAGTTCTCCAATCTCTCCAATATTGTCAGACGTAGTAGGTTACTAATAGGTACCTAATATTACCTAAATTACTTAAAAGACGATGTATAGAATTTTTCATTCGAAAATACCTGTTTTGTGCTGGAAAAAGTTTAACATGGTAGCTTAAAAAAACAAAAACACTTTAAAAGAAATAATCAAAATAGACCTTTTCGAATGAATGTATATGTATTTTGAACAAAAGTTGAGAAAACTTAGTTATAAATAATTTTCTTATTGATTCTACTTAACCAGACAATTAAAACTAAAATTGTGAACTGTATTCAGCGTTCTGAATATTTTAAAAATGTAAAGTTGTAATCAAAAATAAGCATAGAATTTTATACGTAACTTAATTCTAAATAACTTAGTGTGAAACAGGAGGAAACGAGCAAACAGCCAGAAAATGTAAAAGTATTTATTACATAAATCCTTTGGTTGGCAACGCGGGTGCGCCGCGGCGTTAACGAGCGGCTTAATGTTGGCAGCACTGAGTCGAGTTGACTTTTTAATTACAACCCCGAAATTACGTGAAAACATCCCTAAACTTCACCGAGCCGAATACAAATTGCGCGGAATGACTACGTTTTATAACTGCGTTAATCGCACCATGTTTATATTGCATTTTAGATTATTAACCGCCATTTAAAATTGTTCAGCATTGCAGACAACCATAAAATATCTACATATTTTATAAATCTACACTAGGTTTCCGTGTATAATATACCTATATGTATTAGAAGCTCTCATAACGATTAATCCTAGTCAAAATAATGGGTGTCTGTCACTCTCAAGCCCCGGTGCCTCTGGGAGTTAAGCTATTCGCTATTCGCAACAGAATAACCTATCTTCTTATGCATTATTCTATGTTTTTTTATTTCATTACGTCTTGTTTCTTTTCACATGCTACGATCCTACTACTATTATAAATTTGAATATTTGGATGTTTGTTAGTCAATCACGCCTTAACGTAGGAACGATTTTGGATGATTTGGCACACTAGTACACCATGATTTGGATTAAAACATCCCATTTTCTAATATATAGTATAGTACTCTACATTCGTTCAGAATGATCTTATTCCTGGAGGCCAATTCTCGTAAATCAAAATGTTCAAAATATCATTCCGATCTAGTCTTAGTGTCAAGAAAGTAGCAAATGGCTCTTAAGCCAATAATCAACGTCAAAGGGAACATAGATCGTAATGAGATCGAAAGTAGAATAAAAGTTGACTGACGCCAAAACGGAATTCTGCTAACATTTTTAAAATGACACATGTCCTTATATAAACTACAAAATTGTGACTGAATTGAGATTACAATAAACTTAACGAGGAGCAGAATACTACTTTTTGAGTCAAATCAAAATCTAATCTAAGTTCGGTTAAATAAAATTCATTCGCAGTGTCAGTTAAATACGAGAATTGGCCTCCTGTATTCTGTGCTATTTATAGAGCTTAAAACCAATAATTAAATATATGTGTAGGGACATAACCAGGGACGCAAATGTATAGATGTAGAGGGAAAGTACTCAGGAAGAAATGGTTTAAGAATAAAATGTCCTTAGAAATATCGACCTGCGGGCTTAACATGTACGCCTCGAGATAATTTTGTTATCTGGTTCTCTATATGTTTTATCTAACATGACGGTATTCACGTCATTATAAGAGTTTGCTGCGTTTTCTCCTGCTATCTCTATATCTCGTATCTCTCTATGTCGATTATATATATATTATTACCGGCCGGCCTAAGCCATTGGTAATTATTAATATCTTTAAAACCCATCCAGTATCATGACCATAAACTTAGTAAGCCAACAAAGCAATTGTGGCCATTATCCGTTTTGATTACAAAGTTTGATACATATCAAGTACATACTTCGGGCCTAAGTACATACTTACAGTACTACAGAACGATACTAAAGTGAGCTTTTTGCTAAGTTAAGTTTTGCTTCGATTTCTCTACACGTGACTGGTCTATTTTTGGCACCAAACAAAAACGGACCAATCACGTGTACAAAAATCAACAATTAGCAAAGAGCTCACTTAAGTATCGTTCTGTAATACGGGCCTAAGTACATATGTTTTTTTAACTGTCGTAAAAGCAGCGAAATCGCCTCTAAAATCTTCGACTGTCATTCAAAACATTCGCTGCGATGTCTAAAATAAGATGTCTATTAATAAATTAACTCTGAACGTTACAATGCTGTACACAACTGCGAACACGATCGAACATTACGAAAACCATCCGACCGAGCTTCCTTCCAAATTACACATCGCAATTTTCTTCATTTAACAAATTGATGGGCCTTGTTTGCCGTCCTACCCTATTAATCGAATTACGCCCTTAATGGTATACGCACTAAGTCGCAAATCACACAAACGGCGCAAGTGAAGTTTAAAACGCTTACGCCCAAAAGATAAGGTTGAATTTGGGCCAGTGAGAGTGTGTCAAGCTATTATTAACCTTAGTCAATAAGGATTAAGGATGATAATTGCTTAAACGGGACTGGTGGGGTGTGAGAAGGGTGAGTAGGGGGTTTGCGGTCCAAGTTTGTAATTAATAAAGCCCTCTCGATTACAAGTGCCTTTCCTCGCTGGGATTTGGGGAGGATGGGTATGGAATATGCTTGGAGTGGAAATCTAAGCGTCAGCGGTTCGTAAGATAAGCCTTCTCGAATAGATATGCATAATGCTTTAATATATTTGTTTTCCTCTAAAGATTGTAAAAGCAAATATGTGTATTGTGGCTTTGTAAAAATTTATGTATACTTTAGAACCAATTTTTCAATCTCCAAGTAGGTTTTTTATGAGATAAAATATAATACAGCAATATACAAGATTATCACGCTGTCAAATATAAGCATATAAACTTATAATTGTCTCGAATTCGTACTCCTTAAATTGTCTGTTTATTGGATTATTTGGCTGATAAAATTGATTCGGACATTGAAAAATCTGCTGTTAATCTACAATAACGTAAATCTACGTTCTTAAATGATTTAGTTCCTTTTTACTCAGCTCTTCATGTTCCTTTAATCGTTAAACAATGAATATTATATTACCGCGAACTGATTCAACCGTCTGTTATAATAACTGTAACAGCGTTCGGAAGAAGCAATGGTTTATGTTATTTAAAGGTTGATTAATTTGTTTTTAACTTAAAAATCAGGACTTAGTTTTCGTGAATGATTGCTTCTTACGAACGCTGATAAAGTATCGCAACCTTAAGTTTATGTCATCAACAGCTGAGTCAACATCTAAAAGAGTCTTGAGGCTTGAAGCATGTGGCTTAGTTCAAGACTCGTAGAAAATAATGTCCATCAGTTTTGTTTTTCATGCTAATAAATAATTATTATTTATTATAGCTCTACAAGGCGCGTTTAGACTCTATTTAAAAAAAACTGAAGTAAAAAGTATTTTTTAGTCCAGTTTTTTATCCTAGGTCAGCAAAATACATGAAGAGTAAGTTTAATGCAGACTAAAAACGTTGACCGTCAATACGCAATTGTCAAGGATCATATATGTCCGAATCATCATGCGCTTCCTAACCCGGATTTGGACCCGCTAAATACACATACAATACGCCTAACATGACGTTGATTACGAACTGAACGAGAGTTTGACCCAAATAAAATCTATTTTTATTAGCTATGAAACAATACAGAAGTATTTATCGCTTTTATTCACTAAAAACCAGCCAAGTGCGAGTCACACTAGCGTACTGAAAGTTCCGTAGCACCCGTCTAAATATTAACTTCTATTTTATTTTATTTAGGTTTTCTCCTCATAACACGGCCGAATACTGAAAGCTGTTCAAGCATTTAAAAACATGTTGAGGCCCCCTTAGCTGTCAAAATTGTATGAAAATAAGTAGCCGTTAAGTGTCAGACAGTTGAGTAGCGTTTTAGTATTCGGGCGTTATTATACCAGCTATACCTATTATGGTTCAAAAGATAGAGCCCTCAGAGGGCGCGGCGCGCGGTGCGGCGGTGTAGGTTTTGTTATAGAATTCTGATTTATACCCTTTGAGTAGGGAACCCAAATATTACAATCATTACTTAATAATATAACATCCTTAATTATTATGTAAAAGTTACCTTAACTGAAATGTCTTTGTTTTTTTATTCTGGTACGGCAAAGTGACTAATCCACTGGCCCTGATGTTAAGTGCATTGTAATCCTAATATAATTGTAATCAATAGAAAGCGTCAGGTTAGGATCTAGGGAGGGGGCAAACCGGGGCACCCACCCCGGGTGGCAGTTTCAGGGGGCGCCAAAATCATAATATAATAAGATTAAAAATAAAAAACTTGCTCCACAAAGCGCCTAGCTTGAGGAAGCCTGATTAGTCCACCGTCGATTTGTAAGAAAAAGGTACAATTTTATTAAAGGGTTCTTATTGTCCCATACACGAAAAATATCAACCATTATATATTTGTGAGTTTTTTAAAGTAATTTATCTCAAACGCGGGACGAGGGGCGCCACTATCAAGTTTCTGCCTCGGTTCGAAAAAATCTCTTCTCTAAAAATCTTATCAAAAATATAGACATCCTAAATTTCACGTTTATTAAGATCAATAAGATTGATCACATCCCTATAAATTAAGTAAAGTGCGTGTGCGAGAATAACAACGCTGGAGTGAGACAAAAGCTGTTTATTATTTAGTGTTGTCCAAAGTTACAAGTCGAATAACGACATACTAATCTTTCGATAAAAAGAAAATGTTTGTTTGAAAATTGTATTATATAATTTATAATTATAACACGCACAATACCAATGATACTAGTCATGACATGATAGGGAATTTATAAATATATTAAACATAAGCAATCGTTCCACAGATAATAATTGAGGTAAATTTGCAATAGGTAACCATTAATGTTAATACGCAGAGCAAAGCTTGGTGCTTAATCAATGACGTACCATAACTTAATGGAGAAAGTATTCATATTGATTAAGATAAAAATTTATTATAACAATATTTTATACAAATAACATAAAAACATATTTAGTTTTCGAACATTTAACGTAAATACACGTGGTGTAGTGTTAACACGCGTAGCATCGATTTGGCATGCGACGTGACACGGGCCGTGCAAAGCCTGGCTTACCGCCGCGCCGCGCCGCACTACTTGTCCCGCAGCTCAGCCCGCTCCGTGCAAATCCACACAGCGTGTTACCGAGCCTGTTTACACGCTGTGTACCTAGTTTTATTGGCACGCATCTACGGTCGAATATGGCGGAATATACAGATGTTGGGATCTTTATTTTTATCTCTGTATTTTATTATGTTACGAGTTCATTTGTGTCTTGCCATACTGGATTAATAAATTGCTTTAAATATTATTTTTTCTTAATTTTATTGTGTGTTATTTCGATACAATTACGTAGGTTTCAATAAATATTACAGGGCTAATATTCGTTTAAATAAACGCAGCAACACATTAACCCAATAATTTATTAATTTATTTCAAATATAAATTAGCATTTCTAAAAGCTTTTAATAACGCAGGTGCTATTTGACATTAAATTATATACAACATTCCACAACACCGCATTAAAACAATCAAACACATAATAAAAATTCGTACACAATGAAAGAATACCAACAGTTGTCTCCTAAACGTCCAATACGTATTGTTTAAGATATATTTTACAATTAACAGATGCCGATGTCAGTTGATAGTGCGTGGCTGGCGTGCCTCGGCCGAATAAATAAGTCTCAATCAGAACATTACTCTTGCTTTGAGTCAATTAACGCGCCTCATCCGATATTGTTAGTTTAACTAGCCACCGACGGACAAATGATCTTCCTACTCTGCGATGTGAATTGTTTTATACGCTATAGGGTCTCTGTCCACTGATTTGCTAATAATAAGCGTCGCTATATTGAAAGTGTTGTAGAAAGGTGAAAGGTAGAGCAAATTGAGGTATAGATTCTTATTTTAACTATATGCTTGTGGCTTTCGTCCCATTTAATGACTTATATGTTTACTGGATTTATGTTTATTATAATAGTGAAATCTGCATCGAAATACGTTCAGCCGCTTTTGCGTGAAGTTAATAGACAGCAGACAGATTTTTTTATTTTACTACATGAATCGATTATTTATTGTATACCAGGAAATACAAATTGCAGGTAACATTTAAAAATAATACAGTACAATACAGGCTTATTGCTCAGGAGAATCTCTCACAGACAACCATGGGACAGAGATAGGAGTAGATGGAAATGTAGCCATGGTACGTTATAAGACCGACCGATTTGTCTATATTATCCAATATGCAACGCATTATCTCCATAACAAATAAATTTGAAGGTAATATTTCCATAGAACTCTAAACACAAAGTTAACTTGATTAAAAGTAACATTAAATTGTTGGCCAATCTAGCACCAGGTAAGTAAACTATTTCCAGTAAATATTTTCGAAAGGAGCTTTAGTTACCTATTCTATTCTATTTTTAGATTATGGCCCCATCGATTTTCGATGATTTCGGTAATGTCAAGTATGTATTATAATAGCAATATGTAAAAATAAAGATCAAAACGACTTTAGTTACCTACTTAATCCGACGGAATCCAAATTACAAGAGTCCTAAAATAAAAATGCCATTCATTATACTGCTTAAGCCATACTGCCAATTTAACCGCACATGTTTTAACATTTGATATTATATGGCATAAATGCTTTATATTTATAGCGTTTCTCGTAGAATGGTGAGTGATTTTAACTTCAGACTTTTTTCCTGCATTTTTGTTTGTTTCACAATAAATAAACTGATTATTGCCGAAATAGCTCATTGAGGAGTACAGTGCTAACAAAACATATTTAATCTGAACGGGCCTCGCATACGTCCCAATAATATATCAGTCGTCGGGACATCTGTTCGTTATTTTATCGCGCTAATTCGTGCAGCACCGTGCACGCCACTCACTATATACAAAACGTCTCGAACGGCATACACCATTAAACTAATTTCAACTGATATACCTTCAAATAAAGTATCATTTTATGTGAAACTATTTGCTCTTAAAGCAATAACGGAATGAGTGTCTTACATGTGAAGTTTTCGATACTATGTTTCATTTGTCTTTAGAGTAATAAAATCAAACTTAGTAATAAATTTTACGATACTATTGAAAGGGGGACTGGAAATAACGGGTCCTTGAGTTTAGATGTT
The DNA here is from genome assembly GCA_905332985.1 of Mimas tiliae. Classification (NCBI taxonomy): domain Eukaryota; kingdom Metazoa; phylum Arthropoda; class Insecta; order Lepidoptera; family Sphingidae; genus Mimas; species Mimas tiliae. Next base: position 14,296,046 of record HG995246.1, on the reverse strand, counting down.
CTTGTTTTCAGTTATAAATAATTATGTAAAAATAAGAATTTCTGTAGATATGTAAAGTAGTTTATTGTATCTCGTTTGGCCAATCAAAACAAATTTTACGATGTGTGAAATATTTAATTCATGGTAGAAAAATAACTTTGGGTCTCCTCATTAATTACTGCCCATGACGCGTTTATTTTGCCTATAAACTTTGAATATTACCGTTTGCACTTTAATTAAGCACGAAATTGATTATAAAGTACTAAAACTTTAAATATAAAGAAAACCTTAAAATATTGTGCTTGCTTAAAATGGCAACTGAAAAATATGTAAAGCGCGGTTTTATTAAAAGCTTTTATAATTAAATTATAAGCTATTAAAACTTTAAATATCTTCACAGTTTTCGAAAATGAAGGCATTTTATTATATTTCATAAGTGTAACGGAATTGGAACATCCTTTTCAGAGTTGTTTGTTTGATTTTTTATTTGTCTCATCCGAAAGTCACAACAAACGACGTTTCTTTTAAGTGATGCCACTGTAAGTGTTCTAAAAATATTAACACTTTATTAAATAGTTGTTTTTAATGCGAATTATACGGAATATTTGTGTTAAAATATAAATCGCTGACACGGGCATCGTTTAACGGCAGTTTCGTCGGCCGTTTCTGTTTCCTAAACTCAATTTTAATGACATAAACAGTGAGTGAATCGCGTTAATATTTATACATCCTGCGCGCCATTAGGATTCGCATTTTACTAATTTTACTAAACACAAAACTGTCGAGTCGTAAATTCATATTTTAATGTTTCCGGGCTTTGAAAATTTGTTACCAATGTTGCCACATTAAAAATTAATAGTCGTTTTAAAACTATTTCGCATTGGCAACACTCGCGACGCCGACGGAGAAGGAAACGGAAACGTCTATTATGTCATGTGGAAAACATGAAATTTTTTATGAAAATGGGATTATGAGGAAACTATAAAAATTTATGATTTATAATAGAAACGCCGGTCGGGATTGTACTACTATATTAAACGATTTTTAAATTAATTTGATTTTGTAGAGGAAATCGTTTGTCATCCACAACGAAAATAAACAGGAGTGTAGCGTTTGATTATTCTCGTACGTGGATCGTATCGTGAGTTTCTTGGACGGTCCGTATCAGCACGACATCAAACAATCAAATGTCGCTATTGACATTCTAATAGTTGAATAACTTTAGCAGTCCACTATATTTATAATACTTATACCTTATGTAATTTATAGCCCACGGGCTTTTTGGTACCAATACAACCAAAATTTCTTACTACAATATTAAATCAATAAATCAAATTATGTTTTTATTGTTTCAGTCAAAGATCACCTCCAGCATTCGGACCTCGAAGCTGATGATGTGGAGACAGATGACCAGACTTCCAACATGGATGATGACATTCTCACGCAGTCAGACCTGGACGAGAACGGCGATCCAAAGAGTCCTACAAGTTCTTCATCCAAAAAGGGTAAAAGCCAGAGCAGAGACTCGAAGGGCGGGACGAAGCCACGACGCGCAAGAACTGCCTTCACTTACGAGCAACTGGTCTCTTTAGAGAATAAATTCAAGACGACAAGATACTTATCTGTTTGTGAAAGGCTCAATCTGGCGTTGAGTTTAAGCTTGACGGAAACTCAGGTAAGCGTATATGTAGATACTACGATTTAAGTTATGCGCTATGGCAATCGCCAATGTTACGAATTAGTATGAATATGCAATCAATATGCTATCCGAGCCGTCGTCCAGGGTCGTCCCTATATAATAACTAAATACCGGCTAATCTATAAAAGAAGGCGAACCCTAGCATTAAGCCGGGATAACGCCGGGCAGAAAGAACAGATCTGACTCGCTCGTATGTATGAAAACAAAAATAAATACAAAAAAGAATGTTTTTCATGGTGAAAACCCCGCCATAGTGGCTCATTCAGGCGAGTCGCGAGCTGTAGCTTATTAAGTCAATTTTTATTGTTGCAACCTAAAGTTGAAAAAATCTTTACGTACTTTCTTCTCCTTCTTCTTAATAACTTGATATCAAGCCATATTAAAAATAAACATTTCTTTACCATTTATAAATTAACACGTTCTTCCACAGGTCAAAATTTGGTTCCAAAATCGCCGTACGAAATGGAAAAAGCAAAACCCTGGGATGGACGTCAACAGTCCAACCGTTCCTCCTCCACCTGCGGGAGGGTTTCCGTCCGGTCCATACCCCGGAGGACTCCTCTACTCACACGGAGTCCCTTATCCATTCACGGGACCAGGTCCTTACGCCCCATATTTCCACCACCTAGCAGCGAATCACCATCACACGCACGGCAGCATGGGGCACTCCCACACGTGATTGTGGCAACGCCCAGGGTCCCAGGACTCTAGGGTCGACAAGGAGAACGACAATAGTTGTGGACTATCCAATTAGAAGAAATATATGTGACGTGGAATATTCTAGTATGTGGTTGGTGTGTTCCGTTTGACAGGTTGTAAAATGAAATCGAGTTTATGGTATTTTTATTGTGTAAATTATATTTTGTTTTTTGGCAACACTCATATTAATGAAATATTGGCAATTTTGTATAGCTATATCAAATTTTATAGCACATAAAAATAAATTAAAAGACATGATCCCAATTTTAAGGCCGGGAATAGATGTTCGATTTTGCTTCCGATTGCCTGATCAGACTAAATAACTAATATCAGAAAAAAATCGAATATATATTCCCAGTAAGTTAGACGGACAACCAAGCATGTGACACGGAACACATTTAACAGTTTATATTATTGTACATACTATGATATAGTTTTAATCTTGTATTCTATCTTAAAGTAGATCTTATATTAAGTATAAATTATAAATCGATTGTGATATATATTTTATAAGGAAATTAATGCATTATACACCCTTAAACTCCCTAATGTCTATTTAGTACTTTAACTGTATTCACAATTTTCTCCAAAAATGACAAATAAAATTGCGAAAATACGATGAACAATCTTTATGAAAATAGCTTCAGTGAAAAATAGAGATTTTGCAAATTAAAATGTCCAGGCCACAACTGTATAAAGCCAGATTTACACGAAGACAGTTTATCGCATGGCAGTGCAGAGGCGAGAATATAACAGAAAACTGTTATTTATTCTCACGGGTCGGCCTTCCGCGTCGCAGATGTGACCTTTCTCTACATGGGGGAAATCGTCTTGCATTCCCGCCCACCTTAAAAGATAGACGAGGCCGGATTTTGACCGGCTAAAAACCCCATGGTTTTCGCCATCTGCACTATGGAAGGGTTTCGGGACCTCCAGAAAAGTCATGCCGAAACCTAACGCAACGTTGTAATAGCACGCCGAAGAGGGAGTATGGGTTAACTCCCCCACCAATCATATCTTGCCTCTAGGCAGAGGAAATGGGACGATTTCTGGCATCGCCTCGGCATCTGCGCCTCTGAGCGGCGTCAGCCCTCTCCAGAACCCTCGTAGATGTGGCCTAGTAGATGACACTTTACTGTCATATTCTCGACTACTATGTCGTACAAGAAACTCTCTCTGGGTAATCGGGCTTTAAATTAACATTGTCATGAGTAATAAATTATTATTATTTTTATAATTTTCTTTTAGTTCATCATTTATGTTTCAACAGACTTCTGATAAAAAGATACTTGTATTAAAAAACTCTGTATATAGTTTAGAAATTGTAAAAAATCTTTGTAAATAAGCATTATTTATCTATGAACATGCTATGAACCCTTATAAATGCACTTTAAGCTTATATTATTTTTTAAAAGGATTATTTTATGAATATTGTGCCAAATATGAGCTGTGCATTTTATTTTGAAGAGTGACATAAAAATTTATTTTCATTTATTCAGGAATAGTAATAATTTTAATTGATTGCATTTATAATAATTCTTATACCTACTGTGTGTAAGGGAAACGCTTCCGAAAACGAAGACAGGTGGTAGTGGTTGTTAGTTACAAACACGATAGCACTCAAAAATCGCATAATAAGTCGACATATTATTTTTTACGCAGTCTTGTTTAGACCAATAAATAAAATGACGTTTCATACAAATAGTAATTAACATCATATTTTTCTTAATAACGTAATGTAAAGCCAATTAAAAAACAGTTAACGCTCAAAATCAGCTGTGCAACACGGCGCACGGCGTGATATGTATACTGGGTATTGAAGCGCAGTAATGCGTGCGGGTCATTGACCCCAACTTTAGCATTGCTGGCTAACGTTTTCAAAATGGCAAGTAAACAGCAAAAGAATATTATTTTCTCTTTATATTAAGTTAGTGTTTTATTACCGTTACGGAAGTGGTCACTTGGTGTAGCAAATGTAAAAGTTGTATTGATACAATGTCTAACTTTTATTTCATCTATCTTGTATGACTAAACGTGTCATCTTATTACTTCATAATATGGTTTGTATAAAAAATCCTAAAATACCGAATAAAATATTTATTTTTTAGCACTCTTCAAAAAGTTTATTACCTAATTTATAAGTTTGGTACGACATTTGACACGTGCACCTATGAATATAATCGCTATACATATAGTTAAGTACGTGCTAATGTGTTGCTCAATGCTGTAAATATGTACTCTAAGTAGCCCTAACTCGATGTTGACATAAAATAGTTCCAAGTTACATATTTGTTTTATTTTCCCCGTTTTTTAGTGTTCCGTACCCAAGGGGGGTCAACGGAACTTTATTACCGCGCGGAACCCTATTTATGCTGTCCGTCTGTCTGTCTGTCTGTCCCAGCTTTAAAGGGGTCTATCTGCTTAACCATTATAGGTAACAGGCTGGAATTTTCACAAAATATATGGCGGTTACCAACAAATAATTAAAAATATAAAAACTAAAATGTATGTCCACGCATAATTTCGCCAAATGTGGACCGATTTGGATGATTCATTTTGTATTCGATGGGGTTTAATTCGATGATAGTCTCATTGAAATAATAAGTAATGCGTTGGGTTGGGTGAAAAACCTTGGGTTGAAATCGGGAATGAAAGATACCGACCGATCTAATTATAAATCTTTCATAAAAAAATATATGACAGTTTATGAATTGCATTGCATTGGACACTGTAAGGTATGCATGCGTTATCTTGTAAAATATTATTCTCAAAAGCTGTTGTATGGGTAAGCCATGGCTATGTTGCATGGGTTATGTTTCTGAGAAAAACAGATGTCACACCTAAATATGAACAAATATATAAATACATTTACTTTTTTATAGAAAAGGCCCGCAATCGAGCAAGCGGGTCACCGAATAGTAAGTGTCCTCCACCGCTCATGAACATTTACAATACCTTAGGAATCATGGATGTGTTGCCGACCTTAAAGGAAAGGGATAAATATGCGAATAGGAAGGAGAGGACGAATTGGGCCTCCGGATATCTCACTCACCGTACGAAACGCAACAGCAAGCTGCTAATTCACTTCGGTTTTCTGTGAGACAGTGGTAACAACCCGGTCGAGCCGGCCCATTCATGCTGTAGACAAACTGTCTACAGCGTGGCTGTACTACATAGAAAGTATACACAGTGAATATCTATGATTAAAACCTCATTAAATAGTTACTGAGACTGCCTCGGTGGCGCAGAACTTGTAATGCGTATCCTATGACATCATGGGACGGAGATGCGCTCGGCGAAATGTGGGTGTACTGGTTACACCTCTGTCTACCCCTTCCGGATTACAGGAGTGAGTGCGTACGTATGTATGTTAGTATCTAACTCAACAGAAATGTGTTTCACAGTAATCTACAAGGGGCACCCAACACACTTTCATAATTTCCCTTCACTTGTCACATCTGTAAAACTTATACGAGTCTCGGATAATCTCGGATTTTTAATCGTAGGCAGTTTAAATATGTGGTGCTCGAGCTCCAGTAATTTATAACTCGTTTTCACTCATAAAAATAGATAAACAGTTTATTTCGCAAGATGTCATGTCTCCAACGTTGCGACATCGCTCATAAAAAAGAATAGATTTTATTTACGCAGATGAGACAATGATCTTTGAAACACATAAATAAGCATATTATAATACGGTTTCTATTTTAATACAATGTAGCAGTGTACGAACACCTATTCGTGTTTTTTAACTGCCTCGGCAACGCAGTTGTAATGCGTACGCGGTACGACTGCTGTGCTGAGGTTTCAGGTTCGATTCCCGGGTCAGGTAAAAGTGATATTGAGTTTTTCTATAAATCTCGAGTTGTACTATTTATACATCATCAAATTAAATAAAGTTGATAATGATGTCCCAATAACAAGCAAATCAAATACAAATATTAGAATAAATACGTTTATACGTAATAATATTACAAACAAAACCACACAGAAATTCGAATTACAAATCACTGCATGGCACTGGACTGTGCTTGTCACCCCGAGACATACTCGTAATATGTTAAGTTTCATACTGCCCAGTAATGTCATTAGCTTCAATGTCCTTCAAATCGAAATGCACCAGTGTTTACCTACCACTTATTACTATAGTATACTAAAATAATGACTAGTCAAAACTTCGTTACTTAACAAAAGAAATAACAACTGAATGTTTTCCTTCATTCCTCTCGGAAGTAAGAATGTAGGCATTTATCAATTTGACGTTTCTGTGCCATTCAAAATCTTTGACGTATCGGTAGCTGCGACATGCAATTAAAAATGACAGATGATGTGGCACCGAGCACGTTGGAGGCGTGATCAAAGGAGCCGCTTCTCATGAACATAACCTGAAAAAATCGCTCAACACATTCTTAAGTAATTAATCTTGAAACTTTAACCGCCGTCAATCGCTCGGAATATGGAATGGCTATGATACGAGTATGGTTTGTACGAAGCAGTCTGCAAGGGCGAAAGGTTAAGGGGATCTGATGCATCAGATCTACATCTCAGTATAATTTGATGACGTTTTAAGTTTCTAAAAGGCAAGTTTATTGATATTACAAATAATAACATAACATCATAATCTCAAGCCTGTATCCTTGAACAGGTAGGCAGAGATTATATGAATCATTGTTCACTCAGTAATGATTTGTAAAAAAAACAAATTATGTATATTGACAGCCACCGTGGTGCAGTGGGCGAGTAGCCGGCTGCGAAGCGAGAGGCCGTGAGTTCGATTCCCGCACCGAGACAAATGTTTGTGTGATCCACAAATATATGTTTCGGGTCTGGGTGTTGTGGGCCGAAAGTCCCTCGTAGTTCCTGGTGCTCACGATACAGGTTAACCTAGTGTGGGGTCAGAACTATAAATGTGTATTGGGTGAATTTATATAGCAGCGATAGCTTAACAGTGAGTGGTACGGACTGACGAGACGAAAGTTGCAGGTTAGAAACTAGTCCCCAAGAGCATGCATCTCTGACATTTCGAAGTTACGTGTGTAAGTATTCATTGATAAATTTGCTTGCTTTAACGGTGAAGGAAACCTGTACACCTAAGAAATTCTCCATAAGAATTACGAAGGTATGTGTAGTCTGCCATTTATCCCACATTAAGCCAGCGTAGCGGACTGAGGCTTAACCCCTCTAATTCAGTAGAGGAGACCCCTGTCCAGCAGTTAGACGTGTATATTACAGGTCTAGTATTATTATTATTTTATAGGATACTAGTTTGTTCGCGGATCAGCCCGTCTCAAGGGTATCATTTGTCTCTGTACCAAAATTTATCAAAATTGGTTCTTAACATCCACTTTTATTTATTTTAGATTTAGGTGTGAAAGCGTAACAAACAAACAAACTCTTTTCCGAATTTATAAGTAAGTATAAGAAGAAATGAAATATGAGAACAAGTTACAAAACTGTATTAAGTATCAATAGCGTTAAGTTTGGTCAAGATACGACGAGAATGCTGAAAGGAGGCCAATTTATATCAAAGGTTTATATAAAAAAGAAATTATTTCCGTATAATCGTGTGGAAAACGTTTTAAATATCAATAGAACAATCGTCCGGATTCATGTAGCACCGGTCATTAACTACTCAGATCAAAGGCGCGAGTTCTATCGACGTACTAATGAGACCGTTTGGACCTAATAACAACCGGGACTGCATGTAATGTCTTAATTTTGGAGCTAGTTGTAGGGTGGCCATGGCAAAAGGTGTGTGAAAGAATTTGGTGATGAAAACATAAAACGATTGAATTCTCGGTCCAATTAATAAATAAATAAATACACCCAACAGTCACACACATAGTCCCGACCCCACACTAGGTTAACCTGTATCGTGGGTATCGGGAACTACGAGGGACTTGCGGTCCCACAACACCCAGACCCGAAACAAATATTTGTGTATTAGACAAACATTTGTCTCGGTCTGGGAATCGAACCCACGGCCTCACGCTTCGCAGCCGGCTACTCGCCCACTGCGCCACGGAGGCTGTCAATTAATAGAAGTATTACGATTAAAATTATACGCTTCGGTAATCTTTTTTTCGAAAGTATGGCCATGTTACATTAGATTATGTAATTATTTTCCCTTTCTTTCTGATCCGGATGACCGAGCTATCCATTGCATATGTAGGCATATGTACTAATTCATTAAAAAAACATCGCAGAAGTGCATAATTTAAATATTAGTAGGTACTGTTAGTAGGTACCTACTGTTTATAAACTTTAACTGATTTAAAAACGTTTCTCACTGGTTTAAGATAAGGAATAAGTATTTGTTCAATTAATGAAATTCTCGTGTTAATCCTACTACTATTATAAATTGTGAAAGTTTGGATGTTTGTGAGTTTGTGAATCTGGATTTTTGTTAGTCAATCACGTCTTAACAGCTAAACGGTTTTGGGTGAAACACATATATACAGATACATAGCAACCTACTGTTGTATTCGAATGTTGTGTCGCTGAACACAGCGATGTACAAATAAATGCAGTGCTTAGTATTATGTATCAAATTACCTAACAATACCGCGCAAGTTAAATTGGCTTAGTTTTCAGGAGAGACATAAAACTGAATATTTTTATGAACATGTGTGATGTAACCAATGAATTACGCGATGACAGAACTATTTGAATATCGTAATAATAATAATAATAATACACCCAATAGTCACACACATAGCTCTGACCCCACACTAGGTAAACCTGTGTCGTGGGTATCAGGAACTACGAGGGACTTGCGGTCCCACAACACCCAGACCCGAGACCAATATTTGTGGTTCACACAAACATTTGTCTCGGTGTGGGAATCGAACCCACGGCCTCTAGCTTCGCAGCCGACTACTCGCCCGCTGCGCCACGGAGCTGTCATGCTTTGTATAGTTAATTTAAATTGTTGTGTAAATTTATTGGATATTGTTAGCTAAGCAACGATTTGTACATTGTAACTGCGCCAAATATACAAATAAAAAATATATTAAACAAATATTTTTATATGACAAACTAACGTATCAAAGGATTAACTAGCAGTACAAAAACAAAAGTAACAAGCGTTAGTAAAGATTTGTCGATTGAAGTTCTGAAAAAATAAATTTACGACTCTCGAGCACTGCATTTTTGTCAACAATAAATTTTAAAATCTCCAGATAAAAGAAAATATTTTTTATTAATCTGGCACTACATGTAATCTTTCTTTCCTCATTCCTCTTGTACAACATTAGGTTGAAAACACACTGATGATAAATACCTGCAAATTTTCTTTGAAGAAAAATCTATATTTTAATAAAAACATGACAGTCACCCTACAATATAGAACTGACTGTAACCTCGCGTTTATTTCACAATAAACTAAATATATCGCCTTTCTTCAACCGTTTTCGACATCCAACAAGTGGCAATTAAAACTGACAAATGGTATGAGTTAAGGCGACGTGTGGTGTGTTCCGCCGTGTCGCCTTGTCGCCTTGTCGCCTTGTCGCCGCGTCGCCACAAAGCTCGCCTCTGATGTCTCTTCATGCCGGGATGACAGCGGCGCAATAATATAGAAAAATTGTCACGTAAAACTCATTCGTTGTCCCATCAAAGAATAGGAAGTTAAAGGTTACTGCATACTGTTGGGTTGGGACTTGGGGCGTGAATGAGCTTGTCATAATCAAGTTTTAATTTTCGAGGAATTAAAACAACTACCGGTGACAAGACGCTTTGAAGGAATTCGACGAGCCAATAAATAAATAAAAATAAATAAATAAATACACCCAACAGTCACATACATAGTCCTGACCCCACCCTAGGTTAACCTGTATCTTGGGTATCAGAAAATACGAGGGACTTGCGGTCCCACAACACCCAGACCCGAAACAAATATTTGTGGGTCCCACAAACATTTGTCTCAGTGCGGGAATCGAACCCACGGCTGCGAAGCCGGCTACTCGTCCACTGTGCCACGGAGGCTGTCAAAAATAAGTCTTAGTATATCCAAGAACACAACGAAAACAAGATGTAGAGTTTATGTATTTAAAATAGACACGTGGACTCCGAAGTCCTCTCTGCTTGGGTGCTGTTGCTAGTTCTACAATAGTAAGTACTATTAGCTATGAAAGTACACAGCCATAGTAGTGACCAGTGCAAGCGTCTTCATCAATTGCAACAAATATAGCTCTTACCTTTGTCACAAAGTAGAAATTATATAAATTTATGAATTTATCTTATGAACCCAAAATTGGCGCCTAAATCGATGGACTGTCACTCTACATAACACACGTAACCACAGCACTAAAAAGCGGTGGCATGTCGGCGGCTTTACCCGCTCGTTACTTTTGATTGATGGCGTTTAAAAAAAAAAGATAAAAGCAACGTGGATGTTATGACGCGAGACCGCTGCCGTACGGCAAAACGCCTTGTCGTCTACTACATTAAAAAGCGATAAATGTTCCCGCGTATATAAAAGAGAAGTGCCGAGGAAACAAACGCAATTTGTAAATTATTAGTGATCATTTGCGCGACTGAAATAACAGCTTTTTACTTGTATTATATTACTAGGAATCTTTCTCGACTACGCTTGATTAATGTAGCGATATCTTTTGAACAATGACGTATCATTTTATGTGAGATTGTAAAAGGGGTAATACAAACTGCAACTCAATTTACATACGATTATTACATTTATATTGATCTGATTGTTACTTTATAATGGTTTCGCATCTTACTCATCAATAAAAAATCAGAAACCACTATAATTGGCTTAAAGAACATTATGCCGTGTACAAAAACAAACATTCAGAAAATGAATGTTACTTGTGCACCGCTCATAAAGTACACAATTACACTTTTAAAAAATATTTGATGTTTTTCCACTACTTCATTACAAGTTTTGGAATTGTAACTAAAACAACCGAACAACATCTACGCATAAGTGTTCCAAATTGGTTTATTTTTAATTAATTATGACGCTTCAACGTTATAGGTGCCAGATCAAAAGCTTTTGTTTTAATAGTATATTTCTGAGGAGAAAAATCATCATAATTTCGTTAAAGTGGTCCTCTGATGTATAGTTGAAATATTTCGGTGGCTTTTAACACTAAGTGGATTGTCATAATTGATTTTAAATTGTCGCTTTATTTTAAGAAGCCCGCTTTTATGCGAAGACTGAAATTATATTAGAAAATGACTTCATTAGACATGTTAATCTGAAACGTAAGCGAAATTGATAAATTATTTTAAAATATTATTTGTGTACTTTAATTAGTTTAGTCTTTAATATGTAGTCGTTACGATTTTTATTTTGAAAAGATTCTCTCGAAATAAAGTAGTTCCAGCTTACTGTACTTTTCAAAGTATGATCTACGGTCTATAGACCCAAAGCGTAGGTATTTGCTAAAAGCGATTGCGTAAATTATGTGGTACGGCACGGCAATTGTGCCAAGCTAATGTTTACCTAATAGCTGCCCCCTATCACATCATGGGATGAAAATAAGCTCAGTGAAATGTTGTTTTCGGCTTATTACAGCACTAGTGTAGTAGTTTGCCTACCACTTTGGGGTGAAAGGCGGGAGATTATATTATGTTATATTACGTTTGCCTCTGTGACGCGAGAGACCGCGGGTTCGATTACGGCACCGAGACAAAATGTTTGTGTGATCCACAAATATTAGTTTCGGGTCTGGGTGTTACTCTCCAGAAGGGTTGCGTCAGGCGGTTGGTCGTAAAAACTACAAGCAAAATCTTTCTGTAACATGTGTGATAAGGGTAGGTGGTAGAAGATGTATGAAAAACTCCATCTAAGTCGGGCTTTACACTTATACATTGATTTATATAATTCTTCAGCGATGTATTTCTGTGGTGTGACGAACTGTATCAGACACAGCAGTGGTGATGGCTGGTAAGTGGTAATCCCGTGACGTGATCAAAGCAGAACCATCCCGTGACTGCAGCTTGTAATGGATGCGCGTTTACATTCAATTAAACATATCACTGCTATGAACGATTTTAAACGCTTCGCGGGTTAAGCTTCAGTGTTGATGCGACTGCGGCGTGGTGACAAATAAATTAACATTTACTGTACGGTATAGTAGTGATAGTTCACCGGGGAGTGGTATGGACTGTCAAGACGAAAGTCGCAGGTTCGAAACCAGTCTCAAGTGCTTTCTCTTTCAGTACCTCTGACTTTTCTAAGTTATGTGTGTATTAATTGTTAATTATCACTAGCTTTAATGGTGAAGGAAACATCGTGAGGAAACCTGCATATCTGAGAAGTTCTTCATAAGAATTTCGAAGTTATTTGAAGTCTGCCAGCGTGGTGGACTCAGGCCTAACCCCTCTCATTCCGTAGAGGAGGCCCGTGCCCAGCAGTGGGACGTATATAATACAGGGCTGGTATTATTATTATTAAAAATGCCTTGAAATGGTTTTTTATTTTTTTATTTTATTAGATTGAATGACGAGACGAGCAGGTCGCTCGCCTGATGGTAAGCGCCACGCCTGCTCATAAACAGAAGCAACGCCACACAGAACTTTAAATAAAGCACTGCATGACACTGGACTGCGCTCGTCACCCCGAGGCATAAGATGTTAAGTCTCATAATGCCCAGTAATTACACTGGCTTCAATGTCCTTCACACCGGAACACAACAGTGCTTACACACTGTTGCTTGGCGGCAGAAATAGACAAAGCGGTGGTACCAACCCAGCCGGTCTCTCGCAAACGAGGGACCTACCACTTTGTAAATTAATGATATTAGCTTAGATTCCTAGTACCTACTACTACCTACAATCTTTCTTCCTGGAGTTATACCTGCTTAGTGCCAGCGTCCGCCTTCCTACTTAGACGCTTTCACTTCGCCATAACTTGGGCATCCTTAGTAGGACATTTTTTTAAATATATGGAGAATTTTAAAAAGACATGTATCTTCTGTGTAAATAGATATAGATCTAAACATACACTGACGCCTGTAAAGGGGTAGGCAGATCTGTAAGCAGTACACCGACATTTTATCGTGGTTATTTCCGTCCCATGACGTGGTAGGGGGCGAGCCTATCGCCATACCAGGCACAAATCTAGACTTCGGTCTAATACTAAGCATTTCATGATAGAAAAACCCAATCCCGTTACCCAACCCGACGATCGAACCCGATACCTTAGCGTCAGGCTCAGTCGTAACGCGTACGCATTACAATTGCGCCACTGAGGTATTGTTATTAAGAGGTTTTTAAACTTTCACGATTTGTATCAATATTATAATAATTATTTAAACGGTTTTTTTATTTTATTTAAGCCCTCCAAATACTACGCAATTAAGACCCGTTTAAATAAATATTATAGTAAGATAACAGAAGCAAGCTATCTCAACAAATACAGCGTATTTATCGCTTGATGTGCATGTTTCCAATTAAGGCTTAGTGAGGTGTTCTCGCGTCCCGCTGCCGAGCCCAAACGTCTCGCGTCTCGGAATAACTAACTAAACCGACACGAACCACGGATTTGCATATTATCTACTTATGCACTACTTCACATCGGGCCGTGTACGAAAAAGCGAACGTTGTACTAGATAAAGCGCTTTGAGCGCTTGAATGTTAGATGCGATGTTGAATGCGGAAAAAAGTTATTTTAACTTATCTATTATTACTCTGGTTGTATATCTACTGTGTCTGTGTACAGAGCTCTTATATATGTTTTTTACAAAATAAATGGCATTCAATATAATGAGGTGCAGAAATAGCGGCATTAAATATCGCCGCAAGTAATTAACTTTAAATATTGTTGCCAAGTGATTTTCAACGGGCTAATAAACGTATACCACATAGTAACATTATTAATACGCTCATTTTCACGCTCTTACGTGTGTAAATCGTGTTTTAAATAGTATATAGTGAGGTAATATTAAGGGAGTTGAACTTTGAAGCAACTGTACAAGAATACTTTCACATCTTCTTTCTATCTTAGCAATATTTCACACACGTTTAGAAAGCTCGGACTTAGAAAACAATGAAAAGCATTATTATAGTAAAAGGCCAGTCAGCGAACAAGTGGGGCAAGATAATCTCCAACGCCTATAAACACCCACAAATCTAGGACGATCGTAATATATTGCGACCATTCTTCTTCTTCCACCTGCTCTTATCCCACTCACAGTGGGGTCGACGCAATATGCTTTTTAACACATGTCACAGACTGAACACTCATACTCGGAATAAATATTTGTGTATAAAACATTGTGTCTGGGTGCGGGAATCGAACCCACACATCCGTCTACTTGCCCACTGCGCCACGGCCTATTTAATCTGTAGACAAGTGACCACGGTGTAGCTCTACCCGTTTTTTAAATCTCACTGTAGCCGACATTAGATAATTATATAACTAATTTGCTACATATTCTGTATTTATTGCAGTCTTCCTACAGTTTATGGGATATAGTAAAAGTGAAATAGCATAAAATCCATGGAATCGGTTTAAACGCGGGATTTGGCGGGAATTTATTGGCGCCAGATCGGCACTTAAACGTCACGAGTCGCCAGCAATTCAGTATTCAGCTCTTTAATAAATTGAGCCGCGTCTCGGCTTTCGCCGTACCCGGTGTACCGTGTCCATTGATAACATGAGACCGGTTTTTTTCAACCCACTTCAAAGAGGATGAGGTTCTCAATTTGGTTTATTATGTATGTTTCGCGATGTCTCCGGCAAATGAGGATCCACTTTGATGATTATATTATTGAAGATATGACTGATATAATATGAAGATTTGATGACAGAATAAAAAAAAAGAAACTTAAATCAACGGAACACGACGGAACAGAACAAATACACCACCATTCGGGTTTTGAAGTAGTTTTTTGACATTTTTAACTTATTGGAACTGCGTTATCAAAATCGATAATCAAACAATAGGAAATATCTCAATTTAGAAAACTCTACAGTAAAAATATGGATTCTACAAGTAATTGTGATATTGTAATCTTCAGAAACATGGCAAATAAACATAATTTACTATAAATATTTTTTATAAATATAACGGAGCCGCTAAGAATAGTGGCAATGGAAACATACCATATCTACGACTTCATTTAAAAGCTGCATATTTAGGCGAAGCCTGAACGAGCTTTAAGCTTTTAAAAAGAATCATAGCCATGGCGGTGTACCCCGAGTGAGATCTTGTCTTGAGACAATACAATTGTTTATTTTTTTTATTATAATCTTCAATGACAAAAAGAGCAGGTCGCTCACCGCGCCTGCCCAGACATAACACCACACAGAACCTTGAATTGCAAAGCACTGGATATAGCATAGTATTGGATTGTGTTTGTCAACCCGAGACATAAGATCTTAAGTGTCATAATGCCCGGTAATTTCACTGGCTTGAATATCCTTCAAACCGAAACACAGCAGTGCTTACACACTGCTCTTTTGCGGTAGAAATAGACAAGGCGGTGGTAACAACCCAGACGGCCTCTCGCATACGAGGGACTTACAATCTAGTAAAAGTAAAGTAGTCGTTTCTTAGATCATTATGTTTTTATTCTTTTAATTCAGTAGAAAATCTGAATGTCATTATATTTTACCGCATCACGGCGTATCTACTATGCCCGAAGTTAAAATTAGCGGTAAGAGAAATATAAGAAGAGCCATAAGATTAACACAAAATAAATCGATCATAGAGTATCGATCGTTTAAATTAAACTTATTATATTATTTTGTATTAATAAAAACTTGCTTATAATCCCAAAAGGCTTGTGGGTGTACAGTTACACAGCATAGTAAAAGATTTCATTAAACTGGTATGAGAAAATTGCTTTAGACGATTTGTATGTCAGAGGAAATGCAACTGCCATTATTACACAGTATCTTTTTTATTTCATGATTACCTGATTTTTAGACATGGTAGGTAAATAATTATTGACATATTGAGGTATTCGTGAAGTTTTAGACCTTATTACTGTTGATTATTGTGACCCTTTGCCGACCTAAGCGATAAAAAAAGTTTTTACTGTAGGGTAGCTTTTCAATCGATATTTTAAAGCATAGGTCGGCAAACGAGCAAGCAAGCAACTCTACCGCCCAAGTACACCCACAATACCAGAAGAATCATGGACGTGTTTCCGACCTTCAAGGGACTGGATAATTAAGGAATTGGGAAAGGGAGGGAAAATTGGGCCTCGCCAACAGCGAATCGTTACTTCACGTCGATTTTTTGTGAGACAGTGGTAACAACCCGGCCGATCCAGCCCATTAGACAAAAGTGTCTACAACGTGGCTCTACCATTTTAAAAAATTACAAAGAGATTCGTTTAAAATATTTTTTATTAACACTTAAACGACAAACTAAATTTATACAAATCAAAGTTCCCTGCCCCCAAACGCCCTTATTAGCGATCCGTCGAGCCGTGTAATTAAAAAATAGATCACAGTGACTCTACTTACCATCACAATGGCGGGCATGGTGGATTATGTCAGGCCGTTATGCCACTGTTACAATTTTGACATTTTTATTTATTGGCTCTCGTGTCACACTAACGCTCTTTTGCCTCTCTATGGAGTGAGTCGCGACATGTTTGGAAACATTATAGATGGAAAAAGTTTAAAAAATACATTACTTTTATTATAAGATGTTGGAATACAAAATAATGAGACTATATGGTTGACCCACTTACTTGACTTGAAACAACTAACTTGTATCTGATAGGAAAATAGACTTTTGTGATGCAACAATGACATAATATGCTAGAATAACTAAGTTGCTTATAAATAAGAGATGATAAATTTGTGGTGCATGAAAATGTAAATAAAATAAGCAGTATTAAGATAGCAACCGAAATAACAACAAAGACAACGAATTAAACCCGTTACGAAACAGCATCGCGCAAGTACCAGGCGCGCAGAAAATTGAGATGATTCGCTCCGCTCACACCAACAAAAGCCAATTCCGCTTTCCCGCCAGTTAAGCTATAACTACCCTCCATATCGCGCGATATCGCGTTCTAGCGTATTAGCTGCTTACTCGGTCGTGTTATTAAAAATTATGCAGCCAATCGCGGCCGGGCGCCCGTCGTGAGCGGACGCGGCTTAGGCGCGTGTTCCTTTATTGCTTTAAAAGCTTTTTAAAACGATAATAATGGGTCAAGAGAGCCCTATTGTGGTTTTAAATTGTTTCTGGAAGGGTTAAACGCCGTTCCAGACAGGCTTAGATGATTTTAAAGTAGTAATCGGTGTAATTGTGACGATTTGCGCTCTACCAACTCTACTAAAATAAAGTATACCTATCATTTTTGTGTGGTAGAGCCACGCTTTAGACAGTTTTGTCTACAGTATGAATTGGCCTTCTCGACCGAGTTGTTACCACTGTCTCACAGAAAACCGGCGTAAAGTAGCATCTTGCTGCTGCGTTTCGTATGGTGAGTGAGATATCCGGAGGCCATTCCTTTATGAGTGGCAACGCGCCCATGATTCTTTTGGTATTGTGGGCGTATGAGAGAGATAACTATGGACCAGAGATATCTCAGGTAAAACTGTCAACATTCGATTAAATTCGATTGACGTCGCGTTTTCATGTTAGGATTCGTAGACAAAATACCACAGAGAGGTTGAAAGTACTATTTTCTCTACTTTTGACATAACGAGTCGAATATTCTGCTCAACCATGTTAGCGTCGATAGACATATAGAGATAAAACAGGAGTCGACAAAATCATCTCGTGTTGCATATTCTAAACGCCCTGTAAATTATACTTACGTCTCAGGGGTTACCCTGTCAACGAGCTGTAACGAGTAAAGTCCAGTGCCTTGCAGTACATCATAATTTGAATTTCTGGTTGTTATTTCTTCTATTTATGGGCAGGCTTGATCCTTACCATCAGGCGACCGACCTGCTTGTCTCGTTATCTAAACCTAAGAAAGAAAAAAATAGGCATATAAGAGACTACGAATAGTAATAAATAAACGAATTATTTTTAAATATAATGGCATATAAGTGAGAAGAGCGTTTGTCCGTACATCACGCTTGACGATATATTTTCCATATCACGTAGGAGTTGATTTCTAAGTTGGAAGCCGCGTCGGGGTGTTCAGCCGTGAAATGGGACCCTCTTACTATATACATGTCGCTGCATAATTGGAATAACGACGCTTTGATAATGATCTGGGTGTTTTAGATTCTTTTTTTTTCATAGGCCGGCAAACGAGCAATTGCAGCAAGCTACTACTTTACGTCGGTTTTCTGTGAGACAGTGGTAACGACCCGGACGAGCCGGCCCATTCATGCTGTAGACAAAACTGTCTACAGCGTGGCTCTACCACTCATAAAATAATAATCACATAATGTTAGATCAAAATCAAATGTGATTTTTAAACGATGAAAATATGAGGACGCCGCGAAAGTCTTTTAAATCGACGTAAAAAACGAAGGAGGTTCTCAATTCGAGTCGTTACATACAACATATTTTTTGTGTCCACGCGTAACTCCGCCAAATGTAGATCGATTTGGATGATTCTTTTTTCATTCAAAACAGTATAGCTGAATGTTAGTCCTTATAAAAATTCAAGAAAAAAAATTTAATCATAAGGGAGGGGAGGAGGATGGATATGGAAATAAAAACAATCACAAAAAACTAAAAAGTTAAAAATAATAAATTTTGTGTCTGTGGCTCCTATCCCATTATGAGAATTTAATGGCATTCATGGCATTGACTCAAAATTGGTTAGTGTATATAGGTATTTTTATTTTTAGCTTTTTAGTTCGTTTTTGAGTCATTTTTATTAATTCCAATAAAGCTTAATAATATTATTTTTATAAACATCACACGTGAATTGGCCAGGATTGTAATTCGAGCCTGGTATCGTAAAAGGCTCACCCTCTTTCATTTATACGACAGAAATATGCTCCACGAACCACTCGCGGACCTCGGGCGCCCACCATTTCGGGGATACAGACGTGAGCTTGTTTTTTTAACCAAAACTTCTTACGGCCATTTTAATTCGTGAAAGGAGTTTATAAGAAGCGTAATAAATATAAAAATATAACTGAGAATAAAATCTATCTAAAACATTATTATCCAATCCTTATTTTATATGTCGACAACGCTATCATTCTCCTGGTATTTTAGGTATTTATTTGTGGAAATCACTTACCAACAGATGATCCATTTAACTCGATTGCCGGGCTTTTGCTATAAAATATCTCCTACCAAACGATTCGTAGTCGCAAAAAACACGCATTACAAGCGGATTTTGCGCATAATGTCTGCATCTCAGTACGATCGCGACGTATCGATTGGTGGCCCGGTACCTAGTCGGTACCCTCTCAAAGGAATTAATAGAGTTCCCCTGGTAATGTCGGCTGACAAACCATTCGGATATCCGCTCATACAATACTGTTGATATTTCCAGCTTCTTCAACTTATTCTTGTGCACGTCTTAATAATGTGGGAGGAAACGGCTTTCACAACGAAAAAGAGGCGTATTATAGTTATATATAGTTTGTATTTTTTTTTTAATTTAATTATGGCTTCGTACTTCCATGCATATAGCCAATGACAAGTGTTTAATATATTGTCAAGTATTCACAAGAACGATGGAAACCCGGTGTGGCTGATTTCAAATTCTTCTTGGAGTTTTGGTGTCAATTCCTTCCGGTATGATGCTTCATAGACGATTTGCTCCAAGCGGATCAAACGATCAAGGTTGATCAATACACTTGGTTAAAAAGCACCTAAATTGACCAATTTCAATGATTCCATATACTGTTTATCACAATCAATGTTTATTGCACAAATTCACACCACTTTTATACAACAAACATAGCTTTAGGGATTAATTAAAATAGGAGATTGACCGCACTATTAGAATTCGCGCTGAAACTCTTAGTTTGACTATATGTGTAACAGTCGTTTTTATTTCAAAGTTGGTATACTCGAGATGCTTTTAAGTTATGATTGAAGAAAATCTTTTCAGTCATTTACATTATGATATTTTTTTAATTGTAGTGGCAGATGTGCTGTTGCATTTTTTATGTTTAGAAACATTATCGAAATCACAAATTCTCGTCACGTCACTCCCGAATACTGAATCGATCGTTTTAAACGTGTTGAAGTTAGTAGAGTTAGTAGTGTTGAGAACTAAGAGGTTAGTTATTGTCAAAACTGTATGAAAATAAGTTTCCGATAGCAGTCAGGAAATTTAGTAGCGTTTCAGTACCATTCGATTAAAAAAACATATTTCGGTATTTCTTAACACCATAACGCACTAGCCACATATTGTATTTTAATTTGATTTAATAAATATAAACATAAAGAATGTGCTGAAGTACTGGCCGAATTTTAGCGGGAATGCTCACGGTGCAGTCAGTCGCATATTTTAATTATTTCCCAAACTCGTACACTTAAAGTTGACTTGATATGCAACATCAATGATGATGAACAGGGTATGGACACATTGAGATAAGTAGGTACATTTAGGGAAGGGAATTTAGGAATATGAGAGTGTTGATTGATCTTGTAGGTACTACGTTCGATTCGCTTGGAGAAAGTCGTCTAAGAAGCATCGTATTGGAAGGGATTGACACTAAAACTCCGACAACACCTTGAAATCGGCCACAGCCGATCGTTTAAGAAGATTTAAAAATATATTAAACACTTGTCATTGGCGCAAAAGCAGTGCGAAGCCATAAATAATAAAGGAAAGTACTGGCCCCAATGTGTTCTATGCTTCCGTTTTAAGTACTTACATTATCCAAAACATTAATTGATCTCTCAGTCACGCTTATAGAAGTTTCACATAAACATTATGTTCGTGCAGAATAACATGACCGGGCTGAAAACAGTTACTTCACCCACCCTCTACGACTCCCGCCACCCTTTAGTCTATGAAAACAATCTAGCGTGTGACTGATTTCAGTCCGACCAATTTATTAAACGCGAATTGTAAAAAACGTTTGTTAAGAAAAGAAAATACGGAGTATCGACACGGAGTCCACATCTCTGTCTTATACAAGTCAGTAACGACCTATCTTATGCGATTTACCGGAATTCATTACAAAATATATAACAAAGTTTAAACAATAGCTCCACAGCGCGGCGGAGTTATTCAATAGTAGATGAACCGCTCGAAACTCGGAAGATCTAGAAACTTGAAGTGTTCTAAACAAGGGATCCAATTAAATAACTCGATAACAAGACGAGATGTCTTTGTGACGAACAATGATCCCCAGCTGAGGCTGACGGGTGGACCGAGATTATTTGAAAATCTTAATTAATATACCTACTGCGGACGATTTTATGTCGTGCGGATAATTGTCGCAGAGTAAAGCATAAACAATCTACTTACATATTATGCTTCAAATGTTTTAATTTACCTACTTAGTACATCATACGAAATTAACATTGCATTAGGTACTTCATGTTTGTACCACCGAAGCCAGAGGTACAGTTAGTGCTGCTTCAACTGTTTCCTGAGCTTATTACCGTGCCATAATAATACAGAGAGCGAGCCTATCTCCATACCGAGCACAAATACCAATCTTGGTCGACTAATTTGTGATTTTTCGAATCTTAATCAAACACTACTTGTGATTGCCCGGCTTGGGGTTTGGGCACAGGAATCCACGGTTATCAGCCTAAGTAAGCTGTCAGTAAACCAATTTTGCGATACCCAATTTTGTTATAGTCTAGTCAGTGACAACATAATTGATACTAATAGCCTTGGTTTCTCCCCAAATTGTAAACCGCACGGACTGTTTAGAATGATCGGTGTCATTCATTTTTCGTTTTACAAACATCCCTCGTTGTGTGGCGAAGGACCTGCCACCGATCGTGAACGCAATTCCACGGTGCAAGAGCGCTTTGTGATGCAGATATCCTTAATCCCTGTCTATCTGACTACGTGTCAACGCCAGCCGCAGAGCCATGGCATAGAGAGGACATGCCGCCAGTTTTGTATAGTATTTTTGTAGTCCAAAAAAACTGAGGAGAGTCTAAATGAGGAGAGACTTTTCTGCAAGTGTAGTTACTAGCAATTTGAGCGCAATATTACTTTAAACAGTATGGAAATAACATCTGGAGTTGTATAATTTAAGGCTCTTCTCGAGACTGGGAAGAATTTGCGTGCGTGCCGGCGTTGTTGTCATACTTATTATGGAAATCAAGTGTATTAGATAGATAATAAAAGACCCACTTAATGACCCAATTGTGATTTACATCTGGCTTCTCCAGTTATAAATGTCTTTAAGCCTTTTTTTAGATCGTCAAGCGAAATGTCCATAAGCTGAGGTTGATGCCTCCTTAATTCATTATTTTGTCTCCCAGTTTAAGGGAAGTCGATTGTTTATTTTTCCTCTATAACTTTCTATTCGATTAATTTTGTTACAGGACAGAGGCTATTTAGCGTTCCACCGTCAATATTGGTTAACAGGAGTTGCGGTGGCGGGATGCTCTCTAAGTATATATTTTTGGGGTATGTCTCTATTATTCTACCGTAGAAAGTGGCGGCACGGCGCGGCGGTGCCAAGCAAGCGCGAAAGGATTATGAAGGGCTGAGATAGCAATTAGCAGCTTACTTAATTACAAGATAAATTAGTATGTAAATTAATAGCCGTGCAGGCGCGCCCGGCCGGCAAAATACCGCCCGCTTGCTTTAATATTCTCATTGTTAGCGCTCTAGCTGTTAATTTTATACGTTCATGGCACAGTTCTGTGTTACGGCTAGAAGTTACATATTATTTTGTGGGTACAGATTACTATCCTACTACTACTATAAATGTGTAAGTTTGGATGTTTATTAGTCAATCACGCCTTAACGGGTGACAATTTTAGACTAAATCAAAACTACCTAATGAAAAATAAATCTATTTTCTTTTATAAGTCAACAAGTGTTTTCTCAATATGTTTTTTTATAGCATAGGCCGGCAAAATGGCCAGTGGGTCACCTGATGGTACGTCATCTCCACCGCCGATGTACGCCCAGAATACCAAAAGATTCATGGGCGCTTTGCAGACCTTTAAAGGAAAGGGATAACTAATAGATTGTGAGGGCAGGGGATTTGGGGCTCCGGATATCTCACTCACCCTAAACTGTCCACAGCGAGGCTCTACTACTCATTTTTTTTTTAGATTCGTTTTAATAATCCCCAAGCAAAAATCGCAAAATTATCAATTTATACAATACTACGAAAGTGTCTTTTTTTATTATTATTTTTTATAGTATAGGCCGGCAAACGAGCAAGTGGGTCACCTGATGGTAAGCGATCTCCACCGCCCATGTACGCCCACAATACAAAAGAATTATGGGCGCGTTGCCGACCTTAAAGGAAAGGGATAATAAGGGATTGGGAAGGGGAGGGGTATTTGGGCCTCCGGATATCTCACTCACCGTACGAAACGCAGCAGCAAGCTGCTACTTTACGCCGGTTTTCTGTGAGACAGTGCCGGCCCATTCATGCTGTAGACAAAATTGTCTACAGCGTGGCTCTACCACTCGTAACTGTACTGTCTGTACTACATCTTATGATAAGTATAGTATAGACCAAATATAAAGTCTATTATACTAGCCGGAAGTAACTGTATAACCTTTGAATTCGACTCGCCGAAACAAACCACTACGACAGATTTTTACCATAACCGGGAACAAATGAATGTTACAATTATACTCCCACCAGCTAATCTGAAAATGTATTGCACATATTATTATATTATTGTAACTTAATTGCATTTATAATCTCAATGCAATCTTCATCAAATTAAGTATAGCAAACTTAGCAAAACGTCTAAAACAACAAATTAAATCTCCCTTATAAAAGACTAATTAAAAGATCACTTAGCTAATGTTTGTATAAAAATCGCATCTCCACAAAACCGATCCACTTGGCGATTTGTTAGAACTAAACATAATGGGGGAGGATAACCAGAGCAATTATAGATATTATATTTGCACAAAAACCCCCGCATAAAGAACAATGTGTTTGTTCTTTGTATTATTTAGTGATTCGTTGATATGTCGATAGTTACGAATGTTTCAGTATCTCGATAATCGATTGTTTTATGTTTCAATGGATCTCATAAGGAATGAAATTATAAACACTTATTCTAAACCATGTAGAGCTAGTCTATGCCGCCAAGCAGCAGTGTGTAAACATTGGTGTGTTCCGGTTTGAAGGACATTGATGCCAGTGAAATTACTGGGCATTATGAGCCTTAACAACTTATGTCTCAGGGTGACGAGCGCAGTTCAGTGTTATGCAGTACTTCATAATTTGAAGTTCTGTTTGGTGTTGATTCTGTTTATGGACAGCGTGACGCTTACCATCAGTCCCGTCATTTAAAGCTAATAAATAAATCATCTTTTTGCGACTTTAATCACGTATTTCAACCTGATCGCTTAACTTCAATTTTCAACTTGTAATTTACTCTATAAAAAATAATTATATGTGGCAGGGTGCTGTTACTGTAGTGAACTTTATCTAAGTAATCACTGTAAAGGTCAGTAATTATGCCAGGCGAAAGCAGGAAATAGCAATGTAGGTACGATGTCTAGATTAAGTCTAATAACCCACAAAACGTAAAAGAAAACCGCTACATCGATATTGTTAATTTTATTTTTATAAGACTACCTCGGTCAAGTAGTTGTAATGCGTATGCGTTACGACGGCTGTGCTGAGGTCTCAGGTTCGACTCCCGGGTCGGGTAAAAGTCATATTGAGTCTTTTGTTATTACGGAATGCTCAGTATCAGCCCGGAGTCTGAAATTGTGCCCGGTATTGCGATAGACTCATCCCCTATCACATCATGAGACGGAAATAAGCTCGGCGAAATGTGGGTGGACTAGTTACACCTCTGCCTACACCTTTGAGGATTGCAGGCGTGAGTGCGTATGCGTTTGCGTATTTTTATAAATGGTAGAGTCACGCTGTAGACAGTATTGTCTACAGTATGAATTGACCGGCTCAACTAGGTTGTTACCACTATCTTACAGAATACCGATGTGAAGTAACAGGTTGCTGTTGCGTTTCGTACATTGAGTGTCGGCAACGCGTCCATGACACTTCAGATATTGTGGGCATTCATGAGCAGTGGAGATCAGTTACTATATAAAATGACTCACTTGCTGGCTTGCCGGCCTCTACTATAACAAATATAAAAAAAAACGATCCTAAAACTTGCAATATCCCATCCCTATCGCTATTAGTATTAATAACGATTTGATTCCGCAATCGGTAGCCATGTTTGTTTAGCTGTCAAAGTTTGTGCGACGCGGTGGCTACGGAGCCTCGGCGCGCGCGCGTCACGTGACCGTGTTTTTTAATGTTACGCTATTACGTGTAATGTAAGGGTGCAGTTTTCCCATGATTGGACGCGGATTTATCTTTATTAAAAATAACTTTATGATGTTATAATTTCATATTTCCCATGGTAGTAACGAGTGATTAAAAATGGAGGTAAACAATCCCACCCTTTAATTTTTGTACATACTTGGTAGCTCTAGGCACTTTCATTGGGATTCAGTATATCCTAGAATGAAATTCATGAAAGAACACAACTACTTTTCTAATATAACATTGAGTATTAAAACATTAACAAAAAGACGTTTTGATTTTAGCGCCCACTTGCTCCACTGACACTAATCTCATCATAATCATGAAATAAAATACCTAAGTAGAAAGCAGTTTGGAAAGTAGACATAAATAAGTGTTGCTTACTGTCTAAATATAGTAACTAAGTAATAAAATATACCAAAGGTGTTGCCAGATGAGACGACAGTTTCATGAGATTAACGACATGGTAACAACGCCGTGGGGTGTGACGTATCAAATCGCAATTGAGATCGTGGCAGATAACGGAATGGGATGCCTGCTGTTTGATTAGATACTCAACCACCCTCTAGTTTGTTTACAATTATATCTGTGGTCTCATGATAGTGATCGATGACGTCATATTTTATAACACACTTTGTTATAGTGCCTGATTTTATATTTCTAGTTCGCATGATCGATTAGGTAATTTGTAGCTGATATTGGAGAAGATGAATTCAACATTTTTATACGACGCGACGTTATTTATAGCAATATTGTGGTTTTAATTGATGTTTAAATATAAAATATCGTTTTGCCGGCATTTGTGGCACGTAGTGATGTGATAATTCAGAGAATGCCCTACTTTATGAATTGTGTGTCATTGTTGATCCTGGCGTACAGGAATTGGAGTATACTTAATATGCTTTAGTCTGCCATATTTTTTCATTGTATATGGTTTTGTTGTCCAAATGACTATTACATTATTTTTTTCGTGGTGGAGTAGGCAAATTTAAACTGTCATATTATTAAGTACTTGTTAAACAATATGTACCTAATCAAAACTCAGTACCCCATTCAAAATACCACAATGTTGCCAATGCCATGTAAAACAACCTGTGTTAATTACAATTCAAGTTTTGATTTTGACAACTTGACAGTTAATTAAAGTAAAAGGTAAACCCTCATTGGCGGCAATTAAAATTCTTGTTCGAAATTCGAATTGCTATTGTTCGCACCCTCGGCAACTAGACAGTCAGTTGGCGATTGACGTTTGTGTGCGTCGGTTGCACTGCACTTGCGCGATAGCTTCGACGTTCTCTTTAAAACATAATGGAATAAAGAAACAGTAAACTGGCCTCCCTTATTTGGGGGAGCACTTCGTTATAGAAAACGTTGTTGGATTAAATAATATTGATAATTATCATGCTGTGCAAGGACTGTATTCTTATACAGCAATAATTAAATGGAATATTCTTACTGGTCTTGCAGTTACAACTTAACTTTTATTTATTTAAGATATTTGAATAATAAATAAAGGCCTTATTCTTTATTAGGTTTAACAATTGCTTACACTTAAACACAAAAATATAACCATTTAAAATCGTAACAATTACATAAAGGTAAACACAACAAACTTATAAAAAATATACAGAAGTAATTTAAAGATTATTTTAGAAACAACGTATCAAAGAAAAGGAATGGATAGTTATCATTTGTGAAACTGCCTGCGTCAGGTGCGAACAGAGGGGCTAGCACGGAAAACTATCGAAATCGTAATGTAAAGGTATCGAGGGCTCGATAGATAATTCCTTAAATATCATTGGTCTATATTCTATATATATTAGTTTAGTTTATTTTATTTACGTACGATAGAGGCGCTATACTAAAATGTCATAGAAATTGTTGTCGATGACAGCTCGAATAATTTTTCGCAAGTTTCCGTGCTAGCCCCTCAGGTAGCTGTACAAAGTGGCTATACACGATCAGATAAACTAATAGTTTTTTTTTGTTTTTGAGGTCTTCTAATGTAAGTCAATTCGACCTCTACACAAGTTTATGATCCTATTACTTATAAAGAAGGAGTTGGCGCCCAATACCATGCTTCACAATGGCGGACAAAGCGGTGTGATGGCTATGCGAGGAATACTTGAGGACGGCACGATAATCAATAAATAAGTGTCTGACTTAAGATTTGTAATGCAAATAACCGAGAACCTAAGAGATGACGGTAACAGTTATACGCTATAAGTTTAAAATGTGTTAAATATATACCATTAACCCAATCTCAATTTACTATTCATAGTTCATAAAATTACGATATATTACTCTGATAGAAATGCTACTTGGTCCAAATTTTGTAGCAATAAATAAAATAAATTACCGAAAAGTTAATAACAGTCTTATCGACAGTTAATTATATTTATGTTTAAATATTATAATATCTAATTAATTTTAATCGCATTACCTACTCTAGTCACAAAAAGCATGTTTGCTACGTTCCTATTAAAAATAATCCATTTCAGTGCCAAAACTGTCAAGACTTAGAGGTCGCACTACACGGTAAAACCCGTAGGTAGCACCATTCAGAACGAATCACCGTACAAAATGATATTATTTGTAACGTAATCCGCGAACAACTAACGCGCGAGATTGATATTACGCTAGGGTGATATTGACATTAATTTATATGGATACGGTTTAAAAATGTATAATGGGACGGTCTCCAGCGCTAATAAAGTCCCCGGGGGCGACATGTTGCTGACGCGTGTTTTTCGCGCGTAATAAAATACATATTTTGAAATTAGAACCGATTTTCTCTATGGTCAGAACCATAGAGCTCCGTTTGCCGCGCAAATTATTATGAATTTTGTGCTATGGGTTGTGTTTTGGCGCGAATTAGTTCGCATGATCGATTAGATAATTTGTAGCTGATATTAGAGAAGATGAATTCAACATTTTTATACGACGCGACGTTATAGCAATATTGTGGTTTGACTTGATGTTTAAACATAAAATATAGTTTTGCCGGCATTCCTGGCACGTAGTGTTGTGATAATTCAGAGAATGCCCTACTTTATGAATTGTGTGTCATTGTTGATCCTGGCGTACAGGAATTGTAGAGGTGGGTGTGGGCGCGGGATACTCTCTAGTTGGTATATCTAGTGCCTTAAAAATTTGCTACACATATCTTAGAAATAAGTATAGCTATATCTAATTTAAACCACAGAATTTTTATGAAAGAAAATGATATCAATACTGTACAGTTTAATTTTATATGTGATAAATAGTTGTCTACTGTTTATAAAGCTAATGATAATCAAAGGGTGGTTCCATTAAATTTGGTTTATAATAATGATTATTATATTCTGGGTTTATTTTAATATATTTTTTTTGTTTGTTTTGTTCACCACACACACGCATGACATTATATTGGTATTCAAATACCACATAATGGACTTAAGATACCTATCTAATTAAATAACAAACTAAGTAGAAAAAAATATTAGATACGCCTTGCAACTTGCAAATTATAAAAATCATTTATTTATCTCTTAATTTAGATATCATGCAAATACTGTGACAATCACATTATTCCGTTATGCGATAATTTAACTGCAATGAAAGGATTATGCAAATTACACATCACGTGTCCATGCACAATACAACATTAAATATTGTTAAATAGCCTGTAAATACCCGCCATTTTGTCTACAGATTGCATTTTCTATTTAAAATCAACGGTGTGACAAATTAAAATAAACGATATGCTTAATGTGTGTAATTTTAATTTAGATATGTCAGCGCGGTTTCGATGTCTGTATTCAAATTTAAACTAATGTTAACGTGAATAATAGAAATAGATTGTTCGTTGATGCATTAAGTTTGTGTTATTGTTGGTATTGAATTGAGATTTCAATTGAAATTAGTTAAATGGTATGATTATGTAAAGTAATTACATTATTAATGGAAAATGTGATGTACTTGAGTTATTATATACGTTTTCGTGTACCTAGTTATATAGTTTTGTTTTTCAGTTTTCGCTCGGAGAATCAATTGGTCACATGCTTCTGTGATATCCCAAGAGTACCTCAAGCTAATTCACCATAAAATGCCTCTATCTGTTAATCTTTATGTAAGCATAATTCTTGTAGAGCTTTCTTTTCAATAACATTAGCAGACAATTTAAACAATTTGATATGATATCTTACCAATGTTTTCGTGTAAAATTTACAATAAATATCCTGTTTCAAATATCTAGAATTGAAAACATGCATGGATTAAATTTCCTGATGTAATAGCTCATGTTAAAGCTCATAGTTAGAAATTAGCAAGTTGTTTGTCTACACCGTCCGCAATTTCTATGAAAAAATATACGATAAAACCATCGAAAGATAAAACCTACAAAGAGCCACACTAATTACCTCCCAAGGAGCAGGCAAAAACAACACCTAGGGTTCCAAATAGGCAATAAATCAAGTAAAGTAAAATATCGCGCGCTAGGGACCGATCTCGGCTGTCGCGCGACATAATAGGGTCTTTTATCGCATCGTATCACGATAACGAGCTGAGACCGGCAACCATTACCTAATGTACGGATATTAACTCTAGGTTAGGTACCAGACCTAAAATAAATTATGCCAAAGAGCATGTAATCAGTACGTTTAGTAAGTGCCAACATAAGAAAAGCAAGCAAGGTCCAGTTTAGGAGTCAAGTGGAGGACCAATCCAAATTGGCAAGTAATAAATTGGGCATCCTGAACAGAGCTAGGCGGTACTTCACGTCGGGCCATAGATTAGCGCTTTATAAGGCGCAAGTCCGGCCCCACGTGGAGTACTGTTCTCATCTCTGGGCAGGAGCGCCCAAATACTTGCTAGACCCACTTGACTCCTTACAGAGGCGGGCCGTTCGAATCGTCGGGGATCCTGATATCACGGATCACCTGGAGCCGTTGGGGCTGCGGAGAGATTTCGGGTCTCTCTGCTTGTTCTACCGGTTGTTCCACGGGGAGTGCTCCGAGGAACTGTTTAAAATGGTACCAACATCACCATTTTATCATCGCACTACCCAACACCGCAGCAGAGTTCATCCATACTACCTGGAAACGATTCCGTCTAGCACGGTTCGTTTCCAGCGCGTTCATTCTTACCACGTACGTGCAAGCTCTGGAATGAACTCCCTGCAGCGGTGTTCCCTGAGCGCTATGACATGTCTTTCTTTAAACGAGGTTTAAAAGGAGTAATCCTTCGACGGTAGGCAGCGGCTTTGCTGTGCCCTGGCATTGCAGAAGTCTATGGGCGGCGGTGACTACTTACCATCAGGTGGCCCGTTTGCTCGTCTGCCTATCCAGACAGTAAAAAAAGAAAAAAAGAGGTTTAATCACAGAATATCTATCGCGATTTGGATTAACATTTATTTAAATGTTGAATGACGAGAGGCGAGACGAGCAGGTCGCTCCCTAATTAAATGTGTAAGATCGCGATCGTTCTAATCACGGGGTTTAATCATCCAGTCACAGTGACAGTTAAACATTTTTTTACCTATGTGGTGTTCATAATCTTACCTCTTTGGAAAATGTAACTCCTCCATAGTGCATAACTGGCTGAATAACGAGAACTCATTGGTTTAAATATAAAA
This sequence comes from Mimas tiliae, assembly GCA_905332985.1. Lineage (NCBI taxonomy): Eukaryota > Metazoa > Arthropoda > Insecta > Lepidoptera > Sphingidae > Mimas > Mimas tiliae. The sequence goes on along the minus strand of HG995246.1, from coordinate 14,264,735 downwards.
TCTCATCGAGTGAGTGTGTGACGTTGCTCTTAAACACCTACTATGGCCATCACCAGCCATCACTATGGCACAACGTATCCTAGTGTGGGAAGATGTTTCCGCTCTACCGGCTAGACTTCCACGTTAAACTAAAATAATTCTACTGAGTACAAGTATTATAAAAGATATACAGATTTTTCACGGGCTAGTATCATTGTTTTCAGATTAATTTTGGCAGATACCAACGATATGTACCTAATATAATATTACAGGGGCTTTGGGCTAATGATCAGACGTCGCAAAAAGTTGGTAAAAAAATGAAAATATTTTTCATTGATGATATCGGCATAGAAAAAGACGCTTAAAACAGACGAAAACAAAAGTAGTCACTATTAAGACGAAATAAAAGTAGTAAATTAAAGTTACGTGCATTTTGGGACAACCGCCATGGACTGGCAGGCAGTTCCAAATGGGCAACCCGGACGCTGGCTAACCTCACTTGATGACGGCCCCCAAAAGCTAAAACCCAGTACCTATGAATATATATTATTTTATAAAAATCACATAAACATGGCATATCATTTGTGTCAATAATTACGGAGATATTAAAAAATAAAGGTATTTTTTATTTTACTTTCTAAATGGACTATACACAGTGTGCCCAGGGTCCTCCGCATGATATAAGACCCTGCTGGCAATCGAAAACGGGGCTATGAAAAGGGAAAATTTTACGACTAATCAGATCGAATCGACGGAGCTGGACATAAAAGGAAATGTGTGGAGACCGTGCCGTAATCGTCACTGGCTAAATATAGAACTAGATAGCTAATAGCCTTTCTCTAGCTATTAATAATAATTAATAATTTTTAGATTTTTCAAATTGATTTTGTTAGCAAATCTAAAAATAACCATCAATAATGAATTCACTCGAAGTAAGCTTGACAAATACGATTATAATCCATTGACAAACCTAAATGCAATATTTATTTTGAGTGCCATCCCGCTGGACAGTGTGCAGTGGTACAACAGTGGCACGTGTCTTCGTAATTTTCCCCCGCACTGAGCATTCCCATTAAGATTCCCGCAGGATTAGCGGAATCAATGAGGTGGTTCGGCGCAACGACTATTCGCTTGTTGTCATTCCCCTAGTTTAACCCAAACGGTGCTCTATTTATGCACGGAGTATTCACCCCACATTAAAATCTTTGTTGAAATAGTTTATTGTTGCTGATCAAATGAAACCACAAGGTATTGGTAATAAATTAGCAACAATGGGTGATGACATTGGGTTCGTCATTTCGCACCACGAGCCGAAATGTTCTTTATGAATGAGCTCTTTCAGACCACAGTACGAAACGGTCAATATTTTTTTTTAATTCTTGGACAATTCAGACTGTGGTGCGACATACCCCAATAACCAATTTGGTTTCATCGATTCGGAAGAAGATTTCTAGTACACAAGGTTTCCGCTCGTAGTTCCTCCCGAGTTACATAAAAACATTTATTTCTTCTCACTCGAACTTCCTGTTAATCCTTCTTTAACGATGCCTACAAAATAAAATCAAGATCCTCTCAAAATTTCAAGTTTCTACCCGATTTGATCTGAATAATGAGTTTATTTTCTATCTTTACTATTATTTAGGTATACATGTAAATAGTTGTATTCCATGGTACATACTGATCAGTCAGTAAAGACGTTGCCTTTTATTTAAACAGATTGCGTATCGAATACAAAAGACACACCGAGTGTTCTCGCCTATAGGACAGAGTAGGGTCCAGCCGCAGTGATTTATCGTAGGCCCCACCTGTTAGCACTGATTATCCTCACCCGTACTGTTTGCGTCACTGCAATATTAAATTATTAGTATATTAAATTAGTTACCTTATTTTATGTATAAAGCAGCGATAGCCTTGTGGCGAGTGAAATGGACTACCGCAACGGAGGCCGTAAGTTCGATCACAACCCCCAGGCACACTTTTACCCTATATGGACGGCAGCGTATAAACATCTTGCTGCCGCAAACGCTTAGCGTGTCTTGATTGAAAGGGCGCTTCCAAGCCCAAAGGAGATAAGCCTCAAAGGCAGAAGACAAGGGCGGTATTGGCAGCAATCCAGGTATATCAGGATCCCCAACAAGCAACCGCAGGATTTTCAATCACACCCGCGTAGGAAAATTGATTAGGTCCCCGATCTAGCATTCACTCAGATGGGAATAAGGTTGTTAGTCGAAAGGTCGATGTGTCCGGCATAACCAGATCTACCCCGGGGCTGGGAATATATTCTTAATATGGATTTTTCCCACGGACGGAAAATAGAAACGGGCACACACCTCTAGGTGGCGGTGGAAGAAAAACATCATGACGTACATACTTTTCTTTACGTACGTACGTACGACTTTTCATATATATAAGCGATAGATTCAGTAATATAGGATATCCAAATTAAATTCAGTAGTCCATATATAATTTGTATATTTGGTCCAATTTCTCCTTCCAAGACGTCTTACACCTCTTACCCGCGTACCAGAGAGTGACGACCTCCTCCGTTCCCGCCATTACCGCGGTATCGGACGTTAATCGGAACTCGTCACTCTACTGTCTTAATATATCAATTGTATTACAAAATATTAATGCTATAATACATAAAATATACCATTATTAATTATGGTATTTGTTATAATAATTAGCAATTGCTAATTATGTTTATGAGTTTTATATAGATTATCGGAAGTCAATACAATGTTTAAGGGATGTAAAATAATAATGAATTTAATTATAAATTATACTACCCAGTGGGCAAAATCACATTAAATAATCAATAATATTGAATAATATAACTAGGCTTACATATATGTCATACGTGTATATATGAAAAGTCTCTATATATCGTTTCTAAGATATATAAAGCCTACCAATGCGTATTAGGTCCGCGTGGTGGACTAAGACTGAACACAGCAATAAGTAACACAGCATAGTAAATAACACGGGTAACTGCTACGTGCTCATTAATTATTTTTATTTTAAAACAAGCTGATTCCACAGAGTTATAAAGGGGACAATGATGAAACATAATAATACCATTAATATAAAATCAGATAGCATCATAGCAAATAAAACATTATCACGACTATAAGTGGCGAGGTCCGTTTTCATTTCACCGGGTCCCATTTGGTAAACTCCGATAAATAGAACGACATTATGCGACCGCTGCTGTGCCCCAGGGACTGCCGGCCGCCGATGCCTGTCCAATAACTATTGGAACCAGCAAACAGATCTCCTACAAGTGTTTGAACAGTACATGGTAAAGAAGTGTAATTGAAGATGTCGGGTTTTTATTTGCTTTGGTGTTGGTGTAGTTAAATTGATTTTTAAAGGGTTCGGAACGTCTACGTATGTAAATGTTTACGGTCGAACTATTAAATGCGAGTGTCTGGTTATGTTGCACAGTCAGGATGAAATTTTGATTGGCTTCATTTATTAATAAAATCTAGCAATTTACAGTAAATCCTACTACCTTCTCTTATAAATGCGAAAGTTTTGATGTTTGTGAATTTAGACGTTTGTTAGTCAATCAGTCTTCACAGCTGAACGGTTTTGGGTGAAATTTGGCACACAGGTAGACCATGTCCTGGATTAGGACTTAGGTTACATTTATCCCGGAAAATGTCGTACACGCGGGCGGAGCCGCGAGCAAAAGCTAGTCACTTCATAAATAAATAATCTATCACATAATATATGATAATCAGTTATTATGACCCTGGCTTTAATGTTTAATCTTTTACTTCACTTTTATATTCCCTAAAACTAATTCTTCCTGAAGAGTAATGAGTATCAAAATTATTTAATACTCGTGACTACCTCGGTGGCGCAGTTGTAATGCGTACGCGTTACGATTGAGGCCAACGCTGAGGTCTCGGGTTCGATCCCCGGGTCGGGTAAAGTGGTATTGGGTTTTTCTATTACGAAATACTCAGTATCAGCCCGGAGTCTGGAAATTTGTGCCCGGTATGGCGATAGGCTCGCCCCCTATCACATAAGGGACAGAGATACGCTCGGCGAAATGTAGCTGTACTGGTTACACCTCTGCCTACCCCTTCGGGGATTACAGGCGTGAGTGCGTAGGTACGTATAATACTCGTATGTCACTAACGTGACTAATTGAATATAAATAGAAGTTTAGTTTGAGCGATAAGTACTCGTACATAGATTCCTGACTTTATAAGGAATTCTGCCCTTGGAAGGTTTATATTATTCAACCAATTCTACTTTTCTGAGAGATAGGGATAATAACTTAGTGGAGCCGTCCCATTCATCATAATCGAATATACATATAGACATTTCCATGATACTCTATATACAAAAACTAAAATATAAAATCATTTATAGACTCATAATAACAAACTGCTTAAACCTAACCACCAATTTATACGGTAAGAAAACGTATCTTTTATAGCCAGAATCAATAGCTTAAAACTAAAACGTGTAGTTAGCTAGGGGGTACTTATAGGTCAATCTAAAGGACCCGGGAGAAAGATGCAAGGGGCGCGAGCGGGGGCTCGGATCCTGTTAAAACGTTAATCGAATCTGGACGTAATGGGATTTCTTTCTTGAGGGGCGCATTGCTAAAGGATTAATTTATATCAATTTAAATGGGACCGCTCCGTACAGGCTGATTCTTTTGTTTCTAACGTTTTGTTTTAAAACTAAAATGTTACGGATGATAGAAACGAATTAAAATGGAGATTATTTCATAATGAAAGGATGTTTGAGATATAAAGGACAAGTTTCAAATTCAGTTATTCTACTAATAGTTGTTTGATTATAATGAATTGTCATATAATGTACGACTGGTGGATCCCACATACTAATGTAAATAACTTATCAAATACTTGAGCCACACTAAAATGGTCAATATTGAAACGAGATAAATAAAAACACTATTTTGCAAAAAATAAAAACTTAAAAAAATAAACTAAAAATAAAATAATCAATTTTGAGTAGGTGGTAGTCATCATTGTTAAACTACAGTTTTATACAGTGTTTCTATTTTACAATTTTTATTAGAGAAAGAATCATCAAAATCAGTGTATACGTGTTTTTTATCCCTGATTTTGCCCCTTAGCGGGGGAATTTCTTCCTGAAATTTAAATGGGTACACAATCGAAATAAACCCTATCGAATAAAGAACAAAACATCTATATCGGTCCACATTTGGCGGAGTTATGCGGCAACATACATTTATAATATACACGAAATCAGGGCTTCTTAGTTTTATGGGTCAGTTAAAAATGAGGTGATTCCATTAATGTTTCGTATTTCAATTGTGTGCTGAATACAAACAAGAATTATAAACATTTTACTACAACATATACTCACGAAATCACAATCTTAAAAATGTAGTGAGGCTTTCGATATACGTTTTACAAATGGCACCACCCCATGCAGTACAGACCGCTCCGGGATCTAATCCGCTGCGTTTGTTTGTGTCGCCAGTAATGTATGTGGGAGCTGCCGCACGCGGACAAATTAAAAACATCCGACATGGCGCCATGTTTTACTTTATAAAATATATAATTTGACCCATTAGGAATGTGATGAGTATGAGGGGTCACATGCATAAAGAACTTCTTACTGCCTAGTGTTATCTCGGTTAATGCGAGTATCCGCCTTTTCGTACCATTGATTTGACTGTATGGTATTGGTATTATATGAGGCGACCCATCATCTGACCAACAAGCCGCAACGAAAACCCAGTTTCGCCATTGCCTTGTTCGTTAATCAGCAGAGTGCACCACGTGCAGGTGACGCCTAAATTGTTGTTTGATCGTTTGTGGTCGTACACAGCTGCGAAAATTACCGGTCGATGTTATCCTAGGATACCGATATCTATTATAGTACCCACATATTATGAAAATGTTCTCGACGTTGTAATCGCAGCAGTATGTAAGACCGCATGAGTCCACATACAAAATATACTAAAACATTTATCGCAATAACGCCGCGCCGTGGAAAATATTGCAGATTTGGGGAATAAGATTTATAATAGTTCCATCCTCTATCGTTGTCGATATTATTTTTTATCATTTATTTATGCAAAGTGACAGTATAATATATTAAAAACACAAAATCAGTGGCTCTCAATCTAGGCGAGCCTGTATCTTGAGACCCCGATAAATTGATTTTATCTCGTTTTAATACCGTTCCTCTAAATATCTGCGTAACATGTGTAAGCCGTATTGTGCAGATTTTTTACTCTGCCACCGTAAGCGCTCACAAAGCATCCAATCTCGTCTTACGACACACTGTCTACACTCTACACATACAAGTACGTTTCGAACGATACGATTTATTCTCTAAATACGTTTGTAAATTACCTACTAGGTTGTCGATGTAGATTGGAATATTAATTTGCAAAAAGTATATTTATACCTATATAGTTTAATCAAGTAGATATCCAAAATTATTTTAAATGACGCCAGATTTTCTTTAGTTATTAACAAAATTACTAAGGTATTTTTAGTGTTCTTTATAATTCAGGATATTTGCGTTTTATACAATGTAATAAATAAGAGAATAGACGTAAATAATAAAAAGAGCAACAATAGCTTAATAAAAAAATATCCGCCATAATCTTAACCAAGAAGGTGAGCATTGTGATAGTTTTTTAAATAATTTTAAAATTACAATTTACACCTAAAAGTAATCAATATCGCAACACCACTTACCAACACATTAAAGCCAATATAAAACCGAACGTTCAAAAATCGTTGCCTAACGGGGAACCTGTAAAACCGAAATGCCTAGTAAAATATTCAGATGTAGTTATTCGAGCGACCGCGTGCGGATAACCGCTTCAGATTAAACTATTAACAAAATGGTACCTGCCAGTTTTTCCACACGGCTCGAATAAAGTTTTGCATAGTTAAACGGCATGTTTGCGTTGAACCTGTGAAATAATAATGTACGCGCGGTTTATTTGCTTCGGCTTTTGCGATTTTTGTAGGTTAGTTTATGATGGCGGTATATTGATTTCCTAAGCTTAGTGTAAATAAGATCTTTACACTGCCTCCTTACAATCTAGGACACAAATCTCACAAATCTAAACATCCTTATAATATAACATATACATTAAAATAGGTTTATACTAGGTAATTACAGATGATAACCCATGTAAACTGAATGATATAACTGGACATAACCTAGTTTGTAATATGTTAGTAAGCGTAAACTTTTAAATATTTTCTCTACATTTGAGAAATAGCTCGACTTGTGCAAAAATCTATGAGTGTGTTGATTGACTTAAAAAGAATTGATAAAGCGGGTTCGAATTTAAGTCCCATTTACATAGATGTAGAGATTTTCCCGTACAACACAGGCGAAAATATCGCAGCAAACTGTTATTTACGAGGATACGTCATAAGATTCTTATTTTTAAATTGTATGACGCGGCCCCTTTAATGGCACTATTCTGTTAAATTCTTGTCTTGGTCGTACGATAAACACTCTCCATGGGGCTTTGATCATACATACCTGCTTTATCATACATACCTTCTTTGAGTGGTAGAGCCACGCTGTAGACACTTTTGTCTACGGCTCGTCGGGGTCATTACCACTGTCTCACACAAAACCGTCGAAATGTAACAGCTTGCTGCTGCGTTTCGAACGGTGAATGAGATATCTGGAGACCCAAACCCCCTCCCCTTCCCAATCCCTTAATTATCCCTTTCCTTTAAGGTCGGCAACGCACCCATGATTCTTTTGGTATTGTGCGCGTACATGGGCGGTGGAGATCACTTACCATCAGGTGACCCACTTGCTCGTTTGCCGGCCTATGCCATAAAAAAAATACCTACTACCTACCTATTTACTTGCACCAACATAATATACGAAATAAAAAGTAGAAGGTTTTTGTAGGCCGTGAGCCAAACATAATATGGAGCCATTATCTCTTATAATCGATTGCATTCAATAACCATGTCTGTTATGTCACGATGAATAGTTGGAATCTTTAATAGAGCTTCGTTAAACTATAAAGGAAATATAGAACCGGTATGGCTATAACTATGTATGTAAGACTCTACATCTCCTCTTCTTCTTCCACCTGCTCTTTTACCACTCGCAGTAGGCTCGACGCAACATGCTTTTTGTAACACAAATGTTACAGAAATATTTGACTAGTAGTTTTTACGACTAGTCGTCTGCATGTCGTCAACCCTCTGGGGAATATAAATCTCTACATATTCTGGTAGCCTCCGTGGCGCAGCGGGCGAGTAGCCGGCAGAGAAGCGAGTGGCCGTGGGTTCGATTCCCACACTGAGACAAATGTTTGTGTGATCCACAAAAAAATGATTCGGGTCTGGGTGTTGTGGGACCGCAAGTCCCTCGTAGTTCCTGATATCCACGATACAGGTTTACCTGGTGTGGGGTCGGGACTATGTGTACGACTGTTGGGTGTATTTATTTATTATTTATATTGTATGTAACTTTTATTTTAAAATTGCAAGTTTTCGACGGTATTTGTTGGACATTATACCAGAGTCAAGTTAGGATCTGATATGTTATTAACGATACATCGCGATATTACCAAGGACTACTCTAAAATAATCTAGTTACTTATTCAACCATGACAGTTTTGTGCGCCGTTACTTAGCAACGATGGTTAATTGGCGGGAAATCGGTGTATGGAGGCACACGCTGTGTACCGTGACATTTTTATTTGCACTAATGAATCGCATTTTACGATAAAACTATTTGAACAATAAGTGGATCTACGTAAATGCATCATTCAATATTATTTCGTGACTGTAGTATAGTGACTGCCTCGGTGGCGCAGTTGTAATGCTTACGCGTTACGACTGAGGCTGACGCTGAGGTCTGGGTTGGGGAACAGTGATATTGGCTTTTTATATTACGAAATGGTCAGTATTAGCCCGGAGTCTGGAATTGTGCCCGATATGGCGATAGGCTTGCCCCCTATTCCTTCCCCATCCCCCTTCGGGGATTACAGACGTGACTGCGTATGTTTGTAGTATATTATGGTGTTGTTTTTTTGTACTAGAATTTGATGGTAGGAGATATTTATACCCGACTACCTTAAACATGGTAAAAAAATCGCAATTGTGTCTTGTTTATATATCCATTCTCCAGTTACTTCAAGCTGGCATAATCTGTCGCAGCAAAATGAAACTCGGCAATTTTCGAATTTCTGAATTATTGCTAAAAATTAGACAAAGCAATAATCTATTTTCTACTGTATGTATTAGTAAACGTATCTCCCATCTTCTTAGCGCCAAAAATATAATATAAAACATAAATCAACCAATAAATTCCTACTTTTATTATGGTGAGTTTCTTTTAACCTAAAGTGTATAGATACACTCATTGTTAGGTACATCAGATAGTAATTAAAACTTGCCAAAACGCCAAATTATTTCCTATCGAATTTAGTGAAAGCCATTTCAATATTCTCTATTATTTACAAAGATTAGCGAAGATGGGAACCCAATCCCCGACAAGATATAATTTCCAATGCCACGTGTCTAAAATGAACACGTGCTATAGTAACTAGTTGTTACAGGTGACGACGCTATGGGTGACACGGACACCGAGGGACATGGATTCAGACACCTGTAACAGATTATAATACGGACTTATTTAAACTGACATTGCGCTTTTCAAAAAGGTCATTACAATGCCTTTTAATAGTAATCAGAATGTTAAAAGGGTTTAAAATTGAGAGGAAGAAATGTTAAAATGATGAGAGAAAATTGGAATTAGTCAGTACAATTGTAACGATAAAGATGTCTATATTGTCCATAATAAAGTAAATTAACAATAATAAATTGGCTTAGAATAATTACTGTGCGATTTAAGTATATCAATTGCGTCATCTATTGTTTTTGTAAGGTCTTATTGCTACAAAGAGAAAAATAAGTTTTTTATTTAAGTAATTGCAGAAATGAAGTGAAGTATTAGAAATGTTCACATAATATAATGATGAACTGAATTCTTATTATGTGGGTAAGTACCTGTCCAAAATGATTAGAGTAAACTAAATAAAATCGTGCGTTTAAAAAAAATACTCAAGCATATTTCTTACTCGTTATAGAAATCGCTACTCTTTATGACTGAAAATAAACCATTAAACCTGGCATTCTTATAAGCCCTATGGATCTTCATAGTAATCGTTATATCAGATAGGTAAACAATATGGCGGATGAAATTAACTTGTCTATTAGTAGAGCGCTGGCACTGGCGCGGTGTGGCGGTGCGGTGCGGCGAAGCGCGGCGGGCGGGCAGCGCGTTATCAGCCCAATTATAATTCACCGCGCAAATGACACCGTCATTACCGACCGCTCATAACCGGCTTAACGGTGTAGCCAGATAGAGTGTATCGTCGGCAAACAAAGTATATGTAAGCTTATAGAAAATGGTAAATATGTAGAGGTAGAAATAAGGATTATCTTGTTTAATAAAAAAAAAACACTTTTTTGGAACATAGTTCATTGTCAAATCATTTTAAAAATATGTAGTAATAGCAATGAAGTACGGCATATTTGGAGGACAAGCGATATCTAATCCATAGACTCTACATTGGAACACTTGCTTTTTTTCTTCCGTCGCGTCGTGCCCTTAAACATAAAGATAGAATGCAAATGAATCTTGGGCAGTAGTGTTTACATACTCTGTGGTGCAGTGCCACAACTATAATTTGGCAAGATATGTGTTGCTGCTGTTAGAAGCGGATTGGTGGGTTTTAAGTTTTTACACGTTTTGACAGATTATTCAATACATTTTCAATTTAGTTCCATAACATAAGTTCCGCCACTTCATGATTGTCACACTCTAGTGTATTCGTGTTAAATATATTTGTTTAGTCACAGCTCCGTGGCGCAGCGGGCGAGTAGACGGCTGCGAAGCGAGAGGCCGTGGGTTCGATTCCCACACCGGGACAAATGTTTGTGTGAACCACAAATATTGGTCTCGGGTCTGGGTGTTGTGGGACCGCAAGTCCCTCGTAGTTGCTGATACCCACGACACAGGTTTACCTAGTGTGGGGTCAGGACTATGTGTGTGACTGTTGGGTGTATTTATTATTTATTATTATTAAATATTATTAACTTAATCCAGTCAGTATTCTGCTCCCAGTACATGGGGAGAAGGGGTGGCAACTAGGCGTGTATCCCGCCCACTCGCTGTTAAACAAAGGCAAGCCAATTATTATTAAATATTCGCAGCTCAATTTATGGGTGTAGGCCGGGTAATTGTCCAGCCAGCGAGCGACGCCGTATAATCGCTGGCTAGCTTAATTAGCGAGATAAATTAATGCGTTTATGTAATTTGAACGCTGAACGCTTCTGCAGCAAAAGCAAGAGCATTTTGTGTTGTAAATATAATGTAATTACATTTTATTTACGAATGACAATAACTATAATATTGGTATCCAGCGATTACTGAGTTTAAATTAGCTAAATTAGAATTGTCCCCGTGAGGACTGTGTGCTCGTCTTTCTTATTATAGAGAAATAAAATAGAATTATTTTATGTAAAATATTTTAATGATGACGTGATACATCAGATGCTCGCGTCAGGGACGGCGTTGCGTCGTCTCCCAACACCCTACGCAAGGCGTCAGTGACGCTACAGTACATTGGATTCATATTTAATAATATAGGAATCGATGATAGGAACTACATAAGGCACAGGAACACGCGCGTCTGACGTTTGACCATCCGAACTCTGCGATTCCGTAATGAAAATTATAACTGTTGCGTCTTATAAAGAACATGGGCATATTCATCGCAACTAAAGAATAGAACACTACATTCGTTCTCTAACAGCTTGAACACAATTATCCACCCTATTAAAATATTTCATATACAATAACATAACAAACACAAGTGGTGAAAACAAAACGATCAAATCAAGCCGCATTACATTATCGTTCATAATTTAGTGACATTTAAAATAAACGACGCGCCATAAACCGACGCCCCTACTCCTCTGAGATTCGATATGTCCCGGCGGTAGTTATTGTTAATGACAGCATTTACACGAGCGCATATGGCCATGTATTGTACAAATATAATTAGATATTTTATAAAAATAATTGTTGTAAAGTATTTATTTTCCAATTGATATTCATTCTTAGTATAATTATTATCGTTCGCTTTAACAGTAAAAGAAAACGTCATGAGGAAACCTACGTACTCAGGAATTCGTCATTTGAATTTCGAAGGTATCTTAAGTATACCAACCCGCATTAGGCCAGCGTGGTGGACTAAGGCTAAGCTCAACAGTAGGAAAGTGTACACTATACAATACAGTGCTAATATGTAATAAAAATACATTTGACACTGCTACGGATTTCAAGAATACCAGTAGATACCGATTATTGGTAGTCATTACCATAATCGGTGTGGTTAGTGTTTGAACCGGCAAAGATTCATTAAAACATTGTGCTTATATTGTATGAAAATTCTTTAAAAGTGATGTGAAAAATCGCGGCTCAATTCAGGGGGCTTTTTCAATTCAAGTAGAATCGTTAAACTTATCTTAATACCATGCTGTTTTATAAGCATATCTTGATTCATGTAATTGGTTAATTGTCGTTCTAATCAAATAAATAAATGTATACAATTATAACCTCACCGTTCACTTTTTTTTAAACTAGAAAAGTGCACACTTGCGATGTGTGTGATATGATTTGTGATACTAACGCATTTATTCACCAGATTTGATGATTATTTCATATAAAATAGTAAAATAAAAGCTTTTTGACAAAAATAAAACCGATTAGAAAAAAAGTAGGTGCTTTCTAACAATAATAGCCTATTAAAATGCAATAACAAACCAGATTAACTAAGAGGTTATAAAACGTAATCATTATTAATGAAATTAGATCGACACTGCAAACAGTGTGAAATCTTGATTAATTGTTCGCGACTCACGTACAATTACTCCATAGTCTGTACATACGTAATGACAAATGATTTGATCCGTATATATGATCGCGGATATTGCTTGTATGTTCAGCAGTTGTGAAAATTTAAAGATTAGATCTTAGTAGTGTTTAATAATAATGTTTCTGACGACAAAAACCAAAGTTAAAAGCTGTAATTATGATGTCACTTGTTGTAGTTTACGAAACAACGAATAATATGACATAATATTACGCCTTTATCCCCGAAGGAATAGGCAGAGGTACAACTAGTGCTGCTTACCTCGTTTCACTGAGCTTATTTCTGTCTCATGATGTGATAGGAGGCGAGCTTTTTGTCATACCGAGCAAATTTCAATCCCGGACAAATCATGTGTAGGACTTTTCGAATCGAAAACTCACAGAAGTCGTGATTGCCCGACCTGGTATTGAACTAACGACCTCACATTTCTCAGGTGGTAAGTAGTTAGGTGGTAGGTAATACCTACGGTGCTACTAGCGCAATTAGGTAAAACAACGAGTGATAAAATAATCACGGTTTTAATTAATAGTAATTAGGTCTTTTTTAATATAATTTAAAATGTCAACTAATAAGATTAACAAAATCAGACTATTACAACCTGGGTTCTTTAGGTACCTAGTACTAAGGTACCTATAGTACTAGTATTTTAAAAAATAAGATGGTTTCATCTTTATCTCCAACATGGTCAATAGCTGCAAAAACAACGGGCGTTTTATTAACATTCGTCAGCCATTAATATTGCACATCTAAAACTCTATTACTTACCTCCTTTATCTAAATAGGCTGTACATAATAAATAGGCCTCTTACACAAAGATTCCCGGATACGCATCTAAATTAACAACGATTAAGTAGGTAATATTCAGTACAAGATTACTCCACAAATCAAAGCCCAAAGGGCCTTTGCCTACCTGAGCACAAGGGTGACAATACAGTAAGCTTAGATCCTACCCTCAAATAACCATTTTACCCCTGCCGTTAATTTAACAATGTGTTCATACTAGACAGTTTGAAAATTGGAGGTTATGGCGGCAAAATTAAGTTGGTAAGGTATTCGCCAGTTCATTTGGGAAAATGTTGGCAAGCCCGCTTTAAGTGTTGCACGCTGTTAAATTAATGAGCCAATCTCAGCAGGTGGGGGTTGCCACCTCTATATTTTACAAGGTGGTAATGTGCAGTACAGTTGTAGCCGCTTTTATCTTTTGCTTTAACGAATGCGTGTAGTGTTGGGTGGGATTGTGTTTTAGATAAAACTGTGATTCAGAAGGTTTAATTACCTAATTATGTAATCATTTAAGCTTAATTTCTATTAATTACAGCCGTGCTAGAAGTCTAAAGAGATGATAATGTTACTTTAACTATGTAATTAAGAATACTATTTAACTTGGTTTAATATATGGCAAGGCTCTTGTACGCGAGAGTCGATTTGTGACAACCGATTTGTCTATTTCTGCTACCAAACAGCATTGTTTAAAAACGGTTATTTTCCGGTTTATAGAACAGACAAGATGATTACTGAGCATTTCGGTGTGACGGGCATAGGGCAGTGCCATACAGTACTGTGTTATTCAAAGTCCTGAATAGTGTTCCTTCTGTTTATGAGTAAGCATAGCGCTTATCATGTGGCGAGCGGCATGCTCGTCTTGTCATTCAGGCGAATAGAAAATAGGAAATAAAATTACTCTCAAGCGGTAATACCTACACTACATTCGTTACTCTAACAGTAGAAGCTTAGCCAATACATATTAACTTCTACGGAATTAGCAAGACACTTAACATGTACCTAATTAAGAAAAAGCCTTTTTCGAATCTTTTTACAGACATAACAAATACTACTGCTCAGTATAGAAGTACTATTATAACGTTTTCGAGCTCTACATTTTTCAGTAGGACTTCCTCGTACTCTCTCGTGGAAAGAAAGAAAAAAAGAAGATTTATTTTCTTCATATTAAAGAAACATTTACATTGTATTAACACGTACAAAACCCTTACGTGTACGGGCACCGTGTAGTGGGTACTACAACGACCTACAAATGTGGCAATTAGCCGCTCCGTGCCTGAGTAATGTTCGCCTGAGCGTGATTAAGACGAGCCCCAAGATAACGAATACATAACAAACTACGTAATACGTGTCTAAATAGCGGTGGAATTGCTATAGGATAGCGTTTTGGACTGTCAAACGAAGTAAAGGTTAGTCTTCATTCTAGTCTTCACTGGGCAGGTTAAAAAAATATCGTGAAGAAAATTGCTGCAAATATGATTTAGCATGCTAGGCACCTCTATATAATCATCTTATTATCAACATTTTGCCTTCTTAATAGCCAAATGAGCTACAGGAATAATATTTTATTTCAACACGTGTGCAATCAACTTGCAAGTCCAGAGGGCCAATTCTGCTATTTTAACTGACACTGCGAATGAATTTTAACCGAACTGAGATTACATTTTGAATTAATTAAAAATATGGCATTCTGCTCCTTTAAAAATTCGATATCATCTCAGTTAAATTGCATATAAACTGTCAATTCGATCAACTTTCAATGTCTTTCTTTTGTTGAAAATATGGCTTCGCAATATTATGCATTTCGCCAATGACAAGTATTTTACCGAATTTTACGTATCAGCTGCCATAGACTAAATTCTAAAAATTAAAAATGACCTAAGCGACAAAATCAATGTTACCAACTCACAATAAAATACCCACAATATGACTAATTTCAGTGATTAAAAAATTACGTAACTGGAGGTTATGATTTTTTAATTAATTGATTTGACTAATTCCATGTCTTTTATTTATTTAATTAATTTATCTATTCCATGGCATAACTGAAGGAAAACGGCATAACAGCACCACTCAGGCAGTCCTTTCCGGAAATAACCACAATCGCGATTATTTTATTGCAATTTGAAATTCTACCGAATTGCGGTTTTTTTATTTTGCAACACTGCTGAGGACATATTTTTACTAAATAAAAATTGTGCGAGAGTTTTGGCGGGAATTTTGACAGTGCGATTGCTCTCATAATTTAATCTACACTAATATTCTAGAGAGGAAAGATTTTTTTGTATTTTTGTATGTAACAAATAAACTTAAAAACTACTGGGCCGATATCAAAAATAATTTGGCCGTTAGAAAACTACATTATCACTGAGTAACATAGGCTGTAAACTCATTTCTAATACTTTACTGAAATAACGAGCACACAAAGTCGAACAATTTTGACTACTTTTAGTTGCTTGCAGTAAAAGAGAATAAAGTTAACTGAATTTGTCTGCAGTTAACTCACAGTCACTTTAGCTCAGTGTTGCCAAGTCAGATTTTTGAAAATACCGTGTTGTCCACATTAAAATACGGTATTTGCGCCAAAAATACAGTGCTTGATGGGAAAAAATACAGTGTATTTTACAGTGCAATAAAATGTCATACAAAAAAGGAAATAATTAAATTATTAAGTAAAATATAAATTTATTTTAAACTTTAAATCCTAAACTAACTTAACATTTTATTTGTATATATCGATCGCTGCAGAAATGGATGGCTGCGATAATGATATCGGTTTAGTTTTTTTAATGTGTTTAATCAAAGAGTTTTATGTATACTACTAGACAAGCTGCGCGGTACATAGAAATTGTAGTATAATAAATTAATTAAATTGTAGTATAGTAAATTAGTTGTATTACTAAGTTGCAGTCAATTGACCGTAACTCAATATTATCATCTCGCTTACTCTCAACTAGAACCCCTATTGCGCTCCCTGTTTGTGAACTGTCAAACTCCCGCGTTATGTGACGCAGTTTTACTTCTAAATAACCTGTCTAGTAGTATACAATAATAATACGAAATTTTGACTGTAAAAAAATACTGTGTCTCCATATACGGTATTTATAAAAATACCGTGTCCAGTAGATGGCATGAAAATACGGCAGATCTGCTGTAATTACAGTGCACTTGGCAATACTGCTTCACCTTCAGTCATATTTCGTTCTCAATATTTTGACGTTTGTCTGTAGACGAAATGCATTTTATATAGTTAAGTGTCTCTCAATGGACACTGGCGAAATCACCAATCTACGGTGGAGCCAAACACAATTAAAAGAAGAAGAAGATAGTTAAGTGTCAAAATTGTTACCAGAATGCCGTTTTGGTTCAGTCAACTTGTATTCTACTTTCGATATCATTGCGTTCTAAGTTCTTGAATATTGGTTTAGCAGAATACCATTTGCAACTTTCTTGTCGCTGAGATTAGATCGGAATGATATTTTGAACAATTAAAATTACGAGAATTGGCCCTCTGGTTGTTGCCTAGTAGAAGACCACTTTCCAATTATACTTCTTTGAAAAGTGCAATAATACTCATTATACCTACTTAGAACCTGTTGTATAGTGATAACTTTATTGCATTTTGATATCTCAATATAAATAAGAATAGAAACGAACTTCAACAATTTTCTGAAAAAAGACAAAACAATCGATATCTCGTTTATCCGAGTCGGTCTAAATGGAGGTGATGACGTTTCAGTGATACATCATTACGGTTTTTTTATTCTAATTCGACAGTCAGACACTGTACCTGAAAGTACAGTGCAGACCAGACTTAAAATCTTATGTCTCAGGGTGACGAACGCAGGCCAGTGCCACGCAGTAGGTACTTCATAATTCGAAGTTCTGATTGTTTTTATTTATGGGCAGGCGTAACGCTTATCATCAGGCGAACGAGCTACTCGTCTCTTCACTTAAAGCTAATAAAAAAATAGACTCAATTGTATAGTCATAGTCATAGTCATAGTCTTTATTTGCATACCAAGTGTACAATTTTGTTCTTAGATAATACATGTATGTGCTTAAATTTAGTAGCCTTTGTCAGGCTTTGCAAAATGAGAAGGCGCTAAGCTTAATATTAAAATACATAATTAGTATACCTATATAATATCTCTATATATTATTTCTCAAAGATGTTGTATTAATTATAGGTTGTTAAATATTTAATAATTATAGGTCTCCAAGTCTTTATATTTATTCTTGTTGCAACCATAACAAACAAACAAGTAAAATATTGAGAGATAAAAACAAAAAAATATTTTACAATGAGTACGTAGATTGAATTATATTTTCTATTGTTCTTCCAAATATTCATCTATTGTGTAGTAACATTTTTTTATGAGGTAGTCCTTCAATTTGTTAATAATTAAAGTTAATTTCAGTTCATTTTTAATGCTAGTTGGTAATTTATTGAACATTTTTACTGCCATATAATACGGACTGTTGTGGAGCATTATATACTTAATAGATCAGAGGCGTTGCAGAATCCTCGAGGTAGTAGATACGTTTGATAAGTAGACAGCCATTGTCTTATTTGTTTCGTTCCGAGAACAGTTTGTTTCTACGCCAGCGCTATTAATATGGCCATCGGATATATTAGCTGATGCTACGGATTTCGGCTAGGATTTACGCTGCCCCAGATTTGAGGTAAATGAAAGGATTTATCAATGTTGTTTTAGATGAAGTTGTTTTGGACTTTATTAGTCTTTGAAAGACGTTTGAGATATACGAGGATTTCGTAATGTTTAGAAAAAAGAAAACGCAAATTAATCATTCAAGATATTGCAAAAATAGACATAGCGGTGGGACCAACCCACACGGTCTCACAAAAGCTAAAACCTAGGTGCTGTACCGAAGCGCTAAAATTGTTCTCTTATTTTTTTTTCTAACAAGGGCATCAGAAATATTTTATTTTATTTTACAATATATTAACCTATACTCTGTGAAAACCTTAGACGGCTATTTACTACGGTTCAATAGATAGAGTACTTTAGGACAGATAAATACACTGCATAGGTTTATTAATGGTATTTAGTAAACTCAAAACCTAAAAAAGGAAGAAAATAATAAACAAAAGTAATAAGTACTCTTACCGAATTTAAATAATACACGAAAGCTTTATTATTTACTCATATCTTTTTCGCCTTGAGTCTATTTAATAAAGTAATTTCGGAACTAAACAATTCCATTCTCCTTTTTAAAATAAGTTTGTAATCACATCTCAAAAAACTAAACAAACATACATACGATTCAATATTGAAGGGGTATTGCAAGGTGCGTCTACCAATTTGCTTTCATTCCTTACATACTAAAATTATATTCAAACTTTATCATTAGTTAAATAAGGTTCAAATTCGCCGTATAAGTCGAATTTAAGGCGTTATTTATCATGGTTCCGCATCGAAACCCAATCAATTTACAAGTCATGTTTGACCAGCTAAGAACCCTCTAGATTCAGTTGGCTTGGAGTCCACAAGTTAATTTGATTTGCGTTTACGTTAGTTTCAAATGTTATATTTTATTGCGATTTAAATCGATTATAGTGATGTATGCTATTTTGATTATTATTTGATTATCTGAATGCAGATCAACTTAGCAAACTTGACCGTTTTGCACTAACTGCATTCGATTTATGCTTAATTTTCGCAAATATTACCATGTTTCTTCCTAAAGTTTGCAATTAGAATGGCTAGCCATTCGCCAACGCCGTTCTTTGTGAGCACTCACAACCCTCTTCTCGCTACTTATATCCCTTACCCCGCCTTCTTATTTATCTTCTTCCTTTATTTACCTTTCTGATAGCCATGATAGGAGTTTGGAATTGTGCCCGGTATGGCGATAGGCTCGCCCCTATCACATCATGGTACGGAGATAAGCTCGGCGAAATGTGGGTGTACTGGTTACACCTCTGCTTACCCCTTCGGGGATTATTGGCATGAGTGCGTATGTATAATAGAAATCTTCGCTCATCCAGCAATCCTCAAGTGGCTTTTTTATTAGCTTGAATGACGACGAGAGACTTGCGTACGAGAGACCTTACTACCTTGTGTCCTCTGATACCTTTGACTTCATCCACTTTCCTTTCGCTACAAACATTTAGGGATCATGACCAAACATTTGGAGCCAAGGCTGGGGTTTTTTCTTAAACTTTAAATAAAATGGGATGAAGCAGGCCACGAAAGTAAGAAATGGTGCAAAATTTGACAATGACAACTGCGGTTTATAAAGCCCAATAAAACTGGGCCAAGTCAGACATCTTCTGATTTGGTCTGACAAGCATACAACAACCCGGACTCTGACCAGGCTTTATCCCCGACGGATGTTTGTCTGATACACAGATATTTATTTCAGATCGGGATGTTGCGAGACCAAAAGTATATTGTAGTTCGTAATAACTGATACCCACGACACAAGATAATCGTACATCTTAATCATTAATCTTAGTCATTTATTTATGTATTATTTAAGTTTAAACTTAATCTACAGTTCAGGATTAATGAAATTATTTCCTGGGATCTTTTTAATAAAGGTACTATGAAAATGGTAAAACATTGGGTAATATTTGAAAACTAACATTCTCTTGTTCAATTAAGAAATGTTCTAGGATATTATAGTATTCAACACCGAAGCGACATTTACAACATTACGATTGAAGGAGGCGCGACTCTGTTCGCCGTCGGCAGTATGAAAACTCTCCGAGGCCTCACCTAATAATTGATGAGTGCATTAGAGACGCGAGTGTGGTATATTTTATTCACACCCGGTTCCATCTCCACGTGTAAATGTCGCAAATGCATAATCTTGTTGTAAGTTACATTACATTGAGACGGGAGTTAATTCGACTTTGTAAGACAGTTTCCAGTAAAGTATACAAAACTTCGTAGAACAATGTTGTATTTGTACCAATGAAATTTATCAATTGATTAAATTACTCCATAAGTATTTAACAAGTATATGTGGTAATTAATCCGGGTAAGTTTATTGCACATGTTTACTAGAGAAACAATATTTAGGCCATCGATTAATGTTTTTGGCACATTGTTTATTTTTGTGTCATGATTAGAGTTGAGTGGAAGCGCCACGGTGTAGACAATTTTCTACTTCCTATCCTTGTCCATCATTTACCTTTCCCCATACCTTAATTATCCCTTTCCTTTAAGGTCGGCAACTTGTCCATGATTCTTCTGATATAGTGGGTGGGCGGTAATGATTATCAACTGTTAGGTGACCCACTAGCTCGTTTGCCAGCCTGTGCTATAAAAGTCGTAACAAACTTATTACCTGAACTTGACCCTTGGCTCCATATTAACACACAACGTTTATAATATTCATGAACTACGCCATAATAAAATCAAAAATATGTTAGGATATGTCTACCCATTCCTGTTATTTTTTTATTGAATAAGCCAGCAAACGAGCAACGAGTCACCTGATGATAAGTGATCTCCACCGCCCATGTACGCCCACAATACCAAAAGAATCATGGGCGCGCTGCTGACCTTAAAGGAAAAGGATAATTAAGGGATTGGGAAGAGGAGGTGGATTTGGGCCTCCGGATGTCTCACTCACTGTACAAAACGCAGCAGCAAGCTGCTACTTTACGCCGGTTTTATGTGGCAACGACCCGGACGAGCCGGCACATTAAGGCTACAGACAAAACTGTCCACAGCGTAGCTCTACCACTCAAAGTAGAATAGTCATTTTTTTTTAAATATTATTCAATAAAACATTTTAAATGACGCGCAAAATCCTTACTTTGTACAACATACCTACCGAAACTGTAAAATCTCTTATACGATACACACATTTTAAAATCCTTAATTCGAAACCGTCCTGTAGTCGGAGCACCCTCTTAACTCGATCCAGCACTTAGTAATTTCATCTAATCCGATATACAAGTTTTAATACCCGGCCCACTCGCCCGCGGCGGCAAAAAAGGGACACTGTTAAGTCTGAAAAAGTGCACGTTTTCACACGCCAGCGAAGGGACTTAGGTGAGGCGGCGAAAAACGAGCGCGTCGACTCTCCTCCTCTCTATTCTCGATAAAACTTGTTAGCGACGATAAAACTAGCCTTTTTGGTTCCAAAACGTACGTTTGTGTGTTTTTGTAGAACTATTTTTGGGATGTTTGTGTTTTTGATGTTGATGTATCTGCTTGTTGAGTTTAAAAACAGTTACGACTATGTAGAGTTTTATTATATTCTATGATATTTGATATTTTTCACGACAAAGTGTGGTGTTAAATCGTTACAAACGTAACTTCAATCTATATGCTTAAATCTTCGACGGGCGCATAAGTATCCATATTATTTTCTATAATAGCTATAAAGTACAAATCTGCTTGCGAATAACATAATCCACGATGATATCGATTGTCCTCTATGATAGAACTGAACAATATATCTTAGAATGTATATACATCTGTTACACATTTGAATACAATATAAAACGTTTGCAATTAAACCGCAGCATGAACAGTCGAGAGCCGGTTGATGGAGGCAACTTCACCCAACTCCAGAAGTACAACAATGTTATTTTTCGCATCGCATCCACCACACCGCAATGTACAAAAGAAACAAGAGCGAACTTGGCGGCGCTCTGACTTCGATACAAAAGGGGAGACACGGGGGCACAGGGCTGTTGAAAAATATATATCCGAATTATTATAAATCTATATTGAATAGAAATCAGATCTCGTCAAATCATATTGTATGATCATATGTCTTCTAGATATCCCAAGTGTTTGGAAATTAAGCAATTTCTTAGAAGTTAGAGTTCGTCGGAACTTGGCTTATAATTATAATATCAGCCCAGTATTATAATACATTGCGATAGCGCAATGGTGGGCACAAGCCTACTCTATGATGAAATTCTTCGCTGAATGAGAGGGGTGAGGTTAAGTTAGCTTATCCACTACGTTGTACTAATGTGGGTTGGCAGACTTGAGACACCTTCGAAGTTCTTATGGAGAATTCCCAGGTATGTAGGTTTCCTCAGCGATAATAAACAATGAATACACATGTTACTTAGAAAAGTCAGAAGTGCATACTCTTGCGGTCGGATTCGAACCTCAGACTTTCGCCTCGGCCATCCGTAGCACTCCCCGCTAAGCTACACTTATACTTCTTGTTCTTGTCGTGCGTTTGGAAATGGTTTACACCCAAAATCCTGACATACAAAATAGCCGTATGTACCAGTAGAAATCCACAATAACTGCACATCACATAAACAAACAAGCAGCAAAAACATTTTTTTCGCATACAAGTGTAAATATGGTAACATCAAAACCTGTCATATCCTCAGAGAGCGACGCAACGGCAACCCTAAGTGCGAAGCTCGTTACCATTCATAATTCAGAGCGAAAACTCCCTCGTACGTTTTCCCATTAGAAATTTTATAAGGTTTTTATTGCTTCGCAGGTTCCGTTGCGCGTAAAGTTCTAGCACTTTACCACCCACCGACCGCGACGTTCGCGGTTCAGTTTTACTTTTTAAACATTCAAAAACGTATATTTCACTGTTGGGATTTGAGTTTTGAAAAATATAGGTTAATACTTCAGAAGAAATTAACGAAGGAATTAAAGTCCATACAGCCACGTCTGTCATTACATTGCCTAGGAATGTAAATCGATACTAGGTTTTGCTCGCGGCTCCACCCACGTGAAAGACTTTATCCGGGATAATTATGTCTATTTATATTTAATAAGCAATATTTGTAGTCAATTTCACAGCAGTATACATACAAAGTACATGTAAAAACATACAAAGTTGTGAATGAATGTTTGTGAATTTGGATATTTTTAAAACAATCCCGTCTTAACGACTTACCGGGATTAATATTTGGGGCACAGGTAGCCCATGACTTAAATTAGGAGATATGCTACTTTTTGTCCTGAAAAGGACATTCATGCAGGCGGAATCGCAAGCAAAAGCTAGTAACAAATATTTCATTTATTACAGCATAAACGCTGCCATTATATGCCTACACAGGTGTATATTAACTCTATGCTGGAATATTATACGTATTGCAAAAAACCGTTGTCTGAAATTGGCTCGTTTACAGAAATCGTGTCGGATATTAAACTCCGAGTAATGTCCCAAGAGTTTTTGACGAACTTATTTCGTAAGTCACAACTTTAGATTTCTTGCTCGTTGTAGACGCGGGTGCTAAAACCACTGTATTTTCTTTATCTACCGACTTAAAAAATAAGAAGGTTCTAGATTCATTTTAGCGTATGTTATGCGATACGTCCGCGCCACCGAATGTTAGGGCATACACGATACGTTCAATATCGGCGATTGGCGATTTTACATCAATGCTGTATTGCGTTTTACCGACTCTATCGATCACGGCTGCCGGAGAGGTGAAGTGAGGAGGAGAGTGGGAGAAGTAGTAACACGTGCCCGAGCTGACTGTTCACTTGCATATAGACCGCTTTGTCTATTTCGGTCGCCAACCAGCAGTGTCTAAGCATTATTGTGTTTTAGTTTGAAGAATCCGACCGAGTGTGGAATGTAGCGTTCAGTCGCTGCACCGCGCATCTAAAAAGCCACACGACTTTTCTTAAATTGTAAACGTTGACATTTGGACACGGCATCGAGCTTCCGAAAAGCAACTAAATCGCCGATTGCCGATCTTAATAGAATCGTGTGTGCTGTGGCCCTTAACCGACTTCGATGATTCTATTTGTGTTCGATAGGATTTACTTTGCAGGTGGTCAAATAAATTTGACTAACAAAGATCTGATGACGAAGTACGAAGTCAAATGGGAGAAGCTTTAACGGAACACAGCAAATACACCGCGATTCCGATTTTGAAGTCGATTTTTGAAACTTTTAATAATCTTGAATCTTTCATCTACTTTACTTTAACATTAAAATACTTACATATCGAAAATAAACAGTTTTTCAACCCTAAACTATTACTTGAACAGAATCATCTTTTCAATTTGTAGTTACAAATTGCGGCCGGCAAACGAGAAAGTGGGTCACCTGATTTTAAGTGATCTCCACCGCCCATGTACGCCCACAATAGAAAACAATTATGGGCGCGTACGACTCACTCACCCTACGAAACGCAGCAGCAAGCTGCTACTTTAGGTCGGTTTTCTGTGAAACAGTGGTAACGACCTGGACGAGCTGGCCCATTCATGCTGTAGACAAAACAGTCTACAGCGTGGTTCTACCACTCGTGTATGTTAATATACATAAAACACTTTGTTTTTGCTTAAGCATTACGTATACAATTATATATATTAATATCTACGATAGAAAGAGCATAGCATCAAAAACCCACCAACAATTTTTTTTGTTGTATCCAATTAGCAATTTGATAGATTAGTGTGGATCGCAGCAGTGTGTAAGATCGTGGGCGATCATATATAAAACGTACTAGAAACATTTATCGCGGCCAGATTTTGCGATCGCAGATCGCGGCAGTGTGTTGAATGCTTAATAAGCTCAAATTGGTTTCATATTGACGAGTTTGCACCTCACTATCTCATAACATTACATTAACGAGATGCCAGGGCCGCAATGAGTAGATTTAATTTGGAACTCGTCAAAAATACAATGAGCGTTGCACGGGCGACTGCGTGTCAGCCCTACGCGCGCTTCACGACCTCTATTAATTAAAACGCTGTGTAAACCGAGCTTTATCGGCGGCCGGCCGCGGCACCCAATTAGATCTCATCGGGGAGGTATTCAAGAGAGAATTATCAGGACTAAGACCCCCCCAAATGCATTTTCTAAATATTAAAATCGATTATTAACCAAATTGCTATTTTACGATTATTTTACATAAGTGGTAGACCCGCGTTATAGTCAGTTTTGTCTACGGCACTAATAAGCCAATGTTATAGTAGTTTATAGAAAATAGATCCTAAAGAGCCATTAAGCAGCCATTTCTAATGTATTTCGTACGATCAATGAGTTTGCCGGAGTCCCAAAAATTCAAATTAAACTATATTACGAAATGTATCAATTTTATCTTCAGCTCCATTCAGTTATGATCTAGATAATTATTGAATGTATGCCTACATGTATTTCCAAAACATATTATGTTTCTCTCATAGTATTCCAACTATAATAAGTAATGACCCCCATAAAATCAAAATGCTTAAATTTGTCTCTCAGTGAGTCCAACGTTTCGCGCCAAAAATTATGCGGCTTAACGGCTCCCGGGTAATTTTGACAAACGACCATTCCGATGCCACGCTTCAATGGAGTGTGATCGATTACTCGATTAAAAATATATTCTCCATACGATTCTAGACAAATCGAGTTAATATAAAATGTTTAATTATGTGTCGTTTAGTTTTAAACTAGATTTGAAGTGTATTTATTATTATTCTCCGATTGTGTAATATATATAAAGTATGTAAAGTATTCATATTTTTGTATTTTCTTTGTTTTGTTGAGTAGAACTCAAATTTTTATAACATTGGCTGTTTAAGGTTAGGTTAAAAGCGAAGTATTTTAAACTACTAATCTACGTTACTGATATATCATTTGTAAACTATTTGTGTATGTAGCTGAATGTGGTCGAACTACTGCATATTGATAGAAATATTCATTCCACAAATTGTGAGCCAATCGGCTATACCAACAATTCATCTAGTACTAGCAGACACGTGTTACATTTTTAACCGCCAAAGTCCCCTATTGCGGTATACACAGTTATAGCAATAAGCCATTCATCAGCGGAGGCGTCGCTAAACACTGCTCGCCGCGCCAGATAAACGCGCTGTTAAACCGACAACAATGCTCGCTCGCACTCAATAAAAGATGATAACACTCTGAAATATGAACTGCCAGGACCCTACTCTACGAGCCGATCCCCAAACATAACCTCACTCTTATAATCAATGTGTTACAGCTGAAATTACCTTAAATAAGAAGTTTACTTGAGATATTTCCGAATTGGTTGGCTGGTTAGCATAATAAACGTGTAGCAACGAAAACAAACCGCAGCGAGCGCACGAATACAGCCAAATTTGCCAAAGAAAACACGACCAAGTTATAACGTTTCGGAACGTAGCTGCGACGCGGTACAAAGCGCGGGAAACTCCACCATTGGCAGAGAAGGTGGGCGGATAATATGGCGGAAATATTACCCAGGAGGTATTCAAGGAGGCCGGGAGTGTGGAGAGCGCCCCACACCCCCGCGTACTCCATCCCCCCGGCCCGAAGGTTAATTACCCTCCCGGCTGATAAGGCAGCGGCTCGCTAATCACGTACTTATGGCGGACTGAAATTAAGTTATCGTTGGCGGGAAAACGACGCTGAGTTTGTTTGCGTTCCGTTTTACGGATAAGTATTGTGCGGCCGTGAGAGTAATGGAACGAAATTGGCGGCGACTCCTCTTTATCTTTTATGTCTAATGTCTCTCTCAGACGCCGTTGTTCAAACTGAGAGCTCCCGGGAGCTCTTTTTAATCGTTTAGCTTAATTTTTGCTTTGTTTAAATTCAAATAATGTTAGAGGAAGAAATGTAAATAGACTTTTTATCAACGCTAAAAGCGCTATGAAATTTAGTATAATCCTGTAACAACAATGGCTGCGAGATATTATTTTGTCTAACTAATTTAATTAAACCCGTTATAAAGGTAATTGGTCAATTATTTTATTCTATTATCCTACTACTATTACAAATGTAAAAGTTAGGACGTTTGTGCGTAACGTCATAATCAAAAATAAATAATCATGCCGAATGTAACGGCTGAATGGTGTAGTATGAAACTTGGGCCATAGGCACACTATGACCTGGATTAGAACATAGGCTACTTTTATCCCAGAAAAGGTCATACACGCGAGCGGACCCGCGGACACAAGCTAGTAGAAAATAAAACTTATGCCTCTCTTCGTCTTCCCATTCGCAGTGGGGTCGGCGTAACATGATTTTTATCACATGTTACAGAATGATTTGACTTGTAGTTTTTACGACCAGTCAACGGCCTGACGTCAACCTCTCTGGGGAGAAAACACCTAGACCCGAAACAAATCCCCCTCCCCTTCCCAATCCCTTAATTATCCCTTTCCTTTAAGGTGGGCAACGCACCCATGATTCTTTTGGTATTGTGGGCGTACATGGGCGGTGGAGATCACTTACCATCAGGGGACCCACATGCTCGTTTGCTGGCCTACACCATAAAAAAAAACAAATATTTGTGGAACCCATCATCTTATCTTATTTCGATGGGAACACGCAAACAAGTGTTTAGAAACTAGGTAGAACCTTAGATCGTACCAATAAGACACTCTTACCAGGGATAATCTTATTGAGTTTCCATCAAGTAGGTACAAGATATAAAGGCATTTTATACCCCAGCAAGTATTCAAAATATTTATACAGTATGAATAATTTTATGAAGACACCTACTTAGGTGGATGCCGTGAAATATAAGTACTCAAGATCTGCAAACAACACAACTGCCAGCTGAGCTCTCAAATAAAATGCGATGAAATAAAAAGATGCCTGGCGACAAAACGTAGATACTTACACATTGGACAAATTTATTTTACGGTTCACTTTATATCGTTGCTCCTAAAAGCTTAAGAAACAAAGGCTATGCTTGCTTGGCAAAATAATAGTATATAGTAAAAGTAAGTTAGTAAGTTTATACATATTTACCACAAAAGCGGCTCAGCGAGAGATCGCGGGATCCGTTCCCCAGTTTTATTTTTCCAAGCTCTAAATGGAGTCGGTGGAGCATTTAAATAAGCTTCGCCGGCTGAAGTATGGTAATGTTAGTAATACGCGGGAAGGAGCCGCGCGAACACTTCCAGCGGCAGCCATTTTGGATTTGGTCCTTCGTGCCAGAGCGCGATCAATTATTGACGGCACTTGAATAATTCAGATTTTTCTTTTATTGTTATGCATTGTTTAGAATATTACGTTTTGGCGTCAAAATCGTTGTTTCTCAGTTGAACAGCGAATACCTACAATAACTAATTACCTACGTAATATCATATTTATTTACATACAAAACTGTTGTAATAAAATAAAGAAAGATCATAGATACCTAAATTTCACATTTAACGTCGACTAACATGCTCTTAACAATACCACAACTTAAATCACTCTATAAAACGGACCATAGACAAAAACAAACTATGTCATAGATAAAAAAATTAAGCATCTGTCGCAGTTGATCAAAGAAGTTTCTTTATGCCTTAATTAGTAACAAATTATTGTACAAAAAGTGATGCCGCAGCTCCCGTTATTAGGTGGAGTGGCGTGCACGTTACGGATCGCCTACCGGAACGCGACAAGTATTTTAAGCTGTGAATATGTCGGCAACACTTTATGAATACCATGTTTTGAAGCTAGTGTGAAGGAATCTATTAAGTGTAAGATACAGTTCTTTTTATTCTTGTAAACGGGCTAGATTTGAAACTTTACCGATCGTTAATTTACTCTTCGCTTCTTGGGAGTAAAACGGAATTGTTTTAATAGATGTCTAGACAGATTTTGCATTCATTGTTTATTCTAAAATATAAAATTTTGTTTGTAAGTGGTCCATAAAGTACATTAACATGTTACTCTTATACCTCATAATGAATTTGATATGTTAAATACACCTAACCGCAGCTAACTGAAATTCTCATGGTTAATACAACAGGCGATATATATATCCGTCAGAAATACAAAGCAATAACATTAACGCCAACTACACCGTATCAACGTGAGCTACTAAACAGAAAATTAAAATAGACCATTTATAACCTCAAACAAGTTCAAAGTTAAAGCGCGTCTAAATTAGCCGCTCATGTAACCATATTCCACACGAAACAGTTACGTTCCGTTGCACGCGGGGCTACCGAGTGGCGCGTTAGTGGCCCGTGCAAGTGTTCCACCCACTACTAACTAATTAGCTTCCGTATGCAGTAAATCTAAACTATATTGCGCCGACGTCTTTGATCACGCGCCAAGTGAAACGGAACGTACTGCCACGGAACACTTCAAGTCAAATGCGCCCGCCATTTTGCCGTTTTATGACTTTATTTAAATGTTTTCTTACGGGATTGTTTTGTTAAAGCTTTTCCTTTGTGTTCTGTCACAAGCCGCAGATCCAAAATTTTGCTGGTTTTGTTCTCGATTTAAGGGGAGAACCATCTTCTTTATATGTCAAAGAAATGTGGTTTAATCTTTCATCCCCGATTTCGCCCTCTAGGAATGGAATTATTTTTTCAAATTTAATTGGGACCACAACCGTATTATTTCTATCTAATACAAGTATAATCATGAAAACCGGTTCATATCTGGGGGCGTTATGCGTGAACATACATAAAATTATATATGCAACAATACATTTTAATCAATTAAATGTTATTTTTCATTCCTTTATTTTGAATATCTAGTGTATTATCATCAATTATTATTATGAATAGTGTATTATCATCAATTATAATTGGATAAAGGAGTGAAAAATAATTGATGATAATACACTATTCATAATAAAGAAGTGAAAAATAACATTTAATTGATTAAAATTATCATGAAGTGTCACGATGTCAATTAATAGGGTAAAAGATTCGGATTTAGGCCTCCAGGTGGTAGAGTCTTCGTCGTGCACGTTCCCTATAGAAGTAACAATGTTAATAATTATTTTAAATACACAATTAAAACACTTGGTAGTTATAATGCTACATTGCAATTGATTAGTCGCATTTCTAATTCACTAATTCCTAAGTAAATCAATATCGTGTAGATATTTTATCTATTTAAGTAATTCAAAAATGTAGCTTTTATCTTTATTATGAAATTATCTTTAAATTGGTAGGTATAACACAGATACGCCCATGAATTCTCCCATTGTATATTTCATAGATCTAGTCTAAATCTAGGTAATAAGATTAGGAAGGCGTACAGTCTCCGCAGTCCGTGCGCAACGCAGGCGCGTTAGCGTCGGTAATCGTTCTATCATATCAATCAGCCGGCCAGAAACAATCAATTAGAAAACGATCCCCTTTCAATTATTCGCCACATCGGCCGTAATTGCCTCGGCGACTCCACCCCGCCACGCCGCGCGCCGGCCCCCGATTATGTCTCTGATCGAATATCTATTGCCGTAATGTTATAATAATTACATTATAAATCAGGTTTCTTTTGTTATTGATTTTGTTCATTGGTTTTTTGTAGAATTATAAAGATGAAATGTGTCTTTGACTTGCGATTTTGCAAAAATGATGATAAATGGTTTTTGTTATTATTTTACTTTTTTGCTCCATCGTTGCTCTATTTTTATATGTGACTAGCTTTTGCTCGCGGCTTCACCCGCGTGAACAGCTTTTTCCGGGATAAAAAGTAACCTATAACTGGAATAAACAGTAGCCTATAACCGTCTCCAGGGTCCCATCTATCTCTGTGTCAAAATCCATCAAAATCGGTTCAGCGATTTAGGCGTGGAAGCGTAACAAACTCACTTTCGCATTTGTAATATTTTATCTAAGTTTTATATAATATGTGATTAATCTTAGTTGGAAAGGAGAAAGCGAGTAACCTGATATTAAATGATAATAAATGATATCCACCGGCCATAGTCATCCAAAAACTTGAAGAATTTTGAGTGCATTGTCGACCGATAAGAAAAGGAATAAGAATTATTTATGGGCCTCCGGAAATCACACGCACCGTACGAAACGCAATAACAAGCTGCCACTTCACATCGGGTTCCTATGAAATCTAGTTTGAAACAGTATCACCTCGATCGTGCCGGCTCATTCATGTTGTACACCACCACTAAATAAGATTCCTCTAAGATGACCACTGCGAGCACACTAGACTAAAATATGTTGCACGTCCTCAACTACACCACACAATTAGGTGTTGTTGACATACCCATAAGAAACCTAAATTTTCCAGCCGAAATATGACCAGAACAATAATGTTTTCCTTTGGTCTTTCCTAATATCGAACACACATCGCCTATTGATAAAAACCATAGACATAATTAGTAATTTTAATAGTACCAAACTCTTTGCTCACACGTATTACTGGCTGTCTCTGGCTGTAAAGACTAGACACCTGAGCCGTCGACAGCGCGTGATGGATGCCTCTGTGTCACTAGCCCCGCGGCCCACTGGACCCTCCCCGTGACCGATTTTGTAATTATATTTAGATTACTTACTGGTATTATTACCTTTCACATAGGTAGTAACAGTAGATCATGTTTAGACGTAACAGATTTATAAAAAAAAAAGATGCTTAACTGATTTTTTAACGTCTTTTGGGAAGAAAATAGATTTTTAGACAAACTCCGTACCGCAGTAATCCTAACTCATATTAAGTTATTAATAAATATACCAGTTCCATAGTAATATAGAATACAAAATCCCTATCCCTATCCAATCCATCCAAAATAAAATCTCTAAAATGAGCCCTATTTTTGCGGAATAATTGTCTTTTTTCCATCTATTACAGACGATTATAGCAAAAATATTAGGATTTTTTTTTTATACAAACCTGTATCCATCCATTGCTGGAGATAATGTCTTTCTTAAATCTCGCCATTTTTAGCTGTCCATTGCCTTCTTTCTTCTAGGACGGTTTTCGTCTAATAAACATTAATTATAATTAATTTCTCCTTTTATGCCTTTGTATAGACATCCGATCTTTTTCTCCGATCAGTTTTGGCACTTGTGCCATATAATTGTTTAATTATTCAATGCACATCCGTACTGACGTAGAGGGAGAATACGTACTGAGAGCCGAATCAAAAAGGCGCACTCTGCATATAAGCTCAATAAACCCGAATGTGTATTCAGTCAATCCGAACCGATCCGATCAGATAGACTGTACAGGTAATCGAAACCAAAATCGGACGTGTATCTAGTCAGGTTAGCATAAAACCTCCTTATACAAATCACAAAAAATAAAACCAATGTAAACGTCATTCGAAATCTAAACCACTGGTGCCAATGTGATTGATCAGTAAAATTGTGGTTGCTAGCCGTTCTTCACAAAATGGAATAATGTTATGCAGTGCTGTATTTAACCATGTACGTTGCAGCAGCCGCTGGACTGGGCGTGGCTTTCATCCTGCTGCTGCTCATCATTAGGTGGAAATGGAGGTCGATGAAGGTAAAGGCACACTCGTCAGTCGTCACAGCTACTACCTAATAGACTGGCAACAAACCACGGACGACTAGCGTGGTAGCTCTGGGCAGGAGTTTGAGATCGAAAAGAACTATGGTTGGTAGAGTTCTGTCGCAAACTAATACAAATTAGGGACTTATCGCGACTCGTTACGGTACAGTTGCTGAGCTGTACGTTTTAATGGTCGCCGTCAACATTGTAGCTGTAGTTAGTCTAGTGATTCGTATGTGAAGTAACTATGGCTAGTCAGGACCAAAGATATACAGCCTCGATAAACAATTTAATAGTAAAATATACTTTTTAAGCAAATTTTCTTGGACTCCAGACTTAGGGACTTAGGATTTAATCTTAATCGTAACTAAAATTATAATTACGAAAGTGAGTTTGTTTGTTACGTTTTCACGCCTAAATAGCTGAATTGTTTTTGATGAATTTTGCTAGAGAGATAAATGGGACCCTGGACACGGTTATAGACTACTTTTTATTCCGGTTATATGCTATTTTTATGCCGATAGATTTCAGGCGGGCGAAACCGCGAGCAATAGTGAGTAGGTCAATAAAAAAACGTAAAAATATCTAATAAGGTAGAGTTCACAAAATGTGCCCCTAAGTATGAAGGAATGTATAATTAATACGACAGGAAAATAAAATGCAGAAAGAAATATATAAGCACAATAGTAGACGTCTTTAAACAAAACGGATAAAAGAACCTAATATAAATAGCAATGAAAAAACACAATCGAATAGCGGTTCCTTTCATTCAATTTAAATCATTTATCTTGTTTTATTTTTCCAATCAGCCCAAAATTTACGATTAAAATCTTGGTAAGTACGATAAGTAACACTTTTTTAAAAAAATCTATTTGTCACAACGTTATTGTTGTAATTGATGATTTTATCAGCATTCTATTAAGTAATTAGGGTTTATAGATCTATGTTATTACTGTAATTTTAACGATTTTTTTTGGAGTAGCGCTGACAAATGAGGAATAAATAACCTGTGATCTCTATCGCCCATAACTACCCGCAGATCAGAAGAATAATAGATATGTTGCTTTAGCATTAATTATTATCCCCTTTAGAAGAGACTTTGGAACGGAAGAAGGATTTCGGAAGGCTTAAATCAGTCCTTCGGAAATCTCGTTCACCGTAACTTCACGCACAATGGCCCGACATTCAACGGGCTAAGTGCGGAGAAAAGGAGCCACAATCAAAATCTCGTTCACCGTACGAAGTGCAACAGTAGTTTGCTACTTCACACTGCTTTTCTGTGAGACAGTGGTACCGTCCCGATCGAGCCGGCTCATCCATGCTGTAAACTTTCTACAGGGTGGCTCTACTATATAACAAATTATAATAGAATGCAACATACCACAGTATGACGAAATTTGCTTTGTAACTCTATGTAAAAACTATCATCAAAATGAGCTTTGGATATTTTTTTAGCTTGAGTGACGAAACGAGCAGATTGCCTGATGGAAAGCGCCACGGCCCGCCCATAAACAGAAGTGTGGCCTAGGAGGTCGCTCATTGTATGTAACAGAACGACGCGTCGCCGCGACGGTTGCTATCCAAATTCTGGCATCGATTGGCTGCGGCGATCGCTAGTCACGCGTGTTATGGCACTGCATTGTGAGTCGCTCATACTGGGCGTCCAAGTATATAACCACGCATACAAACTAACAGTCGCCGACAAATGTCCGACAGTCCGCAATAAGGCTTAATACTGTGATGTCTGAATTGGCATTGCAGTCAGAAGGAGACTGCCCGCCTTGCACGCCGGTCCAGCTGGTACACAGGTTGTGTCCGCACCATAACGTGGTACAGCGATTCGAAGTGGAGCAGAAGGACAGTCTCGACGAACATCTCGATGTGCTCACTAGGAAACTTGCAGAAAAGGTAGATGTTAAGGACCATATTCATAAACAGTTACTGCTTATTGACAGCATTTAACTATTGAATATTCTGCCACTTGACTATCTTGGATCGTATGATATAAGGATGACAATAGTAAAATACCTACAGTAAAACGGGTAAATAGAAATGCAGAAGTAAATCGAGACAAAACTAATATTGACCTTTACACATATATACATATGTACCTACATTATTAATATTACACAGATTGATAAAAACAACTATGTCGGTTTATATGTGTAAAAGCAAACTAAAGCAGTTTTGTTTTCATTACCCCACTGCATTCCTATTCACTCCGTTTCGCCGCGCAATAGTTAAA
Source organism: Mimas tiliae (assembly GCA_905332985.1). Lineage (NCBI taxonomy): Eukaryota > Metazoa > Arthropoda > Insecta > Lepidoptera > Sphingidae > Mimas > Mimas tiliae. The sequence goes on along the minus strand of HG995246.1, from coordinate 14,229,642 downwards.
ATCCTATTAATTTGCTTTTATGAATTAGGAAGTTAGAGTTTACATTGAAACAAAAATAAAGTTCAAATAGGACATGTAGTGGATGTAAATACATACTTTACGGCTTTTGATTTCGCTTAGTACCTATAACCTTACTTATAGAGCTTTATTGGTGTAGTGTCACAGTGTACGAAGCTATTAAAACTATGGAGTCCTTGGGTCAATTCCTCGGTCCGGCAATCAAAAATTATATGAGATTTTCTATGTGAAACTCAAATTTTATACTTTTTATACCTAGTAGATATTTTTGCCTAATTCCAACATTTCTAGGTAAAGACTCATGATTACCAATTATTACAATTATGTAAAAACTTTATCATTTGTAATCAACTTATCTATGAAGATTGGAAATTTCATAGCCTAAAATATCTGAATAGGTCGTTGTTGTATATACTGCTGTGTAAACAGGAGGGTCGTCTCCGCCTATCCAAATCAAAGATACGCGAGACGCAAAACGAGATCGACAATCTCCACGCAATCGATCAGGACGTGCGCGTGAAGTACCGCGAGATCATGGAGTCGCTGCGGACCGACCTGCTCGGCAACGAGAAGGAGTGCAAGCGGCTGCAGGAGCAGATCGAGTGGGTGTCGCGTAGACGTGCCGAACTGAGGGAGGAGGTGGGCCTAGTAGATTACTAGATTTATCATACTAGCACGGCTAAATTACTGCAAGGAATGAAAAGTAGGTACTGTGCATTCTAAATATCATGTCAACATTGCGTCTGTGGATAGGCTAGTATTAAGCCAGCCTGACTTTAAATATAGATACATTGGTGTATACACTGGCGGTCCCCCCGCACGCGACTCTCCCATACTAGGCATTATTACGGGTACTTCATCAAACGATGGACGTTATCCAGTCGAGAACAAATCTCGGGTGCCGTCCCGTTAGCTTTTGATTTACGCTCGATACTTTAGTTTCATTATCATATTTTATTTCTGAAGCTAAATGCTACAAGTACAACATTATTGTGTATATTATTTTTCACACTGGCTCGGCAAACTGACTATTCTGGACCAAATGTACAGTGCAGTCCAAATATAATGTCGACCGTGAAAAAACATTGCGTCCCAGTTGAATGCAAACGACATACTCAAAGCATTAATGACCACGTTGAGTATATTTTGATAAATATGCAACTGATAAAACATTTTTCTTATCTTCATTGTACCTATATTCTTTTGCAAAACTGTTTTCCTCAATACGTGCCACTATTTGTACTAATAGATCAGCCGAATGAACGCCGCCTATCGTAACACAGCAAAGATCGTACACAGGGAACTGTCAGAAGAGCTTCAACAACTAGACCGATTATAAGTAAATTTTATTGTTTGTGGTATTGGTCGAACGCCCGACTGACCATTAACATTGCTCTAAACACAGGTGCGCCGCGGTCAGAGACTATATGGAGAAGCTGCGGCAGAGTTAGCCAGTAACCTCGCAGAGTTACAAAGAGGTCGAGTTCCTGAACATAGAGTTACTGATAAGCCGCATAATGAACACTCTCTGACGTCTCTCAGGCATAGAAAAGAGCCCCATTTGCCCCACGCCACGCCGGTGGGCTCTCTCGTCATCAAATCATCACCCCCGTATACTCCCAGAACAAATCTGTCTTATTTGGGCCCGCCGCAGTAATTTATACAATTCTGATTGTCCTGGAACATCAATGGTCTGATGTTTAAATCAAAATTATGTTGTGATTTATTTTTATATATTTTTATAAAGATTTTTTTAATTATTTTTTTTTATTATACAAATCATAAAGCCTATATCATCGTTTTTCTTTATTCCATACATGTATTTAAAAAGTAGAGTAAGTCGACTGTCTGTCTGTATATCAGGTAATTGACCACGCAACACCTAAAAACGGCTGAACGAATTACGATGCAGGTTTCACTGTAATGTTAAACTAAGCTCCAGTATAATTATCAACTATTATTGGCTATAAAAGGACTGGATTTTATACCACATAAAATCATTCACGGGTATGGACTTGTGACCAAAGCTAGTATGAAATAAACTCCAACGCTCGATCGAAATTATAAATATAGGATTATAAACATTAAATTAAACAAGGTTCCAAAATAAAAATATCGTTGTTGGAGAAAATTAGGAACACTAGCCAAAAAATAGAACAAGGCAGCGTAAAATAATTGCTATCACCAAACATACACGCTATCCAAAAATTCACAAAACAACAAAAGCAACGCATCCCGACCGGACCCCCTTTTATTTATACCTCTCGGTAATTCCGAGGGTTAAAATCCCCGAAAAAGTGAGCACTTGCCTTGTTTACAAGGTTTTAGATTTTAATTTAGATTGGGGTTGCGAGGTCACGGGGTTCAAAATGACATAAGTGTTGCGCAAAACGGCGGCAAAATTGGGTTGTTTGCTATCGATATAAGGTCGCGGGGTGCTTTACGAGGGGTGCACTCTGTGTATCCATTAAAATCGCATTCGTATGTGATCACCTAATACAATATCATCAAGTCCGCGCCGGGGGTGCTTTGTGAATAATTTCGCGGCAATCTGCTCGGATTTGTATAATATCTTATAATTTAATAATTGTTATACAAGTTATAAAGTTAAATGATCAAGATCAATTTTTATTTCTTAAAGAATATTCTTTTATACTTGAGACTATCAATTACTTTTATTAGGAAATTAATTGGACTATTTTATAGCCATTGAAACAATAAAAGATGAAGAAGAATTGGTTGGTAGAGTGTATAGTGGTATCCTCTATTTTTTTTAGTTTGCCACAACCCAAGTTCATCTGTAAAAAAAATACGCACCTACATACATACGCACTCACGCCTGTAATGCCCGAAGGGGTAGGCAGAGTTGTAACCAGTACACCCACATTTCGCCGAGCTAATATATCATGAATCATCAATCATCATCATATCATGAAATGCTTAGTAGGTATCAACCTGGAGTCTGGAATTGTGCCCGATATGGCGATAGGTTCGCTGCCTATCACTTCATGGAACGGAAATAAGCTCGCCGGTATGTGGTGGTACCAGTTACACCTCTGCGGCTCTGCCTACCCCTTCGGGGAGTACAGGCGTGAGTGCGTATGTATATGTATGAAGATTAAAATATTTTTGAAAATCCTGTTCCTCGATATAACTCGGTTGTCTCTAAGGCTCACTTTAGTATAAGTAAATTAAAGTGGTTCGTTTCTTACCCTAATATTACAATGAGAACTCATAATATGCGCGAACGCTTAGTGGTGATCTGTTTAAACGATATTGATCGTGAATCTTTGAACGTGGTTTTGGCGCTAAACAAAAACGGACAAATAAAGTATACAGAATTCTACACTTTTCGAAGAGCTTCTAGAATACGGGCGTAAATCCCAACTCTTTAAAAAAAACAACTAAAAAAGGTGCTAAAAGTTGCATTGCCTTTTAATTATCAGTTCCACTTGTTTCAGTTTCCAGTAAGATTTTATAGTTTCTTTTTATTTACGAATGATTTTTGACAAAACGAGCATTTCGTTCGATGATGGTAAGCGCATCGCCTATCCATAAACAGAAACACCACACTAAACCTTGAATTAGAAAGCACTGCATGGTATTGGACTACGTTCCTCACCCCGAGACATAAGATGTTAAGTCTCATAATTGCCATTAATTTAATTGGCTTCAAAGTCCTTCAAACCGAAACTCAAAAGTGATTATGTAAGCAAAAGTAATAAAAACCATTTAATTATTCCAGTAATTACAACCTACAATATATTTATCTAATATTACTACGTACTGGTGCTACAAATTCGACAAGGTTATTTTTATTTATTTTTTAATTGCATAGGCCGGCAAACGAGTCAGTGGGTCACCTGATGGTAAGTGATCTCCACCGCCCATGTAGGCCCATAATACCAAAAGAATCATGGGTGCGTAGCCGACCTTAAAGGAGAGGGATAATTAAGGGTTTGGGAAGGGGAGAGGGTTTGGGCCTCCGGATATCTCACTCACCGTACGAAACGCTACAAGCTGCTACTTTACGCCGGTTTTCTGTGAGACAGTGGTAATGGCCCGGACGAGCCGACCCATACATGCTGTAGACAAAAGTATCTACAGCGTGGCTCTACCACTCATAAAATGGTTATGCCAATACATCCTTTAAACAAAAAGAACCCACCCTCGGTTGAAATCAAAACGTCCCAATGAAGTATTTGCGTGATACAAAGCTATTTAATTAACCAAAGAGGAGCTCACATCTGGCGCTTTGAAGCCTGTTTGTTATAGTTTAGTTCACATTTGTTGCGCCCGCGGCCACCGCGCTGCGCCGCTGTTTGCAAACACTAGTGTCAATCATTGGTCCACTTCAATGTTTTGTTGTTTAATTTGTTTATTCAGTAAAAATGTAGACTTTTAATTAAGTGGTGCGGTAAACGTTTGTAGACTCGTAGTTACATTAATGGCTACGTAATATGATGTGTATATCCAACTAATAGGCTTTTTGATTTTCCGCTTTTAAGTGTTTTTGCCGCAAGTAGTTCACTACGCGGATAGGAAGAGTTCGTTGATGGATCCTGATATTTTAGTCTAGTAATCTACGATCTACTACTTTACAGATTTCTGCGGGTTTCAAATTATATGTATTTTTATGAGTGTATACTAGGATAGACTCATATTAGATTAAGTGCCTTTTAGACCATATTTGAGTAAACCAAATAAAATCTAAACGTTCAAATAAAAAAGTCACACTCTGACGTATACTTAGACCGAAAGAAATACGTGTAGTAGGTACATACTATCAAAAATAGCTGTCTGGTACATTCATTGGTGGTAAAAATAATAGTGTTGATGCATGAACTTGAATTCGAACATTTAATGTATACGCAATAAAAATTAATACAAAAAAGAAATCATTTTATAAAAACAATCAAAATTGGTTTAAAAATGAGACCACAATTAGGTAATATTTGAAATATTGATTATAAAATAAAACGAAAGAGTAGTGCGACTATCTCGCTATCTCCCTCGCATGGGAGCGCCGCTAGACCATCGTTTATGTACACGTCATCGTATATGGAGTGTCGCGAAACCCCCTTTTTTACATGGTGGGTTAGCGAAATAAACTTTTTCAAAACATGCACACAAGAAAAGAAAATATAGCGTTATACGTCCTTTGAAATACCAACATATATACGGTAGTTAATACAACATACATGTTTAATACTTAGGCTCAGTGACCGCAGTTTGAGCTGGGCAGTGACCGTAGTATGCTCATAAAATTATGGGCACTCGCCCAGGTGACCTCCAACCTCCCCTTATAGTCACCCCTGACCCAGCAATACTGTACATACGTACACTTTTGCCGCAGGAGGATAACCATATTACTCGTAGAAACTCTCTGTACCAAAGGTACATTTCTGCCGCAGCAGGATAACCATATTACTCGTAGAAACTCTGTACCAAAGTACACTTCTGCCGCAGCAGGATAACCATATACATTTGTCGCCACAGCAACTTAACCACATATAATATAGAAAGAATCACAAAGCACAAAGAAATATTGCATTATACAGTCACCATGATTATGTTCTAGCACTTACCGTTCAACTTTGCCGCACTAGGTACACAATCCATTATGGCCGTTCCCAATATTAATCTTCAATTTCACGATAGATAGCTATCGTCAAACATCCGTATTGTTCTATCTACTGCTTGGAATCGTCCCTATTTTTTAGATACTATGATAGCAATAGATAGGCAGTCTATCTGGGCCCTCTTGTGCGTTATGTTCATACAAGCTGAGAAAGAGGAACTATTGTTTAATTTATGTTAGAAAATATGAAGATATGATTTAGATTAGAAATATAAGTTTTAATTTAACATTTATCTATAATTCTTATTTTTTACCACTGTAAATGAAATAATAATAACGAGAAATATTTATTATGTTGCAAAACACAATGTAATAACGAAACGTTTTACTGTCAATACATTACGGCTCTGAATACAAGTCCTTTGAACAAAAATCCCAAGCGAATTTGGGGGATTTTACTGATGTGGGGAATTATTTTGCTCGCATTAACAAATATTTATATGTCTCTTGCACTTAATTTAATTATCAAAACGGTGCATTATTTTTATTTATGGGAATTTTTGATTTTTTTTATATTTTCTTTTAGATTTTTACATAATTTATTTAGTTTTTTGTATTGCAGTGCAAGTGCCATGTAAGCCTTGTATACTCATGGCTATTTCTTCAAAATGCGTTATTTATTTCGTTTTTTACAGCCGAGGATATCTGTTTATCGGTCAAAATCTACCGATAAAGAAAAAACTAAATAACTTTATCGACAGATAGCACATAAAAAATATTGGGACGCTTGAACTGTCATTTTCATAGTGTTGTATATCTGTAGTCAGCTATCAGTCCTCTCATCAGTAGACAGCAATGAAGAATAGGATTACCTATCATTAGTAAGTTTATTGGGACGGTAAAACGGAAAATAGATAAAATTTTCTATCGCCGGTATAGCAAAACTAGAGACAGACAGAATATAGGGAACGGCCATAACTACACTGTCCACTCGCTACAGTGAAAAGAGCCTCGTCGCCCTCAATTACCTCCAATATATACTTTCAAGCAGTAATTATATACCCACAATATCTTATAATAAAAAATAAGATTTCCTGTATACCGACTTTTAAATGAACAATTGCAAATAATAAAAATACTTCGCGGTATTCCGCGACATAGCGTGCATCTTTTTATTGTCATTTGACAGTCATGCCCTCCACCATCTTTAAATAGCCTATAACTTAAATATTTTTGAGGGGATTAATAAAATTATTTTTATTATGAATTATGGGCAACGTAAGCTATTGATTTAAATCACATAAAAAAACATGCATTAAACAATTATTATACACGAATAGTGAGAAAAATTGCCTAAATATTTGTACGACAAAACTAGAAAAATAATAATAATAATAATAATAAAGACTTTATTTCAGACCAAGGTGTCCATTTTGTTAGTAACAATGTTCTTACAGACTAGTGTTAATAATATGTATAGAAAAGTCGAATCTCCGACATTATAATAACAAAAATAACTTATTTAAAAATGGTTTTATTTATCGAAGTTTATTTTAAACTCTCCATAGGATCATAATATTTTTCTAGTAGCGCCATCTACATTGAACTGGAAGAAACGGTAGTGTTACATTTCATGATATCGTTTCATTCATGAAGCAGCGTTAGCTCCCCGGGGAATGGTAGGTACGTACTGCCGAGACAAAAATCGCAGGTTCGAAACTAGCCCCATGAGCTTGCATCTCTAACTTCATTAATGACACATGTAAGTTAATGAGGGTGAATGAGGCCAAAGAGGTATACAAGGATCATAGCAAGTGGAAATCCGTTGTATCTGCCTACCCCTATGGGAAACAGGCGTGAGTCTATGTATGTATGTATGTATGTAAGTCAGAAAATTCACTTGCTATAACGGTGAAAGATACCCCAGAAGTTCGCTATGGGAATTTATGGCCAGCGTGATAGACCAAGGCCTAACCCCTCTCACGAAGTAGAGGAGGCCCGTGTCCAGCAGTGGGACGTATTATGAAGGGCTAGTATTACTATATAATAGAGCAACTTAACTGTAGGTATGGTTAAATTTTTATACATGCACAACACATTTACGGCTACAAATCACGAAAGCAATCCCCTAAAGTGAGTGCCCATCAGATTTTTAAATTCGCTAAGCGCCTCACATATACAGTGTGTTTAGTTGGATATACAAAAAATCACAATTGTTTCAGGAATTCGAAAAACATAATGCCACGTCATTTTAAACTTTTCGCCCTCGTAATAATGGCGACTCAAAATTTTTACAAATAGCAACGTATATTTACATCTAAAAGATATTAAAAGTTGAGCCACCCTTCTAAGTAGGCGCTCTTTTTTCTTTTTGTCCTTAATGTAAAAAAGAAAAACGCGAAAACTTTCGGGACGTGGCGAGTTTAAATTTTTCCACCCTTAATGCGCTTATTACGAGCGGTAGCGAAATTGAGTGGTCCTCAAAGTTTTTTGTAATAACTTTTGTTTTTATTGTCTCTGTGTTTTACGATTGTTTTAAAACGTGCAAACCACAATATCATGTCCTACATAATTTAAGAAAATTCAAGTAAAAGTAGATTTATTTTAGTAGGTATAAATATGTTACATATTTTTTCCCCTCTGTCTTGCTGAAATGTCTCATTCGTTAAAAATAATAAAAACTTTGTTATACAATTATTCTATCTCTTAATCGCTCACACCACCACTGTTAAAAACTACTAAGATGGTGTGTTGCGAGTGTAAGAAGGCCACCAATATCTTAGCCCAAAGCCAATCTCACCTGCACGTGGGTCAAATTCTAGCTCTATATCAGTCTACTGCAAAGGATTTATGGCACAATCAACCTTGTGCCATAATATAAATTGAGATCAAACTTTACCCATTTTTTGCTGGAATGACGAAACGAGCAGGTCGCTCACCTGATGGTAAGCACCACGCCTGCCCATAACAGATCCAGCATCAGACCGAACTTTCGATTATAAAGCACTGCATGGCACTATGTTCGTCACCTTGAGACATGTTCAAATTCTCATAATGCCCAATAATATCACTGACTTCAATCTACTTCAAACCGAAACACAACGTCCTTACACACTGCTTCTTGGCGGCAGAAAATAACAGCCATTAATTTTCTAAATTTCGACATGGATTTAAGAACCACTGACCGACAATACAAAGAATCAAGCGCATAACGCGAAACACAAGAAATGTTATCAGAGGGAGGTGGTATTTACATTTTTATCTGCATTGAGAGTATATTATTCTAAATTAAATAGGATTTTATAAGTGGTAGAGTCACGCTTTACACAGTTTTGTTTACAGTACGAATCGGCGGGCTTGACCAGGGTGGTACCAGTCTTATTAGAAAACGAACAATTTAGCTGATGTATTTTGTGTGGTCAGTGGCAACCGGAGGCTTAATAAAACTAAAAACGCACCCGCGATTGCCATGCTATGGGTGCTCATGCTCTGTATACCACAATAGTAAGACGCCAAAAGACGAAGTTCTCGCCGAGGGTGCAGATGTTGAAGTTGCACCACAAAGTAAATTTCAAGGAGTTTGTTGTACACGTTCCGAACTGTTATCTGCACGGAGGTATGGAGGTCATGGAGGTACATAAAATAACGTTTTCCGTCTAACCAAGTCTCTGCTACGCGGGCGGAGCCTCAGAACAATTTTACTCTAGACGGAGTCGCTGATAAATGCTTATAATCCTACCATTTCTACTACTATTATAAATTTGAAAGTTTGGATGTTTGTGAGTTTGTGAATTTGGATGTTTGTTAGTCAATCACGCATTTACGGCATAACGGTTTTTGGATGAAATTTGGCCCACAGGTTGACCATGACCTGGATTAGGACATAGGCTACTTTTTATCCCGGAAAAGGCCATTCACGCGGGCGAAGACTCCTAGCAAAAGCTAGTATATTATAAAAAGTAAAGACGTATTTACAAAACGTATAAAAATAAAAAGTACTGCTCAGTTGTTCGCTGCGAGTCGTTTAAATTACAACTTTTTTTTATACTTCGACACCCTGTGTCTCATGTATTTGACACGAGAAGATTTTCTTATTTCATCAACCACTAGATTCGACTTTGCAATTATTTTAAGACTGCAAGTTAAGGTTCCAGGTAGAACATGGGGTGGTATCAGATTTTACATAACACGGTCATTTTAGTAGGTATATTGTATTCACATTCATTTGTCTAGTTACAGCGTAGGTACTTAAGCTTTGAAAACGGCGAGGTCTGGATTCAAATCCCAATTCGGGTAATCACACTTTGTGTTTTGAGTTTTATATTCGGGAAATTATACCGAGTTGTCCTGGATTGGAATTTGTGCCATGTAGAACGGTTACCTCACCGGAATAAGCTCGGCGAACTGTGGGTAGACTAGTTGCCGCTCTGACTGCCCCTTCGGGATTACAGATGTGAGCATAAGTTGTTATCATTTAAATTAGTATTAGCTTTTTCCCGTCCCTATTGTTAAATGTGATTTTTTAATATTGGTTGAATTGATGTGAAATTACTTAACTACCCTTTAGGCACTGAAAACAATAACTACGAGTTACGACACTGCCCGCGCCTAATTGCAGCCCGGACAACTTATTTCGCGCGTATTGAACATACTAATGCTTTTGAAATTGCTATATCAGTGGTCAGGAAACGAGCAAGTGGGTCACATGGTGATAAGTGATCTCAGCCACTCATGAACATGCACATCCACAATACCAATAGTTTTGATGAGTATTTCACTAGTATACGTTTCTACCTAATAATACTTAATTGACCATTACATCGCAATAGCAAAAACTCATAAATTTACCTTTTTAGTTTTTTGTCGGTTCTATTTTTGTTAAAATGTTTTTACATCATATCGCACAGTTTACTTGAACATAGTGTTAATAATTCGACGAAACCTTATATGAGTATGCAAATGATAAAAAATTAAACAACAAATTAGATACTTCATGATTTTTATTAGAACAAGGTTCTACACTTTTTACTGATGGCTTCACATAATTACCTTACCTAGTACGTAATAAATAGTAACTGTATTAAACAATATACTTTTTTATTGCATTGAAGTAAATACATAATGTTACAAGGACCGACTTCCTCTTCCTCTACCAATTCATTTAAATAATATAACAATAATTATGGTGACAATATTATACTATAATAATAATTCCTTGTACTGATTCATTTTAGTAACTTAAAAAACAACTAAAATTATTAGTACCACTCTAATGTCCAATCCGACACTAACGCCCGGTTTCTGAAAGGCTGATCAAATTAACATTCAACTAACAGAACTTTGAGTTGACATCGCTGTCAAATCAATTCGAGTTGCTGAAACTGTATTTAGTGAAAAAACATGTGGGGCAGTCTTTGGGGACTGCCGATAGAAGTGAAACTTTTTGAAGTGAAACTTCTTTATCGGCGTATGGGAGAAATTTTATAGGAGGTAAAAAAAGTGTAACGTTTTTCTGTTACGCGCCATCTTGGTTTCTGGGTAACATTTTTGCGTTACGCGCCATCTTGATTTTTAAAGGTGCGCTCACAATGAGCAAAATCCAATCTAAATACACGTAGCGTGAGCGTTCTGAGCGCTCAGTGGAACACACCTTAAATTATTTATGTTAAATCACGTTTTTCTGTTACGCGCCTTATTTATTTCTGAAACTCAGTAGTGACGTGAAAAATAATATTTCAATTAAGTGATTAGCGAAAAAAAAATTATAAAGTTATTGGCAAAAAGAATAAAAGATATTTATTCTGATTCCAGTGGATTTCTAACAGAAGTAAGTAATTAAACCTTTTTTTCTAATACATTTAACACATGGGTGTGATTACGGTATTTATTTTTTTCAAGGCTATTTCAGGTTAACCTTTGTTTTTGATTGTAAATATCAGTGAGTGTAAATAATTTGATTAAAACTAGCAATTATTAATTAATACGGCTGTTAATCTAGTAAACATCAATTAATTGTAATAATAAAATAAAAAAAACAATAATAATTTAAATATAAACATAAAGAAGTTTCACTTCTTACGTGTATACACGTATTACACACACACTTTTTTTTCACATTATTGACATTTAACTAAAAATTGAAATAGTATTACATTAAACACTAACAAAAACAAACTGTAGAGGAACGGGTGCTAAATGTTCCTCCGGCGAAGGGGAGATGGTCAGGTACAACATCCGCCTGACTGAAGATCTCCCTTCGCCGGAGGAACATTTAGCACCCGTTCCTCTACAGTTTGTTTTTGTGTGTTAAAAAAAAAAAATGGCGCGGAACGGAAAAATGTTACCCAGAAATTAAAGATGGTGCGTAACAGAAAAACGTTACAATTTTTTTTTACATTGCTATAAAATTTCTCCCATACGCGGATAAAGAAGTTTCACTTCAAAAAATTATAATATTTGATACCTGTTTAGTACCGTTTGACATACGATTTTAATATTAATTTGAAAGTTATGTTAGCTAACATGTGTGTCAAATCAAAGGTGTTAATCACGATTCTAGCAACTCAATTTCGACTTGACATGAGATTTGACATTTGATTAGTTAATTTAACATTGATCAGCCTTTCAGAAACCGGGCGTAACTCTCCATAGACAACATTAACAATATTTCGGAGTAAGTTAAAATTTTCTATAAATATTAATGTCTACCAGACAATGTATATTTATGTGCTGATTAAATATATATTTATTTATTTAATATTAACTTATTAAAAACAACTAAATAACATCACTTGACGTCTTCATCTAAACAAAAGTCAGAAGCATCTAATACAACCTGAAAATAAAAATAAAACCATTGAAAATATCAAATAACATTTCCATAATATGTCATTCATAGAATTGTCTAATTCATAATTTATTTAATTTAATTTTATTGTTGTTGCACGACGATAATTTATGAATGATGGGCTGCAGCAATGTTCGATTTGTAAGAATTAATACGACTATGCAATTAATGCATATAAATACCGACATTGACTATGGCCGCTATTTCAGTATCATATTTGCATCATAGATATATGACGTCATATATGGTCACAGCATGCTGTGACATAGGATCATAGAAAATATGAAGTTTATGTTGCTATTACACTGTCATACATTTCTCATATCTATGAGCTATTGAAGTAGGATCATGTTTATATGATAGTGGAATAGCGGCCTTAAGTGCACAGCTAGGGCACAGATTTCAGTTTAAGTTATTATAATTTATAAGTAATCCCTTACAGCCTGCATGCTGGCCACAGCTCTGTCGGTCTCCTTCAAGTCGTCTTCTTGTTCTTCATCCAGCACTTGCATATGGCCGCCATGATCCCCATCTGATCAACATACAACATTAAATTACGATTTAAGCTGCGTTTCAATTGCATTTAATAGCGATTACAAATGATATAATAATATATAGTGTGTCACGTCGTGCCTACAGATGATGTACTGGTCGAACATACTAAAATATTACTTATACACTGATTGCTGGTCTTTATACGCAGTTATTATTATGGTGAGCGACTAAGACGTCACATAATTATTCTGTTGCAAATATACACTATGTAACAAAAACCCTGTTGGTCCTTTTTGGATCGTGAAGATAGATATTTAAACAGCTTAATAAAAATATTTAAATTAAACAGAAGCGAGATATTATCCTTACACAGGTAACTTAGAAAATAAACATATTTAAAAAATGTTATTTACATCTGAATTTCTGTGTGTATTGACGAAGCCGGGGCGCGGTACGTTTGACGGCAGTTTAAATGCCCAACAGGGTTTTTGGTACATATTATATATGCTTGCAAAAAATACTTCTTAGCCCAGCGGTTCCTACTTTCAGTCCACTTGAACTTGAAATATATAATTGTGGAATCGTTTAATACTAAGTGCGTCTAAATCACATTTGACGGTCGGTTTTATATTTAGACTGCACTGTACTTAACTTCAGGTTCAGTGTAGTCACTTAGCCATGCCAAGATAACACTTAGGTTCCGCGAAACTCACTTTAGGAATCGCTGCCTTGCCCAGTGACATGAGATTAAAAATAAAATTACCTTCTGAATTGGTTTGTATGAACTGCAAGGTTCCATCAACAATCTGTCCGGATATGACACCGGACAGTCCGGTGACGTTCATCTGACGTCGCACTTTCTTGGCTTCGGCCTCGAGCTGCTGCTGGATGTACAGCTCCTTGTGATGGACCTTGTTGTGGTACTTCAAATGATGCGCCTTTGTGAACTTCTTGTTGCATGGACCGCATCTGTCCGATGAAAAAGGGGGACACCATAAGATAAAGAGATTGGTTCTATATTACAGACTTAGTCACGGATCTGACTTAATTCTTTTAGATAATGACTGCATAGTAAACTCTCATATAAAATAATAAAGATGGTTCTTAGCTATGTCTGAAGAAAACTTATTTAGCTCCTTTTTTTATACGTAATAGGCTCCCGTTTGGCCACTATCACGCCTAGTGATAGGCACTATCTTTAAATCTTATAGATAATTTTCTGAAAAATTCGAGTATTTTAACGCTTATTATTTTAGTGGTGCTTAATTTTGAATATGTACAGACTGTAGGCTTGTACCGCTCACATCATATTAACACTTTGATTTGATTATTCATAATACTTACGAATACTTCTTCTCACCGGTGTGCGTGAGCATATGATTGGCGAGTACGTACGAGTACGTGAACGACTTGCCACACAACGAACACTGGTACGGACGTACGCCCATATGCAATCTGACAAACAAAACATTTTCTGACAAACAAAACATTTTAGTTCAACTTTATGAATTACTAGAAAATACGCCCGAAATGTAATAGAACAGAATACAATTAGTTTTTCAATCAGACTAAGATACTTAAACACACTACCTATGATATGGTAAGATAGTGCTACATATATTGTGTCTCACCGCTGCTCCATCCCGTGTGAGATAGCTCAGCAGAGAACAACATATTATGAATTATCTAACCTAGCGGTTATTGGATTCAGAATTCATTTTTAAATAGAACCACGCTGTACAGTTTTGCCTACAGCACGAATGGGCCGGCTCGACTGGGTTGTTACCACTGACTCACAGAAAACCTACGTGAAGTAACAGTTTCCTATTGCGTTTCGTACAGTGAATGAGTTATCCGGAGTCCGAAATCCCCTTCCCAATCCCTTGAATCATCCGTTTCCTTTAAGATCGGTTACGCGCCCATGATTTTTCAGGCATTGTGGACGTTCATGTGAGGTGAACATTACTTACCATTAGGTAACCCACATGTTACACTAAAAATAACAAATCAGACTACCAACCCAGAAGGCCTCTCGCATACGAGGGACTATCCTCTTGTAATACAGATAATAGAAGTTTAGTGAGTTGTTTATAATATATTTAATTTATCTGTAATTATTGATATATTGCGAGGTGTAGGGTGTAGGGTGTAGGGTGTAGTGCCTCTCGTGTTTCTGTCGACTGCCGTAGTCCCCGAACCGTCTGTCGCAGACGCGACACTTGTAGGGTCGCATGCCCGTGTGTCGCATCATGTGACGTCGCAGCTCCATGTTGAGCACGCACGCGTACCCGCACACGCTGCAATCATACTAATATTATAAATGTGAATGTAAGTTTGTTTGTTACGCTTTCACGCGAAAACTACTTAACCGATCATCATGAAACTTTGTACACATATTCTTGAAGGTATAAGAAGTAACATAGGATACTTTTTATGAAAAAAAAATCTTTTTGATTGTCACGCTTTGCCTAAATCACAACCGATTTTGATGAATTTTGATGTAGAGATAGATGGGACCCTGGAGACGGTTATAGGCTACGTTTTATTTCGGAAAAGTCTATTCACGCGGACGGAGCCGCGGGCAACAGTTAGTATATACATAAATACACCCAACAGTCAGTCAGTCCTGACTACGCACATAGTCCCACACCCACACTAGGTTATCCTGTATCGTGAATCGTGAGTATCACGAACTACGAGGGGCTTGCGATACCACAACACCCACGTCCGAAACAAATATTTGTAGATCACACAACCATTTGTCTCGGTGTGGGAATCGAACCCACGGCCTCTCGCTTTGCAGCCGTCCACTCGTCCACTGTGCCACGGATGGTATTGCGTAAAAAGATATATTCAGTATGTTCCCGCACAGAGACAAATGTTTGTGTGATCCAAAAATATTTGTTTTGAATCTGGGTGTTTTCTCCCCAGAATGGTTGACGTCAGACAGGCGGCCGGTCGTAAATCATCAAGCCTAATCTTTCTGTAACATGTTTTAAAAAGCAAGTTTTGCCGGCCCCACTGCGAATGGGATAAGAGCAGGTGGAAGAAGAACGCGCACGCAATAGTCACCTCTTAAGGTACGTCAGCGACAGAAGGGAGAGGGAAGAAACCGTCGAGAGGCATCGTGTCCCTCGACAATAGCCAGAATTATGCCTGTCTGAAGTGACTAGATGTATACTGGCTGACTCCGGAACGCGACTCGTCTGAACGAGCCATTATGACGGATTTTCATCATGTGTATGAAGATCGCTATTCTGCAGATATATATACTTTGATCTGGATGATTATTTTTGTATTTGATAGGGTTTAATACACGGTGGTAATCCCATTAAAATTTGAAGAAATAATTCTATCTCTAAGGGGTTGAAATCGGAGATAAAAACAAAAACACCTTTATGCAATAGTTTATGCACCCATTGTGATGGTGCCATCACAAAAAAAATAAAAAAAGGTGAGAAGAGTTGAGTGTAAAAAGAGGTGAATGTTTCCAATGAAGTGGAGACGAGCGGAGTTATGTGGCGCAGTCGAGTGGAGTATCTCTTTATGTTACTAGGGGCTTTGCCCATGTTTTTCCACAAAACATAAAATAAAATAAAAAACTTAAAGTCCGACGAATATGAGACATATCTTACTTTCTTCCCCACATTATTCTGCATCGATTGGTATCGGTCTCGACCCCATACCCCCAGCGGTTTTGGAGGAGATAGCGTGACAAGCTTTTGGCAGCGGCGGCGGCGGCGCCAGTTACTTTTTTTTTAATAGAGAGACTCCTCTACGCCGCGCCGCGGTGCTAAGCTGAAGCTGTGATACAATTCTTCTCGTCTCTTTTATGACCGTATCCATTGAAGCGAAGCCGAAATGAGATGTGAATTTAAGCCATGTGATTGGTCGAATCGTGCACGTATCCACTCCACTCGTGTCCATCTCAATGGAGCCACATTGTTACCTGCACACAAATGGTTTGATGCCCAAATGCCGGCGTATGTGCGCTTGTAGCGATGCATTTGATGTGAACGAGGCGCCGCAAGTTTCACATGTATGTCTGTCAACAAAAATGCGATATAGCTTAATTTTATCTGAAACTAGATGCCCCTTTGACCGCAGGCATGTACGTGTCCTGAGAGTCTACTACTAAAAACGATCGTCGTCGGTCCGAAATGAAGAAACGACGACCTTCGTATTTAACCTTACTACCAAATTACTTCGAATCCGTCACCGTTTCTGTCGGACCGACGCAGTCGGAGACGCTTTCGACTTCGCTCAGCACTTTCCTCTCACAACAACTCTTCAAAAAGAAGGAATCGAATCATTTTAATAACTCGGAATATCCAAACGAAAGGTTTAGAGTTTTCGTGTAATTGAGGTTAAGATCCGAACGAAGAAACGATGTATTTTATGTCAATTTTGTTTTCATAGTAGGGTCGACGAACATAATAATGTCATTAGTGTCAAAATTAGATTATCGGATCCGTCTTCGAATCTGTCATCGGATCCGTAACACTTCGTAGTAACAAAACGATCCGATCCGTCAGCCGAAACTACGGATTTAGTTTTTGGTAGTAGACCCTCTGCTTCCATGGCTCATAGTATGATATACATATAAATCTTTCGAAAAAAAAATTCTAAATTATAGTGAAAACCGCATGAAAATCCGTTGCGTCGTTTTGATGAGTTAGCGGATAAACAAACAGTATAGAGCGCGCAACAAAACCTCGGAAAACTTAATATTATGTCGATTCAAACTTTAGTTTCTAAGATAGTCTCATATAAATTTGGTTAAGATCTGAGTACGAAGAAAAATTGAAACATACTCCTCCAAAGGGTTTCAAAGTACATTTTTGAAGTTTTCAACTGAACCATGAAAAAATTTATTTGAAACTTACGATTTCGTGTAAACATATTTCTTTTTAACATTGGTATATTTCTTCTTAGTTTTAGGGTTGAGCAAGTAATCGGGTAGGGGTTCGGACATGGCCAGCATTGTTTCGTTCAGCATCATGTCATCACTATCTTCATTTTTCACCACTACTTTTATCTCTTGGGTTGTTTTGCGAGGTCGGCCGCGCTTTCTGGGCTAAAATAATGGATCATTCATTTTTTATAGCATATGCCGTAAAGCACAGCTGGTATATACTGCAGAAACGAAAGCCTTTAGTTAATTTTCATGCACATGGCGTGTATTCATTGTTAATTATCGCTTGCTTTATCGGTGAGTGGAAACAGTGAGGAAACCTGCATACGTGAGAAGCTCCCTATAAAAATTTCGAAGGTATGTGAAATCTGCACACCGGCACTAGGCCAACATGGTGAACTAAGGCCTAACCCGTCTCATTCAGTACAGTAAGCCCGTGTTCAGAGGGCAAATGAGGAAATAGATCACTTGGTGGTAAGTTGTACAGAAATGATCCAACCCACAAAGGGCCATTTTTTGGTTGAAAAATTTCTGGACAAAACAGTATTTATTATTTATGTTTTTTTTTAATTCTGGCACGACAAGTGATTACACTGCTCCTGATGTTAAGTACAGTGCATTCCAAATATAATGCTGACCATTAAGAGAAATGAGGTCTCTCGAAAATCGGCAGAATTATGCCGGACTTAAGTTACTGGATATACACTGGGTGAGACGAGCTCGCCTGGACGAGCCTCTATGGTGGGTTTTTCACCATAGATACTGTGGTCGCTATCCATTCGAGTACACAAAAATAATCAGTCGCCCTCCCAATAAAAAATATGTATCTCCTTATCTGCGTATTAATTGTTAATTATCACTTGCTTTAACGGTGAAGGAAACATCGTGAGGAAACCGGCATATCTGAGATGTTCTTCATAAGAATTTCGAAGGTATATGAAGTCTGCCAACCCGCATTAGGTCAGCGTGGTGGACTAAGGTCTAACCCCTCTCATTCAGTAGAGGAGGCCCGTGCCCAGCAGTGGGACGTATATAATTCAGGGCTAGTATTATTATTATTATCCTTACCTCAGGTTTTACATCAGGCTCTGAATCCATATCAGGTATAAAATCCGGATCATCATCTTGATAATCTGTCACAGTCAAACACATTTTATGAGTGGTGGAGCCATGCTGTAGACAGTTTTGTCTACAGGGCCGGCTTGACCACGTCTTAACTACTGTCTCACAAAAAATCGACTTAAGATAGCAGCTTGCTGCTGCGTTTCGTACGGTGATTGAGATATCTGGAGGCCCAATTCCTCCTTCCCCTTCCCAATTCATTAATTATCCCTTTCCTTAAAGGTCGACAACGATGGCGGCCCATGATTCTTCTAGTATTGTGGGCGTACATGGGCCGTGAAGATCACTTACCATCAGGTAACCCACTTGCTCGTTTGCCGGCCTATTCTATAAAAAAATACACTGTTTGTGCGATCCACAAAAATGTTTGTTTCAGGTTTGGGTGTTATGGCACCACAAGGTCCTCCTAGTTCCTGATACACACAATACAGGTTAAACCCAGTGTTGGGTCAGGAATATGTGTGTGACTGTTGGGTGTATTTACTACAGGGATAGTAAAAAATAATGATTAATGAAAGTATGTCACTTGAATCTAATTGTATAGTAACAAGGAAGCAGAGTGTTAAACTATGTATTTCTCCCGGCTCACGTCGCCACGCCTTTGGTTCAATGTATGTTTGACAAAGGTATAAGATCATATGTACTGCAAAATTATTACCTTCAATGATCTGCTTTTCTTCAGATGGTTCCTGCTTTAATTCCAGAGAACCGTTAGCTAATAGAGTTGTAAGTGCTTCTGGTTCTTTCTCCACTTCCTTTGGTTTTTTTCGTTGGTATGGTGACACGTCTATGGTCATGAGAATACATATACAGTATGTAACAAAAACCCTGTTGGCCCTTTTCGGGTCGTGAAGATAAGATATATAGACAGCTTAATAAAAATAGTTAAAATAATAAAAATAGTAAACAGAAGCGAGATATTACAGAAAAATTAACATAATATTGAAAAATGATTTTTCATCTGAAAAATATTAAACAGCTGACTGATGCCGAGCGAGCACCCGGCGCGGCGCGTTTGGTATACGTAGATGCCGCAACTTGATATCTCACTCTGGCTCCAAGCCATCGCTCTTGCAGAGGTAATCAATCGAAATACGGTTTACAAATAATAAATTAATTTAAGTTTAAATAATAAATACGATTATTTTTATAGTCAAATTTTCGTCTGGGAGATTTTTCATTACGTTTGAATATCGATTCTGATATCACAGTTAAAACGCCCAACAGGGTTTTTGTTACATCATACTAATATTATAAATGTGAATGTAAATTTGTTTGTTACGCTTTCACGCGAAAACTACTTAACCGATCATCATGAAAATTTGTACACATATTCTTGGAGGTATAAAAAGTAACATAGGATACTTTTTATGAAAAAAAAATTATCTATTTGTTTGTTACGCTATTTTTTTGTTTATTTTGATGAATTTTGATGTAGAGATAGATGGGACCCTGGAGACGGTTATAGGCTACATTTTATTTCGGAAAAGTCTATTCACAGGGCGGAGCTGCGAGCAAAAGCTAGGATTCTATAAATATTACAAAAATTATGTTCCGGCTACTTCGGTGGTGCAGTTGTAATGCGTACGCGTTACGACTGTGACTGACGCTGAGGTCTCGGGTTCAATCCCGGGGTCGGGTAAAATTGTTATTGGGTTTTTCTACTATGAAATGCTTAGTATCGGCCCGGAGTCTAGGTAGGCTAGCCCCCTATCACATCATGGGACGGAAATACGCTCCTTGAAATGTGGGTGTATTGGTTACACCTCTGCCTACTCCTTTGAGAACTACAGGCGTGAGAGCATATGTATGAATGTAAGTATAAGCTTTTATTATCCACAAGCATGGTCAATAGTGGCTAGGGATAGAAAAAATTGTTACAATTGGAGGAGGCCATTGTCAAAAGAGGCACACAGACAAGGTTGTAAAAAACCATGTGTGAATTTGCAAATTGTAACAGATGTCTGAATAAAGGCTTTTATTAAAATAACTCTATTTAAAATTTATTGTATTATCGTAGTGCAAATATTGTAAACGAATTTTGAAAAGCGCACTTAAGATTCTTGTCCTTGCGAACTGGTGGTAGAGTTAAAATTTTACTGAATCTAAATAATCTATAACATTTTTATGGATTCAATAAATATTTTCATTTCATTTTATTATTATTATTATAACCTTCAGTTCCAATTTTCTGTTTGCCCTTTAGCATAAAGTATAATGAAGTAAATTACCAATCTGTCCTTGCTCATTTGGATACTTTCGAGGCCGGCCTCTCTTCCTTGGGCCTGGTGCCTTAGTGACCACGGCAGTGCTTGGAGTCTTCACCAATGTCCTGGTCCATTGGCCCTCGGAGTCTATTTCCACCGGCAGCTCATATTGAACCATCAAGCCATTCTCTTGCTTTATTGATATTGTCTCTGTTTCTACAATGGATATTAAGTATATTACAGCAAATATACAAAATTGTACATTATGTACTAAGGACAGCTAATAGTTTAGTGGGGAGTGGTATGGACTGCAGAGATAAAAGACAGATTTGATACCAGCCCCAAGAGCATGCACTGACTGTTCTAAGTATGACGACACGTGTATTCAATGTTATTTATCACTTTCACAGTAAAGGTAACATTGTGAGGAAACCTATAGTTATTTATAAGTTCTTGATGATAATTATTTATTCTTCCCTCTCATTAGTAAAGGAGATTCATGCCCAGCAGTGGGATGTATATAATACATGGTTTATATGGGATATTTATTTCAGGTGTGGCTGTTGTGACGGCAAGTCCCTGTTCCTTATACCCACAATTGGTCACAATACAGTTCTAAGTTAGTGTGACGGTACAAAACTGCGATTAAAACCTAGGATTTCAAGGTTTTTTAACAAATGTACCCTGCCCCTAGACCGATGCGGCTATTTGGGTTATAAATGTAAGTTTTGTTAACATCTTTGGTTATAATTGTAAGATCTTATTGTCGTACTGAAGTAGTCATGAAACGAACCTGTCCCAGTATTTGCTGTGGTTTTCAAGAATTCTTCCAGACAATCTTTTAACGTATCGTTGGCAATAAGGCATTGTTGTCTGAATTGATATGCAACAGCAAGCTTGTCCACACAATTCAAGCATATTAATGTTGGCAAATTATCGTTTCTTGGTACCTAAAAAAACAAAAGTAGCATTTGTAAATTTGCAATATTTTCACAATAACAACAAAATTCTGGGATGTCAGCAAAAAATTAGAAAGAGTCAAAATAAAACGATAATAGCAACATTATTGTACGAAAAAATTAATAGGGTGGCCATCGCAACCATTTTGATGTGGTATTATTACTCACGTTCACGCCACAACAGAATGTGTACTTGTCGCCAAGTTGTTGGTTATTTTCGTCACAATCGAAGAGGGAAACCATATCGCCACTTTCCAAGCATACTCGACACGTTAGTTGCCAATCCATTTTGAGTTCTTATAACACAATAGTTTAAGATGCCATAAAACGCTAGTATTCCATACAAATTGGGGTTGCCAGCACCAAACGCAAAATATATAGAATTAATTCATAAAAGTATGCTGCATTTTTTAAGATGTATTTAGGCGTGTATTAAACCTTAATTTATTTCAATATGAGTAATAAAATCACGTAAACTAAAATGTAGTCCATCTATGATAAAATGTAGATAGAGTGTCAGGCTTAGCCTAAGTTTCTTCAACGCGCCCACGATTCTTCTGGTATTGTGGGCGTACATGGGTGATGGAGATTTCTTACGAGCAGGTGACCAACTTGCTCGTTTGCTGCCCTATGCTATAAAAAAATAAAAAAGGTCGCAAGACAAGTAAGTAAGTCAACTGATGGTGAATGATCACCGCCAATATATACCCACGATACCGAATCGGATCACCGAAATATCCGAAACACAACATGCTGCCACTTCATGACGGTTTTCTCCTAGACAGTAGTACTAACCAGCAGGTCGAGGCAGCTTATTCATGCTGTTCGGAAAAGTATCTACAGCGTGGCTATACCACTGATAATACGTTAAGTTCTCCCATAACACATTAATCGTTACATTATAGCAGTATGGATTGTCTAACATGAAATACATAGCCCACTTACAATTTTTTAGATGTAACCTAAATAAAAAATTAATGGTTTATTGTTGATAATCACGACCTTCGTCCGTCATACATACTTAAATTAATGTAAGAGATCACCTACATTATATTCATGCAATTTTATTAAATTGCTATTAGAAGGAAACATTTTTTTAACTATAAATCGAATTTTCGTAAATTATAACATTTAAAATATCATTTAACATTTTGAACAAGTTGACATAATAATATATAAAGCTGTTAAAAAAATAAAATTGATTTTTAAAGAGTGTTATCATTTTCGGTAAAATATTCCTGTCACTGGGTTTACAATATTATGGCAAACCTATCTTTAACCGGAAGTTTACAAAGTACCAACCTTACGACTTGCGTTATCGTTACCAACATGAAGGCACATCCTTCGTAGTAGTGTTGAGTAAGACACGATGTTGATGAGTTTGTAAGAATATATCTTTTTTGTACTGAGCCAGTACACTTCAAATGAGCGAGGCGTCTTTAAAGTCACTCACTCGTTCTCACTCTTTCAGGCACGCAGCCCGTGTCATGAGAATAGTAAAAAATAATCGCGACAAAAATTTGAAGTAGTAAATTTAAGCTGCTCTGACATTATTTCGTTTCGTACCGGACAAATGTGATGCCTCTTGTATGTCCCACTCAACACTACATCGTAGTCATAATGCTTTTTCCCTAATTATTTATTTTATACACATCATACAAGTCACGTAAAGGTGGAGTATAATGCAATACTCTTTGTATTGCTCTGCAGGCTGTGGAACAGTCAAGTATAAAAACTAGATACTACATATACTATAATACCTGATCCACACGGCTTCACAAGGTCGGTAGGTCCCTCGTATACGAGGCCGTTGGGTTGGTACCACTGCTTTGACTATTCCTACCGCCAAGCAGCAGTGTGTAAGCACTGTTGTGTTTCGGTTTGAAGGACATTGAAGCCAGTGAAATTACTGGGAATTATGACACGTTAACATCTGCCTCGGGCTGAAGAGCGCAGTCCAGCGTCATGTAGGGTTTTGTGATTCAAAGTTCCGTTGGGTGTTATTACTGTTTATGAGCAGGCATTGCGCTTACAATCAGGCTAGCTACCTGCTAATCTCGTAATTCAAGCTAATAAAAAAATTACGACTAAGGGGAAATTAATTAAATAGGTACAACAATAATTTTCTTCACGTCCAATTTATTTTAAAAGTTAAAATAAATTTATTTTTATGGTATATTTTGCAAGTGATAATCAGCCGCTTATAAATAACCTTCAAATAACAAATTTTATACACTAGTATAGTCAGGGCTATACCATTGACATAAGAGCATAACCCAATTTTTTATTACCGATAATAATATATTACATTAGAATAATTGTATTCTATAACAGCTATACCTAAAGCATCACCTAAGGGGATTATTTTTCCTTTGGCCTTAACAAATCATGTTATTACATACATACATACAAACTCGTCTGTAATCTCCGACGTACGTGCGTTTATCCATTTACATAGGCAATATTCCAGAGTTAACAACAAATACTTATGAAAACTTAAACAATGTCTACATTAACATTACAATGGATAGTTTATTTACAGACATGCTAAATGAAATGCATTTTTTACATAACATTAATTATTACATTATTTGTCACTGTCATTTGTACTGATACAAAAATCTTCATCCAAAACAACCTGAAAATAAAAACATAAATTATTAAAAATGTAGGATTACTTTGCGATTATGCATTACCCCTATTTTCAAGTACAAAACTAAACTGAATTTAAAATCTAAGTACTTTATTGGGCTTTATTTTATTCCACAAACATATTTTATTGATTTTATTTTAAATTATTATCACATCAATATAATGTGCAAGCAAAGTTAAATGTATTTTGAATAACATACTATGAAAGTTTGCTTCCAAAAGTGATAGCAAGACTAACATAAACTATATAACCAAGTACGGTTCTAGCAGTGAGAATAAGTCCAATTGCCCCTCGTACCAAAATAAAATAAAATACTTTCTTTTACCACATATTTCAATGTCAGCTCACAAAATATAAAACTAACAGAAATTATGCCTCCCGAGTCCCGATTCCAGAATCCTTGCCCATTTGTAAAAACAGGATTTATCAGCTCACCCCTTGCATGCCAGCGACGGCGCGATCTGTTTCCTTCACGTCATCATCCTGCTGTTCTTCCACCACTTGCATCTGATTATCTTGATCCCCATCTGTAAACATAAATTCTATGTTACTCAAGTCAGATTTGTTAATAAAACAATAGTAATACTGAATTTATACGTGATTGGATCGGTTCAGAAGAAAAGGCTTTAATCATCAGCTAGTTAAAACTCGGAACTTCTTTTAGCTAGGCGCATTCTAACTGGCCGAGTATTTAGGCCACACGACAGACAGGATTGTATTGTGGTGTGAAAAAAAAACATTGCAACACTGTTATTTTAATCTATCTCATTTACCTTCTGAATTGGTTTGTATGAACTGCAAGGTTCCATCAACAATCTGTCCGGATATGACACCGGACAGTCCGGTGACGTTCATCTGACGTCGCACTTTCTTGGCTTCGGCCTCAAGCTGCTGCTGGATGTACAGCTCCTTGTGATGGACCTTGTTGTGGTACTTCAAGTGATGCGCCTTTGTAAACTTCTTGTTACATGGACCGCATCTGTCCGATGAAAAAGGGGGACACCATAAGATTTTGGTTGTATATTACAGACTCAGGCTGGGAACTATAAAGCTGACTTGAATCTTTTAGATAATGACTGCATAGTAATTTTCCATATGAACTCAAGAAACAAAATTTTGCTTGTTAGAATGAAAAGCGATAACATTTGATCATACACTGTTATAGTGACTTGACTCGGCCCAATACGCTACTTTGCCTTTATTGGCCAAATGACCATAAAAGTTTGACGACCACTGCTCTCGATCGATACCAGAATCATAGCAAATAAACTGTTTATTAATTTTGGCCATTAGTATAAACGTATATTACTCACGAGTACTTCTTCTCTCCGGTGTGCGTGAGCATGTGATTGGACAACACATATGAGTATGTGAATGACTTGCCACAGACCGAACATTGGTACGGACGTATACCCATGTGTAACCTGCAATGATAAGTATTTGTTAACTCCAATATTGTGCAGCACATTGTAAAATATTTTTGTATACATGTAAGTTCTATCGATTATCAATAAGACATAGATTTTACAAAAAGCATAACAACTCTTGAAATAAATTGGTTAAAATAACATCAAATGTGCATCCATTCATAAGTACAAGTACCGATACGAATCATGAGCGCAAAGTTCACCTGCACAGTAGTTTGTTTATGGCTGTTCCTAATATTCTATCTATCGACAGATTTGCTTACTGGCAGTAAAATTTTGACACTTTTTGTATGGAAGATCTGTCAAAACAATACTGATAGAAAGCAAAGGTGTCGATTGACAGAATATAGGGAACGGCCATTAGGGGGCTGATTGTCGAGATGAAGAAGCGCGGGGTGACGACATTTCACGCGAATGTTTAGTCAGTCGATGCTTTCTTCTATTGGGCCATCTATTGACCATCTGAGTCCACGAATAGTGGCGATAATTATGCTAATTTATCTGCTGTGGTTGACATAATTACCAGATATAGTCTTGCATAATAATGTTTAGCAATTGTCTGTTCACTCACCGTTCATGTTTCTGCCGCGTACCATAATCGCCGAACCTCCTGTCGCATATCCTGCACTTGTATGGTCGCTCGCCGGTGTGTCGCAACATGTGACGTTTAAGTGCTTCCTTCATCACGCATGAGAAACCGCATACGCTGTTACACACAATATAAAGGTCACAAATCAGAATATCACAAAAAGGGGGAAAAATATGTTTGATTTACGAGGGGGGAATGTACTTATGTTGCAATATAAAGTATGATTTTACTTGAATCGAAGAGGAGCGGTATCGCCCCCATGACTTTCCTGGATTCACGCCTGTGCAGAGGCTTACGTCTTATAATATGCGCTAAATAATAAGGTAGTCTGGAAGAAATCGCCGTTTGCAATAAGACCGCCCATTGATTCACCCTTACTGTATGATCCTCGTTTATAAGCTACTACTTTTGACTTTTCAGTGTTTTTATTTTGAAGTCGGTTTCTAAGTTTTATTAACCGTTATTTTATTTTAACAATTTTCAGTGCGAGTTACAGCAATAGCATGTAAATTCCAATACAATAACACAATCGCAATGAGTATACTGTTGTCCGTTGAGGAGTTTTATTTTTTTAATCTGTACTCCGTCATCAAATCTTAACCAAATGTATATGGGACTACATCGCAGCTAAACTCTATCAGGTAATTTTTTTCCAACATAATACACCTTAAGTAATGCAATTAGAACGTTTGCATCATATTGCAATGCAACAAGTTAGAAATTCTGCCACAGATCGCACCCTTACTGTAAGCCGTTAAGGAGTTCCATTGATCATCATATTCGACAATTACTTGACCATAACGACGTTACGGTAGGTGACTCAAATATCCGGATAGCCTATAAAAGATTCGGCCGATTATCGTTAATTTGCTCCTAAGAATTGAAGAGTTCCGTTACTTTGTCATGGATCCCATAATCAGAACCTAATCAAACTTTCATGGAACTACCCTTGAAGTAAATCCTTTCCAATAAAAAGGAATTATCGAAATCGGTTGGCGTGATATTGAGTTATTCGTCCATTTGTCGCGCATATACTAATGCAAAATGACTTATATGGTTTTCTCATGGAGGCCATTGTCAGAACTGGACCGAATTGAAATGGGACCACTCGTGAAGCACCAGCTTTCAAATAAAAAAAGAATCCTCCAAATCAGTTCACCCAGTCCAAAGTTCTGAGGTAACAAACATAAAAAAAATACAGTCGAATTGAGAACCTCCTCCTTTTTTTTGAAGTCGTTTAAAAAGTGGTTAGCGATGTTACGTTTGTATATTTTCGGAATATGCACAATGTATAAAAAAATCAACCAAAAATTATTTGGTTTACCTGTGTGACAATTACCGACACTGACAAAATTTATTTAAAGTTTTCACTGAAAATTTACCTGCACACGAAAGGTTTGATGCCCAAATGCCTGCGTATATGAGTCTGCAGGGAAGCATTGGACGTGAACGACGACCCACAAGTCTCACATGTGTGGCTGAAATAGACATACGACCTTCAACACCTCTCTTACTAAACGCGGTTTCAATTTAATTCAATAGAGACTACAAATACATTTGTGCTTCAAACACACATTAATAATATAATATCGTGTGTCGTGTCGTGCCTACATTGTGAGCGTGACTCGATGGCAAAACAAACTTTGTATTACCGATACAGTTTTTGCGGTCGCGTTGCTATCGCTATCTATGTGTGACGTTTTTGGACCGCAAATAAAGTTGGTAATCGCTATTAAATTCAATTGGAACAGAGTTAAAAATAAAATATTGTTACCACTGCAATTAGTATCTTTTGTCGCATATATTAACAATTTCAGTGAAATATAATTGGAACAAAGCAATCTTTACACAATCATAATAGAGAATTAGTTTTGATGTACAAGAAATGATGCTTGCCAGATTTAGTAACAGGGAACGATTGTGTGGCCAATTATATCCTAGACCCTAATGTTTAATCAGTTAAAAAAATCGGCGAATTGGTTTTGGTGAAAGTCGCAAAACATAAAGCTTCTTAAGTTTTATTTTTTTGAAAATACGGTATATGTATTGTCATGACAAAAAATGAAAGTGAAACCAAAACTTACGTTTTTTCATAAACAATTTTCTTTTTGCTATTTACGTATTTTTTCTTAGGCTTGGGGTTGAGGATATGTTCCGGGATTGGTTCAGAGAATGCAAGTATTGTCTCCTTGAGCAAAACATCTTCACCATCATCCTCTTTTGGTTTTGGTTTGGGTTCCTTCGGCGCTTTGCGAGGCCGACCACGTTTTTTGGGTGTCTGCTGTAAGAAGATAGTTAAATTGTTATATTTGGGAGCAAGATAATAATAAAGCAATCTGAATTTGTTTAAAGTTATTGTGGGTCTTTACTTATTGCTAAAAATCTGCCAACTGATTTGTTAATAAACCCAGATATTTCGGTAAAATAGAACATTTCCATTTTATATTCCCTGTTTTTAGAAATATCCTTGTAGAAATATAATAATATGGATGATGACTTTAATCATATTATTCAATCTTTAATATAGTGCATAATTTTAATACACACCTCTTTCACTTCACCTAAGTTTGATTCTTGACCTGGTGCAAAATCAGGATCATCATCAAGGAAATCTAAAAATAATGTGTTTAAATATTTAGATGACAATATAATAATAGGTCTTAACCTATGAAATTGACGCTCTCTACGAAAAAAAAATATATATAATTTTTTTTTTCTACCATCTTTTTATTTCCGTTAATCTAGTAACCACTCATGTTATCGAAAAACCCAAAAAGGAGTAAAATTCCGTTGAAGAGTTTGTTGCCTCTCGTCCAGTCGATTTCTTTAAGAAGGGCATCGATAAATTACCACTGCGCTGGCAAAGACGCATCGATAGCATAGGTTACTTTGATTAAATCGTAAAGGCCGTAAATGTAATGTAATGTGTATGTGCATAAAAAAATATTGACATGTGAAAGTGATATTTATGATCCAATTTACAGAATAAATGATTTAAATTTGAATTAATAGAAATAAAAAATATGAAACTAAACACTTTTATCAGTACGTTTTCGTAAAAAACGGCAATTTCATAGGTAAAGAGATAGTTGAATTGTCTGCAAGTTTAATTGAAAATTGGTTAAAATTCCAAGTTTAAATAGCAAATTGGTTTGTCAACAAGTTAATTGAAAAAAGGTTTAACATTGTGTTTCATTGAAAAATGGTTTATAAAAGTAATACTTTCAAAAAGATCTTACCGTCACCACAAAATTGTTCATCATCATAATCAGTGGGTTCTTCTTTAAGTGCTCCATCAAGACTGCCGTTAGCAAGCAGAGTTGTTAGAGATTCAGGCTCTTTCTTTGGTTGTTTCGGCTTCTTACGATAAGGGGATATTTCTGATTGGAAAACACAATATGATAGGTATAATATTGAGAAAAAAAATAAAAAGGTATAATAATATCGGCCGTGTATTCAGCCGTCCAACTACTAAAAGGCCATTAAGTGAATGAACCTAATTTTGAATATTGATCAAAAACATGGTAAATAATGGCTCGAAAACTTTATGATTTGACGTACATTTTTAGGAGGAAATAAAATAAAAAGTGGGCAATAATGTCCCTCAAAATGTATGATAAATAATTGATAAAACAGATGGCAGTATTATACTATCTCACTGCAGGGTACGGGCCACTTCTACTTATGAGGCGTGAGGCCTTAGTCCACCAAGCTGGCCTAATGCAGGTTGGCAAACTTTACATACCTTCGAAATTCTTATGGGAAATCACTCAGGTATGCAGGTTCGCTCTGGATATCTCACTCGCCATAAAAAACGCAGCAGTAAGCTGCTACTTTACGTAGGATTTCCGTGGGACAGTGGTAACAACTCTGTCAAGCCAGCCCATTCATGCTGTAGGACAAGACTGTCTACCGTCATACATACGCACTCACGCCTGTAATCCCCGAAGGGGTAGGCAGAGATATAACCAGTACACCCACATTTCGCCAAACGTATCTCCGTCCCACAATGTGATAGGGGGCGAGCCTATCGCCATACCGGGCACAAATTCCAGACTCCGGGCTGATACTGAGCATTTCGTAATAGAAAAACCCAATACCATTTTACCCGACCCGGGGATCGAACTTGAGACCTCAGCATTAGCCTCAAGCGTAACGCATACGCATTACAACTGCGCCACCGAGGCAGTCAGTAGACTGTCTACAGTCAGTATGCAATAAGAGTATATAATATCTAACCAATTCCTCCTTGTCGGTTAGGGTACTTCCTGGGGCGTCCTCTTTTCCTTGGCCCTGGTGCCTTGGTCACTATTGCTGTGCCTGGGGCTTTGAAAGATCTCGTCCACTGCCCATGTGGGTCATGTTCCACCGGCAAGTCGTATTGCAGTAGCATACCATTCTCCTGCTTTATAGTGATTGTTTCCGTTTCTATAACAAAGCAATATATTTATTAGGTTGTTTTGCAAACTAAATTAAGAAGGGACTCGAACAGATATGTATATCGAAATTTCAACTGAAAACAATTGTTGGGAGACAATAATCAATCTCCCACAGGTT
Source organism: Mimas tiliae (assembly GCA_905332985.1). Lineage (NCBI taxonomy): Eukaryota > Metazoa > Arthropoda > Insecta > Lepidoptera > Sphingidae > Mimas > Mimas tiliae. Next base: position 14,198,272 of record HG995246.1, on the reverse strand, counting down.
TATGAATATCTATTATACATTTTTTTTATTTGTTTGATAGATGAAGAGCAGGTTGCTCGCCTGATGATAAGCGCCACACCTGCCCATAAACAGAAACAACACCACACAGATCTTTGAATTACAAAACACTGGATGGCATTGGACTGTGCCCATCACCCCGAGACACAAGACGTTAAGTCTCATAATGCCCAATATAGTAGTACTGGCTACAATGTCCTTCAAACTGAAACACAACTGGTTGGCGGCAGAAATAGACGAAGTGGTGGTACCAACCCAGACAGCATGTCACACACACACAGGTGATAGGTCTCTCATACCTTGTGGGATCACTAACCTTACCTTGGCTATTTGTGGTAGCCTCCGCCCTGAAGCACTGGCTTTACAGGTGCAATGGTTTTGCCTGTTAGATTTTCTATCATCTAACCTGGCAAACTGTTTTTGTTGTCCTGCTGAACCTAATAATGTGTCCCAATTTGACATCCTGTAGTTGATCTTGTGCTATCCTGTCTGTCCCCAATATCTCCCACCTTGGCAGAGAGTACATTGGACACTGCCAGAATGTGGCAACTTGTCTCTTCCTCTCCACATTTTAAGCATGAGGAGTTGTTGGTCTAGCCTATTATCTCTAGGTGCCTGTTCAGCATACCGTAAGTGTTTTAAATGATGTTTCGTGAATGTCTTAGCATATCTCAGGATTATAAAGACCTGGACCTTTTGGATGCGTGCGTAGTGTCAAAGCGAATTTAGGTTTGATAGACAAGGTTTAATCTAATAGTTTTATGTTACACCACATATAAATAAATGTTATTATTTTGATTAAAGGTAAACCACAATATGTTTTACAAAGACAGTATGGACAAAAGAAAAATTATGTAACAATAACTTACCTTTTGAGGAATTTGCTGAAACAGCAGCAGAACTCTTCTTGAATTCTTCTAAACATTCTTTCAACGTATCGTTGGAAGTAAGACATTGCTGCTTAAATAGATATGCAAATGTGAGCTTATCCACGCAGCTCAAACAAATTAGCGTCGGCAAAACATCATTTTTTGATATCTAGAATGAGAAAACCAAATTACCAAAATAACTATACCGCGTTTACGATAAAATATTTCTGGGATGTCAGGAAAAAATAAGAAATTCGCCAAAACAAACCATAGCAACATTATTATTTATACGAAAAATTCAATAGGGTGGCCACCGCAACCATCTTGGTGTTGTAATTTTTACGTACCTCCACGCCAGAGCAGAACGTATACTTGTCGCTGAGCTGTTCATTATTTTCATCCCAATCAAAGAGGGATACCATATCACCGCTCTCTAAACATACTCGACACGTTAATTGCCAATCCATTTTGTCAAGAAAACCTCCGAATCATGAGAAATCGCACCAAAATTGCTGTAATTTGATGGCGTTCCTATAAACCGGAAGTTTCTTTTTGCAGTTGTACCAACTTAACGACTAAAAGGAAGTACTCAACTCCAAAGAGAATGTAGACCACTACGTTTACTCATCATAGCTGATCCTAACTCTATGGCCTTACTTCTGTCCCCTTTTTTATGAAAGATTTTATAATAATACCTAAAGCCAAAATTGCCCTTAATAATTTATTAAAATGATAGAAAAATAGATAGTCTGTCTTTTTTACCTAAAAATAAACACAATAGTAATTAGATATAGATAAACGAAAAGGAGTAAGGATCCCCAATGGATAATACATTATATAACTGAGAGGTAATTTAAAATTTATGTCGTAATTTATCGTTATTTTTATCGTAAGGCTTCCACGCACTGCCTGCCGCAATCACTGGCCACAATACATGTTTAAAATACATTTTGCTTGAAATATTCCTCATGTTGAATGATTATTCGTAAAATGGCAATACTGGAGCGAACAGAGCAAGTCTAGTGTTGCTTAGGACATACAAGAAGCATTACATTTGTCCGGGACATGACGATAATGTAAGAGCGGCTCAATTTTTTTGCATGTTCTACTTCTAATATTATGTCACGTTACGCTGCAATGTTACTATTCCCACGGAATCCCACGTCGCAGGCTGCGAACGTGAAACAATGAGAACAGGCGAGTAAACTCCTCCAAGACACCTCGCCTCATTTGATGTGCAACTTGTACTGGGTCAGTACAAAATAGAGGCTATTCTTAAAATCGTGTCCTACGCAACACTAAGAGAAACGATCTTCAATTCACAGTTATGTTGATACACCTAAAGTTTAGTAGCAACCCATACCAATCTATCATTCGTTACTCCTGGTTACTCCCCTCCCCCTTTTACCAAAACGTCAAATTGGCACAAATTACAACAATAACAAACAGGATGAAAATAATTAAATTGTATTAAACACAATCAAAATGGAATTGTTTAGATCAGAATTGTATTATATATTTGTTAGAAACGAATCGAGTTTGTGGTGGAATAGAGCGACGGGAGCCTTTTCTGTACGATCAGGTAAGTCAGAATTTCTTTATTTCCCGAGCATTTATTTGATCTAATTACACTACTTTACAATGAATTTTACCCATAAGTGAAACCAATGCCTATCAGCAGAGTAGTCGTCAAAGTATTCAGAATCCAATATACGATTATGAAGCTAAAAAAAATTGGGTCGTTAAGATTTATAAATATTTTGTATACCTCTATTTAATTTTTTTTCGTGAATTTCGTCTTTAAATTTGGCATCAGAAAAATTAGGAATAAATTATATTTTATATTTGAACTGACTTGCGATTAGTCTCAATGTGCAATGCATTTCATATCTCAACTGCTAGTCAATGATGAGTAAGAAATTCTATCAGAATGTAAAATAAGTTTTGTGATCGATTGAATACCAGTATATTTTATATTTTTGTTGTGAATACTATAAGTTTTGACAAGGCAAAATTGTAGAGTTATTTGATGCTTCCCTTCACAAAATTGGTATACTATTAATCTCTATTGTAGGATTTTTTTTTGCTAACGATTGTGTTAATACCTATATTTCTACAATGTTCACACAAACTTGAGAAACCATTTTTTATTAATATTTGTCAGAGAAATTTTAAAGTATTGGAAGTATATACATTTCTGGTCTTTATGATTGTATCTGTTTCTTTGGCAAGATACTTTTGCCACAAATGTGGCAAGATACTTATGCCACACATGTGGCAAGATACTTATGCCACACATGTGGCAAGATACTTATGCCACACATGTGGCAAGATACTTTTGTTTAGATCTAATTTACAAGAGTATTATTTATTCTTGACAACCTTTCAAAATAAAATATAGATATTTTTACAACTAGTCTAGCATAACAATCATTCAAGAAAGATGAACACTCATAATGTGACTTTTACGAACTTCTTGCCACTGTATTAAAAAAAATCATGATGCAATAAAAATATTTGAGATTTCCATACATACATACGCACTCACGCCTGTAATCCCCGAAGGGGTAGGCAGAGATGTAACCAGTACACCCACATTTTGCTGAGTGTATCTCCGTCCCATGATGTGGATAGGGGGCGAGCCAATCGCCATATCAGGCAATTCCAGACTCCAGGTTGATACTAAGAAATCCATGATAGAAAAACCCAATATCACCCAACCCGGGAATCGAAACCAAGACCTGAGCGTCAGCCTCAGTCGTAACGCGTACGCATTACAACTACGCCACCGAAGTAGTCTGTATATATGAGATTTATTTTAGGAATATAAGAATAGACAAAAAACAAAATTAGTAAGTTTTATTTTTGGGTAAGAGAAAAATAAATTGTAAAGTAGCGTTATTTATTTTGTTATATACTAGGTGTTGCCCATATTTTTCCACAAATCATAAAATAAAAAAAAAAACAAAGTCCGACGAATATGAGACATATCTTACTTTCTTCCCCACATTATTCTGCATCGATTGGTATCGGTCTCGACCCCATACCCCCAGCGGTTTCGGAGGAGATAGCGTGACAAGCTTTTGGCAGCGGCGGCGGCGGCAGTTACTTTTTTTTATAGAATAGAGAGATTAAATATATGTAATTAAAATATTTATTTAAAAATATGTTTGCAATAAATTTACTAGTATTTTCACAACTCTTGCATTGTAAGGGAACTAGATTTTTCCTTATATGGAGTAATTAACTAGCTGAATAAATTGGGATTTCCTTATAGTGTTATTGTGACGTGACGGCGCAGCGCAATTTATATCAAAACACAAATCATGATGCCATAAATAATTTGTCAATTATGGTTGTACCTACATAAGTGTAACATTGTTCCCAATATTTTTTTTATAGCATGGGACATGTCTGACATTGAAGATATAGAATGCTTAGGCATAACAGAAGGGATTATAGGAAAAGTAGAACACTCAAATATTTTTGAGCCTCGATTGATGATAATAAAAGAGAGTGTGCCTGTTGGTAACATATACTTTCATCACACAATTCACAAAATAAAATCAATATGTTTCCTGAACATGGGTGTATCAAACCAAGAGTTAGAGTTGTGTGTCTGCACAAAGCATGGTTCATGCAGTTCCATAGCAAGTACAAATAAAAAGATTGGAAGCAGATTGTTTGAGAATTCGGCGTTTTTGAACAAAACTGTAGGGGCAGTCAAAAATGTTAGCAACACCATCAAGACCACAACACAGCAAGCTGCTACTCAGGTAAGTGATTAGAAATTGTAATTTAAAAAAAAAACCTGTATTATCAGTATAACAATGTCTGAAACATTTGGCCACTTCGCCAAATAGTTCGCGAGTAGTTCATGCTGTGGATAAAACTGTCCACGCTTTGTGGTTGTGATCCTTTATGTAATTTATAAAATCAATGTCTGTATTTTATATCCCATGAGTATCAGTAGATAACGCAACAACCTTTCAAAATTAATGTTTCAATTGAATTTAGTAGCAATTATCAACATTATGTGCGGTCCAAAAACATGTCACCATCGATGGCGAAAGGTGACAGCAAAAATGGCTTGGTAATACAAAGTTGTTTTTGCGGCAACGCCATGCTCACAATGTAGGCACGATACGATGTGTTATTCCTGCGTGTTTGAAGCGCAAATTCATTTGAAACGGGGTATTCGTTTGTCCTGAACTCCTTTTTTTTATAGTATAGACCGGCAAACGAGCAAGTGGGTCACCTGATGGTAAGTGATCTCCACCGCCAATGTAAGGCCACAATACTAAAATAATCATGGGCGCGTTACCGGCATTAAAAGAAAGGGATAAGTAAGGGATTGGGAAGGGGAGGGGAATTTGGGCCTCCGGATATCTCACTCACCGTACGAAACGCAGCAGCAAGGTGCTACTTTACGCCGGTTTTCTGTGAGAGTACTAACGACCCGGACGAGCCGGCCGATTCATGCTGTAGACAGAATTGTATTCAGCGTGGCTCTACCACTCAGGATACATAGGATACATAGTTACAGGACTCCTTTCATTACCCAGAAAAAAAAGCACGAGCGTAAAATTAAATTTAAATTGGCCATCAGGTAAAACAAACAGTGAAGAAACAGAGAGATCCAAAAGTAGCTGAGCGTTTTGAGAAACGTCTGACCGACGAGTTACACAAGATCTTCGATGAGTCTGACAGCTTCTACTACTCCAGAACATTGGACTTGACGAACAGCCTTCAGCGGCAGTATGAGATAGAGAAGATGCTCGAGTCAGAGGAAGGTACCGGCCGACCGGTCACGGATATCACCAGGTGGTGGAAACACGTCGACGATAGATTCTTCTGGAACAAGCATATGCTAAAAGACATCATTGCTTTGGGGGTGAGTTAAGCTTATTGTTAAACCAAAGATAGACTAATGGTAGGTAGATATACTTGTAAGGTTATAAGTAAACACTATGTAGGCAGATATTAAACCAAAGACTAGATGACTAGAAGACTAATGGTAGGTAGATATGCTTGTAAGTTTATAAGTAAACCCTATGAGTGTACTCTCCGAAGGGGTAGGCAGAGGTGTAACTAGTACAACCACATTCCGCCGGGCTTAGTTCCATCCCATGATGTAATAGGGGGCGAGCCTATCGCCATACAGGACACAATTCCAAACTCCGGGCTGATACTAAGTATTTTGTAATGAAAAACCCCAATACCACTTTTACCGGGTCTGGCCAGGGGATCGAATCCGAGACCTCAGCACAGCAGTCGAACCGCGTATACATTACATGTGCGCCACCGAGGCATTACTTTACCTTTTTTACAATTAAAAATATGGAACATCCGTGTGATAATTATATAAATCAACGCCCACAAATGTTCCTATCGATTCATCCTGTGTCGCGGATAACGTAACTAAACAGTAGATAACCGTAAAAAGTAACATTTACGTAAAGTAACAATACATACGCACTCACGCCTGTAATCCCCGAAGGGGTAGGCAGAGGTGTAACTAGTACACCCACATTTCGCCGTGCGTATTTCCGTCCCTTATGTGATAGGGGGCGAGCCTATCGCCATACCGTAAAGTAACAATGTACCTACTTATTTAAGCATAATCGATCTTATAAAATGTAGGTTAACTTTAAACTAGTTTTATAACGGGTGGTCTATGTGGGTTTTTTTATAGTATAGGCCGGCAAACGAGCAAGTGGGTCACCTGATGGTAAGCGATCTCCAGCGCCCATGTATGCCCACAATACAAAAGAATTATGGGCGCGTTGCCGACCTTAAAGGAAAGGGATAATAAGGGATTGTGAAGGGGAGGGGGATTTGGGCCTCCGGATATCTCACTCACCGTACGAAACGCAGCAGCAAGCTGCTACTTTACGCCGGTTTTCTGTGAGACAGTAACGACCCGGACGAGCCCATTCATGCTGTAGACAAAATTGTCTACAACGTGGCTCTACCACTCGTAATTGTCTACAGCGTGGCTCTACCACTCATAAAACTCGGGTTACCGTTATAGTAAGGCTGAATATGTTTACCCCAACCGGGAATCGAACTTGGGGTTCCAATTTTCAACTCAAATGCTTATTACTTTCGAACTAATAACCTTGTAGTTACAACTTGCAACCATCAGCCGATAATAATATTTTCTACTTATTCCCATAATTCAAATGAATGTATGTATGTTTTCGTCTATAAGTGTGTATACATTTATCGGATTATGATGAAACTTTTGTGAACTTGTGCGCACGCCCGGGAAGGTTTGTATGAAAAATATGGTTTTTTTTGTTACATCTTTATATATATAGTTTTATATCTATTTATACTCGTGTGTTATTTGTGTATCCTGTCGTCGTTTCTTTGCACCTACCTTATACATATCTGCACCACCCAAAGATTGACTGATAGAGAATGCTTTTAGCATTAAGTCCGCCTTTATACTCAATGTATTTAAAGTGTAATAATTAAATAATAAAAAAAACTACTGTACGTGTGTATGTCACTGAACTCCTCCTAAACGGCTGGACCGATTTAAATGTTTTTTTTTGTATGCGTTTGGGTGGCGCCCTGGATGGTTTAGATTCACAATTGGACCCGGTAGGTGGCGCTGTTGTAGTTGCGGGTGAAACCGCGCGGGTCAGCTAGTATTGTATATATACACCTATCTAAAGTTTCTAAAGAAAGCGGAAACATACAGTTCCAAAATTTCCAGAGCCCAGATTGCGACCAATGGATCCTGCCCATAATCCAAGGGTACGTTCACCTGTCCCAAATAGCAGTGGAGCCGGCGGACGCGAACCCACTCAACACAGAGAGTCTGTCGACCACAAACAGCTGTGACGAGACCTTTACATTGGGCCTTATATCGCGCCGGTCTAGATATCAAGCCGGCACTCGGTAAGTCTAAAGTCATCTTGAACTTACTGCAAGGTTACGAAGAGCCTAGGAGATGAGTAATACTTCCGCGGGAACTATAAAAAAAAATTACATACATACGCACTAACGCCTGTAATCCTCGAAGGGGTAGGTAGAGGTGTAACTAGTACACCGATATTTCGCTGAGCTTCTTTCCGTCCCATGATGTGATAGGGGGCGAGCCTATCGCCAAACCGGGCACGATTTGAGCATTTTGTAATAGAAAAACCCAATATCACTTTGACTGGACCCGGAGATTGAACCCGAGACTCGCACAACAGTCGTACCGCGTACGCGTTACAACTGCGCCAACGAGGCAGTTTTCTTATTACTTCTTAGTATATTCTTTTTATTATATAGCAGAGGTTGGAAAACGAGTAAGTATATCAGTGCCAGAAAAATCATGAAAGTGTTGCCGTTCTCAAAGGAAAGGAATGGAAATTGGGTAATATCACTCCACCGTATGAAACGCAACAGCAAGCTGTCAATTTACGTTTGTTCTCTTCGAGAAATAACTCATTCGAGCCATCTTCATGCTATAGACAAAAGTTTGCTATAATAACACAAACGTACTTCGGCATTCTATGAAAATTTCCGTTGGTCACCTATTACGGTTCAAAAGATAAAAACCCTTTAAGGCTGTACCTCACGCCAATGACCTTTACCATTTGCGCCATACAAAAATCTACCGGAGTAGAGGTTTCGCGCGACCGAGATAAAACGCGACGACAACGTTTTTATTACTTACTAGTCTTTGCTCGCGGCTCCGCCCGCGTGAACGGCCTTTCCCGGGATAAAAAGTAGCCTATGTTACTCAGTGATAATGTAGCTTTCTAACAGCAAAAGATTTTTTGAAATTGGTCCTGTAATTTTTAGTTTATTCGTTACATACAAAAATTCAAATCTTACCTCTTTATAATATTAAGTGTAGATTTCAGCTTTTTGTTTAGAATGTTGTAAAGGTATGAAATAAAATATGTCGCGTTTTTATTCGATCACAAGGATTATTTTGGTTCAGGTTTCATTTGAATCGATATGTCGATTTTGTCGATTCACTAGAAATTTTGCATCAAAGATGATAAAACAGCAGTATTAAAACCTTTTCTTACATAAGCTGAGCGCACTTGTACAAATTCCGCTTCGATAGAAACTTCCGTAACGAAACTATATTACACATACTCGTATATACTTTGTAAAGCGATTAGTTCAGCAGGTTTCTCGGAATAATAATTGTATTGTAACTCAAGGTAATTTTTACGATTTAGCTTAATTAAAACCTTAAAGGTAAGACAGAGAGACGGAAAAATAGACTTCGTAGGCTTAGTCATAGAACCCCGTTGGCACCATTTGGGTTTAGTTTTAAATATTCAATGTCGTACATTTGGCACTTGATATTGTTTCCTTTATTCCGTATACGGTATTAGGATATCAGTAATATTGTTGTTTTGGAGTTTCGCCAGCATTTCATGACCATTTGGCCTTGACCAACTTCCCATGCATGAGTGCACTGTGTAGCTCACATGTTGTGTTGATCAAAATGGCTCGGGTAGTTAGTATTTTTATTTCACCCCTTTAGAGATTGGAATTTCTTCTTATAATTTAAATGGTTGACTAGTATAGAATCTAGCAATAAGTTCAACATATATTAAGTATGTATAAAGTGTGTGAAACCAAAATAAAATAAATGGGACCAACTTTGATCTATACTCTTTCGAATGAAGAAAGAATCAGCAAAATTGGATAACTGTGGAAATTTATGTGTCGTTAAACACACAAAAAATATATACATGCGTCGAATTGAAAACTTCCTCCACTTTTTTTGTTGGTTAATAACTCCCGCTGCCCGGTGAGGTTTGTCTGATATTTAATAAAATTTAATTTATCTGGATAGAGTTTACATGATCCTTCTATCTCAGGTACAACCGTCGCGGTATCGAGCCAGGCGGTAACGTCGCCAACTACGTAGAGACTGAGCAAATAGTATCAATTATATGTACCGACAGCATCCACAGAGCATCGTTTGTACAGGTAAGTGTTACTTCCATAGAATCCTCCAATTTTCCTGTCCAATCAGCAATGTGCGGAGATCTGGACTAGCTTGATCGAATTTAGTATGATACACAACGCCTAATGCTTAACCCAACTGATCATCGACTTCAATTAGAAAAATATTCAACTTTTATAAAACTAGACCGATTGCTAAGGATCGTCTCGGGTACACCAGCTTCCAAACAAAAAACAACATTAATAACGGTTCATTCGTTTAGGCGCACACGTATGTATGCGTGTATACGCACGTGCGCACATACCATCCTCACAGATAAAAAGATCGAAACTTATAACACCCCTTATTTTTATCGGGTATTAAAAAGGAATAAAGCCAATTTCCTTATGAGCACAAACATTGTAGAGAAAACGACTCAACAAATGTAAGATTCCCTATTTATTAACTACGTGGAGTTTTGGCCCAGAGAAGCTGGCATTATAGCCTCACTTTTATGTTGAAAGGTCAACACGAATAATGCTGGAATCAGAGCTATGCGTAGGGTTGCCGGATGATAACGAAGCGTCGGGATTCTCCCGATATTTTATACGACTCTTGATGAAATACATATTTTTTTATATCTTGAAATTAAATTAAGTTTAGATTGACTGTACCAAAAGGTAAGTCTTTTTGTTGGCTGTTGATTTTCGAAATAAAACTTAATACTTTTATTTATAATATTTACTAGGTAGGCCCCTCATATGCGAGAGGCCGTCTAGTTTGGGTTAATATAACCGCTATATCTATTTCTTAATCGCCAAGCAGCAATGTGTAAGCACTGTTGTGTTTCGGTTTGAAAGACATTGAAGCCAGTGTCATGTAGTAATCACTAGTTATAATTAGTAATTCAAAGTTACGTGTGGTGTTGTTTCTGCTTACCTCCAGGCGAGCGACCTGCTAGTATTTAATATTTATTTCTTTCTGCCTGGTGTTATCCTGACTTAATGCGAGGGTCCGCATTCCCATCGTAATTTAATACACCCAACAGTCACACACATAGTCCTCACCCCACACTAGGTTAACCTGTATCGTGGGTATCAAGAATTACTTGAGACTTGCAGTCCCACAACACCCAGACCCGAAACAAATATTTGTGGATCACACAAACATTTGTCTTGGTTCGGGAATCGCAGCCGGCTACTCACCCACTACACCCAAGGTGGCTTTGGTATTATTTGAGGCGTTTCGCCGTCTGACCAATTTCGGTCTTCCGATCTGACAACCCTAGATGTGTGGGCGTAACAACCTCTTGAAAAAAGGATCATAAGGTGTATCATCATGATATGATAATATAAGCCTGTATCCACAAAACATAAATATGTCAATAATTACTCTGTGTAATACCAGTATAATAATAACGGTCAGTCTGAACTTACAGTTATATTTGAAGCTCGTAAAAATGAAACGTCATGCGCCGGTGATCTCGTCAACTTTTTGCCTGTTACAAATTACCACCGTTACTTATAAAATTATTCGTATAAAACCGTTTGATTTTAGTTGTTCAACTGCTATATTAAATGGGATTTGAACCGTCTGAACATATTTTCAATCGAATTGTTCGTCAATAATCATACAGATTTTGTTAATTGAAGTTTTTAGTTGATCAACTAAAATCGAACCGTGTGAACATTCTGTAAACGATGACGAGAAGCGTAAATGACTGGTAAAGTGACTAACTTTGGACTGCCCAGATCTATCGATCGAGATCTCTATTATATTCAGCGCCGTGTGTGTGTGTGCGTGTGTGTGTGTGTGTGTGTGTGTGTGTGTACGCGCGTATCTGTCTGGCCATAACGCCTAATTTGAATGCGTTTTTTTCGTATCAAAAATAATTTGTTCAAGATAATTATTAGCTATGTTTGAAGAAAATCAGTTCAGCCGTTTAAAAGTTACATATGATGGTTTCTAACGATTAGGTTATTCATTTCAATATATATATTAAGTTCACACCGGTTTGCCAAGCTTATTTTCGTCCCATGATGTGATACTTGGCGAACTTATCGCCATATCAGACACAAATTACCACATAATTAATGTATGAATTTTCAAATCGAAAATAGAAACACAAATTGTGATTAAACGAACTGAAATTTGATCCCAGGATCTCACGGCTTCTCAGCCTTATAGGTACACTATCACTAGACCAATGAGGCGTTAAAAATAGTGGTTAATATGGAATCACTAAAATAGATAATTTTTCAACCAGGTCCGTGGTTCTGTGCCTATATTTTGGAGCCAGCCTGAATATAAATTCAGACCGCCACCACGTCTCGACAGAAGTAAGTAATATCTACACTAAGCACTGTTGTGTTCCGGTTTGAAGGACATTGAAGTCACTGAAATTACTGGGCATTACGAGACTTAACATCTTATGTCTCCGGGCTCACGAATGCAATGTCTTGCAGTGTTTTGTAATACCCGGTTCTGTGTAGTATATGAAGCTACATTATTCTCTAGTGTATGCTATTAAATTTTATAGAGAAGGGTAAATTATAAGACTCACGTGGAACCGCCAACAGAAGCTTTAATATAAGAAAGTGCGTAGTGGAAAGAATACCAATTTAATTGATTGAAGAACTGTCTCCTCGGTAAAAAAAATCTACTCTTATAACAAGAAAATGGTGCTTGTTCGCTTACAAATATTTTTTTTATATTATATTGAATTTTAGTGCCTTTTGTAATAATAACATCGCGATTCTTTTTGTAGCTGAAGACGAATCCCACACAGCGTTCAAGAAACACTTCGACAATGAAATAAACATGTACAAACAAGTGTGTATAGTGAACCTCGTGGAACAACAGGGCAGGGAGCGCATCATATGGGAGGCGTACGGCGACCACGTGCTGAAGTACAACAGTCCCAACCTTATATACGCGACGTTCGACTTCCACGAGTACTGGTGAGTGTATATTAACAATAATTATTCTAAATCTAAGACTGCCTCGGTGGCGCAGTTGTAATGCGTACGATTGAGGCCAACGTTGAGGTCTTGGGTTCGATCCCCGGGTCGGGTAAAGTGGTATCTAACTAGTCCTTACACTATCTAACTAGTCTTTTATCGTCTGTATCACGGTGAATGCTCTGAAGAATTGTTTGACCTTATTCTTTCCTCACCTTTCCTTAACAGAACCACGCGTGCTGGCTTGCGAAACCATAGCTTCGTGGTCTCTTCCATCTCGGCTCGGACCAAGAGGTTCGCAAAATCGTATTTCTGTCGGACCATAAAGCTGTGGAATAGCTTGCCGGCGCACGTGTTTCCTCCTTCCTATAACTTGGGATCCTTTAAACGGAGTGTGAAGAAGCAACTAAGCAGGCCGGCATAATTCTGCCGATCTGCGATAGGTTCAGTGTCTATCGTTGGTCGACAGTATTTATGGATTGCGCTATACTTACCATCAGGTGTAGAGTAGTCACTTTGCCGAGCCAGGATAAAAAAAAAAAAAAAAAACTCTGCCGGCAAACCACGGAGACCATGATGATTGATGACCGACAGACCTGCATTGGACCAATGAGTTGAGACCACGTTCTAAATACTCCCATAGATAAACAAACTATAAAGCTCCCGATGTCAATAACAAATACATCTGTTACTTTAAAATTATTGATCAGATTTTTTTCTTACATAGCTAAGAACTATTTTGATTCATTAAATAAGCTTACAAACAAAAAAACAGTATTCAAATCGATCTATTGGTTTAGGCGCTACGATGCCACACACACGCACGCACATAGAGACAAAGTTCAAACTTAAAACACCCATCTTATTCATCGAAATTTAAAGTGGAGGTTGGCCTTTATCCAACAGTAGAACTAATTAAGATTATGATAATAAGCTGTCCATTGAACACTGCAGTAAACTGCAAAAAGAGCTTCGAGTCGTTACGTTTTCCTTGTAATCGTTACTATATTATGCTAGTTTATACTTATAGGGCAGTGCTCATGTACTATTATCATCGATATTATTATCGATAGTTGTATTTATTAAATCTTGTAACTACTTCAAGTCCATCTTTCTTTCTTTTTATCTGTTTGGCTTTATCTGGGCTTAACGCCTGGATCTGATTTTTCGTACCATAGATTTGACGGTATTTGGTATTATATGGGGCGCCCCAGCGTCTGACCTCCACAACCCGCAACGGGTACCAATTTTCACCATTGACTTGACCGTTAATTATTAGAGTCTACCACATGCAGGTCAGGTTGACTTGGGCCTAAGAGGTTGTGGCCCAGTTACACTCATTCAAAACTTTGTTTTCTAGCCGTGGCATGCACTACGAGAACGTAAGCATATTGATAAACGCGATAGCCGACGTGATATCTGAGATGCGATTCTGTTGGCGCGACGATCGCGGTCTCATATGTACGCAGAGCGGCGTGTTCAGGGTCAACTGTATCGACTGCCTCGACAGGACCAATGTCGTGCAGGTCAGAGTTTGATTATTGATTGCGGACCATGCAGAATCGCTAGGTTAATGGAAGAGAGGTGGTGAAGAGAGTTTTGTCTATAACATGAATGGACCGGCTCGACTGGGGTAGTACACTGTCTCAGAGAAAACCAACTTATAGTGGCAGATTGCTTGACGTAAGTGCATTTCGTACTATGAGTAATATTTTTATCAAACAACAATCATACTTCGTCAAGCATTGTGGATGTTTTTCAAGCTATTCTTGTTTATTATACCTTAAAACAAATTACCCACCTAAAAATAGTGATACATGATATGTAGGATCCTAAAACAATTACTACTTCTACCGTTTAAAATGTATCTTTATTCGATAACTAGTAAATACATTTTACCGATAAAAATACCGACTTATTTATAGCTGAGGCCGGCAAACGGACAAGTAGGTTACCCGATAGTAAGTGATCTCCAACCATCCACGATGCTTGAAGAATCAAGGACTTGTTGCTGACCCTATAGGAAAGGGATAATTAAAGGATTGGGAAGGGCTAAGAGATTTGAGCGTCCGGATATCTCATTCACTATAGGAAACAGAACAGCAAGCTGCCACTTCACGTCGGTTTTTTTTTGAGAGTGGTAACAACCCAGTTGAGCGGGCCCTTTTATGCTGCAGATTAAACTATAACTAGCAAGCAGTAGCCCAACCGGTTATAAAAAGAACATTCTATCAATACAATACCGACTCGATACAAAAACACATTCTTACACACACTTCACACACATAAATGAACCTTCAAAATGTTTCTTTTTTCAGACGGCAATAGCGAAGTACGTACTCGAACTACAACTATGTCGACTCGGTTTGGGTACGCCCGGATGTGGGCTACCGCCGTCATTGCGTCAAGCTTTCCTTACCATGTGGGCGGACAACGGTGACGTCGTATCGAGGCAGTATTCCGGCACTAAGGCTTTGAAGGTATCTCTTACTTCACTGACTTGAACGAATTAGGTATATTTAATGGGTAGGCAAAATTACAGAAAATTTAATGGTAAGTACTTTAAACGCCAAATACTGGCGAATGATGTATATTTTTAAAAATGCCTAATATCGAATATTTATATTTTATTATTCGAAACCTATCGTCTTTGCATACTCCTATAGGAAACAGGCGTGAGTCATATGTATGTATAAATAATTATATATTCATTTGATGTTATTTGGGCTTGATGCAGACGAACGATGTGGTAGTGAAGAAGCAAACCAATTCGAAATTAGGTAACCATTCAAACTCAACTATGTGTCCTTTCGCATACGCTTGATATTGATACAGTGCAATCCAAATATAAACAAGAATGAAGAAACGTTTTGTCCCACGATGGTCGCCAGCATTATGCCGGCCAGACGTCACTGGATAATATACCGTCTGACCGCGAAACGAGCCACTATGTTTACGGTGGTCGCTATCCAGTCGAGTATAAATATATATCAGATACCCTCCCACGAGTAAAAATATGCTGAACAAAATAAATAACTGAAATATTTTCTCGTTCTTAACAGGGTGACTACACACGAACAGGCGAGCGAAAGTTCACAGGCATGATGAAAGATGGTGTGGCTTCCGCAAACCGGTAATATTTTAACGTACACACAGTTTATATCTTAATCAAAAGGGCTACAAGGCCTTTTTTCGCTACCACAGATTCATCATACGCCACTTTAACGACGCGATGACGCAGTGCGTCATAGACTTAGCTCTAGACCAGCTTATCGATACATCGATAGTTGATGAATTCGATAGTTAATGGCGAGATGTTAGAGTAGCATCCATATGCTCTTTGAGAATATGAACACTGAGATGCCGAAATTAGAACTGATGCCAAGTTATTTCGGACACTCGCTGACCAATGAGTTTGTGTATATGGAGGTTTTTTACGGATTGGCGAGGTTAGTTTCGTTTGTGATAGTACACTAACTGGTGTTTTGTTTTTTAATACCAATTGGCCTTCACCGTGTAAATGAATATTGCTTTTATGTAGTTTAGGAGAAAACGGTGTGCGTGTAACTTTTTTTGCTGTTGCAATGTACGATAAATCTTTGTCTAAAACCCCTATGTTTCTTACCAGTTTGACTCACTTATTATATATCTATCTTTAAATTTGAATTCTATTTGATAACAAACATTTTATTCAATATCTAGTTACTTCAAAATCAAGTAGCAATCGTTTTAATGCATTAATAATTACCATGTTGAGACCCATTTATCTTAAAATTTACATAAGATGGGTTATAATACTGGCCCTTTATATATTGACTCAGTGCTGGACTCGGACTTGCTCTAGTAAAAAGAGGAATTAAACCTTAGTCCACCACGCTAACTGACCTATAATTGCAGAAAAATTTATTTCTAATTGTATTCAACGTACAATTTTGTTTTAGATACTACCTGTCTACGTTCAAAGACGCGCTTCGTCAAGTCGCCATCGACGTAATGACGGGCGAGTCCCGGACCATTCCCGAACAACTGATCGTTCCCGATTGTAATAGATGCACTTCGGTCAAGGTTCTTATGTTTAATGTGCGTGCATGTGAGCTGCTTCTATCAAAGTATCGATTAGATTACAGAAAAAGTGAAAGTAATACAACATTAAACTGACCCAAAAAAAAAGGCTTTTTGCGTCGCTTTTTAAAAAAAAAGTATTACCGGTCGTACCCGCATATGCATATCGGTCATGGTGCTCACATTCTGAACTGCTTTGATAGCTTTTTTTATAACATAGGACGGCAAACAAGTAATGAGAAGTGGTCTCTACCGCGACCATGATCCATGAACGTTTACAATACCAGAACAATACGTGGATGCGTTGCCGACCTTAGAGGTGAGAGATGGATGATTAAGGAGGCGATTTGAGCTCTAGATATCTTACCGTACGATACGCAGCAGCAAGCTGCTACTTTACATTTTTTATGAGACACTAGTAACCACCACTAAAGATATCGAGTTTTGTTGTATTGATATCAATATTGGACTGTTCCCTAATGCTAGTTTTTATCGATGTACGAGTATATATGAACGCTAAAAGCTTGTACTATGTTTAAAGGTGTGCACTTCGGCAATTTTTCTTTTTTACGAATCATTACGAATATGAAACCAATTACCGAAATTTATTAGGTCATCAAATAGACGAAGATAGCTGTATCAGTTTAATTGTAATACTGTACGTTATTTGTTTTGCTTTCATTATTAAGTTAACTTTACCCGGTATTCATGCTTGAACCGGTAGTTGCTATTCCGCTAAAGCTTACCCGTTATTTTATAGTTTCGACAAAAAACATCGATACTGTCAACGCTTACGTATTTTTTTATTATATTCATATTTATTTTGTTTTGGTTAATGCAGGACCAAGCAGTACCCGACATGGCTCAACACGTCAAATCCCTTATAGACGACTGTAAAAAGCTCCTTGTCGACACTGAACCTATCCTGGGCTCGTGGGGACTTATCGATGCAGATCCCAAGTAAGTACAACCATTATAAACGATGGGATTTGACTGATTTGACATGACGATTTCATGAGTGCTTTAAAATTATGCTCAGAAATAAGGTATCATCAAAAAGTATATACACTTTTATTCATTCTGTCACGGCAAAGTGACTACAAACACTGCAGTCAAAATATATTAGCGACCATTGTGACTGTCGACGGTTGGTAGATTTATTATTGGATATACACTGGCTGACTTCGGAAAGTGCCTCGCCAAAAAGAACCATGATGGCGCGTTTTTTAGTTTTTAGCATGTATACGGTAGTCGCTACCCATCCGGGTACAAATATGCTTCACGTACCGCCCCACCAGCCAGTAGAAGCCATACAGGACGCGCGTAATACTTTGGTCTAGGTGAAGTCAGTCACGTTAGCCCCCCCCCCCCCTCCCCGTTACGATGCCGTTCCTGAATATCATCAGGTCGGCTAAGTTATTTTGTTTCCCAATGCTTAAATCCTCCAATCGTTCCCAGCACGGGAGACCCGCAAGAGACAGAGATGGACAGTGTGATGGTGCTGACGAGTGAAGCGTACTACGTGGCCGACTACGACGAGACTTCCGACCGACTGCTCTCCGTACAACGTGTACCGCTCAACGATCTCACATCTATCGAGCTCGGCACATACGACGCTAACACTACGGTAATATATACTTATAGCAGAGGTTCGGAAACAAGCAAGTAGACGTGATGGGAAGTGATGGTCGCCTGCATCGAGCAAATTATATCATCGATACGATATCGAGGTTTATGGCAGATTACAATGGTGACCACTTTATACTATGTTCTAAGAACTTATTATCTTTCTTGTCGGGAAGCCCACCATGGAAACGCCAATGAAATTTAATATCTTTCCATTTATCGATTATTATGATATACGCACGATTCGCCGGATAGTCGAAACTATTTTTTCAACCTAATAATAGTCAGTACCACTGTCTGACAGAAAACCGACGTGAAGTGACAGCTTCCTGTTGCGTTTCGTACGGATAGTAAGATATGCGGAGCCCCGGACATATCGATATTACAACACTTGCTATATCGATAACAAATCTATATATTTTGCAGATATTCGGCGTGGGTCGTAAGACTGGCTGTGAGCCTGTGTACTGCATGCGAGTGAACTACATGTATAACGGCGAGACGGGATACTTCCACATGTTCAGATCTACGTCGCTGCGATTTTTCAACAACATGGCAGTAGTTATCAACACCAGGGATGAGATGATCGGTGAGGACTTGTTTTGTAATGACTACAACATAATTATTTTGTCAATTCAATTCGAAAGTCCAAAAACGTTTTATCAAAACTGATTATATCAATATACATCGATGAGGTCTCTTGATCACTTCTACCCATGGAGATAGATATACGAGTGGATTAGGGATTTGACAAATATGGGGGTTTGTTCATTCCAAAAATCTCATTAACTCCCAAACTGACAACAACTACGCCATTTCATGTCGATCCTCTGCAAGGCAGCGATACCATCCCGGTCGAACCGGCTTTTGTGTTTAAAATTTAAATTGTTTTAAAACTTTGCGGCTACATTATACGAATATTCGGAAATTTATGTAATTTTAACCTTATTTCCACAGAAT
Organism: Mimas tiliae; assembly: GCA_905332985.1. Lineage (NCBI taxonomy): Eukaryota > Metazoa > Arthropoda > Insecta > Lepidoptera > Sphingidae > Mimas > Mimas tiliae. The sequence goes on along the minus strand of HG995246.1, from coordinate 14,178,863 downwards.
CGCTGCATTCTATATGCGAGTCATTGGTTGTAGCCAGAGATGTTGCCAAACTGCCACTAATACCATTCCACGACGGAATTAAACTAGAGAAGAAGAAATCTAAGGTAAAAAATAGAAATCTCTATGAGTATCAGTTCTGTAAATCTTCTTCCAACTGCTCTTATGCCAATCGCAGTGGACACGGCGATACATGATTTTAAACACATGTTACAGAAAGGTTTGGCTTGGAGTTTTATGACCGGCCGCCTGCCTGACGTCTGCCTCTAGGGAGAGTATCAGTTCTGTAAATATTATATGAAAATATTTTTAGACTTCATGGTATGAATAATTTACTGATATGGCATCGTCAAGCCATTTTGACATGTTATAGCCATTAGTGGTTCTTTAAATTATGAAAAGATTGTTAAACATGGGCGTCAGTTATTTAATTTTATCGATTACGATTTTACTCCATAGCAAATAAATAGTTAATCGATACTTTGGTACTATATATGTACGCTTTATTGGTCCAGTGGTAGCGTACTTCGGCTGCAAAATATGGTTCTAAAGGTTCCCAGGCGGGCAACGCAATTCGTATTTGAGTTCTCTATTTAATAAAACATACTTGAGTTGCCCGGGACTGGAATTTGTATGTATGCTCATAGGTTCGTACCATATAACATGGAACGGAAATAAGCGTCAACCGTTACTGCTCTGATTATGCTTCTCTGCCTAACCCTTCGGAAATATAGGCGTGAGCTTATGTGTGTAAAAATGTTCGCAGATACACCCCAACCATGGTCAATCAGGCGGCACTCGTTCGTCGCTGTATCTCGACTTGTCCCGCCTGCCTACCCTCACGCGAAACGTTAGTGAGACGCAACTCGTAGCTGATATTAGAAGTGTTGGTATGTGCGCTTCATTTTAAACTACCTGAGTTTTAATATATGGCATTATTTATTATAAAATGTTAGTCCAAAAAGTCGAGGTAAAGCTCTCATCTCAGCATAAATTACTCTAGTGACATTTGTGTAGTTTACGGTTTTGGCGATAAACACGGATCAATAACGTATCCAAAAATCTATTCATACAAAAGAGTATTATTCTAACGAATACTGTCTTATAATTCTCAAAGAATTCGTACTTTTTTTATGACTGCGATCGATCTTCCTTCTGAACTTCCTTACTTCGATTTTCGGCATGAACACCCAATACATATACTTACAACCAATTTCAAGGTACAATCTCAATCTGCACTTACAGATCGATCGCAAAAATAAACTTATCAAACTATGCAATTTGTAGGCTTGACATTAAAAAAATACTTCTATTCGCTCATTACTTGAGATTTATCTATAGATTCGAATTGTAATTCATTTCATCTTTTTTGCGCTCACTGCAAAGCATAAGCCTCCTATATGTACGCAATTCGTCTCGCATGTTGGGCTAATATTTCTTAACTGCCAAGTGACATCTGCAACCGGTGTAGATAGCGCGAGCGGTCTGCCACGACTATATCGACCATCGCGTATGCACCATTCTGTTAATGATTTTATTAAAATAGGAGAGAATAAGATTGTTAATTAAAACGTTACGGCTATAAAATAAAAAATAAATTAGGTTAGAAAAACCATCATTACAGCTACATTAACATTATTTGGAAACTGAAGTAAAAACTAAAAGCTAATAACATTTTTTCACAGTTAACATAGATAAATAATATTTTCATAACCTCCCTCCTCGCTAGTGTATAAAAGATGACGACATTTCTCGTCCTTTATTCCAATATCTGGCTCGACCGGGACAGTACCACAGACTCACAGAAAACTAATGTCAAGTAGCAGCAAACTGTTGTATAACGTACGGTTAGTGGGTTAGTGGATTTCCGGAAGGCCCAAATCTCCCCCTAGATTCCCATTCCTTTCCTTTAAGGTTGGCAAGGCATGATCATGATTCATCATGATTTTTCATGGCTATAAAGATCACATACCATCAGGTAACCCACTTGCTCGTTTGCTGACATCTGTTATCAAAAATATAATGATGGATTATAGAACCTTCCTCCCTTTCCTATATCCGTGACATGAAGGCTCGCAAGAGAGTCCCGCACATTCCGGCACGAGCTGCGTATTGTCGCAGTTGCTACGCATGGCAACGCGGCCGGCGCGTGCGCAGTATCGATACATACGAGTACAACCAACACTATCACACACAGTTAGTGCAACTGTTTCATTGAAGTCACTTTAGATTTTTATTATATAAATATTTTTTGGCATAGATCGGGTCGTGAGAACCAAAAAGTTGTATAATTTGTACTTAATAGTAATTAATTTATGCGTTCTATTTTTATTTATTGAAACCTAAATTATTTGTTTTGTTATAACAAATAGCTAGTTAAATTATTGGTCCCCACGGGAGACAAGCAGCATTACCTGCACAAATTATGAAAAATGGTAGTAGTACTGTAATCGTGCTAGGTATTATATTAGTATAACTTTGTATCTTTTTGGCCACCTTTGTATAATTTTGACCAATTTACACGAATCATTCAATCACAGGATCAAAAGCCTTCAACAACATGACCGAACAGTTCAGCAAGCTCAACAAGCTAAGTCACTCTTTGAACGCACGCGCCCGTCCCAGCCTACAACTAAAATTTGACCAGGGCGCCTCCAAAACAAAAAAAATATTCACACTCGGCAACAACAAGTCAGATAACAAGAAGAAAGGGAGCCTTTCAGACGGCATGAGCTCCGACTACTCGTCAGACGATGATAACAGGACTAATATATTCGAACCGACGTTAGACAACTTCGAGAACTCACAACACTACATAGGAAACGTCGAACAGAAAGACGAAAACGATTGCGATCTGATCGAGAACCCGTTGTACTCGTCGAAAATCGAGCCGAGCGAGAATCGAGATGTGTTCTTACAAACGGAAGTGGCTCAGCCGAAACATTTGAAGACACCGAGTCACGTGAATAAATTTAACCCTTTTGATACCGAGATCAAAACTCCCGAAATACAAGTCGAGAATGAGAGTCATACGAAACCGACGCCGCCTAACACTTTGATGCTGTCTCAGAAATTGTCGCACAGTTCCAATGATGTCAATTACGATGAGAATCAAGAGGGAGTGAATTACCATGTGCGATCCAACTCACAGCACGAGATTACTTTGAACATCGCACAGTCGCACAGCGAGTCGGCATTACGACAGTTGAAAAATATCGCAAGTCCGGTGTCGGGCACAACCAAAGATATGGTACTATCGCCGCTCACGAAATTAGCGAAAGGCGTACAGAATTTGGGGGCTAATTTGGATCCTAGGAAAATTAAGGTAAGACGAATATATTTTCTTTTCATCCGTAAACACTACAATACTGACGCCGTACAATATCACTTGCAACAAATTCAGCAGGTTCATAAAGTTAATATTAATAAGTTTTGATAAAATATTAAATATAATTTTTGAGTGGTAGAGCCACGCTGTAAACTGTTTTATCTACAGTATGAATGGGCCGGCTCATTACCACTGTCATCACAGAAAACCGGCGTAAATTAGCAGCTTGCTGCTGCATTTCGTACGGTGAGCGAGATACCGGAGCCCCAAATCCCTTAATTATCCCTTTCCTTGAAGGTCAGCAACGCACCCATGATTCTTTTGGTATTGTGGGTGTACATGGGTGGTGGCGATCACTTACCATCTGGTGACCCACTTGCTCGTTTGCCGGCCTAAGCCTTAAAAAAAAACTTACTGATGGTAAATTCAGTGCTAAATCATATTAGAGATACTAACCATACTATACAAAGTCTGAGAAGAATTTTATCAGAAGCAATCGCTATGCTAGTCCTTCAGTTTTTAAAAGCTGACTATATTTACTTACTTATACTTATTGGTACCATTGCCTCAACGGCAGTGTACTTAACCTAAAAACTGTAAAGTCCTGAGTTAAAATCTCAGTCCAGGCAATCAGAATTTCAAATCTGTTTTGTCTATTTCTGCTACTAAGCTCCTGCTTATACACTCCAGTGTGTAAGCACTGTTGTGTTTCTGTTTGAAGTACATTGAAGGCAGTGAAATTACTGGACATAATGAGACTTATGTCTCGGTGTTATAACGCCGTCCATTGCCATGCAGTGCTTTGTAATTCAAAGTTCTATGTGCATTTGTATCTGTTTATGGGTAGGCGTTGCGCTTACCATCAGGCGAGCGACCTACTCCTTTCGTCATTTAAGCTAATAAAAAACTAGCCAAACCGTTATAATAACTAGTGCAAAAACGGCGTTATTGCACTAGTTACACCTCTGCCTATCACTTCGGGGATACATGTGTAAGCTTATGTATATCTTTTATTTGTAGAGCACTACAAATGTAAAACACGTAACGGAACAACAATACGAGGAGCATCGGAAACTGCAAGAAAAATGGCGCGACTGCAACACTAGACTGGTCGCGTTGTGAGTTGTACAACTAGTTGATCTACTGTTTTAGTTAATGTTCATTTATGTAGCGCAAAGCGTTCTATTTAATTAGCAATTTAAACTTTAACCGAGTATGTTGTGCCAGTATTTTTAAACACTATCCATATGCATAGAACCTGTCTGAAGTAGTATCGACTCTTAAAAAGTAATGTATTGAAGATGAAGATTCTGTGTTCGTATAAGGTTAAAAAGGTGCTCTCTTATGTGCTCGCTTCGATACAGTACACAAATGCATGTAACATGTCATTTTAGATCATCTAGATCGTCTTTATACAAATGATATTGCGAACATATAGGTACCACAATATCAAAAATTTACTGTTTTTTTTAAATAAACCAGAAAGTCTTTTCTATCTCAGTTAATCTTCATATTTAAAAGGTTTTTTTTATTACAGTCATATCAAGCCAAGCATGAAAAATTATTGTTTTTAAAACCTGGTACAATATACTGAAAATTACCTGATGATTTGTTGACGTGATAATTTGTCAATATGTTTTATAATTTTATTGATTGCATTTTATATTTATTTATTGTAATGTTCGACGTTATTATTAGGTATGAGATTAGAAGTTGTGAGTGGCAACTGCAAGAAATAACATATTATTTATTGCATATAAATAAGTATTGTTTTAATTATACTAGAGGCCCTTTTTTCAATGTTTGAAAACCAAAAAATGTTTAACCGCCACATGACGTATAATGCAGCCAGGATAGCCAATTTGGTATACACTTTTCCTTGTATATTGTATGATATAGTGTGATAATTTTAAATTTTGCCATTATATTTTATTAAAATAAATAATTTTTAACTGTTATAATAATGTAACGTTTACTTGAAGATTGAAAAATCGGTCCTAACAGTTATGCCGTTCAAATTCTTATAGCCCCAATTATTGTCATTAACATTCAACATTTTTGCAAAACTAGTTTTTTCGCAGTTGTAATGCGTACGCGTTACGATTGAGGTCTTTTAAACTTTTTAATTTTTTATAGTACTAGGATACTTATGCTGACTTGTTCTACGATCCTTAATCGTATTTAGTCACTAATTATGCTTAACTAACGTCATATCTTAAGGATATTTGACAATAATAGACATATTTAACGGCTAAATACGGTTAGAAATCATTGAGTAAGTAAGCCTTAATAATACTAAAATCTATATTTTTTCTGACTTTGTTATAAAAAAGAGGGCGTTGTAACTAAAGAAATAGTAGGAGTGTTTAGAAACATTTTTAATATTTTTTCCACAGTTGTAACTCACAACTTCAAATTTTAATTAGTGACTATTAGACATCAGGGTCAAAATTCTGTCCCTTAATAGTAGGAAATCAAGAACAGCGAATTTTGATCGAGCCAACAACGGTCGATAATTTAGCTATACCATAGTTTACGCTGTAATTCTTATTTGTTTTTGACTTGACACAAATACCTTGTGTTTTCAAATGTATTTTCACCATGTATACATCAATGTACCTATTATTAACTCACATTCCATTATAGGTAATTCTTTTAATTACATAGTTAATAAAATAATGTGTAGAAACAGACGCCAGTCTTGAGAATAATTTCTTATTGGAAAATGTAAGCGATAAATACAGTTTCTAAATACTCAAATAGTTTTTTTTATGCAATAAAATAACGAAACGAGTAGCTCTTGGTTTACAAGGTAGGTCCCTCTTATGCGAGGACGTTCTGAGTTGGTACTATCGCTTTTTTATTTATAAACATTAATTTTAGGCTATTTATATTATATTGGAATGGTTTGATTCAATTTTAGGAAAAATATATTTTTGATTTCTCTACAATTTCGCTTCCATTGACGACCTTTATTCTCCGGAATGGCATATAGTTAAAACTACTTTTATTATATTTTTAATTTTAATTTAGATAGAAACAATTAAAATTCCAGTATGAACGTATATCCTATTACCTCATACCAAAAAATATAGTTATCAAAAAACGCAGTATTAAAATACAATAAATAAATTAATAATTGCTAATGTTTAGAAAACATATTGCTTTTAGATTAAGGATTTGTTTCACAATGTCAGTTTAAATTTTATCCGCATTAAACAGCCAATTTAGAAAATACCAATTTGACATGTATATCCTTGCGTACTAACAGCGAGATTATTTGTATTTTGTAGTGTTATTTATCGGTTAAGTAGTATTTGCTTGGCCATTGTGAAACAGGTCAGAAGGGTTATGATTTTTTTTAAGTCTCTTGATCTGATATTATGCTATCTTTGAACCACCATTAAAACGTATAAATATAAAAAATAGTCAAATTACAAATTGACATGTAAGTTATTAGAATGCTAGCAAAATGGGTAATAACAATAGCAATATTAAATATTCAATCAATAATATGTAGTCACGCTTTTGTAATATTGTAATGTTACTCGAACAAATTACGTATAAAAACTAGAAACTTTACTCTAATTAACAATCGACTTGTATATGAACTGTAATGACTTGTATATAACTTGTATATTGTCCATATATGAATGGAGAGCAGTTGGCGTTAAATCTAAAAATAAGTGTATGCCAATCCAATAACACATAATATACACTTAAATCTTGTCTGGAAGCCCTCTTCTATTAGCAATTCGTCAGGGGAACGTCAAAAACACCAGTTAAGTGCAAGTCGAATTCTCGCATCGAAGGTCCCGTACGTAGGTATAGATAGAATTTAAGGGTATCGAACATCGAAATAAGATTACAAGAAACGTAACTCAAGGAAAAAATGACCCCACCAAAACTCTGTGCAAGGGGCCGGGGCTATAAAAATCTGTGCAGCTCGTTCGTTCATCAATTGATAAAAATTAATTCATGATCTCTAGTTGACACTTAATACGTCTAATTTTATGTGTAATGCAGAACGTCGTATTTCGATTTAGAAATGTAATATTTAGACATTAACTTTTATGATATAAAGTTGATTTAAAACGTTCATTAATTTTTGTTGCGTGTATGAGTGTTACGTGTGATTTTATCTTTGTATGTGCAAGTAAGTGGGTCCGTATTTTTGACAGATTAATATGAGAGTTATCGTTCTAGTTATCTTGTTTCGATGGAATAGACCCTTAAATTTTGATATTGTTATTTTTATGATTTGTTAGGACATCCGCCATAATACATATTTTTCTGTAAAAATTTCAGCCAGCTAGCTACCTATTATGATTCAGTAGATAGTTCCTTTTAAAGGTAGGATAGATATACAGACGCAGTAGGCTCTGTGTAATAGGGTATAGTTGGTACCCTATTGGTACGGAACTCTAAAACACGGTCCCATCACAACTATGTGTAATTTTCTCGTTTAGCTAAATCTAAAAGTTTACAAAATATATAGTCTAGACTCTTGAGTATATTATTGGTGATAAAGACAAGTATGAAAAAAATCGTTCGAGTAACATTATAATAATAATACTATACTGTACTATTGGACACGACGGCACGCATTGCATGGAGGTCCCTCACTCTGGTGCCCTAACCGCCGGTGATTCGGGTCCTGGGCCTGGCCATCGGAGGGTGCAGTTTTTTATATTTTTAAATGTATATTTTTAATTACATATATTTAAAAACGTAAATAAAACTTTAAAAATAAAGAGTACTGTACATGCTATGCTAGTACATTGTATCAAACTTACTCCGAAAATAATTCACCGCTGTTGACATGTCGTTGTATTTTCAGAATAGTGAAGCGGAAATTTATTTTATGTCAAAAACAAAAACAAAGTATAAACATACCTACATAAGTAAATATTACATAATTCAATATATAATTATAAGTTACGTGCGATCTACGTAAACATTTAATAATTTAAATGATCAAAATCATTTATGAACTTTTAATGGTTTTGCAAAGTGGAAGGTCCCTCTCATGCAAGGCTGTCTGGTACCACCGCTTTGACTATTTCTGCCGCCAAGCAGCAGTGTGTTCCGGTTTGAAGGGCATTGAAGCCCGTGAAATTACTGGGCATTATAAGACTTAACATCTTGTGTATTGGGGTGACGAACGCAGTCCAATGCCATGCAGTGCTTTGTAGTTCGAAGTTCTATGTGTTGTTGATTCTGTTTATAGGCATGCGTGGCACTAACCATCAGACGAGCGCCCTGCTCGCTTTGTCATTCAAGATAATAATAAAAAAAATATGTATATCAGGTAGACCTGGGGTAAAGAGATAAGAGTTTAAATCCTAATAATCCAAGATCACTATTCTTAAAACGCATCGACTTGCGCTATTCATGTACTCACGTTATATATTTATAATAAATGCGCACCAATTAATATAAAAGGTATAAACATTTCAATTACTATAGTATTAGTTCTTCTTCTTTTTGATTAATGGCGACGAATAGTATTAGTTAATTCATGTACAATCGAAGTCCTTTATGACAATTGACTACGTCATGTTTTAAAGAGTCCGGATACGATCAATAGCAACTGTCAATCAATCACTACGTGCTTCATAGTCATTGATATAGTCTTTAATCTAAGATATAGTCGATTGATTGTTTACTAATCCAATTGAAGCGATTGTTAATTGCAATTGATCGTCTTCGGACTCATTTAAAGTAATATCAAATAATGGACAGTTTCACGTTTATTAATCTCTTTAAGTACCTATATTTCTTGGTGCATTCGTTTCGCGTTATTACTCACAGTTCCGATTGTATATGAGTTATAACACAGTACAAGGTTTATAATGCATGACAAAATATTAACAGCTGCAATTATATATGTAATCAATGTTAATTTAGTAATTAGCTTATTCATTACATGAAAAGTGAGAAATAGTAGTATTAGCGAGTATAGCCTGTAGGTAGAACATTTGGACAAGCCGCTGAAGTGTATGCAGGTGCCCACATCAGAAATGCTTTATTAAATAAATAATTATATCTATATATCTATATATATTATATCTATATCAGTGGTATAGGTTAAAAAAATATATATATCTATAATTAAAACAACAAAATATAAAAAATATAAATATCAATATTATAGCCTCCTAAACACTATTGTACTAAAAAAACTTATTTTATAAGTTTTCTAAAATATGAGATATAATTTATAACCAATAAATAGAACGCCAAGGTGTGGGCACGTTCGGCTCGAAATTATAGATGGACAAGTTCGTGCGCGACCGTCCTGCGGGGTACAAGACATTGGGGGGACGAGGTTCTCTCGATATTAGCGGGGAAGGGAAACAAATGCAACCGCCGCAATGTTCGCAACGAACTTGTCCATCTATAGTGTGCAGGATTTTGAAACAGCTTTGTATTCGAAAGATTGACGGGCGCTTTTAGAAGCGGATAGGTACGTTAGGTAAATTTTGATGAAATATTAATTATTATACTTGTATGGTATATTATTAATTTAATTATGCTGTTTAATAGGTATGCAATTTATTGCCGATTGTAAATTAAAGTTATTTTGGATGCCTTTATCAGGTAATTACAATCGCGATTACCTCGATAAACGTTTTAGTAGATTAATTAAACAATTTGTTTTTTAATTAGTACTTATTGTATATTTAATGTCTAAAGCAAGCCACACACACTTCAAATAATAGATCTTGTATTGTATTCTATTATTTTGGTCCTGTATTGTCTATATTATTTATATCCTACAATTATCGAAAAATAAATATAATTTATATAAAACCTTTATTATAGCAAACATTATAATTTAACAATAAGTATTGTAAATTTTAAAGTACCTATGCTGTAATATACTACTTGGATCACACTATAAATTGAGATTCGAGACAAATATTTGTGTTATTCATAATAAGGATAGAAACTTAAAGTACAATCCGCGCAAAATAACTTGTCCGGCCCGAAGATGGTCAAGAATTGCGTCGTGCCTAGGTCGGGTGATATGGCGAACTTTAACCCGGCTTAGTTATTTTGCGCGTTAAAAATGTTTCGCAGTTTCTGATATCCATGACCATTGGGGCCCTCATAGCCAGTTGCACTTACTAATCGGTAAACTATTAGGGGGTCAAGCAACACCTGGCGCGGTCAATCTATGGTTGGGTGACTGTTTATGGCCGTTCTCAATATTCTGTCTATCGACAGATTTGCTTACCGGCCGTAAAATTTTAACACATTTTGTATGGAAGATCTGTCGATAGATAGAATATAGGGAACGGCCATTAGTGGTATTTAACTGTATCGACTGTTATCAACTGACAGCAGTCGTTACGCCAAGTCGGAGGCTTTCGGGCGGCTTGAAAAGTTTGATACTAGGTTAGCCACTAACCATTCATTCGTTTAGAATAGAATAGTGTGGTGTCAGGACTATGTGTGTGCTTGTTGGGTGTATTCACATTACAATATACATTGTATTTGATAATTCTTTTCGTAATTATTTGTCGAACCTACTCAAATTGTTTGTAATATACACTTTTTAATTAAAGCCACCTAATGACATGTAATTTATAACATTTTCAGCAAAGGTGTTTTGTTTCGTAATTTGTTAATTTTGGTCTGTGATTATTTTTGTGTACATATATCAGTTACTATAATACATTAATTATTAAATTACATACCTAAATATAAAGTATGCTTTTGACGAATTTGTGTTTTTATTATTTCTTAGATTCCACCCTCGCAAACGGAGGCCATGGAGACACCTCGATGTCTATCTGTAGGTATATTATGTCACAGCTAGGTGTATTTCAAATAAGTAGGTACCTACTATTCCCTCTTTCACATACTTAGATGAAATTTAAAAATTTGAATTCGATATAATATGAAAAAACCGTATTAATAAAGTTTTTATAACTCTGTTTTTATCTGTACCTGCATTTACTAACATAAAATATTAAGTATTTCGCTGTGTCTGATAATCACTACAACCATTAAACCGAACGCGTTGCATACGTGGGACCCTGAATCACCTAACTATTGACTACATTAATAAAGTCTTTATTCAAATGTTATGATGAAATTCGGATTAGTGCTCATTTTACAATCAAAATATTTATATTCAATTGCAATTTGGAGACTGTTACTATTTAACCGACTTCAAAAAAGGTGGAGGTTCTCAATATGGCGACTTTTTTTATGTATGCATTTCTATTTTTCCGCCAATTGTGGGCCGATTTTGTTGGAAAAACTTCATTCGATACAGTTAAGCTGCTATGTGGTCCTATATAAATTTGGTTAAATCTGATATCAGAGTATGGAGTAAAAAAATGAAACTCAACGATTATCAGCATAATCATCACGATTTTGTTATTGAATAGGAATATACATGCCAGAACATGTAAATTCCTATGATCCTGACCAATTTCATTTGACCGGCTGCCCCGGCATCGACTACAAAAAGACCTATGGAAATTGTTATTTTTGACTTTTTAGTGTTTTTTTAAGTCGGTCGAAATGTTACTTTTCGAGCAGTCTTTTATAACGTTTGACTATCCGATACCTGGGCTGGCAAGTGGCAACACTGCTAGTTCATGTCAAAGGTTCGGAGTTTTGGCGGGAATTCTGACAGTGCGGTGGCTCTCTTGTTTTAATTATTTCCTAAACTGGTTTAAAGTTGTGTTTGTTGTATAAAAAAGGTGTGGTTTTATGCAATAATCATTAACGCTGATGAATAGTGTATGGGAACATTGAAATAAGTGAATTTAGGTGATTTTTGACCAAGGGTATCGATCGACCTTGTGCGTTCGATCCGCTTGAAGAAAGTCGTCTAAGAAGCATTGAACCGAACGGAATTAACACCAAATCTCCAACAAGACCTTGAAATTGGCCACACCCCCGTTTCATCGTTCTTGAGAAAACAAAATGTATGCGTCTGAAGGACTTGTATCCATGGACATGAATAAATTATTAAAAAAAAATGACAAAGGTTCATGTTATCAATGGTTCATGTCTTGGAGTTTTGGCGGGAATTCTTACAGTGCGGTGGCTCTCTTGTTTTAATTATTTCCTAAACTGGTTTAAAGTTGTGTTTGTTGTATAAAAGTGGTGTGGTTTTGTGCAATAATCATTAACGATGATGAATAGTGTATGGAAACATTGAAATAAGTGGATTTAGGTGATTTTTGATCAAGGGTATTGTCGACCTTGTGCTTTCGATTCGCTTGAAGAAAGTCGTCTAAGAAGCATTGAACTGAAAGGAATTATCACCAAAACTCCAGCAAGACCTTGAAATCGGCCACACCCCTGTTTCATCGTTCTTGGAATATAAGAAACGATATAACTAATGACTTGGCAGCATGGTCTCTGATCTTAGCCGGTTCCTTATGGAACAAACAAACAAAAAAAAAAAAAAAAAAAGGTTCATGTCTTTTTTTCGCTTTTTTTTTCAAATCATTTTTTTAATGATGTTTATCAGTCAAAATGAATTGCCCCAGAATTATCAAACAAATTATTGGTCTTAATAAAAGCTTTTCTTTCACAAAACATTCACTTTTTCAATAAAGTTGAACTAATGTATCGTGTGAGTGTATCAGTATAAATTATCAATAATTTTATGTGCATTTATGTTGTATGTAGTACAGTAAAATTTACACATAATATGGTAATTTTGGAGGTATATATTTATTATATTATCTCAGCCTGTTGTCGTCCACTGTTGGACGTAAGCCTCCCCAAGTGAGCGCCAACCATCCCAATATAGATATATAGGTATATATAGATACCAAGAAACTAATTTAGTACAATTAGTAGCAGTAACGTGGCGAAATGTTGCCGAGGGTCAAAAGGGAGTGTTCAGTGGACTCCATAGACTTAACTGAAAATCAACATGGAGCAGATAAATGTAGGATATGTTTAAAGACTGGTGTAAAAGCCATATTCGGCGAAAGCAACATTCTAGGGAACATTATCAAGTTCGCAGATATTACAATCAATGAACATGATAACCTCCCAAAGTACATTTGCAACACTTGCAATCTACTGCTTGACGCTGCTATAGTCTTCAGGAAAACCGCTAAAAATACAGACATGATCCTCCAGGGTTTTAGAGACGACGATAAATCTGTCACTTATGACAGCTCAGAATATTCATGGGTCGTCAGGCGTTTACTTGCAGACAAATCATCCAAAAAGGATTCACATTCAGAGTTTGATGAATGCAATAATTTTGAAGAGTCATGGTTTGATACTGAACCTAAAGTCGACGACACTGACAATCTATCCACTGATAGTGAGAGTAGTGCTGATATACAACATGAAAGAGAATATTTATTTATCAAGAATTTTTCTGAAGAAGATAGTGACAGTGATAATACTACAGTAACAGAAACAACAAATAGCATTAAACACATGAATAAAGACAATGACAAAAAGCAAGATAATAAAAGAACAGATCCTTTCACTTGCAGTAATTGTTATGCAAGTTTCAAAACAATGGGCGAATTGGAAAACCACAATGAACTAGAACACAATATAAAATTAACTGACAAAGTAAACTGTGCAGTGTGCAATGAAGTGGTAAGCAAATCATTCTATAAAGTGCATATGAAGTTGCACAGAGAGAAGTACCTAGAGAAAAAAAAAACATACCGTAAAGTCGAATGCAAGATATGTAACAAGAAAGTAAATAAAACATACTACAAGTACCACATGAAGATGCATGGTTCAGAAAATGACAAAGCTGAGAGAATGCGGGAGTGCACTTTATGTCTAAAATCATTTAGTGTCAAGTACTACAGTGATCACATGAGACGAATTCATAAATTAGGACCTAATGGAGAAAAGCTACAACATGTTCTGAACAAACGGCAACTTAAACATGTTCAATGCCCTGTTTGTGACAAAAAAATTATAGAGGAAAGTTACAAAATACATTTAGCACAGCATGGAAAGCCTCCAAAAAAGTATGTGTGTGAGCATTGTGCCAAGGAATTTATATATCCCTCAGCATTCAAAACTCATTGCTTAACTCATGGAGGAGAGTTCAAACACAAATGTCAATTTTGTCCATATCGTGCCCAACATGTAGCTTTATTAAAAGTGCATGTCCGTACTCACACAAGGGACTATAATTACAAATGTACAGAATGTCCTGCACAATTCATAACAAAGAGCAACCTAAACCAGCATTTGCAACGGCACAAAGGTCCAGGAAATATAAAATGCTATGACTGTGACAAAGTGTTTTACCGTAAGCGTAATATGGAGGAACACTACAAAACTATCCATTTGGGTATAAAAGATGTTATTTGCAACATGTGCGGCAAAGGATTTAGTCACAGAGATAGAATGCTAAGCCATCAGATCAAAGCACACAAGAGGGATAAACTGTTACCACGTATACCCTCATATATGAAGCACAAGGAAGAGAACTCCAAACAACACAATGGTGAAAATTCTGATATAAATTAAGGACAACTAGAACTTAAATCATGTAAATTTAATATTTTTTCAATAAATATTGATTATATTGTCTATCTATCTCTCACAGATATTTTTCTTACAGATAATTTGATGTGATAGAAATTTGGTATATTTCGTTAAAATATTATGCAAGTAATTACCCAAATAATGGCTTGAGAGTGAGTGCCGAGAGTCAAGATTTATCAATCGATTTTTATTCAATGTGTTGGTTTTGGGGGCTAGAATCGAGAGTTAAATATACAAGTTTTCTACATATTATTGATACTTAAATAGAAAACAGAGAAAAGGTATGATTACTAATTACTTTATATTTAATTTTATTTAATGAGTTTTTATTTAACATTGCTGTCCTGAGTGGCACTGTGGCTTTTCTCTAAATAAAAGTACTACTGAGAGTCTTATCTAGTTTAAAATACTCTTTGACAGAGCTTCTGAGAGTATAGTTGACTAAAAATGTCAGTTGCAATATTTACTGTGAAAGTTACTGTGGTGAGTGGTCATTTCCTATATTTTGTCTATCGACAGATTTGCTTACTATCGATATTGTTTTGACCAAAGACTAATGTATACTACTAAACCAGCTGTCTAGTACATAGAAAGTGCGCACTTAGTTACGGTCAATTGACCGCAACTCATTTAGTCGACAGCGAGCGAGCGATAGGAACGGCTGTTGTCATTTCAGGCTATTCGAACGTTGAATTCGACAAAATAACAAGAATTTGTTCAATGTGGCCCTTAAAACGTTGCCAATAATTACGTACATGTATTTTAAAGTCAGGAACCTTAATATCTTTATTATATCTATATTTTCTTCGAAAATAGTATTTATTGTGAACGAAAACTAATACAAAACCAAACAGCCGACTCACTGTTACCATCTCGCTTACTGTTAACTATAATTTAGAGCGAGCAGCGCTTCCGAAGCGTTAATGTAGAATAGTAAAACACAACAAAAACGGATACGCCAAAGTGGGAATAGGTACTTACTTAATTATAGTGAATTTTAGTAGGTGAAAAGTAAGTGTTTATGTTTCAGATATTGTATGGAAATAGTACATTTACGAAAATGCTGAATTGCATACTAGGGTATTGTAAAAATATTCTAAAAGAACGAAGAAGTTTTCTGAGTGCATAAAAATATATATTTTTTTTTATTTCTTGTTTCCTTACATAAATTCAACACACATGTTACATACTATATAATTATTAAAAATTCACTTACAAAAAAAAACATCGTATAGTACTCTCAGAGACAAACCGGGCAAAAATCATTTTAATGTCACTTTTTCGTAACGCTTGAGCTGTCAAACTCGCGCGTTTGGTGACGCGATTTTACTTCTTAACAGCCCCGTCTAGCCGAGAAAGGTCAGGTCAGGAGTACCCTAAACCGATGTGAATGTATGAAAAATTTAATGAGAGTTAAGGAGGCCAAAGAGGTATGCAAGGATCATAGCAAGTGGAAATCCGTTGTCTCTGTCTACCCCTATGAAAAACAGGCGTGAATCTATGTATGTATCACAGTAATATATGCATTTATGTATCTTAACTTTTTATTGTTATCAATCCGTGTAATATAAAAACTGCTATATAGATGGCCGGATTTTATTATATCCTATCGCCCTATTGGTCTAGTGAGTCAAAGGACATATATCCAGAGCCGTAAGATACTTTTTAATCTGTAAAAAAATGGGAGAGTGGTTAATTGTTGTACATTTATTCCTTTTAATTGCAATTTAGTAGTTTATGAAGCCCTGAATTCCGGCAGGCTTCGTTGTCTCATGGTTTCATGGACTGTGAATATTATATACACTCAGAAATAAAGCTTATCTAAAATGTGTTCAGTGGAGGATTAGTAAATATAACTTAATGTACCTACTTCTGATGCTTACGAACTTGGAAGTTGCGCCCCAATCCCGACAAAAAATACGTAAAAAGCTATTTACCTAAATATATACCAGAGGCAAAGAATTCACGATGAACTTAGATAGTATTACGGACAGAATATGCCGAATTTGCCTGAAGGTAGGCAATATACCCATTTACGGGAAAAATCTAGACACCGATTACTCGTTCGATGTGCGGACCTTTGGCGACATAGAACTTTCGGAAGAAGATAGTTATCCTAAACACCTATGTAGCCCATGCCATGGATTGCTACAATCTGCGAAATTATTCAGAAAGATAGCCAAATCAACTGAGAGTGTTCTAAAAGAATTCGGCTATGGCCCCGCTTCTGACGCTGGTTCTGAAGAGCAATCGCTTTCTGATGACATTGGGTGGGACTCTGATGATAATGTTAAACTCACAGAGTTGCCTAGAACTCTAGATGATTTAAGCTCCAACAAAGACATAGAAGATGCAAAGTGTGATGAAAGCTTTATAGACAAAATTAACTTTGATACAACAGTTGAAAACTTGTCATGTGCAATTGATCCTAATGACATAATAGACAGTAAGGATTTTGAATGTGAGAGCAAAGCAAATGTCAGTAAACAAACTGATAAAGACTATAAACTCTCAACTGCATATTTAGTGGAAACCCATTTCACTGAAGTGCCTAATGATAAAGAGGACAGTTTTAAATGCAGATTGAAGTATTCTAAATACCAGTGTAATGTATGTTCTAAGATAATCACAAAACAATACTGTAAAGAACATTATGCTCTCCATGACCCGAATATTCCCAAACACACTTGCAATATTTGCGGTAAAAACTTTGTGCAAAAAGATACACTAATAAATCACAGATTTATACACAGCACTGAGTTCAAATTTAGATGTAAACTATGTCCATACAAAGGACGCAGTTCGACATACTTAAAAACTCATATGCGCACTCATCTAAAAGAATACAGATTTTTCTGTGATGAATGTCCGGCAAAGTTTTTAACTAAAAGCAACTATAATAGACATATAGAACGGCACAAGGAGCCTACATATAACTGTGAGGCTTGTGATAAGAGTTTTCGTTGGAAATGTAGACTTAAACATCATTATGACACTGAGCATTTGGGCCTGAGAAGCCATATTTGCACACTATGCGGCAAAGGATTCTCTTACAGGAAAGATCTAAGAAGACATGAGATCAGAATACATAAAAGTAAAAAGAAAGGTGTTAGTCCATCTTACATGGCTGGAGATGAGGAAGAGTCTGAAAAATAACTAAATTAATCTCCATCAATCAAGTGATAAAACAGCTCCAATATGGACTTTATTTTAAGTGTTACTATTTTTAACCTGTAAATTATCCTTCATTTGAAAAGGGTCTTTGCTTTTCTAAATATTATTAAAGTATAAAAAAAAACTCTGATGCTGAGGCCCAAGACTTAAGCCACCAATGTTGAGATTGTAGTATGAGGATCCCGCACACAATCATGCCATGCTCAGAAATACTGTATTCTGTATCTATCTCTTGACCTAACAATCTATTGAGAGCTTCTGGAGATGTTGGTAAAGGCTCTTTGGTTTTAACCCATATGAGGAAATGACTATTGGGACAACAACTATCTAGTCCACATCCCATATTATTTTACTGGGTGGTAGGTCCCTCGGTGAAATTACTGGGCATTATGAAACTTGACAACTTATGTCTCGTGGTGACACACACAGTCCGGTGCCGTGCAGTGCTTTGTAATTCAAAGTTGTGTATTGTATTGCTTCTGTTTATGGGCAGGCATGGCGCTTACCATGAGGCGAGCAACCTGCTCGTTTCGTCATTCAATCTAATAAAAGAAAAAGCTATTTTTAATCTTATACATTATTATGTATAAAAGTATTTGTAGTAAGTAAATAAAATAAAATATTATGGGCCTATTTTACAATGATCAAGTAAGATTTAACCACCAAATAAAATTTAAAATGGCAATTTTTCAAAGTACCAGTAAACATCTTTCTGGTGGATTATGTCTATTTGATATGATCAATGTTTTTTAGAATAATTGATTAATTTAAGTTCATGCATTCATTCCATCATTCATCATTAAATTCAATCATGTAATTAGCATTTACTCAAATTTGGTGAAAGAGGCGATAAGGATAATAATTAATTAATAAATAGTTGTACTAGGTTCTTTAGAATTATATTCAAATATATAGTGACATCATAATGTAAATGTTTTCATATAATAAACAATAGAATACTGAAGAGGTCCCCTAGTTGATCATTCCTTCATATTTAGTCAAATCTTGGTATTGCCTCGGTGGCGCAAGTTGTAATGCGTTATGACTGAGGCTGACGCTGAGGTCTCTAGTTCGATCCCCGGGTCGGTTAAAAAAAAGTGATATGGGTTTTTCTATTACGAGTTGCTCAGTATCAGCTCGGAGTTTGGAATTGTGCCTGGTATGGCCATAGGCTCGCCCCCTATCACGTCATGGGACGGAGATACGCTTGGCGAAATGTGAGTGTACTGGTTACACCTCTGCCTACCCCTTCGGGGATTACCGGCGTGAAAGTTGAAGGTATGTATTGGCGTGTAAGAAGGAATGAAATACAAGAGAGAGTCAGATGTATTAAGAGGAAGAGTGAAGACCTAAGATTAAAGAAAGGATACCTTTATATTTTGTTTATGGGAAAATTCTAAGTACGGTAAAGTTGCTAATTAAATGAAAACTGAACTGTAACAGACGTTCAACAGAGGGCATGCTGCGATTACCCCCCCCTCCCCCCCCCCCCCCCCAAATAATTTGGGCTAGAGAAAGAGAATGGTAAAGCCACGCTGTAGGCAATTAGGTCTACAATATGAATTGGCCGGCTCGACCAGGTCGATACCACTGTCTCAAAGAAAACCGACGTGCGTTTCATTTGGTGACAGATTTCCAAAGGCTCAAATCCATCTCCCCTTTCCAATCTCTATTCACTTCAACGGACCCGTGATTCTATAGTGTCGTGGGTTATGTTTGCCTAAAGAAAAAAAATAACAAAAATTGAAGCGTGTTGGTCAGCTATAAGCCTACCATCTCCGCGTGGTGCGGTCTCTGGCTGCGATACTACGATCTGCAATCGGCGATCTCTTTACCCATAGACGCGAACTAAGATACTAGCTATAGCTTAGAGCTATAATTCTAATCTCTTTGATACTAGATACTCAGTCAACGGCTTCCAGAGCAAAATTACAGTGCTGCCAGGTAAAAAATACAGTAGATTCCGAAAAAATACAGTAGTTATATTTAACTCGTTAGAAACTCGAAAGAAAACAATTATTGCCTTGTTTATTTTAAAATAATGTTTTCTTCATGTCATTCATAATTTTTTTTTGGTCATCCTCGACAACAGCTAGCATGTTTCCTTTAATGATATTTGTGATCAAACAGTCCCGTTGTTTCGTTTTAATATTATTTATTTCGCTGAACTTGCGTTCACACTCAGCATTCCAGTGAGGCAAAGATAGTACTTGTAAGTTGTAACATGAATTGAGGTAGGTAAAAGATAGAATCTTCTATCTTAGGTAGGTAAAAGAGTCTTCATTTCGATTCTTCGATCCTCGAAGAAAGATGTATCATTTGTTCCTCTACAAGGCAGAGACAACCTGTTTTTGTTAGTAATTCATATGGAATTTCCCTCCCAGTAAGTATGTTATATTTCGTTTTATGCATTGATTTTGATTTCTAAATAAGAAATTTATTACAGTAGAACCCTACACTGTATTTTTTCTTTACAAACAGTGAATAATTTAAAATTACAGTAAAGCTACTGTAATTACAGTGAGTCTGGGAGCACTGATACTAAACAATACCACAAATCACAATACACAATACGCGTAGCATCTCTATATTAGCTTGTGATCTCCTGTGATCCATACCAAAGAGAATTTATCCACTACGTTGTTATCAATACAAATTATAAAACCAAGAAATTAGAGTCAAACAATTACAAGATTTTGTGCGAGTGATGGCAACACTGTGTAACAAAATAACATTATATAACACAAAAGAATTCTATTATGTCTCAGACGTTTTACAAAATAATTAGGTTTTGCTGTGTTATAGGAGCATAATATGTAAATTCCGGCAGCACTAATTTATCCAAATCATTTATTTGATCTCGGTATTAAAAACCAAGCTTCATGAGAAAAGAAGTGCAATAAACAACATACTTTTCTTTAAATATGTCTAGGGAAAAGATAAAGACAAATGATTCCAAGATATGTAGAATATGCCTGGACGAAGGTGAAATTCCAATATATGGTCAAGACTACTATTCGGATTTATCTTTTGATGTCAGAACCTTTGGGGATATTGATATGAGTGAAGACGACGAATATCCTAAATATTTATGCGAAAAATGTCATAATCTATTACAAGGCGCTGTATTATTCAGGAGCATTGCTCAAAAATCTGATAAAAATCTCAGAAAAACACAATTAAAATGCAAATTTGAATCAGGTGGCTCTTTTGAATCTGCTATATTGGAAAAAAAAATTGTTAAGCCTCAATACAATACAGCTCTTCAATCTTCTTCAGTGTTAAATCACTATCTAAGTGATGAGAGTTCACAGGAAAATAAAACCAATAAATGTATCGAAAACTCCATTACAAGTAAAGTACAATGTCGTGTGTGCTGCAAAATGATAACAAAGGCTTGTTATAAAGAGCATTACGCACTCCATGATTGTACTATAGCTAAATATATATGTGATATTTGTGGAAAATCATTTCGACAGCGCAGTTCCCACCAGACACATCGTTTAATTCATAGTACAGAATTTAAATTTGAGTGCAAAGTTTGTCCATACCGTGCTCGGAGTGCAGCCTATTTAAGACATCATATAAGGACACACACAAGGGACTACAAGTACATGTGTTCTGAATGTCCATCAAGATTTCTAACAAAGAGTAACCTTAATAAACACTCTCTAATACATAAAGTGCCACAATTTAAATGCAATAACTGTAAAAGGGCTTTTCATAACAAACTTACTCTAGAACGTCACATTGAAGCTATTCACTGCGGTATAAAACATCATGTTTGTGATTTTTGTGGCAAAGCATTTGGATATAAAAAAGCACTGATGAGGCATGAGCTTCATATCCATAAAAGAGAGAAAAAATCGCAAGGTCGAGCGCCAGCTTACTTGGTAGCTGAACGTAAAAAGAAAGAAAATGCTAAGAATTGATGTAATCTTGAAGTAAAGTCATCACATTTACTTCAGCCCTAAAGTTGCATTGCATTTAAATAAAATATATCATTGCAATTTAAATACCCTTTTTATTTATCAACTAGCTGTCCCTCCCGATTTCACCGTGCATGCTACTGCTCGGCTCCAGTGGGTATATGGCATGAATTATGATAATAGGTCTGTAGTCGAATCTCTCATTCGTGAAGCCCAAAGGTATCTGTGCTACTATAATAGAAACAGATTGGAGATCAATCAAACTGACAAAATTTGAGCTAGAAATGTTAAGTGTTGCCTCCTAGGCACTGCCTCAACTTTACCACAGTGTAGTTAAATACAGTGAGCCAACGCCTTTGATGTTTGCGTAAAAGCCGACACTGCAATACAACGGGCGCAGGACATAATAACTATTCGTACGGCTTACTCCGGTTACTTGATCAGTCTAGTGTAAAATATTAGAACATGATAGTCATGATGATTTGTACACACACCAATTTCGAGGTACACAAGGTCCGTATCAATCTCCCTTAAAATAAAAATAGGTCCAAAAACAAGCCCACTGATTTTGACTGGTTGGCTCTTCTCAGGGCTGGGTCGCGCCTCGTAAAATTCAGTGGTAAAGTAAGCTCACTGAGTTTGTTTCGCCGGGTCTTCTCAGGCTGGGTCGTTTTGGATCCGGCGGTAGTTTTAAAACACGTGACGTTTCGATAAGGCCTATGGTCCTTATCGACCCATAAAAAAGAAGAAAATAATAATAATACTTAAAAAACTATAGACCAATTACTTGTTTACCTACCATATACAAACTTTTTACTTCAATTATAAGAACAAAAATAGCAACACATATTTCGAATCATAATATCATGTTCCCTAGTCAGACTGGTTGCAAGGTTGGGTCACGTGGTACGAAGGAACTCCTACTCTTAGACATGTCCATTTGTCAGCAGGTTCGTCGTAATCGGAGGAATTTATCGGCTGCCTGGATTGACTATAAAAAGACTTATGATTCGGTGCCTCATACTTGGCTCATGAGAGTGCTGGAATTGTACAAAATTGATACAAATCTATGCACCTTTCTTGGAACATGTATGAGGCAGTGGACCACTGTCTTGAAGTATCCAGGTGGTGCGGGTCCCACTGATTGCGATGAGCCAATTAAGATTGAGCGGGGTATATTCCAGGGTGTTAGCTTGAGTCCCTTGTGGTTTTGCCTGGCCCTGAATCCTCTCAGCACTTTGTTGTTGGATTCGGGGCTTGGTTACCGTCTTCGTCGAGGGAGAGAGCCCATATCTCACTTACTCTACATGGATGATCTCAAGCTATTTGCACCAAAAAGACCAGATTTGATCGAGTTGCTGAATATAGCTAAACATTTCAGCGACTCGATCAATATCGAGTTTGGAGTAGATAAATGTGCGGTCATCCATGTGTGCAGAGGTGAGGTTATGGCTACTGGTGACATCAATCTCTCAGAAACTATACGTCTCCGATCCCTCTCCGAGACGGAAACCTATAGCCTGATATTGTGGTAGTTGATCGATTGGCGCGGCGA
The DNA here is from genome assembly GCA_905332985.1 of Mimas tiliae. Lineage (NCBI taxonomy): Eukaryota > Metazoa > Arthropoda > Insecta > Lepidoptera > Sphingidae > Mimas > Mimas tiliae. The sequence goes on along the minus strand of HG995246.1, from coordinate 14,155,366 downwards.
GCAGTGCTTGTCGACGTCACCATTCCACATGACGAAAACCTCTTCAAAGCCGAAAAAGACAAAATGTTCAAATATTTAGACCTGGCACACGAGGTTACTGACATGTGGGACGTTGACTCGACAATCATTGTCCCGATAGTCGTTTCTGCTAATGGGTTGATACCAAAGAGCCTCGACCAACACCTCCAGAGGCTCTCGATTGGTCGTTGGGTCAGGAGCCAGATTCAGAAAATGTTATTGGACACGGCACGCATTGTGAGGAGGTTCCTCACCTTGGGGTCCTTGCCACCGATGGCTTGGGTCCTAGGCCTCGCCATTGGAGGGTGACACTTTTATATTTTTAAATGTTTTTTTTATTTTTTTAGAAATGTAATATTTAAAAATGTAAAAATCCTTTTAGAATAAAGAGTACTGTACATAATAATACTTAACAATTCTGGACTATTTCTTAATAATAAATATTGTAAAATAGATGCCCAGTGTATTTTGATGGTGCTATGTATGTTATACATAAGTTTCTTTATTTTGTACTAACTTGTCTAAAGCGCTATTTTAATTGCCTATATGATTAATAAAACTATTTAATTTCACCTAGCTAGTACATCCAATGCACGCTAGATGACCCTAAAGAGTATATTTTTTTTGTATAACCGTAATATATTATTATACTAACATTACTATAATATTACTGTACCTATTAATATCTGCTTCCCTATTTTATATTATAATGTTAGCTGGGTCCACCTATAACTAGGCGAGCAGTAACATAAGATTTTTTTTATATACTATCTTTGTTAGCTAGTTGCTGTATCGTCTGTTTGTGGATCAAATATAACTACGAATAAATAAATAAATATTAACGTTTTTTTTAAATAGCCTAGGCCGGCAAACGAGCAAGTGGGTCATCTGATGGTAAGTGATCTCCACCGCCCATGTACGCCCACAATACTAAAATAATTCAGTGTGTTGCCGACCTTAATGGAAAGGGATAATTAAGGGATTGGAAAGGGGAGGGGGTTTGGGCCTCCGGATATCTCGTTCACCGTACGAAATGCAAAGCAAGCTGCTACTTTACGCCGGTTTCACGTCACGTTTCGATATATCGATGTTATCGAAGGCAAAACATCGATGTTTACAAACTAAACATCGATGAATTCGATATTCACATCCCTACAAAAGACATCAAAACAAAAATTGAATTGAGATTATGTCACGTTTGATCAAAACAGTATAAACGTTTGATCTTTAAAGTTATTGCATTTTAATACCCGACATTGGCGAATTCATCGAAAAATAGAATAGAATAAAATAATAAAATGGTGTAACTTCTCAGAACAGTGAATTCTGGGATGTAATTTGAATACTGATAGACAATCGTCAATCAATATCAATATTTTATCAAGAATGGCTTCATCATACTTCATGTTAAGAATCATAAAAGACAAACGACAAAGAAACTTACAAAATGTAAAAAATCTACAAAGAGATTTTGAATTAAAATGCAACCCACAAAACATAACTACTGAAACCAGTTCCGAAAAATGCCGAATTTGCCTGAAAATGGGTAATATACCAATTTATAATGAAAATAATTCTTTTGATATATCTGAAACTATAAGAACTTTTGGAGGTATTGAAATTAATGAGAATGACGAACTTCCAAAATATTTATGTAATTACTGCCATTTGTGGCTGAAAAAAGCATTGTTATTCCGAAAAACTGCTACAGATTCTGATAAACTACTTAGACAAACTCCTTCGATTATTGCGAACCATTACAGTGACTTTGAGATGAATAATGAGCATACACAAGACTCTGAATATATGAAGACTTCGGTAAAATTGTATTGTTGCAACATATGCAACTTAAAATTTAAATCTTGGAATGAGTTTGTGACTCATAAGAGTTCCCGTCAGCATAGAAATGTGAGAGTCCAATGTCCAATATGTCATGGAATATTAACATTACAGTTGTATAAAAAACATTTAGCTAGACATCAATCAGATACCCAACTTGTTTGTGATATATGTGGGAAGTTATACCGTAAAGATAATTTAGTCCGTCACCTTCAACTCCATAGCTATGAATTGCCCTATCATTGCCAAATATGTCCATACCGAGGAAGATTTCTAGAATCTTTAAGAATCCATATGAGAACCCACACTGGACAGAAACCATTTTCATGTGATAAATGTACATTGCGATTTCTTACTAGAAGCAATCTTAACAGACATCTTCTCACTCATAAAAAAGAAAAGCCACATAAATGTATTGAATGTGAGAGAGGATTTTATACAAAGAGAGATCTTGATATACATTTCAAAGCTGATCATGTTGGTGTAAAAGACTATGGATGCAGATTTTGTGGTAATAAATATGGTACTAAAAAAGCATTGATGAGACATGAATTAAGAGTGCATAAGAGAGAAAAGATGGCAAAGGGAAGAATGCCTTTGTATTTACGGGAAGAATATAGAAAGAATAATGCTATTACTTAGATAAGTTTTGTCCTAGGGCAATATAACTGTTTGTTTTCAATTTATTGTATTTTTATAACCACACATTGCCCCCAGTTCAATATTTTTGTTCTATAAAGTTCTAATGTATTTGCCGTTGAGGGGTATTTGCATACAAACAAAACAATTTTTTTTTTCTTAAGGCAACCCTAAAAGTTATAGATTTTTATCAAGTCTACATATTATCCAAACTTGACATTGGCTGCATGCACAAGAAGTGCGAAGCCTTAAGGAAAAAAAAGTACTTATTCTGTAATATTTATAAAAAATCATTAGGCCGGTCCGGTCGTAACAACTAAAAGCCATATCTTATTTTCGTATCTAGTGTTAATATGAGGGACGTAATAAGACATAGTGCATTAACTAGATTATTTTTTACTAAAATGGAAATTGGAATCATAAAATAGCAACTAGTGAGTTAGTGCCCTTGACAATCGATTAAATAAATACTTTGTTCTTATCGATAGGTACAATAAAATAATAATCGGTTACGGAATCGATAGTAAAAATCTAGGCTGAAAGCTTTGTAAACTAATAGTTAATCTGTGGAAAGCTTCAGGATTTTACTTATTCGGAATATTTTCGATAAGGGCGTGACAATACTTCTAGGCATCTTAGAAATTGGTCTCTTAAATTGGTATAACAAAAACGGAATCATTATAATTTCGACATGTCCGACTGACTGAATTTCGGCTTAGGTCTCAGTTTCGGCCGAATTCGAAACTTCCATTCAAGATAATGTTTTCTAGAAAAAAAATCCAATCTTAGTCAGTCAGTCTTTAAGAGATCAAATTATGATATTCAATAACTATCATGAACGTCTTCCTAGAGGGGTCAGCAGGCCGCCGGTCGTAAAAACAAGCCAAATCTTTTTGTAATATGTGTTTATAAAGCATGTTGCACTGACCCCACTGAATGGGATAAGGGCAGATGGAAGAAGAACTCACTTCTATAGCGAAATAAAACTTACTGTTTCGAAATAATTCGAATACTCGCAATTTCACAACAAAAAATAAACTACCGAAAACTTCGCGACGCAAACACAAACAAGTTCTGACGCGACTATGAGCGCGGAAGCGGCAAAATAACACTTCGCCCCGCACTGGCCCGCACATCGCAGCTCAGTGCACCGAACCTATCCGATCGCAGCGCGAAGCCTGTTTCCGAATTCAGTTTCTGTTACTGCTGGATGACAGACGAAACCGAAACTAGGCTGAAACAGTAGCCGAAAGTTCGGTCGGACACTACTTTTTTATATCATAGGCCAGCAAACGTGCAAGTGGGTCACCTTATGGTAAGCTATCTCCACCACCCATGTACGCCCACAATACTTAAGGGATTGGGAAGGGGATTTGGGCCTTCGGATATCTCACTCACCGTACGAAACGCAGCAGCAAGCTGCTACTTTACGTCGGTTTCTGTGAGACAGTGGCAACGACCCAGACAAGCCGGCCCATTCATGCTGTAGACAAAAGTGTCTACAGCGTGCCTCTACCACTCAAAGCTTACTAGCAGTAAAATTTTGACACAATTTGTATGGAAGATCTGTCAAAATATTATTCATAATATGCTATGATATATCTTTAAGGTGAGCACAAGCCCGCGAAATTCAATTAAATATTGGTTTTTTGAAAATTACAGCCTCGGTCCTTTGATTAAATATGGATTAAAATTATTTTGCGCAAATCATCACCATGGATATACGGAATAATAACAATGAAAACTCTAACTAGTACTTCTAGAGTTAATGAATGTCCAAAGTGACTAATCTGAGAAAAACCAAGTTTCTGGACATTTATTATCATTCATTAAAAACCAAAATTAAATTGAAATTCGCAGGCTAGTGCTGATATATTTTTTTTATATTATAGGCCGGCAAACGAGCATGTGGGCCACCTGATGGTAAGCGATCTCCACCGCCCATGTACGCCCACAATACAAAATAATTATGGGCGCGTTGCCGACCGTAAAGGAAAGGGATAATAAGGGATTGGGAAGGGGAGGGTGATTTGGGCCTCCGGATATCTCACTCACCGTACGAAACGCAGCAGCAAGCTGCTACTTTACGCCGGATTTCTGTGAGACAGTGGTAATGACCCGGCCCATTCATGCTGTAGACAAAATTGTCTACAGCGTGGCTCTACCACTCGTTCCATATTAAATAGAATATAAGGAACGGCCCTAAGTATATAGGTACTTAATCTAGGGTTTATTACATAGCCCTACCTGTGTGACATACCTACTGTTAAAAAAAAACAGTGCAGGCATCTTATTTATTTTCTTAAATAGACAAAAGAGTACAACATTTGTATAATATTGTTTTAAATAAGTTTAGAATATGGACACACCTTAACTTCTGTGAATTAACATTTATTAAGATTATTCTGTTTTACTTTGAATTATTTGTATTTTAAAAGATGACAAGTAGGTATAATGCGATTCTGATAGATTTAAATCTTAAATATTATTAGTAAAATTTTCTACAGTTAACTACACATTTTTTGGTATAAATAAATACGAGAATCTCATCTACTGAACAATGGAAGATTTTGATAGTAACTATTTTGTATAAATATCTAAATAAAGGCCACATTATCACTTATGTTATACAACTCAGACTGATTTTTTAAGCATCCATCAAAGGCATCAATACATTAATGAATTATATTTATCGTCTATTTAATGTTTCAACTAACCAACTGTTGATATTTAGGATAAGTACTTGGTTACCATTATATATTTTATATAATATATATTCCTGTCCACAACATATTATATGCATTCCAATAAAGGAGTAGATTCAAGCTTAAATAAATGATCTGCATTAACTCAGTAAACACACACTGGGATGCTCCTGTTGGATGCTTTAAACCTTATCAATTTTATGGACAAAGGGCAAAAGGTTCATTTACAACAGTAAAGTACATCTAACATGAACATTGATAATTTCTTTGGTACTCAACACTTATACTTATGTGAAAACATGCAGAATAGCTGCAATAAAAATATACATTGTCAATTTGTGCTACATTTAAACATCAAAAATACATGGCAACACTAACACACAATGAATACATTATTTAAAACTACATGTTCCATTTCTTGTAATAAATATGACAAAATACTTATCTGACTAGACTTTACAGTAAACACCCATATTCAAGAACAATACCTGTGTTGCCTATTATATAACTAACTTACGTCCCACTGCTGGGCACGGGGCTTCTCTACTGAATGTTAGCTATTAGCTATGCATATATTTTTGTAAATGTGGTTGGCCATTTTTAGCTCTAAACATAAATGGACCAATCAAATAAACAGAAATCTACACAGAAGAATGAGCTCACTTAAGTATTGTTCTGGTAAATGGGCATAAAATCTGTAAATAGCAACAAAAATTGCACAAAAGCTAGAATATTTTAAGCACCATTAATACATTTGACTGCCACATTAACAAAAAATATATGCCATAGACATATCTGTAAAGATTTTGTATTTTCTTGTTATTAAATATTAGTGAAAGAATTAATACAATTATTAAACCAGCAAATATAAAAATAAATGTTAATATGGACCTATCAAAACAATTATTTTACCATATTTTTAAAAATAATGAGAAATGTGACAGCCAATACTATGACCTTTTGCCATTGGTACAAACATATGGTCAGCTTTTTTCAATGAGAATATAGTAATTTGAATTAATTAAGTGCACACTAAAATAATAGTTCCATTAAAGTACTGTAGTACTCACAATTAACACACAACCCTGAAAATTCACATACATACAATATGTTATCTGTAATATATTTGTTACCTAAACAGTGCAAGTGAGAAGTAAATTTTGTTTAATATTTTTTCTATAAGCATTTTATTACTAACCTGGCACTAGGACTTACCTTTGTGCCGTTGAAGTACACAATATTTTTTTAATACATCACTACATCTTTATGCAAATACCTGTTGGACTAGTAATCACATATAGGCTCTATAATTTTAAAAAGTGGCTATCCTAGTAACAGAATTTTCTATTAATGATCAACATTTTGGGCTTAAAGACATTCAATAATCAATCTCTAATACAAAACTTTTCAATTTTACATTTATACCAACTACAAAAGGTCATATTATTAAACATTTTATATCAAAGGAACTCCTCAATAAATTCTATAATAGTATAAAAATATTAATCATATGATGGTCCCCTACACATGGTGACAATGAACATGGATGCAAATACAAACTCTAACATCTGCAGGCACAGCATAAGTGTGCACCAGATGTACTCTATTCTCAGCACCACCACTTGAAACACTAAGAGATACAGGACACCCATTATTGAAGGTACAGTCAGTAGTACAGAAAACATTACCGGGATGTCTGTGAACAATGGAGCAAAATAGGGTTAAGGAAAATTTACTGCTATCTCCCAGCAGTGGGTAGGAATATTTTATTTTACAATAAGAAAACAAGTGGTAGGTCTTATATATGTAAAAGTTCATCTGGTTAGGTACCACCACATAGTCTATTTCAATGTGTAGGCAATGATGTATTCTGATTCACAAAACTTTGAAGCCAGTGAAATCAGTATTATCAGACTTAACATTATATACAAACTACTTTTTTGAATGGTAGAGTCCACTCTGTAGACAGTTTTGTGTACAGCATGAATGGACCAGCTTACTGGGTATTACCACTCTCTCACAGAGAACCAACATGAAGTAGCAGCTTGCTGCTGCATTTCATACGGCAAGTGAGATATCTGGATGCCCGAACCCCCCTCCCCATCGAAATTCCTTAATTATCCCTTAACTTTACAGTTGGCAACGCGCCCATGTTTTATCAGGTATTGTGGGCGCACATGGACAGTGGAGATTATTTACCATCAGATGACCTAATTGCTCGTTTGTCGGCCTATGATATAAAAAACTTATGGAGTGGCAGTGGGAATAATTGAACTCTTAAAACAGTTAATAAGTGTTTTATGATATTGGATATACCAATTTTCAGTACTTACTCCTTACACTTACCTCGTTCACTGAGACTGCCTTTCCTTCCTATGAAAAGTCTTACCGCTTCGATAATAAACAAACCAATCAACACACCGTAATCACGGCCGAGATTCGTTGGATCCTCTTCCACTTTATATTTGTCTATAATCAATACAGATTTCAGGATAAGCGTGCCTAATTCACATGTTGCGAAGAGTCCAAAATAAAATGAATTGATGTACAGCAGTATTTCGTAAGCCAAACTTGAGTTAACCATTTCCGTGTACTAGGATATCGATTGCACATTTAATACAAACTCATTAGATTTAAATTAAAAGTATGGTAATAAATCTATTTATAAATAGACTAGAGGCAGTATGACCCGGTATGACCACAGGGAAAATAATTGAAACTAATGTCAAAAATCTAAATGTCATGTCATTTTTAATAAAATATTATACGACCTTGGTCACTTGTCCTTTGAGCCCGTATTATATAGATATCTTTCTATTCCTTTAATTTCCAAGATCGATGAAACACAGGAGTCGTAAAGGTCGATTTCAAGGTCTTTGCGGAGTTTTGGTGTTAATTTCTGCCAGTACGATGCTTTTAATAAACAACTTTCTTCAAGCGAATCGAATGCTCAAGGTGGATCAACAGTCTCGGTTAAAAAGCACCTAAATTCACTTATTTCAATGTTTCCATACACTTTTCATCACCATTATTGTTTATTGAACAAATCCACACCATTTTTATTACAACAAACACAACTTTAAACTAAGGAATGTCAGAGTTCCCGCCATTACTCTTTTTTTTTTTTTTGTTTGTTTGTTCCATAAGGAACCGGCTAAGATCAGAGACCATGCTGCCAAGTCATTAGTTATATCTTTTCTTATATTCCAAGAACGATGAAACAGGGGTGTGGCCGATTTCAAGGTCTTGCTGGAGTTTTGGTGATAATTCCTTTCAGTTCAATGCTTCTTAGACGACTTTCTTCAAGCGAATCGAAAGCACAAGGTCGACAATACCCTTGATCAAAAATCACGTAAATCCACTTATTTCAATGTTTCCATACACTATTCATCATCGTTAATGATTATTGCACAAAACCACACCACTTTTATACAACAAACACAACTTTGAACCAGTTTAGGAAATAATTAAAACAAGAGAGCCACCGCACTGTAAGAATTCCCGCCAAAACTCCCCGCCATTACTCTGTCTGCTATCAACTGTCAGATTGATTAGGGCTACTAGAAGAAAAAATAATATATATATCGATAAATATTAGTGTCGATAGAATTTAATAATGACAAAAAGTCGGTGCTAAAAACTGAAGACTTCTGGAGACGTATTAAATGTTATTTTTTAGGCTCTGAGTTCTGACTCTAGCTTTCTCTAGCTCGTTAACACGGAATCCTTAATGTGCTAGTTGATTGTAGTGTAGGGGTGTTGTTGACATTGGAAAATAAGGTTTTTGGTACCCATATTGTATTACAAATATTAATATAAATAAATATATAAATACAAATATACCCAACAGTCACACACATAGTCCTGACCCCACACTAGGTAAACCTGTATCGTGGGTATCAAGAACTACGAGGGACTTGCGATCCCACAACACCCAGACCCAAGACAAATATTTGTGAATCAGACAAACATTTGTCTTGGTGCGGGAATCGAACCCACGGCCTCACGCTTCGCAACCGGCTACTCTCCCGCTACGCCACGGAGGCTGTCTAATCGCGCCTTTGTCTATCCCCTCATTGTCTAGTGACAGCGTAGAAGATTGAAAACCGTCAGGTCCTGAGTTTAATTCCCAGATTTCATTTCTAAAAAGCACAAGGATCCAATCCTTGGATGGATAGGCTCGCCATCTATCACAATATCATGGGATTATCCTGCTCCCACTTACGTAATTGTAACTTTATTACTCTATGCTGTAACTCATGGACACCAACAGTGGCACACATTTTTGTTGACACCGAGCAGTGAAACTCTGGGGTTGCTAAATATGTTCCGTCTTGGAACAAAATTAATCAAAACGGTATGTCTTATAGTTGGTAAAGCACTATAAATAAATAGAAAAATTAAGGTGTTGGAAATGTAAATTGTCCACTTTCCTTCATGGCAAAACGGAAGATAAAATAATGAACTAACAAGGTAACCCAGACACAAGGACATTAAATTAGTATTGAAAAGAACAATGTTGAGAGTTTTTTGCCCATGCTTCTGTAGCGAAACACTTCCAAACTGGCTGTAGAGTTTTTGATGGAATCTTAACAATGTATAACTTTTATGGACTCAATAAATGTTAATAATGTACATATATTTTTATTTGTGTGGGTGATATTAAAAAAACATACTGTTTTGGTATAGGAGACTATAATAATTAAATTGTGATAATACACAAATGTTGATTTATTTATCTCTATTCCTAAGCTCAGCCTCTAAATAAGATGGCATTCGTCCATATAACATTTTCTCTCTTTTGTGTACATGCCGTTGATGTTTCATCATTGCATTCCTGTAGCCAAATGCCTTTCCACACATGTTACACACATGGTTTTTGATACCAAGATGATCTGCTTCATAATGTCTTTGTAACATCAACTTTGTATGAAAAGCTCTTTTACATGCATCACATTTGAACTGAGGTTCCTTGTGTTTCAACATATGACTATTCAAATTACTCTTAAATAGGAATCTAGCCGGGCATTCCGTACACATGTACCTGTAATCCCCAGTGTGTGTACGCATGTGTGTCTTGAGAAGTTCAGAATACCTTCCTCGGTATGGACAAAATTGGCATTTGTATGGAAAATCATTTCTATGTCTCAGACTGTGGTTGTGGTAGGCACAGCGTAATCTAAATGATTTACCACATACATCACAAATATACTTTTTGTGGTCCGGGTCATGCATAGTCATATGCTCTTTGTAATAAGACCTATTCAATATTTTATTGCATATATGACAAGTGACCTTTGGGGAGCGTTTTACTATAAACTTCTTTTCTGTTTTTATACTATCAATAGTGTCTGTAAAATCAACATTTGACCATTTGTCAGGTTCTTTTGTGTCGAAAATATCGTCATAGTCATGATGAGGCGATTCATTTGTTTCATTATATGATTCTTCCTTTACTGTACGTTTTAAAGCATCCTCAGACTGTTTTACAACTTTTCTGAACAATATTGCATTTTTTAGAAACTTGTGGCACACCTTACACAAGTTTTTCGGATACTCATGATTATCTTCATTTAATGAAATGTCGCCAAAAACTCGTAAAGCTTCCAGTATGTCAGCTGTGTTTTCGTTATCAAATATTGGTATAGTCCCTTCATTTAAACAAACTCTACATTTCGATATGATATTGTGTTTTGTTTTTACATTAACTTTTAATTTACGGTAGTAAACTCCGCAATCATTTGTTTTTTTCGCAGTTTTCATCTGATACAATAAAGCTAACATTGATGTAGTGGGCTGCTGCTGCTGCTACTTTAACTATTCCTTAGTTGAGTTACGTACAATAATACTGTTTCAGTCACTATTTAATTTTTTTTTTTTTTTTCGTTCCCAATGGAACCGGCTAAGGTCAAAGACCATGCTGCCAAGTCATAAGTAAGTCACTATTTAAATGTACATTAACTTGTTCGAATACAGACTACTTTATTTAGGCTAAACGCATTGTACGAACAACGATTGAACTCTTTGATGAAATAATTTAAGTTTAGCAAAAAAAAGGCATCAAAGCTCTGCCTACTATAAGTAAATAAATAAGCTAATGTACCTGTTTAATTATGATTTATGTACATTTAAAATACATAATTTAATTTTGACAACAAGGAGCTGGTGCTGGTCATTAATTTGCCCAATTTTTTGCTTACATTTCGATTTAAATCGTACGGTTGGCAATTGGCACTACAGGATTGTTTTCATAAAATAATTATTTTACGGCTCTGGATACTTGTCCTTTGACTCTGTCCAGTCCGTATCTCGCTTAGCTAAGGTTTCTCTGTCTACGGCGTAGATAGGGAATCTATACATGAAGTCACGTTTTCCATCTCGTTTACTTCACAGCGAAAGAGACAAAATTACCATTTTGTTGGCCTTATCGCTGTTACTATTTGACACCTGTGGAGTCAAACATTGGTGTCCGAAACTATATTTTATAAAATTTTATGTGTTCACGCATCATAAAGTGTTTGAAAGTTCATGCGGCGTATTGTAAAACCTTAAACATGGTTTAATTCAAAAAAATGTAAAAACCGATTCAAACAAGGATTGTGTGATCTCATAATACGTGGTTACACGGTGCCTTTATCTATAGGTTCCTCTATCTACGGTCTACGGTACCTCGCTGAGCTATCGCTCGCTATCGCTACCCCCGCTCAGCGCTGTTTTTTTATTATATAATTTTGTTGTTGTTGTTTGATTTACTCTGAAAATATAGGTTTTTTGCTTAGGTTTTTGGTCTATATACCAGTTTTACCTGGTTTCTATACCAGCTTTGGCTTGATTAAAAAAATACAGTACATTTACATAATGTCATACATTATTTTTAGTGATGCATTTAAAATATAGTTTAGTTAAAGAGCAGATTTTCTTTTCAACCAATTATTGTATAATAAAATAATACCTTTTTGATATTATAATACTACAAAACGGCATAGTAATTAGTAACTTACGATAAAATAATATTTTTTTCAGTGTGACAACACAAAACAACTAAGTGCAATGAACGACGCAAATGGGGTGGTCGTGCTGCACGTGTTTGATTTATGCTGAAATGCAGTTATTATGAATAAAAAAGTTCAGTTCCCAAAAATACTTATTGGATTTTAAGAAGGAATTCACATTTGCTGTAACGACTGGTTATGGTTTGGTAAGTCTTGCTAAATTGTATGTAACAGTAACCACGCGCTCACTAGAGCACGTTTTATACACAATTTTACAAGTGTTTTTTATTAGAGGTTTTTCTTTCATGTTTGGCACTAACAAATAAACAAACATTTAGTCATCGTTGGTTCTAAATGTCATTTAAGTATGTCTCTATTGCGGAAATCAGTGGTTACTTTGAATTTTGTGTTATTTTACCCAGTAAGTATATGGTATTTTAGATTTTTTAATTTTAATCATTGTTCATCAAGTTAATGGACAATAATAAAATTAAGCTTTTATAACAAACTGTTATTTCCAGCGTCTTTAATTGTTAGGAATTAAACTTTAATATGATGAAACTGTTATTAGAGATGAGATTGTTTATAGTTTATACCTATTTATTTTTGGGATGTAGGTATCGTAATGCACTACATAATATTGTCCTGAATATCAAATTGTGTTGAATGAAGGGCTTCTAATTATGCAGTAGGTTGAATGTATTTATTGTATTTATTTGCAAATTACATCTACATTAAAAATAAACTTGTCATACTATACTGTTAGTATTACTTAATAATTATTATTTAGAGTGCCAATAATATTCTGCACACACAAAATATTATGTTATGGTCATATTTTGTTTGTAGAAGATTTATTCATGCAATAAGATTTTTTATTGTGTAGGAAAATATAGTTTATAAAATATTATGTTGTTTTAATCATAATTACAATATCCAAAAAGACTTGCTGTACTTTAGTCGCCAGAATTGTAGTAGAAATGTAAACAAATATCTAGGTACCCACTTTTCAAATAAATTATAGTTATTAATATTTGACAGGATAAGAAAAAGGAATTATTTTGTTTGTAAATTTCTGGTATAAACATGCTAATATTAGCGTTTATACTATTCTGTGTAAAATACGAAAACCACACATTAAAATATTATATCCAAAACAAAAATATAGAGGCTTATTAACATAATGGATATATAATGTTGTCTATATAATTATATATAGTAAGGTAAGTTATTAAGGTGGTTATTAGGGCAAAATCTTAATAATTACTGGGTTCCAAGACAATTTTGAGTCACCTGCTAAACTAATTGCTGTACAAAAAATGGGTACTATATTTTTATTATGGAAATTTCTGTCACCAGAATTTGTATGAGTGCTTAACTTATATAAAAAAAATAACTTCTATTTTGCAAAATTTCCAGTAAATTAATGTATCAATTTAAATAAAAAAAATATATAAATGCACACTTCATCTTGGCAAAATATATATTAGGCCAGGTACATAAAATGTGTAGCAAATATGATATGATGTCCAATGTTTTATCTGTTGGTGTTGCAGTCAGCTGCACATCCTGGCCTTTGTGTACTCCATACAAAGACTAACTAATGACTCACAATGTATCAACAACTTTCTTTGTCATTTTATAATACTTTGTAAATAGTGGTGTCACGATGGGAACAGTCTGGAATAAATGGGTCATTTATTTGTTTGTTGAATGTAAATAGTTGTATTTTGTGGTAAACTGTTGGTTTTCATTCTATTGTAGACTAGATTTTAGTCTCTGCTCTGCCTGTGGTAAAATGTGTCTTGGCTAAAGAGAATGATTTTGTACATGCCATGCTATGGAGAAGTGTTGAGTAGGACTTACAAGAGACATTACATTTTTGCCTAACATGACGAAATAATAATAATTAATGGAAAAGACAAAATAATAAATAATAGTTCACAACTGCAGTAATACTTACACATAAACAAAACGTAAGAATAACTTGAGATGCATTCAAAACGAAATTACTTATTTTATTATTTATTCCCCTTATAATAAAAAGTGTTAATATGTATGTAGTTGTAATTAAACACTCTTTAAAGACAGCTATATATTTACCTAGTATATTCATCAATGGTTGATTTCACCTCTTATACATCTAAGAATTGATTGGTTCCTTGTGCTGTCAGTAGATGTCAAAAAAGTAAAGATGGATGGAATCACTTTTTTGATTGGCCAACTTTACTTTTAGACAACCACTCACAGCACAATCAATTAATTAATTAACCAATTACATCTAATCTTCACATTTTTTATCGAGTTTTGGGAATATGAGAGATAAGTAGGTGTAGAGGATCCACCAGAACCAGCTAAATTTTGAAAGTGGTCTATAAGAAAAAAAGTCTGGTATAAATAATTGATTCATTGCTCAATTTGATGGATACTAAATGGTAATATTACTGGCATCATTCCATATCCAGCAGAAATTCATTACAATTTTTACCAAAATATTTTTTTTCAAATTCTGTTCTAAATTCTGCTGTATTTTTTTGAATGCGTCACTTCGCCATCGTTTGTTTTGTGTTATAAAGGAAGTAAAGTCATAATCGTCACACATCGCGCCACAAAATTGTAACGGTTAATTGAAATTGAAATTTGAATACAAAAGGTTTTAAGAATAATATAACAATAGCCCCAAAACCAACTTCTGCATGGGATTCAGCTGATTAACTAACGAGGCAATGGCGAAACTTGATTCCCGTTGCAGGTTGTAGGGCTCAGGCGGCGGGTCGCCCAACATAACACCAAATACTATTAGATCATGATGGGAAGGCGGACTGGACTAAGCCAGGATAAAGCCAGGCGGAAAGAAAGGATCAGCCCTGTATTATATAGACAGCATAATTGCGATAATTAACAATGAATACACACGTAACTTAGAAAAGACAGGTGCGTGCCATGTGCTGATTGAAGAAGCAGAACATTTTTTTTTTGTGTAATTGTTATTACTGTCTATAATCCTGATGGTAACTTTTTATTTACCGGCTTTTTGTGTTATTACAAGAATTGGGTTTTTAAGTTTTAGTTAATAATACAAAAAAAACTTTTTGTGTTAGGTAAAGCTATTGCATGTGAGTTCCGTTCCAATGCAATAAAACAATTGTGACTCGTGTACTGTTATCCCAGTTTTGACGCTGGGTTTAGTGTCGGCGAAAAACCTTGTGGGAACTGGGAATTAACTTTTTTATATGATGAAGACTTACAACAATATAATGGGTGCCATTACGTAGAAAAATAGTTCCGGTATAAAAAATATATTTGATTATTATCAGAACTGCCTATACATCTTAACTGTTTAATAAAAACGATATTCAATGTGTATTGTCACTTAAAATTTATTATTTTTTTATTTCTCCCATATCATTACAGTTGATAACAAATTATCTAAAAATATTTATGTAAAATAATTCCAATGACTTTCTGCGAGGATATTTTTTATCTTCGGAAAGATAATTCCGAACAATTAAATATTCACTTGTATTTCATAGTCTATTTGCGATACGATAAATGTATGTTTTATGGATGTTAACCACATAATGCGATAAAACGGGTGGAATTAAACTAATAGCCGCTAAATTACCTAAAGTCTGCATTTCACTACATACATATACACGTGCACTTAGAATTTTTAATTCGATTTTACTTGATAAAAGCGTGCCGTTCGATGTATTGCTCTTGTATAAAATCTATAACATCGATAACTGTCTCGACTATTTTTTTATAATGTGAGCCACATTCATCCCGGAAGCATTGAATAAACCTTGAAATACAAGAATACTTTTAATCAGCATAATATATTTATAGTTGCGATACTTTTGCGGAGTATAGACTATACGCAATGCGTAAAATCTTGATTTTGTAGCACGTGTCATTGTTGTAAAACATTTGGTTTACTAGTGCCAATCTCCGAACAGGTGGACATAGCTCTATTCCAAGAAGTGCCGAATAAGTTCATTTAAATTTATCTATTTACGATTCTACGAGTTTATGCTGATTCTGAACCTTACGCTTCTAGTTTGGATTAAAAGCGTTTTCTATTAGTGTGTTACCTTAGTCAATCCTTAGTCAAAAGTTCCCATGTTAGTCATAAGAAGTGCTTAAATAAAAAAAAGTTAAGAGTATCTAAGAAACGAGTAAAGTTGCGCTCCGACTATACAACTAGCCGAGGCACATTGGGCACTTAACAAAGTATTCATTATGGACGTAAGTAAGTAAGTAGTAAGTAAGTAAGCTTCGAATCTCGGCACGTGCCGACTATTCTAAAAATCTCACAGAGATTATGTTCCTACCGTAGCATTATGATAGCGCGGTATATAGCGGTTATAAGGGTTTTGCTTTTTTATTTATAATTCGTCAGTAGTTGTTTGGTTTAGATACTTGTACATGACCAGGCTGAGAAGATTACGGCTGTCTAGACAGAACAAATACGACGAACGTTTGGGTAACTGATGATTGTGGCCTCGTTAATCTTTATGGCCGCTCTGAAGTTAGTGGCTTCATCCGCTCTCTGCGTCTGTCACGCTGCTGTATGCTATGCTACGCCCCCCGTGATTAACTCTACTCCGGCCTTAAGATTGACGGGACCTCCTACTGTGTAAGAGTTTGTAGAATATATTCACAAGTAAATAAATCCTGACAATTTCTTTCGTCAAAAGACGTGTATTATCAGACTTTGTTATAACTTATAAGGGACTTACTATCCCTTGCCTGTAAAATACATAAAAGAACTATCCAGTTATACTTATGTCGTTTACTAGCTTTTGTTCGCGGCTCCATGCGCGTGAATGTCATTTTCCGGGACAAAAAGTACCTTATGTCCTTCCCCATTTTTGGTATTTCACTACAAAATTTCATTAAAATCCGTTTAGCCGTGAAAACGTAACATACAGACAAAGTTACTTTCGCATTTATAATATTAATAGTATGGATTATGTGCCAAGTTAGGGGACAGGTCGATATTATTTTAAAGTTGACTTCTATACCACAAAGACGTGCGCAATCCGTATTCCGATCGCTTTGCTTTCGTGTTCTTATTGCTGTATACTACAATATATTAGCTATGCAGTTCATAGTAATAGGACATGCATTATAATCACGTCAGTTTACGCTGTAAATGGTCTTGCATCAGATTTTAACCAAATTTATATAGGACCATCATCGGAGTAAATCCTATCGGACACAGAAGTATGTGTGTATTTCTAGATACCGCGTACGGCGTAACAAATAAAATAAAATACGTAACAAATACGGACGAATTGAGAAACTCCAAACTTAAAAATATTTTTTGAAGTCAGTTAATAAAATATAGGCTGTATTTTTTTTACTACTGTCATCATCTTCGTTTGGATCTCCCAAATACTTTAGACGACGCAGGAAGTACCCTGTAACTAGATACGTGTAGTAAACTGTAGTACAATGAATGTATGTTAAGGGCTTATGAATATTGATGGATCGAGTGGCTATGAGGTCAGTCACTTGTGGAGCGATATTATTATATTTTAGGTCAAGTTATTATCAAGAAGGAACTTTGTAACTGCGTCGAATTCGAATTACACATGCATCGGTTATTTATAATATTATTTATATTATAATATTATAAATAACCGATGCATGTGCCACTTCCACTCCACTTCCACTTCCACTCCATCCACTTTTGCCCGCGTCTCCGCCTCTTAGCGACCTTGGTTAAACGGAAAACGTAATATTATGTACTATGCGGAATCCCAGTTTATTTGCGACTACGTTATTGATTTTGAAGTCAATTAGAAAACAAATAAAAATTAAATGGGCCCCTTCTTCCAAATTATAACATCAGATTTATTATTTGTGACTACGGGGCATCCTAGATATCGATTTGAAGTCAATCAGCCTTAAAAGAGAGAAAAATAAAACGGCGGCCACTTTTTTCGATTCTAACATCGGATCTATCATTTGAAAATAATATCTCGCTTCTGTTTTTTTTTAATTTAACTATTTTTATTATGTTGTCTATCTTCACGACCTAGAAAGGGCCAACAGGGATTTTTTAACATACTGTATATAACGTGATACAGAAGGGTGTGGTCATATTTTGGGGTCCGTTACCTTACAGTAAGTACTTATGTACCGGCTCTTTTCAAATCCCTTTTGTTGAGGTAGAACCTCTTTGATTTATGACGACGTAAATATAGTTTAAAATTATCTGTCTTGTTCTTCTTGGTTCGGTTGTTTGGTTGTCAAGGTATTTTTACTGTTACTGTTTTTTCTGTTGTCAAATATATATATATATAATATTTTACCTTGTGCTAATTATTGTTTTCTTCTACACTGCTACTGCATTGCGCTATTAAAATCTATGCGCTACAAAAGGTTATGGGCCCAGACGTGTGAAGTATAATATAATTACTATAAACCATGGAATTAAGTAAAATTCAAATCGCCAAGTTGGATGGAACCAACTGGGTGCAGTGGAGGTATAGAATGACTGCACTGCTACGCGGAATGGATGGACTTATGAATATTGTTCAAGGGAATTTAAGTAAGCCTGAAGAACCTGTGGTGAGTAGTGGCGATGGAGATGCTACTGCTGCAGCAGTATTGGCTACCTATAACAAGAATCTAGGAGAGTATCTGAAGTTGGAAAGTACTGCTCTTTTATTGATTACGAACAATATCATGGATGAAGCACTAGACAAGGTAATCAGGTTCACAAATCCAAAAGATGTCTGGGATGAACTGCATAGACTGTACGACGGTGTGAATGATGACCGCTTGTATAATTCATGTTTGGAATTGTTTCAATTCAAGATGGACATCTCAGATGACATGATGACTCACATCTCGAAAGCCAAAAATTTGTGGCATAAAGTAAATCAAGAGCTGGTAAAAGCGGACGAAGGGAAAGAATTACCTGAGTTACTTTTGATCTGCAAGATTTTACATACGTTGCCGGAAGAATATTTTTCTTTCAAGTCGAGTTGGATAATGATGTCAAAGAAGGACAGAACTGTGGACAATTTGACCAGTCACCTGTGTGCTCACGAAAGAGCCTTGATGACAACCTCCAAGGAAGATAATGGATGCGTGTCAAGATCTTCTGGTGAAGCACTGGTGGTTAACAGCAACAAAAGAAAACTCAAGAAAAGGACAAAAACTTTCAAATGCTATTGTTGCGGTGAAGTCGGACATTTCAAGAAGGACTGTCCTAAGAAGGAACATAGTGGAAAACCTGGTATGAATAACATGATGGCTGTGTTAGTAAATGTTACAGATTGCAGTATAGATCGAGACGAGTGGTACGTTGATAACGGGGCTACACACCACGTCACGATGCGAGGTGATCTGTATCGGGATTTCGAGCGTTTCCAAGAACCACACACAGTGACCACTGCAGATGGTAAGGCAATTGATGCATTAGGGAAAGGTTCGATTCTGATGAAGACGAAGAAAGGAACATTCGTGATGAACGATGTGTGGCATGTTCCTAAGGTCACGAAGAATCTTTTTTCAGTACTTTCAGCACATGATATCAATTCAGATAGTCTGTTTGAGTCACGTGGCACAACGTGTTCATTAAGCATCAATGGAAAACTGTGCGTGACCGGAAGCAGACAGAAACATGGAGGTTTGTATAAGCTGAGTTGTAGACCGGTTCAACCTAAGGAACGTGTGATGATAAATGCGGTCGACACTTTACAGCTTTACCATGAACGCATGGGTCACCAAAACAAACGCCATGTGAAGCGAGTAATAGAGCGAGAACTTGACGTGAAGTCTAAGGACAGTGGAGATTTATGCGAAGGATGTATCTTTGGAAAGACACATAGACGGAAATTTGGTCTTCGGGAAAAAGCTGTCAGTCCAGGAGAACGCATACATTCAGACGTTTGTGGACCATTCCCACTAAGTTGCTCTAAGTCTCGGTACTTTGTTATATTCAAGGACGAATTCTCTCGATATCGTTACGTGTACATAATGAAAAATAAGTCTGATGTATCTGAGTGCTTGCGTCTGATGTTAGCAGAAGCAAAGGCAGCAGGTCACCGAATTAAGGAATTTCTAAGCGACAACGGCGGTGAGTTTAATAACGAGAAAGTACGCAAAGAATTAGACAAACATGGAATACACCAACGCTTAGTCATGCCCTATACGCCAGAGCAGAATGGTTTAAGCGAAAGGGAAAATAGAACAATCGTTGAGATGGTCAGAGCAATGATGCATGCACATGAGGAGCTTCCTCAAGTTTTGTGGGCAGAGTTAGTGCAGACTGCTGTTTATATATTAAACAGAACAGGGCCAACTTCTGTGGAAGATAAGTCTCCGTTTGAGTTGTGGCTTGGAAAGAAACCACAACTAAAACATTTGAGGATCGTCGGCTCAACTTGCTACGCGCATATTCCTAAACAGAATAGGAAGAAGATGCAGAAGAAGGCTAGGAAGTGCATTTTAATTGGCTATGACAACGACGACGGCTATCGACTTTGGCAAAAAGAATCGAACTCTTTAATAAGATCTAGGGACGTCACTTTCAATGAAAGACCTTTAGAATCAAAAATAGACATTGAGAATTCTGAAGTCATCAATGACGTAACTGAGATTGAGGTTCCTTTACAAGTCAGAACAGAATACCAGGAAACACCTACTTCTGTTGCTGTAGAAGTGAACGATGATGCGCTTATTGAAAGGTGTAGCGAGTTTGAATTTGGAGGAAACCAAGGTGTTGTTGAGGCTCCTGTCACTAGCAACGATGAGGCAGAGTTCGAAGATGCATTGCCAGAGATGCCAGAACAAGATGAATCTATTGAATTGGAAGAGGAGAATGAGAACTCAGGTGAGATCATTGAGCAGTTAGCAAGACATGGTATGCACTTAAGGGACCGCTCTGATCTCAGGCGTCCGGTCAAATTCAATGATTATGTGTCTTATGTTCGCATAGACTCGTACATAGAACCTAATACGTTTAAAGAAGCAATAGCATGCCCTGATAAGGTATTGTGGAATAAAGCTATGGAGAGTGAAATTGAATCATTAAAAGAGAATGAAACTTGGATTCTAGAGAAGCTACCAAAGAACCGGAAAGCGATTCCATGCAAATGGGTCTATAGAGTGAAATCGAATCCTAACGGAACAGTCAATAAATATAAAGCTCGGTTGGTGGTAAAAGGCTTTCGACAAAGAAAGGGAGAGGACTACGACCAGACTTTTAGCCCTGTAGCAAAGATGGCAACGGTGCGAGCTGTGTTGAGTATAGCAGCTAATGAGGGTTTGAAATTAAGTCAGTTCGATGTCTCAACAGCTTTTTTATACGGTTCTCTATCTGACGAAGAAATATTTATGAAGCAACCGGAAGGCTATGACGATGGAACGGGTAGAGTTTGCCTGCTAAAGAAAAGTCTTTATGGTTTAAAGCAAGCTCCTCGTTGCTGGAATAAGACTATACTGGATTTCTTCAAGAAAATTGGATTTGAAGTCAGTGAGGCTGATCCATGCTTATTTAAGAGAGAGAAGGTTAATGGAAAGCTGATTGTGGCTCTCTATGTGGATGATGGCCTAATTGCTGGTTCAAGTAAGGAGTTAATTGAGGAGTTTCTTGAACAAGTAAGAGAAAAGTTTAAGATTACGACCAAACTAATCTCGTATTTCTTGGGTATAGAAATAGAAATCAGAGAAGGTGGTGATGTAAGAATTCACCAGACTGCCTATGTGAACAAAATTTTAAAGCGGTTTGGAATGCAAGACTGCAGACCGGTGACTACTCCAATAGTCAAAGAAGATGCAGATCAAAGACCAGAGAAAGTTGAAGATTACTTTCTTACTAACTATAGACAAGTTGTTGGAGCGCTTGCATATCTGATGGTGGGTACCAGACCTGATATTGCATACGCCGTGAGTGTGGTTTCCAGAAGCCTAGAGAATCCAACTCAAGGTGATTGCATAAGGCTAAAGCGTATTCTTAGATATTTGCAGTATGCTCCAGATATGGGTATCCTTTACAAAAGGAATTATAAAAAGAGTAACATAGAGTGTTATAGTGACGCTGATCACGGTGGAGATATTGCTACGGGAAGATCTACTTCCGGAGTATTATGCCTATATGCTGGTGGAGCAGTATCGTGGCTCAGTCAAAGACAGCATAGTGTTGCTATATCAACAACAGAAGCGGAGGTAGTTGCAGCCAGCGAGGCAGCAAGAGAATGCATTTGGCTAACTCGTCTTTTCAGTGGTTTGGTAAAAACAGAAGGTTTACCAGTGTTACATGTTGATAATGAGGCAGCTGTACGTTTAGCTGAAAACCCCGAGTTTCATAGAAGAACCAAGCACATACGGATTCGTCATTTCTTTGTGCGTGAATTAGTGACGAATGGAAATCTTATTGTGAAGAGGATTAGTACTGAAGTACAGCTAGCGGACATTTTTACGAAGCCACTTCCTAGACCGAGATTTAAACAGCTAATGAATGAGCTAGGTCTATACGTCGAGAGAAGGTGTTGAGGTAGAACCTCTTTGATTTATGACGACGTAAATATAGTTTAAAATTATCTGTCTTGTTCTTCTTGGTTCGGTTGTTTGGTTGTCAAGGTATTTTTACTGTTACTGTTTTTTCTGTTGTCAAATATATATATATATAATATTTTACCTTGTGCTAATTATTGTTTTCTTCTACACTGCTACTGCATTGCGCTATTAAAATCTATGCGCTACAAAACCTTTTCATCCTAAAATTTCACGTAAATTTTAATCACTCGTTTATTAAGATCGATAAGATTGATAAAACCACACTATTAATTATATTGAACGACACTCGATTTTTAATAAAATTGAACAATCTGTACGTAATTCTACGGATATACGTACCGTAACTTGTAATTTGAACATAAATCAACACCTGAAAGAACCTGTGTGCTGAATACAATATACCAACAAAAATAACATAAAAAAAAAGAAGTTTTCTATTATGACTCTGGGAAAGAGGCAGATTTACGAATAGTCGGAATGCAACGCAATGGTGTATTGCTTTTGCCAGGCGAGAGTAGGCAGGGGCTTTGAGAGCCGAGAGTCAAATGTTTTACCTTTCAAGTTTTTTTATGGTGCTATGCCTCACTCTCGTTCCCCCTTATCCAGGACAATGGAATTTCGACCTTACAAGTTAGAACGCGGATCCTCAGTGTATTCAAGCGCCAACATTTACTTTTAGAAATAAAATATAAAGTCAAAGATGGTTATTTTTTGGCAATCATGTAGGATGGTTGGATTCCGAAGGTAGTAGTTAGAAAAATCGTGTCTTTTTTGGAAATAAGTCTTAGAAATTTTAAATTATCTTTTATTCCGGGTCTTGTAGGCTTACAATGATTATTTTGATGTCTTCAAAATCATTTGTCGTCTCATTGGCAGTGTAGGCTGAGATACCACAAAGTCCTGACACTTCGGTTCAAATCCCTTGTGACTGCAAATATTCCCTTGTGTTCAAATTGTAATTGCCCCAATTTGTTTAACGTTTTTCGTTTCGAAACATACATAAAATGTTTTAATCGGGACTGGAACTTGCACCCGATGTGGCGATGAGCTCGCCACCTGTCACATCATGGGACGGAATAAGCTTGTTTGTGGGTGTACTAGTTGCACCTCTGCCCGACCCTTTGTAGATACAGGCGTGAACATATGTAGATTTCTTTAAAATTATATATTATCTACACGCATTACCTTGCTTGACAGTGTCTACGGGCTTTTGGGTTAGGCAAATATTTCGAGTATATCGGTTGTGAGATACGACAACTTTCACTTGTAATGTGCAGTGTAAAAAAACTTACTTTGAGAGGTTTCAACGTTTGCTCAGTGATAATTGTTACGTTATCTTTGCGTATTTATAAACAAACTGATAGCGTGACGTTTACGAAGATTACGTAAATATATGCTGCTTACCTACTTACATACTTATCTGGTTGCTACTTAGTAAATAAAGATAATATTATGAAAGCTAATGTGTGAACCGTTGATAACAGCCTGCCAAGAGCAAGCACAACTCGTTCGTCGAGAGATACGTATTCAAAGGTAGCAAGGATATTTGTTTTTATTTTATCTTTATAGCAGAGGTCGGCTAACGAGTAAGTGGGTCACCTGATGGTAAGTGATCTCCACCGCCCATGAACATCCACAATACCAGAAGAATCATTGATGCGTTGGGAAAGTGATAATTAAGAGGTTGGGAAGTGGAGAGGGAATGGACCTCCGGATGTTTAGGTGATCGCCTTATTGGTGTAGTGGTAGTATACATACGCTGTAAAACCGGTAATGTCCTGGGTTCTATTAACATTTTTGTTGAGTTTTTCGATTCGATGAACACGTCAGTGGGTCAGGATTATAATTTGCGCCGATATGATGCAGTGGATGATTTATTTCAAATATGAGTGACTAAATATGAATTTTATAATTTGAATTATAATAAGCTGTGAAATCTATGGACATATATCACATATATGCATTATTGTTATTGTTATTATTATTTTGTTTCGACATAAACAAATGAATATTATTGTACTAAGTCATGAGGTAAACATAAAAAATTAAAACTTTAAATACAATTTTTTTGTATGATAATATTATAAATTTTTAAACTTGATACAATTTCATATGCTGATTTATATTGGCTAAATAGAGGAAGCTTTAGTAGTTTAAGACCAAAGTGTAAATCTATTTTCTATGAAATAAATATTTGAATTTGAATATGACGATAGGCTCTGATTGTGCCCCTGTTTTAACTCTTCAGACATATACGCGTGAGCTTATGTATGCATATTATTATGGTGTTTAGGATTAAGAGTATGTAATGTATACGTAAATTAAATTTATAAATGGCGTTGATTTCCAAAAGCAAAATCTTATTTTAATTTTCTAAACTGGAATAAATGTAATTATACCTGAATAATATTATAATTAATTGTTTTGTGTAATATTTACCGTACCGATAAAAACTGTTTAAATATTGAGTAGTCACGGTTCCGTTTTTCCATTGAGGTTTGAACTCTTTAACAGCATATTTCCGTTGAAACATTCACCATTAGAAAACAATAGATTGCTTTCTCATCCGCTCGTTTCACAAAACTGTTGCTCAGTAGAATAAAATTGAATTTATTGTAGCGGGGATTGGAATGGATTGCCATTGCCAAGCTCCAAGGGCGCCCCTTATTTTTTTTTCCAAAATGGCTTCCATCCATGCGCGATGATTATGCCAGTGTCCAATTGAATGTCACAATGATAGCTACATACCTGAGAGCTTTCCATAAGGAGTTCGAAGGCATATGAAGTCTACTAACTGGCATTTTTAGGTCAATGTGTCGGACTAAAGGCGTAACTCCTCTCATTAGCAGAGGCGGCCCGTGCCTAAGGAAACGGTACCTTGTACCTATTTAAGACGGGGCTGATATTATAATATTAATTCAATTGTTGATTTACGCTCTTACGACTATACGCATACAAACTAAATTTCTGTGAATAAGAATAAATTTCTCGAGCATATAAAGATACGAATATAAATTATTACTACGTGATACTAAATTTGAAAAGTAAAAACTACGGTCCACGCATTTATTTATTTATTTTTATTTATTTTATTTAAATAAACACACCAGTGACATATGCATTAAAATTACAAGAAATAATAACAATGTAAAAAAGAACTCGCATTCGTTGTGCATCCTATGGCCCGAATATGGATAGCATTGGACAGTCTCCCCACAATGACGTCATAACCGGTTTGACTAGATGTGGCTTTTGGCATTCTTTTTACGCTGCGGCTTTCGTGCAACAGTTTGAATTGACTGTTCATATATAAATTAACAAAAATAAAACCGACTCAAACAAACTAAAATGTAAAAGAATTAAAATAACCAATTTTGCGTCGGTGCTTACTTCGAACTTCGAAACCAAAGCTGTTAATAATGTTATACGTAGGTTTTAATTTAAAGAATACATAATCTCGAATAATATTTCTTGTTCTTTTTATGAGATAGTAAAGTGGCCGACATTAATATGTTTTCCTATTAATATGGTTTATCCATTTATTGCCGTTTGAATCGGATTTAAGTTTTACAACAGTATTTAAAGATTTATAACCAACTGATACCCATAAGTTGAATTTTAGTGGAATTTAGATTCATCATGAGTGGCGCGATATTCAGGGCTGCCAGATTGTATAATTGGATACTTTAGCTGTTTAATGGGATTTTTGATTTTATAGTGGAATAAGTGGTAAACTTATTGTTTATAATTGTAGGATATTTATCCTACACTTCCATTTTAGTCCCATCTTGAGTCAATTTTGTATAATTTCAGGGACTCAGTGGTATAAAATACTAGCTGTTGCCCGCGGCTCCGCCCGCGTGAATGCCTATTTCCAGGATTAAAGTAGCCTAGTGGGCGCCCCCGGTGATAAAACGCGCTTGACAAAAATACTAAAATGACTATTAAAAAATAGGGGTTGATGGTAGGAGGGTGAAAATTTAGGGCTGTATGTATTTTTTAATGCTGTATCATAAAAAAATAAAAATTTAGGGGTGGACCGGACCACCCTAAACATTTAGGGGGATGAAAAATAGATAGTAGCCGGTTCTCAGATCTACTGAATATGCATATAAAATTTCATAAAAATCGGTCGAGCCGCTTCGGCGGAGTATGGGAACGAACATTGTGACACGAGAATTTTATATATTAGAAGAAGAAGAAGTTGTTGACTATACTGGCCGCCCTGTTGATATCTAAACTATAGTGGTATTTTTATACAATACACATTTAAGGAACCATCTTATCTTTATCAGAGTGGAATCGTCAAGACCATTCTGGAAAGTAGTTTACATTATCTGTTCTGTTGTTGGCACTTGAAGCTAGCTCCATATATTATCGATAAGAAATATGCACCAATAATTTACCTCATTTATATTGGTCGCTGGGTGTTTGTTATATCTGTACCCGACTGGATAGTGCCCACTGTTCACATGGCAAAAACTGCGCCGTAGGCGTCTCGTTCTGAGTTTACTCAATGTGTATCCATTATCCAGTAAGTTACTAGCGGTAACTTCATGCTGACATAATTATGCCGTCATTGCATCCCTCATTGGTCGACAATATGTATACTATTATTTGGACTGCATTGTACAGACCATCAAGCTTAGAGAAGTCACTATTCCGTGTCAGGATTAAAAAAACAAATCATACTATAGCTACTACTACTTTGCGTAATGTCTAGACCATAATTTTAACAATGAATATTTGTAACCAAGAGCAGAATTAATTGCTGCGCTATTAGTCGCGGCACTTTATCGGTCAGATAGAATAGATCCGTCTTAAGTAAATACCGCCACATAGTGACTGCATGACTATAGATAAGCAGTTATTACTGATTATTTAAATATACAAGATTATTCATCGTCAAGTAATAACACTGCTTTAAATAGTTGTTGTGTAGATAGGACGCTACGAAATATTTTTTGCCACCGGAATGATTTTTAAGATTATAATCGCTTTTCATAATTTGGTTAATACCAATTAATTGGTTAATCTGGTTAATACCAAATACCGTCCAATCAATGGGTCTGGACGACGCCACGCAGAAAGAAAGAAGTGAATAAACTCATCCCAAACTTTTTTATAATCCTAACCTTTTAACATTTTGATATTTGTAAACAGTAACACTACGACCTTTTGTTGGGCTTCGAGGAAGGATCACACTATCGCTAAAAATGTAGCCGAACATTTAGTCATTTCAAGTTTTTGTTGAGATCGTGCGAACACGAATGCCGAAAACATCGTTGACGACGTATTTGGCCAATGGCTATAGAATTGGTAATTTGTTTCGCCGAAATGTTATCGCGACAACACGACACGAATATTTAATTACTAATGTAAATGTGATTTTAATTAATAACTTTCTTCCCCAGATCGAGCACAGAACCGACTTGTGATACAGATGCCCGTATCAATTTTATGATATCGGTGGTAACCCTGTGAGCCATGGAGATGACGCACCAAGTGGGGGCGGAGGCCGAGAGTCTCCTGCGGCCGGATCAGAGGGGCGGTGTCATCATGCCCGGACAAAGGCCAGGACGTGAGTATTTTTTTTGGATATATTTTTTAAGTGATTTGTTAAGGTGCCGTACCTCAAAAGGAAAATACAGAACCCTATAAGGATTGATTGCTTGTCAGTTCATTTATCTGTCTGTACGTGCGTCCGTCTTTCAAAACACTTTTCTCAGGAACGACTACAAGTATCAAGTCGAAATTAATATCAGATGCTTAAGTCTACGGTTCCTTGGAGGTGTAAAAATCAAGCTTAGAAGCTTGATTGACTTAGAAGTCAATGCAATATAAAGGTACAGCCATTTGTCTAGTAGGTATTCACACAATACAATTTTGGGTGATAGAGCCAAGCTGTACAGTTTGGTTTACAGCATAAATGGGCCGGCTCGTTCGGCTCACAGAAACCAACAGATACTCGACGTAAAGTAGTCGCTTGCTGCTGTGTTTGGTAACGTGAGTGAGATATCCAAAGGCCTAAATCCCCCTCGCTTTTCCAATCTTTTAGAAAAAAAAAAGTTTTTTTTCACAGAGATCACAGTTAATTAACAATTGAATTCAGGAATACCATATTATTTAACATAATTAATTATTAAGTGACATAAGTTTAGGAAAAGAAAAACTAACCGTATGTTATATTTTTACAAGAATCCTATCCTAACCTATTCTTTTACATTTATAAACGTTTCACGAAGAATAAAACAGTTACGGTGAAAAGGCTATAAACTCAGTCCTATAAAACATCGCTTTCGCCTAGAAAATATAACCGTCTGCATCCGTCTAACCAGTCTAGGTTTTAGGCCGTTTTATTAGCCTAGATTTTATCATGGCATGTATCGATTGCTTACGTGTGAAATTCGCAGAACAGCTACCGCACTTAGATCATCAATCTATTATAAACGGATTATCATGTATCTGACATATGTATGTTTGTTTATTATTTTAATATTAGCTTGAGTGAGGAAACGAGCATGTCGCTCGCCTGATAGTAGGCGTCACGCCTGCCCATAAAAAGAAACAACACCACACAGAAGTTTGAATTACAAAGCCCTGCATGACACTGGACTGTGTTCATCACCCCGAGGCATAAGTTGTTAAGTCTGATAAAGCCCAGTAATTTCACTGGCAGATATAGACAAATTGGTAGTCCAACCCAGATTCATACGAGGGTCCTACCACCTAATATTTTTTTTGGATCTAACTGATCCGATTCTAAACAATCTTTAACACCTAGAAAAGAATGGATATTATGAGGGAGAATTAATTTAATGTATGTCTGTTTTATTAATTTAGGTCACGACGTATTTGCCATTATCATATATATGATAAAATGTGTTTTGTTGCGGAAAACTTACAAATCAAAGATAAGCCGGGCACAAAGTTGCTAAACGGAAAAAGATTTAAAAATACATTATATCATTATCAAAGTTCAACTTTCAACCCAACAAATAATTTACGTCGTCGCTAGCGATTTTACTCAGACAAATTCATGGTTGAGGCACAGGTCATAACTAGACGTTTTTAACACTAATCCGTACTGACGTGCTAAATAATACAAACCGTCACTGGTGTTTCGGCCTTGAATCTTGTTTGCGTATTGCTCAATACCTCAATACTTCAGGTACCTATCGCTGTACATACAAGTGTTATTATTACATCGGATGTCAAAAACGATAAGCAATGTTATATACTTACATGTTAATAACATGATAAATAACACTTTATACCATATTTTGTAAAAATTAAGAAATTGCTATAAGTAATCATAAGCTGTCGTTGGCAAGGTTTGGAACTACTTGAATAATCTGCAAAACTGATACTGGACCAATGAGCGTTTAACAACAGCGCCGCTCATCTCGTCAACTTATAGTTCACACTGTACTGAGTTGCAATTTGCAGCTCATAATGACACAGTTTAGTGTAGGTCAAATATAGGTGACATATTCGGGACATATTATGTTTGGACCTCTATAAATAGTAATATTAAAATTGAATTTTCTAACCTACGAGTACGCACATTAGGCAAATAGTTGTTAAAGAAATGTAGTCATTTAAATTGATATACCATGTCACAAGCTGTAAAAACCGGCCAAGCGCGAACTGGATTCACGCATCGGTTCGTACCACCTCCTACAATCGCAATTTTATGCTTTTGTGATCAAAATCTTAGGGCCAAAGCCAAACTCACCTGCACGTGGCAAATGCTGATTAATAGACGACACAAAGGCGAATCTTGGTTCCCGTTGCGGGTTGTGGGGGTCGGACGGCGGGTCGCCCCATATGTTACCAAATACCTTCAAATACGAGAAGTTGGACCCTGGTAATAAGCCGGGATAAAGCCAGGCAGAAAGCAAAGTTCTTATTATTATTTCTTATGATATCTTCCATAATAATACACATATTATGTGAAAGTTGCAGCCGGATACCTATTACGTTTCAAAAGATAGTGTCCTTTAAAGGTTGGACAGACAGACAGTGTATCCTTAGAGTTACCTAAAGGTTGCCTATGGAACTCTGCAAAATGTACGTAGCGTAACAATTTAAAATTGATTTTAACGCCGTTTTTGAATAATATAATAAATTAGCTGTCCCGCGCGGTTTCACCCGCAACTACAGCAGCGCCACCTACCGGGTCCAATTGTGAATCTAAACCATCCAGGGCGCCACCTAAACGCATACAAAAAAAATAATTCAAATCCGTTTAGGAGGAGTTCAGTCACATACACACGTACAGTAGAATTATATATATAAAGATTATATTATTGAATATTTTATTAAATATGAAACAGACTAGCTTTTACTCGCGGCTCTGCCAGCGTGAACAGCCTATAACCGGGATAAAAAGAAGTCTATAACAGTTTCCAGGGTCCCATGTATCCTCCTCTGTCCTCTGTACCAAAATTCATCAAAATCGCTTCAGCGATTTAGGTATGAAAGCGTAATAAAGAAACAAACTCACTTTCGCATTTAAAATATTAGTTAAGATTATGATAACATAACATCAACATATTTCAGGAAAGTTTAATAAATTAGATTATTACTTCCTAACTGCACATTGTTTAGTGGGAGAATTCGGGTTTTTACTGAAAGGCTAAAAGCTATCAGAAGCTATTTTAAAAAAGCTACTAATGCAGCTTTAATATCTAAGTCGCTTTTCGTTATAACGTCCATAATTAGTTTTTAGTAACCGTTATATAATCTTGCCTGCCTCGGTGGCGCAGTTGTAATGCGTACACGGGTTACGACTATGGCTGACGCTGAGGTCTCGGGTTGGATCCCCGGGTCGGGTAAAAGTAATATTGGGTTTTTCTATTAAAAATTGCTCAGTATCAGCCCGGAGTCTGGAATTGTGCACGGCATGGCGATAGGCTCGCCCCCCTATCGTATCATGAGACGAAGATACGCTCGGCGAAATGTGGGTGTATTGGTTACACCTTTGCCTACCCCTTCGGGGATTACAAGTGTGAGTGCGTTGTATAATCTTGTAGCTTTCTTACGCGTTTACATATAGGTAAGCAAACTAGCGCTATCATCTTTAACTATGACTCATTGCTTAAAGGTGTGCTCATAAGGCTGGAATGTTTGACTTATGTATGCAGAATACGATTTCTACTGACAACGTTCGTTCGTTTTTGTGTGCATATGGTTTAGCCAGTGTATGCTGTATCAACATATTTTATAGATATTTATTTTGAACTAGCTTTTGCTCGCCGCTCCGCCAGCGTGTGCGTCTTTCCGGGATAATTTATTTGATTTATTTTTTAAAGATTCGCCAGTGGTTGTTACACAAAACTTATCCAATAATCAATAAAAAGTAAGCAATGTCGTAATCCAGGTTCTTATCTATCTGTGTGCAAAAATGCATCTAAAAGCCTTCAGTCGTTACGGTGTTATTGAATAAAACAAACATCTAAACGCCCACAAACATCCAATTTTTTTTATGATATTAGTACTGTGAAGTACGACTACTTACAAACTAAATAAATAATAACTTAAAATTTTCTTACAAGAAACAGAAACTAATATATTATTGAACATAAAACAATTAATAATAATAAAACAAATACACAATAACAATTATATTACGCATAGTTTTCATAGTCACCAAATGTACTTATTTTGCAACGTATTCTGTGAATAATGATTGCTTATCCGAATTATTTTGTGATCATGACCTACTGACACTTAATATTGTATTTATTTATATACCACTAGTTTTTGCTCGCGGCTCCGCCCGCGTGAATAGACTTTTCCGAAATAAAACGTAGCCTATAACCGTCTCCAGGGTACCATCTATCTCTACATCATAATTCATAAAAATCGGTTCAGTGATTTAGGCGTGAAAGCGTAACCAACAAACTTACATTCACATTTATAATATTAGCACTTCGATCATAAATACTCACTATATCGATGTATTAGTATGATATTAAAATGATTTTCGCTTAATAACATGTAAATTGAAATAACGAGGACAGTATCATTTTATTTCTATTTGTAACGAGCGTGTCCCTCTCTTCCTTGGTTTGTCATAAGATATTACACGGGGTCCCTCGTATGCTGGAAGCCGTCTGGGTTGGTACCAACGCTTTGTCTATTTCTCCCGCCAAGCAGCAGTGTGTAAGCACTGTTGTGTTCAGGTTTGAAGGACATTGAAGCCAGTAAAATTACTGGAAAAGACTTAACATCTTGGCCTCGGGTGACGAGCGCAGTCCGATGCCATGCAGTGCTATGTAATTTAAAGTTATGTGTGGTGTTGCTTTGTTTATGGGCAGGCTTGGCGCTTACCATCAGGCGAGCGACCTGCTCGTTTAGTCACTCAATCCAATAAAAAAAAAATATATATTATTAATTTTAATTCCATGATCTGTCCATGCTGCAGGGGAGAGAATTACTCGAGCCTATAGATGGTAGTTTGCTTGTTTTAGTTGCGCCTATAGTTTCGGAGTCTCGAGTTTGACGCGCATTTATATTTATTGCTGGCCCTTGCTAACAACTTCGCCCCCACGAAAGTATTATTTGAAATAAAAATGTTTTATAGCGTATTATATTTATCGGAAATTAAACACAATAGTAAACCTGTATCCAAATATGATCAACAGTTTTGACGTGATGCACAAATTGATAGCCAGACAGACAGCAGAGACTACTGTTTTAACGTGATGTACAAATTGATAACCAGACAGACAGCAGAGACTAATGTTTTAACGTGATGCACAAATTGATAGCCAGACAGACAGTAGAGACTACTGTTTTAACGTGATGTACAAATTGATAACCAGACAGACAGCAGAGGCTACTGTTTTAACGCGATGCACAAATTGATAACCAGACAGATAGCAGAGACTACTGTTTTAACGTGATGCACACATTGATAGCCAGACAGATAGCAGAGACTACTGTTTTAACGTGATGTACAAATTGATAACCAGACAGACAGCAGAGACTACTGTTTTAACGCGATGCACAAATTGATAACCAGACAGACAGCAGAGACTACTGTTTTAACGTGATGCACAAATTGATAGCCAGACAGACAGTAGAGACTACTGTTTTAACGTGATGCACAAATTGATAACCAGACAGCAGAGACTACTGTTTTAACGTGATGCACAAATTGATAACCAGACAGACAGCAGAGACTACTGTTTTAACGCGATGCACAAATTGATAGCCAGACAGACATCAGAGACTACTGTTTTAACGTGATGTACAAATTGATAACCAGACAGACAGCAGAGACTACTGTTTTAACGCGATGCACAAATTGATAACCAGACAGACAGCAGAGACTACTGTTTTAACGCGATGCACAAATTGATAACCAGACAGACAGCAGAGACTACTGTTTTAACGCGATCCATAAATTGATAACCAGACAGATAGCAGAGACTACTGTTTTAACGCGATCCATAAATTGATAACCAGACAGATAGCAGAGACTACTGTTTTAACGTGATGCATAAATTGATAACCAGACAGACAGCAGAGACTACTGTTTTAACGCGATGCACAAATTGATAACCAGACAGATAGCAGAGACTACTGTTTTAACGTGATGCATAAATTGATAACCAGACAGACAGTAGAGACTACTGTTTTAACGCGAAGCACAAATTGATAACCAGACAGATAGCAGAGACTACTGTTTTAACGTGATGCATAAATTGATAACCAGACAGACAGCAGAGACTACTGTTTTAACGCGTTCCACAAATAGATAACCAGACAGATAGCAGAGACTACTGTTTTAACGCGATGCATAAATTGATAACCAGACAGACAGCAGAGACTACTGTTTTAACGTGAAGCATAAATTGATAACCAGACAGACAGCAGAGACAACTGTTTTAACGCGTTGCACAAATAGATAACCAGACAGATAGCAGAGACTACTGTTTTAACGCGATGCATAAATTGATAACCAGACAGACAGCAGAGACTACTGTTTTAACGTGATGCACAAATTGATAGCCAGACATACAGTAGAGACTACTGTTTTAACGTGATGCACAAATTGATAGCCAGACAGACAGTAGAGACTACTGTTTTAACGTGATGCACAAATTGATAACCAGACAGCAGAGACTACTGTTTTAACGTGATGCACAAATTGATAACCAGACAGACAGCAGAGACTACTGTTTTATTAAGTATATGTATCCTCCTCCTCGCTTCGTTTCCTCAATGCTGAGGGTCGTGACCGTCGATGTTGGATTTCGACAGCATTTTATAACGGACAATGTCCTTCCATATGATTCTATCCTTGGCCACGTGGAAAGCTTCGTGCAGTGGGGTTCCAATTATGGTGCGCATTTGGTCAGACCAACGTGTCGGGTTGCGGCCGCGCGGTCTTTTTCCTTCGATTTAAGTATATGTATAGGAGATGTATATCTATAGATTTGTCATAGTGCTATTGTTATGGGAAATCGAGCACTAAGGGTCAAGGATCAAGCAAGTTATTACTATTTTTAATCAAGCATAAGTCATTGGAGTTCAAAATAATCAACCGCGTGCTCGGACTCCGGAGTGCACACAATAAATTAAATGGCGTGATTGTCCCGCATATGACAATAAAACCTAATGAATAGTGATTTAATTATACACATTTGTGTTTAAGAGTTCAAATGTTGCATTTTTACAGTGTTAAAAGATCAATAGTAGCAGTTCTAAATTGATATTTGAATGAATAATTAATGAATGATTCACGAACTTTATTATACAATAATTTATTTAAATGGTTGTGAGTGTTGACATATGAAATTAGGAAGCAGTTATCAATTTATGAAACGCGCAAGATTTGAAGCATGCTTCATTCGTTTGGGTACCAACTTTGGGAGTTTATGTGAATAAGTAAAAGATTACAGATACCCCTTGTGATGTATATATTTTTTTATTTGCTTGAATGACGAGACGAGTAGATCGCTCGCGTGATGTTAAGCGTCACGCCTGTCCATAAACAGAACAGAACAGAACGTAACACAGAACTCTGGATTACAGAACACTACATGACACCGAACTGCGCTCGTCATAATGCCCAGTAATTTCAATGTCCTTCAAAATCAGGCAATTTGAAAAATCATGTTGTGCCGATCCCTCTGCGAGTGGGATAAGGGCAGATGGAAGAAGAATATTATCGGGCAATTATGGCCCAAAGATAAATACCTTAAAAACTAAATTTCTATTACAGTTCTATAACATACGCATTCACGCCTATAATCCCCGAAGGGGTAGGCAGAGGTGTAACCAGTACACCCACATTTCGCCGAGCGTATTTCCGTCCCGTATGTGTTAGAGGGCGAGCCTATCGCCATACCGGGCACAAAATTCCAGACTCCGGGCTGATACTGAGCATATCGTAATAGAAAAACCCAATACCACTTTACCCGACCCGGGGATCGAACCCGAGACCTCAGCGTTGACCTCAATCGTAACGCTTATGCATTACAACTGCGCCACCGAGGCAGTCAGGTAGTCAGACAGTTCTATAAGTAAAAAATATTTTATTATTTATCTATTATTGTGCTATAAAGAATAGCCGTATTGTCCAAGACATTTTTGTTATCATATTGTTTTATTCACAACATTTCCATTGTAATATTCAATAGTATTTAACTATTCAGTATTCACCTAACAATGAATTGTTGAAATCAATAAAATGATTTATAGCAACGAGAAAGAATAACATTTCAGTTTGATGAACGCAAAGAGGATGAACGTTTATCGTTTGCATATACTGTTAGCGTAGGAAGGGAAAGTGATGCATAGGCTCAGAAAAAAACAATGCTTAATCCTAATCGAATTATCGCCTGTGGGCGGATGATGCCAGTCGATGATAGACAAATAACGAACTAACCGTTCATGCCATTTAGCATTGATGTATGTAATTTGTAGAAAACTAACTCGTGAAGTCGGACCAGTATTTTTAATGAGATTAACGTTAAGCGACGCATTTCTGTCTATTACAA
This sequence comes from Mimas tiliae, assembly GCA_905332985.1. Taxonomy (NCBI): domain Eukaryota; kingdom Metazoa; phylum Arthropoda; class Insecta; order Lepidoptera; family Sphingidae; genus Mimas; species Mimas tiliae. The sequence goes on along the minus strand of HG995246.1, from coordinate 14,118,616 downwards.
AGCGCACGTGACCCGCGTGTCGACGACACTCAATTTTGTAGAGATTTGACAGAACTGCGCGTAGATGTCGCGCTTGTCTGTCACTTGACGCGATGATCGAAAATCTATTCTGAATGTGGGGGTCGTGACTCGTGAATGATGCCTGCAAATTGTAAAAGTATTGTACTCAGTGTTAAATAAGTAAAAAATCGGATCTAGATTAGTAGGTTTAACTCTGAGGTCACAACCTCAGCCAATCAATTTACCAAATTTACTTTTAGTCGAAGATTATACAATTCTTAAGTACATACGTGGTATCAGTTAAGTCATTGTTCCTTCTAGAAGTAATCCATGCTTTACTCACCAATACAGTGATATATCTTTAATGGAGGGCTCGTGGCCGTTCAGCATATTTAAATTACCGAGCTCATCCAATAGCTGGATTGCCCAGTAGCATGCAACTTCATCCATTTATCAGCCATCTTCTTTCGGATATTGGATATCCCACATATACTACTATAAAAATCTGGGTAAATTCTTATATTGCTTATACTCAAAAGGCAATTTTACTTAATCTAAAAATGTATTTAGAACCGATTTCGAACCGACGAAGCCTAACATTATTATAAATTCGGGATCAGTATATCATACATCATAAGGCGTTCCACATAAAACCTTTTTAGTTTTATGACAACTAATTTTCTGAACTGTGGGCGGCTGTGGGTGTGAATGACATCTTTCTTTGGACATCTTCGAAAGAAAGTTGTGCGCGATTTTATTTGTTCTGCTTTAGTTAGTTTTTTATATAAACGTTTATGTTTTTTCGGTTCTGCAGCATTTTAAGCTCTTGGGTATGTATTAGCTGTCTTTACATGATAAAGGTAGAGCTCAATTAGTTGGGGATCGACCCTATCAGTCTCAAGAATTCAGTACTGATATTAATTTATTAAAGTTCCGTAAGACTACTTCCGTAATTATGTATATAAAGTTAATAAAAACTTAGACAGTATTAGTGAAGATATTTGTAACAAATTTTCAAACATATTGTATTGATTGTTTAATAATTAATACCCGCACTAGAGAGTGTGTATGTGTTTGTAATACATAGTGAAGATAATGTTTGGATTTAATATTATGCACCTACATTGCCTACATTCTAGATATTAAGGTAGAGATTGTTCACGGTTCAATCTATACCGATGAAATTTGAGAAACATACAGTTTACCTTAAAGTTATTGATCTTAAGGTACATTTTGTTGTATGCGACCGAGACAACGACGCGCGATGTGATTTAAGCGACAGCCACACGTCCGCTTTGTATGTAATTGTATGGAAACTGTCGTGCGTCACAGTGTCCTGTCTCGTTCGCATACCACAAAATTTACACTATGATTGCATTCGTCTATTGAAACTGTTAACGAGGAGATCTTTTATAAAATGTAAGTTGGAACGAACTAACCGGTCACTTCTTTCCACCACCACTCTTTACCACTACTATTACTCTACGGATGATTTACCTCTATTTATGACCATTTTGATCTGTATTCTGCATAATGTGTTGCTTAATATGTTAGTATGTTGCCGAGCTATTTATTTTAGATTCGATATTGGCTTTCGCCTGGCTTTTAAATCAACACCGGCCTAATAGGCGGATTATTGCGCTCTGGCCAATACTATATTGTTAGCAAATGAGCAGGCTCTGTGGTGATAATGCCATATATCTCGAGAGGGAGAGGTAGATTTAGTCAAAAGTTGCTTTTTTAACCAGATATTTGCAATTATAGTCACGGATTTCAAATTGTTATAGATACTTTTTCCCGATAATGCGGATCCCGTCAGAAACTTTAAGATATTATACGAGCCTTGTGTTCTGCCACTGCTGGGCACGGAACTCCACTGCTAATGAGAGCGGATAATGCCGGTTGACAGAACTTATATACTTTAATTAAAAACATATGGAAAACTAACGTATGGATTTTTTCTATAAAACGAGCATATTTTAATACTTTGATATTAATTAATGCATTTGGATTCGAGATCTGTACTCCGAAAAAACTGAATTAGTAGGTTAATATAGGCTATACTTAGATATAACAATTGATTCGATTTGGAGACTCGAGAAAAATGTATTGTTCCATTTTCACAGATTATGTACTAGATCCATTGTTTGATAATTTTCCTAGACGGTAAGTCATTTCTGTAATAATATTAAATTATGAATAATAATATTTAATTCTCCGTTATGATATAATTGCAGAGAGTTCTTTATGATTTACTTTTGTATTTGTTGAATTTGAAAAATGAAAGTTATTATTTCGCCTGAATAATGAGGCGAGCAGTTCGCTCGCTTAAATGGTAAGAATCATGTCTGCCCATAAACAGAAACAATATCACCCAGAACGTAGAATTACGTAGTTAACTCCATGGGACTACACTACCCTCGTAACTCCGAGAAATTAAATGTGTTAATTGTTAGCTTATGCCAATAATTCACACCAAACGCAGCTACTATACTGTCACCACTACAAATAAACACTGAGCCCTGTCCGTTCAATGCGACATCTTTTATACTGTTAGCTTTTATCCGTTGAGGCGAGGGTAGGTCGGACACCTACGTCTACCAGAGGGTAGGTGCGATAACATAATACCCAGAATTTTTACCGGCTTCATGCAATCAAAACATACTCGTAACAGCATAAGCAGTAGCAGTGCTACATTTCCAAAGGCCCCACGCATAAGACGGACCCACCCCCTACTGTTATTATATTTATTTATTACAAGAAGTTAGAAATTAGCTAAATGATCGAGCTGAAACGAAATGCAATCTTCGGAAACTCACACTTATATGTGACTATATTGGTGTGGATTTTTATCGCTTTCTCTATGTAATTCAGACGACTAAAATCCCTTAGTTATTTTAGTTCAGTGAGGGTTCTTCCAATGGAGACCAGAGTCTCAAACCTTGTTATCGCATAAATAATGTCGCATTTTGTGATACATTCTGTAAGAGTAAGTGCGGTATGAAATTAATACGTCTGTGCGTTCTGGCAAGGAAATGCTTTCACAAAAATGTGCGGCCAATTCTCTTCCAGCCATCCAATTTCGGTAATCTTTTTCGAAGTTGTTTTCCGGCACTTTCCCGCTGACCTGTAATTTACGATAAGTCTGAAGTTGCACTTATTGTGATGCGATACGACGGTAAGAGGTGCATGGGCGATTATTGAAATAAAAAAAACAATATGTTTTTCAATAACTTTCAGAGCGAACGTTAGTTGATAATGAATGTTTTTTGAGATTTAACAAATTAAATGCAAATGTTAAGTTAATTTAACTTGACACTAAACTATTAAATGTAAATATTTAGGTGATGGAAGGTCAAGGTTACCTACCTAATAATACTCTCAATTAAATTATCTTTTTACGCAGCGTCGAGATGTGACGTTTCATTTAGACGCAACGACGCGACAAAAAGACAGATACAGACAGACAGACGAAGGATCAAATAATATATATATATATATATATATATATGTTTGTTGGGACTATTGGGAGCTAAAAATATTCAAAGTTACTGCTGAAATTGTCTACTTGTTATGGTTACATTAATAATTAGTTTTTCTTTATCTTTTAGTTCATTAGTCATGCATCTTTAGTATTCTGTAGTTTAACATACGGAAGCGATTTGGGTTTGCTCAAATATATCAGAAATATTATATATTTTTATCGAATTGGCAGCTCTTACAGATTCTGAATGAAGGTTGGAGAAGTCGAAATGTACATACATAATTTGCAGATTAAGTGACTACATTAATTAGTTTTTCAGTTAATTTAATTAATTTCTACACAGTAGGTATTGAGGAAAATATCGTACTGGTTTGATAGTGTATCATAAATACTTATTTATTATTTTTTGCGTATTTTATTATTTTCTCCATACAATTATTGGTTTCATTTAGATATCATGCATATATATAGTATAATTGTAATTTTTATGAATTTAGTAATCAAGCTGAGAAACCGGTTAGGACCTGAGTTCAAAATTCAAATCCCAGTTTTCGATTGAATCACAATGAAATCACAAGAGAAGGATGGCAGTAAGCTCGGTAAACCGTAGGTGTACTGGTTGCACTTCTGTTTATCCTTTCTTAGATACAAGCGCGGCTGTTATTATATGATAATGATATTTTTGATAATTGAACACTAATAATTCCGCTATCGCAGTCACCAAACGGTTATCACTAAGCTCGAGGCTGTGACCGACACAGTAATGTATATTGTAGGTACATCCAACATACTACATCCAAATCGAGATAACAGCGTGTGCCTACAGCAAAGCACTGACGCACACTATACCCATTAAAGTAATTAAACTTTTTGTTAATTGCCTTTAATGAATGTTTATTTTGTTTTACATCCGCGCCTCTATCCCCGAAGAGGTGCAGGCAGAGAGGAAAATAATCCAGCCACAGTTAATCGAGCTTACTTCGAACACAAATTCTAATACCAGGCAACTCACGTGTGTTTTTTGAACCGACATACACAATTCAAATGACTGCTCGATCCAGGAATCGAAGGCAGGAACTCACCAATTTCACTGCCAAAGTAAGCTGCTACAGGGTCAATTAGGTAATTTTTGTTTTGGTAGAAAATGTGTTGCATATTGGTTATCGCATTCCACTGGAGAATTTGCAGTCGCCATCGACCGCAATAATTTCGGTTATGCACTTGCCGCATTGTTCAATTCCTCTTGGTATTTCGAGCCTGGCCTACATTCTTTGCCTGAAGCACTTAGATGACCACAATCTAGGTATATATTGGGCTAGTACAATCGTTCATTCAGATAGAAGCAATAGATCGCTCACTCATTCACTGACCAATCACTAAATCATGAACTATGTATGAATCCTACAAACTTAAGACATGTAGTTTGCATATATTTATTATATATATGAAATAAGGTTTTAAACTTGTCATCCAACCGACACATTTCCGCAGAGGGAGACGCGAGTAAAACTTAGTTACTAAATAAAACAATGATAAAAAATTGGAATGATATGCTAATCACGATTGCTAATATGAAACACATATTAATAATGTTCTTATTATCCAATCGCGTGAATTATGCTAAGGTATTATGATACTTTATTTAGTCAATGCCATGTTTCATCTGGTTCCAAGTGGCCAATTTTATCTGAATTCATCACAATGCGTCATGAAAAGCTGCTTCTTTTCAAATATATGTATTATAGTTTTTTACTTTCTCTTCATCTAGTGTTATTACGTTTGTATTTCCCCTCCTTTGTTGTACAAATTGGATCTTACTCGCAACCCTAAGGATCGTGAATATTTATCTCTGAAACAAAAACGTCCATCCTTGGATGATAATTTTTACATATACTCGTACATAGTGCTAAGTGGATGCGACTTCTTCTACATGTGGTTCTGTCCGGCATTTCCTCTACGATTTTGGGTCGTAATCATAGAAGACCATCTATAGTTTAGTAAATCGAGATGTACACAATAGTCAATAATACTAAGAACCGGTCCTATTATTGTCTAAATAAATGTTATTATCTGAAAAATACAAAAAACCAAATTATATAATTATGATTCTGCCAATACACACATAAAAGTGTATGTGAATTTGTACGATATCTGGCGGCTAAAACGGAAATGGACATGGTGAAATAGCTTCTTAAAAATATTAGTGAATTAAAGAGGATTTACCCAAGATTATTTTACAATATGAACAAGTAACTCAGTTATTCCATAGATTGCGAAGCTCATGGATTTATCATGTTCTGTAAAAGAATTTCATATTAATCTTGAGAAATCATATCGAATACTGTTTCTTTATTTACGTTGAGTGTCATCGTTTTGGCTAGATCCCTTTCAAATTCCGCACGTGTCTTGTCAGTTCTTTTATGTTTTATAACTATAATAAAGATGTACATTCGCGCCTTTATATTACCATACAGTAGACAGACGCGAGTTTATAGCACTCACACACTTTTTGTGCTGTTTTTTTTATACGTAACAGGCTCGCGTTTGGCCACTATCACGCCTGATGGTGAGTGATGACGTGGTCTAAGATGAAGAACGCTTGCCTAGTTTGATTCACTCGCGACTTGAAGATACCCAGATTATATTTATCGGGGAACAAAGACTCTGGCAACTTGTTCCACAACTTGGCGTTTTGTCGAGTCTCTGGTCGTCCGATGATGGAATGAGGATTATGGTAACTATTTCTAGTTTTGGGCGGATAATACCAACTACTTTATGTATAATTATGAGATTGAAAATAAATTGTTTATATTGCATTTCCGTTTACGAGAATTAAGGATGATGGATTTTTATTGTGGGGTTCATGTGCGGAAGATATCACTTCCCATCAGGTGATCCACTAATTACTCGTTTGAAGTCATCTGCTATAAACATAACAATAGTATACCTATGTTTGTTGTGACCTTTTATGAGTCTAATACACGATTTGTGCTACATATTGCACAAATATTAACATGACTATGCATTAAGCAAAAAATTTAATACGTAGATTGAAGTCCTGGGAAATAGTCATCAGGATTTTAATACAAACAAGCACGTGTAAAGTGAGTAGTCTCTTTATTTAGCCAGATGGCAATAGCACAACGCCTGTTTCTAAACAGACACAATACGTGTCCACAGAACTTTGAATGCAAAGTACTGCATGACACTGGACTGCGCTCGTCACCCTGAGACATAAGATTTGTTAAGTTTCATAGTGCCCAGTAATTAACTGGCTTCAATGTCCTTCAAACCGAATCACAACAGTATATACATACTGCAGCTCGGCGGCAGTACAAAGCGGTGGTATTTTGTGTGGCACAAATAACTTCAGGAAGACATAAATGCGGCTCACAGAACTATTTGAATACCGTTAATTTAACATGTGACACTCTGCTGCTCATTTGGCGAGCTTATTATATGGTGTGCTGGCTTTGTATTCCACAAGCGTTTGATTTTCATTTACGCCGTATTTTTAGTAGCAGTGCTTTTGTAAATAAAAATTGTTCCCATGATACTAAAAATGTATAAAATTCACTTTTAATCACCTCCAGACATAAACAAAGAAATATTATTTTAAAGGTTTGATATAGGTAAATTATTTGGAAATAATGGATTTCATGAAACGCACAAACCACTTGTTACTGCAATGTGAATCTATTCTCGGTCGAGGAGTTCCCCCGCTAAGGTTCAAGTAGGTACTGAGGTATTGCATTGAAGTCTAATGTAAGCTTTTATGACCTATGTATCATACAAATCGGTTATCGAACTGTAAGTGGTTTGGAATTAGTTTACAGATGGTTGCTATAAACAGCAAACGATTCGTTATGATTATGATTACTAGTGTATGCTACAAGGTGTTAAATCAAAACCATTCTTTTAAAAAGCGTTTCGTAAGTTAAATTACCGGTACCTTTGGATGGGAGGGTTCCGAATAATGGATGTACAAATGTATGAACGTAGTGTTTCTATAAACAATAGAGATATATCAACCAGATGACGTTCGGTAACGCTCAACCGGTCGGTAAGTCGGTTTTTACGTGTAGCTGTTCGTAAGTTATAGGAACCGGGCATTCGTTTATTAGCTAAACTATTTTATATATTGTTTGGCATATTCCGAATCTATACATACTTTCTTCCTACATCTTTACATTTATGGAACAGGTATTTTATTTTTAGTTATTTGGCACGAAGACAATGTACAAATTAACACAGTATCTTATTACAAAACATTGAGCTATCATTTAAATTCGTACAAACCGCGCACAACATTCGATTATACTATACTACTATAATAACGAAATTAGGATACGAATTGAATGCTTCAAAATATACCTAAGTGAATAAATTGTCGCAGAGAAGTTACGGTTATTTCCGTTAACTTTTGATCGAAAATTCCCCAAAGCTCTTACGGATAACTGGTACATTGACGCAGATGCAGTCCTCACGATAGGGAGGTGTCACTTTTTTTAAGTTCTACTCACCTACTCCACAATTAATCCAGTGTTTAGCATACAATGCACGATTATTTCTGTGTATTCTTTTACTCGAGATTATACTTAAAGGGCATTGTGTGAAATTTCAAAGTTGTTTCAATGGTAACACATACCAAAAAACAGTAAACCTTGAATAACACTATACATTCTTCTGTGTAGCAGCGAACTTGTTTCATAAAGGGTGGAACTACTGCCATTAAGTCAAGGTTTTTGTGTCTGTCTTTGCCATAGGCACTATTGTTATTAGAGCTTGGTCCCCACATTTGTATATTTTAATTTAAAAAGGGGTCCGACATGACAATTCCAAAATGGAACTAGGTCATGTGGGGCGCCGTTTGGCCGCTTTTTATATGTTCATATGGTTTTAAGAATATTTTCGAGTCGTTTTTGGAGTCGTTCTTATTCGATCGAGTATTTCATAGTACCTATGACGTAATACCATCTTTTCTCGTTCAATGACCGCAAGATTCTGATTGATTTCACCATACCGCTAGATTGGATAGGTTTGCGATCGTTTCACTGGGTTCACTATGACGCAAGTTTTTCCCATCAGTGCAGTGAACGAAATTGATTCGTCAGAAACGCGTACTTTGCTCGTTTCCATTATGTATACTTGATAGAAATATGATAAATTATTAGGCGTTGTTTTTAATTTCATCCAATTAAGTAGAGCTGGTAAAGCTGTTGCATAGAATATATCCAATAGAAAATCTGCCTGATATAGATTATGAGGATGCGATGGCATGTATATAAATTGATTAATAATTCACAGTTATTTTCAACTGTTATATTAATTTCGCTTCGTGGTCTCCACAGATGTATAGTATAGTAAATATGACATATAGAAACCAAGTCTGCCAATTTTTACTATGTAGATTGATGTCATCGAGGTGTGCTTAGATAGTATACTGCGCGTTGTACTGAATAATGTACTTCATCGCGACATGTGAAGTCTATATATATATTATTATTATCACCCGTAGTCCATGGTGGCATCCATCTCGTCTTAAAGAAGATCTCAACTTTTGCCGCATCATAACCTTGAACGGTTTGGCTGCTTGCGTTCTCTCCTGACTCCTGTATACATTGGAAATACGTTGTATACTCTAGCTGGTCGAAGTTATACTTTGACAATGCTGGACATGCGATTTGGTGGAGTGTAGTTGTATGGGCTACTGCGGCACCCGTACAGTCGGTGGTTGATTTAAGTGGATGTAAATAACAGTCCACGATGACAATAAATTCTATATATTGTATAATTACCAATGATATAATATGATATTAATGATAATGAGCACACACTACCTGACGCATTCGGGTTGATTTGCGGACTGAACTGGATTTTATATAAAATGCTAACGTGGCGGAAAATACTGACGCCGCAAAATATATGTACTAGTGTTAGCTCGTACAGTAGTAACTTTGCCGTAACATGATCAAAAATAACAATAAAGAATATTACTACCCGAATCGCCTGATGGTAAGCGCCACGTTTCTATACTTGAGGATAGTTCTACGTAAACATAATTTCCAATGTCGGAGGTTATCGCGGGCTTCATTAATCAGTGTATCCGGCGTCGATTCGTTATTTTATTGTCTCGGTTGTGCATCACCGATAAATGTGACGCTTTACCCGCTTAGCATAAGCCGACGAGAGCCAACTTTGTTGATATCGACTGGTTTCTCGTTGTACGTGCACTCTACGATCATCGATAGAGATATAGATAGCATAAAAAAACGAGACTAACTTATTCACGAGGCGTGAATACCGTGCCGACGCGGTGTTAGCTTTGATAAGCATGTAGGGATAGCACAAATAAAAAAGTAGGTAAATTTATCTCCAGAGGTTTTTTAAGCACGTTGAAGCTGAACGCGCGGACGGTACTCGATGAGGTCAACTCGCGACATGGTTTTGTTCTAATGTCCGTAACAAGTTTACTTGCGGTACTAGAAAGTCTATTTTCATGTTTAACTTTACAATAACTGACGTTTACGTCAATATTCGAAAATTCATACAATTTGACGGTATCTATTGGGATAACGTTAGTTCGTCTGGAGCGTCGAATTATGTTTTATGCCTTATGTTAGATCCTTAAATTTATTTTTTCCGATATGCAAGTATTGAGCATTGTTGTGTTCTGGTTTGGAGAATATTGGAGCCAGTGAAATTACTGGGAGTTTGACTTGAAGATTTTATGCCTCGAGATCAAGCTCAGTGGTGATCTATGCAGTACTTTGTAATTCGAATATCTGAATGGTACTGCCACTGTTCATGGGCAGGCGTAGCGTTGGGATACCATAAGGTGAGCGAACTGCTCGTCTTGTCATTCAGTTGTATAAAAAATAATAATGTTAAAATTTTAGATAAGTTCAAATAATCCATTTAACTATGTGATTATTTACGAGTATTCCTATTTATGTAGTGCTTTCAATGTGGACACTAGGTACATACTACATTCATACGGTATGTGAAGTCGGTCAACCGACATTAGGCTAGCGTGGTGGACTAAGGCCTAACCCCTGTCATTCACTAGAGGAAGCCCGTACCCAGCAGTGCAACGTGTATAATATCTACTGGGCTGATATTATTATTACATTTATATCCGGATTTAGACTTTATATTCCACGGTCTAGAGGTGGCAGCGGAAAAGCCCTTGTGCGCGCTATCCACTGTGCGTATTTATGAATATTTTATTTTTCAATACCTAAGTATACATAAAGTTGTTACTTATTAAAAGCTTAGTTAAATAAACCCAAATTACTGATTAAGAATTATAGGAAGGGGCGGCACAAAGTGATGTGGCCTATACTTAATATTAGTACATATACATCGGGCACTAAATATATCACTACAGAGGTATTTGAAGGAACTTGACACGAGATGATCAGCCATTGTGTACGACATGAATAGAGTCTATTACGTCACACTATAAGCTTCATGTTACGCGTGGGAGTATGTGTCAAAACCTGCCTACCAACTCAACGTGGATTTTGGACATAGAGCTTTTGCTCGCAGTTCAATCTCCGTGAACTCCGTCTTTTTCTGGAATAAAAAGCAGTTTTTTTATAGACTATGTTACTCAGGGATAGTGTAGCATTCTATCAGAATAAGATTTTTAGACTCGTTCCGTATTTTTAGAGATTACTTCCTATACATAAACAAACAAATGTTATCTCGTTATAATTATAGGTATCAGTATAGATTAGTCAGAGGAAGTTTTCTGATGTGGTTTAAGTTTTAATGTTCCCATTAGACAATAACCGAGAGTGCAGCTTAATGAGCTCTCAACAGTTATGCAACTTAAGATTCACTAAATGCGATCGCTTCAAACATTTCTAACTAAATGTTTTATAATAATATCAGCCCTTCATTATAATATTGTTGCGCTCGTGAGCACTGGCCTACCATTGAAAGGGATTAGGCTTTATTTATTAAAGGCTTTATTCCACCACTCTGGCCTAATGCGGGGTTAGTAGAATTCACATAACTACAATTTTTTTGTGAAGGAATGTCATGTATGTGTTTCCTCACGATATTTTCCTTCACCGTTAAACAATATGTTAACAAGTATATTGCATTCTTATTTCTCTTACATATTATCTCAATTTATAGGATCGATGTGTAGACAGTTTGTTTCACGTTTTACCTTCGGATTTATTCGGTCGCAATCCACTTCACGTGTACGAAATTTACTGGAAAAAATCGGTAAAATGTCACCAGCAGGGTTTCAGCGGAACGTACAATTTTCTAAGCGACAGCGCGCGGAAAAATATAGCATATTTTAGCATGAGACAGATTTTACGTAAGGATAAATGAAATAACATTTTGGTATCTGAAAAGAAGCTTTTACTCAATAATATACAAAACCGTAGCTTTTGAATCAACGTAATTAAGAGAGACTAAAGTAATTAAAAGAGTGTTAGTTTATATTTATAGTTAAAGTGTTTAACTAACATTTTAACTATAAATATAAACTGCACAATACCGGTGGTATATAATAATCGTCCAGTATTTATCCCGGCAAGGAAATCTATGTCAGAATATCTCGTATTCTTAGCTTCCTACTAGATTTTATCAGATCTCTATGCCAAATCGTTTTTGGAATATCATTCAACGGCGCCGATTTTTCGCTTGAATATGCTTAAACTTAGTTTGAATTAACCTAAAAAAAGCCATTAAATTACTGAATTTGTATAAAAAGCAAGAGTATACTGTACTATTCAGTACAGTATACTCTTGCTTTTTAAGCGTTTCTTTGCGCGTCTAAGCGGTTCTATGTATGCGACCTATAAAAATGAAAAAGTTTATTACCGATATAAGGCGCGATAATAGACCCATTGTTAGATTCTGAAATTGACCGATGTAGGGCCCGGCCCGCTCGCTTTGCACACTTGGTTAATTGTGAAAGAAATTATTTTGTGAATTTAGTTTTTTTGCCTCCGTGACTACGGTTTTTGAGCGAGGTAAAATATCACTGACCTAGTTTTGAGGTAATTTAGTTTTTGTCGCAAGTATTCGTAGGCGTAGTTTGTAAAGAATCGAGGTTTTGAAATTAAGTTATCAAATTAATTGATGGTGTTGAAAATTGTAGGTAAATATTTCGCTTGGAGTTTTTGTAATGAGTATGACTATTAGGCGTTGATATTTATTAAAGCGAGTACTTACTCGAAAGCCAATACTTCAGGTTTTAATTATAAACAGTGGTCTCGGAGTGGTCGAAAGTCGACTTCTATAATCGAATACTTTTTGGTCTATTAATAAGTATAAACGTAATGTTTTATTTAATTTAATTTAATGTATAATTCTTACAGATATTATATTATATAAATAGCTTCCTGCATTCCTCCTCCATATGAAATTTAACTATGTCAAATCTCACACTCCTCCGTGCGCGCATATTGCTTAAAAAGGGTTCAAAGATTTCTCTTCACGTATTAATGCAATGATTTGTACGTAAAATTTGAAAAAATGTGCTTAAGGTATAATCTCTATACAATGCAGTATTTTTATATTGTGTATTGTTTTTTCTGCAGGATGGGAGGCGGATGGCGAGAAGGCGCCCTTCATCCGGAACGAGCCCGTGAAACTGACACCTGCCTGGGAGGGCACCAACCTGCCCAATGACACGCTCAACTTGAAAGGTAATCATGTTTTAAATAGCTACGTGGAACTATAAAGCCAGCGTGTATCGAGGTTTATTTATTTTTCACATTTTTTTATAGCACAGGTCGGCAAATGAGCAAGTGGTCGTCCTGATGGTAACTGACCACCACTCCACTGCCCATGTACGCCCACAACAACACAACACGCTCAGAAAAATCATTTAAGGAATTGGGAAGGGTAGGGGGATTTCGGCTCCGGATATTTCACTCTCCTTACGAAACGCAGCAGTAAGCCGCTACTTTACGTCGGTTTACTGTGAGACAGTGGTAACGACCCGGTCGAGCCTGCTTTTTCGTGCTTTAGACAAAACTGTCTACACAAAAGCTCTACGACTAGATTAGTTAGTTTAATTACATCGAAGAATGTAGAACTATTCAAGGTCGGGTAATATTTGAATCCAAACCAATATCATTTGCATGATGTATATGATCTACACCTCCATACATTTACATAATAAATATACCCAACAGTCACACACCAATACAAATATTTGTGGATTACACAAATTAATTGTTTCGGTGTGGGTATCGAACCCGTGGCCTCTTGCTTTACTCGCTCACTGTGTCACGCATACGATTAAAATAAAATAAAAAAACCTTATTGTAAAAAAGCGCCATCTGTTGTCATTTTCCGTAAGTTGCTACAGCCTGAATCGCGCTTGTAACATTTTTACATGTCTCACAATATATATAAAATGTGTGCTACGATTTGTGATGTCCAATTGTAGTCAGTTCCCACCTCAACGCTGTTGCCTCATTCAAATAATGATGGTACACATATTAATAGTGGGTAAAATAAATGCTTCACTAAAACACACGCAGGTTTCATTTATAAATTTGTGTGCACCTAAGCGTTGCGATACTTTTTTCTGTATTACTTAATTATATATTTTTATAGTGTTTATTTTTGTAGTATTCTGTAATAGTGCGTAAGGTCGCGTTCAAAGTACATAATACATACATACATAGACTCGGCCAGTTTTCCATAGGGGTAGACAGAGAACTGATTTCCACTCGCTAAGTTCGCACGTAGCAAGTTCGTCTTTGCACACCTCTTCGGCGTCCTTCACTGGCATTACATTTTTCATACATGCACGTCGGTTTAGGTTTTCTGACCTGGACTTTCCCGAGAATATCTTAGAAGTATATAATTTGGAAGTTAAATCAGATTATATGTCAATCTCGGAGAAAATACTTGTTTAGAATAGTTTGGGGGAACGTTTTTGTATCCGGGACGCGCGATTCCTAAATAGCTAACGAAAACCCTTATGATGCTCTTTTACATGAATTTATTACAATTCAGGGAGATGTCCCATATACAATGTGTTACAGAAAGATGTGGTCAATTTTAAGCAATGTAAAGTGTACGATACAAGTATTTCACCCCCGTAGTATCAAATTAGATTGCATTGGTAGGACATATATAAAGGTTTTTTTCCAATGATTAACATGTCGATATTCGACTGCAACTTTGGACAACACTAAATGTCATACAGCTGAGCTTTTGCCTCACTCTGGCATTGTTATTCTCGCACAGCAACTAAACTTATTTTTTAAGGATGCGATTGATCTTATCTATCGTAATAAATGAGTGATTAAAATGACCGTGAAATTTTAGGATGCCTAGATTTTGATGAGATCCGGTACATAAATAAATACCCTTAAATATGACCACACCTTTCACTAAAACGCTGTATATGTACATACATACATACACACTCACGCCTATGTCCCATGGGGGTAGGCAGAGACTATTGAGTACCACAAGCTACGATCCTGACACACCTCTTTCGCCTCTTCCACATTCATACATTTTCGTCGGTTGAGGGTACTAGTGACGTGCCCTTTTCGGAGAATAAAATTTGCTGTACATGTGTTATAATTATAACAAAATAATATCTACAACAACAATATATATAACGCTTATTAATTTTCAGGTATAGCCATGGACTTGGCGCCGCCTAAGGACAAGTACAACATAATATTCTTGACGCTGATGCTGCACGGACTGGGCACGCTCACAGCATGGAACATGTTCATAACGGCCAAAGACTATTTCGTGAAGTACAAGCTAGCGAATGCGCCCGCGTACTCAGATCATTACCTACCGTACGTCGGCTGGGCTGCCCAGATACCGAACCTGCTTTTCAGTTGGTTCAATATATTTGTTAAGATTGGGTAAGTTACAAAATACTAATCCTCGTACCATTTTAAGCAGGTTCAAAAAAAATGTATTAAGATATTATATATGACAATAAATACATGTATGATGAGGATAAAATATAAAGGAATAAAAATATAAATAATTTGATTATTATGGCAATTATAAATTGACTGCCTCGTTGCCGCAGTTGTAATGCGTACGCGTTACGCCTGCTGACGCTGAGGTCATGGGTTCGATCCTAGGGCCCGTGATACGTGCTAACCTTTTCTTTTTAACCTTATTTAATGAATTTATTAATTGTTTACAGCGGTAACTTGACAACGCGTATAGTATGGTCGTTGATGATAGAAGTGGCGATATTCGTGTTCACCGTCATCCTCGCCATGGTCGACAGCTCCGAGTGGCCTGAAGTGTTCTTCTGGCTCACGATGGTATCTGTATTCCTACTTAACGGTGAGTTCTCTTTATGGTTTACTTGCTTGAACTTGATGATGACTTACGGACTGACTGAGTTATAGCAAATGGAGGGAAAACCTAGATAAAAAAATAATGTTAAAAAAATCGATAATCACTCGCTATATTAGATTATACATAAAACCGTTTACAAGGTCCCATTTATATTTAGACAGCCTCCGTTGGGCAGTGGACGAGTAGCCGGCTGCGAAGCGAGAAGGCGTGGGTTCGATTCCCAACCGAGCCAATCTGTGTGATCCTCAAAAAAAGTTACGGGTCTGGATGTTGTGGGACCGCAAGTCCCTTGTAGTTCCTGATACCCACGATACAGGTTTACCAAGTGTGGCGTCAGGGCTGTGTGTGTGACTGTTGTAAAAAAAGAAAAGACGAAAACCAAATTGTTTTTTTTCCGTTCATAAGAAAATATTCGCTACTATAGCTCGCATTTTATTTTTTGCAGCATTCAACGCGATATTCCAAAACTCAGTGTACGGTGTGGCGGCGCGTCTACCCCCCAAGTACACGGGCGCGGTGGTACTCGGCTCTAACATCTGCGGCACTCTCGTGGTGGTCCTCAGCTGGAGCTCGGAACTGTTCGACAGCATCCGTACATCGGCCATATATTACTTTATAGGCGGCATGTTCGTGCTGTTGATATGTTTCGACACGTACTTCGCTCTCCCACTCAATGTAAGTATTTAGTTTATACATGTAATATCTAGCATTTTGTATGAGATGGCAGAAAATAATAAGGGTAAAAATATACAACGTGTTACAGAAAGGTGTGGTCATATTCAAGGGTCGTTATACAGTATGTAACAAAAACCCTGTTGGCCCTTTTAGGGTCGTGAGCATAAACATATAAAGGGCTTAATAAAAATAGTTAAATTAAAAAAATAATAAACAGAAGCGAGATATCTTTACACAGGTATGAGTAGCTTAGAAAAATGAACATATTTAAAAAATGTTATTTTTATCTGAAAAGTGTTGAACAGCTGACTCATGTATCGTACTGACGTAGACGGTGCGTTTGATGCACGTAGACGCCGCAACTTGCTATCTCGCTCGGGCTCCGAGTCATCGGTCTTACAAAGATAATCAATCGAAATACGGTACACAAACAATAAATTAATTCAAGTTTAAAAAATAAATATGATTATTTTTATAGGCTCATTTTGATATGCGAGTTATTTCATTACGTTTGAATATCGATTCTGATATGACAATTAAAACGCCCGACAAGGTTTTTGTTACATATTGTATATATATAATGATGTTGGCGCAGCGGTACTACCGGTACCACGACTCGCTGCAGCAGCGCACCCTGCGCGTGAACCCCGCGCTGGCCGCCACGCGCCCGCGCGCCGCCGCCCCCGCCCCCGCCACGCCCTACGCCACTATACTCGCCCACTCCTGGCTGCAGCTGTACAACATATTCCTCACATTCTTCGTCACGCTCGCCATCTTCCCAGCGGTGCACTCAGGTAATATTTTTTTATATATTAATTCACAGAGCTTGTTCATTTGACTTTCTTGATAACACAGCAGAGTCTGGTACGGACTGTCGGGACGAAAGTCGCAAGTTGCAAACCACCTACAAGAACAAACACTTTTAACTTTTCTAAGTTATGTCTATATTCTTAACTATCGCTTACATCGCTACAAAAATCATCTTAAAATTGTTCAAATTATTCTTATAAATGGTGTTATTCCTTGGTATGGTGCATATTCCTTTCATTGATGAGCTATTTAAGCTTTTTTGAAGAAAAAAAAAAATCTATTTTACTCGCTATCGATTATTGTACCATTTGGAATTAGGATTGAGCACGTATTATATGTGTGGTTTAATTTAATATCCATCTCTTGTATCAACTCGGTATAACCTAAGAAATTGCGGACTGGAATAACGGCCTTTTTAATATAGACTGTCGTTTGATTCTCTGGATAGACCGCGCAAATGAGTCACATTGGAATACAATATGAAGGTCACGCGTATAAGTTAATTGGTTGGTTTCCGGGATCTATCCGGATACTGAAGATAGTTTATTGAAAATAGCCATAAGATAACTAGAATGATTAAAACGGTATGTTACGTTTTCAGACATTAAAGCGGTCACGCCCGACTTCCTCGGCGATAAGTTCATGATGGTGACGTGTTTTTTGACATTCAATGTCACCGCCATGCTGGGAAATGTCACTGCCAGCCTTGTACAATTCGTAAGTATTTAAATCAGTTATCGAAATTCGATTGAAACTTGAAAGATAAGGAAACATTATATAATTTTAGCCGACGTACAATAACTGAGGAGATTCTCAATTCGATTCGTTTTTTTATATGTATAACTCGCCAAATGTGCACAGATTTCGATCATTCTTTTTTCATTCGGGAGAGTATAGCTCAAAGTTAGTACCATTTTAATTTTACAAAAAATGACACTTATCTATTACTATATCCATTACTTTCATTATCTTTGGGCGTGAAATCGGGGATGAAAGATTAAAACGTCAATTATGCACTAATTTTGATTCTAAAAGTAGTCAAAGTAGTCAGTAGTCTGTGCGTTCTACCTGTAATTGACCATTACATTTCAATAGCACCGACTCGAAAGTTAATTATAATTTTTAGGTTTATAGTTATTACGTCAGTTTTATTTTTGTTAGAAAAGTAGTTGTGTAATTTTTTATACATGGTGTATAATTACTTTCTAAGAACTTTTTTGGTGTCAGGGTTTTAACATGGTTCTCGACCGTTTGACATAGCTTGCTGGATATTTGGTAACCAGTATCCGGCCAACCCACTATCAGTTTCATCTCTACTACTAATTAATTACAAAAATCTCCTTTTTTTTCAGCCCAACCGGCGTTGGCTAGCGTTGTTAACAACCCTAAGGATACTGTTCATACCATTCTTCCTCCTATGCAATTACAAGCAAACGGAACGGACGCTACCGATACTGATCACCAATGATTGGGTGTACTGGGCAGCTGCTGTACTCATGGGCTGGAGTTCGGGACACTGTAGCTCCCTCGGGATGATGTATGTTAGCGGGTATGTATAGATAACTCAAGTCATTAATGCACATCTTTCTATGTGTCCATGATGTGTTAAATAGAGATATGATTGTGCGTCGGTTACTATTGACTTAAGTGTATACGACGAGGGCTCATTCGACACAGTGAAAAAAAATCGTCATATATGGGCTTTTAATCACACGTATACAATGTGTTACAGAAAAGTGTGGTCAAATTTAAGCAACACATAGTGTGTGATCTAAGTATTTTTCCCAAACCAAATCCGATTGCATTGCTAGGATAAATAAAGTATTTTATTTTCAATCGAATCATATAATATTCGACTTGCTACTTTGGACAACACTAAATGATAAATAGTTGACATTTGCCTCATTTCAGCATTGTTATTCTCGCTCCCGCACGTTTAATTTATAGGGATGTGAACGATCTTATCGATACTAATAAATGAGTCATTATAATTAGTGTGTAATTTTAGGATGTGTAGATTTTGATTAGATCCGGTAGATAAACAATTACTGCCAGATGTATGTAACTACCCCTAAATATGAACACACCTTTCTGTAACATGTTGTATAGGCAGGTCTGCAAAAAGTAGTAAGCAGTGTGCCAGTATAATACAGGGGTGATATTATTCATATATATCTTATCATATCGTCACCACTATGATCGTAATACATCACCAGGTTGACAACAGCCCACCAGTCGGAAGCCTCTCTTGCAGAGTATGCGGTAGACTCTGCCGCTCTATAATTGGTTTATACAGTCACAATCTATG
This sequence comes from Mimas tiliae, assembly GCA_905332985.1. NCBI lineage: Eukaryota > Metazoa > Arthropoda > Insecta > Lepidoptera > Sphingidae > Mimas > Mimas tiliae. Next base: position 14,099,009 of record HG995246.1, on the reverse strand, counting down.
AGATAATGATTAAATCGTTTGAAACAGACGTATAAGGCCAATGATGATGATGATGATCTCTGGACTATAGAGTCCCGGATGTTTGTTAGGCGTGGGTGGGGCTTAAGCCGACATGTAGATAATGTTGTGTTGAGTATATAATGTACAATGTATAATGTATAATTTGCAGTACTGTAGCGCCGGAGCACGCATCGACAGCGGGCATGATCGGCGGCGCCACGCTGGTGACGGGCATCACTATGGGCATCACCTTCTCACGACTCTGCCCAGAGATAGTCAACATGGATCTGTGGCGCGCCTTCTAGCGCTTGCTTGCGTACCTCGCCACCTACTGCCGACTAGCCGTCAAGTGGCTGGGACGATGAACTCGACGCATTCACGACGACTGTCGACTGTCGACTGCCGACTGCCGACTGCCGACTGCCGACTGCCGACTGCCGACTGCCGACTGTCGACTGTCGACTGTCGACTGTCGTCTGTCGTCTGTCGACTGCCGACTGCCGACTGCAGACTGGTTGACATTCACATAGCTGTGGAGTTAGCCAAGTGGTTGTGCCACTGAGCCAAATGTGTTCATGAGTGTTGGCGTTTGTGAAGTGTACAATGAAGTGGACTATGAATGAGATGCTCTTGTGTTGTATCATCACGATATTTTGTTATCGACTATGGATTTTCGGCAGTGGTTTAATTAATCCGTAATTTAAAACAAATATGACTTAATTGTTTGTGTTTTTATATTTTCCTTGATAAATTCATTAAGATTTCATAATTCCAGGGAACGCTAACAGAATGTCGTGATAATGACAAGTGACATTTTATAGTGAAGTGACAAATCCATTAATTTAATTTGACTGGTTTGATTATTTTCGTACTAGTGAAAATTTTACTCTAAGTCGATATTATTTATTTTCACTATTATTTGCTAATTGCATTTACGATCTTATCTTGCGTACTGTAAGTATTATGTGACCAAAACTTTGAACTCGAGTCAGATGCGATGGTGGTAACATTTATTTTGGTGCTTTGTATTGTTTAAGAATGACAAGTGACCACTTGTTTTGATAAAGACACTAGAAATGAATGGTATAACTAAAAGAGTGCATTGTAGTTAGGAGATGCAAAATCGATTGAATATATAATTACTTCTATTAACAGAGATGTTGGTTTAAAAAGACTAATTATGGTACAATTTTAATGATTAATTTATTATTAATTATTGGTCAATTGATTTGGTATTGCACTCTTGTAGTTGTTATAAGACCTTAATTACAAATGTAATTTTTACTCGCGTAAACTAATTGCGTAAGTCGGCTTATAAAGAAATTACTAATGTAAATGGCATTGTAAGTAGCTTACTATAAATGTCATTAAATTACGTACATTGTGACATGACATCTAAAATTTAATCCAGGTGTAAACGTATATGTGAGCCTTATGTAAGTAAATCTTACAAATGTAATTGAGGTGTAATGATAAAGTTATAGTAACATGGCTATGTAAAGTTATACATACTGTTAATGTTTGTAAGTGGCATAGAAGATATTTATTATATATTGTAGGTAGTACAAAAACAACTGGATATATGAACGTTATATTTGATTAGCTACGTAAAAAAATTACATAGTGTTTTTAAAGACTACTTTTTTCAAAATTCATCGTTTTTATTATCAAACGTAAACTAACTTTAAACTAGGTTTATATTGATGACCATGTTGCACCAGTTGAGCTAATCCTAGCTTAAAGTTGGCTTTCGTTTTGTAATAAGGCCGAATGTGTTTTGCATGCTGAGGCAATATTAAGTTTTTTCATTATACAACTATTACATGCAAAGCTAGATTTTACTTTATTTTCGTTTGTTGTAATATTGATTATGAATCGATTATTTTACGTGACATTTTGAATATTGAGTTAATTTAAAGTTTACTTCAGTATAGCCCTTTTAAATCTATGAAACAAATTTGAAGCAAATTTTCCTTCATCCCTGATTTCTGACTTACACTAAGTATATGATAACTAATAATCCAAAGTGCTGTATTTAATGTAATGACTAATATTAAGAAAAGGTAATTATTTTAACTTGATAATGACATCGTGAATAGTTTTTAAGACGCACAAGAGTCTGTTTCAATGATTGTAAAAATCGAAAGAAATTGCTTACACTTGTAATTCGGTTTGTTTTACGCTAAAACCACAATAATAATATAATAGATGTTGCACGTTCTACTACATCGTGTGCCAACATTAAGCACACCACTTCCTATATTTTAATCTATGCCCACCGCAATAATGTCAGACTACATAGTAAATTTAGCAAACATGGTCTCCATAAATGTTGTAATATGTGATCTATTATATTATCTTTGGTTTTTGTTACGTTTTAAGGCGCCATTTTGAGCCCTTTTTGATGATAGATTTTCTCATTTGATTTTATTTGATTGTGCTGGGTCTCATTTACTTTTGTCAGCATTTTTTTGGTATGTATGTTTGACAGACTGATACGACTAACAAAATAATCAAAATATTCTTTATCTTCAGTTATAATTACCGGCACAAGTCGTGAATAGAGATGGAAAGTAGGGATTAGTTGACGAGTACAATAGACCATGAGCATCGACTGACGAACCAATCATATGAAGCGTCGGCGCCCCCGCACTCCTCACTGTGACTCTGAAAATCAATAAATAATCTGCACAGGTGAAGTTTGTGGTCACGACATGTGCCGGTACCTTTACCATGTTACTTTGGTCTTAACCTTTTACCGATATCGATTAAAATACAGACTGGCTCAACAAAGCTAGGCGGGATTGAATTTGTCCTTTGCACGATATAAATTATCGATATCGATAAAATATATTTTTTTCTCTAGTAGGCCGCTATTAGCGAGTGTTGTATTTTTTAGAATTTTTATTTTTTACCTTGCATTCACTGTGTGTTCATGGCATAAACCAAATATTTTTCATCCCCAAAATTCAAGAATGATACTAGTATTTTTTTCATTAGTATGACCGTTGTTTGGTTCAATAGTTTGTATTTATTTTTTAGTAAAATGTTTTTTTTTTCCATATTTTGTGTTTTCTTTTTAACGTAGATAGTTGAATGTATTTGCATGTGAGTGTTACGCGAGCATCGCATCAGAGAAAAAACTCATGATATACAAGATGTGTAAAATAACTTTGCCGGTCTGAAGATAGTCGCGAGCGATATCGCGGCTGTTGTTTTCAGGGCATAATGTGTAATAAATAAAGAGAGCGAAGTTGCTAACTTCAAGCCAGAAAAGTTAGTTTGCGCGTATTGTAACCAGCTTGCAACTGCTGTAGTTCTCGTAACTGCTAGTCACCTATAGGTATGCATAATGCACGGGGTAGAGAGAGCGCCGCTTACGTCAGCAGACCTTACAAACATATAGTCGATAGATGCTGCAAGTGTACTTATTTTCGTGCCACAATTGAATCCGGAGCACGCGTACTCTGATTTACGGTTGATTTCGATGAACAATCTTGTTTGATTAATCCGTATAGATTCCGCAAAATATGAGCCAATCAGAATATCACGCGCATAAATTAGTTTGGTTATTTATCGGGATCTACCAAAATAATCAACTAACTGCCGCAGATTAGGATCTGTATGGATAGCGCCCTTAAGAATCGTATTGGAAACTTATTAGTTTCATACATAATCTCGTATACGAATGACGTGACAGGTATAGGAAAAACACTACGGCTACAGATTGAAGTATTTGCGGCGTTTGTTTAGAAGTATATCTGCTCACCACCCCAGGGGGCTTAACATATGCAACACGACATATCTCGTGCGCGAGAGAGATAACTATAGACGACAAATATCTGGTAAAAGTGTCAACATTCGATAAAATTACGTCGTCATGGTAGGGGTAGACAAAATATCACAAAGAGGTTGTAAGTACTATTTTCTCTACTTTATCTCTACTTTGACTGAACGAGTCGAGTATTCGATGCAATAGTGATAACCAGATAAAACCGGATTTCCACGATAAAACGAGTCTACAAAACTATCTCATGTTGCATATGCTAAACCCACAGGTCCTCTGCTTTCATATCGGGTACCTCTACCCCTGTCATTGATACATCGTAGAAAGTGACTAGCACATCCACGCAAGCTCAAAGACTCCAATGTATAGGTACTACTAGACGGCCTGTTTAGATTATGATAATATAGAGTTACGGTCATTTGACCGTAACTTTGTGGTGCAATTTCTACATACCGCGCAGCCGGTCTAATAGTATAGATGTCTATAGCTGCGTATAAGCTGTGTATTTACCATGTGTGTTCGTTAGAAGCAATGACATCGATTCTATTTATAGCTTGAAGACGACTCGATTACAGGAATAACCTAATAACAAACCGATTACCCACTTTAATGCGGTTGTCTCCCGCGTTTGGAAGGTCAAAGGTTGCTTTGTGTAATTTTGTATGTACCTAAATGACGAAACGAACAGTTCGCTCGCTTGATGGTATGCACATGCCCATAGAAGCTATACCACTTGAATTACAAAGTTCTGTATGACACTACACTGTGCTCGTCACCTCCAGTCTAAAGTAAATCTCGTGATGCCGAGCAATTTCACTAGCTTCAATGTCCTTCAAAACGTAACAAAATAGTGCTTATATCCAGGTGCTTGGCGGCAAAAATAGGTACTGACGTCCTCTCGCATTCGAGGGACTTACCACATAGTAGGTAATAATGATCATCGATTAGTTTCTAAATATTTTTCTTTTGTCAATGTTTGACAGCTACAGTCCCCGGGGATCCTTACAAGCGAAAGCTGGGGTAATCAGGTGTTTGGTATAAAATAATAGATGTAGCTCTCTATTCTAAAAAAAAGTAACTGGCGCCGCCGCTGCCAAAAGCTTGTCACGCTATCTCTTCCGAAAACGTTGGGGGTATGGGGTCGAAATCGATACCAATCGATGCAGAATAATGTGGGGAAGAAAGTAAGAATTGTCTCATATTCGTCTGACTAAGTTTTTTTTTATGTTATGTTTTGTGGAAAAACATGGGCACCGCCCCTAGTTTGAAATATAAACACATTTTCGAGAAATAAAATAGTGCTGCATATATCATGCGCGTATAATGCGGGTTGGTAGGTAATTTCGAAAGTATGTAAAGCACATACCTTCGAAATTTTTATGAAGAACTTCTCAGGTATTCAGATTTCCTCACGATGTTCCTTCACCGTTAAAGCAAGCAATAAATAATATTGAATACTACCGTGACTTATAAAAGTCGTGGATGCTCTTGGGCTGGTTTCGAATCTGTGATTTTCGTCTCGGCAGTCCGTACCACTCCCCGCTGAGCTATCGGTGCCTTCAGCGATTTTACATGGTGGATATACAGCACTAATCAATATCTTGTTGCATACGAGTAGCTTTCGTTTTGTTGGTAGTGCTTATGGATGTTATATGATACCCTGGTGCCTTACCCATCTTCCATTGGTTTGTAACACTGTTAGAGTAAGTTGAACGGATAGTGTAGTGTGGACACACCCTAACAAACGTTGGTTAAATATGTTTATATCCCCAAAGGGGTCAACAGGTCTTTCTTCTTCTTGCCTGGCGCTATCCCAGCTTAATGTCCGGGTCCGCCTTTTCGTGCCATAGATTTGACGATACCTTTATGGGGCAACCTGCCGTCTGACCCTCACAAACCGTAACGGGAACCAAGTTTCACCATTGGCTGGTCCGTTAATCAGCAGAGCTTAGCACGTGCCGGAGAGGTTGACTGGGCCTAAGATGTTGGTGGTCCACTTACATTGAAGAGGCAGGTAATATAAATAATATATAACATGGTTGTATCCCCAAAGTGTAGGTAGAGGTGCAACTAGTGACGTACGTTTATCCAAACTTATTTCTCCATTGGCTTAGTGGCCTTATACTTAGGATGTGCAGTCGGTGCTTTCATGCATTTAATCCCCAGGTCGCCCTGTGTGTTGGGTTATCGATTCGGAGATACTTACGTTGCCCGGGATTGGAATTGTACCGGATATGATTGCAGGTTCGTTCGCTATTGCAAAATCAACCAAAACATAGCTGGTAGGAGGGTAGGTATCTGATACAAATTTATACTTCATCGTACACATGGTGCAAAAACTGTCTTAGTGCCTTGTTCCGGCGAGTTGCGTACCGGTTTCAGTCAGAATTACTATAGCCAGTTACTTCAGGCCGGCATAGTTCTGGTGACTGTCAAAGGACGCAACTTCTCTCCACGATCTGTAGATATACAACGTGTTACAGAAAGGTGTGGTCATATTTTAGGGTCATTACATATACCTTACAATGCGTACTTATGTACCGGATCTTTTCAATACCAAGACATCCAAAAATTTCACGTTAATATTAATCACTCGTTTATTAACATCGATAAGATTGGTGACATCGCTATTAAATAATATGTAACACACTCACTTTTAAACTTGAAAAGTTGTACGTAATTCAACGAACATACGTACGTAACTTGTAATTTAAACACAAATGAACACCTGAAAGAGATTCTGTGCTGAAGACGATATTGGTACCAAGAATAGAAGCATTTTAAAGACTTTATTCTCGCGTCTTCCATCTATGAATTTGGCTTAATACAGTCGACGATCCTCTTAAAAGCTGTTATCAATTACACCAACACAAAGTAACAATACTTGTTTTTAGTCAAATACAACATATTTTTTGAACTCGGTAATCATACTTCATAAAGAAATTGCCGAACTGACTGCGTCAAATAAATATTGACATTTGACAACTGTTTAATGTTTTTTTTAATTAATAAATAATTAAATGAAAGGAGGTCTATAGTATCATTGTTTATCATTTAGTGTTGTCCAAAGTTGAAAGTCGATATCGACATGTTACTCATTCGATGAAAAAGAAAATTCTATAATTATTGTACTAGCAATGCAATCGGATTTGGTACTATGGGAGATAAAATACTTATATGCTATACTATTCATTGCTTAAATTTGCCCGCCCCTTTCTATAACACGTTGTATATTTCGACTACATTCAATCAGGATAAAAAGATCTTTATTTAAATTCATCCTGTCGAAGCTAAAGGGGATACGTAATAGAGTTATAATGGCTATGCCGTACTGACTATGGAGATACAACTACATGTACTGTCCAAATACCGTGGCGGTGGATGTAGGTACTCTAAACATTAGAAGAATCATGATGCGTTGCATACCTATAAGGATAAAAATGGGGATTAGGGAGGGGTGGATGGTTTTGGGCTTCCGAAATCTCACTTACACACAAGTAAGTTACCACTACACAACGGATTCCTGTCAAGTAGAGGTACTAATCTGCAGCCTAACCATGAGTTTGTCTCGGTAAAATCGCTAGCGACGACATAATATATTTATGTATATGAAAAACTCAGTGGCGCCTCTAGCGGATACGTGAGAAACTAATTTTTGTCATACAAATATTTTACGTCGTCGCTAGCGATTTTACTAAGACAAACTCATGGTTGAGGCACTGGTCAAGCCGGCTCAATTATACTGTAGAAAACTGTATAGCGTGGCTCTACCACTTAAAGCGTTGTTTTTGTTAGGGTGTGGTCCAATGAATGGAATTTCATTTGCTTGTAATATTTAGTGTTTGCTATTTGAAGTTAATATATTTGAAAATGTCCAATAGATCAGAATAATACTTAGAAACATTATTAAATAATATTTTAATGAAACTGTCGATTATTGAGGTAATCGAGTTCTAGTGTTGGCAATCGATTTCGGGTAGGATATCAAACATAATCCGAAATAAGAGGTTTGTTGTAAAAGGTGAGGCTCTGTCGCATAGCGAGCAGAATACAGCGGAGAAAGGACAAGAGCCGACTTATGCTCGTAATAGCTTTTTTATTATTATTTTCTACCTGTATGACGCGATAACCTTATATACGTACAATACCTAGGTACACTTCTCCATGCTTTGCTTGTTTGATGCTGAAGCTAACGCTTTTATCTAATATTTATACTGAAAGTGGCAATATTTGACCAGTAAGTTTAGTGCGAGTTTTTTCGATACATGCCACGTCATTTGTGATAAATATAAGTTAATACGTTGCCACTAAAATCCGTAGTAGCACCATCCATATGTATTTATGTAAATATTAATTGGTATTGACGAATTGAACGACGACAAATTAATTATCGAAAGATTTGCACTATGGCCAAGAAGCATGACAGATTTCAAGCCGTACAAACATAAACAAATGAAACTATTAAAATGATTTTAACATTTTATGACCGCATCATTGTACTCTTATTTTGGATAAAATATATTAAATGATGTCCTGCTGTTGCTGATGCTGTTGGTTTCAAAATTCGACAGTTTCATTAATATATTGCCGTACGTCACACAAATCCAGTAGAAAATATAGGAGTTTATTCCGATGACAATAACGAAGTATTGAAAATATTTACCATTAAAAATAAAATCTTTAGTATTTAAAATATTCAGAGTATTATGAGAGATTTGAGTCGATTCTGTAGTTGATAGTTTGGAGATGTGTGTGTAATCACTGCCAGAATTTAAGTTCCTATGGTTGTAACTTGTCTTAGCTCATAACGGAAGGTAAACAACCTTAATTTGCCCCTATAAAAAATTGCAATTAAAAACTTTCGCAATATTAAAAGTACCAAGTTAGTAGGTAATTAGACCTATTTTGTTGCCCTCTATTAATATCTACCAGACCTAGGTTTACCACTATCTACTATTCATCGAATAGTGCCGGTATTTTTATCTCAAAAGATCAATTTGCCACAACTCAAAAACGCACCTTACAAATAAACTGTTTACCATAAGATTTTTTTCTATTTACTTTGCTTATTCTTTGGATAAAATGCGAAAGTACTAAAGACAACATTATACTTCTGTTTCCAAAGCCACTCCTTCCAACTAGCATATTCAGAATTGACTACAACATATATCTATTAAAAATATTCATAAACAAAGTAATATGATTAAATTATTGATAGAGTTAACTCTTGGCACATGTAACGTTTCCACTTCGCTGTTAAGAATTTAATATTTATTATATATTTTGCAAAGGCAGATAATGGCTGTTCTTCTACATAATACTAATGATAAACTAATAAAGGCTGAATTGTATGCAGGGTGTACGTTTCTCGTGTTAGATTTTAATATAGAGTTCCAAAGAACAATATGAGGACTCAAAATATGTTGTTCGTTGTGTTTCAACTAAACAAATTCTTTGATCTTAATATAAACGGCACTTATTTCTTCTAAAAACTAAAAAGAAGAATAAACTATAAATAATTATTAATTACAAAATTACTCTAGAGTCACGGTGCTTTATACGAGTATACTACTAGACGGGCTGTTTAAAAGTAAAATTGCGTCATATATCGCGGGAGTTTGACAGCTCACAAACAGGGATCGCGATAGGGGTTCTAGTTGAGAGTAAGCGAGATGGTAATATTAAGTTACGGTCAGCTTGTAGTAGTATACAATAAAGTCTTTGGGGTAGAGCAAGCTTGCCTTTCTGCAAACTTTGTTTTGGTCTAAACTTTTACAGTGCCCTTCGCATTGATGATATTATAACGTTGAAGATACGTTCCGCTTTATATTTATCTCACTGTACTTTACCCGTCGTTACGGATGCATGTTTGCCTACAATTCAGTCTGATGAATATCAATATTTATATACAGAATTCGTTATTATCCTTTGCAACTATGTATCTTAACTATACTTACTGTGTGTCCTAATATTAATATATCTTATAAAGTGATTTCTTAGGTTTACGCGAATATTACACATTGAAATAAAACTAGTTTATACGGATTTTATCGCGGTTTAATTTTTATTTAATTTAGTGTCAACTAACTTTTTTAAATAATTAAAAATAAATGTATAATTTTAAAATGAAGGTAGCCATTGTAACATTAACTTTTCGAGACGACCTACACCTCAGTCTCTCCCGTGACCACGAAGGCTGAAAAGCTTTCGAAACGTCGGGACTAAAATAAAAATTAAACCGCGATAAAATCCGTATAAACTAGTTTTATTTCAATATCTTATAAACTTGCTAATCTATAAATATAATATTGTCTCTATGGAGTGACGTTAAATAGGTATGTAGAGACACTTGGTTATAATTTATTCATGCAAATAATATCAAAAAATACTATAAATACTATTATTAATTATATTATTGAAAGTACGAGTATATTACTATTTCTTAGAAAAAACACTGACGACAAATATTTTCAATGAACTTTGAAATGATTTGAAAATGTGAATAAAACCTGCTGTCGGTGATTTTTTCTTGTAAGTATACCTGTGACACCACTCCATTGAGACAAGAATTAAATAATAAAATAATCACCTTAAAGAGTACCTTGATGCACTCCTTAGTCAAAGGCTGTGAAATAATAGCTTTAACCTTCTCATTTGTAGATAGCATACGCCCATCCATCATCATAGGTACTTACTTATAAATTTAAGTGAATATGCCTTCAACCAATAAAAATCTTAAGCCCCAATAAGTTACTTTTATGTTATTTTAACACAAATAAAAATATACAAAATTGTATAAAATATTGTATCGTCAGCATCTGGCTGTGAAATAAGAAGTTGCGGGTTCGATTCCAACACCGAGACAGATGTTTGTGTGATCCACAAATATTGGTTTCGGGTCTGGGTGTTATGGGACCGTAAGTCCCTCGTAGATCCTGATACCCATGATACAGTTTAATCTAGTGTGGGGTCAGGACTATGTATATAACTGTTGATGTATTTATTTATTTGTTTAAATCATAATCAGATAAATTTGTAATTAAATATTTAAAAATAATGAAAATCGCTACAGATATAAAATATTTGTATCTATTTGCATTTAACACTTAATATACTAAAATCATCCATAATAAATATTTTTATTTTGTTTTTGGTAAATACAAATTTTTATTTACATCTTTCTGTAGAGCTGCGTGGCGTTTATTTGTGTTCACAATTTCCATTATTTTATACATATTATAATAATTTGGGCTTAATTATGAGTTAAGCGCTTACTTGACATCTTACAGATAAAGATCTGTCAACGTAATTTATAAAGTGGCTAGAAACAGACGAAAACAGTATTATTTAACTAATCAAAGTTTTTATGAGCCAATATGTTGGAAATATGAAGACTGAATTTAAAAAATAGCGTTCTATATATTATTTTTCCAAAACATGCTGCTTATATTTTATTTCTGTGGTGTATTTTCATTAGACAATGGCCCTTTTAAAACTAACTATAATATTTCTCAAGTACAAAGTTTATTTAACCTGACTTTTATGTGTAGTTTAGCATTCGTCCTCGGTATATCTCTGCTATTTATAGCAGTGTCCTTGTAAATAGAATATTTATACTATATTTGTATACTATCTAGATAGAGCACTATAACATAGAAAAGTATATTAGTGGTTTTTATTCTTCAAAACTTCCTCAATGTTTCTACCTTGTTATGGCAAGTGCTAAAATTGTTAACAGAATGAAAGAATATGTTTAAGTGTTTTTTTTATAGCGGATGCTGACAAACGAGCAAGATTTCCGCCGTCCATGAACGGCCACGATATCAGAACAATTGTGGATGCGATGCTGACTGATGCCTCCAACGTACTGCCCGCGATGTGTGATCGCGATCTTTGCCCGTGATACTTCGATCTACGATCTCTACACACAGCCAACATCGAAAACACACCAACCTACTAGACAGTTTTTGTATTCGATTATACATTCTGGCAATACAAATCGATAGAACGGTGTGTGGATCGCAGCAGTATGTAAGATCGCGCGCGTTCCTATACAAAATATACTAAAAACAATTATCGCGATCGCGGGAGCTGTTCGTTGGAGGCTTTAAAAGAAAAATATGGAGATTTTCGCAAGAAGGGAGGAGGGTGGTGCCTTCATAATATCGAAATATGAATGATAATAAGCCATTGTAAGAAATTGATTAATAGACAAACAATTCTGAGTTAGGGTATAAAATATGAGAGATTATTTTATAAACTCACCTGCACCTTGACCCTTGAGTTACCTTTGCTCGTCTTAGTCATGACATAAAAAATATTTATAATTTAGACCTACCTAAATATTTTACCTGTTTGCCAATAACAGTGAATTGTTACATTTTTATCATTTGCCATATCAACGCCTATTGCGTTATATATATATAGCAAAGCGATATTTATATTTAAATCAATATCATATATTATGCTATTTTAAAGACTCGTCCGCATTATCCATCATGGACCATAAATATAAATAAACTAAACCGAAATCGGCAAGAGTCCTCTACTGAGTAGATACACGGTAAAGGACTTCATGGCAGTAGATACTGCCATAGTTTGTCTATAACTGGAGAGTCCCGCGCTGGGATAAATTGCTCTGAGGTGAAGAAAAGTTCTCCACTTCGTACCGTTTTCTTTTATTGCATAGGCCGCCAAACGAGCCGTGGGTCATCTGATAGTAAGTGATCTCCACCGCCCATGTACGCTCACAATACTAGAAGAATCATGGGCGCGTTGCCGACCTAATAGGAAAGAGATTAGGAAAGGGAAGGGGATTTGGGCTTCTGGATATTTCACTCACCGTACGAAACGCAGCAGTAAGCTGCTACTTTACGCCAACGTGCCAATATGTTTTTTGGTATTAGGGGCGTACATGGGCGGTGCAGATCACTTACCATCAAGTGACCCACTTGCTCGTTTTCTGGCCTATGATATAAAAAAAGACTATTCTGTGTTTAAATATGCCAACTTGAAACTTACGAATCCGCTGTACAATTTGAATCCCCCAGCGAGCAAATAACCTCCCAAACATTGCTTATTTAATGGTATTATCTATACACTACTTATTATAAGAACATGGTCCTCGGTCTACGGCTCTATAAGAATCTTTGAGCTTTTCACAAACTTGTAGCTAATATATTGCTTACATCTGAAGTTAAATAGAGGTAGATGGGGTGCTTCTGCCGCTTAGTATATTTTTTTTTTATTGGCACGGTAAAGTGATAAATACAAGCGCCGATCGAAACTGTTATCTTGTAACACACGATTTTTAATCCTACTTCAGGTAACAGTTTCTCAACAGAAACTTTAGTTAATGAATAATATCTAGATTTTTGTGAAGAGAAAATAAATTTAATTTTATTTTAAGTATTTGGTCCCATGTGGTTTCGTTCTTCATGTAAGAGGAGAACTTATTAGTTCTGGTATGAATCAGGGCTGCCGCTTAGGATTTATTTTATATTAAGAAATGATGGATAAAGCGTGAACTCTATGTTTTTAAAACAGTTATACAAAGTTTGTATAAAACGAGATCCGTACATTAGTGACAATAAGTAACGTATCTCCTACCGTCTTACGAATACGTCTGGTATTCGTATTTTTTCACTTTTTCACAACATGTACCGATATAAGTCACTAGAGGTAGTTCTACATTTGTCAGCGTCATACGCGTCGCAGGCATCGGCCACCTTCAGCATCTAATGGGAACAAAACTATTAACTACTATTTAACGGCTGCACGCAGAGATGGCCGACTTGCACTTCCTAAATCGAGTTTAACCCCTAAACCTGTTTAAGAAACATGAAACCGTACGAAAATAACCATGTTTAGTGGCTAAACTCGATTTAGGATTGACATGCAAGTCGGCCTAAGCCATTTCTTAGATTTTAATTATTTCCACAATCAGAGCCAGTTAATGCTTTACCCCGTTACTGAATACAGAAAATAGTTTATGCTCCGTTACTGGGCACAGAAATAATTTTAATGGACGTCTCGGAAGAATAATCAAATTCAAGGTTCAAGAGATGATTTATTGACAATTAAAATTAATTGACGTAGCTGAGTGCGGCAGTAAGTGACATTTACAAATTATAGAGCTACTTTTTAACAGATCGTTTTAAAATACTATAATTTTTAATAGATTTTGGTGTCAGTTATTTATATGAATTCACAATGCAAATTTATATAAAGTATTGAAATCAATAACATAGTGAAAAAAGTAGATTACAGTTTCAAAGAAAGCTAGCCTGAAAAGTAGTGACTTACAAATATATGCGACGTGTTCTACAATAGAGATGATATACGGTATGAATGATGAAAATAAGTCTGCAAAACGGTAGATATAATCAAGGAATGCGGCACGGACGATACTCACAAATGTACGACCAACTCTAGAAACAATTCTACATATTTCACTGTTCACTCGATAAAAATACTCATGTTATTAAATAAACAAGTGGAAAACTATTTGTCTTTTAATTTTATGTCCTTTTCTAAACTAGTAAGGGGATCCTTACTAGTAATCTCGATAGAATAATTATATAAAAATAAAAATATTTAACCGAGTATGAGGGGATCGACATTATTCTCACATCTGAATTTATATTATATATAATTAAAGTACCTATTGTATATGTAATAGATAGACAATCTATCATTCTCGAACACCCGCAATGCACTTCTTCATATGTCGTGTGTGATAAATCAAATCAATTGATTACCCCGACGGGAATTCGAACCCATCTTATTATATGCAAGTGTTTATTAATAGATAAGGAAAGCTGTCCATTACTTTATATGCCGGTAAGGCCGAATAAGTCAAGTTGGTCCGTACGAATACTAAAACTATGATACAGTTTTAAGTACTGAATAAATATATTTTTATAGGTCTACGGACCTTTTAAAGGTATGTAAAAGATTTCCACGGCAAAAAAGGAGTGAAAATATTCCCCAGGGATTTAATTTGGGTCATAGTATTCGTGTGTCATATTAATTTCCTGCCCCACTTATAACAGCTTTCTTATACGTTATACTCTCAAACAAGGTTTATATTGGGAATTCCATCAGACTTTTTATAATTAACTAATTTATTCAAATAAAATGCGACAGCCAGATATGGCGTTTCTTTGCGTAAATAAATTTTAGTTATGAGTAGATTTTACTCATAGTGTCATCTTTATATATATTTAAGGAAGTTGATAAGGTTTGATCAATAACGTAATCATTGAAAAGACAACGAGTTCTTTATTGTGTAATAAATAAAAATAAATAGTCGTCAATAAATAAACTAACTAAACCCTAGCAGTTTCGTTCGTGCGTGCATCCTATGTACATTCTGTTATGAGTATTTACATGAGGTATTTTGTTTAATAGGTGGGTGATGACGAAGCCGACGCCGATGATGAGATTGAAGACACGCTTGAGTAGCTCGGTGACTGGTTAGATGATGCAGAGGCGTTGGAGTCACCGGGGTAGTACGAGCTATAAGCGAGCTGCGAGGGGTCCCACACGCGGGAATACGGACCGGAGCTTGCGGGCTCCCACTGAGGACTGTACGAGTCTTGAGGGGCAGCTGGAGTCGAGGCCGGCGGGCCGTACTGAGAAGCAGGAGGACCATATTGAGGAGCCGGGGGCGCGTCAGTCGGGGTCATCATCATCATTGGCATGGCTGTGAAAAATAAGGCATTTATTATATGTAAATGAAGTATCTTTTGATAAGACCACAAGATCGGCAATAATACTGACCTCCTTTCTTCATCAGTAAGTTGTAGGCAAGGAATCCAACGACCAGAGTAATGGCCAGTTTACTGAGGATCAGGGCCTTGATGGCCTTGATGCCGATGATGGAGACGAGGATGGGCATTAAAGCCTTCATCTTAAGCTTGAGCAGCAGCAGGACAGGCAGTAGGAGCTTCTTCTTCAAAAGGCCTCGAGCTAGAAGACATATAAAATTAATTAATTTGTAATTTCCAAGTTTAATTTTATAATTGAAAGGTCCTGAAAGTACCTTCGCCATTGCTGTCATTTTCCGGGAATTCAACATCTAATCCTCTATCGGCTCTGTAGGAGACCTCAGCGCTCTGGAATAGGAACTCAGGCAATTGGAACCTGAACTCGTTTGTCTGCAGTATCCTCGCAGCTCGCTCGAAGATCACTTTGTCGATGTGTTTGGAGTCAAGGGCCCTCGCTGACTCGCCCGTGACACCAGTGTTGGTATCCAGGTATGACAGAACTTTCACTTTGAGGCATGACATAGGTGATTCGGTTTCGAAACAATCACTGATAACACTGTTCAATAGATCATCACTTGTCCTTAACCGAGGCATCTCGATTTCATTGTCCCTGATGCTGTAACCGCGCACGAGGGCGACCGAAGCGAGAAGTAAACACAAGCACTTCATTTTTGTATTTCACTTTGTCATTAGATTTGATTAATTAGACGTACGGCCCGGCCGGTTAATGGTGCAACAATGATTTAATTTTCAATGGGCTTGGTTTTTATATGTGATCCTTTGGGCGGCGAGGCGCGCGCTGGCTGCGCGTGTTCTGAATAGAAATTGATATCATACTTGGCAAACTATTTAAAGAAAGTCCTGCTCGGTGAGAGTGACGTATTTTGATGATAAATTATTATATTAATAATTCAGTTTCATTTGTCTTATTTAATATTAATGAACCTTTGTGCATATACGTTTCATACGCACTCACGCCTGTAATCCCCGAAGGGGTAGGCAGAGGTGTAACTAGTACACCCACATTTCGCCGAGCGTATCTCCGTCCCACGATGTGATAGGGGGCGAGCCTATCGCCATACCGGGCACAATTTCCAGACTCCGGGCTCATACTGAGCACTTCATAATAGAAAAACCCAATATCACTTTACCCGACCCGGGGATCGAACCCGAGACCTCAGCGTTGGCCTCAATCGTAACGCGTACGCATTACAACTGCGCGACCGAGGCAGTTATTACGTATACGTACGTATTATATACGTTTCATTTATGTTATTAACATGAACGATACGAATAGCCACATGGTTTAAAGGATCAACAGATCAACAAGGACAAGGTTGAGAAAACAGTTATAGAATAATAAAAAATCGACATAGAGACGATAACTTATGGGAGAGTAGAACGGACTACCAAGACATAGGTCGCGGGTTCTGTCTATCCCAACCCCCAGGACACACACCCAGTAACAGACTGAGGGGGTGGGGGGTAGTTTTAGGGGGACCCCAGGATAGGTTCTAATCCAAAACAAGGTCAAGATATCTTCAGTAAATGAGATGCAGTTGGAGGCCCCGTTGTTCAGAACCATAAATATCAAATGAAATGCCATATAATGTCAAGCTTAAAACTTCTCCAAGTACCGCGTATAAATTGCGTTTGCACCGCCATTTTTATTAACTATTGCATAGAGGAAACCTGCGTACCTACCTGACAATTCTACAATTGAATTTGGGAAGCAAGTGACGTCTATCAACCCGTATTAAGCAAGCTTGGTGGACTACGGCCTTATTGTAAATGACAATAAATTTTAGGACAGCCTCCGTGGCGTAGTGGGCGAGTAGCCGGTTGTGTAACGAGAGGCCGCGGGTTCGATTCCCGCACCAAGACAAATGTTTGTGTAATCCACAAATGTTTGTTTCGGGTCTGGGTGTTGTGGGACCGCTGGTTTGTAGTTCCTGATACCCACGATACGGGATAACCAAGTGTGGGGTCAGGACTGTGTGTTTTACTGTTGGGTGTATTTAGTTCTAACGAATAGACTCTAATTCATCGTGTATGGAATAGAGGAAATGGGGTCGCGTCTTAATCTAAGTTAGAGTCACTAAGCTGGCCATGAATTTGCAGCAGTTTTTTATTGCCCAGATAGACAGATAAGCAGGCGGCCCATCTGATGGTAAGCGGTTACTGCCGCCCATGGATCGCAGCAATGCCAGAGCACAGCCAAACCGCTGCCTACCGTTCTTCGTACTTCCCTCCACGTTATTTTCTCCGCACTATGACATGTCCTAAAAAAATTGTGATTTCTTATGTTTACGCGAATATTACACATTGAAATAAAACTAGATTATATGGATTTTATCGCGGTGTAATTTTATTTTAGTCTGCAGTTGCTGAACATTCAGAGGAAGGCTCCAAACATTACCTTAGATTTGACAAACCACAAATCCTTGCCAAAGAACACCGATTCCTTACCTAGAATGATTCGCGAGGCTATTGAAATTAAAAAAAAACACCTAAATTTCAATAAAGAAGATGGTTGGAAGCTTGCACAAGCTTGGGAACTAATTAAATCGGAACCCAAAAGACCAACTGCCAGACCTCATGACACCGTGAGCTCTTTCTGCGTAGATCGGACTAGAGTCAACTAACTTTTATAAATAATAAAAAAATATATAATTTTAAAATGAAGGTAGGCAATGTAACATTAACTGTTCCAGATGACCTACACCTCAGTCTCTCCCGTGACCACGAAGGCTTGAAAGCTTTCGAAACATCGGGCCTAAAAAAATATTTAATAGTAGGGTACGGCTTCACTGCACTTCTAGCATTGAGGTCCATGGGCGACGGTTACTTAATAGTATTATAACATATAGCAATAGGCACGTAACAGAGTGGAGGTCGGAATTTGAAGTGCGCGCATCTTCGTGAAATGCATCTATACTCTCGAAGAGATTACCAGGTGGAAGTTCTTTCGTATCAGAAAAGCCATCTGGATACTTTGTTTATATCTGCCGCCAAGTTGTATTGTAATAGCACTTTTGTGTTCCAGTTTGTAAAACCCTTAAAAATTACTGGGCATTGTGAGACTTAACATTTTATGTCCGAGGGTGCCGGTGCAGTGCAGTATCATGCAGTATTTTGTAATTCGAAACCTTCTGAGCGGAACTTCTAAGCTTTTAATAACTCGTAAAATTTACTTGCGAAGTCCCCTGTGGCTGTAGGCCGTCGGCGCGGCGGGCACTGACGTCGCCGACGCCTACTGCCGCATTTGCATACCATCAGACGAGTAACCTGCTCGTCTCTTCATTCAGGCATGCGAATTAAAAAAGGTAAATGAGCCAGCATTCTTATTTTATATTATTACCTAGATAAATTTAGATTTTGAAAACTCAGTGTATGTGAATGAACTATTGCGTAATTTAAAATTAAAACTAATTTAAATATATTCCGACGATGTGCGAAAGTGTGAAGAAATTGCGATGTGTTTTAAAATATCCAAAGAATTTTACGTCGTAGTAATTTTAATTAAACACTGACATTATATAAATAGTGTTGCCAGTTTCGCAGTAGTGTGCCTGTTTTAGGCTATAAATCATCGACTGGACTTATTGTCATGCTATGGTTGTGTTGAGATGCTCTCACTGCTCCATACATACATACTAAACTGGTTCGAACATTTTCCTCGCTGTTGTAACATGAACCCATTGTTTACTATGGTAATACTCGGCGGTGACGTCACCCAAGCATATGCTTGGAATTTGATTTCGATTTTCATTCTTTTAAATAGGTAAGTACCGTTACAATTTTTTTTTATATTTTTTTAATCTTGGTACGACTAGTGGCCACACTGCACCTGATAGTCAGTCTTAATTTTTACAGATTAGAAATATTTCCATTACGACAAGCCGACACGATATTTAGACTGCATCGTTCTGGTGCAGTGTAGTCACTTTGTCGTGTCAGGAAAAATATCTACAAGGCATTGAAAATTCGGCCATTGGCGGTCCGAGACGTTGTTACAAGAAATTACCAGTATTACGTAAAACGAATTCACCAGGAAAGTGAAACGTGCGCTTGTTTGGCAAAAAGCGCGTGGGGTTATGGCGCGGCGCTTCCATTATGCAATAAGGGTTGTCTATCGCGCATGCGGACCGCGCGCGCATTACCATCCGCCATGTCCGGATTGTGAAATTTATTGTTTCACTTCCGTTCGACTATCGACGGGGTGCAGTGAGATCTCGATAGCATTGCTTTTAGGGTCTGTAATATATGTGTCATATCTATAGTTTAATGGTTTGTTTATAGTAGAGAATAGCATATTAACAAATGCATCATTATCGCCCAGCGCAAAACTGTCAGAGCTCTTATCAATCTTTATGGCCGCTTCGGCCGACCTCCCTATTACCCTTCCGTCACCCTTTAATCATTGATAAAACCTATAAAGATGGACCAACCTACCTGTGAATTAGCACCACAGACAGTGTTCCCAACTTAGTGAAAATATCCCTAGATTTGGTGGGTTGGACCCGCCCTTAGTGTGTAAATTTTACTTTCTAGTTAACTACTCAATCAGTGGTAAGTAATGTTTTATCCACTATGACTAAAAAAACAAATTAACAAGTCTAAGT
Source organism: Mimas tiliae (assembly GCA_905332985.1). Lineage (NCBI taxonomy): Eukaryota > Metazoa > Arthropoda > Insecta > Lepidoptera > Sphingidae > Mimas > Mimas tiliae. Next base: position 14,078,826 of record HG995246.1, on the reverse strand, counting down.
TTTCGGATCATATCAATATATATCTTATATTTTTTAGTATCCTGAAAGTCACTTTGGTAATAATGACTGACTTTGACTAACCTAACCTCCGACATCAATAATCAAAAAAACCTGTAATTTCTAAATGATTGCTGATCAAATTTTCTTTATTATATCTATGAACCATCCTGATTAAATCAGTTTTATTTATTATGAAAAAAACCGCAATTATTTTTTCCATTAGCTTATGTTACGCTATGCCTGAAACACGCTGTGAAAGGGGTCAAATTTATAATATGTCTCTTTTTATAGAGGGCTAATACAACCTGACCTGACATGATAAAGCCTGACGATACAAAACGTATAAATAGGTAATGTATTCTTAGAAACATAAAAATAACAACTTTTTAACAAAAAATAAAACCGACATAAAGTACAAAATAAATGTACTTAAACAATTTTAAAACGGTGGTAAGTCAATCATAATTATTGATACCACCGAATCAAAATGTTGATTTTATTTTAAGCTCCTTAGTTTCATAGGTCGGTTTTATAAATTGGTAAAAAACACAATTTTTTATCAGTGAAAGAATCATCAAAATTGGTGGATATATTTTGATGTTATAGTTTTTCATCGCCGATTTCAAACCCTTAGGAGTGAAATTATTTCTTCACATTATAAATACTCGTAACACCACTACAACAGTAAACTCTATTGAATACAAAAATAATCATCCAGATCGGTTTTAGTGTCGGTTAAAGATACATTTTAGAGCCCCATTGATACCGAGAGATTGTTTCATACCATTATTATTAATAATTATATTATATCGTGACAAATAACTGATTTGTTTAGACAAGGACTACTGCTAGATCCGCTGAATGGACACGTGTATCAATTCTAAACTTGGTTTTGTTTTTTCAATGAATGTATTTTTTGTATACCGAATGTTAATTAATAAAAAAAACAAAAGACCTGAGGTTCTTGGTGCTTCTTCTCAGATCAGTGGGTATTTCCGAAGCACCGGTAGATTCCATACTTTAAGTGTAAAAACGGCCTTAGTGGCCTAATTACTTAAAAAAAAGAATTAGATGTAATTTGTTATAGATGAGAATGTGACACAAAACTCTCATCTACGGTTTTCGTTTTTAAAGGCATGACACAGCCTCATAAATAACAGTTTTCTGTCATATTCTCACCTCTGTAATGCGTTAACTCTCGTTACTTCTTAATCCCTTAGCTATCCCTTTCCTTTAAGGTCGTTAACGCGCCCATGATCCTTTGGGAATTGTGGGCGTACATAGGCGGTGGAGATTACTTACCATCAGATGACCCACTTGCTCGTTTACCGGCCTATGATATAAAAAATAAAGATAAAATGATACATAAACATTATACGGTCATATACTCGTGTGAGTAATAGTATTATTCCGTAACGCAAATAAATTCATGTCAAAGCAAACGAATGACAGTCTGAGGTTCAATACAAATGGCTATATTAACCTTTACTACTTACTCACAAGTAATATTTATTACCTTCAATTTCCTTAATATAGTAATTTGGGTAATGAAGCAATTAACTGTTTTACAAGTGACAATTAATAGCTTAAAATTATATATTTTCTAGAAACCGATTGGAAACTATCGTAGAACTTAGTTACAATTGCAAAATCGCTATTTTTCAGGAGAGCGTTATATTTTTTTTTAATATTCCAGAACATTTTACGTTTTAGTTATATAATTAAATCAAAAACTATGATCAATTACAATGCATACGTAAGGTAATTATAATTAAAACCAAAAACATAATGAATGATAAAACTAATTTATACGTATTTTATGATGACTGTAAGTCTCCTCCGTGACCACGAAGGCTGAAAAGCTTTCGAAACGTCGGGACTAAAATAAAAGTAAATATATTTCAATGTGCAATATTTGCATAAACATTAGAAATCACTACATAGTGAATAAGCCATGGAAAAAGGATAGATAAAATTGTCAGAAAGTAGACATACCAATTTACGTTTCATATAAGAACATGTCGAAATATTGTTACTCTAACTTAAAGTTTGATCTCTCCCTCAATTTATCTGGTCGAACTTATATTCAGACTGACCTAAACATTATAAGAAATTTTGCTATAAGTAGCAGAACAGTTGAAGCGGCATAGAATTTTCTTTATCTAAAAGGGATGTTTTAGGAAATATTTTCAATAACACGATTACAATTTTTTATGTCTTGACCGTAGCTTCGTGGCAGAACTATGTAGGTAAGGCGTCCGAGTCATAAGCCATAAGCCCCGGTTATGGACTGAGTACCGTGGTAATGTGTACAGCACTGGGTCACCGGGGTAAGGAAGGTATGCCAACTGTCATTCGCATCCTGAGCGCCCTTATGAATTATAATGAGCCGTGTCTGGCAAGTTTACCGTGTAATTTTACTGAGTTAGTCGAAAAATATAAACAACTAGCTTTTACTCGCGACGCCGCCCCCGTGAACAGCCTTTTCCGGGATAAAAAGTAGCCTATAACCGTCTCCAGGGTCCCATCTGTCTCTGTACGTAAATTCATCAAAATAGGTTTAGCGATTTAGGCGTGAAACATAACAAACAAACTTTCGGATTTATAATATTGGGATTAGGATGACGACAACCGGGTTGTAGATCGGTTAGATGAGTACGTGGGTGGGCGTAGGCTTGAATCCTATGTATACATTGAGTGATTCGCCAATGTTTGACGAAAGGAATTCTAGTGTGGTATCAGGATTCGATGAATGTCACTTATGTACTTACAAGCTACTATCACCAGTGAATAAGTATTTAATCCATTATAGTATCACTTAGAGATAACTTAGACTTAACTTATTCAGTTATCATTCAGTCATCATTAGAGATAACTTAACTCACGACACTAATTAGGATAAGATCTGTCATTTCTAAACAGATAAACAGATTTTCTTCAAACATAGTTTGAAGAAAATCTAAAAACCTAAATGTAACATTAAATAAATAAATAAATAGTTAAGAAAAATTAAAATACACAGTTTGCCGTTAAATTCTTACCTAGGCAGTGCAATAATATCACTCCATGTAATTGGGGCTGATTAGCAGTCCCTCGTAGGCTTTGATCATCTCTAGATACTATAAACAGAAGATATTACGAAAGATGGCTAGATGTTGAGAAGAAGAATGTCTCGGTGGCGCATGTGCTGAGGTCTCGGGTTGGATCCCCGGTGGTATCAACCCGGAGTCTGGAATTTTGCCTGTTATGGCGACAGGCTCGCCCCCTATCGCATCATGGGACAGAAATAAGCTCGGTGAAATTTGGGTGTACTAGTTACATTTCTGTCTACCCCTTCGAGGAGTACAAGCGTGAGTGCGGTTATATTACGAAAGTTCAGATAATACGGGTATAAGAGGCTTTACTAGGATTTGCATATTACATGGTACAGTGTAGAGCCCCGCTGTAGACAATTTTCTCTACAGCATGAATGGGCCGGTGCGACCGGGTTGTTACCACTGCCTCACAGAAAACCGACGTAAAGTAGCGACTTGCTGTTGCATTTTGTGAGTGAGATATCCGGAGGCCCAAATCGACTTTCCTCCCAATCCCTTAATTATTCCTTTCCTTTAAGATCGGCAACGCGTCCATGATTCTTCTGGTAATGTGAGCGTCAATGGGTGGTGGATATCAATTACCATCAAGTGACGTACTTGCTTATTTGCCCGCCTGTGCTATAAAAAAACTTACTTCGCTTCAAAATGCTTCACGCAACATGCTTTTTAGATAATTTTCAAAATAAAAAAACGACACTATCGACCTAAGAATCGAACCCAAGACCTCCCCC